>JAZHRO010000015.1:59192500-60539600 GCA_037157565.1 Thalassia testudinum
GCCATCCCCAGCCCACACACGCTTTCCTGCCGCACATTTGCAGCAGCAACCTCCATTTCCATCCCACACCAACCACGCACGTACGCTCCCTACCATCTGCAGAAGCGCACCCCTTCAACCTTCCCGCGCCCGCTAGCACGCCTGCAGCAGGGCCGCACCAGCTGCAGCATTCCCACATGCCACGCCTTCCGCCTGCACATGCCCCAGCTGCGTCTCACCGCCACTTCCAGCGTGCGCTCGCCCACCTATAGCCTTCCCGCACCACGCCTTTCGCCAACAGCAGCATGTCCACGCCTCCAGCCAGCGTGCAGCGCCATCTCCAGCCCTCACCTGCACGCCTGCAATAGAGGCCTCCACGTGCGCGCAGTCCCGTGCGCATGGCCAGCAGCCTTCTCGCGACTGCGCACACTCACTTCGCCAACAGCAGCTGCAGCACCGGCTGCAGCCACTTTCGCCGGAGCTCCACCCGACCGACTCCGACCACCGCTCGACGTGCAGCTGCCACCATCGCGATGGTCTCGCTTCATCCACCCGCCTGTGTAAACCTCTCCTCGATTGAACCTCTCTCCCGATCACGAGGAGGAGGGAGGTAAATTGCTCTGTTATTGAGTTAATTATTTATTACATTTCATGCCATTGCCAGGAAAAAGAATTTTTGTTTATGAATATTTTACTATGGTAAAATTTACAACTTTATACTCAAGTTCTTTTACAATTGCATAGCTTTTGTAATTAACATTATTTGACATTGATTTTGAAATTTAAATGTGCACAAATTTTCTTTAATACATGTCAATGGAAAATTGTATAAAATCATCACATGTTTATTGAATATTTCAGTGAGGAAGAATTGCACATCTACCCTTATGTTTTCAAGATATTGTGCATCTTCTTTCCATCGCATTTCATGTCAGATTTAACTATGGATTTCTCATGAGACTGAACGAATACGAAATAATTGAGATATTATTGCCTCATTGCCTCCCTGTGGATATGACCCGCTCTTTTGCGAGTGGTTATTTCTTTTTAAATTTTGATTAGTCGATTTTTCCACCACATAAAACTAGAAATGACTTTAAAGCGAACAATCGACTCGTCAAATGGCACCATTGCCGGGGAGGCAACAGACGCAATAATTTCACTTGATTGTATTTTGATTATTTGTCAATTGCACAGTGATTTGACCATTTATTATTTTATTTTCTGTGCGAGAAAATTTGTGCAAGAATCTGCCATTGTGAGAGACGACCCTTGACGTCGCCAGAGGAGAATTGGATGAGCTACTTTGGAAAGGAGGAGAAGGATGAGGACGCGACGGTCATCATTGTATATTTAGTCTCTAATCTGATTAGAATAGAATTAAGACTTTAGATTTAATTTTTCATTGCATTTGGTTTGAAACCCTTGTTCTGGGGTATATTTTGAGGGGTTTGTTCCTCGATTTTGTTTTGGGCCTGTGTTGGGTAATTTTTGGGAGCCTGTTCCCTTTTCTTTAGATTTAGATTTTTAGTTTATTGATTACTTTTATTTGCTTGTGCATAAGTAGTTTAAAAAAATAATAATAAAATGAAACAAACGAGCTACCTGCTAGAAGCTGCCTGCCCCTAGGACAAACCATTTAGGTCTATATGAGTAGCCTCTAGATTTATTTCTTTGCATTGTGTGCATTGTCGCATCGTTGATTGCTGGAAGCAAGGTACGCATTTTCTTACTTTGCATCTTATTCTTGATCACGCATTGCATTTGGACTTAATGCGAAGACCACCTAATCTGTATTGAATAAATTAAACAAGTGGTCACATATTTTCTAGAAAAAGGACTAATTAAAGGAGGGACATTTTAAAAACCAAGGATTTGATTTTCAAACTTGGCGTGCGATTCAAAATTCAAAATCTTTTACGGTGTATGCACACTTATTTCACTTGCACCACGGCACGCTTCTAGACACTCCTTAGGTTTGGAAATACTAGGACAAGAGCCCTCCTATCGTTGGATTCTGAAGTGTTCGGAACTTGAGATCAAAGGTTTTATAAATCCAAAGAGGGGGATACCCTGTCACGGATTTTTGGGGGTAGTTGAGAAGCATCGCGAAAGCACAACTTCAAAGGAGGCCTTACTTGCATCCCTCGATCTTCCATCTTTGGAGTTGCTCTACCATTTGAGATTTAGGGAAGAACACCTAAGCTCCAACTAGGTCTTCTTAGGCGAGCCGTAGGTCGACAATAGGTGCGTAAATTGATTGAACAAATTGTATTGCCACCTGCAATCTGACTTAAAATCAAAAGCCTAAATTGGGAAAGACCTAAAAGGTCCTTTTTGAATTATGTTTTGCTTGGGGAATTCTGATTGAGGTGTGAGTTAGAATGGACCACATTGATTTTCATCCTTTCACATCTTGCCCACACCCTCACCTCCACTCTGGATCCTTCGATCCCAGATGCCGAGATGGTCCATCCCTTGATGGACATAATGACAATCATTGGGATCCATTTTACTCCTATTATAGGAGTATTGGCCTGGTTAAGCCCCAAATCAGTGAGCAGAACCTAGGAGCGGGATTTGCTTTGCCCAATATCC
The DNA here is from genome assembly GCA_037157565.1 of Thalassia testudinum. Classification (NCBI taxonomy): domain Eukaryota; kingdom Viridiplantae; phylum Streptophyta; class Magnoliopsida; order Alismatales; family Hydrocharitaceae; genus Thalassia; species Thalassia testudinum. The sequence continues at coordinate 59,195,078 of JAZHRO010000015.1, forward strand.
CACACGCCATAGAAATACCCAACCCACCCTCCCTGAAAAATTATTACGGTTGGACAGACACTCCTGGGTACTATAAGCCTGAGCCTGACTTCTCTCATGAAAGAAATGACCTCTCCTCTTTGAAGATGGAAATATAGAAAATGCTAAACGAAATGATTGAATTGCTAGGAGAATCTTCGAGAGCAGGCCAACAAGAAAGAGATGAAATTAGCCACCCAATCTACCCCATTGAGGATGATGTACACCCCTCTACAATAGATGCATCTCTCATGGGACAGGTACACTTTAAGTTGGAGGGAAATTCTAGGGAGAATAGCTACTTTTCAAGGATCGATTTTGAAACCTCCCCATTAGATGACACTTCCTTGAGAAATCCACACCTTAGGTGGGAGGAAGATACACATGAAAGTAGCTATGCATTGGATGAAGAAAGGTGGCAACCCGAGGAAGATGATGATAAGGTTGAGTATCCACCTGAATTATATTGGAGTCAAAAGAAGGGAATGATGGCACCATTGGAAGACCTCGACCTAGATGATAGTATTTTCGTGACATTTGATGAAGTGGGTCAAAGTCAAGTTGTTAATCCTACCCTCCCTTCTGATCACGATATGGAACTCAAGCCCACCCTTAGGGAACCTAACCGTAAAGAAATTGACCTATCTGAGGAGTCTGATGTTACTAGTGTAAACCATTTACCTCAGATAGAGCACCCTAGGGGATTTGTTGAGATATTAAATGATTCTAGACCTCGGGTACATGATGAATTGTGTGATGAGGAGGAAGACGAATTATATGAGGAACCTACATTCAAGATTTGGAGTGACACTAAGGGTGATTATGTCTTATTTGAAGGGTAAGCCCTTGAGGATGTCACAAATTTGACCAAATTAGGTTTCCTTAGCACACCCATTGATGATATTTCTCCTCATGATGAAATGATGGAAAATTTGGAAGCAATTTCTAAGATTTATTTGGATTCACATATAGACTTCGGGGATGATTTGAGTAAAGAACAAAAACTTGGGGATGACATTGATAGAATAATCCCTAGATCTTTTGCTTCCAACCTGCCTTCATTCATTTCGAAGTCACCCTCTGATTCGCTTATATCTAAAAGCGAAATTGTGACTCCTGAGGAAGAGTAGGAAGATACATGTGATGGTGCAAGGAATGCTAGGGATGAAATTGAGGATTTAGAAAGAGTGTTAGGGATGGACACCGAGCTGATTAAACGCAACCTAGATCTTATGGCCATCCTGCAACCTCGTAACTTGGACACCTTAGACGATCCTTGCCTTAGAAAATTGCTCACTTTTGTTCTGACCAGGGGCTTAACAGACCAATATTTCCCGTAATGGAGTATCGGGTATGGATTGATGATTTCTTTAGTCAGTCCATTACCTTGGGGGTTTATCTTTGCACCATTCCTTCTCCATACCTTTTGGAGGATCCTTATTATCCTCCCCCTACCTCTTTGGAGGTTGTTATACCTGTTTATCCTTTTGAACCTCCTTTGGTGACTTAGGAAGATTTCATTCCCATCTTAGTTGGACAAGCATTTGCTATCGGGATTCATCATCAGCTCGCCAACATCCTAGGTTACCTATTTTCTAGGCCAACATTGCTTTGCTCATTTTTAGGGCCTATTTCTGTAATTCTTGAACCTGATTTGTAGGTTCTTTGGCTATTCAGCCCAACTTTGACCCAGGTAATATCCTTCTATACAATGAGGACATTGCAGATTTTAGGCATGGGGGGGTGTACTTGGGGATATACATACCATAGTGCATTCATTGCATACATTTGCATTAAAAAAAAAAAAAAAAGTTTTGAGCTTAACTGGCTAAGTCCTGCATTCTTAAGCAAATCAGAACTCTAGGGTAGATTAAATTAATTCTAGGGTCAAACTTTAGAAGCTAAATGAGCTGCTAGCTTTAGACCTTTAGGGTCCTTTGTGGACTTAAAAACTTAAGTAGGAGTTAAGTTGCGGACCATTCTTCAAGAGGTTGAGGAAGGGAAGCTAGGGTTTGAGTTAAAAGGTGGGGTAGTACCTGGAGTCTTGTTCTACCTTTTGGTTTACGGGTCCTTGTAACCCAAGCATCCAAATTTCACTCACTTGGTCTGGTAATTATCTCAATTTCTTTCTTTCTGAAAAGTGATTTGATTCTCTTAGTTTTGACTTAGGAGAGGCTTGAAAACACATTTTGATTGGAAGAGTTCCCACCGCAGGATAGGGGAGTATATACTCACCTTGAGGATGCGATGATAACATATTACCTCCTCGACGCTTGTCTCTTGGGATATCCATCCTACTGGGGGCATGTAAGCACATTGTGCGGTTCAAGTACCATGGGCGGCCCTATCTCGAAGTGCCGATTGCCATAGGCCTGAATTCGCTTAAGAAATCCAAGGGCGACACTATCTCGAAGTGTCGATTGCCAGTTCTTGGGGTCGTTATGGGCGGTGCTATCTCGTACCATCGAAAGCCTGGCACCATTCGAGGTATGGTAATGGGGACAATGAATCCGACACAGACCGTGTTGATAGCTGATCTGAGGTTAGACTTAGAAGAATCAACCAAAAAAAAAAAAAAAAAAAATATATATATAACTTTTTCCTTTAACTCAAATAACTCAGACCAATGCATAGGCACGAATGCTTTAATCTCAGGGATCAATAAACTTTAGGGTAGAGTCAGAAATCAGGGAAACATGTGCCTGCAACTCGTCTTTAGCCGACCTAGTCTGTAACTTAGCAACTACGTAGGGACCTTGGGTCTAGAGTCTGAACTTAATATGCTTCTAAAGGAAGACTAAGTGAGTTGACTAGTCTACTTGGAGTGCTAGGTTTCGCTTAATTTTGCTAGGGACTAGCAAAAACTAGGCATGGGGGTATTTGATTAGCCCATAGTTGTGGGCTATTTAAGTATTTAAGTGCCTAGACATTAGGTTAATTCTAACATTTATTTAGCATAAATTAGGATGTAAATAGATTAATTCATATTTTTAATTTAATTACATAATCCATGCATTGCATTCATATTTTAAGTGCATTTAGAATTAGCTTAGAATGGCATTCATCTAATTAGTTAACCAATTAGGTACATTGTTTTAGTTAACATAAAAGTTGAGGGTTTGTGTATAAATAACCATAATATTTTAATAGTATCCTTTATTCTTCTTCTTCTCAGCAACAGCTCAGTTGCTGCTGCAACACCTCCGGCCGCACTAAAAGCACATTCATGGATCAGCGAAGAAGGTGGATCTGCTCCTGCCTCTCCATTCAAATTTGTGCAGGATGCTACAAAAGGAGGAGAGAGGCTGCTGAGCGGGGGAGGCCTCCACTACCGACCCACCACTGTGCAGAGAGATCTTCTCTCTTCCATTCCACACTGCCGGCCTCAACCATGGCGACGAGTCTCCACCATCGTGGGCGTGTGGTGTGACAGGCCACACTGCCATCCGGAGCTCGTCCCAATTACCGTGAGCACCTCGCCGTGCACCGCCCTCTCTGTCGTCATCAACAACCACCACTGTAGCCACTGCAATTCCACTCCTCAGTCACTTATGACGTCCGAGAAATTTCCCGGACGTCTGAAGCTCCTACATCACACCTTCATCTTCCTTCCCTGTCCTTAGTTCTTCTTCCAGCCACCGATCACAGCTACACCACATCACCCTTCCATCCTCCAACGCCATCCCCAGCCCACACACGCCTTCCTGCCGCACATCTGCAGCAGCAACCTCCATTTCCATCCCACACCAACCGTGCACGTATGCTCCCTGCCATCTACAGAAGCGCGCCCCTTCAGCCTTCCCGCGCCCGCCTGCACGCCTGCAGCAGAGCCGCACCAGCTGCAGCATTCCCCCGTGCCACGCCTTCCGCCTGTGCATGCCCCTGCTGCATCTCACTGCCACTTCCAGCGCGCGCTCGCTTGCCTGCAGCCTTCCCACGCAACGCCTTCCACCAACAGCAGCACGCCCACGCCTCCAGCCAACGTGCAGTGCCATCTCCAGCCCTCACTCGCACGCCTGCAGTAGAGGCCTCTGCGCGCGCGCAGTCCCATGCACACGGCCAGCAGCCTTCCCGCGATTGCACACACTCACTTCACCAACAGCAGCTGCAGCACCGGCTGCAGCCACCTTCGTCGGAACTCCGCCCGGCCGACTCCGACCACCGTTCGACGTGCGGCTGCCACCATTGCGACGGCCTCGCTTCATCCACCCGCCTGTGCAAACCTCTCCTCGATTGAACCTCTCCCGATCGCGAGGAGCAGAGTGGTAAAATGCTATGTTATTAAGTTAATTAGTTATTACATTTCATGCCATTGCCAGGAAAAAGAATTTTTGTTTATGAATATTTTATTGTGGTAAAATTTACAACTTTATACTCAAGTTCTTTTACAATTGCATAGCTTTTGTAATTAACATTGTTTGACATTGATTTTGGAATTTAAATGTGCACAAATTTTCCTTAATACATGTCAATGGAAAATTGCATAAAATCATCACATGTTCATTGAATATTTCAGTGATGAAAAATTGCACATCTACCCTTATGTTTTCAAGATATTGTGCATTGTTTGCACCTCAAAACACGCCTATAATAACGCCTTCTTATGTTATTTTCTAGCATTAACATTGCATATTAGGATCCTGTAGTCACATTTGTAAAAACTCTTGCATGCATGCATTTAATCATGAGAGGAGGAGAAATGAATAAATGGCTTCATAATTCACATTTTATCTCAAGTGCCTCCTTGCAAATTCCACCTTTTTATTTTTCCTCTTGATTTCTTATTTTTTTTCTCATTCCCGCGGCTGCCTTCTTCTTCCCGCGCCCACATGCACGCCATGCTGCATGCGATGCCATTCCCTGCCAATGCCACTCCCTGCGCTTGCCACTCCCACGCCATCCCCCCTGTTGCAGCCATGCTTGCAGCCACGCTCTCCTCCTCTATTTAAAGCCGCAGCTCTTCCTCGCGAGAGGGGGACCCAAAAAAAAACATAGGCTGCTGTAGCAACTCAAACCCACAGCCATCTTCTCCACCGCTTTCCCCTCCCATACGTCGGCCCTTCGTCGAGGAGTCACCCGGCGGGCAGGAGAACCCACTATGGTGCACACCACCATAGTGGGAGCACCACCGCCCAGCTCTTTGACGAGCCGGTGGGCGTGGTGCCTTCCCTCTCTTCGTTTTTTCTCTTTAACGCCATTGACGCCGCTCCAAGCTTCGAAGCTTGAAGCCACGGCAGCAGCAGCCACGCAGCAGCCGCTCACCGCCTCCGCGCACGTCTACAGGGCCATTCCTAGCTCAACCTCCATCCTGACGTCCCCGCAGCTGCACCTGTAGCCGTTCGCCGCGCACACTGCAGCGGCCGGCTACAGCCTCGTGCCGACCCCTGCCCTCCTCCGTGACCTTCCGCGACCACCTGCAGACCTCCTCCACGCTCGCTCCTTTGCGCCATCGCCTGCCCATCGTCCTCGCGCACGCCTGCAGGAACCCTACGAAGGCACGCGCCCGCACCCGCCGTTTCCAGACGTCCGCTGCCTTCTCCAGACGACGCGACGCCAGACGTCCGCCGCCGCGAGCAGACGTCTTAACTCGCGCATCCGCGATCTCTCTCTCTGCTGATCTCTCCCGCCCGCTCCCGCTCTCTCTCACGTATTCGCTCTCTCTCTCTCTTTCTCTCTCTTTTACTCACAGCAACACACACACACCTATACCAACACATACACACACACTCACACACTTATAGTAACATATATATACTTATATACATCTATATATATATATACATACATATATCTATATATATATATACTTATATACATAGTAATATCTATAGTTATGTATACATACATATATATATAATATATCTATATATATATATATATATACACGCATATATATATATCTATATACTTACACATATACTTATATATATATATATATATACATACATATATATATATCTATACATCTATATATACATATGTCTAGATACATATACTTATATAAATAGATATATCTATATATATATACGTGAGAGAGAGCGGGAGCGGGCGGGAGAGATCAACAGAGAGAGAGATCGCGGATGCGTGAGTTAAGACGTCTGCTCGCGACGGCGGACGTCTGGCGTCGCGTCGTCTGGAGAAGGCAGCGGACGTCTGGAAACGCCGCAGTTGCACCCCTCCGTCTCCATTCTGTCATCGCCGCAGTTGCACCCTTTAACCGGCCGCCGTGCACTGTGGATAGGCATTGTAACGACTCGGTTCCCGAGTCCCTACGAGACACGAGAACCGGACCGACTCGACTAATCCCAAGGCCTAGTCGTCCAACGAGGAAGTAACCAAAAGAGCAGTAAAATAAACCACATTCAGCATGAATATAACTAACAGTAAGAAAGTACAGCAGTAAGGAAAGAAACTACTACAGTATATACCACCACAACAGTAGAACAACATTTATCATATAACATGAACTGCAGGTAAAGAAAAGTACAGCGGTAAAAAGAACTACTCACTATAACGGAAACAAAGAGGTACAAAAGACAGTGGTAACTCTACTGGACCCTACTCAGCCCAGCGTCCTCTACAGCCGCTGACCCTGGCTGCTCAACACCTGGTCCTGAAAAAGGTAGCGAGTGTAACACGTCAGCAAAACGCTGAGTAGAGTGGCAACTAAAACTAAAGACAACAATAGAGTGTACAGTAGCTGTTATGTTCTATTACTTTCTTTATTCACATCTTTCAATTGTCTCACTATTTCATTTATTCCTCAGATCTTTTACTTGATCTCGAATGTTCCTCGTGGGAACGATCTTGATTGCAGTCTTTTCCAAAAAGTAGAAGTAGCACATGGTGCTCTCCTGGCCGGGAGAGTCCCCCGTGGTGATCCTACCCTCAGTCAACCACCCCAAGGTCACTGACAGACGTAACGGTGACTACGGCACACGCGATAAACGCATACGTAGCTAACCCGTACTGGCACGCGGTCAGTCATTTCCGTTAACGGGTGCGCCCAAAGCACAGCACGGAACCAGTCCAGGGCAGATCCCTCTCAGTAACAGGGGTCCAACCCCTCCACAGTAACCAAACCGGGGCCTTGCCCCTCCACAGTCCGCGCACCCTCGCCTGACTACCCTTGTTTGCCCCAGCGGGCCTAACAAGTCGGTGTGGGAGGCTAGCAGAACCCCAGGGCCCGTGGGGTAGCTAGTACCTCCCTACACTAGTAGCTCTCCTCGGTACTACGTACGCGAGGGCCAGCAAGTCGGTACAGAGTGGCCAGCCCTAACCCCGGGTCCCTGGGGCGGCTGGCTCCGCTCTGCACTAAATAGGGGGATAGTCGCTCTCCTTGGTACTCCGTACTCAAGGGCCAGCTCACTTCCCCAAAACTATTCCATTCACTTTCCAGGAGTTCTACTCCTACTTCCCTGTAAGGTTCCATCCTTTTTACTGAAACATCCAGGTTTCACTTTCTAGTTTCACATTCTTACAATCCATGTTCTCAACCACGTTATTTATTCACAACAGGCAGCTGTTAATTCAAATTACAGGCAGCTTTATATCTCTTTCCATTTTCCAAGACTGCAGTATTATACATTCTGTTGGTGCTAGCACACCACGATCATTTGTTTTGATGATAACAAAACATGTGTTATCTAACATTTGCAATTTGAGTCCTAGATTTCAGGTCAATTGCAAATGTGGACGTGTTTAGACGGAGTTCGAGCTCGCATCCAGGACGGATTGGAGGAGCTTGACTGAAAACAGAGGAGGTTCGCGTGGAGCGAAAGATTGAAGATGAAGAATAGGATAGATTTCCTTCTTTTGTACTTGTTGTATTTTTCGTTTCTTTTGTTGCTCTTTATTTCCTTAGATATTTCATGTTAAAGAGCCTCAAAGAACCCTAACAGTAGTCCTAGGAACACCGGCACAACCCTAGGATACTTAGGTTTTCTGTAGAATACTTAGAAAACTAATATAGGGTTCAAACAGACTTTCCAGACGTCTAATTCCCAAATCAGACGTCTGATAAAGCATTTTAAGACGTCTGACTGTTGTTTCAGACGTCTGATAACTGTTAGGCTGGACATAGTTCTGTCTGATGAAATCAGACGTCCAGACCTTAGACCAGACGTCTTAGAAGACGTCTGATGGATTTGCCAGACGTCCAATTAGTGGACCATTGGCTGGCTTAGCAGACACCCAAGAATATGACCGTTAGAGCCTTATCAGACGTCCATAGGACTTTCCAGACGTCTGATAAATGACCGTTTTGCCTCGGCTGACCCAAAATCTCTTCTCAGAGATTTTCTAGCCGTTGCAACGTTTGGAAATCAATTCCCACGGTAAAAGTAGGTTTCCAGACGTCCAGACATAGTGCCAGACGTCCTGTATGTCGTCTGATGGACTTGCGCAAAAACCCTGTTTAGATCTGATTCAAGTAAGGAGGAAACCCGCATAGAATCAGACGTCTGACCTTTGAATCAGACGTCTTAAAGTGAACTTACAGACGTCTGATGCTAGAATTAGACGTCTGATAAACCTGTCAGAACAATGATTGTTCCTGATTTCGGGCTGATTCACTTGGGCTTTGTACCCAACGGCTATGGAAGCTTTTCTAAGCCTTCCAAAGCCTTCCTAAGGCCTCTATAAATAGAGGGGAGCCTTTACACACCAAGATACACTAAGAGAAACAAGAGACACACCTAAGCAACTTAGTTCCACTCTTTTGTGTCCAATTGAAGTCCTTGCTCTCCAAGCTCTAGTTTCATTCTCTTGAGAGCATCAAGTCTTCGCGCACCCGCTCTCCCGCCGTTGTTCACGAGAGCGACATTGTGTGATGAGAACCTCATCATAAGCCATAACTAGCTCATTTTGACCCAATACAAAGGATAAAAGCTCCTACATAACTCAAGGAAAGGCTTAACTCAGAGAATTCTGAGTTTAAGGAGAAAACAAGTCATAAGGGGTAAAAATGCAATTTTACCAGTATAATCTGCATACAGGGTAATTCAGGGTCCAAACATAGGTCAAAGCAACCTAATAAGAATAAAAGTGGGATGAGATGATCTGACAAGGGCTACAGTAATTCCAAGGAACTAAGTGATAATCTGTAACCCTAAAACAACCCACTTCAATTCACGAGGTTCGAGGCAAAGTAAAAATAGAATAAACCCTCTAAAATTCATATAAAAATAATCTCTAGGGTTTAGAACCTTCAATTTGGCCTTCAGAACCCATTTTGACCTACATTGAGAACCATGCCCAATTAATAACTTAATTTGGGTTTTTGCATAAATTGACCGATCAAACAAGGTTTAATATAGAAATGAAATTCACCATCAGATTCCATAGGTCCCAATTAATCATGTATAAAAACTTGAGCCTAAGAAGAAACCTCCTTGACCGACTTTACACTTTGGTCCTCATATATTTACTTTTTGGCCCTCAACTTTTGAACCGTCGCATTTTGGCCCCTAACTCTCCTTCGTTCTTTGCATTCAGGTCCCCCTGCAAAACCGGCCAGCACCATGCTCCGACGACCTTGCGCGGAGCATGGCGCCGCGCAGGGTGAGGGGGAAAGCCTGGCAAGTAAACCAGGGGTGCCCTGCGTTGTCAGCCGTCGCAGGGACACCCCCCTGGTCGCTGTAGCCCACCATACCGGTCGTGCGCACGCACGGACGGTATGGGTTTTCGTCTCCGGCCATCCTCCGGCGAGGGAGACACGTCGTCTCCCTCCGCCTCCCTCCCTGTTTTGATCCCTATAAATACCCCCCGTTGCTCCACAGACCGGGGCAGCTCGGATCTGACGGAGAAAACCCCCAACTTTCCTCTCTTCTCTCTCCGGCAGACGCTCACCAGCTCCGGCGGTTCCTCCCCCTCCTCCTCTTCGCTCTGCCGCAATACCAGCAGCAGAGACTTCCTCCCCTGCTCTTCCCGCGCCACGCCACACCCAGCTGGCGCCTCTCCGGCTCTCTGCTCACCGCCGCCCCTTTCCCTGAGCATCTTCTTCTCCGGCGACAGTCGATACGACTGTCGCCCTACTGCTCCCCCTTCGTCCCTGCAAGTAAGTTAGAACTACTTCCCTTCCTCTCCTCTTTCTTTCCCCGGTTTCAATTTGTTCAATTAAGCCCTCGACCGACCCTGACCATCGTCACCCCCTTCGTCTCCGGCCACCCTCCGGCGAGATGTTCCCATCGCTCCACAGCCTCACACACCTCGCCGACCCTCACCGAACCTCCGCCTCATCACACTGAGCACCCCCCACCCCTCCACTGCCACTCCACACCTCCGTAACGCTCGCCCGAACAAACCCATTCCTCCGGTTGCAGTCCAACCTAGGGCTGCCGCCAGACACCACCTTGCGGCTTGCCGCACAGCTCCTCACCTTCGTCGTGCCACGGCGAAGGTTCCCCAGTGGTTTGATCAGGCCGAGAGGCCATATTCGTGTCCGACAGGTTTTGAGGTTTGACCGCCATTAACGCACATTGAAGCAGCTTCTCCCGCGCTCCAGGCTTGAGGACTCCAGGTCTCCAGCTGCTGCGGATTACGGGGAGTCTTGCGAAGGCAGCCAGCCAGCAACCTACGCAAATCGAAGCCGCAGCCGCAGAAGCTAGGCCGCGGTCTCCCAGCAGGCGCACGCGAGGAGAGGTCTCCGTTTAGTCCAACATCGGTAAGCCTCACAACCTTTTCACTGTTTAAATTGATTTTGTGCATTAGCCTTACTGCCTCAGCACACGGGGTGAGGTCCCCTTCACCCGCCCGGTTACCCGGTCTCGTCCGCGCTCACGCCCCGCGGACCTGACCCGACCCGACTTAGACTGACCTGCACTCCTCACCCACCACTCACGCCGGTGGGCCTGGACCCGGGCGCGACCCGAACCCGATTACCCGGCAGCTCTGGGAGAGCTTTCCCAAGAGTGGTTTCAGAGAGAGAGAGACGCGGGGGGAGAGGGTAGAGTAGGTTTTGTCCTCTGACGTAAGCTCTGAAGTGTGCAGGCACAGGTGAAGAAGGACCGCGGAAGAAGAAGGAAGCTGAGGGAGACACTGTAGCAACAGGCAGTTTAAGTCGTCTGATTTGGAAATCAGACGACGTCCTGAAGGGAAAAGAAGAAAGAAGGAGGGGCGACGTCCTGACTGGAAAAAGAAAAGAAGAAAGAAGGAGATCTGAAGAACAACAGAAGAAGGCGAGGCAGAGGAGAACACAAAAGAACAAGGGAAGAACTGAAAGAAGAAAAACAAAGAAGAAAGAAGAAGATCTGAAGAAAGACAGAAGAAGAAGGAAGAGCATCACCACTGCAGAAGAAGAACATCACCTCTGCAGACAAAGAAGAAGAAGATCTGAGACGAGGAGAAAACAAAGAGAAAAGAAGACAACAAATTCTTTCTCTCTCTCTTTCTTTATTTTTGTAAAAGAAACATGTATATCTCTAGAATACAACTTGCTCCCTGAGTTCGACCTCGGGAACTCTTTTATTTTCCGAGTAAAAAAATTTATATTTGAAATGTTGGCAATAACTGGCTATACTACAACGCTATAACAATAAAACCCGGTTGCCTACCAGCGTTTCATTTTTGGCGCCGTTGCCGGGGAGCAACGACTATTCTAGAGGTAAACATTCCTGTTTCTTTTTAATTTCTGATAATCTCCTCTCTTTTGTGCAGCTACAGGAAATCAAGAAGACAAGCAACCACACGACAACCACTCCGAGGACAGGTAAATTTTTCCTCTCGCTATTAACCCCTAAACTCTAAAGAGGAAGAAAAGAAAAGAACAAGCAATATAGGGCTAACCTGTCTTCCATACTTAGTAACCATAAAGAGTTGCATGTTTTCAACTCATTAGTCCTGCACACTATTAAGGGTATTTAAGGGCTAACACATTCTTGCTTGAGCCCTAATTACCCAACAAAGAACTAACTGGACCAAGTAGAGCCAACATAAGATTCAACATTAGGGTTTTAGAGACACACTACTTAAATCAAGAATGGAGAAAATCCAAAAGAAGTGTGCCTAAACCATTGATTGAAAATACCTATTCAAAAGAAAACCTAAAACAATTGGCTCTCTAAACACTTGAACCCTAAAAGACAAGACCTGAAAGCTCTCAAAGAAAACAAGAGGTAAAGTTGACCCCTTGGGTCAACCAACCTTAAATTAGGTCACTCTTTGCACTTAAAAAGACTAAATTTCAAGTGAAACCTTAAGCACCCTGATCTTAAAATTGGTAGACTTAAGAGGTCAAGATCCCCATTCTGGTCTACCTGGAACCGCAGTGACAAGAGAGGTCGGGTGGGGGAAACCCTGTAACCCGTGGGGACGCTCTACCGTGTAGGGGTCTTCGCGGGACTCTCCCTCTCTGGCTGCCCAGGTAATTCTCAGGTGGACGATCTTTCTGATCAAGGGGTCCATCTGCCCCGCACCTCTATAGTCACCCAACACATTTTTGGGTGTCTTGATTGGGTCCAGCACCTTCTAAACTTACCTCTTCCAACAGTGCATGTACGGAAGGAGGTCCCTAAGACCACCCTTAAGACCTCCTTTAGAAATTCGCTCTCGTCAAGGCCAAGCCTCGACGCCCGTGTTTGTGCAGCAACACCCTCACATTATTCTCTCTTCTGATTCAGAACCAAGTTCTTCTTCCCCCATCATGGCTCAGCCAGTTGAGGAAGAAAATAATCTGGAACACCAGCTCCAGCGACTCAATGACCTCTTCCAAAACTTCGTGCACCCACCACAGCGTCCTATGATGCGGGACCACTACAATCCTGCTGCGGTGGCCATTGAGCCTCGAGTCAGAATCCCGACTGGAGGACCTGATTCCGAATTAAAGCCCAACATGATTCATGCTATACCTAAATTCCATGGGCTTAATTCTGAAGATCCCTTCCAGCACATCAAACAGCTAAAGCATCTGGCCCACACTTTTGGATCAGATGCGCAAAATCGGGATATTCTTCTCATGAAGATGTTCTCCTTTTCTCTTATGGACAAGGCCGCCCATTGGTATCAAACTCAGACCCGGCAGATCAACACTTGGGAAGAACTTCAATCCGAATTTTTGAAAAAGTTTTTTCCCGTTGGTCGGACCAACGCCTTGCGCCATCAGATTACACACTTCACTCAACAATCAGGAGAACCTCTCCATGAGGCATGGGATCGCTTTCAGGATCTCATGAGAAAGTGCCCCCATCACGGAGTTCCTAAATGGGAACAAGTCCAATCTTTTTACCAGGGACTCCGTGAGGACATCCGCCTTTTCGTCAATGCAACTTGCGGAGGAAACATCATGGGTCAACATGAAGACACCGTATGGGAGATTCTCGAAAATATGTGCGAGAACTCCATCAACAATGACTCCATGGGATTATTCGACAGGACGAATACCCGCACAGCGACGAATCTTAAGGGAGCACATGAGATGCAGGGCCTGTCCGCATCAGTCGACCTGGAATTAATGGCCAGTCGATTGGACAAGGTCTCAATCATTGAAAAGAAGGTGGATGAGCTGACTCAGCACTTGCAGCGAGCCACCTCCGCGCGTAACTCCTTTGCACAACCTCCTTCCACACAGGAAACTGTGCAAAACATCCTCCACCGACCTTCCCCTGGGATGGATCCATATCCATCCCCATCTGATTCTTGGATCGGAGGATCATCCGATCCTTTCTACACCAGCCGGGGGAACTCCATTCCCCCTTTCCCTGATTCTCAGGAGGTTCCTCAGACCTGCGAGGACCTCAACGCCATCCAGAACGACCCATTCTCCAACACTTACAACCCTGGATAGCGAAACCATCCCAATTTTCAGTGGGCGGGAAATTCCCAAACCCAAAGACCACCTTTTCAGTCCCGCCCACAGCCCTCTCGTCATTACTAGCCGCCTCAGCCTCGGCCCAACCCTACTTATCCATCAGGGCCAAATCAGGATCAAATGTCCCTAATCCTTCAAACTCTGGCTGACATTCAAAAAACGAATGCGGCTATTCAAAAACAGCACAAGGACGAGCTTACTGAAGTTAAAACTCAACTGGCCCAGTTGGCAAATTCTCGCCAGCCAGGCACACTCCCTTCCCAACCTCTTCCTAACCCAAATAACGTGCCAACCCAGAAGCGCGTTATGAATCCAAATTTAGGCCACGCTCAATGGATTTATCAGGCCCCTACTGCTCCATCTCTAGACGAGATGGAAGCCTCAACTTCTTATGCGGGATTTCAGCAGCAGCCACCCCTCTTACCAAACCCAAACCAGAATCAGGCCGGATTAAATTCTGTAACAACACGTAGTGGTAAAACAACTCAAGACCCGCATTATCCAAACCACTCCAAGCCTGATAACCATGACCCTAGGATAGTTATCCAAGATACCGCTGTTCCGGATCCACAACCTGGACCTATCCTAGAAGAACCAACCAAGATCCCATTTCCCGAGGCCTTGACCAAGGGAAAGAAGACCACCAAACCCGTGGCCCCTGAGGAGGACCTGGTCAAGCTCTTTGAGCAGGTCCACATAAACATCCCCTTGATGGATGCAATCCGCCACGTACCAGCTTACGCACGATTTCTAAAGAACATATGTACACCCCAGCGTAACCCGCGAACCAAGGGAGGGAGCCCAATTGTTCTGTCAGAGCAAGCCAGCTCTGTAATCCTTAGTAGACTCCCACCCAAGGCAAAAGATCCTGGGACTCCCCTGATTTCCTGTAAGATAGGTGGTACCCAATTTGATAGAGCATTGTTAGACTTGGGTGCATCCATAAACCTGATACCCACATCCTTACTTGACCATCTAGAAGAATCTGAGCTAAAACCAACCGAGGTGACATTACAATTAGCAGATCGATCTATAAAGTCACCAAAAGGGATTCTCGAGGATGTTATTGTAAGAGTGCGGGATTTCTATTTTCCAGTGGACTTTATAGTCTTAGATATGGATGCACCTGAGAACCCTAGGGATACACCAATCATTCTAGGGAGACCTTTCTTGGCTACTGCTAGAGCCAACATCAGCTGTGAGGAGGGCCAAATAGAGCTTAAGTTTGGAGATCAAACACTGAAAATTGATATATTTAAGGCCCAACAAGGAATTAATTACGGCGTCATCGAACAAATTTGTGACATCAAGACTTTGGTTGATGAATCACACCTCCAGAATGACTCGAGTATGCCTCATCAACCACAGAAGGATCTTGACCCGCAAACAGAGGAGTCGAATCCAGATATGAACAACCCAGTAACTCCCACCCTTGAACCTCACATCTATACTGAACCGCCCGCTGCTGCTGAAAACCCCATCCTCGAACTGAAACCCCTTCCTGCTCACTTGAAATACGTCTTTTTGGGTTCTAATCAGACCCTTCCTGTGATTATCAATTCCAACCTCAGTCCTGAACAGGAATCCCGTCTGATTGTTGTCCTCCAGCAACATCGCAGAGCCATCGGATGGACTCTCGATGATTTGACTGGAATAAGTCCCTCTTATTGTACTCATCATATCTATTCAGAAGAGGGCACACGACCTTCTCGTGAAATGCAGAGACGCTTAAACCCCAATCTGTAGGAGGTCGTGAAAAAGGAGATCATCAAGTGGTTAGATGCCGGGATCATCTACCCAATCTCCGATAGTCGTTGGGTGAGCCCAATTCAGGTCGTGCCCAAGAAGGCAGGACTCACCACTATAACGACTGAGACCGGAGAAATCATTCCTACCCGATTAGCCAACTCGTGGAGAGTCTGTATAGATTACCGCCGACTAAATTCCTCCACAAAGAAGGATCATTTCCCACTACCCTTCATTGATCAAATTCTCGAAAAACTTGCGGGAAATAGGTTCTTCTACTTTCTTGACGGGTACTCCGGTTATAACCAGGTGGCAATCCATCCTGAGGACCAAGAAAAGACCACGTTCACCTGCCCCTTCGGAACATACGCTTTCCGAAGGATGCCTTTCGGTCTTTGCAATGCACCCGCTACTTTTCAGCGATGCATGCTTGCCATATTCTCAGATATGGTAGGTGATTATCTGGAAGTCTTCATGGATGACTTTTCAGTCTTCGGAGCATCATTCGACGATTGCCTCCAACACTTAGTCCAGATACTCAGGCGGTGCATCGATGTGAATTTGGTTCTTTCCTGGGAAAAGAGCCATTTCATGGTGCCTGAGGGAATTGTCCTGGGACACTCAAATTCGGAGAAAGGTATCCAAGTGGATCGAGCTAAGGTTAATCTGATTTCTCACCTTCCTATGCCTAGCTCGATCAGGGACATCCGTTCCTTTTTAGGGCATGTCGGTTTTTATCGACGATTTATCCCTGATTTTTCAAAAATCGCGCGCCCCCTGACCACTCTTCTCTCCAAGGATGTTCCTTTTGAAATTTCCAAGGAATGCACTCAAGCATTTGAAATCCTGCGTGACCGAGTCACCCAAGCCCCGATCCTACAGTCCCCTGATTGGTCTCAACCCTTTGAGATCATGTGCGATGCATCCGACTTCGCTGTAGGAGCGGTTTTGGGGCAGAAAATTGACAGGAAACCTGTAGCCATTTACTACGCCAGCAAAACACTCGATGAGGCTCAGCGTAACTATACGGTTACTGAGAAAGAGCTGCTAGCTGTAGTATTTGCCCTAGAAAAGTTCAGATCGTACCTTCTGGGTTCCCGTGTCATCATATACTCGGATCACACAGCTGTGAGGCATCTCCTTGCAAAGAAGGACGCGAAACCTCGATTAATCCGATGGATCTTGCTGTTGCAAGAATTTGACCATGAGATTCGCGACAAAGCGGGAAAGCAAAATGTGGTAGCTGATCACTTGTCCCGTCTTCCTTCTGAAATAATTGACCCTTCCGGACCCATCACTGAGCATTTTCCCGATGAGCACCTGCTGACTATTGGTACTAGCCTTCCATGGTTTGCTAATGTAGTAAATTACTTGGCATCTCATCAGATCCCCTCCGATTGGCCGAAGGCCAAGAAAGACAAATTACGCTCCGATGCCAAGTATTACATTTGGGAAGACCCGTACCTCTTCCGCATAGGTGCCGATCAGATCATCCGGAGATGTGTCCCGGAAGGGGAATTCAACAATATCCTCTCTTTCTGCCATGACCAGGCATGCGGTGGCCATTTCGCCGGGCATAAAACCGCATCAAAAGTCCTCCAGTGCGGCTTTTACTGGCCCACACTGTTCAAAGACGCATACAATCACTGCAAGGCATGCAGTCGTTGCCAGACTTTGGGCAACATGAGCCATCGCGACATGATGCCTATGCAACCGATTCTAGTATGCGAAATCTTTGATGTTTGGGGGATTGATTTTATGGGCCCCTTTCCTATTTCGGATGGTTTCGAATACATTCTGTTGGCTGTGGACTACGTGTCCAAATGGATCGAAGCCATACCGACCCGAACCTGTGATCACAAAATCGTTCTCAAATTCATTCATCAACACATTTTCTCAAGGTTCGGGATTCCTCGTGCAATAATCTCTGATGGAGGGACCCATTTCACAAATGCTCAGTTTAGGTCACTGATGACCAAATACGGGGTGTCTCACCGAATCTCTACTCCTTACCACCCCCAAACTAATGGTCTAGCTGAGCTGTCTAATCGGGAGATCAAGAAAATCCTGCAAGTCACTGTTCGACCTGACAGGAAGGACTGGTCGTCCCGACTTCCGGAAGCATTGTGGGCCTATAGGACCGCCCACAAGACTCAATTGGGCATGTCTCCCTTTAGACTGGTGTACGGAAAGGCATGCCACCTTCCCGTAGAACTGGAGCATAAAGCCTATTGGGCAGTACGGAACTGTAATCTAGATCTTTCCAAGGCTGGGACCCACAGAAAACTCCAAATCAGCGAGATCGATGAATTACGCCTAGACGCGTATGAGAACTCGCAAATCTACAAGGAGCGGGTTAAAGCCTTCCACGACAAACACATCTCGAGAAAGATCTTTCATCCTGGTCAAAAGGTCCTACTCTTTGATGCCCGACTAAAACTCTTCCCAGGAAAACTGAGATCCAAGTGGGTCGGACCATTTTTGGTCCGACAGGTTTTTGGAAATGGAGCAATCGAAATCAGTCCACTCAGCCACGATTCTGAACCTTTCATCGTGAACGGTCAGAGACTCAAGCCATTCATTGATGTAACTTCTACTGATTTGGCTGAGGCATCTTATATCCTCCTTTCCCCTTGAGCTTATTGCGCCCAGCCGATGGCGTAAAACTCAGCGCTTAACGGGAGGCAGCCCGTCATTCTCTTTGAAAACCTGAAACTTATTCTGACACCTTTTTGCACTCAAAGTTCACCCTTGTAGACAGCCGACCCCACCTCAGATGCTTGCATCTGGGATTAGAAATCGTCCGCAAAAATTCAACCCAACCCATCCACTCATCCAAATTTCTGTCTTAAGGAATGAACTAAGTTAAATAAAAACCCCCTAGGTTACAATGAGGACATTGCAAATCTTAGGCATGGGGGGGTATGGAAGTGCAAAACTTGTAAGAAAAGGTTTCAAACAAAAAAAATTCACATATGACAAAAACACCATAAAAATTAAAAAATTTTTTCGAAAAAGAATAAGAGGAAAAGAGGAGAAGGAAATTTTGTGAAGGAGAAAAGAAACAAAATGAAAAAGGAGCACAAAAATTATGAGAAAAGGTGATAGTCATTAGTAAGGAACTAAGGAATTAACCTAAGTTCTAGACCTCATTCAAGAAAATAACTGAAAAGTGCATAATGAGATTAGTAAGAACGCAAACCTTAGGCATTCTTGAATAGACTCTTAGTACCCATTAAGATCTAGACACTCCTCAAGAGGTTGAGGAAAATGAAAAGCTGAAGTATTAGGTCTAAGGCTTAGGGAGTATTTGGCCTCGTTAACTAATTTTTGGTTTACGGGACTCAGTAACCTAAGCACCCTAACCTCACACACAGCCTGGTTCAGTAAGCGTAAAAATCAGAATCACGCAGAAGCATCGCAAAATTCTGAAAAGAACACCTAGAATAGGAGCGGCCGATCAACACAAGTTGATTTGGACGAGTTCCCAGCGTGGAGAGGCGGGAAATCCCCTCGAAGATGCGTAACAAAATATCATCTCCTCGGTGCTTGTTTCTTAAGATATTTACATTTCCTACTGGGGGCATGTAAGCACTCTGCTGGTTCAGATTCCATGGATGGCATTATCTCGAAGTGTCAATTGCCAGGGTCTGGATTCGGCCATGGAACACCATGGATGGGATTATCTCGAAATCTCAATAGCCATGGTTCCGGGGGTTGCCATGGGTGGTGCTATCTCGAAGCATCGATCGCCAGGAACCCTTGAGGATTGATGATGGGAGCAAGGAATCTGATACAGACCATGTTGAAAAGCCAATCCTAGGCTAGAACTAAAAAGAAAAAGAGAGAGAAAACTCTCCAAACAGAAAAACTTTCTATCTCTCTCTTACAAACGCACTACGAACTGAGCCAGGGCTAAAATCATTTCAAGCACGGGTGCTTTAACCACAAAGTCCAATAAACCTTAGGTTAGTTCTTGTGGACCTTAAAAACCTTTGCTAGAGACTGAGGCTAAGGCTAGACAGATTTGGATCTTGATTGGTACTAGAGTACCTTTTAGTCCTATGGTCAGCATTCTAACCTAATCTAAGCTCAAGTAAAAAAGCACTTATCTAAAGCTATTAAGAACTTCATGGTCTAGAACAAGGGTTGAAACCTTAAGTTTTTGCTAAGGGACTAGCAAAAGCTAGGCATGGGGGTATGATGAGAACCTCATCATGAGCCATAACTAGCTCATTTTGACCCAATACAAAGGATACAAGCTCCTACATAACTCAAGGAAAGGCTTAACTCAGAGAATTCTGAGTTTAAGGAGAAAACAAGTCATAAGGGGTAAAAATGCAATTTTACCAGTATAATCTGCATACAGGGTAATTCAGGGTCCAAACATAGGTCAAAGCAACCTAATAAGAATAAAAGTGGGATGAGATGATCTGACAAGGGCTACAGTAATTCCAAGGAACTAAGTGATAATCTGTAACCCTAAAACAACCCACTTCAATTCACGAGGTTCGAGGCAAAGTAAAAATAGAATAAACCCTCTAAAATTCATATAAAAATAATCTCTAGGGTTTAGAACCTTCAATTTGGCCTTCAGAACCCATTTTGACCTACATTGAGAACCATGCCCAATTAATAACTTAATTTGGGTTTTTGCATAAATTGACTGATCAAACAAGGTTTAATATAGAAATGAAATTCACCATCAGATTCCTTAGGTCCTAATTAATCATGTATAAAAACTTGAGCCTAAGAAGAAACCTCCTTGACCGACTTTACACTTTGGTCCTCATATATTTACTTTTTGGCCCTCAACTTTTGAACCGTCGCATTTTGGCCCCTAACTCTCCTTCGTTCTTTGCATTCAGGTCCCCCCTGCAAAACCGGCAGCACCATGCTCCGACGACCTTGCGCGGAGCATGGCGCCGCGCAGGGTGAGGGGGAAAGCCTGGCAAGTAAACCAGGGGTGCCCTGCGTTGTCAGCCGTCGCAGGGACACCCCCCTGGTCGCTGTAGCCCACCATACCGGCCGTGCGCACGCACGGACGGTATGGGTTTTCGTCTCCGGCCATCCTCCGGCGAGGGAGACACGTCGTCTCCCTCCGCCTCCCTCCCTGTTTTGATCCCTATAAATACCCCCCGTTGCTCCACAGACCGGGGCAGCTCGGATCTGACGGAGAAAACCCCCAACTTTCCTCTCTTCTCTCTCCGGCAGACGCTCACCAGCTCCGGCGGTTCCTCCCCCTCCTCTTCGCTCTGCCGCAATACCAGCAGCAGAGACTTCCTCCCCTGCTCTTCCCGCGCCACGCCGCACCCAGCTGGCGCCTCTCCGGCTCTCTGCTCACCGCCGCCCCTTTCCCTGAGCATCTTCTTCTCCGGCGACAGTCGATACGACTGTCGCCCTACTGCTCCCCCTTCGTCCCTGCAAGTAAGTTAGAACTACTTCCCTTCCTCTCCTCTTTCTTTCCCCGGTTTCAATTTGTTCAATTAAGCCCTCGACCGACCCTGACCATCGTCACCCCCTTCGTCTCCGGCCACCCTCCGGCGAGATGTTCCCATCGCTCCACAGCCTCACACACCTCGCCGACCCTCACCGAACCTCCGCCTCATCACACTGAGCACCCCCCACCCCTCCACTGCCACTCCACACCTCCGTAACGCTCCCCCGAACAAACCCATTCCTCCGGTTGCAGTCCAACCTAGGGCTGCCGCCAGACACCACCTTGCGGCTTACCGCGCAGCTCCTCACCTTCGCTGTGCCACGGCGAAGGTTCCCCAGTGGTTTGATCAGGCCGAGAGGCCATATTCGTGTCCGACAGGTTTTGAGGTTCGACCGCCATTAACGCACATTGAAGCAGCTTCTCCCGCTCTCCAGGCTTGAGGACTCCAGGTCTCCAGCTGCTGCGGATTACGGGGAGTCTTGCGAAGGCAGCCAGCCAGCAACCTACGTAAATCGAAGCCGCAGCCGCAGAAGCTAGGCCGCGGTCTCCCAGCAGGCGCACGCGAGGAGAGGTCTCCGTTTAGTCCCACATCGGTAAGCCTCACAACCTTTTCACTGTTTAAATTGATTTTGTGCATTAGCCTTACTACCTCAGCACACGGGGTGAGGTCCCCTTCACCTGCCCGGTTACCCGGTCTCGTCCGCGCTCACGCCCCGCGGACCTGACCTGACCCGACTTAGACTGACCTGCACTCCTCGCCCACCACGCATGCCGGTGGGCCTGGACCCGGGCGCGACCCGAACCCGATTACCCGGCAGCTCTGGGAGAGCTTTCCCAAGAGTGGTTTCAGAGAGAGAGAGACGCGGGGGGAGAGGGTAGAGTAGGTTTTGTCCTCTGACGTAAGCTCTGAAGTGTGCAGGCACAGGTGAAGAAGAAGGACCGCGGAAGAAGAAGGAAGCTGAGGGAGACACTGTAGCAACAGGCAGTTTAAGTCGTCTGATTTGGAAATCAGACGACGTCCTGAAGGGAAAAGAAGAAAGAAGGAGGGGCGACGTCCTGACTGGAAAAAGAAAAGAAGAAAGAAGGAGATCTGAAGAACAACAGAAGAAGGCGAGGCAGAGGAGAACACAAAAGAACAAGGGAAGAACTGAAAGAAGAAAAACAAAGAAGAAAGAAGAAGATCTGAAGAAAGACAGAAGAAGAAGGAAGAGCATCACCACTGCAGAAGAAGAACATCACCTCTGCAGACAAAGAAGAAGAAGATCTGAGACGAGGAGAAAACAAAGAGAAAAGAAGACAACAAATTCTTTCTCTCTCTCTTTCTTTATTTTTGTAAAAGAAACATGTATATCTCTAGAATACAACTTGCTCCCTGAGTTCGACCTCGGGAACTCTTTTATTTTCCGAGTAAAAAAATTTATATTTGAAATGTTGGCAATAACTGGTATACTACAACGCTATAACAATAAAACCCGGTTGCCCACAGCGTTTCATTGCGCCGTTGCGTGGCTCACGCACCCGCGTCATCCTCGACGCACTCCTTGCAAAGGGGAGTTTCCTTATTCCTATAGAAGCTAGGTTCTTAATTACTTTGTTGGCTCTATAGGACCTGTTGTTTTATTTTACCTTTGTTATTTTGGTTGGGTATTCGCTTTGCGAATTCCCGTCTCCTTCGTGGGAAAAAATCCTTCTCGTGGAGAGAAGGGGTTGAGGAACGCTACCCTCGTACTTGTAGCGTGGTTGTATTGAGGTTGAATCACCCTCGTTTTAAGTGATTCGGTTTAGTGGATTTGATCAACTAGGTTGATCGGTAAATCCTAACTCGAAAGGGTTAGGTGGTGGTTTTCACCCGGTTTGGGTTTCCACCTAAAAATTACTTGTGCACATTTTGTGATTGCTTATTTTGTGAGATTGCTTTATATATTTTATGTCCGCAATTATTACGTCACCCCCTCCTCGTAGGGTAGAACTTTCACATTCCACTAGTTTTCCCATCCTAGGATTCATGCCATATCCTAGGATCTATCATACAATCTAGTTTTCCAGCCCTAGGATTCATGCAACACCTAGGAGCTATCATTCCATCTATTTCTCATTCCTAGGATTCATGCAATGTCCTAGGTTCTAATTATGGTTCCATAATTTAACAGATTTTATTAATAACTTAAAGCCACTCTACCAGGTACAACGGGAGTAATGGGGGCGTGATCGGGAATCCCGCGTGCCTCCGCGACTCCCAAGACTACAGCTGAAGGAGGTCCTATCACAAGGATCAAACACAAGGAGTGTCTCAAAACAGTGTATAGCTACTGTAGACGGGTAGAGGGATTAATTCTGAAAAGAACGCAACTCGAATCGCGGAAAACGGAACCCGAACGGGCCCTAAACGGGTCGAAAACGACGACACTGTGCAAAATCAGACGTCTGGAACTTCTTCCAGACGTCTTAAAAAGTGGATCAGAGAATTACCTGTTCAGCGTGGTTTCCCAGACGTCCAGAAGTCTGCGGGGACATCTGGCCTATCTCCCAGACATCCGATCGTCACCCCGGATGTCTGGAGGTCGCTCCCGCTGTCTGGTACAACAGCCAGACGTTTGATTCGCGTTGGATGGCGAATCACCGAGCCTGCGCACACCCATCTCCCTCCCTCAGTACGGTTAGTCGACAGGAAGGAAGAAGAAGACGGAAAACTCACCTTTCAGACGACTGGAAGATCTACCAGACGTCGCCCTCGCTGTCTGGCTATCAACCCAGACGTCTGATTCTGGAAATTTTTCCAGAACAGGGCACCACCCGGCTTCCGCTCGCGACGCCGCCCGCGTCGCACCTCGCACGCCTGCTGCTCAGACCACAGCAGTCCCCCCTCCGCGTGACTCCGTGCCCCCCGCGCCCTCCGCCGGTCGGCCCTAGCAACCCCGGCGAGCTCGCCCTCACGGCAGAGCTCCGCTCTCGCACGCCGCACCTCCTCCGCGCTCACGGTGGTCGCCGCTGCCGCCCTCGCGCTCGCGCTCACGCTCACTGGCTGAAGGAGAAGAGGGAGGAGACGGTGGAGACGACGGGAGGGAGCGCGTGGCCTTTTAAGGCCGCGCAAGGAGGAGAGAGAGGATGCGGCAGGCGTCTGCAGCCACAGGGAAAGAGGGAATAAGCGAATATCCGGTCTACGCGCTTAGGCACGCAGATGACTCACACGTGTCGAAATTAACGGATTTCCAGACGTCTGGAAATGATCCTAGACGTCTGGTCAGACGTCTTAAAAGACGTCTGGGGCACGCGTTCGTTACAGGCATCCATAGGATCCGGGTATTTTATGGTATCAGACAATTACCACCTATTTATAAATATGCAAGAAAAAGAAAAAAAAAATATATTAGTAATAAATGGTGTTTAGTAATGATTTAAAAGCTGAAACAAAAATACAATAAGTGTTTATGGATATTCAACCTCTGTTTTGAAGATTTTCCAGGCCACATAAGCTTGATTCGCTCAGGGTCGGCTTAATTCACTTAAAGCATTGACGAAATAAATTAAAATCTCTCCTAACTAAGGACGTATTTTTGTACTTGAGACACCAGTACAGGATCCGTTGGTTTGCTTTTTCTTGAGAGCTTAAGTAAACTTGGTTCACACTACACATATCAGGAAAGACCAGGTGAACTTAAGATCCAACCCTAGTGTTCATTAGGGAAGGTGGAGTCCTTACCTGTGCGCGCAGGTAGACTTTTTATCCCAGTCTTTAGTCTTTTGTTTTGGGGAGACTTTTTCCAACAAAAAGAAACTCTCCCACCAAAAAGAAAAAAAGTGTGCTCTTTCAAAATGTGTTGTAATAGATATACTGATACGTTTCAAAAAAAAGAAAAAAAAAGAAAAAAAAAGAGAAAAGAAGAGTTGTCAAAAAAAAAAAAAAGATGTTGCAAAAGAGTCAGTATATCTCATAAATGTCTATATATTTTGTTTTCCGGTGAGCCACAAAAAAATCAGAAAATGGGAGTTGAGTTTTCCGTAATCATCTTAAGGGTCAATACGAAAACATGAGCTGAAATTGGGACCAACCTGTATTTAAAAGTTCATGAAACCCTGGTCAGTCTTGATCTTTCACTATGCACAAACCATAACCTCTTGAGCTCTCGAGTACGGCAAAACCTCCTGGGTCCTGGAAATCGTACTTAAGGTTTAAATATCAAGAGTCCTGGTTAGTAGAGAGATGATCTTTGTCATGTAAGACTTAAAGTACTAGTAATCTTCTCTACAATTGGTTCTCACAATATCCGATAATAAACACATCGATATCACCTCAGAAGAAAATCTTCGGCTTAAGATCATTTCTAAATACGGGTTTTGCTAAGGACTAGCAAAAGATAGGCATGGGGGTATATGTTTGCACCTCAAAACACACCTGTAATAACGCCTTCTTATGCTATTTTCTAGCATTAACATTGCATATTAGGATCCTGTAGTCACATTTGTAAAAATGCTTGCATGCATGCATTTAATCATGAGAGGAGGAGAAATGAATAAATGGGTTCGTAATTCACATTTTATCTCAAGTGCCTCCTTGTAAATTCCACCTTTTTATTTTTCCTCTTGATTTCTTCTTTTTTTTCTCATTCCCGCAACTGCCTTCTTTTTCCCGCAGCTGCAATTCTTCCTGCGCCACGCTTCAGCATGCCATTCCCTGCCATCGCCTCTCCCTGCGGCTGCCACTCCCACGCCATCCCCCCTGCTGCAGCCATGCTTGCAGCCACGCTCTCCTCCTATATTTAAAGCCACAGCCTCTTCCTCGTGAGGGGAGGACCCAAAAAAAAAAAGATAGGACGCTGCTGCGGCTACACCAAAACCCGCAGTCCACCTCCTTCCTCCACCGTCTTCCCCTCCCATATGTTGGCCCTCCGTAGAGGAGGCACCCGGCGAGCAGGAGAACCCACTGTGGTGCACACCACCACAGTGGGAGCACCACCGCCCAGCTCTTCGACGAGCCGGTGGGCGTGGTGCCTTCCCTCTCTTCGTTTTTTCTCTTTAACGCCATTGCCGCCGCTCCAAGCTTTTAAGCTTGAAGCCACGGCAGCAGCAGCCACGCAGCAGCCGCAGCAGCAATAGCAGGTCCCCCTGCCTCCTCCGCGACCGTCCCCGCAGCCGCTCACCGCCTCCGCACGCTTCTGCAGGGCCATTCCCCGCTCAACCTCCGTCCTGACGTCCCTGCTACCGCACCTGTAGCCGTTTGCCGCGTGCACTACAGCAGCCGGCTACGGCCTAGCGCCGACCCCTGCCCTCCTCCGCGACCTTCCGCGACCACCTGCAGACCTCCTCCACTCTTGCTCCTCCACGCCATTGCTTGCCCGTCGTCCTCGCGCATGCCTGCAGGAACCCTACGAAGACGCGCGCCCGCACCCGCCGTTTCCAGACGTCCGCTGCCTTCTCCAGACGACGCGACTCCAGACGTCCGCCATCGCGAGCAGACGTCTTAACTCGCGCGTTCGCTCTCTCTCTCTCCGTTCTCTCTCTCTCTCTCTTTCTCTCTCTTTTACTCACAGCAACACACACACACACATTCACCGACACACACACACCTATACCAACACATACACACACACTCACACACTTATAGTAACATATATATACTTACATACATACATATATCTATATATATATATCTATATACTTACACATATACTTATATATATATATACATACATATATCTATACATCTATATATACATATATCTAGATACATATACTTATATAAATATATATATATCTATATAGTATAATATATATATATATACTTATATACATATATACATAGCTATATACATATATACATACATATATATATATACATATACACCTATATATATATACATATATATCTATATATATCTATATATATATACTTATACATTTATATACATATAGATATATTTACTTATATACATATGTACATATATTTTCACGTTATTTACTATACGCTGTATTGCGGGAATATCTGCACCAGTTGTTGATATTCCTCGATACACGTGTACAAAAAAAAGCGTGGACACATTCATCATCCATCCTCCATCCACACTCCACGCGGCACCTAGTCGTGTTGGTTGCGTCTCTCTAGACGTCGACTGACTCGACATAGTGCTACACTCCATCGTCACCTCCACCCCCACCCCTTTATATATATACTACATATAAATATATATCTATAGCTACTATATTTACTTTCTGTCTGTTAGCTTCCTTCTTAGTAAAAAGATAAAAAAAGTATAAAAGTGAAAAGATAATCTTTGATTTGCAGGTACCCCGTCTTGCGAGTAGCAAGGCGTGTTTTGAAACTCTGTTTTGGCTAAAAGCCAAGGACACAATTTTGTGGGTGTGCCTCAAGAACAAGGATTACCAGAAAAGAAACCTAAATAAGAAAAATACCAAAAACATAATAAACGAATGGAAGAGACGCGTTTTAAGGAAAACGTAGAAACTCGACTTGAACCCCACTTCCCTGAGTTCGACCCTGGGCCTAAAAGCGACAAGATAAAATCAAGTAGGCCAGGTTAAAAATTTTGTAAAGAGATGGCTAGGTCTGAAATAGGTTAACCACTATACATATTTCAACGATAAAAATATCATATTAACAACCTGTCCGGGCCGATCATACATACTTTTCTGGCGCCATTGCCGGGGAGGTGTGCCTTCGAGTAAGTTTCTATCCAATTCCATTAAATTTCTCTCTTCTCTCTTCATGGGTATTGTTGTTTTTCGTGTGCAGGTGAACCTGGTGAAAGGAGAAGGCTAATGAAGTCGAAGACATGAGCAGATCCAAGGCGGGAACGAGAGCATGAAGATGCCGACACCGCATTGGAGCTTCGCACACGTTGCCAAACAAGTAGGTTTTCTTTTCTCAGCAAATTAGGGTTAACTTGCCACCACAAAAAAAAAAATTTTAAAAAACTAAAAACTAGAAAAACTTCTTCGGATTTCTTGAGGGCAAGTGGATTAAAATTCACTTGATTGATTGGTTGTCTTCACTCCCACTGCCCTGGGATTTCCCGCCTTACTTCGCATAGCGAAAATTCGAGAATTTTGATTCTTGGATTTTTCGTCGTGGGAAGTATTCTTTGAGGCAAAGAAAAGATTGCTTGTATCCCTCTTTTGCCTCACTTATCTTTAATTCAGGATCACATTTTTGGTGGGGAGATTTGGAATTGAGTTGATTCCAACCTCACCACGACTTTTCAAAACTTGCCTGTGATTCGATCCTGAATACTTCAACCCCAACAATTTTATTTTATTTTATTATTATTTTTTTTTATCGTTTGGTTGAAGCCTTGTGTGTGGACATCTTTCTGGTGATTGGGAGCACTTGAATTGCAGTGCTTTGGCTCCCTTTCACATTGGTATAAAACTGATTCGTGCATCCACACATAGAAATCTCCATTTAGGGTAGCCCATTACATTTTAGCATGCATTAACTAACTGATATTGAAGAAGGGTTCCTTGGGCTTAGAAAGAAAACCTGTATTCTTGTAAAACCCGAAGATTGGTTGAATTGGTAATTCAGTAAAACCCTAAAATTCATACTACTTAAGGCTAAACTCTAAAAACCATTCACCAATCAAAAACTCCAATTCGGGGAGATTTCCCTGTTGCATGCTTGTTTTACACACTCTGAAAATCAATCACTTGGGCATTACCCATAAACAACGCCTTTCACATTCCAAAAGCACTTGACCCTAAGCCTCTAATTAAAACTGGTAGTAACTTGACCCTTTTTAAGGATTGGAGGTCTAACTACCTGCGTGTAGCGGCTACGTGTTGGTGAGAGTTCCCGCGTGCTATCGGGTGTCTAAGACTGGGGCAAACGGCCTTTCAATCTGGCCCGATGGTTCCGCGGTGCTCGCATTCGGTTCCATAGTTCGTGATAGTAGGTAACTTAGATCTTTAGGTCTAAGGGCACACTGTAGAGGTTAGGAACTTGACTGTATTGATTTGTAATCAAGTGTACCTTTGCGGCGTCATTTCTCTCATCTCTTTTCCCCTCTTATCCCCTCAATTCTTCCTGCGAATGCATGTTTGGGAGGAGGTACAAAACCCTGAACTGTTTGAATTGACTGCTAAATTTAGAAAAAGAGCCGAATCATCCTCCTCCTCCACAAACATGGCACACACCCCCACCTCACCACTTCATCACAATTCCAATTCTTTCAACACCAGGCTTATCCCGAGAAACCCTGCAAGACCTTCCTTATCGAGTGTCGCGCCAAGCGACTCGGTAAGTCATGTGGAACTGGCTTCTGCGAGCCAGTATTTCAACACGGAGGACCAAGCCTCCGTGTACTCGAACACATATGCGGACACGTCTTCTGGCATAGAAGACGCCTGCACCCTGGGGAACAACCCATTTTCTGCCACGTATAACCCAGGGTGGCACAATCATCCCAATTTTGCATGGTCCAACAACCCGCAGTGCCAAAACCCCGCTGGTGGACCAATGCGATCGTCCACACCCATCATCCCAAGGGCCCAATCTAATCCTATGGCAAATCTTCCATCAGGCCCTTGTGTACAGAAAACCAAACACGCATCAAAATCTCTTGATAAATTGATGCGAATGATGACGGAAATGTCAAAGCGCCATAAAGAGAACATGACCTCTCTTCAACATTTGGCACAGCAGAATGCTGAGATCAGTCAATTAGGCATGGCGACTCGATCTCAGGTCGCTCTTCCCGCCCAACCTGTTCCAAACCCGCAAAACTTCGTACCCTATAATTTGCAACCACAGGTACAACCTTCTCAGGAACAGGTTCATCAAATTCTGCAAGCTCCGAGTATTCCTCTGGGATTTCAGGTTAATCCCGCTGCAGCACCGCACTCTTATGCTGATAGTGATTACATCAAGGATGACACGTCTGACAAGGACGTGACTGTCAGTACGTGTATCGAACTAATTGGAGCCGATTCAGACTACTGCGAATTACCTGACGACTGCCTGACCAACACAAACTGTGACGTTCCCCGATCCATCCCTTGTCCCGTACCTTCTCCTGACCAGACTTTTGACGAGGTTTTCTCCGCTTCCCATACCTCGTGGTCTGAGTCATTGTCAAGCTGCTCACTGTCAGTCCACACTCCTGAAGACCGAATTGCCCTTTCTTCCCCACCAAATCAGTCGGATTTGCAACTCTACACTGGGACCTTGAGCCCACATCTTACTCACTGGGGCTATTCCCTTTTGGATCCATCTATCCAAAAAGCCCCTCTTCTTGGCCAATCTAAGGGCCAACTTCCTCTTCATGATTTGTTTTCTGATCCGCCTGGGACACTCTCGTCCCAGAAAATGCCAAATCTCTCACCATCCACCATCACTTTTCACGCCTCTATCACAATCACTTCACTTTTCTCTTCACCACCCACCATCCACCCACCCTACCACCCTGATCTATATAGTGAACCTCAGCTCTTGTTACCCGATCTTCCATCCTTCCTCTGCCTTTCCCTGCATGCATATGAGGACATAGCATTGTTTGGCATGGGGGGGTGGATAGGCATCCATAGGATCCGGGTATTTTATGGTATCAGACAATTACCACCTATTTATAAATATGCAAGAAAAAGAAAAAAGAAAAAAAAAATATATATTAGTAATAAATGGTGTTTAGTAATGATTTAAAAGCTGAAACAAAAATACAATAAGTGTTTATGGATATTCAACCTCTATTTTGAAGATTTTCCAGGCCACAGAAGCTTGATTCGCTCAGGCTCGGCTTAATTCACTTAAAGCATTGACGAAATAAATCAAAATCTCTCCTAACTAAGGACGTATTCTTGTACTTGAGACACCAGTACAGGATCCGTTGGTTTGCTTTTTCTTGAGAGCTTAAGTAAACTTGGTTCACACTACACATAACAGGAAAGACCAGGTGAACTTAAGATCCAACCCTAGTGTTCATTAGGGAAGGTGGAGTCCTTACCTGTGCGTGCAGGTAGACCTTTTATCCCAGTCTTTAGTCTTGTGTTTTGGAGCAACTCTTTCCACCAAAAAGAAACTCTCCCACCAAAAAGAAAAAAGGTGTGCTCTTTCAAAATGTGTTGTAAGAGATATACTGACACGTTTCAAAAAGAAAAAAGAAAAAAAAAGAGAAAAGAAGAGTTGTCAAAAAAAAAAAAGAAAAAAAGATGTTGCAAAAGAGTCACTATATCTCATAAATGTCTGTATATTTTGTTTTCCGGTGAGCCACAAAAAAATCAGAAAATGGGAGTTGAGTTTTCCGTAATCATCTTACGGGTCAATCCGAAAACATGAGATGAAATTGGGACCAACCTGTACTTAAAAATTCGTGAAACCCTGGTCAGTCTTGATCTTTCACTATGCACAAACCATAACCTCTTGAGCTCTCGAGTACGGCAAAACCTCCTGGGTCCTGGAAATCGTACTTAAGGTTTAAATATCAAGAGTCCTGGTTAGTAGAGAGATGACTTCTGTCATGTAAGACTTAAAGTACTGGTAATCTTCTCTACAATTGGTTCTCACAATATCCGATAATAAACACACCGATATCACCTCAGAAGAAAATCTTCGGCTTAAGATCATTTCTAAATACGGGTTTTGCTAGGGACTAGCAAAAGATAGGCATGGGGGTATATGTTTGCACCTCAAAACACACCTGTAATAATGCCTTCTTATGCTATTTTCTAGCATTAACATTGCATATTAGGATCCTGTAGTCACATTTGTAAAAACGCTTGCATGCATGCATTTAATCATGAGAGGAGGAGAAATGAATAAATGGGTTCGTAATTCACATTTTATCTCAAGTGCCTCCTTGCAAATTCCACCTTTTTATTTTTCCTCTTGATTTCTTCTTTTTTCTCGCATTCCCGCGGCTGCCTTCTTTTTCCCGCGGCTGCAATTCTTCCTGCGCCATGCTGCAGCATGCCATTCCCTGCCATCGCCTCTCCCTGTGGCTGCCACTCCCACGCCATCCCCCCTGCTGCAGCCATGCTTGCAGCCACGCTCTCCTCCTCTATTTAAAGCCACAGCCTCTTCCTCGTGAGGGGAGGACCCAAAAAAAAAGGATAGGACGCTGTTGCGGCTACACCAAAACCCGCAGTCCACCTCCTTCCTCCACCGTCTTCCCCTCCCATACGTCGGCCCTCCGTCGAGGAGGCACTCGGCGAGCAGGAGAACCCACTGTGGTGCACACCACCACCGCCCAGCTCTTCGATGAGCCGGTGGGCATGGTGCCTTCCCTCTCTTCGTTTTTTCTCTTTAACGCCATTGCCGCCGCTCTAAGCTTCGAAGCTTGAAGCCACGGCAATGGCGTTAAAGAGAAAAAACAAAGAGAGGGAAGGCACCACGCCCACCGGCTCGTCGAAGAGTTGGGCGGTGGTGCTCCCACTGTGGTGGTGTGCACCATAGTGGGTTCTCCTACTCGCCGGGTGCCTCCTCGACGGAGGGCTGACGTATGGGAGGGGAAGACGGTGGAGGAAGGAGGTGGACTGCAGGTTTTGGTGTAGCCGCAGCAGCGTCCTATCTTTTTTTTTTTGGGTCCTCCCCTCGCGAGGAAGAGGCTGTGGCTTTAAATAGAGGAGGAGAGCGTGGCTACAAGCATGGCTGCAGCAGGGGGGATGGCGTGGGAGTGGCAGCCACAGGGAGAGGCGATGGCAGGGAATGGCATGCTGCAGCATGGCGCAGGAAGAATTGCAGCCGCGGGGAAAAGAAGGCAGCCGCGGGAATGAGAAAAAAAAGAAGAAATCAAGAGGAAAAATAAAAAGGTGGAATTTGCAAGGAGGCACTTGAGATAAAATGTGAATTACGAACCCATTTATTCATTTCTCCTCCTCTCATGATTAAATGCATGCATGCAAGCGTTTTTACAAATGTGACTACAGGATCCTAATATGCAATGTTAATGTTAGAAAATAGCATAAGAAGGCGTTATTACAGGTGTGTTTTGAGGTGCAAACATGCATCTTCTTTCCGTCGCATTTCATGTCAGATTTAACTACGGATTTCTCACGAGACTGAACGAATATGAAATAATTGAGATATTATTGCCTCATTGCCTCCCTGTGGATACGACCTGCTCTTCTGCGAGTGGTTATTTCTTTTTAAATATTGATTAGTCGATTTTTCCACCATATAAAACTACAAACGACTTTAAAGCGAACAATCGACTTGTCATGCCTCAAGGACAAAGATTACCAGAAAAAAATCTAAATAGAGAAACACCAAAAAACACAATAAACGAATAGAAGAGATTCATTGTAGGAAAGGCGTAGAAACTTGACTTGTAACCCCACTTCCCTGAGTTCGACCCTGGGCCTAAAAGTGACCAAGATAAAAATCAAGTAGGCCAGGTTAAAAATTTTGTAAAGAGATGGTTAGGTCCTATTTAGGTTAACCACTATACACACTTCAACGATAAAATCACCATATTAACAACCTAACCAGGTCCGACCATCATCGTTTTCTGGTGCCGTTTCCTGGGAAGTGGGCCTTCAAGTAAGTTTTTACTCCATTCCTGTAATTTTTTCTCTTCTCTCTTGACGGGTGTCTTTGTTTTCGGTGTGCAGGTGAACCTGTTGCAAGGAGAAGGCAGGAAGACGAAGTCGAAGACGTGAGCAGATCCAAGGTGGGAACGAGAACGTGAAAATGCCGACACCGCATTGGAGCTTCACACACGTTGCCGAACAAGTAGGTCTTCTTTTCTTAGCAACTTAGGTTAACTTGTCACCTTAATAAAAAAAAAAAAACTAAAAACTAGAAAAACTTCTTGGGATCTCTTGGGGCAAGTGGAT
Source organism: Thalassia testudinum (assembly GCA_037157565.1). Classification (NCBI taxonomy): domain Eukaryota; kingdom Viridiplantae; phylum Streptophyta; class Magnoliopsida; order Alismatales; family Hydrocharitaceae; genus Thalassia; species Thalassia testudinum. The sequence goes on from JAZHRO010000015.1 coordinate 59,228,869, forward strand.
TAAAATTCACTTGTTTGATTGATTGCCTTTACTCCCACCACCTCGGGATTTCTCGCCTTACTTCGCATAGAGAAAATCCAAGAATCTTTATTCTTGAATTTTTCACTGTGTGAAGTATTCTTTAAGGCAAACATAAAAAGATCGATTGCACCCCTCTTTTGCCTCACTTATCTGTAAAGTCGGGATCACATTTTTGGTGGGAAGACTTGGAATTGAGTTGATTCCAACCCCACCACGACTGTTCAACTTGCCTAAGATTCGATCCAGAATACTTCAACCCCAACAATTTGATTTTCCTTATCTTTTGGTTGAGCCTTGTGTGGAAATCTTTCTGGTGATTGGGAGCACTTGAATTGAAGTGCTTTGGCTCCCTTTCACATAAATCTAAAACTGATTCATGCATCCACACATAGAAATCTCCATTTAGGGAAGCCCATTGCATTGTAGCATGCATTAACCAATTGACATTGAAGAAGGGTTTGCTGGGCTTAGAAGAATACCTGTATTCTCTCAAAAACCCGAAGATTGGTTGAATTTGTAATTCAACGAAATCCTAAAATCCATACTACTTAAGGCTGAATTCTAAAAATCATTCACCAATTAAAAACTTCAATTCGGAGAGATTTCCCCGTTGAATGCTTGTTTTACACTCTGAAAATCAATCACTTGCGCATTACCCATAAACAACGCCCTTCACATTCCAAAAGCACTTGATCCTAAGCCTTTAACTAAAATTGGCAGTAACTTGAACCTTATTAAGGATTGGAGGTCTAACTACTTGCGTGTAGCATCTACGTGCTGGTGAGGGTTCCCGCATTCTATCGGGTGTCTAAGACTGGGGCACTCGGCCTTTCAATCTGGCCCGGTGGTTCCGCGGTGCTCACATTCAATTCTATAGTTCGTGATAGTAGGTAACTTAGATCTTTAGGTCTAAGGGCACACTGTAGAGGTTAGGAATTTGATTGTACTGATTTGTCATCAAGTGTACCTTTGCGGCGTCATTTCTCTCATCTCTTTTCCCTTCTTATCCCCCCAATTCTTCCTGCAGTAGTGCATGTTTGGGAGGAGGTCACAAAACCCTGAACTGTGTGAATTGCCTGATAAATTTAGCAAAGAAGCCGAATTGTCGTCCTCCTCCATAAACATGGCTGCACGCCCAACCCCAAATCCCGAGGGAGGAAACTGCCCTCAGAACCCACCGGGTGGTGGAGCCTTAGATCCTTTAACCCGCCTCCAAGCCCAAATGGAAATGTATAATGAGCAAATTGAGGCCATTAGGGAAACATTGGAGGAAATGCAGAACCCTCCCGAACGGGAGGAGCCTAGGTCTGTTAGCTCCTATCAGAATCCCGCTGCTACAGAGACCATGGGACAAATTCGGGTCCCCATGGGCGAGGACGACTTTGAACTAAAACCTAACATAATTGGCCTAATAAATTTTCACTTCCATGGCCTTGTAAGTGAAGATCCTTTTCTCCACTTGGATGACTTAACCCAATTGGCTGAACTGTTAAACCTAGAAATATCGGGTTACCTATAGTCCTCATGAAAATGTTCCCGTTTTCATTGCGGGATAAAGCGTCGTAGTGGTTACGCACCCTTGGGAGAACCATCCACTCTTGGGAAGAGATGCGAACAGCATTTCTCAAGAAGTTCTTCCCAATCGGTCGAACCAATGCACTTCATCGTGCTATCACCTCTTTTACGCAACAAAACGGCGAACAATTTCATGAGTCATGGGAGAGATATAATGACCTCCTCAGGATGTGTCTGCACCACGATCCGCCTAAGTGGCATATAGCCCAGATTTTCTACTATGGGCTAAATGAGACTTTGAAGCAGATTGTAGACGCTTCCTGAGGGAATTTTATGAATAAAGACGAGAATGGAGCATTTGAATTGTTTGAAAATATGAGCGAAAACTCAATGAACAATGCCTCCATTGTCGCCTTTAATCGTACCAGCATGCCCTGAAATGTCCACGAAGTTGACACGGGATCCTCCCATTCATCCACTGATCTCAACCTTATCGCATAGAAATTGGATGAAGTCAACATCATGCACAAGAAGCTGGACGAGCTTCTGGCCAACCCCGCCCGTTCTATGGCAAACACCTCCACCTCACCACTTCGTCACAATCCAAATTCTTCCAACACCAGGCTTATCCCAAGAAACCCTGTAAGACCTTCCTTACCGAGTGTCACGCCGAGCGACTTAGTAAGTCATGTGGAACTGGCTTCTGCGAGCCAGTATTTTGACACGGAGGACCAAGCTTCCGTGTGCTCGGACGCATATTTACATGCGGACATGTCTTCTGGCATAGAAGACGCTTGCGCATTGGGGAACAATCCGTTCTCTGCCACTTATAACCCAACGTGGCGAAATCATCCAAATTTCGCATGGTCCAACAACCTGCAGCACCAAAACCCCGTGGGTGGACCAATGCAACCGTCCGCACCCGTCATCCCAAGGGCCCAGTCTAATCCTTTGGCAAATCCGCCATCAGGCCCTTACGTACTGCAAATCGAACATGCATCAAGTCTTCTTGATAAATTGATGCGAATGATGATGGAAATGTCAAAGCGCCATGAAGAGAACATGACCTCTCTTCAGCACCAATTGGTGCAGTAGAATGCTGAGATCAGTCAACTACGCATGACGACTCGATCTCAGGGCACTCTTCCCGCCCAACCTATTCCAAACCTGCGAAATTTCATACCCCGTGGTCCTCAACCACAGGTACATCAAATTCTACAAGCTCCGAGCATTCCTCCAGGATTTCAGGCTAATCCCGCTACAGCACCACACTCTTATGTCCTTATTGCGAACCCTCCTCTGTCGTATGATCCCACTGGACCCGCATCGTCCAATGCTATCACTACGAGGAGTAGCAAGCAAACTGTCGATCCACCTCGACCTGATCCTGGCCCATCTTCTTCATCGCCCTCTCATTCAGGATGCGCACCGCATTCGCAAGAGGACGATACACCCAAATTATTCCCAGAATTAGTTCCATTCCCTGAGGCTCTTCTGAGGGAGCCAAAAGGCAAAAAGAAAGATATGCAGGCCTTTGATAACCTACGAAATTGTTCAGGGATGTAGAAATCAAGTTACCCCTGCTCGAGGCTATCGACCACATACCTACTGTCACCCGATTTTTCAAAGACTACACAACACCCAGGCGATAGTCAAAGAAAACTAAGAATCCGGTGGTTCTCTCGCCTCATGCGAGTTGTGCTATACTGTCAAATCTACCACCGAAGCAGAAAGATCCGGGCACACAGCTTATTTCCTGTAGCATCCAAGGCTGCAGTTTTAACCGTGCCCTGCTTGATCTAGGATCTTCCATCAATCTTATACCGACCATCATGCTCGAAAAATTTTCCTTGGGAAATTTGAAACCCACCCCTATCACGTTACAGTTGGCAGATCGTTCTGTCAAAATCCCGAAGGGTGTGGTGGAAGACGTGGTGGTTAGGGTCAACAGTCTCTGTTTTCCTATTGACTTTCTTGTTTTAGATATGGAAGTTCCTAGCTCACTTTCTGATTATCTGATCATCCTTGGTCGACCTTTCTTGGCCACAGCCCGCGCCCATATCGACTGCGAGTCGGGCTGTATTGAGATTGCCGTTGGATCTGAGAAGCTCAGGCTTAACATCTTCAAGGTAGCCAAGAACTTTGATTGCGATTGCATCAAGGATGACACGTATGATGAGGACATGGCCATCAGTGCGTGTATTGGACCAATTAGGACCTATTCTGACTGCTGTGAATTACCTGAAAATATTGACGATTCCCTGACCAACACATATTGTGACATTCCCCCATCCCACCCTTGTCCCATACCTTCTCCTGACCAGACTTCTGACAAGGTTTTCTCCGCTTCCCATACCTCGTGGTTTGAGTCATATCCGGGCTACTCACTGCCGGTCCACACTCTTGAAGACCGGATTGCCCTTTCTTTTCCCCCAAATCAGGAGGATTTGCAACTCCACACTAGGACCTTAAGCCCATATACTTCTCACTGGGACTATTTCTTTTTAGATCCATCTATCCAAGAAGCCCCTCTTCTTGGCCAATCTGAGGGCCAACTTCTTCTTCCCGACTTGTTCTCGGATCCGCCTGGGACACTCTCGTCCCAAGAAATGCCAAATCTCTCACCATCCAGCATCACTTTTCACACCACTGTCACGATCACTTCACTTTTCACTTCACCACCCACCATCCACCCACCATACCACCCTACTTATGCCCTGCACCTCAGCTCTCGTAACCCGATCTTTCATCCTTTCTCTACCTTTCCCTGCATGCATATGAGGACATAGCATCTTTTGGCATGGGGGGGTCGATAGGCATCCATAGGATCTGGGTATTTTATGGTATCATGCAGTTTCCACCTATTTATAAATATGCAAGAAAAAGAAAAAGAAAAAAAATAATAATAATAAATGGTGTTTAGTAATGATCTAAAGGCTGAAACAAAAATATAATAAGTGTTTATGGATATTCAACCTCTATTTTGAAGACTTTCCAGGCCACAGAAGCTTGATTCGCTCAGGCTCGGCTTAATTCACTTGAGCATTGACAAGATAGATCGGAATCTCTCCTAACTAAGGGCGTATTCTTGTACCTGAGACACCAGTACAGGATCCGTTGGTTTGCTTCTACTTGAGAGCTTAAGTAAACTTGGTTCAAACTACAGATATAAAGAAAGACCAGGTGAACATAAGATCCAACCCTAGTGTTCATTAGGGAAGGTGGAGTCCTTATTTGTGCACGCAGGTAGACTTTTTATCCCAGCTTTTAGTCTTATGTTTAGGAGAAACTCTTTCCACCAAAAAGAAACTCTCCTACCAAAAAGAAAAGAATGCTCCTCCAAATAATGTTGTAAGAGATATACTGACACGTGTTTCAAAAAAAAAAATGCAAATAAGTCAGTATATCTAGCAAATGTCTATAAAGTCTACCCTAAAAAAGTTTTTCAGGGCAGGTCGCAAATACCTTGTTTTCCTGTAAGGCACAAATGTCAAAAAATGGGAGTTGAGTTTTCCGTCATCTTTTAAGGGTCAATCCGAAAACACGAGCTAAAACTGGGACCAACCTGTACTTAAAAATTCGTGAAGCCCTGGGCTTGAGTCTTAATGTTCATCTGGTCAGTCTTGATCCTTCACTAAGCAAAAGCCATAACCTCTTGAGCTCTCGAGTACGGCAAAAACCTCCTGGGTCCTGGAAATCGTACTTAAGGTTTAAATATCAAGAGTCCTGGTTAGTCGAGAGTTGATCTATGTCATGTGAGACTTAAAGTACTGGTAGTCTTCTCTACAATTGGTTCTCACAATATCCAACAAACACACCTATGTTGCCTCAGAAGAAAATCTTCAGCTTAAAGATCATTTCCAAATACATTACAAAAATGTTTTGCTAGGGACTAGCAAAAGATAGGCATGGGGGCATGATTGCACCGCAAAAATACACCTACAATTGTGCCATCTTGTGCTATTTCCTAGCATTACCAGTGCATATTAGGGTTCCATAGTTACATTTGTAAAAATACATGCATGGATGCATTTAATTGAGAGGGGAGGAGAGTAAATAAATGGCCTTGCATTTAACATTTTTTCCTCAAGTGCATCTTCACAAAATTCACCATCTTTTTATTTATTATTTCACTTGATTTTGAAATCTTCCCTGCGGCTGTATGGAGCCTCCTCTTCTTCTTCGCATCATGTCTTGCTCCCCCTCTCCCTGCTAGCCATGCTGAGACATGCACAACCAGGGCATGGCTGTGCATGTCTTCTTCTTCTTTAAAATTTCTCGGTTGCCTTCTTGCAAAGCAGCCTGGTCCCCACGAAAAGAACCCACAGCAGCTTCTTCTCCAGGCCACCATCTCCTCCCTCTCCCTCCATACGTAGGGCCTCCTCCTCAAAGGAGACACCTGGTGGACAGGAGCACCTCACGGTGGTGCACAACCACCACCGTGAGTCCACCACCGCCCAGCTCACCATAGAGCAGGTGGGCATGGTGTCTCTTTCCTTGTTTTTCCATTTGAAGCACTTTAGCCATTACAACAAATCTTTAGCTGTGAAGCTCAACCGGCCACCGCACGCCCTGCAACAGCCGGTCGAGCCCCGCAGTAGCAGCAGTAAGGCGGCAGCAGCGCTCGCAGGCCTTCCACACGTGCCTGCAGGCGCCCTCGCCTACAGCTTCTTCGTGCAAGCATTCTGTCGTGCTCTCTCTTCTGCAACTGGCCACCGCGTGCCACTGCAGCAGCCAGCCAAGCTTCACCGCATGCCAGCAGCACCCGTAAGCCTTCGCGCAAGCAGTAGGTCTCCCTTGCCCTCCACCGTACACGCGTTCAGCCCCGCACCCGCTCCAGCGCCCGCCCGCGCGCCTGCGTGTTCCACGTCGCCTGCTCCTTCGCCCGCTCCCTTCGCTTGCGTGTGCCTGCGAGAGCCCGCTCCAGCCTCTCCTCTCCCCACGCTCTCTCCCTTCCAGCGTGCCTCTTTCTACGTGCATACGCGCTTGCGCACGCGTGTGAAGCCTCAGACGACTTAACCTACGCGTCTTAACTCCAGCAGTGCCCTCTCTCTCTCTCTCTCACATCACTCTCTCACTCTCTTTACCGACACTTATACACCTACACTTACACTTTCATACACACACCCACACACCTATACACTATTATATACATATATATATACGTATGCATATATATATTGATATATATACATATATTTATATACATATGTATATATATATATATATATATACTTATATCTATATATATAGTAGTACCTATATAACTAAGTATTATTATACATATATATATATATACATATCTATATACTTATATACATATATACAAATATATATATATACACATATAAATCTACGTATATACATAAACTTATATACGTATACATATATATATATACATATACATATATATATATATATACATATATGTTTACATATATACATATATGTTGTCGACGATTTTGTGCGGGTTTAAAGGATGTCACGTTGTAGTATAACCGACAAAACATCTAAACATATATAAAGAATTTTATTACTCGAAGACCGGAGTATCCGAGGTCGAACATGGGGAGCAATCTCAGTACTTTGTAAAACCAAAGAATACAACTGTTTAAATGCAAATATAACTCATTCAAAGAGAGAATTTTAAAAAAGGATTTGGAAAAAAAAGTAGAATTGGACGTCTGATTTGTGTATCAGACGTCTTAAATGTGATCTCTCTTTCTCTCTTCTTCTTCGTGGCTCTTCTCCCTTCTTTGCTTCTGGTATCTTTCCTTCTTCTCCTGCCTTGCCTTTCTTCTTTCTTCTTCTCTACGAAGAATTCTCCTTTCACTGCTACGCAGCCTCTTCTTTCTTCTCTTCCTGAGTGTTCTGCAGCCACTAAGTGTTCGCTGCCTGGGTCAGTTCGTCCTTCCTACACACACCACAGAGTAGTAAAAACCTACCCCCGTACCTCTACCCAAGCATCTCTCTCTCTCTGAAGCAATGCACTCACGGACGCTCTCCCAGAGCCACACGGGTAGTCGGGTCGGGTTCGCACCCGGGACCAGGCGCACCGGCAAGTGGTGATGCGTGAGGAGTGCGTAGGTCTAGATCGGGTCGGATCAGCCAGATCCGCGAGGTCAAGCCGCGGACGAGGCGTGTGTGAGGGCAGTGAGGGACCTCACCCCTGTGCTTACGGAGGCAACCGGCTTAAAGAACAAATGCAATTTATAGCGTACCTGAGGGCTGCAATCCCACGATGTGGGACTAAAGGTTCCGCCCTGATTTCACGCACGCCCGCAGACTCTCGTATGCAATTGCCCAAGGTGTTGACTCTGCTGGCGCTACTGGCTGGCCTTGGTTGCTTCGCGACACTTGCAAGAATCTGCTGCACCTGCCGCCTGGGAAGCCTGACGCCTGCTGCTGCTCCAAGCTCCCTGCTGCTTCGGCTGTTAATGGCGGCTGGGGCTTACACCTGACATCCAACAGAATGGCCTATTGGCCCAATCAGAATAGCTGGAAAAATTCGCCGCAGCACGGCGAAGGTGGTGGGTGATGCTGCAGGTTGCCGGTCGGCCTAGGCGTGCGTGCCTAGGTCAACCTGTGGCCGGAGATGGTGGGTTGGTCAGGGGGTGCTTGTGGAGGTCTGGAGTGGCAGTGATAGGGTGGAATGGGTTCCCGGTGGTGAGGCGGAGCTCTCGAGGTGGTTGGCGAGCCGTGTGGAGTGGCGGAGTGGTGTGGGCGACTCGCTGGAGTGAGGTCGGAGGCGAGGAAGATGGAGGCGGTTAGGTACTGTCGAGGGGTAATCAAGTAAAATAGTTGGGGGAGAAGAGAGAGGAGAGGATGGAGAACGTATCTGTGGTTGTCTGGAAGGAAGGAAGGCAGCGGAGAGGACGGCTCGTAACTGCCGTCGTCGGGGAAGAAAGACCCTGAGGGAGGAAGCAGCGATGAAGACGAGGTCAGAAGCGCGCGCGCAGGGTACAGCGCGAACGACGAGAAGGAGGGGAGAAGGTCTCCGGAGCTTGTGGGTCGTTTGGCCGGAGATGGAAGAGGGAGGAATTTGGAAGGGATCTCCGTCCAAATCAAGCTTGCCTTCTGCGGTAGGGTCTGGGGTGTCTTTTATAGGTGCTGGCCGCACCTACCAGTGCGTGGAGACCGCGTAATTAGGTCTGCTGACTCGCCGGAGTTGGAAGGAAGGTGGATACCCAAATCTCTCGTGCGTTCGCACGAGAGATTGGGTTCACACCAGCGATTGTAATTGGCTTTATATGGAAGGGAATTCCTCAGAGAATCCTCCTTCCATTTCTGGGAGGGAATCTCTGAGGGATTAGAGAGCAATCCCTCTCCGAACCTCGCCGGAGCACGGTTCTGCCCTAGCAATGGCGGCAAGACCGGTTTGCAAAGGAGGTGCAGAACCTAGGGGGTTCTCTGCACAGGTATTCAAAAGATAGGGACCAATTTGTGATTTGGGTGTACTAAATTGCAAAGTAGGTCAAGATGACCTCTCCTTAGGTCCAAATTTTGGTAAAAACCTAATTTTGACCTCAGGAATCCAATGGTGAAGTTGGATTTTAGGTTTGACCTCGTTTGACTGGACATTTTGCGTAAAAACCCAAATTAGGTTAATTGAGGAGCTGGGACCTTGATCTAGGTCAGACTAGGTTCCAAAGGCCAAATTAAGTGTTTTAAACCCTAGAGGATGTTTTTATATGATTTTTAGAGGGTTTAATTGATTTTTATTCTGACCAAAACCTTGTTAATTTAAGCGGGTCTGTTTAGGGTTACCAAGTGTCATTTAGTTCTTAGATTGCACATAAACTCATTTCTGATTGACTCAACCCTCTTTTTATCTCATTTATACCATTTGACCTATGTTTTGCCTCTGAGAAATCCCGTTTACGTACTGCAATGGTAAAATTACAGTTTTAACCTTTATTTCATGTTTTCTTCTCAAGGCACTTGTTCCTTCAGTTAGGCCTTCTTCCAGGTTATGTTGGAGCTTTTATCTTCTTTATTGGGTCAAAATGAACTAGTTATGGCTCATGATGAGGCTCTCATCATACCCCCATGCCTAGCTTTTGCTAGTCCCTTAGCAAAATTTCAAAGTTTTAACTTTCCATTCTAGACCCTGAGTGTCTGTCAACAACTATGAAAAGTGCTTGTCTTTTTATTTTGTGATTTAGGTAAGAATGCTGATAATAGGCCTAGAGGTACTCAAGTACCAACCAAAATCCAGACCTGTTCCGCTTTAGCCTCAGTCCTCCGCAAAGGTTTCTCCGGCCCACAGAAACTAACCTAGGGTTTGTTGGACTCCGCGGTTAAAGCACCCGTGCTTGAGACATTTTTAGCCTAAGTTCAGTTTGCAGTGCATTTTTTGTAAGAGAGAGATAGAAGATTTATTTGTTTGGAGAGCTTTTCTCTCTCTTTCTTTTTATTTCTAGCTTCGGATTAGCTTCTCAACACGGTCTGTATCGGATTCCTCGTCCCCATCATCAATCCTTAAGGGTCCCTGGCTTTCGAGATTTCGAGATAATCCCGCCCATGGCAACTCCCAGAACCCTGGCTTTCGAGATTTCGAGATAATCCCGCCCATGGCGTTCCGTGGCCGAATCCAGACCCTGGCGATCGACATTTCGTGATAATGCCGCACATGGTATCTGAACCAGCAGAGTGCTTACATGCCCCCGGTACGATATTTAAATATCCTAAGAGACAAGCATTGAGGAGACGATATGTTGTTACGCATCTTCGAGGGGAATTTCCCGCCTCTCCGAGCTGGGAACTCGTCCAAATCAATTTGTGTTGATTGACCGCTCCTAATTTAAGTGACTTTTTCAGAACATTAAACGCTTTTCGCGTGATTTGGATGTTTATGCGCACTGAACCAGACTGTGTGTGAATGTGGGTGCTTAGGTTACCGAATCCCGCAAACCGGAGGTCAGTTAACGAGGCCGAATACTCCCTAAGCCTTAGACCTAATACTCAAGCTTCGCATTTTCCTCAACCTCTAGAGGATTATCCAGATTTTAACGGATACGTGAATTTTTAATCTAAAGGTACTAGCCCAAAAGGCCTAAGACCAGCGTTCCCGCTAATCTCTTGTTATATCTTCGTAGCACTTTTCTTTTCTTTTTCTTGATTCGGTCTAGAACTTCAGTTAACCCCTTAATCTTTTACTAATGACTATTTCTTTTCATTTTCATTTTGTGCTCCTTTTTGTCATTTTTCCTTCTTTTCCTCCTCTCATTTGTATGACCCTAAATTGTTCCTCCCCTCTATCAAGTCTCTCTCTTTTTTTTTTTTTATGTGAAACCCTTTCTTGATATGAATTTTCTGACATTTTGCACTTTCATACCCCCCCATGCCTAAGATTTGCAATGTCCCCATTGTAAATTAGGTGGGTTCGAATTCAGCTTAGTTCATGTATTCGGACAGGTGTGTGGTGAGTGAATGGGTCGAAGCGACTTGTTGCGAACGATTTCTAATCTCGGGTAGGTATACCTGAGGTGAAGTCGGCTGTTCTAATGGATGAACCCTAAAGTGCAATATGAGTTCCGCATAGAGATGTCAGAAACGATTTCGGGTTTTTCAAAGAATGATGGGTTGCCTCCCGTTAAGCACTGAGTTTTACGCCATCGGCTGGGTGCAATGAGCTCAAGAGGAATGGAGGGTAAAGGATGACTCAGCCAAATCTATATCGGTCATGTCAATGAACGGCTTGAGTCTCTGCCCGTTCACGACAAAGGGTTCAGAATCATGGCTGAGTGGGCTGATTTCAATGGCTCCATTTCCGAAGATTTGTCGGACTAGGGAGGGTCCGACCCACTTGGATCTTAGCTTTCCTGGGAATAATTTTAGTCGGGCATCAAAGAGTAAAACTTTTTGACTAGGATGAAAGACCTTTCTAGAAATGTGTTTGTCGTGAAAAGCTTTAACCTGTTCTTTGTAAATTCGCGAGTTCTCATACGCGTCGTGGTGTAATTCATCGATCTCGCTCATTTGAAGTCTTCTGTGGGTTCCAGCCTTAGAAAGGTCTAGATTACAGGTCCGTACTGCCCAATAGGCTTTATGCTCCAATTCGACGGGGAGGTGACATGCCTTCCCATACACTAGTCTGAAGGGAGACATTCCTAATTGGGTCTTGTGGGCGGTCCTATAGGCCCACAATGCTTCTGAAAGCCGAGAAGACCAATCTTTTCTATCAGGTCGAATAGTAACCTGAAGGATCTTCTTGATCTCTCGGTTAGATAGCTCAGCTAGACCATTAGTTTGGGGGTGGTAAGGAGTAGAGATTCGGTGTGACACCCCGTATTTGGTCATCAGTGACCTGAACTGAGCGTTCGTAAAATGGGTCCCTCCGTCGAAAATTATAGCACGCGGAATCCCGAACCTTGAGAAAATGTTTTGATGGAGGAATTTTATAACGACTTTATGATTGTTGGTTCGGGTCGGAATGGCTTCTATCCACTTGGACACATAGTCAACTGCGAGTAAGATGTATTTGAAGCCATCCGAAGTCGGAAAGGGTCCCATGAAATCAATCCCCCAAATATCAAAAATTTCGCATACCAAGATCGGCTGTAGAGGCATCATGTCTCTATGGCTCATGTTGCCCAGAGTCTGGCAACGGGAACATGCCTTACAGTGATCGTATGCATCCTTGAAAATTGTGGGCCAGTAGAAGCCACACTGGAAGGCTTTCGATGCAGTTTTATGTCCAGAAAAATGTCCACCGCATGCCTGGTCATGGCAGAATGAGAGTATGTCATTGATTTCCACTTCCGTGATGCACCGTCGGATTATCTGATCAGCACCAACGCGGAAAAGATACAGGTCTTCCCATAGGTAATACTTGGCATCGGAACGCAATTTATCCTTTTTGGCCTTCGACCAATCGGGCGGAATCTGATGTGATGCCAGGTAATTAACTATATCGGCGAACCATGGAAGACTTGTACTGATAGTCAGGAGGTGCTCATCAGGGAAATGTTCTGTAATAGGTCCCGAAGGATCAATAATTTCAGAAGGAAGGCGGGACAAGTGATCAGCTACCACATTGTGCTTTCCCACCTTGTCGCGAATCTCGAGGTCAAATTCTTGCAACAGCAAGATCCAGCGGATTAGTCGAGGTTTCGCATCCTTCTTGGCAAGGAGATGCCTTACAGCTGTGTGATCCGAGTATATGATAATACGGGAACCCAGAAGGTACGATCTGAATTTTTCCAGGGCAAATACTACGGCCAGCAGCTCTTTCTCAGTAACCGTATAGTTACGCTGAGCCTCATCCAGTGTTTTGGTGGCGTAGTAAATGACCACAGGTTTCCCATCAATTTTCTGCCCCAAAACCACTCCTACAGCGAAGTCAGATGCATCTCACATGATCTCAAAGGGTTGAGACCAATCAGGGGATTGTAGGATTGGGGCTTAGGTGACTCGGTCATGTAGGATCTCAAATGCTTGAGTGCATTCCTTGGAAATTTCGAAAGGCACATCCTTGGAGAGAAGATTGGTCAGGGGGCGCGCGATTTTGGAGAAATCAGGGATGAATCGACGGTAGAAATCGACATGCCCCAAAAAAGATCGGATGTCCTTAATTGAGCTAGGCATAGGGAGCTTGGAAATCAGGTTAACCTTAGCTCGATCCACTTGGATGCCTTTCTCTGAGATTAAATGTCCCAGGACAATTCCCTTAGGCACCATGAAATGGCTCTTTTCCCAGGAAAGAACCAAATTCACCTCAATGCACCGCCTGAGTATATGGACCAAGTGTTGGAGGCAATCATCAAATGATTGTCCAAAAACTGAAAAGTCATCCATGAAGACTTCCAGATAATCACCTACCATATCTGAGAATATGGCAAGCATGCACCGCTGAAAAGTTGCAGGTGCATTGCAGAGACCGAACGGCATCCTTCTGAATGCGTACGTCCCGAAGGGGCAGGTGAATGTGGTCTTTTCTTGGTCCTCCGGATGGATTGCCACCTGATTGTAACCGGAGTACCCGTCAAGAAAGCAAAAGAATCTATTTCCCGCTAGTTTCTCGAGGATCTGATCAATAAATGGTAGTGGGAAATGATCCTTCTTCGTGGAGGAATTTAGTCTTCTGTAATCAATGCAGACTCTCCACGAATTAGCTATTCGGGTAGGAATGACTTCCCCGGTTTCAGTCATGATGATGGTAAGTCCTGCCTTCTTAGGCACCACTTGTGTTGGACTCACCCAACGACTGTCGGAGATCGGGTAGATGATCCCTGCATCTAACCACTTAATGATCTCCTTTTTCACGACCTCCTGTAGGTTAGGGTTTAGGCGTCTTTGCATTTCTCTTGAAGGTCGTGAGCCTTCTTCTGTGTAGATTCGATGTGTGCAGTATGAAGGGCTTATACCAGTCAAATCATCTAGAGTCCATCCAATGGCTCTACGATGTTGCTGGAGAACAGAAATCAAACGGAGTTCCTGGTCAGGTGTGAGTCGAGAATTGATAATCACAGGAAACGTCTGATTTGAATCCAAAAAGACATATTTTAGATGTTCGGGAAGGGGCTTGAGTTCCATGACAGGATTGTCAGCAGCAGCGAGTGGTTCGGGGTTTGTATCGGGAGCAATGGTAGGAGTCATAGGTGTGTCTAGATCATGTCCGCACTCCTCTGTTAGCGATTTTTGATTCTCTAGTGGTTGATCAGGAATAATCAGGTTGTCCTCTATATGCAGTTCATCAACCACGGCTTCGACATCACAAATTTCCTCTATAACCCCGCAATTAATCCCTTGATGGGCCTTGAAAATGTCAATTTTCAGATTTTGATTCCCAAATTTTAATTCTATCTGGCCCTCTTCGCAGTTTATATTGGCCCTAGCAGTGGCCAAAAAGGGTCTCCCTAATATGATTGGTGTGTCCCTTGGGTTCTTAGGTGCATCCATGTCCAGTACTATGAAGTCCACTGGGAAATAAAAATCTCGTACCCTAACAATGACATCCTCGAGTATTCCTTTGGGTGACTTGATGGATCGATCGGCTAACTACAATGTCACCTCAGTGGGTTTAAGTTCAGATTCTTCAAGGTGGTCAAGGAGGGATGTAGGTATTAAATTTATGGAGGCACCTAAGTCTAGTAGGGCTCTATCAAGTTGGGTTTCACCAATTTTACAAGAAATCAAGGGAGTTCCTAGGTCTTTAGCCTTAGGTGGGAGTTTGCTCAAGATGACAGAGCTGGCTTGCTCTGATAGTACGATTGGGTTCCCATCCTTGGTTCGCGGCTTACGTTTAGGTGTACATATGTCTTTCAAGAACCTTGCGTAAGCCGGTATGTGGCGGATTGCATCCATCAACGGGATGTTTATTTGGACCTGTTCAAAGAGCTTGACCAGCTCCTCCTCAGGAGCCACAGGTTTGGTTGTCCTTTTTCCTTTGGTCAAGGCCTCAGGAAATGGGATCCTAGCTGGTTCCTCTAGGATAGGTCCAAATTCTTGATCTGGGACAGTAGTATCTTGAATGACTACCCTAGGGTCTTGGCGATTATCAGGCTTGGAGTGGTTCGGATAATGTGGGTCTTGTGTTGTTTTACCACTACGTGTTGTTACAGAGTTTAATCCGGCCTGATTTTGGTTTGGGTTAGGTAGGAGGGGTGGCTGCTGCTGCAATCCTGCATAAGATGTTGAAGCCTCCATCCCGTCTAGTGATGGAGTAGCAGGGGCCTGATAAATCAAATGTGCGTGGCCTGGATTCGGATTCATAACGCGCCTCTGGGTCGGTACGTTATTTGGGTTGGGCAGAGGTTGCGAAGGAAGGGTGCCAGGTTGGCGGGAATTTGCCATCTGGGCCAGTTGGTTGCGAACCTCTGTGATCTCATCCTTGTGCTGTTTTTGCATTGCCGCATTCGTCTTTTGAATGTCAGCCAGTGTTTGAAGGATAAGAGTCAGTTGATCCTGATTTTGCCCGGATTGGTAGGTGGAATTGGGCCGAGGCTGAGGTGGCTGATATGGACGAGGAGCTTGTGGACGGGGTTGATATGGTGGTTTTTGAGAATTTCCCGCCCATTAAAAGTTAGGATGATTTCGCCATCCAGGGTTGTAGGTATTGGAGTATGGGTAATTCTGGATGGCGTTGAGGTCCTCGCAGTTCTGAGGAACCTCAGGAAAGTCAGAATACGAGGGTTCAGAGTTCCCCCAACTCGAGTAGAAGGGATCGGAGGTCACTCCGGTCCGAGAGGTAGACGGGGGTGGATATGGGTCCATCCCCTTGGCAGGTTGGTGATAGATGTTTTGCACTGTTTCCCTTGCCAGAGGAGGTCGTGCAAAAGAGTTTTGTGCAGAGGTGGCTTGCTGCAAATGTCGAGTTAGCTCGTCCACCTTCTTTTCTATGATAGAGACCTTGTCCAACTGACTGGCCATCAGTTCCAGGTCGATAGAAGAGGACAGGTCCTGCGTCTCATGTGTCCCTCTTAGATTCGTCGATGTGCGGGCATTCGTCCTGTCGAATAAGCCCAAGGAGTCATTGTTTATGGAGTTCTCGCACATGTTTTCGAGAATCTCCCACACCGTGTCCTCGTGTTGGCCCATGATGTTTCCTCCACATGTTGCATTGACGAATAGATGAATATCCTCACGGAGTCCCTGGTAAAAAGACTGGACTTGTTCCCACTTAGGAACTCCGTGATGGGGGCACTTTCGCATGAGATCTAGGAATCGATTCCAAGCTTCGTGAAGAGGTTCTCCCGGTTGTTGAGTGAAATGCGTGATCTGGTGGCGCAAGGCATTCGTCTGGCCAACAGGGAAGAATTTTTTCAAAAATTCAGACTGTAATTCCTCCCATGTGTTGATCGGGCAGGTCTGAGTCTGGTACCAGTGTGCAACCTTGTCCAAGAGGGAGAACGAAAACATTTTCATGAGTAGGATATCCCGGTTTTGTACACCTGACCCGAAGGTCTGGGCCAAATGCTTGAGTTGTTTAATGTGTTGGAATGGATCCTCAGAGTTAAGCCCATGGAACTTCGGTATGGCATGAATCATATTGGGCTTCAGATCAGAATCGGGTCCTCCAATTGGGATTCGTACTCGGGGTTCGATTGCCACCGTAGCAGGATTATAGTGATCTCGCATCATAGGTCGCTGCGGTGGGTTTACAAAGTTCTGAAAGAGATCGTTCAAGCGTTGAAGTTGGTGTTCAAGGTTATTCTCCTCTTCAATGGGTTGTGCCATGATGGGAGAAGAAGGAGAATCAGGGTCTGAGTCAGATGAAAGATTTATGTGGTGGGGTTGCTGCACAAAAAATGGCGTCGAGGCTTGGCCTCGACGAGAATGAATTTCTAAAGGAGGTCTTAAAGGTGGTCTTAAGGACCTCCTACCGAACATGCACCGAAAGATGTGATGAGATTAGAAGGTGCTGGACCCAATCAAGACACCCAAGAATTGTTGGGTGACTATAGAGGTTCGGGGCAGATGGACCCCTGGATCAGAAGATCGTCCACCTGAGAAATACCTGGGCAGCCAGAGAGGGAGAGTCCCGCAAAGACCCCTACACGGTAGAGCATCCCCACGGGTTACAAGGTTTCCCCCACCTGACCTCTCTTGTCACTACGATTCCAGGTAGACCAGAATAGGGATCTTGACCTCTTAAGTCTACCTTTTTTTATTTTAAGATCAAGGTGCTTAATGTTCCACTTGAACTTTTAAGTATTTTGAGTGCAAAAGTGACCTAATATTAAGGTTGGTTGACCCAAGGGATCAATTTCACCTCTTGTTCCTTTGAGAGCTTTTAGGTCCTTCCTTTTATGGTTCAAATGGATTATCAGCCTGATTTGCTTAGGGCTCCTCTTGTATAAATCGTTTCAGACACGGTTTAGGCACGCCTCTTTTTGGAAAGTTTGTTTCTTTGTTTTAGAGAAGATGTGTCTCTAAAAACCCTAGCTTTGCAATCCCTAACTTGGCTCTAGTGGGTCCAATTTAGTTGCCTTAGAAATTAGCACCTAGGGCTCAATCAAGAAAGTTTTAGCCCTAGTTGCCTTAGTTGGATGAACAGATAAAAATATATTGAAATCAAAATCAGGCAACTTGATGAGTTACTAAATATGAAACAGGTAGCCCTAAGTTGATTTCCCTCTTTTTTTTTTTTTCTTTTTTAGATTGTGAGAGGGTTAAGAGAGAGGGCTTATGGAGATTACCTATTCCTTGGAGAGTCTATTGTGCAGTTGCTATTCTTTCCTTTTTGTTTTGCTTTCCCTGCTTGAACACAACAAAAGAGAGAAGTTAAGTCGGATATTAGATAGAAAAGTTGTACTCAAAAGTTTTAAAAGTGCCCGTTGCTCCCCGGCAACGGCGCCAAAATGTTGTCGACGATTTTGTGCGGGTTTAAAGGATGTCACATTGTAGTATAACCGACAAAACGTCTAAACATATATAAAGAATTTTATTACTCGAAGACCGGAGTATCCGAGGTCGAACATGGGGAGCAATCTCAGTACTTTGTAAAACCAAAGAATACAACTGTTTAAATGCAAATATAACGCATTCAAAGAGAGAATTTTAAAAAAGGATTTGGAAAAAAAAGTAGAATTGGACGTCTGATTTGTGTATCAGACGTCTTAAATGTGATCTCTCTTTCTCTCTTCTTCTTCGTGGCTCTTCTCCCTTCTTTGCTTCTGGTATCTTTCCTTCTTCTCCTGCCTTGCCTTTCTTCTTTCTTCTTCTCTGCGAAGAATTCTCCTTTCACTGCTACGTAGCCTCTTCTTTCTTCTCTTCTTGAGTGCTCTGCAGCCACTAAGTGTTCGCTGCCTGGGTCAGTTCATCCTTCCTGCACACACCACAGAGTAGCAAAAACCTACCCCCGTACCTCTACCCAAGTGTCTCTCTCTCTCTGAAGCAATGCACTCACGGACGCTCTCCCAGAGCCACACGGGTAGTCGGGTCGGGTTCGCATCCAGGACCAGGCGCATTGGCAAGTGGTGATGCGTGAGGAGTGCGTAGGTCTAGATCGGGTCGGATCAGCCAGATCCGCGAGGTCAAGCCGCGGACGAGGCGTGTGTGAGGGCAGTGAGGGACCTCACCCCTGTGCTTACGGAGGCAACCGGCTTAAAGCACAAATGCAATTTATAGCGTACCTGAAGGCTGCAATCCCACGATGTGGGACTAAAGGTTCCGCCCTGATTTCATGCACGCCCGCAGACTCTCGTATGCAATTGCCCAAGCTGTTGACTCGGCTGGCGCTACTGGCTGGCCTTGGTTGCTTCGCGACACTTGCGAGAATCTGCTGCACCTGCCACCTGGGAAGCCTGACGCCTGCTGCTGCTCCAAGCTCCCTGCTGCTTCGGCTGTTAATGGCGGCTGAGGCTTACACCTGACATCCAACAGAACGGCCTATTGGCCCAACCAGAATAGCTGGAAACCTTCGCCGTAGCACAGCGAAGGCGGTGGGTGATGCTGCAGGTTGCCGGTCGGCCTAGGCGTGCGTGCCTATGTCAACCTGTGGCCGGAGATGGTGGGTTGGTCGGGGGGTGCTTGTGGAGGTCTGGAGTGGCAGTGATGGGGTGGAATGGGTTCCTGGTGGTGAGGCGGATCTCTCGAGGTGGTTGGCGAGCCGTGTGGAGTGGCAGAGTGGTGTGGGCGGCTCGCCGGAGTGAGGTCAGAGGCGAGGAAGATGGAGGCGGTTAGGTACTGTCGAGGGGTAATCAAGTAAAATAGTTGGGGGAAAAGAGAGAGGAGAGGATGGAGAACGTATCTGTGGTTTTCTGGAAGGAAGGAAGGCGGCGGAAAGGACGGCTCTTAACTGCCGTCGTCGGGGAAGAAAGACCCTGAGGGAGGAAGCAGCGATGAAGACGAGGTCAGAAGCGCGCGCGCGGGGTACAGTGCGACGCGGGAGGAAGCGACGAAGAGGACTCTGCTACTGGTATGGCAGTAGAGCGACGAGAAGGAGGGGAGAAGGTCGCCGGAGCTTGTGGGTCGTTTGGCCGGAGATGGAAGAGGGAGGAATTTGGAAGGGATCTCCGCCCAAATCAAGCTTGCCTTCTGCGGCAGGGTCTGGGGTGTCTTTTATAGGTGCTGGCCGCACCTACCAGTGCGTGGAGACCGCGTAATTAGGTCTGCCGACTCGCCGGAGTTGGAAGGAAGGTGGATACCCAAATCTCTCATGCGTTCGCACGAGAGATTGGGTTCACACCAGCGATTGTAATTTGCTTTATATGGAAGGGAATTCCTCAGAGAATCCTCCTTCCATTTCTAGGAGGGAATCTCTAAGGGATTAGAGAGCAATCCCTCTCCGAACCTCGCCGGAGCACGGTTCTGCCCTAGCAATGGCGGCAGGACCGGTTTGCAAAGGAGGCGCAGAACCTAGGGGGTTCTCTGCACAGGTATTCAAAAGATAGGGACCAATTTGTGATTTGGGTGTACTAAATTGCAAAGTAGGTCAAGATGACCTCTCCTTAGGTCCAAATTTTGGTAAAAACCTAATTTTGACCTCAGGAATCCAATGGTGAATTTGGATTTTAGGTTTAACCTCGTTTGACTGGACATTTTGCGTAAAAACCCAAATTAGGTTAATTGAGGAGCTGGGACCCTGATCTAGGTCAGAATAGGTTCCAAAGGACAAATTAAGTGTTCTAAACCCTAGATGATGTTTTTATATGATTTTTAGAGGATTTAATTGATTTTTATTCTGACCAAAACCTTGTTAATTTAAGCAGGTCTGTTTAGGGTTACCAAGTGTCATTTAGTTCTTAGATTGCACATAAACCCATTTCTGATTGGCTCAACCCTCTTTTTATCTCATTTATACCATTTGACCTATGTTTTTCCTCTGAGAAATCCCGTTTACGTACTGCAATGGTAAAATTGCAGTTTTAACCTTTATTTCATGTTTTCTTCTCAAGGCACTTGTTCCTTCAGTTAGGCCTTCTTCCAGGTTATGTAGGAGCTTTTATCTTCTTTATTGGGTCAAAATGAGCTTGTTATGGCTCATGATGAGGCTCTCATAAATATACTTATATACATATATATATACATCTATATACTTATATATATATATATACATATATATATATATATGTATATATAGTAGTATTTATATAACTAAGTATTAGTATACATACATATATACATAAATCTATATATATATATATATATATACACACACATACATATCTACATATATACATATACTTATATACGTATACATATATATATGCATATACTTATATATATATATATATATATATATATATACATACATATATACATATCCGTATATATATATATACATATCTATCTACATATATCTATACATACATATATTACTATATACATATACATACATATATATATATATCTATATAGTCATGTATACATATGTATACATATACATATATCTATCTATACATATATTTACATACCTATATATATACATATATATATATATACATATACCCTTATATATATACATATATAACTACATATATATAGACCTATATATTTATAACCATATTTACATATAGATATATTTACATATATACATATATATATATATTTTTTTCACATTACTTACCATACGTTGTATCGCGGGAATATCTGCACCAGTTGCTGGTATTCCCCGATACACACGTACAGAAAGTGTGTTCATCTTCCACCAATCCACCTTACACACGGCACTTCGTCCTGTTGGTTGCGTCTTCCTAGACGACGACCGACTCGACACCGTGCTACACTCCATCTCCTCCTCCACCCCCACCCCTTTATACATTTATAATATATACCTATATATATATACTATATTTACTTTATTTCTGCTTCTCTTTCATGCTAGTAAAAAGATTAAAAATATATATATAAAAGAGAAAAGATAATCCTTGACTTGCAGGTACTCCGTCTTGCGAATAGCAGGACCCGTTTTGGAACCTTGTTTTGGCTCAAAGCCAAGAACTTAATTTTGAGGGTGTACCTTAAGGACAAAAATTACCAAAAAAATCTAAATAGAAAAACACCAAAAAACACAATAAACGAATGGAAGAGATTCGTTGTAGGAAAGGCGTAGAAACTTGACTTGTAACCCCACTTCCCTGAGTTCGACCCTAGGCCTAAAAGTGACCAAGATAAAAAATCAAGTAGGCCAGGTTAAAAATTTTGTAAAGAGATGGTTAGGTCCGATTTAGGTTAACCACTATACAGACTTCAATGATAAAATCACCATATTAACAACCTAACCGGGTTCGACCATCAACGATCAGCCTGCCTATGGTCCTGTACCAATGAGTGGCTTTATCCCTAAGAGAGTGGGGAAAGAGCCTCATGGTCATCTACTCTTCATTCACGTTTCGCACCTTGGTGGTCTGGACCAAAGTTTGTCACGTCCTCCAAATGCTGAAATAGGTCTTCAAAGCTAAGCCCATGAAAGTGTTTGATTAGGCTTAATACCTGGGGCTTGATTTCTACGTCTTCGACAGGGGTTTGGATGCTGGGACGTTCCCTGTAATTTGAAGGATCATAAAAATCCTTCAAGGGCTAAGCCCCCTGCATTCTCTAGAACCATTCTTGTATTCTCTGCATTTGTTCCAGCTGCCTTTGAAACATCTCCTATGGATTCAGAGGCAGAGGAGTTTGCTAATCAGCCATGGGATCAATTTGGCCAAAATCCAATTTACACCTCCTAGAATACTCTAGTGGTCCTTCCAATCGGGGATTCAATGACCGCCTTCCCAGCATAAACTAGGAAGTGGTCGGAAGGACTGGGGATAAGAACCCTACAGCACAATAAAACAAGCCTATCCTTAAGTGGGGTAGCCTAAGGATCTACAGACTCTCAAAATTCGCCTTAAGATTATAGACGATTTTCTCTACTTGCGTCCAATCAATCCAACTAGTTAGAAGGAGTGACTTGGGAGAAGGTTCTTCCTTCGGCTTGCCCCTCCAATTCCCATTGTATGCCCCAGTGGAGGTCGTTTGATGCTACTCCCCTAGCTAGACATCAGATTGATTGGTACAAGCAGGTTAATCGTAAATAATCTTAGACTAGGCCCTGAAGAGCGAATCCGTCCTTAAGGCCAACGTCTACTTGATTTTATTTAGGCCTAGGATTGTAGTGCTTATGGAATGTGGTGGGCCCTTAAGATGGGTTGTGCCCTTAATGATTGATTGAATATGTGTGAGTGCATGCACAACCAGGGTTTTCAAGCAAGATTATTTTTGATGAGTGGATTTTAAGGTTCAAATCTTGCTTAAGTAGCTTTTAGGGTTTGGAATGAGGTTAATTCAATCAAGTTTCGAGGCAAACTAGATTTTCAAGCACGGTGAAGATCTTTTTCTTCTTGAAATCAAAAGTAAAGTGGAGTGCCTAGAATTGACCTAAATTGAAAACCTTAAAGGGAAGCTACTTGGTGAGTTAATTTTAGATTAAGTGGTGCAGCCCAAACAACTCAAACAATTGGTTAAAATTGCACCACTAAGTTAGTCATACAAAATGATTGACCTAGATTGATTTCTACTCTTTTATATGTTGATTTGTATGTACTAGTTCCATAGATAAGAATCTAGTTGAGTAGATAAAAATCAATTAGGTTATGTGCCTTGAATGTGGGTGTATGTAGTGTGTATGTTGATTTACCCCACAAGAAATATCTTTTTGTTAATTTTTTTATATGAGGGTGAGATGAATGTGAGTGGAAATCCAAGCAACAAAACTAACCCTAGGATTTATGCAAACACCTAGGTTAATTGGGGTTTATATTAATGTTGTGAAATGGAATCTATGGAGGGGGAAGAATGGGGACCACTTACATGTCTTCAACTGCACTTTACTCTGATCTACCACTTGAAGATTCCTTGTTAAGGTACCTGCAAAACAATAGATGAGAAATAAAGCAAGTTAGAAAACAATCAAGTGCGCGAAATGAGGAAAGAAAATAAAAAATCGTTGCCTCCCTGGCAATGGCACCAAAATGTTGGGAATAGAAAACTACGCGATCAGAATTGGATTTTGAAAACTTGTCATTGTAGTTTGATTTGCGAAGTAATCCGTCAATATATAAATTTAACCGAAATATGTAAAGAAATTCTGGGTCGAACACATGGAGGTTATGTCGATCTAAAATCTACGATTATATTTTTTTGGTATTTTTGTTTTAAAGCAAGATAACTACAATAGAATTGATATAAACAATAAGAGAGAGAGATAGAGAGATAGAGAGAGAGAACAATCACTTAATATTATAATACTATTTTTACAACTAGAAAGTTGGAAATGATTCCAACTAGAAGTGGAAAATTCTATTCTAAAATGTGATAAAAAGAAGGGAGAGAGATGTTATCCTCCTCGACGACTGCTTGGAGGACGAGCCGGATGGAGCGATGCCTGGAAGACGGAGGATGGAGCGGGAAGAAGTGGGAACGAGGCAGCACGTCATCGTCGCAGGATCCACTTCCAGAATGGGGGCGAGAAAACTTTGGATTTGGCTCTAGAGGAGCATCCCAGGTGTGGGACAAGCTTCTCTAGAGCTTTGGAAAGGGAGAGAGATGAAGGAAGGGATGGGAATTTCATAGGGTAGTGGTCTCCTTTTATAGTTGCAAGGATTGAGGGCAATTTAGTCATTCCATATTCAAAAACATTAAAATCAGGTCATTAGTGACGGATAAGACCTGTTGTGGGTGACATGTGCGCGCACCGTGCACGCCTCCTCCTCTCCCCTACCTTAATGCAAAAGCATGTCTAAGAAATCTCAGCCATCCGATTATGAGATCGAACGACTTAGATCGCTCATCGCCCACTTCAGCTTCGCCTAACCGCATGCCCGTGTGCGAGATGGAGCATTCGGATGTGTGTTAGATCGTGCGTAAGTGATCCATGTGCTTTGGTGCTGCCACGACTCCTGCATCTGCATCGCTCGCTTGCCATCCAACAACTCAATTGAGCCCGCACTCGCATCCTCGGCTGATTTGGGGCATGCTACATTTCGAACGCACGCCTTATGCCTTATGGAGAGACGTGCACCTGTTGCACTGTGCATGCGGTTTATCATGTTTCTCACCAAAATGCACATGCTTACGGTCGTTGGATCAAGATCCAACGGCCCATATCCGATCGTGCGTGTAAGGAGAGAAAGAGAGGGGGTGCGAGGATAGAGAGCAGCAGGCGTTGATCTCAACCGTTGAATGAAGATCCAACAACTGAGATTGATCGATTCGTTGAGGAGAGAAAGGCAGTGGCAGTTCCTTAGGCTGATTGGGCGGGTGGGATGGCACCACATGGCACCATCTTGGCTATCCATCTTCTGTGACTTCCAGAAGGTGCCACGGATGTTAGATTGGATCGATTTTCACACTGTTAGGCTACGATCTTCGATCCAAACCCATCCGTGCAGTCGGATGTGTCATTTGAAGTGTGGATTGACACCATCTTTGCCCTTGATCTCTGAGCTTCCTCAGACTATATATGGTGCTACAGATGTCCGATCAGGGCGATCTTGGATTTGTTAAATCTCGTCGTTGCCCTGATCAGATCTGTATGGTTGAATCTTCCATCTGAAGCCCTGATTAAAAGTCACCCTGTCCTTGGCCATAAAAGGAGACAATTACTATACAATTTGACCTAAATGCATGATTATGCGTGTTATGCAATATTTACAATGCATGATGCTAATATGGTACTAAGAACATGCATTAATAGACATTTTTGGCTATTTAGATGTATGCACATCAGGCTTGAAATGGAACTCAGGATACTTGGAATAATAAAAAGTAGAAGCGATTGAGTGATCTTGAGGAGTTCTTAGGTGTTTCCCTCGAGTATAAAACTTTATTGAAATAAAAATCTAAAGCTGATTAGTCAGATGTTGAGGATAACAATATAATTTTTTCATACCAACGGGAATGCTATTATGAGGTCACCATCCTATTTTCTTAGGAATCCAGATTTCAAAGGTTCTTGGGATAAAGTAGCTCTGGCAGGTAGAATTCTACCATTTGTTTAGAGTTGCAAGTGTTAGATAACCTTATCATACTTTTGAAATGATTCCAAAAGTAATTACAAGATTATAAGTGACATATTATTGTCCCAACGCAAGAGGAAATTGTGACGTTATAAAGAATTTCCCAAGTAATCAAGCACCATGACTAGATGGTTGCAATTGTGAGCGCTATGTGCATTATCCTTTTGAAAAAAATTATTTTGTGCATTATTGGAGCATGATTAAGTCTGATATTGTTTTAGCCATTTGGGAGTTATTAATTAACATTTGGCTTCCATGATTGGTAAAGCCCACCTTTTTGGCATTGATCCCAATTAAAATAATCCAAGAATTTTTAAGTTTACAGGCCTCTTAGCTCATGCAATGTAATTTAGATTTTTTTTGTTGGGAATGAATTTCCAAAATTAATGCTGATATTGTAGCTAATTGATTAAGCCTGATGCTACAAAAATTCGTTATCTTTTTAAGTTTACAGGCCTCTTAGCTCATGCAATGTAATTTAGATTTTTTTTGTTGGGAATGAATTTCCAAAATTAATGCTGATATTGTAGCTAATTGATTAAGCCTGATGCTACAAAAATTCGTTATCCATAATCAAGGAGGCTTTGTTTCTGGTAGAGGTATCTTTGAGAATATTACCCTTGCAAAAGAATTAGCTCAGCATTTAGAGGTGGGAATGTGATTATAAAACTTGACATAGAAAAGGCTTATGACAAAAATCAATGGGCTTTTCTTTTCAAAGAATTCAAAAAATTTTACTTTTATCAAATGGTGATCGATGCTTCCAAAGCTTGTATTTGTGAGAATATATTCTCTTTGTTGATTGGTCGAAGCTCCATATATTGGTTTTGTAAATATAGAGCACACAAGAAGTTTGATCACAATCACTAGTGCTAAGTTATTTAGTATGTTGCTTATTTTTGTTTGTTCTATTATTCAAGGGTATTCCTGTAATCTTGTGCCTCCATGTATATAGGCACATAGGTTTCAGAATAACACATCTCTCATTTTTGTCCTAATATGGTATCAAAGCAAGGATCCTAGACCGATGCCCCGATACCCGACCCAAACCTAGCCTCCTCATGCCTCCACCAAATCCCTAACCTCTCTCTCTCCTTCAAGGTGCCATTACCCCCTCTTCTCCCTCAAGGCACCATCGACCCTCAACACTCATCACCACCCCCCAATTAGTCGCTGCCTACCTCCCCTTGCCGGCAGGAAGGCAATTGTTGCCGATTGACATCCCTAACGGTAGCCCCTTGGGGCTTTGTGCCACTGCCAGGGGCAATTTGGGGCGGTGAGGGCCTTCCAACGGCCTTCTGAACCCCTATAGCACCTCAATGATGCCCTATTGAGGCCCTGCAATGCATCTACGCTGGTGCTTTGAGGATCTGCAGTGCCTCCACGACAGGTCTCTCCTAAGGGCAACATGAACTCATCCTAGCTCTCTCCTTCCTTTGTAGGCAGCATAGGGATCTAGAAGGCAGGGAACAACCTTTGTGAATCCTCCCCTCGCCCCAACGAGTTGTTATTATTGTTCTTTGTTTGTTCATAGCTACACATGATCTAAATCCACTTTATCAGATTTGTGAATAATTTCTGAGCAGTATTATGATCTAATTTTGTTGTGCATTACTGATTTGTTGTTTCCCACACATTAGGTATTATGGAAGACAAGAAGGAACCTACTAGTGACTTGGTGGGGAAGATCTCTACTCCGAGCACATCTTCTTTTATGAAATGAACTTCTAGTAAGTTGGATGGTAACAACTTCCTCCTATGGTCCACGTCCCCCCGATTTGTGAGATTGCATCATAACTTAAGATGAACCTACGATGAAGATTGTCGACTAAGAGGCTGATAATGACCAGGTTGCCACCTATATGCTGAATAGCATGAAGGAACCTATAACAAATCGAGTTATGTCTTATGCTTCGACTAAGTACATGTGGGAAGTTCTTCACGAGATGCATTCCCACAAGAATAACATTAACCACCTATACCAAGTCATTGAGTTGCATTCCTTTCAAAAGGGAACCATGTCTCTAGCTGAATATTATGGTTCCATGAAGAATCTCTAGGATGAGCAAAGCCAATATCTACTGATGTTATCGTCATTACTAAGCAGCGTGAAGCCTTTCATTCTATTCAGTTACTTGTTGGCCTTGGTCAAGAATATAAACATGTGAAAGATCAGCTTATGACCTTAAAGGAGATTTCTACAGCTACTCAGTTTTATGCTCGGCACTCGCAGCTAGATATTTCTAATCCCATTCCACCCTCTAATTCCTTTGCCATGGTAGCAATTGGTCATGGTAAGGGGACTTCAAGAGGTAGGGGGAGAGGACGTAGTGCGAGAGCAGGAGGCCAAGGCAGAGGTTGTGGTTTGTTCTGTGAGCATTGTCACAAAATAAATCGCACAGTTGATAAGTGCAGGATAAAGCATGGTTTTCCTCAGGGGCATCAGGCCAATTAGGTTTCTTATTATGGAAATGAAGGTCAGTATTGTCAGGAGGAGGATCAAGCCAATACTTAGATTACTATTTCTAAAGAGAAGTATGACAGACTTGTGACCTCTCAGGCCTCATCCACTATTGGTGCTTATGTGACTTAGTTGACAGGTATTGCTTCTAGTACGAGAGGTGTCCATACAACATCATAGCTTGCTGATTCAGGTGCCTTGTCCCATATCATAGGAGATGTGATATTGTTTTCTTCTCTTAGACCATTAACTACACCTGTCTATGTCAGGGTAGTTGATGGTGCCTTGTCCTTTGTGACAGGCTTGGGTGACATCTCCTTGACTACTACTTTACCTTCGTTCGACTTTATGCACGCACCTAAATTTGCTCTAAATTTAATGTTTATAAGTCAAATTACTAAGGCATTAAATTGATGAGAAATTTTTCATGACCATTTTTTCTTCCTACAGGACCTCTAGACGATGAAGCAGATTAGAGGACTTGAGTAGGATGGTCTATATTATCTAAACCTACCACCAGAAAATCCCTCTACTACTTTCGCTTGCTCCACGACTTTTCTACTGTGGCATCTCAGATTGGGACATCCTAGTAGTTTTATTCTTTGTCATCGTTTTCCAGACATGCAGTTGATGGGAACACCATCATAAGCCTTAACTAGCTGATTTCAATCTTAAAAAGGTTAATAAAAGCTCCTACTTATCTATCAGAAGGTCCTAAGGGCACAATATCCTGTTTTGAAAAGAAGAGAAGATTACAAGGTTATTTCTGCAAAATTAACAACACTTCATAAATATAAAATAACCATGAGGTATTTTAGGGGATTATTAAATGTCACATGATTGTTAATGGCTAATAAGTGGGTCCATGTAGAATGAAATAGATTTTCATGCATTTCAAGAATTAATGGACATCCGAAACCCTAAAAATAAACCCGCTTAAATAACTGAGGTTCTGGTCAGGATAAAATTCACCTAAACCTTCTAAAAATCATAGAAAATATTTTCTAAGGTTTGGTATGTTTGATTTGACCATTGGAACCCAATTTAACCTAAAATAGAGTCTCAGACAGATAGTTGCCCTAATTTGGGTTTCTACACAATTTACCTAGTCAACTTGCTCAAAACCTAAATCTAACTTTACCATCAGATTCTTTGGGTCCAAATTAGATTTGTACCAAAATTTAGGCCTAATTAAAGATCATCTTGACATAGTTTGCATTTCAATCCAAGTCTGACTCTTTTTATCACATGTGCATCCCTAACTTTTGAAATCTATTAGGAAAACCCCCCTAATTTTGTCATCTCCTTCATCAATTGCCCCCTGCTGCCTGAATCCTACATAGGTTCCTAAACCCAAACCTGACGAGCTTCAATCAAGGATCTCGCCTTGATTTGCTAATCAATTCCCTCCAAAATTGGAGGAAAGAATCTTGAGGAGTTTCCCGATCTATTGAGGCATCTCGTGGATCCTAGAATGAATCTTAGAGCTCAAGAGAGCTTGAGGATTTTTGGGAACTTTTCTTAGTAAACCATGAAGCAATCAGAGCTCTTTCCTGATCTAGAGCTCGCCCTGAAGCTCTATAAAACTTCCTCATGCACAACCTCACCTCCTTAGCAAGTTTTGGCCTCAGAAAAGCCCTCTTCCTCCTCTGGCCACCTCTGCACCTTGCTCAGACGACCTTCTCCACTCTCCTCGTCTGATCGTCCAACAGTCAAATTGGATGGCTCATTGCCTTCCTCTCCTTGTCATGCGCCTCTCTAGTTAAAGAGAGGGCGTTTCCCAGCCTCTTTCCTCGTCGTCATCTAGCCACCCTCTCCATCTTCTTCGGCTTCCATCGACCAACACCGGAGCTCTCCATTTCTCTACTTCGTTTCTGAGACTCTCTATCACTTTCTCTCCTTCTCTACAATATTCTCCTTCACTTGCACTCCAAATCGACCACACTACCACCCTCACACACTCCATCTCCCTCTGCTCTAGCGAAGCTCCGGCAACACCTCCAGCTTGGTCCATCACACGAACGTCGCTGCTATCGCCTCCACTAGCTTCGTTACGACTTCCTCAACAAAAGCCCTTTATCAATTAGGGCATTCACCCTCTCCATCACTGGCCAACCCACTTCCATAGCATCTTCTCCGTCACCGACAACCACTCTCTAATCACCATACGTCCTCTACCTACCACCGTTGAGTTCACCTCGTCATGGTGAAGCTTTTGAGCACTCTAATTGGGGCTTAGCACCCGTGCTCTTGATTTCAGGTACTCCGCCGAACAACCGCTGTGGCCTTCAACTTCTTTGACTTAGTTCACCTCCTCACGGCTCTCATTCAACCTACTACGAATTGCACTCAATGTGGACTACACCCAGCAGCTTGGTTGGGGTTTCAATTGAGCAAGACTAGCCGCAAAGACCTGACTCTTCAATGACATCCCTCTGTTGCAGTTGTGTGACTTCGTGAGAAGAAGGCCATGTGGGATAGTCCCACATTGTAGAGAGTAGACCCCTCCACAGTGTACAAAAGGATTTCGTGCTATGGGCTCTTTGCCTCAGTAAGCACGAGGGTGAGGTCCTCCCCACGCATGCCCAATGCATGCCTCACTTGTGGTCACGCCACATGGGTTTGGCCAGATCAGGTTACCTGCCTGTTTACTTGAGTAGAGATCCGATTGAGTGGGTTTCTGAGAGAGAGAGATAGAGGGGGGGTTTTGCCCTCTGCTATGCTCTCTCAACACTTAGTCTCTGAGAGGCTTTTGTGCCTTTATGCTGTGCTTGGCCTTGTTCATGAAGGCCTGAAGGAGAAGAACTACTAAAGGGAACAATGTGAAAGCACTGTAGCTGGGTGTCATTTAAGGCGTCTGAGCGCCTATTCCTATCGTCTAATATTCTGAGGAAGTTGCTTTTGATATTGTGGTTAAAACGTTCATACATTAAGTGTGCTTGTAAAACTTAAAGAGTAATTTGACGATTCAAATCACCATTTTACTCTAATCTTTTTGCACTTTCAAACTTGTGATATTTGATATATCATTTCTATATTTGTAGTGATATTGTGATCTTTGAGATTAATTGCAACACTTGTTCCCTGCATTCAACCTCAGATTTTCTTGACGATCTTTTGAGTTATAAATATTATTTGTTTTTAAGCGATTTCGATTTATACTACACATCTTTTATAACATCAATTTCGTGCGATTAACAACAGTTTCCTGATTCCTTTCCCTACGAGGCTGTCAACTTGGCAAGTGTCATAGGGTGTCTTTTCCTAGTAGTAATAATAAAACTGAGTCTCCTTTTTGTCTTATTCATGCTGATTTGCAGGGCTCGTGTAGAGTGTTTTCATTATTTTTTTATTCTTGTAGATGACTATACCCATGTCTATTGGGTATTCATGATGGAGAAATCTGAAACCTTGTATTGATTAAAATTTTTGTTAATGAAATAAAGATTCAGTTTTCTACTGCTTTTGCATGTTTCGAATTGACAATGGGCTTGAGTTTGTGAACTCTACTTTGACTCAGTTTTTCAAGTCATTAGGCATTATACACCAGATTTCTTATATCATACATCCCGACATAACGGGGTGGCTAAACGCAAGTTGAGACACTTGCTTGAGGTTGCTCATACAATTATGTTTCAGATGCATGTTCCTGCTACTTTTTGGGTTGATGCTATTCTTATAGTAGAGTTTTTGATAAATTGGGTTTCATCCTCTATTCTTGGTGGAAAAATCACTTTATTTTATTTTCTAATCGGGAGTTATTTTTTATATCACCCAAGGTTTTTGCCTATATTTGGTTTGTTCACATGTTCAAGGTGGATAAACTATCCCCTCTAGAACCCAAAAGGGATACCGATGTTTTAATCCTCTTGCACATCGATTTTATGTTACTAAGGATGTTACCTTTTTTTTAGGAGATACCTGATTATTCTGCTAGTGGGAAATCTCCCAATGTTATACATGCCTATTGCCGGACCTCAAGGACCCTCTGAGCCACCTATGCCTCAGATAGATGTCCCATCTGTTACCTTCCCTAGGCATCCTGAGGTTACAGACACATTTCTAAAACATTTTCAATGCAGGCTTCTATCCACAACTGCTCCTTCCAAGGGACCTCTTTTTACCATTCCTGTTCAATCTTTTGTTGATCATGCAGATTCCACTAGAGGTCCATTCCTCACAGTTTCTGAGGTAACTGAACTTGATCTTCGTATTGCACAAAGAAAATCATAAAGGTCATGTGCTAAGTATTCTCTTTCAAACTAGATGTCACTTGATCATTTGCCTACAGTAGGGCACCTTCTATCTCTTGTAGTGGACAATTACTATATTCCTAGGACTCATCTTGATGCCTTCAATGACCCCTCATGGACGTTAGCTATGGAGGAAGAGATGGCAGCTCTTCAGTCAAGAGTGACCTATGAACTTGTTGATGTACCCCCTGGTGCTACTGTTGTGGGGTGTAGGTGGGCGTTCACGCTCAAATGTTGTCTAGATAGGATAGTTGAAAGATTCAAGTCATGATTAGTGGTTAAAGGCTATACACCAAACTTTGGTGTGAATTATTTCGAGACTTTCTTGCCTGTAGCACGCCTCAATTCTGTACGAATTCTACTCTTTGTAGCAGTTAATAATGGCTGGCTAGTTTTCTAGCTTGATATAAAAAATGCTTCTCTACGGTGATCTAGATGAGGAGGTTTACATGCAATAACCCCCATGATTTATTTTAGGGGAGTATAGGAAAGTATGCAGATTAAAGAAGGCTATCTATTGCCTTAAGTAGAGCCCTAGATCGCGGTTTAAGAGGTTCAATAATGCAATTCAGGAATATGGCTTTAGTAGATCCACTGTTGATCATTCTATATTTACCATGCATAGAACCACAAGTTTAATCATTTTTATCGTGTATGTTGATGACATTTTTCATACAGGGAGTGACAAAGGAGGAATGGAAGCTACTACGAGTTTTCTCATATCATAGTTTCTGACCAAGGATCTGAGGTTGATAAATTATTTTATGGGCATTGAAGTACAACATACTGATGGTGACATTGTTTTATCGCAAAGAAAATATGTTGTTGACATGTTGAAAGAAGGAATGCTTAGTTGTAAACTAGCAGTGTCCCAATTGACTCATCTATACCACTTGAAGATTCAAAGAGTCCATTATTAGAGAATATGACGAGGTATCGTGCCATAGTAGGAAAGCTACTATATTTGATAATGACTAGACCAGATATCTCTTTTGTTGTTGGAAGACTAAGTCAATTTATGCAGTCTCCTAAAGTGGTACACTGGGATGGTGTGTGCCAGGTTTTGAAGTACCTTAAGTAGGCACCTGGGAAACGTTTGTCCTTCAGAAGACATGGTCATCTCATTGTATGGGGCTATTACCATGTTGGAGCACATGAGGATAGGAGATCTATTACCGGGTATTGTACATATGTTGGCGATAATCTTGTCTCCTAGAGGAGTAAGAGAGTAGAATGTAGTCTCCAGATCTAGTGTTGAATCTGAATATGGGGCGATGGCCCATACTACTTGTGAATTGCTATGGGTGAGATCTATCCTTCAAGATTTTGGAGTGAGTGTCTATGGTCCATCCCATGTATTGTGATAACAAGGCGACTGCTTTCATTGCCAACAATCTAAAATTTAATGAGTGAACTAAGCACATAGAAGTGGCTTGTCACTTCATCAAAGATGTCATTCTAGTTGGGAAGATTTCTACACCCTATATAGCCATTGAAAGCCAAATTGTTGATATCTTTACTAAAGCACTCTCAAAGAAGCATCTTGAGTTACTATGTTCCAAGGTGATCATGTTTGATGTGTATGCTCCAGCTTGAGAGGGAGTGTTGAGTTATTTAGTATGTAGTTTATTTTTTCTTTATTCTATTATTCAAGGGTATTCCTGTAATCCTCCCTCCTGTGCCTCTCTATATAAAGGCACATAAGTTTCAGGATAAAGCATCTCTCATTTTTATCCTAACAACAAGCAATGACATGATCACACAAACATTTACTTGGAAGTCCTCCACCATGGGAGTGAGAAAACCACAAGACAGATCCCTACACCTCCTCTTTACTTTGGAGGCTAGGGTTTCCTCGCTAAAGGTATGATGAACCAGGTGCTTACATTAAAAAAAGGAAGCATTGAACCAAAGATCAATATTCCAAAGAGACAGGAGGGGCAATGAGAGGTAAGAGGGGGGAGGTGTGAGTGGGTGAAGGAGGGGTGATGGAAATGTTCAAGCTTCTCATCTCTGGAACATGTTTGCTACAAGTGTTAAGGTTTTGGCCATAAGGCGAAGGACTGTAGGGATCCTTTCCTATGTCTTTGCTGTTATGGATGGGTTCACAAGAGGAATCCCTGTCCTTTGCATTTCCAAGAGAAGATCTCCTTGGAGGGTGATCGACATTTGCTTCCTTTAGAAGAGGTGCGTGTCGCTGGTGTGGGGGTATCTTGGGCTCACAAGATTATGGTTCTAGACTCGTTAGATCTATCATTGGTGGGGATTTTTTAGCGTGGTGAGGTAAATGTTAATAAGGTTAGATCTCGTATTTTACGCTGTGGTTTGAAGTATAGAGGGTGGAAGGTTACTGTTTTATCGGAGAGAAGTTTGTTTCTTTGGACTTGAGAGATCATTTATAGATCTTCTCAAGTTTAAAGAATTTTCTGTTGGGGAGGATTCAATCTATTGGTCTCTTCCAAGCATTTACAAAGGGGCTTCTGATGAGCAAATTATGTTGCGCCTGACTATTAGATTTCCCATTTTTGGCATCCCGTTGAGATTGAGAACTATTGGGATTGTTGTCACCATTTGCTCATCTTTTGCGTGTGTTAGGACATGTTTTGGGGTTGGGTTACAAGAAGGTGATGCCTCTTCGGTGGTGGTTGAAGGCGAGCTGTTGGTTGGGAGATCTCTCCCTTCCAAGGAGATCTTACGATTTGGTGGATGTGGTTGTGTTATTTCGTTTGAAGATTTGGGATTGGAGGGAAGGAAAATTCTATCAAATGCTGAGGCTAGGGTGGCTGGGGTGCCTTCCGATGTTGATGCTGTAGCTAAGGGCTCATGGCAAAATCCAGCAGGTGGCAAGGTCCTGATGGGGGATCTGTTGAAACCCAGTGTGTTAGTCAACCATATTGGGTTGCCTGAGGAGGATGGGAAGCCATCGATGATGTCCAACCATTCAATGGGGCATCGACGACACTAGGAATGGAACCTAATTTGAAAACTTCCCGCCACAGCAATGGATTTTTGAATTTTGAATTCTCGACCTTCAATTCTTGCTAGCACTAATGATTCCCTCCCTGATTTCGGGACGGACAATTTTCCTTTTTCGGTAGATATCCTATTTTGGGTGCTAACATGGCAAAACTGGATCATTCATGCAAAAGGTGGAGTCCAGATCTGTATGAATCTGAATTTGGTGAGTTTAAGGGTTTAACTATTAATTGTTTTAATCATTTAAAATGTGATGGGGTTGCTAGTCCTTCTACTGCTTTGTTTGATGGTATGCAGGAGAGCCCTCTTGCAAAGGAGGATAGAGTGAATAGTAATGTGCACACAGTGGAGGAACTACCTCAAGATTTGGAGAATGATCCAATTCTAGCCATTGTTGTGGCAAAACTTAAGCAATGCACATAGCAGGTGGAATCTAGATACGTATACGGATCCAGATTCTACTCAGATTTGGTGAATTCAGGTGCCTTTCTGGAAATCATTTTAACTTTATGTAATGTGGTGAGGCTTCTGATCCTTCTGTCACTTTGGTTAATGATATGTAGGAGGTTCCTCTTGCAAAGGACGATAGGGTGGAAGATAAATCAAGCTCAGATTTGCACGAGATAGTGGAGTCACATCGAGATCCACACACGACTGTAGTGCATTTCGATGAGCATGTATGCGTTTCTCGCATTCCACAGGTGGATGTTGGACCTAAGCCAAGGCCCAGGCATGGTGAGTCTGCCTATTTTATGCATACTGTGCCTATGACACCCCATAAATTTCCATTGCATGGTGTGGTGTCTGCTGCTGTCCATGTTATATTGCAGGAGGACTATCTCCCAATGGCTTTTGGTTCCATTTACTTTGGATCTACCATGGATAATCTATCAGAGGGAGGAGTTAAGATCAACGAGGCATAGTTGATTGGTAGTAAGCTGAAGGTGGTACACACATTAGAAGATGTAGCATCTGATGTGAGTGATGGGGGAAGGTTAATTAACAAATCAGGAGCTAAAGCAAAATTTATTAGCCCTTGATCTTCATCTAGCAAATCTTCTAGCCATATCGGTGTTGTTCCACATAGACAGATTGATTTTGAGTGCCTGTTATAAGCAAAAGAAGTTTATGAAGAGCATGGAAACAAGTGGACCAAAAGAGGAAGTGGATGGCTAGGTGGCTAAGGTAGCAGGGGCCAAGAGGGTTCACAAAGGGGTTCGAAAAGCCTGATCAATGGTTAATGTTCTATCTTGGAATGTTCAGGGTCTTGGGGACGATAGGAGGAGAGTAATTTTGAAGAGATATTTGGCAAAATGGAGAGTTGATATTGCATGTCTACAAGAAACTCATTTAGAGAGCATTCACCTGCAACTGATGTCTGAGCTGTATGGTCTTTTATTCACAAAGAATTTGGAAATAGAAGTGGTTGGTAGGTCAAAGGGCTTGGTTATGCTATGGCATGAAGATTTGATTGAATTATGTTCATCCAGTAAAGCTGATAGAATGATGACAGTAGTATTTTCCAGAAAATCAGATGGGTTTTCTCTTGCTATTACTACAGTATATGGTCCTTGTAATGATAATTCTAGAATACCTTTTTGGGAGGAGTTTAGACAGGTGTCTACATATGTTGAGGGTATGCCTTGGTTGATCTGTGGTGATTTTAATGCAACTTTATGTCCAGAAGCCAAACTTGATGATAGATGTGATGTGTCTACATCTTAGTTTTAGCAGGTGGTGCATGATCTAGAACTTATTGATTTACCTTCTTCAGGATCTCACTTCACTTGGAGGAATGGTAGTGGTGCTATGTCTTGTAAAGATAGATTTCTTTGCAACATCACTTTAGCGGAAAGTTTCCAGGTGGTTGACATGATTGCTTGTGATAAGCCATTTTTGGATCATACCCCCTACTATGGCATAGTAACAAAGAATTGAGGTTTTCTACTTATTTTAAATTTCATAAATCTTGGCTCAAGGAACAAGACTTTAGAGACTTGATTTGTGGGAGATGGTCTTCTACTCCAGCCTCTATTTCAGCCACATGCACTTTAGCCTAGAGGATTAAAGCTGTGAGATTGGCTATGATGGATTTTAGACGTGATCTCAAATCATGAAGGGAAGAGAGAAGATCTGATGCACTTGCGAAGATTTCTTCTCTTGATAGGAAGCAGGAGGTAGCCCCACTTACTATGGATGAATGCCAAGAGAGACAAAGGTTTCAATATGTGAGAAAGATCATAAAGCTGAGATGGATTAGAGGCAAAAGTTAAGATAGGTTTGGTTTAAAGAAGGTGATGTAAACACTAGATTTTTCCATTTGGCTACTAGTGAGAGAAGGAGGATGAATATGATAAA
Organism: Thalassia testudinum; assembly: GCA_037157565.1. Taxonomy (NCBI): domain Eukaryota; kingdom Viridiplantae; phylum Streptophyta; class Magnoliopsida; order Alismatales; family Hydrocharitaceae; genus Thalassia; species Thalassia testudinum. Next base: position 59,266,398 of record JAZHRO010000015.1, read on the forward strand.
TACCTTGAAGGTGGGGGAAGAGGTTATGAGAAAGAGAGAGGGGCTTTGCATTGCTTTCAAGAACTATTTTCGTGATTTCACTAGAAAGTAACTGTGTGGTGATTGGAAAATAGAAAATCTTCAAATGGAGTAGGTTGGGGAAGAGGCAAATGCTGCACTGATCAGAGACGTGGAAGAGGAGTTGTTGTGTGCCTTACGTGGCATGAAAGCAGAAGGCTCTCCTAGTCTAGATGGGTTACAAATAATTTTTCACAGAGAAATGTGGGATGTGGTTGGATTCGATGTGATGGCTATGATTAGAGAATTTTTCAAAGGTAATAAAGGAATGGAGAGGTTAAATAAGTTCTATGTATTTTTGCTTCCAAATAAAACGAGCCTGGAGAAAATGGACGACTTTAAGCCCATTGCCTTATCAAATTGCATTTATTTGTTGGTTGCAAAAATTCTTGCAAGCCATTTGTGTAATATTCTCCTTGATATTATTTGTCCGATACATCAGCTTTCATCAAGGGGAGATCCTTACAAGACTCTTATGTTTTGGTTGAGTTTTTGGTGACCTAGAAAAGGAGGAGATGCTTGGATTTCCTCTAGAAAGTAGATTTTTTGAAGGCCTATGACTTTATTTCATGGAGGTATCTATGGGATATTATGAGGAAAAGAGACTTTCATGACCTTTGGATATTGTTGATGAAAAGGTGTGTTACGACTTCATCTTTCTCTATACTGATTAATGGAAGAGCAACTAGTTCTTGGGTCCAGCCACAAAGGGGTGTCCGGCAAGGATGTCTATTGGCACCAATGTTATTGAACATACCAGTGGACTCTCTAGCAGGAATGGCATTTAGGCTTGCAATGGAAATCTTTTCTTTGGATTTACAACTAGAGGAGATGGTGGGATTTTAACACCTATCCTACAGTATGCTGATGATACGACATTTTTCACTGAAGGGGGAAGGAGAGAGGTTGAACATGTCTCCTCATTGGTGAGGATTCTTGCTGAAATTTTAGGTTTAAAAAGTAATAGGAATAAATCAAGTTTGGTTCCTTTTGGTTTGGATTCTGCGGAAAAAAGAGATATATCTTTTATCTTGGAGACCACAGTGGTAAGACTACCTATTAAATACCTTGGTCTTCCGTTGAAAGGGAAAAAATTGACCTCCTCTAATTGGAAAACATTGATTGATAAATTTACAAGTAGGCTAACCTCTTGGAGTGGCAGACTCTTCTTGAGGTGGAAGATTAATGCTCCTTAAATCAATTCTCTCCTCCATCCCGGTGTTCTTATCGATTTTCTCCCTAACTAAAAAGATCCTCAAACAAATTGATATGATTCGGAAAAGGTTTTTCTAGAAAAGTCCTGATTTTGTGGGAAGATTTGCACACTTTGTGTCTTGGGAGGAGGTATGTAAACCAAAGAAGGATGGGGGACTTTAAGTTCATCACTTTCTTTTAATAAGGCACTTCTACTGAAATGAGTGGTAAGATTACTTTCAAATAGCAATTCAATGGTTACTTGTACTTTGAAAGATTCATATGGGAGTTATATGAATTTGATTCAACAAGCTGATGCAAATATGGGTGGTGGTTCGACATTTTGGCAGTCTATTAGGCCAATTTTGAGAGAATTGTTAGATCAATTCTCTCCTTCTTTGGGTGATGGATCTTCTGTTTGATTTTGGCTTGACGATTGGTTTGAAAATGGCATATTTTTAAATAGGTTTCAGAGATTATTTCAACATACTCATAATAAAGAAGTCATGGTTAGTGAACTATGGGATGTTGAGACTAACAGCTAGAATTTCATATTGCCATAGGGCCTGTCTGATCCCACTTGTGCTAAATTCCAGCAACTATTATTTTGCTTGGAAGACTTCAAACTGGCTGTTTGTGTCCTGACTTCTATTGGAAACATGGGAGGTTTACGGTTAACTGTGCACATAAAATCTTGATCGTTGATGATGTAGAACAGAATTATATTGATGGAGATTCCAAACTCTATGGAGATGTAAGATCCCTCTAAAAGTCAAACTTTTCCGTTGGTTCTTTAGAAGGAAGTGGCTTGTCACGATGATCTATAGGTCCAAATGGTGCTTAGATGTATATCTGAACTGCTCTCTTTGTGATAACAATAGTGAAGATATTCAACACCTTCACTTTGATTGTGCTTTCTCCAGAGATGTTTGGGCTAAATTTAATCTTCCTACTATGAACACTATGGACTTTGAAAGATTTTGGGCGACCTTCAGAGACCATGTTCATCTGGATATGGCAGGCTGGTGTCAAGCTATTGCCATAATTTGGAGTCTTTGGCTGTAGAGGAATGGTAAAGTATTCAAGAATGAGCATTGTTAGTTTGAAAATGTTGTAAGAGAGGTGAGGTTTTTCTCTGATTTTTGGCTTCAAAATTTGTAAGTCCGTTCCTTTTTTCATCTTAATACAATTTTTGGATGATTATCAGTCTCAGGTAACCTTCCTCTTTTCTCTCTCAAAAAAATAGAGGAAGCATTATACAGATCCGCACCAGGAGGTCTGTATACACATTTACAATACCACTCAACACTCCTCAAGTCAGACATAGATATCAGACATCCTAAACCTGCTAAGATTTTCTTTGAACTTTTCATGTAGAGACATTTAGTGAAGATGTTTACAACTTGGTCCCTAAATGCAACATAGGGAAGACAACTCTCCATAATTATGAGGACCTTAAATCCAACTTCCTAAGTCATCCTTGAGTTGAGCATGTTCAAATAGGTCCATTAATACCCAAGTGCAGATCAGGTCAACATACCTCATAAAACAAGAAAACTTTTATTTCGGTCAAGCTTTGGTCAAGCCTCAGCCAAGCTTATCCAAAACCATTGGATTCATCTCATCGTAAGCTTTTTAATGGACATTTTCTCATGAATTGGAGGTCTGTAGCTCAAGCTACAAGGAAAATACATGAAACAAGGTAAGAGGCATAAATGTAAATAAATTGAATTTGATCCTAACTGGGTTTGAGGGCTTATGTAAAGGGGGATTTGGGGGGTTGGTTGTTATTCATTATGTTGAGAAGAGAAGTAATGAAACTAATCTAAAAAAAAACCCTAGCCCTCTTTACATAGAGAGAGGCTAGAGGTAAAATGCAGGGAACCCTCATCAAAATAACAAATAGCAAACCACCCATGTAAGACACACTCTAACACTCCCTCTTGAGCTAAGGATGTATATCAAGATGCCTAGCATGTTACATAAAAAATCATGATGCTTTCGTGGGAGTGCCTTTGTAAAGATGTCAGCAACTTGTTGCCCATAAGTAGTAGTTAGGGTGATAATCTTCCTTGTAAGAACCATATCTCTAACAAAATGGAAATATACTTCAATATGTTTCATGCACTCATGGAAGATTGGATTGGAGGCAATGAAAGTAGAGGAGCGATTGTCATAACATAGGTAGAAGAAGAGCAACATGGACTCTTAGATCAACCAAGAAATGTACAAGCCACAAGACCTCGCAAGCTGCATGAGCCATGGCACTTTAGCCTTAGCACTAAATTGAGCAACCATAACCTACTTCTTTCCCGTCCAAGTAACCAGATTACCTACTAGGAAAGTAGCATATCCAGTGGTGGATCTCCTATCCTTAATAGAACCTGCATAGTCAATGTTAGAGTACAAGTGTAGATCAACATGCCCATCATTTTTCAAAGAAAGGCCTTTTCCAGGATTCCATTTAAGGTACCTGAGGATAAGACAAACAACGTACCAATGGCTATAGCAAGGATGCTCCATGAACTGACTCACTCTACTGACTGTAAAGATGATATCAGGCCTGGTCATAGTGACGTATGGTAACTTGCCCGCAATACTCTTGTACCTCTTCTTGTCTTGAAATAATGGATCATCCTCATCCTCCAGCTGCCTCTAAGGTTCTACAAGAATAGAAGAGGGCTTGGCCCTAATCCGGCCAATCTCTTCCAAGAGCTCCATAATGTACTTTCTTTGCAAAAGAACCATGCCTCAATGATTTCTAGCAACTTCAATGCCCAAAAAATATCTCAAGGTGCCCTAATCCTTTGTAACAAAGGCAAACTGCAAGAAGTCCCTGCTCTCCTGAATGCTTGCAGCACCATCATCTATAAGGATCATATCATCTAAGTAAATTGCCAGAATCACGACCCCTGCTGCATTGTACCTTATAAACATAATGTGATCAGATGTGTCTCTCAAAAACCAATTTTTTGAATCTCCCCATTGAGCCTGTCAAACCAAGCGCTTGAGCTAACATGCCATATATAGCCTTCCTTAGACAGCAAACTTTCTCCCCCTCAACCACATAGCCCGGTGGTTAGCGCATGTAGACCTCCTCCTATAAGTCACCATATAGGAAGGCATTCTTTACATCAAGATGATACAACAGCCACTATTTGTTGACTACCACAAATGAAATCACATCAATAGAATTCAACCGAGTCACTAGAGAGAACGTATCAAAACAATCAACCTCATAAGTCTGGGTATATCCCTTCGCAACAAGCCTCTCCTTTAGGCACTCAACAGAGCCATTTGGTTTATATTTCACCATATAAACCCATTTGGAGTCAACTATCGTAGCACTAGTGAGGAGATCTGTCAGCTCCCAAGTACCCCACAAACCGAGGGACTACATCTCCTCATCCATGGGTATCTTCTAACCTGGGTCCTGCATTGCTTCATGATAATTCTTGGGAAATACCATGGCAACTGGAGCTGTAGAAAAAATTCTCAAAGCAATACTAAGATGATCAATAGTAGTATAATGCAACATTGAATAGAGAGTGCAACTTCTTACTACCTTTCTCAGAGCAAAAGATAGGTCAGTTAATTACTGCAAAGGAGCATCCAAACCTGATGTGAATGGGGATGAAGAGTTAGGTGGACTTTATTCAAGAGCTTCAACCTGCATAGATGGTAAGGGAATTGATATGTGATCCTTATGATGATTCTCATAAGTATGAGTGAACCACCTAGAGAAGCACCCTGAAAGCCCTACATTTTTGGGCGATAATTCTGTTAATCGAGGTTTATCTTAAGGGTAACATGCACAAATAACACATCATAAATGGGCATGGGAGCATTACATGCATTGCAGATTGAGATTGCTTATAAATCAGTGTTAATGGCCATTTGTACAAGTTCATGTCAAAACAAGCCTTAGATGAGCGATCGGACTTCACGGATGGATTTAGAATGATGAATAGAGTCCAACGGACTCAAAATTGATCAAATTCGACATCTGGAGCTCCCACGACTAGCCCAAGAAGTTTTGGCTGTTGATTTGATGATCAACAACCCACAGGCAGCCACATGGTGGCATTTGATGTGCCTGCACCCGCAGCACACCTCATCATCATGCCAAGCATTCTAAGCCGTCCGATCTGATGATCGAACGATTGAGAAGCCACCACATCACCCTTGCTCTCTACCCAGCACGAAGATCTGACTGTTGGATCTTCATCCAATGGTTGGTAGCAGCTGAGCGAAAATTCATCGCCGCATCCATCCGCGGATTGTAGCGCAGTGGTCGACGCTCCTCTGTGCATCTGACATAGGATCGAGCTACACCGTGAATCAAATCCGAGGTGAAGGCATGCGTGGGAGAAATTGAACCATCGATGAGCGGGCGGACGGCGAAGATCACTCTACATGGCGCCGACAGATGCACACAGACGTTTATGTGTGCAATGACTGGTGAGGTGTGCACTGCGCAAGTGCAATCCTGAGCATGCACTCTCGCAAAGCCTCAACCGTTCGATCTTCGATCGGATGGAGCACAGCAAGTGAACGCAGATCGTCGGTGCGGTGCGCGGAAGGAAGAGTAGGTGCACGTGGGAGACCAGCAGGCAGGGGGCTTCACCGACATTTCTTGGGTGGCTTGAGCAATGTCCAAGATGTCGCTGGATGTCGCTAAAGCCCCTACTTAAATTAGAAATCCCTTCTTCTTATAAAAACCCCCTCCAACTACCATGTGAAGGCATTGAATACACTTGCAATACTTCTCCCCCATTCCTAGCTTCCCTTAGCACATTTCGTACTCATCGGAGTTGACGAGCCACCAACGGAGCCCTCCTCCACCGCCGTGGCCGCCTCGCCTTCTCTCTCTCTCCCTCCCTCTACTCTAGCTTTACTTTACTTTTGTTTAAGCATTTAGTTGTTGTTGTAAAACTCAAGTTGCATGTTAAACGATGTTGTTTCTTATATAGTTATTGCCTCTCTCTTTTGATCGGGTTTTTCTTATCTGGATTTGCATGAATTCTATGATCAAAAGACTCTAACCCTACTCTCTCTCACTCTTTCTCTCGTATTCTTTTTTCTCTCCCACATTTTCTCGCACGCAAGCAAAACTCGCCATTTCTATGATGACTAAGTGATAGAAAAAGATGATTTCAGGCCTCCCTATGTTCAACACTTGGACCCACATTGGTTTCTACATTTAAAACCGACGTTGCGAACGCGAGCTACAATGACCTATTTAGACATACATGTCCGTCACACGTCAATTTTTGGCACCGTTGCCGGGGAGGCAACAGATTTATTTTGTTGCTTTCATTTTGCATCCACACTCACATCGTCTAACTCATTTTCTCCCTCTACCTGATTGGTTGCAGGAACTCAACGCCTGGGCGGCGAAGGAGCCTGACTCATGACGGCGGAGATGGAGTGAACGCAGCAAGGATCGGTTGTGAGTATCGCTCTACCCATGGTTGTTTGCTTGCCTAAAAAAATCTAAAAAAAATTAAAATTTGAGAAAAATCAACGTGGTGAATGATTGCTTGATCCACATCCTAAACCCATCACCCAACAAAAAAATATACACTCTAACATTCTAAAAGACATAATCTCTTTGGAGTGTTCTTTTTCTTTTGAGTGATATTTGCAAAGCCACATGACTTGACTTGGGCCACATCACTCACCTTAAAATTGACTCACTTGGTAGATTGCATGAACAGTAGGATGAGAACATTAGGGTTGTCTACTAGGGCCTCCACACTTTAAAGGAAATCCACTCTCACCCGTTGTGTGTAAAACTTGGCATGCCCACTTGAAACTTGTTTGAAAACACTAAGGCACTTCAACCCTAAAAGACATTAAAGTAAGGACAAACGTTAAAAGACACTACATCTTAAATCCTTCCTTGAAAACCATGTCTTGTTAGGTGCACACACATTTTAATCGGATAACTAAGAGGCACCACCCTCATTAAAACAGAGTAGATGTGCCTTAGGCAGGACTGGTTTAAGTCTCAAAAGGTGTGATTTCGGTTGCTAGGCACTTGGCATTCATTCCCTTCATAAAATCTGGAGACTAGGCTGTAAGGAAGTGTCAAACGATCGTGGTTGTAGGGTCTACGGAACTGGCGGCGCAAGCCAAAGGAAGAACCTTCCCCACAATCCCCTCGTAATCAACCTGGCTAGATTAGCCTTGGGAAGGGTGATTATGTGTCTACAATCGTGATCGTTTCTCTTGAGACTTCTAGGTCCCCTAAGGAATACACTATAAGGACTAGTCTTGTCTGCTTGATTGAGCACACACGCTTCTCGAATCTGTTTCTCTCCACATCCCTCTCCGTTCTTCTCTAGTGTCTGCACGGGAGACGATCACTTCATCCTGAGCTGTTTGTTTTGGGACGGGAAACCCAAGAGAGACTAGATCTTGCTAGAAATATGGTCGAACCTAGAGTAGATGAGGTTGAGGACCAACCCCCACCAGATACGATGGCCATCATCCAAGCCCAGATTAATGCAAACCACCAACTTCAACAGCAGTAGATCCACACTATCATGCAAGCCATACACCGATTGCAAAACCCGCAGGGGCAACCACCACCACCTTTGCAGAACCCGCAGGGGCACCCACCACATGATCCACCGCAATTTCAGAACCAACCTAGGCCCCTCCGTGACTTTTACAATCCGTCTGCTATTCGGATCGAACGACATTATAGGGTCCCTGAAGGGGGAGATGATTTTGAGCTAAAACCTAATGTCCTGAGACTGATTCAAAGCCACTTCCATGGAAGCTCAAATGAGGACCCCTTCCAATACCTAGAGGACCTTGATCGGATCGCCCGGATTGTCAAGCCCAGGAACATCATCTTAGACATTGTTTTGATTAAGATGTTCCCCTTCTCACTAAGAGACACAGCATCTCACTATCTTAGAACTTTAGGAAGACCTATCTCCACCTGGGAAGAACTAAGGCATGCATTCTTAAAGAAATTCTTCCCCATAGGAAACACCAATGCCCTCAGAAGAGCCATTACAACCTTTACACTCTAGGGTGGGGAACAATTCCATGAAGCGTGGGAGAGATTTAACGAATTGTTGAGGAAATGCCCACACCATGAGGTTCCATGGTGCCAACTGGCCCAGATCTTCTACTACGGTTTGGATAGCAACCTTTGGAATTTTGTCGATGCCTCATGCGGAGGAAACTTTCTGAATAAAGACGAGGAAAGTGTGCTTGGGCTTTTCGAGTCTATGAGCGGAAATTCGCTCAATAATGCCTCCATGACCCAGTTCAATCGATCCAGTCAACCCCGTGGTGGGATCTGTGAGGTACAAGCAAATTTTGGAATGGTTGACATGGATATCATTGCCAAGAAGTTGGATCGAGTGGAATTGGTGGATAAGAAGATAGATGAACTATTGAATTAGACCAGGAACCCACTACAGACTCTCTCCCTAGTAAAGGGAGCTCACAATGTCGACCTAATTCAGCCACTAAGCCAGATGCACCTGGAACAACCCTTGACCATGTTCCAGGGAGGGACCTTTGCTCCTTTAACCCCTGATTATTCTCTTCCCTCCCCCTCGGCACCTTCTATCTTTGAAAATGTCCAGGCCATCCAAGGTTATTCCAAACCTGACCCCATCTCCAACACCTACAACGTTGGATGGCGTAATCACCCAAATTTCGGTTGGATGAACCAGACACCAAATCAATTTCAAAACCAGCCTAGGCCAAACCATCAGCCAAACCCAACTTCCTATCAGCAAGGTCCATTGGTTAGACCACCCTATAATCCGAATAGGGTGGCCCCTCCCCCACAAAACCAAATGGACACCTTGATGAAAATGATGGCTGGCATGAGCCAGAAACACCAGGAGGAAATGGCATTAGTGAATGGATAGTGAGCCAGCTGTTGGATTTTAAACATTAGGGATCCCTTCCTTCTCAACCACAGTCGAACACACGAAATGTAATTAACAGAGGCCCCAATTTGCAAGGGTTCCAAGGCAATCCTAGGCAGGCCCACATGGTCCAGCCTGCCCCACAAACACCCCCTGGGTTTGGTGCTTCTTCTTCCTCTTCTTCTCAAGGATCAACCCATGGTCCTAATGCTTCTGCAAATGTGGTGACCTTAAGAAGCGGCACTAAAACCCAGGATCCCAAGTGGCCGACTCCTCTCGTGACCTTACTCCCTGAGATACCCCACTCTGAAGATGAGTAGGAAACACCCAAGGACTTGGAGACTGACCTAGTTCAAATCTAGACACCATACCCTGAGGCCTTGGAGAAGATGAAGAGAAAAAAAGAGGTTGTGGAAAATGAGGAGCTTTTGGAAATTTTCAAGTAGGTTAAGATTAATATCCTGCTTCTTGAGGCAGTCAAGCACATTCCGACTTATGCTAAGTTCCTAAAGGACGCCTGTACGCCGAAGCATAAGCCACGACCCCAAGCACCTAGGAAGGTTGTGCTCTTAGAGCAATATCAAGCAACCTTCCACTCAAATGAACAGACCCAGGAGCACCCCTGATATCTTGTAATATCGGGGACATGTCATTTGATAGAGCTCTCCTGGACTTAGGTGCTTTAATCAATCTGATCCCAACAACCCTGCATCACCAATTCAAATTCTAAGAGTTGACACCCATACCTGTGACCATCCAATTGGCTGATCAATCTGCGAAAACCCCGAAGGGGGTTGTCGAGGACCTAATTGTTCAAGTCAAGGACTTCTACTTTCCAGTCGACTTCTTGGTGCTCGACATGGAAGTCCCCAAACAGCTACAAAATGCACCCATCATCCTGGGCAGACCTTTCTTAGCTACGGCTAAGGAAAACATCGATTGTGACATAGGATGCATGGAAATCACCTTCGGAGAAAAAAAGATGCAGTTGGATATCTTTAGGGCGACCAAGTCTTTTGATTATGACTAGATTGAGGAGCATGATCTCGTGGAGCCTCTGGTTGAGAAATGTCTCACCCTTAGTGCTGTATCAGACCATCAGACCCAACCTTGTGATGACTGTTCTGGCCCATCCCCATCTATGCATGCTGACCTCTGTAGAGCTGATTACCATCAGCAACCACTATTTGAGGAGATTGATGCTGATCAGCTCTTGCCTTTTCCCTACCCATCGAGTGTTGTTCCATCCACACTTGAGCTGAAACTACTACCCGAAAATCTAAAGTACATCTACCTTGGACCTGACTAGACCTTCCCGGTAATTATCAATGTCCATCTAACCAAGGATCAGGAACTCAGGTTGATTGCGACCCTATTAGAACATCAGGCAGCCATTGGATGGACCATCTTGGATTTGCAAGGAATTAGCCCCACCTATTGCACCCACATGATCTATCTGGAAGATGGGGCTCGACCTTCCCATCAGATGCGGAGACGTTTAAACCCAAATATGCAGGAAGTTGTTAAAAAGGAAATCATCAAGTGGCTTGACACTAACATCATCTACCCAATCTTCGATTGCCCCTGGGTGAGCCCTACTCATGTGGTCCCTAAGAAAGCTGGGCTCATCGTTGTCACCAATGAGCGTGGCGAATCCATCCCCACCCGCACCATCACTGCATGGTGGGTGTGCATTGATTATAGGAAGCTCAATGAGGCAACCAAGAAAGATCATTTCCCTCTGCCATTCATTGACCAGATTCTTGAACGATTGGCTGAGCAGAAGTATTTTTGCTTCCTGGATGATACTCAGGATACAACCAAGTCACACTTGCTCCCAAAGATCAAGAGAAGACCACATTCACTTGCCCATATGGCACATTCGCATTCCGTCGAAATGCCATTCGGGTTATGCAATGCACTCGCACCTTTCAGTGTTGCATGCTAGCCATCTTTCTAGAGATGGTGGGTGAATACCTAGAGGTCTTTATGGATGATTTCTCAGTGTTTGGGAATTCATTTGACCATTGCTTGAGCAACTTGGAGAAAATCCTAAAGTGATGTATTGAGGTTAACTTGGTTTCGAGCTGGGAAAAAAGCCATTTCATGGTTCAAGAAGGGATTGTCCTCGGGCACATTGTATCGCATAGGGGCATTGAGGTGGATCGAGCTAAGGTTGATTTGATTTCCAAACTTTCGCCACCTAGCTCGGTCCAGCAAATCCGATCCTTCCTAGGACACGTTGGTTTCTATCAAAGGTTTATTAAAGACTTCTCCAAACTCTCTAAACCCTTGACCGACCTTTTGGCCAATGACGCCCTGTTTCACATGACACCTGATTGCATCCAGGCTTACACCACCCTCAGGGAATCAGTCTCCACCACACCTGTGTTACAGCCCCCAGACTGGTCCCAGGATTTTTAAATTATGTATGATGCATCAGACTTTGCCATTGGCACAGTCCTGGGACAGAGACAAGAAAAGAAACCCGTGGTGATCTACTACGCGAGCAAGACGTTAGATGAGGCCCAATAGAACTATACAGTCATAGAGAAAGAGCTACTCACCGTAGTTTTTGGACTCGAAAAGTTTCGATCTTACCTCCTAGGATCCTACGTGACCATTTCTACGGACCACTCGGCCATTCGGCATTTGTTGGCCGAAAAGGACGCTAAACCTAGGCTCATCAGATGGATCTTGCTCTTGCAGAAATTCGACCTGGAAATTCGTGACAAAGCCGAGTCCAAGAATGTCATGGCCGATCACCTGTCTAGACTCCATCCATACCACATTGGTCCCTCTTTTCCCTTGACTGATACCTTTCCTGATGAACAACTTCTAGCTGTGCAAGAAAGGAAACTACCTTGGTATGCCGACTTCGTCAACTATCTGGTAGTAGGGTAGACCTCGCATAGTTGGTCCAAGCAACAACAGAATAAGTTCTTGGCTGAAGCCAAACATTATTTCTGGGATGATCCCATGCTGTTTTGCCTCTATGCCGACCAAATTATTAGGAGGTGTATCTCGGAGGAAGTTCAAAGTGTGCTATCTTTTTGTCATGACCAAGCATGTGGTAGCCACTTTTCGTGGAATGATGTAAACATGTTTATATTACATAAAATGTCTATTTATGCATGTTCTTGAGCATAGAATTGCATTACATATTATAAATATTTCATAACATGCATCATCTTGCATTTAGATTAGTCTGAATAAAATGTAGGTTAATTGTCTCCTTTCTTTGGTCAGGGATAGGCTGACCTTTTATCGTGGCCTCAGATCGAAGATCTAACCATATGGATATGATCAGGGCAACGATTGGAGTTCAATGACTCCAAGATCGCCCTAATCAGATATCCGTAGCATCAGATAGAGACCAAGGAACCCTAGAAGATCAAGGGCCAAGATGGTATTAATCCGCACTTCAAACGACAAATCCAATTGCACGGATGGGTTCGGATTGACGATCGCAGCCTAACGGTGTGAAAATCAATCCAATTCGATACCCGTGGCACCATTTACATCACTCAGAAGATGGACGGCCAAGATGGCGCCACGTGGTGCCATCTCAGCCGCCCAATCGGCCGCATGCACCCACCTCAGCTCATCTGGCCAATGCATCTCCACCGTTGGATGTGCATCCAATAGCTGTGGGGCATGCACACTTGAGATGAGCACTCGGCACAAACGCGTTCGTAGCGTGTTGGTCGGGTGCCCTATCGAGAAGAGGAGGCGTGGGTTCGAGCCCCCGCACGCCTCAATTTGGAGTGGGTACGATTAGCCGCACGATCGAGATCCAACGGTGCCTATCGACCGATAGCACCCATGTGCTACCTGATGCCCCCACGTGATGCGGGATCGCTCGCGTAAGGTGCACACAGTTGAGGTGCGGCAAGGAGAGATCTTAGTTGTCCTATCTCACGATCAGACGACCAAGATTTGAAGGATGTGAAGCGCGTGTTTTAGGTGCAGAAGGCGAGCGGGTACACAAGCGTCGCCCACGAAGGCCACGTTCAGGCCTTTAGTGATGGATATATCCGTCACTAAAGGTCCTCAATTAATGCTTTTCAAAATGTAATGACCAAAATGCCCTCACTCCTTGCAACTATAAAAGGAGACCCCCTCCATATGAATTTCTCATCCCTTCTCTTCTCTCACCCCTTCCAAAGCTCTTAGAGCTTATCCCAAACCTGGGATGCTCTTCTAGAGTAGAAATTATAATTTTCCACCTTCACCCCCTTCGTGGAGTTTAATGTGGTTGTCCTCTCTCTGCATTTGAGAAGCGGATCCCACGACGACGATGACGTGCTGCTTCGTTCCCGTTCTTCCCACTTCGTCCTCCTTCTTCCTACTTCGTCCTCCTTCTTCCAGGTGTCGTCCCATCCAGCTCATCCTCCAAGTGATTGTCGAGGAGGATATCTCTCTCTCCGGTCTATTTACTGCTTTCTAGAGTAGATTTACTGCTTTTTAGTGTAATCATTTTCAGCTTTCTAGTCGTAATGAATAGTGTAATGAACAATTTTTGATAATGAAATCCATCTTTATTTTACATCCCTTTTTCTTTTATTTGTAATATTCTCTCTCTCTCTCTTCTATTTATTATTTGTTAAATAGATAGCTAGTTTTCAACCAGCTATTATATTTCATGACAAATAAAACAAACGTGTATTTTTAATCAAACGTTCGCCTCCCTGTGTTCAACCTAGAACTTCTTACGGATTTTTATTTCAATATAAATTTTATTTGTTGAACTCGAGTCTTCGCTATTCAAACTACAATGACAGGTTTTAAAAACCAAATTCGATAGCATAGTACTTTGACGTTTCAACATTTTGGCGTCGTTGCTGGGGAGGCGATGCTCTTTGATTTTTTCGTGTTTTTCAACTTACGAATCATTTACCTCACTTCTCTCCTTTCTTTTTGTGATTGCAAGTACTCTTTTGTGATGAGCAAAAGCAGTAGATTGGAGCAAAGTGCTGTTGAAGGTTCTGTAAGTTTTCCCCCACCTCCCACCCATTAGTTTTCATTCCAGTTAGTAATAACACAAACATAAATCAACCTAGGTGTTCTTATAACCTATAAGGTTAGTTTTGTTTGTTTGTTTGACACCTACAACCTCCACATTTTTAAAAAAAATTTTAAAAAAATCTCATAGAGGTACACAACCTCATCTAATTTTCAAACTCAACCGGTAAACCGATCTTTGGAACTGATACACACATCCAAACACATAATTGAGTAGAAATCAGATTAGGTAATCACTTATGTACCTAATTAAGTGGTGGAACAGTCCAATTGTTTGAGTTGATTGGGCCGCACCACTTCAATTAAAATCAACTCATCAAGTAGCTGCCGTATAGGTTCAACTATTACGGATTTACCAGACACCACATTCTTTTAAGTTTCAAAGGAAAACATCTTCACTTGTGCTTTCAAAACCTGGTGTGCCAGCAAAACTTGTTTGAAAATACCTAAAGTTGAATCCTAAAAGCTACCAAGCAAGATTTGAACCCTAAAATTCACCGCATCAAAAATAATCTTGCTTGAAAATCACTGGTTGTGCACACACACACACATCAATCAATCATTAAGGGCACAACCCAGATAAAGGGCCCATCACATTCCAAAGCACATTCAAACCTAGCCCTAAATAAAATAGAGTAAACATTGGCCTTAAGGATTCGACTCGCTCTTCATAGCCCGAAATGAGATTATTTTCGATTAGTCTGTTTCTACTGTTTAATTTGATGTCTAGCTAGGGGAGAAGAATTAAACGATCACGGCTGGGGGTGCACTAAGAACCGGAGGCGCAAGCCGAAGGAAGAACCTTCTCCCCAGGCCCTCCTTCTAACTGGTTGGATTGAACAGACAGAAGTAGATCAAATTGTTTCTTTATATCAAGATGGGTTCTGGGAGTCTGTAGGTCTTTAGGCTAGCCCACATAAGGACAGGTTTGATTGTTTGTATTGCAGGGTGCCTTTCTTCCTCTCGTCTATCATGAATCCTTCCACATTTTATACGCATTCCCACTCTTTCCCTCCTATTATGAGTTATCCTCAACATGACGATTATCCCGACTCGTACTGTAATCAACCATTGGTTAGTTGGGATAACTCAGATTGGGGATACAGTTTTGGACCTCCGTGTTTAGGGTCTAACCTTGAACACCATAATTGTGATTTCTATCCTTCTCTGAGCCACATCGATTATAGATCGCCACCCTTTCATGGACAACCTAATACAATCTGCAATCAAGGAGGATACACTGATCCTTACCCATCCTCTAAATACACTGCCTTTAGGTCATCACCACCTTTTGAACAATTCGAAATGACCTATTATCAGGAAGGGTATCATGAATCTCAATTCGTTAACTCCTATGCACTGATCCCAAACCCACCCAACCCTGAAACAAGTCATTTGGTTCAGGGTAACCAGGTTCAAGATAAGGTTTTGGATAACTTGAGGAATACCATACAATCTTTAGAAGTTCAGCCAATACCTTGCATTGAAAAATTGGAGCCCCTGATTGAAATGATTGATGATCTGAACAAGTATTTGTTGGATTGGCTCCAGGATGTTAAGGATAAGAACCCGGGTGAGTTTCTACTTGGGAAGTTAGCGAAATTGAGAATAAGATTTGTGGTTGCTTTAGTTCAATTGTGGGATGATTCCCAAGATGAACCCCCTTCAGGAGAACCAATGTCAGAACCCGCTCAGGCACTTAATTGGGGTGACATGTGTTACAAGGTTGACCAAATTGATTTAGAGCAACCAATTAAGGATAATCTGATTTCTTTACCGGAGATCCCCGAGCCAAGGTATGAGGAAACGTATGTCTCCATGGATCAGAAAGTGACGAATGATTTTGGGACGTACATTAATACGGATTTTGATTTCTTTGATTCTGATGGTGAGATTCAATTTGCGAAGTCTAACGTGAGTTTACAAAACATGATTTCTATGAGACGATTGGGCTTGCAGAATCGGTTAAATCATTTGATAGCCCAATAACTGAGGAAATTGATCCTATTGGGGCTCACATGACGGATCTAGAATCGCATTTTCTGGAGGATTCAATCCAATGCCCTGATTGTCAGTTACACCCCATTGAGCTTACTAACGATTCTGTTTTTGAGATAACTAGACCCAAGTCAATTCTGATTCAGCCACATCTTTTAGACTTGGAAATTTCAGTTGGGGTGATTAATATGCAGGAGATCCTAGAATTTGGCATTCTGAAGGAGGATAGGAGTTGGGAAATTTTGATTTGGGAAGTAAACTCTAGAGGAAGTAGAAGTCAGAGTTTAAGGATTCCAATTAAGCGGAAACCATCAGACCAGGACCCTTACGACATTTGTACCGAGGATGACCGACCCAAGCACACATTCATTGATAATCCTTTGGAGCTTGATTTCTCTCTAACCCAACCTTTTGTTCTTGGGTTGCATCCTCATAAATCGTAGGCCCAACCCCGCTTGCATACTGATTTTAGGTTTTGGGTAATTTTTATCCAGAAGCTTAGATATTCTCGATCATGGGATATGGGTTTGCACCACAATCTGGTCCACATCTGTGGACATCTGCTGGTAGGTCCTAAAGTGAATCTTTTTATTCTGATTCTGACCTACACTTCTGAATTCTTTACTTCTCTTCTTTGTATAGTGTGCCTAGCTGAAGGCACTAAATTCAACATGTATACAGTTTTTGTTTATCTCAGAGTGGACCTATCATTCACGCAATTTAGGTGCTTTTTACATTATTCCACTCTGCTTTATGTCTTTTTAATACAATGAGAACATTGCATTAGATAGGCATCGGGGGTGGATATTCATCTTTGAATTAATTCGTCAGCTCCATAGATTCAATTTATTTTCTTTTATATATATATAAATTTTATGGAATTAGGAAGGAATAATTGGACATTAGGACTTTTCTTAGGAAATATTATAATAGGGTCTGAACACAAAGACCCTTTAGGTCTTTGGGCTTAATCAGCTCGGGTATCCACTAAAATGTGGATTTGTTTTTTGAGTCCTCACCAACCTAAATTCTATTTTAATTCTGTTAAATAAGTTTGGGTGATAAGTACACGACTTATCAACCCACCCTCTGATTTGAGGGAACTTTAAGTCTAAAGCATCTGCACACTATCTTTTCATTGCCTTGTTGATCGGCAATTTTAACAGAAATTGGGTGGCTAATGAACCTTCTAGGGTGATATGGCTGGCAAGTTATCATGGGTAACAGCCCATGGGTAGGTTGTCTAGAGCCCAATCACTGGACCATTCTCTTCTTGCTACCTTTAGGTAAATCTTAGACCAGCAAAGCCACCTACTTAAAAAAAAAGAGAAAGTCAAAAAGAAAAAAAAAGGAGAAAAGAAAAGAAATAAACCACACTTCGCTGCATGAGTATGGCTGGCAAGTTGTCAATGGTAACAACTCATCGGCCAGTTGTCTAGAACCCAACTCATGAAATGCATTGAAAATTCCCAAAACACTTAGAAAGAAGCGGAGAAGTAGAATAAATTGGGGAGATGTACATTGGATTCACCCTTGTGTTGACCCCATAAAAATAAAAGTAGGGAGAAAGCTACCGATCATAAAAATACACCTTTAGGCAGAACTCTCTCTTTAGGGTCACCTAAAGGCATAGAAACCCAAAGTCCATTCTAATTGACGATCAACGAGTCTATCACATTCATAATAAGATGCTTAGAACTTAGGGTTCTCATTAAACCTTGAGTGGGTTGAACGGCTGTAGAAAGCCACTCTTTAACCCTAAACTAAAAAATCTAAAAAAATTAGAAAAGAAGAAAAAGAGAAAAAGAAAATTTTCTTTGAATAAGGCGAAGGCTTGACGCGGTTTGCATTTTGGCAGATACCCGGCCTGATGTGTCTTTGAAAGTTCAGATTCTAAGTAAAAAATTTCTTAATGTTGAAAATAACTTATGCCCAAGTAATCCAACCTAATTCTTTTACAAATAGCATTTAGTTTTTACTAGGGAATATCAAAAGATAGGCATGGGGGTGTGATGTAAACATGTTTATATTACATAAAATGTCAATTTATGCATGTTCTTAAGCATAGAATTGCATTACATACTATAAATATTGCATAACATGCATCATCTTGCATTTAGATTAGACTGAATAAAATGTAGGTTAATTATCTCCTTTTTATGGTCAGGGACAGGGTGACCTTTTACCGGATCCTTGAATCGAAGATCCAACCGTACGAATCTGATCAGGGCGACGATTGGAGTTCAACGACTCCAAGATCGCCCTAATCGGATATCCGTAGCATCAGATAGAGTCGAGGAACCCTAGAAGATCAAGGGCCAAGATGGTGTTAATCTTCACTTCAGACAACAAATCCAACCGCACGGATGGGTTCGAATCAATAATCGCAGCTTAACGGCGCAAAAATCAATCCAATTTGATACTTGTGGCACCATCTACATCACTTAGAAGATGGACGGCCAAGATGGTGCCACATGGCACCATCTCAGCCACCCATTCGGCTGCATGCACCCGCCTCAGCTAATCTGGCCAACACTTCTCCATCATTGGATGCGCATCCAATGGCTGCAGGGCGCACGCACTTGAGATGAGCGCTCGACACAAACGCGCTCGTAGCACGTTGGTCGGGTGCCCTATTGAGAAGAGGGGGCACGGGTTCAAGCCCCTGCATGCCTCAATTTGGAGAGTGCGCGATCAGCCACGCAATCGAGATCCAATGGTGCCATGTAGCCGATAGCACCCACGCGCTATCTGATGCCCCCGTGTGATGCGGGATCACACGCGTAAGGTGCACGTAGTTGAGGCGCGGCGAGGAGAGATCTTAGTTGTTCGATCTCATTATCGGATGACCAAGATTTGAGCGATGTGAAGCACACGTTTTAGGCATGGAATGCGATCAGGCACGTGAGCGCCGCCCACAAAGGCCACGTTTAGTCCATTAGTGACAAATTTATCCATCACTAAAGGTCCTGAATTAATGTTTTTTAAAATGTAATGACAAAAATTCCCTTACTCCTTGAACTATAAACGGAGACCCTCTCCATATGAATTTCTCATCCCTTCTCTTCTCTCACCCCTTCTAAAGTTCTAAGAGCTTGTCCCAAACCTGGGATGCTCTTCTAGAGTAGAAATTATAATTTTTCCATCTTCGTCCCCCTTCGTGCAGTATTTTGTGGTTGTCCTCTCTCTGCATTTGAGAAGCGGATCCCGCGACGACGACGACGTGCTGCTTCGTTCCTGTTCTCCTGCTTCGTCCTCCTTCTTCCTGCTCTGCTCCCCGTCTTCCAGGCGTCATCCCGTCCGACTCATCTTCCAAGCGATCATCAAGGAGGATATCTCTCTGTCCGATCTTTTTACTGCTTTCTAGAGTAGATTTGCTGCTTTCTAGTGTAATCATTTCCCACCTTCTAGTCATAGTAAGTAGTGTAATGAACAATTTTTGATAATGAAATCCATCTTTATTCTACATCCCTTTCGCTTTTATTTGTAATATTCTCTCTCTCTCTTCTATTTATTATTTATTAAGTAGATAGCTAGTTTTCAACCAGTTATTCTGTTTCGTGACAAATAAAACAAACGTGTATTTTTAATCAAACGTCCGCCTCCCTGTATTCGACCTAGAACTTCTTATGGATTTCTATTCCAGTATAAATTTTATTTGTTGAACTCACTATTCAAACTATAACGACAGGTTTTCAAAACCAAATTAGATAGCGTAGTACTTCGACGTTTCAACAGGGAAGAAGATGGCTGCAAAGGTTTTGCAGTCCGGATTTTACTGACCTTCCTTATTCAAGGACGCACACAGCTTTATGAAGACCTGCTCTCGCTGCCAAGCCTTAGGGACCATGACCAGAAAAGATATGATGCCCCTCCAACCCATTTTGATTATCGAGATCTTCGATGTTTGGGGGATTGATTTCATGGGCCCCTTCCCACCACCCAACGGCTTTGAGTACATCTTAGTCACAGTAGACTACGTCTGAAGATGGATTTAAACAGTTGCCACTCGCAGATGTGACCATAAGGCTGTCAAGGATTTTGTTAAGCAAAACATCTTTTCTCGGTTTGGAATACCGAAGGCCATGATCAATGCTGGAGGAAGTCACTTTATCTACGCCTACTTCCGTGCCCTACTCAGAAAATACAGGGTTACTCACCGCACTGCCACCCCGTATCATCCGCAAACTAATGGGCAGACTGAGGTCTCCAATAGGAAAATTAAGAACATTCTGCAAAAGACTGTGAGACCTGACAGGAAGAATTGGTCCACATGACTGGATGATGCCTTGTGGGCATACAGGACCACTTTTAAGACCCCGATAGGGATGCCGCCGTATCGCCTGGTCTTTGGCAAAGCTTGCCACCTTCCGGTTGAATAGGAACACTGGGCTTACTGGGTTGTTAAGCAGTGTAACATGGACTCTCAGTTAGCTAGTGCACAAAGGACGCTTCAACTCTCCAAGCTTGAGGAAATTCGTTGAGACGCATTTGAGAACAGTCGACCTTACAAGGAAAAGATGAAAGTTGTCCACGACCGACTCATCCAAAGAAAGACTATTAAACACATATAAATTCATCGTAAAATGCTTATTTATGATAGTTCCTAGGCTTAGCACTGCATATCATGATATAAATATCGCATAGCATGCATCATTCTGCATTTAGAGTAGTTGTTTATATTTTAGGTTAATTAGGTCCTTTTTATGGTCAGGAGAAAAGAGGATTTATTTTAGGGCCTTGGATGGACGATCAGACCATACGGATCTGATCGGGACGACGATTGGAGACTAATGCCTTTGAAATCGTCCAGATCGGAGTCCCGTAGCATCACATTAAGCTCGAGGAAGATCAACGGTCAGGGGGCAATGTGACATCCATACAGGTTTTGGATGGAAAATCTGACCATACGGATGGATTCGGAGTGACGATCGCAGTCCAGCATCGCAAAAATCATCCCGATCTGAGCATCGTGGCACCCTCTACAAGAAGAAGAAGACGGACGGCCCAGATGGTGCCACGTGGCACCATCCAGGCTGCCCGAACCCAGCTAACAGCCACCACCCACTCTCCCTCATCATCTACGCTGTTAATCTTAGCCGTTGGATCAAGATCCAATGGTTGGGAAGCGTCTGCACCGATTTCTTCCTCGTGGCACAAAGGGCGACGCGGTGCACTGTTTGACGAAGCGGTTCACATCGAAGGGGCGCGGGTTCGAATCCCCGCAGGCCCCCCCAATTTCCAATTGCACCGCTCATGCACCGCACCGCACAGCGTGCAGCGCAGCGTGATATGGCCACGCATTCTAGCACACGCCAGCGCGTGCGCGACACGGGCGCGCGATGTGAGCAGCGCCAGCAAGGAAAGGAATGAATCTCCAGCGACACACCATTAGTGATGCCTGCAGCTGTCACTAATGGTCAGCGTACTCCAGCGAGAGAGTTTAAAAGTCAGATCTTCAGCGATAGCTGTAGCGACATTTGTGGACGTCACTAAAGGCCTGTGAGCGCTAGCAAGAGCAATTGAAGGGCGGATCTTCAGCGACAGCTACAGCGACGTTTGTGGACGTCAGTAAAGACCACGATAGGATTTTTGCCTCTTCACCACTATAAAAGGACCTACACCCCGTCCCTTCCAAGTGATCTCTACCTACTCCCAAGCTCTAACAAGCCTACCAATGCTCCACTAGACCTTGTTCTCAAGCTCTCAAGGTGCCTATTAGTGTAACGAACCTCTGCCCCACCAAATACTCCTCCAACTTCCCATCTCCCTTCATAGGTCACCTTGGAGCCGTCCTCTCACCTCCATTCTGGAGCCACGCCGAAGCTTTCCTCAACCCGACGACCTCCAGCATCTCACCTCCGTTGTCCTGCTGCTCACCTACTTCGTCCGAGCTTCCACCAAGCATCGTTGTCTCCCCGAACAGCCAATTCGGGAGATTTCCTCTCACCTTGCTCTCTTTGTATGCTTTCATAGTTTCTTGTAATCGACATTAGAAGGAATATATATCAAATTTGTTCCATATCTCTATCTTGTGATATGTTTGTTTGATTTCTTTTATTTCAAAAATACAAAAAAATAACAAAGCCCCAAAACACCAAAAAGAAACAAAATGAAGTGCGATTTTCAAGTAAAGTAAACGTCGCCTCCCTGTGTTCGACCTGGGACTCCCTTGGAGTTTCGGTATAAATTTTATCTAATCAACGTGTTTTGCAACTACGACGATGGGTTACTTGTAACCCTGATTTCTAAACACGCGAAACACTATCGACAAGAGGCAACGGAATTTAGTTTGCTTTTTTATTGCATTTCTTTGCATTTACATAGCATTAACCCTACTTGTCTTTGATCTACTATCTTGCAGGTACCCTAGCATGGAGATCCAAGTGCGGTAGACTGGAGTAAAGTGTGGGTAGAGTGTTTTGTAACTGTCCCCCACACCACCCCCACCTTAGTTTTCATTCCATAACAGAATAACTGAAACCCAAATCAACTTAGGTGCTTTTTATGAACCCTAGGATAGATTTGGTTGTTTGTTTGCCACCTCCACTCACCTCGCCATCCACATAAATCAAAATAAAGAAATAAAAAAAAGTGTTATCTAATTGTGGGATTTTCTGTAAGCTACACACTTAACACCCACAACTTCCCACCCTAAGGCACACAATCACATCGAATCTACCACTTAACTGGGATCTGACCTGTGGACCCGATACACTTAATTCAACACATAAATAGTGAGTAGAGATCTGAATAGATCAACAATTTCTGTGTGCCTTAACCAAGTGGTGCAATAGGCCAATTGATTGAACTGTTTGGGTTGCACCACTTAAGATAAAAGCGATTCATCAAGTAGCTTGCCACTTAGGGTTGATTCTTAGGGCTAAACCAGGCACTCCACATTTTCTTTTTGATTTCTAAAGGAATATATCATCACCAGTGCTTGCAAAAGTTGGAGTGTTTTCCTAAACTTGATTAAATATACCTAAGATTAAACCCTAAAAGCTACTAAGCATAGTTGAACTCTAAAAGACACATCATCAAATAACCTTGTTTGAAAACCCTGGTTGTGCACACACACACATTTTAACTGATCATTAAGGGCACAACCCATCTAAAGGGCCCATCATATTCCTGAAGCACCATTGTCTCAAGCCTAACTAAAATTGATTAGATGTTGGCCCTAAGGACTGGTTCGTTCGTCAGGATCCAGATTGAGATTATTCACAATTAACCTACTTATACTAGTCAATCTGATGTTTAGCTAGGGGAGTAGCGTCAAACGACCACGGTTGGGCGGTACACTAGGAACCGGAGGCACAAGCCAAAGGAAGAACATTCTCCCCAATCCCTCCTAACTGGTTGGATTGCCTGGACATAAGTAGAGTAAATCGTCCATAATCTTAGGACAGATTTTGAGAGTCAGTAGACCTTAGGCTACCCCATCTAAGGACAAGCTTGTATTTTTTGTGCTGTAGGGTCCCTTCTCTTCCTCGTCCTTCCGACTTCCTTCCAGTGTATGCTTGGAAGGAGGTCATTGAACCCTCATTTAGAAGGACCTTTAGACCATTCTCGGAGGCGGAGGTTAAGCTTTAGCCAAGTATATCCCATGGCTGATCAACAACCACCTCCCCCGCCTTTGAACCAGCAGGAGCTGATTCAGAGGCAGTTGGAAGAATTGCAGCAAATGCAGCAATGGTTCCAACAAATGAATGGTCAGGGCACTCGGCCCTTGAAGGATTTTTATGATCCTTCAAATTATGAGGATCGTCCTGGCATTGTGATCCCCGCTGGAGATGTTGAGATCAAGCCCCAAGTTTTGAGCCTAATTAAACACTTTCACAGGCTTGGCTCAGATGACCCATTCCAACATTTGGAAGATCTGATCACTCTGGTTCACACTACCAAATTGCGGAATGTGGATGAAGAACAGATGCTCATGAGGCTTTTCCCCCATTCACTCAGGGATAAGGCTGCACATTGGTATCGTACCATTGGAAGATCAATTACTACTTGGACAGCTTTGAAATCGGCCTTCCTGAAGAAATTCTTCCCAACTGGGCAAACCAATGCATTGCGACGGGCAATTACCACTTTTGCCCAGCGGTAGGGGGAACCGTTTCATGAGGCCTGGGAGAGAGTCCTGGATCTGTTGCGGAAGTATCCACACCATGAGGTGCTTAAATGGCAGCTTGTGTAGATTTTTTATCATGGGTTGAATGATCAACTCCGTAATCATGTGGACACTTCTTGCAGAGGCAATTTCCTCAACAAAGACGCATATAGCGCGTATGATTTGTTTGAGGAAATGAGCAAAAATTCTTTAAACCATGCTGCCATGGAAACCTTCAACCGATCCCAACAAATTAGATCAAATGCCAATGAGGTCCAAGATTCTTGTACATTTGATATGGAATTGATCTGCAATAGATTAGATAAGATGGATCTGGTTACTAAATGAATGGAAGAGTGGATGTCTGGAAACTCTAATTTTTCTAGATCCGCTCAATCCCAGGGATCAGGATTCCATTCTTCGCAAACTCCTACGGGACGAGAGTTTGTGAACCAATTAGAGACTGTTCGACCTTCGAGCCAACTTTTCTCGAAACCTTATGGGTTCCAAACTGGGGCCTTTGATCCCAGTCTTTTTGATCCTTCTTCATCCTCATCTTATGAGGATGTTCATGCTGTGCAAGAGAATGTTTGGTCCAACCCTTATTTGAATTCCTACAATTCTGGTTGGAAAAATCATCCTAACTTCTCTTGGAAAGATCAAGGGCAGCAGATCTAATATCGACCCAACAACTATGTACCGCAAAAACCAATGCGTCAGGGTCATGTATATACTCAGTTGCCCTGAATCAGGTTAATCAGCCCATGTGGAATGCTCAACAACCCGCCGAGCAGGCTGACTTGAACCTGAAAATGGTAGAAATGCAAGGGTCAATGCTCCAGCTCATGTAACAAATGAAAACTTCGCTGGACACCTTGCAATCCGGACTTAGTACAAACAACCGGCAGCCCGAATCTCTACCATCACATTCTATACCAAACCCAAGGAATGTTCAGAACCGTGGTGTTGGGCCTCAAGGGTTTGGTAATGATGGGGAGTCGCATGCTCAAGCTCATGCTATCTATCAGGCTACCCCAGTCCCTCCCGGAGCTAACCAAGTTCCTACCATAATCAACTGGGAGCCTCTTGTTTTGCCCAACCCTCCCTAAGGCACTAACCAACAGCACTTTGCCAGGGCAAACACCATCACCTTGAAGAGTGGTAGTGAACGCAAGGGACCTACCCAACCCCATGTCAACCCCATGTCAACCCCATTAGGCCCCGTAGCAAGAATTCCAAACTCCCAACTAAGAATGTGATCAACAAAACATCAGGGTCTGATTCGGGAGTATGTTGTTGTTGTATGGGCAAACAGAAAAAGTCAGAGGAGAAATTGGAGGAAAGGATGACCTTACTTCATGCTTTCAAATTAACAATCATTTTACTCCTCGCGGCTATCGGATCAATCCCTACCTATGCCATAGGTTTACTGAATGCATATAAAGAAAGGCGTAGAGCAAAATATGAAATCAATAGGAGAGTAGTTTTGTCCGATAACACAAGCACATTGATCATAAACAAGCTGCCTCCTAAGAAGTAGGACCCGGAAGCCCCGTTGATTTCCTACACCATAGGAAACGTTACTTCTGACCGGGCCCTCCTCGACCTAGGCGCTTCCATTAATGTGATCCCCACCTCACTGCACATGGAATTGGGTCTAGGCTACCTAAAACACACAGTCATAACCATGCAGTTACCCAATAGATCCATTACAAAACCAAGGGGTATTTTGGAGGATGTTTTAGTCAAGGTTAATGATTTACATTACCTTGTTGATTTCATGGTCCTGGACATGGAAGCCCAAAAATAGCTCAACCACACCCCGATTATTTTGGGAAGACCTTTCCTGGCTACTACCAAGGCGAGGATTGATTGTGAATCGGGAAATATAGAAATGGCCTCAGGGGATAAGACAAATCGATTCAATACTTTCAAGCTCTCAAAGAAGAATAAAACTAAGTGTGGTTCGATGGAGGAGCATGGTAGAATAGAGGAAGTAATGGCTATACATACCTTAGACAACCTTTTAATGGCCAACTGAACCCAAACTTGGGAAGAAGATCACACAGTTGCTGAAATAATTAAGGACAAAGCAAAAATGCGACTAATTATAGCAACACGGGATGAGGAAGATATACATGAAATCAAAAAATTGTTGAATGATTCACGTGATCAAGATAAAATCCAACAATATCCTTATCCTGAATGCTTAGAGTTTGAGGTCCAACTTGTGGGTGGGAATTCTGAGGATCAAGATGGTTGGTTTCAGAACCTAGAGTGTGAGGATAAAATTGAACATTGGGGAAGAACTCTTCAAACATTAGGTATTCTAGGGTACCCACAAATCCCCAGCACATCACAAAACCCTTATCGTCCTTTTTCACTCAACCACTGCATAAATTCTATACCCAACTACACTTCCTTTGTAATAAATCTACAAAACTCCTATTGGAGACCATTTGGGCTCTCCCTGCACCACCAGCTTACCACTTTCATTATTCATCTCTTTAGTAAGCGCATTTTCACTCTCTGGGACCCATACCTGGGGGCCCGGAAACTGTGTTGTTGTGGCCTCAATGTTTAGTTATTGATGATTGAGAACCTCACCTAGCTGAAGGCACTAAACTCAGCACATGTAAAGACTATTCCAAGCTGACCTGAGTCTCACGGAAACCATGTGCTATTCTTCCACTTCTACTCTCTTGCATGCTTTCATTTTTTTTACAATGAGGACATTGCAAAAGCTAAGCATGGCGGGGTGGACATATTTTATAACCTTTTTGTCAGCTCTAATAGTAATTTCCTGTTATTTGATTCTTGTTAAAAAAACATTAGAATTAGGAGACGAGAACTTAGGCATTAGGAGTTGTAAACTTTAGGAATTGATTCTTTGAGACCTAAATACTTAGACTCTTCAGGTCTTCAGGCTTAATTAGCCCGAGTGTCCACTCAAATGTGGATTTAGTCTCGAGTCCTCGCCAATTAAAATTTATTTTAATTTGGTAAATAATTTGGGATGATAAGTATGTGACTTATCAACCCGCCCTCTGATTAAAGCCTAAGCATCTACACACATTATTTTGCACTGACTCACTTTCCGACGATTTTTACGGAAATTGGGTAGCTAATGGACCGACTTGGGTGGTATGGCTGGCAAGTTGTCGATGGTAACAACTCATCGATCGGTTGTCCAAAGCCCAGCCACAAGACCATTTTCGTTGTACTATCATTAGGCAAATCTTAGATCAGTGAAGCCACCTACTTAAAAAAAAAAGAAGGAAAAGAAAAAAAGGAGAAAAAAAAATAAAAAAATAAAACCACACTTCTCCGCACGAGTATGGCTGGCAAGTTGTCGGTGGTAACAGCTCATCAGCCAGTTGTCCAGAACCCAGCTCACAAAATAATGCACAATAATTCCCAAAACACTTAGGGAAGAAGCGGGGAAGTAGAATAAACCGGGGAGATATACATTGGATTCACCCTTGTGTTGACCCCATAAATTTGTGTTGACCCCATAAATAAAAGTAGGGAGAAAGCTACCGATCATAAAGATAAACCTTTAGGCAAGGTCACCTAGGGTCATAGAAACCCGAAGTCCGTCTTAACGACCGTTTTGTGAGTCTATCACTTTTTCACAAAGATGCTTAGCACTTAGGGTCCTTTTCGAGTCTTGGGCAGGTCGGGTAGCTATAAAAAGTTATCCCATAACTCTCAAACTCCAAAAGTACAAAAAAAAAAAATTATCTTCTTAGATATGGCGAGGGCTCGGACGGTCTGCATTCTGGCAAGCACCCAGGCACTGTTGAGTTTTTGTAATTAGGTCTTGGGGATGAGACTTTCTAAAGCAATCAATGAATTTTGCCTAAATACTTGAACCCTGATTCTACTGATATACATAGCATCTAGTTTAGTTTTGCTAGGGACTAGCAAAAAGTAAGCATGGGGGTATGATAAACACGTATAAATTCATCGTAAAATACTTATTTGTGATAGTTCCTAGGCTTAGCACTGCATATCATGAAATAAATATCGCATAGCATGTATCATTCTGCATTTAGAGTAGTTGTTTATATTTTAGGTTAATTAGGTCTTTTTTATGGTTAGGAGAAAAGAGGATTTATTTCAGGGCCTCGGATGGACGATCAGACCATACGGATCTGATCGGGACGACGATCGGAGACTAACGCCTCTGAAATTATCCAAATCGGAGTCCCGTAGCTTCACATTAAGCTCGAGGAAGATCAACGCCCAGGGGGCAATGTGACATCCATATAGGTTTTGGATGGAAAGTCCAACCGTACGGATGGATCCGGAGCGACAATCGCAGTCCGGCATCGCAAGAATCATCCCGATCTGAGCACTGTGGCACCCTCTACAAGTAGAAGATGGATGGCCTAGATGGCGCCACGTGGCGTCATCCAGGCTGCCCGAACCCGGCCAGCAGCCATCGCCCACTTTCCCTCATCATCGACACCGTTAATCCTAGCTGTTGGATCAAGATCCAACAGCTGTGAAGCATTTGCACCGATTTCTTCCTCATGACAGAAAGGGCGATGCGGTGCACTGGTTGACGAAGCGATTCGCATCGAAGGGGCGCGGGTTCGAATCCCCGCATCCCCCCCAATTTCCAATTTCGCCACTCATGTGCCACACTGCGCAGCGCAGCGTGACGCGTCCGCGCATTCCAGCGCATGCCAGTGCACACGCAACACGGGCGCGCGATGCGCGCAGTGCCAGCAAGGAATGGAATGAATCTCTAGCGACGCACCATTAGTGACGCTTGCAGCTGTCATTAATGGTTGGCGCACGCCAGCGAGAGAGTTTAAAGGTCGAATCTTCAGCGATAGCTGCAGCGACGTTTGTGGATGTCACTAAAGGCCCGTGCATGCCAACAAGAGCAATTAAGGGCGGATCTTCAGCGACAGCTGCAGCGACATTTGTGGATGTCAGTAAAGACCTAGATATGATTTTTGCCTCTTCTCCACCACTATAAAAGGACCTACACTCCCTCCCTTCCAATCGATCTCTACCTACTGTACTTCTACCTACTCCCAAGCTCTAGTAAGCCTACCAACGCTCCATTAGAGCTTGTTCTCAAGCTCCCATGGTGCCTATTAGTGTAACAAACCTCTGCCCCACCAAATACTCCTCCAACTTCCTATCTCCCTTCATAAGTCACCTTGGAGTTGTCCTCTCACCTCCATTCTGGTAGCAGATCAACTCCGTCTTCTCACCTCCATTCCGGAGCCACGCTGAAGCTTTTCTCAACCCGACGTCCTCCAGCATCTCACCTCCATCGTCTCGCTCCTCACCTCCTTCGTCCAAGCTTCCACCAGGCACCATCGTCTCGCTGAACAGTCGATTCGGGAGATTTCCTCTCACCTCCCTCTCTTTATATGCTTTCATAGTTTCTTGTAATTGACATTATAAGTAATATATATCAGATTTGTTCCAGATCTCTATCTTGTGATACGTTTGTTTGATTTCTTTTATTTCAAAAAAATAAAAAAATAACAAAACCCCAAAATACCAAAAAGAAATGAAACGAAGTGTGGTTTTCAAGTAAAGTAAACGTCGCCTCCCTATGTTCGACCCGGGACTCCCTTGGAGTTTCGGTATAAATTTTATCTGATCGACGTGTTTTGCAACTACGACGATGGGTTACTTGTAACCTCGATTTCTAAACACGCAAAACATGATTGACCAAAGACCTTCGAGCCTAACCAGCAAGTCTGGGTTTTGATGCCCAACTTAAACTTTTTCCTAGGAACCTCAGATCCAAGTGGACAGGACCATATCAGGTGGTCAAACCTTTTTCCAATGGGGTAGTTGAAATTGCAAATCCAAACATTGGGCACACTTTCACGGTAAATGGTCAGAGATTAAAGCATTTCCTTGCCCAGGTTCCCCAAAGGAGGTTGTCACCCTCATCGAGGGTTGACACGAAGCATCACCCAACTGGAGGCATTAAACTCAGCGCTTCCTGGGAGGCAACCCAACAGATTCAGACTGATTAGGTACACGGCATCACTCAGGTGACCTCTTTTTGAACCCCCTTTGCATCGATTTACTTGTCAATGAGGACATTGTCCAACTTAGGCATGGGGGGATGGTAATTTGCATGTTCTGAGTTCATTTTATCAGTCTGAATAAAATAAATCAATAAAAAGAAAAAAATGATGAATTTAGGAAGCAAAGCTTAGGCATTAGGGACTTGTTAATAATGGGAAATAATAGGAAAAGAACCTGAACACTTAGACTTTTCAGGCCTTCAAGCTCAACTAGCCCTGGTGTTCATTAAAATATGGATTTAGCCTTGAATCCTTGCAACCTTAATTCACTATAATTCGCCAATAAAGTAGGGTGACAGTATACAACTTATCAACCTGCCCTCTGACTCGGAGGGACTTTTAGTCTAAATATCTACACACATTTTCGCACTGAGTCACTTCTTGGAGATTCTAACAGAAATTGGGTAGCTAATGAACTTTCTAGGATGGAATGGCTAGCAAGTTGTCGTGGGTAACAACCCATTGGCCGGTTGTCCAGAGCCCAGCCACAGGACCACTTTCTCTTTGTTTGCCTCTAGGTAAATCTGAGATCAGGGAAGCCACCTACTAAAAAACAAAAGAAAAAGAAAAGTGAAAAAGGAAAAAATGGGAGAAATAGAAAAAAATAGAAAAAGAAGAGAAATAAACAAATAAATAAGTCATACTTCACTGCATGAGTATGGTTGGCAAGTAGTCGTGGGTAACAGTCCATTGGCCGGTTGTCCAGAACCTAGCTCACTAAATGCACAAAAATTCCAAAACACCTAACGAAGAAGCGGGGAAGTAGAGCAATCCGAGGAGATATACACTGGAAACACCCTTGTGTTGACCCCAAATAAAATAAAAGTAGGGAGAAAGCTACCAATTAGACAGATACACCTTCAGGCATACACTTCCTTTTCCGGTCACCTAGGGGCGTAGAAATCCAAAGTCTAATCTAATTATCATTGAGTCTATCACAATATTAACACCAAGATTCTTAGCAGTTAGAGTCTTTTGTGAGTTTTGGGTTGGTTGGGTAGCCGTAAAAATTTACCAATACACTCTCAACTCCAAAAATCCAAAAAAGTGAGAAGAGATGAAAAAGAAAAAAATATATATATACGTATGCCTTAAAGCATGGATTTGGGCAATTCATATTTTGGCAGACACTCGGGCGTTGTTTAGTCTCTGAAGATCAGGCTCTTAGTATATTTCCTTTTGTTGACAAGTAATAAAATGCCTAAGTAATCAATCCCTGGATTCTGACTGAGAATAATGGCTGGGATGAACCTTGCTAGGGACTAGTAAGGAATGAGCATGAGGGTATGACAACTCTACATTTGGTGGCAATAATTCTGTCAATTGGGGTTTATCTTAAGGGTAACATGCACAAATAACATATCATAAATAGGCATGGGAGCATTACATGCATTGCACATTGAGATTGCTTATAAATCAGTGTTAATGGCCATTTGTACAAGTTCATGTCAAAACAGGCCTTAGATGAGAGATCAGACTGCACGGATGGATTCAGAATGATGAACAGAGTCCAATGAA
This sequence comes from Thalassia testudinum, assembly GCA_037157565.1. Classification (NCBI taxonomy): domain Eukaryota; kingdom Viridiplantae; phylum Streptophyta; class Magnoliopsida; order Alismatales; family Hydrocharitaceae; genus Thalassia; species Thalassia testudinum. Next base: position 59,298,278 of record JAZHRO010000015.1, read on the forward strand.
CTCAAAATCGATCAAATTTGACAACTGGAGCTCCCGCAGCTAGCCCAAGAAGTTCTGGTCATTAATCTGATGATCAGCAGTCCACAGGCGGCCACATGGCAGCATCTGATGTGCCTGCACCCGCGGCACACCTTATCATCGCGCCAAGCATTCTAAGCCATCCGATCTGACGATCGGACGACTGAGAAGCCACCGCATCACCCTCGTTCTCTACCTAGCATGAAGATCCAACCATTGGATCTTCATCCAACGGTCGGTAGCAGTTGTGTGCAAATCCGTCGCCGCGACCATCCGTGAATCGTAACGCAACAGTCGATGCTCCTTCTCTGCACAACCGAGGCAGGATCGAGCCGCATCACAAATCAAGTCTGAGGCAAAGTCGTGTGCGGGAGAAATTGAACTGTCGATGAGCACATGGATAGTGGAGATCGTGCTATGTGGTGCCCACAGATGTGCGTGGATGTTCACAGGCACGATGACACACGAGGCTCGTGCTACACAAGCACAATCCTGAGTGCACACTCTCGCAAAGCCTCAACCGTCCGATCTTAGATCGGACGATGCATAGCGAGTGCACGCGGATCGCGGGCGCAGCGCGCAGAAGGAAGAGCAAGTGCGTGCAGGAGACTAGCAGGCAGGGGGCTTCACCGACATTTCTGGGGTGATTTTGGCAACGTCCTGGACGTCGCCAAAATCACCCCAGAAATGGACGTCGCTAAAGTCCCTACTTAAATTAGAAACTCCTTCCTATAAAAACCCCCTCCAACTACCTTGGGAAGTCAGTGAATACACTTGCAATACATTTCCCCCATTCCTAGCTTCCCTTAGCACATTTTGTACTCGTCGGAGTTTACGAGTAGCTGATGGAGCCCTCCTCCACTGCCTTCTCGTCTCTCTCTCTCTCCTTCTACTCTAGCTTTACTTTACTTTTGTTTAAGCATTTAGCTATTGTTGTAAAACTCAAGTTGCATGTTAAATAATGTTGTTTCTTATATAGTTATTGCCTCTCTCTTTTGATGGGGTTTTTCTTATCTGGATTTACATGAATGCTATGATCAAAAGACTCTAACCCTACTCTCTCTCTCTTTCTCTCGTATTCTCTTTTCTCTCCCACATTTTCTCACACGCAAGCAAAACCCGCCATTTCTATGATGACTAAGTGACAGAAAAAGATGATTTCACGCCTCCCTGTGTTCGACACTCAGACCCACATTCCTTTCTTCATTTAAAATAGACGTTGCGAACGTGAGCTACAACAACCTATTTAGACATACATGTCCGTCACATGTCACACCCTCATCAAACAAATATGGTACCTTCTCAAGAAAAGACACATCCACAGAAACATAGTATCTAACACCAGAGATTGACGTAGCTCTGACAAAAATCTAAGGGATGACGAGGTAGTAGAGCTCACCTTTCTCAATCCCTCTACCAATCATCTTCACCATCTGGATGTCCTGAACAAAAACAAAGTGTTCATCAATTATCACCTCACAGTAGAGCTCTTTACGTAGTCTATAAATTGACAACAACTCAAGGGAAAGTTAGGAACACTGTAAACACAAGAAAGTTATAGAATAGGAGTGAATGTGACATCGCCAACCGTAGTGACAGGTGAATATGATCCATTCACCACCTAACATTGGTAATACTAGAGGAGTTTCATAAAGAGGTGAGGTTGTCCTTCTTACCAGTAAGGTGATTGGATGCACTAGAGTCAATCACCCACGAGATCAAGGATGTCATCACTGGATTGGTAGCAGTACCTATAGAGTCTACAAAGGAGGTAGACGTAGGTGGTGTAATAGTAGAAGGAAGGGCCTAACAAAGTAGCTGTAGCAATTGGGCATAGTCATTCGACGATAGAGAAGGAAATACACCAAGAGAGGACTAGTGTGTCAAAGTAGAGTTGGCATAGATGAATCGTCTAAACTTAGCCCAACAACACTAAGAAGGGTGATTGGTCCTATTACATTGAATGCATGGCTTATACACACAACCACGGTCCTTGTCTCGTCCACAACCTCCACCAGATCCCCCATACCCACCGGGAACAGCAAATTCTAAGGTCTCGGAGGAAGGAACAGGATATGGTGTAGCCACCTAAGTAGAGGTGCTTACATTTGAAGAAATCTTCCTTCGTATCTGATGAGGTGTGGCTCATCATAGCTAAAATGCCCAAGTTAAGCTAGAAACTAGGTTAAACACTACATAATTAACATAAGAAAAGGGTTAAGTGTGAGAATTAATAGAAATGACCTAAAACATCTAATTTGTGTTAAAAATAATAATTAGGTCACAAAATGAGATATATTATTTAAAAGTGCAATATGGTGATCCAATTGCAAATTGAACACATGTTTGAGTTCAAAAGTATAAATCAAAGGTTGAATTAATTTCCTAAATGTTCAATTGTGCTTCAATAGAAACTTAGTTATATTTGGACATCAATAAGGTCCCTACATTCATTAGATTACATTTAGGTCCTTAGGTCATTCACATTCCTTCACTAAAAACTTACAAGGACTTGATTGAAAATTGCAGGGACCTACTTGCTAGAAACTAAGGACTACTCTACATTAATTCTCTTCACTAATGGGTTACTACGTAATTATCATACCGTTTCACCACTTAGGCCTCCATGGAAATTACCCAAATCACCTGATAATGTTCATCCCCTACAGTGCCAATGAACATGGCCAATCATGGTCGTCGTTTCCATGCATTTTCAATCCTACGATCAATCCTCATCCAATCTTCGTGCACGCCTGCGCTTAGCATCACCTCACCCACTAGATCTGATCCTATGGCTATATTTCATCCTAATTCTTCCCACCCTCCTCAGAGTTCATCTCCACCGTGAATGCCCTAATGGCTTAATCTCACCTGTCGGTGATGCCAATCACTCAACAACCTACTTAAGGACCTCCCTAAGGTCGCATGCAAGCTATCAGCTCCCTACCTACACCTCTCAAGTTGAGCATTCGTCCACTTCGGTTCTCCTCCCCATAAAGCTCTGCTTCTTTGCCACAACTGAGGAACACCACTTTCCTTCGACTTCATGCCACTAAGGGCGTCGTAGCAACTGAGGGTGACCCAGAATCCCTCTTGTAGATTTTCACTCCGCCGGAGCTTCCTCCTCTAGTTCTTCCTCTCCATCTACTGAGTGGAGATCCACATGTCCCTTTCGTCCACTTAGATTAGGTTTTAGATGCTTTCTATAGTAGTTTTTAGTGTAATTTAGATTTAGTAGAGTAGAATTAGTGAGATAGTTTAAGGATTCAGTGGTTAATTAGTGGTAGATTAGTGTAGTGAACCCGCACCTCCTCTGATCAATTCTGATCGGAGGTGATGAATTCATTGGCATCCACTTAATCACATAGCTTCCTCATCATCCCATTGTCACATTCATTTCTTTTCCTTGAAGTTTTACTCCATATTTCATCCCAACCATTAGAGTTGAATTGGATCTGAAGTTCACCAACTTCTAGATCCAATTCATGCTTGTAGGATCTTATGAATATAACCACAATAGAAGGGGGGATGAATAGTGTGATAAAAAAATTTTGCAAATGATTCAAGCCATAGAAATAGAACACCAAATATATAGTGGTTCCCCTCATTTGGGTACTACCTAAGTCTCTTGACTTAAGATTTTTAACTCTATTCCCTCAATCTGGAGGGAATCAATTTACTAAATATGAGGCAATTAATGGATTACCTCAACCCAATTACAAGAACAAATAAGAACAAGATATTACAAGTGTAAGAAATACAAAAACTTACAACTAGAATCCTAAGTCTCCAACAAGAATATCTTTAACAATATTTAATAGTAAGATCTAGAGTGAAAAACAGTGTGTAAAAATGATTTATAGAGAGCTAGAAATACTCCAAAAGAACTTGTTGCAATTCAGAGATCCTCTTGAAGGCTTAAGGCAAGAAGCACTATCACCCTTGTAGCTAAAATGTAGAGAATATGAATTCTGGAAGCAAGGAAGGTTTTTGATTCTTGTATATTGTAAAGATGTCTCTTAAGGGTCTTTTTATAGACGACTAAGCAACCCTCCTACTCTCCCTTGCTGTTGGGGGTGTAAATAGAATGTTAGAGTTAAAATTAATCAGAAAATAGTTGTTCAGAGTTGGCACAACAGTTAGTTAGTACCAGCACTAAAGTTATGGTACCGGTACTAGCTGCTCACAGTTATTAAGCAACCAGCATAACAGGGCCTAGGTACTGGTACTCATCATAGGTATCGGTACTTAGTGCTTGCAGTTGTGTACCAACTAACTCACCAAGTACTAGTACTTATCATGAGTACCGGTACTTGTGACTCACAAGTTTGAGATGAGACAAGGACTATGACCTACATGTACTGGTACTAGAGATGAGTATCAGTACTTGTAAGGTCCAAGCACCACCAGTGTCCACAAACTATGAGCATCTGATACCAGTACTCATGATGAGTACTGATACTTGTTGTTCACAATTTGAGGCTATGGCTCAAACTTGTATCTTGCAGGTACTGGTACTTATGAACAGTATCGATACTTTCTACAAGTACCTAGTATTAATACTTTTAATCAATTTTAGTGCTTTTCAAACTCAAATAAATGATTGATATAACTAAGAAATGATTTTAACTTTTCAAATGAACAATTATACGTAAGTTTGATACCTAATTATCTCTATTCTGAGTTTACTTCCTAAATCAAATTTTCTTGTTTAGGAGACACACATTTCTAGTTTACAACAAATAAACATAAACAAAATCTTCAACCACTTGAAACTTCTTCCTTGTGAATCCACTTGTTATAATCTTGTGATTTCCCTAAAAATAACACTTCACACACCCATTAGATTTAAAATAATTTTGTTAACACCAAAACATAAAAGAGAAGTGGAACTAGGTTCCAACAACACTCAAACCCATCTAGGGGTCTTCTCATCCACCTCAGATGTTCACAAGGACCCCTGATCCAATTTTAATCGAACCAATTTGCTTGATCGACTTGTATTTGGATTTCACACCCAATCGCAAGATTTTGGGTCAATTTGATCTTAAATGGATTTAATCGAGCAAATTGAAGTTGTTTTTATTAAATTGGGTTCATTACAATGACTCTGAGTTGCTTTGATTTAATTTCCTTTCTTAGATGAGCTTTTGCACAATTTAAACATTAGGTACTGATTTCTGGAAATTTGGTAGCTTGAGCCAATGAGAATCAGATGCACTGATTCGAAGCTCATGTAATGATCCAATGATTTCTATATGATCGCCTAGAGCTCTTGCACACCAATCTATGGTGTGCAGGAACTCTAGATGTTCAAACCATCTTGGCGAGCAAGATCGAAAGGCCCCTTAATTAGGCGATATGGTTTCTAGATTCAAATGGATTTCAATCTATTGATTAAGGTTGAAATGAAGTTCGAATGATATTAATGAAGGTTTTAATTTGATTTATAAGTCGACTTAATGACTGGTTCAATCCAATTCTTTAGCACTATCTATGGCAAAGAGAAAAGGAATGAATTAGTGTTTATGAGTTTCCTGGATTTATGATTAGATTTCAATTAATTTCAGACCTTCTGAGAGTGTTTCTATGGATGTAGAATGAATTTCCTTGGATTGGATGTTTTGATTTGGGCAAATTTAGTAGCAGAAATTGTTACTTTGATTGATCTGATACGAGGTTCATTTTTGGAATTAAATCGTGATTTCAAATGATTTTTTTAGATGAGATTTTTAATAAGAGAAGACATTGTGTTTTGGTCTAATTAACACCTGAGAAGGTCTGATTGAACAGGTTGAAGGTCTAAATTGATTTTGCAGCAGCTGGAGTAGCTGCTAAACTCTGAGCAGTAGTGTAAGACTTGCTAGAGGGCAAAGTTAAAATCAGGTTTTTTTTTATGCATTTACGAAAACACATTGTTGTAGCTTGTTTTGCCCTTAGCACTAATACACTTAAACTTTTTTAATGGAACTCGAAATGGTTTAACTTGATGGAGTCCCGCTCGATCATACGAGGAGACTTAGAAAGAACTCAGACCTTGTTTTGCCTTAAGAGAGTTACTTTATTGTATTTTTGTGCTTTTTCTCTTTTCCATTTTTTTTGGTTTTCTTGTGAATAGAAAAGAGAAATCTAAGGCTAGTTAGTAAACCTAATTTTTTTTTACTTGATAACAAATAGAATGATAACAACTATGCTTGTGAGATATTGTCGGGAATGGTGATTATGGTGACTAGATAATATGTTCGGGTGATGTTTCTTGTTTTATGCGGGAAATGGCTACGCTGGTGATTAGTAGGGGTGAGGAGAGTGACCATAACTATACAATAAGGCATTTTTTTCTTCTTTTTCTTTTTGATATATATATATCTATATATTTGGTCCTTTTGTTTTATGGGAGTAAAAATGAGAATGACGTATTTATAATCGCCAACCAAACAAAGACAAGAGAACTTTAACAACTATACTCATTTGTTTTATTTTCTTTTCTTAACAAAGTAATACAAAACACACAAGTGAATAACAACTTTAAACTTGTATTTCACAACACATACTACAACATATTACAAAATAAAACACACATATGGAAAAGATCAACTCCAAGTACTACAACATGAGGCACACATATGAAGAAGATCAACTACATTACACTAGGATGGAAAGATCCACTTATCTAAAGCACACGAAAGATAGATAATTACAAGCACTTTTACTCCAACACTTGGAAAATGGAGATGGCTGATGGAGGATGAAGTGTGCAAGCTCCCTAAGGTAGTTGATGTGGAGAGGCTCGGTAATGTGGGTGATTAGGTGCTCATTGGTTCTAGTGTTGGTGGTGATAAACATGGTGGGGGTTAGGGAGATGGAGATGAAGATCCTATACTTGGAGGTGATGAAGGTTTGCTCTATGGTGGTGTTTTGTATGGAGTCTATGTTGTGGGATCTATGGAAAGGGGATGGGACGGCCATGGCTAATGTGGTTGTAGTAGGAGTAGGAGTAGGTCTTAGGGGTGGTGATGGTGGGCGTGTGAGTGTGAGTGATGGAGTGAGCTAAGTGTTAGTGAGGTGATGAAGTGGTGGCATGGAAGGTGGTAGTGAGTGTGTGTTTGGCAGGTGAAGTGGTGGTGATGGTGGTGGTGTGGATGGTGCAAGTGTGTGTGTGCAACTTGAAAAGTAAATAAAGAACAACACAAAGCAAGTAGTAAGAAGCTTGAAAATGAAATCTATTCCACTAGAAAGAAAATGAAAATGAGCAAAGTGCAAGTAAAGAAAATAACTATACTAACAAAGAAAGTAAAAATAGAGTAAGATGAGAAGATAGGTGTTCTTCCAATGGGGGAACAAGGCCTATTGGAACAGGAAGAGGATCCTTGGCAGTTGGCCTACCTCTACTTCACCTAGAAAACCAAGTCCAAGTGGGCACAAGCTAGCCTTTGGAAAAGGTTTGAGAGCTTAGCTATGGAGCTCTTGAGGAGAGGAGTTCTTTGCATTAGAGTGGAGTGGAGTGGAGAGTGGAGGGGGGTGGGTGTGTGCACTCTTATGGGAGGGTGTTTTATAGATTGTTGGGTTGTGTGTGGTGTCCCTATGGTGTAGGTTTAGGAGGGCAACTTTAGGGCACAACTTAAGAATAGAAGGTTCTATCCTAAGGTACAAAAGCAAGTGAGGGTGCAAGTTAAGGCTTGGTCAAGCCAAAATGGATAGGGAAAAGTGGGTGTCCCATGTGGTGGGATTAGGTGGGGGTTAAGTGTGCTCTAAGTGGTGGTAAAGGTTAAGTAAGTGGGGTTAGGTGGGTTTGGATTATTGGGTGTTTGGGCTTCCTAATTGTGTGGGCTATAGTGTGCAAATGTAGTGGGCCTAAAGTAAATAAATTAAATACCAATACATATAGTTACTACTAGGTCCACATATATGTAAATAAAAATAGGTGCACATAAAAATAATTGTAATAGAAAATGTGCACAAGTATTACGCATGTGTAAAAATGTATATGAGATTATAAGTACATGCAATTCACAATTAATGTGTGTGCTCAAGTGTGTGAGTAGTATGTGTGTGTGTTCATGGATTTGTGAACGTGGGTTAATTGGGCATGGATAGGTTGGCATTGACTTGCATGGGTTCACCGCTCTGCTCCTCTTGCCAACTGCTTTGCTCCTGTCCTATTGATATGGTCCTTCTGTCTCTTTGACATCCAATTTTGCTCCCTGATTATGATCCTACATGTATAAATTGATGGTATTACTCAAAGACCATTATATGACAGAACTAGAATAAGGATGCATAGATGCAAGTATGAGTGCAATGCATCAATGTATGCTCTATTTACAGGATGTGACCTAGGCTCTTAGCTTAATTTAGTCAAATTAAGACCTATGATTGCTATGCAATCATACCCCCATGTCTAAATTTTGTTAGTCCCTAGCAATTACATGCATGATTGACTAAGACCTAATTTTTTTCTTAGAAATATATTAATTCAAGAATCGGACTTCAAGATATTTAGTTGTCACTTGCCTTGAAAATGAATACTTAGGATTTCTTCTTTAGAGATTAAACAGTATCCAAGTGCCTACCAAAATGCAGACTCCCAATTCCTTACCATTTATATATATATTTCAAAATATAATTTTTCTCTATTTTTTTTCATTTAGGGTTTCGGGGCAACTTTCCTCGACTACCCAATCCACCCAAGATTCCAAAGACTTGAAAGTACTAAGCGTCAATTTGTGAAAGTGTAACTCATTGGAAGGTTGATGTAATGGATTTCCAAAAAGCCATAAACTCTAGTTGACCTTATTATTAAAAGAAAATGCTACCCTTGGGTTTATCTTTTTTACTACGTAGCATCTCCTTACCACTTTTGCATAGATGTGTGTATTTTTCTACTTCCTCGCTTCGCCTTATTTATGGTAAGAGAGTGAGGGCTACACTCTGGACAAATGGCCAATGGGGCATCAAACCCATGACAATTTGTCAGCCATGCCTGTGCGCAAGTGTGGCTATGTTGACTTTTTTTCTGCTATATATATTTTTTTCTTCTTTTTTTTTCGCAACTAGCATTTTTTCGCTTTTCATTTTTTTTCGCATATATCATTTTTGTAATTTTTCTCTTAGTAGGTGACTTCCTTACTCTAGGATGTACCTAAGGGCAATCGTTTAAGAGATGGTCTAGTAGCTGGGATCTGGGGCATCAAACCCACGATAACTTGCCAGCCATACTACTCCTGTATGTTTAATGGTGCTTTACCTCGCATTATAACTACCTAACAATGAGTCAGTGCAATTTGTGTGTAGACGCTTAGACTTTCAAGACTTCCAAAGTAGAGGGTGGGTTGATAAGTCGTGTACTTATCATCCCAATTTATTAGTATCTTCAAGTTTATTTAAGGTGGCAAGATCTTAAGAATAAATCCACAACATAGTAGACACCTAGGTTAATTAAGCTGTTAGACCTGAAGAGTCTAAGTGACAAAACCCTAATTGTATTATTTCCCAGGCTCGGTGACTTCTTAATACCCATTGGTCCTATCTTGACTCAATTTATTTCTTTTTGTTATTTGTACAATTTTTTTCTTTGTGGGTAATTTTGTACAAACTTAAAAGTGGAGGAAAAAATTTTTTAATTTTTGCATTTTTCCATTTTTTAAAAATTTTGCAGCTATTTTGAGAGAAATATCAAAACTCTAGATATTGGCAGAATATTTAATTTTGCTATACCCACCTTCCCATGCCTAAATATGAGCATGTCCTCATGTAAAATTTAAAACAAAGATACATGGGGATAGATAGCACCTGAATTTGACTTAATGTTGATCGCTTCCAAAACCTAAAGAAGAAATGCAAGATAGAGTATTTAAAAGTATGTTGGTTGACTCCCAACAAGGGCTGAATTTAACGCCCCCAGTTGGGTAAAAATTAATGAAATCAACCCTCAATCAAATTGATTGTTTCATTGGGTGATGAGGGTTATTGAATTATAACAGGCTTCAGTCTTTGCCCATTAATGGTATATCTATGCCTAGTTTTGGGATCTTGGATTTGGATAGACCTATTGCCATAAGGGGTCAAAACATGGTAGGGTCCATACCACTTTGACTTCAATTTTCCAGGGAATAGCTTGAGTCTAGCTTCAAATAGCCAAACTACCTGGTTTGGCTTAAACTATTTTCTTCGAATGTTCTTATCATGGAAGGCTTTTAATTTATCTTTGTAAATCTTGGCATTTTCGTAAGCCTCCCGCCTAATCTCTTCCAACTTTGCTAATTGTAATTTTCTGTGCTGACCTCCTTACTCCACATCCAGATTACATTTCTTTACTGCCCAAAAAGATTGGTGTTCTATTTCCATTGATAGATGACAAGGCTTCCCATAAATCAATCAATATGGTGACATCCCCAAGGGAGCCTTGTAAGAGGTTTGGTATACCCATAGGGCGTCAACTAACCTTTCGGACCAATCTTTTCTATTGGGTCTCACTGTCTACTGTAAAATTTCCTTGATTTTTCTGTTTGAGACCTCTGCCTGTCCATTTGTTTGCGAGTGATACGGGGTAGAAATGTAGTGGTTTACCCCATACTTTTTCAAAAGATATTTGAAATGGGCATGCATGAAATGAGTTCCCCCATTGCTAATCATGGCACAGGGAATACTGAATCTGGCAAAGATGTTTTCCCAAACAAATTGAATAATGATTTTATGATCAGCATGTCTTGCTGGGATGGCTTCGACCCATTTGGAGACATAGTCTACAACCAAAAGAATGTATTCGAAGCCGTAAGAGTTCGGGAAAGGGCCCATAAAATCGATTCCCCAAACATCAAAGATTTCCACAGCTAGAATTGGTTGAAGGGGCATCATGTCCCTTTTAGTCATGGTTCCCAATGTTTGGTATCACATGCGAGCATGAGTAAAACTATGTGCGTCCTTAAACAAAGACGACCAAAAGAATCCAGATTGCAAAACTTTTGCAGCAATTTTTTGTCCCAAAAAATGGCCTCCACAGTCTTCACAGAGGCAGAAAAATAGAATGCTTCTTATTTCCAAATCTGGAATGCACCTTATGATGATCTGGTTTGACCCTAATCGGAAGAGCAATGGGTCATCCCAAAATAGTACTTGGCTTTAGCAATGAATTTGAGCTTCTGGTCTTTTGTCATGTTATGAGGTATTTTTCCAGAGGCTAGCTAATTCGCAATATTTGCGAACCAAGGAAGCTCAGGAGAATTAATATCCAATATACTTTAATTAGGAAACTTTTCATTGATAGGTAAAGAACAAGGAATGAAATTCGAATCCAATCTGGAGAGGTGGTCAGCAACCATGTTTTGGGCTCTAGTTTTATCCCTGATTTCAATGTTGAATTCCTGGAGCAAAAGGATCCATATGATGAGACATGGTTTGGCATCCTTCTTGATCAATAAATGTCGGAGAGTAGAATGGTCAATGTAGATAATCACTTTAGACCCTAGGAGATATGATCTAAATTTTTCCAAACCAAAGACAACAGCTAGTAGCTCTTTTTCAATGATGGTATAATTCCGTTGAGCTTCATTCAATGTCTTTCTAGCATAATAAATGACATGGGGTCTCTTGTCTCTTCTTTTTCCCAAAATTGCCCCTACTGCATAGTCAGAGGCATCACACATGATTTCAAAATCAAGGGACCAGTCTAGGGGCTGGAGAATGGGAGAATCAATTGTAGCCTTCCTAAGAATATTGTAGGATTCTAGGCAATCCCCATTGAATTCAAATGGGATATCATTTGAGAGGAGTTTAGTCAAGGGTTGGGCTATCTTGGAGAAAACTTGTATGAAACGTCTATAGAACCCAACATGTCCCAAAAATGATCCGATTTGTCGGATCGAGGTTGGCAGTGGTAGCTTGGAAATTACATCCGATTTTGCTCGGTCGACCTCCAATCCTTTCTCAGAAATCTTGTGACCTAGCATGATTCCATCTTGAACAATGAAATGGCTCTTCTCCCATGAGAGTACTAGGTTCACGTCTATACACCTCCTTAAGCCCTTAGTTAGACACTCCAAACAAGTTGAAAAATCTTCTCCAAATACGAAGAAATCATCCATAAAAACCTCAATATAATCCCCTATCATATTTGAAATGATATCCATCATGCAACATTAGAATGTTCTCGGAGCATTACACAATCCAAATGGCACTATTAAATAAAAAGGTAGCAAAGGGGCATGTGAAAGTGGTTTTGTCTTAGTCTTCAGGACTAATGGCAACTTAATTGTATCCCGAGTATCCATCTAGAAAATAGAAAAACTTCTGCCTAGCAAGTCTCTCCAATATTTGGTCTATGAATGGTAGTGGGAAGTGATATTTCATGGTTGCTGAGTTAAGTTTCCTGTAGTCTATACATACCCACCAAGAAGAAGTGGTGTGGGTAGGGATGGATTCACCGCTTTCAGTTTCAACTACAGTTAGTCCTACCTTCTTGGGTCCTATCTAGATTGGGCTTACCCATTGACTATTAGAGATTGGGTAAATGATATCAGTATCCAACAACTTGATTTCCTTCTTAACAACCTCCAGCATGCTTGGATTGAGTCTTCTTTGTGGCTATCTAGAAGGCTTTGCCCCTTCCATGGTGTAAATGTGATGTGTATTGTATGAGTGTTTATCTCTCTTAATCAGGGTTTTAAAAATGATACGTTGCAGTATAGCCGATAAAGTGCGAAAATAAATAGAATTTATGCTTGAATGGAAATTTGAGGTCGTACACAGGGAGCAAGTAGCAAATTGATCTCAAAATCACAATTCTAAGTAAAATACAAGAAATTGAGATCAGAATAATAATACAGAATGATAAGTAAAGTGAATCGAGTATCAATATGCAAAAAGATTAAGGTAAAATGGTGATTTGAATCACCAAATTACCCTTTGAGTTTAAGCTTCACAATTTATTTAAATATATGAACAGTGAGCAGAATCAACTAATATTCCACATCAACCAGATGAAATAACACAACAGAACTGAGGTATCAGCAAAACACAGCTCCACAGAAGAGGCAAAGGCCTCCTCTCTCCTTCGTGCCTCAAGGAACCAGCAAGCGTAGCACAACACAGAGGCAAAGGCCTCTTCAAATCAGCTAAGTATGGAGAGCAGAAGGTGTGAAGGGAAAAACCCCCATTTCTCTCTTCTTTTCTCTCTCAGAACAAGCAGACCGGACCTGGGTAGCCGAGTAATCAGATTAGGGCTCAGACCCACATGCCGTGAGCGCGGGCGAGGGTATGTTCGATGGAGTGTGCGAGCGGCACCTCACCTCGGTGCTCTCGGAGGCGATAAGCATCTGTGACTTTTGGCCTTTGTACGATGCGAGGAGGTCCTCAATCTACGATGTGGGACTATCCTACATAAGCTTCCTCGCACAACAGCAGCAAGAGGTTGAGCTTCCAATTAGGGCAGAAGACATAGCTGATGACTTCGATTGGTTGCCTGGACAACTGCAGATGAAGTCTCTGCATTGATTGAGATCTATAGCTAGATGAGTTGGGGGCTGGAGATGAGTGAACGTGACTGAAGAAAATGAGGGCTACGGCAGAGCTCCGGTCAGTCACCTGAAAATAAGAATACAGCCTCGCAGCCATGTCAAATGTGTTCAAAAGCTTCGCCATGAAGTGGTGAGTGTGTTGATGGCAATCGTGTGGTGTATGGTGTCATGAGGAGGCCTGACAACCTCAAGGAAAGTGCGTGTGGGTGACGGTGGTCGATGAGATGCTTTGGTGGATCAAAGCCCAAATTAGAAGAGGAATTTTGACAAGGGTGGTGCGGCGAAGCTTGTGGAGGTGGTGTCGAGGTGTTTAGTGAAGTGTAGTGGGCTGGAGGCTATGCTGGAGCATCACCAGAGGCGGGGAAGATGAAGGTCGTGCAGGTGACAGTGCGATTGTGAGTGGTTTGTGAGTATCGGGGAAGAGAGTAGAGGAAGAGAGGAAGAGATAGAGTGACTTAGGGGGATAGATGCAGATGGAGAGCACCAGCGTTGGCGAGCTAGAGTCGAAGAAGATGAGGAGGTCTGGTGAGGTGGTGTAGCGACGATGATGAGGAAGGAAACCCCTGTTGTGGCTAGCGAGGAGTGGACTTGACGAAGGAAGGTAAAGGGCCGTCCAATTTGATGGTTGGACAGTCGGAAGAGGAGGATGGAGAGGTGTCACCGGAGCAAGGTATAAAGGTGGCTGGAGAGGGAAGAAAGAGGTTTCTTTGGCCAAAACTTGATAAGGAGGTGAGGAAGGGCTTGGGTAGCTTTTATGGGCATAAGGACGAGTCTTCAAGCTTGGGAACAAGATTGAAGAGCTCGGATTTTGCAGTATAGGTTTAGGGATTTCCAAGCATCCGCATGAACTTTTGGACAAGAATCAGTGGTCAAGATGTGGTCCAAGATGAAGAGAATCTCCTCAGGAGTCTCCCTTCCAAATTTGGAAGAGATTGACCAAGGAATCAGGGAGGAATCCTTGATTGAAGCTTGGCCTCTTTGGGTTCATGCCTGCCATGGTGGTAGGGACCCAACTACAAAGAACAAAGACAAACCTAGGGGGCATTCGCGAAGTTTTCAAAACCTGAGGGGCTATAAGAGAGAAAACAAGTCTGTGAGGACCAAAATGCCAACTAGGTCATGATAGACTCTTATTGGACCCAAATTTTAGTACAAACCTAATTTGGACCTAAGAAATCTGATGGAGAAGTCAAATTTTGGTTTTGACCTATTTTTAATAGAAAATTTGCACAGAAACCTAAATTAGGGCAACTATCTATCTGAGATTCTATTTTAGGTTAAATTGGGTTCTAATGGCTAAAGCAAGCATACAAAACCTTATAGAATATTTTTCTATGATTTTTAGAAGGTTTAGGTGAATTTTATCCTGACCATAACTTTAGTGAATTAAAAAGGTCTGTTTTTAGGGTTTCTGATGTCATTTAATTCTCAAAATGTGTGAAAACTCATTTCTATCTGTATGAACCCACTTATTAGACATTTATGACAATTTGACCTTCAATAAAACCCTGGAATTCCCTGTGATTATTCTGTATTTGTGAAATATAGTTAAAATTATAGAAATAACTCTAGTTTCTTATCTTCTCAAAAGAGAACATTATGCAAATATGATCCTCTGATGGTTATGTAGGAGCTCTTATCAACTTTATCAGACCAAATTGAGCTAGTTATGACTCATGTTGTTGTTCCCATCAACGAGGGGTGAATTCCTTTAAGGTTTGAAATGCTCCACTCGATACCAACTTTGTGTTCATTTAAGACTGCTATGAGCTCTCTCTTGTTCTTGGGTGAGTTGTGAGTTTATGACCACAGAAGGGTTTCGTGTTCATCCAAGAACACATACTTCAATGAATTGGGTAGAGGCTTTTGTTCCAACATTGGCGGAGAAAGTTCAATGATATTCGGAGAGGTTGTTGAGGGATGATCTTGATGCTCATGAACATCAAGTGGTGTCATTGAAGTGATGGGCATCACAGATCTCACAGAGGTTTCACTTGCAAGATTACCTTGATCTAAACTTGATTCCATGTTGTCTGCTTCTGTGACAAAGTATGGTGCGGTCCCATTTTCTACCCAAGTTAATGCCGGTGGTTTCGTGTGAGAGGTTGAGACTAGGTCAGATAAACCATTAGGGGCAATCTGTGAAGAGTATTCACTAGAGTTTTCCTAGGTTGTGATGAGAAGATTAGTTGAAATTTCCTTTGTTGCCACAAAAACAGGCATCCCACGTGAAGGGCCAATTGGATCAGTGCACAGCATCCCAATGTTGGCATAAAGTTCCTACTTGTCATCCTTAATTTCATCTATTTTGTGACAATCAAAGTTCTTGGTTGCCCGAAAAATATCCATCCTCAATTTCTGCTCTCCTAGGACTATTTCCATACATCCAATTGCATAATCGATGTTTGCCCTGGTGGTCGCCAAGAATGGGTGGCCTAAAATTATAGGAGCTTCCTTTAAATTAGCTAGAACGTCCATGTCTAGTAATAAAAAGTCTACAAGGAAACAGAATCCATTAACATTAACAATCACATTTTCTACTATTCCCCTTGGTACTTTCACAGTTCGGTTTGCCAATTAGATTGTGACAGAAAAATTGAAATCAATCATACATTGTGTTGGGGGTCAAGTTGATTGAGGAACCTAGGTCTAAAAGGGCCTTGTTGAAAGGAGCATCATGCAACTTGTAGGCAATCAATGGGGCTCCTGGGTCCTTTTGTTTAGGTGGTAAATCACTCAGTACAACAACACTTGCCTACGGGGACAAGACCACCTTACCAGCCTTGGGTTGGTGCCTAGGAGTAAGGTATTCTTTGAAAATCGGGCTTTGGTAAAGACGTAGTCAATAGCTTCCAACAGAGGAACTTGTATTTGTACATCCTTAAACATGGCTTTTAATTCATCAATGTTGTTGCTACCCTTACCTCTTTTCTTAATCTCTTTTGTCAATGCCTTAGGAAGGGGCACGAAAATTGAGCTTCAGGATTGGCCATTACTTTCTTTCCTTTTTCTTCCTTGTTCCTTTCATCTTCCAGGGGTTCAGATTCTTGTAATGGTTGGTTTAATTGGCTTGGGTCTTTTCTTAGAATGGGCTCTTTTGTGGCTTTCCTACTGTTTGCACCTCAAAATACGCCTGCAATAAGGCCTTCTTATGCTATTTCCTAGCATTAACGTTGCATATTAGGATTCTATAGTTGCATTTGTAAAAACACTTGCATTCATGCATTTAATTGAGAGGAGAAGAGAATGGAATAAATGGCTTGCATATTTACATTTTTTTGCAAGTGCCTCTTTGCAAAAAGTTCCCTCTCTATTTTTTATTTCCTCTTTCTTTCTTTTCTCTTCCCACGGTTGCACTTCTCTTCCCGCAGCTGCATGCATTTACTCCACGTCATGTCTCCCTGCCAACGCCACTCCCTACAGCTGCCAATCCCGCGCCCTCTCCCTGCTGCAGCAGGCACGACACTCTCTCCTCTATAAGAAGCTGCAGCTTCTTCCTCGCAAGACACACGCTGCTGCAGAATGCCACCCCGCAGTCCACCACCTTCCTCGCCCGTCCTCCCCTCCATACGTCGGCCCTCCTTCGAGGAGACACCCAGCGAGTAGGAGAACCCATTGTGGTGCACACCACCACAGTGGGAACACCACCGCCCAGCTCTTCAACGAGCTGGTGGGCGTGGTGTTTTCTTTTCTTTTGTTTTCGTCTCCATGCCATTGCTACCGCTTCAAGGTCCAAAGCTTGAAGCAGCAGCAGCAGACCCCCTCCGCCTGCAGACGACGTGGCTCCAGACGTCTGTCGCCACCCACCGACGACTTAACTCGTCCATTCTGCGTCCTCCTCACTCCGCCCTCTCAGCTCTCTCTCTCTCTTTCTCTCTTTTTTTTACTCATAGCACACACTACACCAACACACACACACACCTTCACCAACGTACACACACCTACACTCACACTTACGCACACACACACACACACTTACACTATAAGTATAGTTATATATAGTAACATATATATATATACATACATACATATATATATAATATATATACATATATATATAATACATATATCTATATATATATATGTCTATATACTTATACATATACTTATATATATACACATATACTTATATACATATATACATAGCTATATACATATAAACATACATATATATATATACATACATCTACACCTATATATATATACATATATATCTATATATATCTATACAAATATACCTATACATTTATATATATATAGATATATTTACTTATATACATACATATGTACATATATTTTCACGTTATTTACTATACGCTGTATCGCGGGAATATCTACATCAGTTGCTGATATTCCCCGATACACGCGTACAAAAAAGCGTGGACACATTCATCATCCATCCTCCATCCACACTCCACGCGGCTCCTAGTCGTGTTGGTTGTGTCTCTCAAGACGTCGACTGACTCGACATAGTGTTACACTCCATCGCCGCCTCCACCCCCACCCCTTTATAGATATAAAATATATATATACATACTATATTTACTTTCTGTCTGTTCGCTTCTCTCTTAGTAAAAAGATAAAAAAAGTATATAAAAGAGAAAAGATAATTTTTGACTTGCAGGTATCCCGTCTTGCGAGTAGCAAGACTTGTTTTGGAATTCTGTTTTGGCTAAAAGCCAAGGACACAATTTTGAGGGTGTGCCTCAAGAACAAGGATTATCAGAAAAAAATCTAAATAAGAAAAACACCAAAAACATAATAAACGAACAGAAGAGATACGTTTTAAGGAAAACGTAGAAACTCAACTTGAGCCCCACTTCCCTGAGTTCGACCCTGGGCCTAAAAGTGACAAGATAAAATCAAGTAGGCCAGGTTAAAAATTTTGTAAAGAGATGGTTAGGTCCGAATTAGGTTAACCACTATACATATTTCAACGATAAAAACATCATATTAACAACCTGTTCGGGCCGACCGATCATTCTTTTCTGGCGCCGTTGCCGGGGAAGTGTGCCTTCAAGTAAGTTTTTATTCCTTTCAATTTTTCTCCTCTCTTCAAGGGTATTGTTGTTTTTGGTGTGCAGGTGAACCTAGTGGAAGGAGAAGGAAAGCAGACGAAGCCGAAGACGTGAGCAGATCCAAGGCGGGAACGAGAGTGTGAAGATGCCGACACCGCATTGGAGCTTCGCACACGTTGCCGAACAAGTAGGTTCTCTTTTTCTTAGCAAACTAGGGTTAACTTGCCACCTCAATAAAAAAAAACTAAAAACTAAAAAACTAGAAAAACTTCTTGAGATTTCTTGGGGCAAGTGGATTAAAATTCACTTGTTTGATTGTTTGTCTTCACTCCCACTGCCCTGGGATTTCACGCCACACTTCGCATAGCGAAAATCCGAGAATCTTGATTCTTAGATTTTTCGCCATGGGAAGTATTATTTGAGGCAAAGAAAAAGATTGCATGCATCCCTCTTTTGACTCACTTATTTTCAATTCGGGATCACATTTTTGGTGGGGAGACTTGGAATTGAGTTAATTCCAACCCCATCACGACTTTTCAACTTGCTTGAGATTCGATCCTAAATACTTCAACCCCAACAATTTGATTTTCTTTATCTTTTGGTTGAAGCCTTGTGTGTGGAAATCATTTCTGGTGATTGGGAGCACTTGAATTTAAGTGCTTTGGCTCCCTTTCACACTGATATAAAATTGACTCGTGCATCCACACATAGAAATCTCCATTTAGGGTAGCCCATTGCATTTTAGCATGCATTAACTAACTGATATTGAAGAAGGGTTTCTTGGGCTTAGAAAGAAAACTTGTATTCTCACAAAAACCTGGAGATTGGTTGAATTGGTAAGTCAGCAGAATCCTAAAATTCATACTACTTAAGGCTGAACTCTAAAAACCATTCACCAATTAAAAACTTCAATTCGGGGAGATTTCCCCGTTGCATGTTTGTTTTACACACTCTGAAAATCAATCACTTGGGCATTACCCGTAAACAACGCCCTTCACATTCCAAAAGCACTTGAGCCTAAGCCTCTAATTAAAACTGGTTGTAACTTGACCCTTTTTAAGGATTGGAGGTCTAACTACTTGCGTGTAGCAGCTACGTGCTGGTGAGAGTTCCTGCGTGCTATCGGGTGTCTAAGACTGGGGCAAACGGCCTTTCAATCTGGCCCAGTGGTTCCGCGGTGCTCGCATTCGGTTTCGTAGTTCGTGATAGTAGGTAACTTAGATCTTTAGGTCTAAGGGCACACTGTAGAGGTTAGGAACTTGACTGTATTGATTTGTAATCAAGTGTACCTTTTCGGCATCATTTCTCTCATCTCTTTTCCCTTCTCATCTCCCCAACTCTTCTTGCGGTAGTGTACGTTTGGGAGGAGGTCACAAAACCCTGAACTGTTTGAATTGACTGCTAAATTTAGAAAAAAAGCCGAATCGTCCTCCTCCTCCACAAACATGGCACACACCCCCACCTCACCGCTTCGTCACAATTCCAATTCTTTCAACACCAGGCTTATCCCGAGAAACCCTGCAAGACCTTCCTTATCGAATGTCGCGTCAAGCGACTCGGTAAGTCATGTGGAACTGGCTTCTGTGAGCCAGTATTTCAACACAAAGGACTAAGCCTCCGTGTGCTCGGACACATATGCGGACACGTCTTCTAGAATAGAAGATGCCTGCACCCTGGGGAACAACCAGTTTTCTGCCACGTATAACCCAGGGTGGTGCAATCATCCAAATTTTGCATGGTCCAACAACCCGCAGCGCCAAAACCCCACTGGTGGACCGATGCGATCATCCGCACCTGTCATCCTAAGGGCCCAGTCTAATCCTATGGCAAATCCGCCATCAGGCCCTTGCGTACCGCAAACCAAACACGCATCAAGGCCTCTTGATAAATTAATGCGAATGATGATGGAAATGTCAAAGCGCCATAAAGAGAACATGACCTCTCTTCAGCACCATTTGGCACAGCAGAATGCTGAGATTAGTCAACTAAGCATGGCGACTCGATCTCAGGGCACTCTTCCCGCCCAACCTGTTCCAAACCCACAAAACCTCATACCCGGTGATCCGCAACCACAGGTACAACCTTCTCAGGAACAGATTCATCAAATTCTGCAAGCTCCGAGTATTCCAACGGGATTTCAGGTTAATCCCGCTGCAGCACCGCACTCTCATGCTGATAGCGATTACATCAAAGATGACACGTCTGACGAGGACATGACTGTCAGTACATGTATCGAACTTATTGGAGCCGATTCAAACTGCTGTGATTTACCTGACGACTGCCTGACCAACACAAACTGTGACATTCCCCAATCCCTCCCTATTCCCATACCTTCTCCTGACCATACTTCTGATGAGGTTTTCTCCGCTTCCCATACCTCGTGGTCTGAGTCATCGCTGGGCTGCTCACTGCCGGTCCACACTATGGAAGACCGGATTGCCCTTTCTTTCCTGCCAAATCAGGCAGATTTGCAACTCCACTCTGGGACCTTGAGCCCACATCTTACTCACTGGGGTTATTCCCTTTTGGATCCATCTATCCAAAGAGCCCCTCTTTTTGGCCAATCTAAGGGCCAACTTCTTCCTGATCTGTTTTCTGATCCGCCTGGGACACTCTCGTCCCAAGAAATGCCAGATCCTTCCCCATCCACTCCCGAGCTAAAAGTGCTGCTTAATACAGTCAAGTATGTCTTCCTGGGACCAAATGAAACGCTCCCTGTAATCATCAGTTCAAAATTGACCAGGGAGCAGGAGTGCAAACTAACTAAGGTCCTCCTAGAACACAAGGCAGCTATTGGATGGTCTTTATCGGACTTATCTGGCATTAGCCCCTCCTACTGCACTCACCGTATATATACGGAGGAGGAGGCTCAACCTTCCCGCGAGATGCAGCGACGTCTCAACCCTAACATGCGGGAGATCGTTAAGAAAGAAATCATTAAGTGGCTGGATGCGGGTATAATCTACCCGATCAGCGATAGCCCCTAGGTGAGTCCGATTCACGTTGTGCCCAAAAAGGCAGGACTCACCATCCGTGTCAATGACAGGGGCGAATCCATCCTACACGCACTCCTACATCTTGGAGAGTGTGTGTAGATTATAGGAAACTCAATGCTGCAACCAAGAAAGATCACTTCCCGCTACCATTTATTGACCAAATCCTGGAGTGGTTAGCGGGAAATAAATTTTTCTGCTTCATGGATGGATTCTCAGGATATAACCAAGTGGCAATTGACCCCCAAGACCAAGAGAAAACCACTTTCACCTGCCCTTTCGGCACCTTCGCCTTTAGAAGGATGCCGTTCGGACTTTGCAACGCGCCAGCAACTTTCCAGAGATGCATGCTGGCGATATTCCATGACATGGTGGGTGACTTTCTCGAGGTCTTCATGGATGACTTTTTAGTCTTTGGACCATCTTTCGACGAATGTCTTGCCAACCTGACTCGCATCCTTAGGAGATGTATTGATGTAAACCTCGTGCTTTCCTGGGAAAAAAGTCATTTTATGGTGCACGAGGGAATTGTTCTCGGACATATCATCTCCGATAGGGGTATCGAGGTTGACAGAGCTAAGCTCGACGTCATTGCTGATTTACCTATGCCTGGTTCTGTCAAACAAATCCGCTCCTTCTTGGGACACGTCAGTTTCTATAGGAGATTCATCAAAGACTTCTCCAAAATTTCTCGACCCTTAACTCATCTCCTATCAACTGACGTGCCCTTCGACATGGGCCCCGACTGTATACAAGCATTCACGCAGCTGCGTAATGCTGTCACCAAGGCCCTTGTTCTCCAGCCTCTGGATTGGTCCCTCGACTTTGAACTTATGTGTGATGCTTTAGAGCTTGCAGTCGGAGCGATCCTGGGACAAAGACGTGATAGACACCCCTTCGTGGTATACTACGCCAGTAAGATGTTGGACGAGGCCCAGCGTAATTATACTACCATTGAAAAGGAACTACTGGCGATCGTCTTTGGGTTGGAGAAATTTCGCTTTTACCTTCTGGGCTCTCACGTTATTGTTTTCACTGATCACGCGGCCATTCGCCATCTCATGCACAAGAAGGATGCCAAGCCTAGACTGATTCGTTGGATCCTTCTGCTCCAGGAATTTGACATTGAGATTCGCGATAAGGCCGGAGCCTAGAATGTTGTGGCTGATCACCTTTCCAAACTGGACCCTGACCATATTGGACTTACTCTACCAATTAATGAAATTTTTCCTGATGAGCACCTATTGGCAATAAATGTGGCAAGTGGATCGTGGTATGCCGACATTGCCAATTACCTTGCTTCTGGATCTCTTCCACGTGGCTGGCCTAAAAACCAGCGTGAGCGTCTCATGGCAGAAGCAAAGTATTATTTCTGGGATAATCCACTTCTTTTTCGGATATGTGCTGATCAAATCATCCGTCGCTGTATTCCTGACAGTGAGTTCCCCAGTGTGCTATCCTTCTGCCACGATCAGGCCTGTGGAGGCCATTTCTCTAGGAGGAAAACTGCAGCCAAGGTGTTGCAGTGCGGTTTCTTTTGGCCTTCCCTTCACCAAGACGCACACACTTATGCCAAGCATTGCAATAGGTGCCAGTCATTAGGGTCAATGGCACGTCGTGACATGATGCCCTTGCAACACATCCTAGCTGCGGAAATCTTTGACATCTGGGGAATTGACTTCATGGGTCCCTTTCCTCCATCCAATGGCTTCGAATTCATCCTCGTGGCCGTCGACTATGTTTCGAAATGGATCGAGGCTATTCCCGCGAGCCGTGCTGACCATGTTATCTCCACCCGATTCGTCAAGGACCACATCTTTGCGCGTTTTGGGATCCCTCGGGCCATTATCTCGGATGGAGGAAGCCACTTTACCCACGCTTCTTTTCAAGCACTTCTGAGGAGGTACGGAGTCCACCATCGTATCACATCCCCGTATCATCCTCAGACGAACGGCCAGGGAAAAGTGTCGAACCGGCAAATCAAGCAGATTCTCCAGAAAACGGTTCGGCCTGACCGTAAGGATTGGTCCAACAAGCTGACTGACGCACTTTGGTCATATCGGACCGCCTTCAAGGCTCCCCTTGGTATGTCTCCATATAGAATCATTTACGGGAAGCCTTGTCATTTGCCCGTGGACTTGGAGCACTGCGCTTATTGGGCGATTCGCCAATGTAACCTCGACCCAGACCTGTGTGGTCGAGAAAGGAAACTCCAACTCCAAGAGTTGGAAGAGCTCCGTCGTGAAGCTTATGATTCTGCTCTTACCTTTAAACATCGCACTAAGGCTTTTCACAACAGCCATATTCGGCGGAAGGAATTTGAGCCATCTCAGCAAGTTTGGCTCTATAATGCCCGACTCAAATTCTTTCCTGGGAAATTGAAGTCCAAATGGACTGGTCCTTTCCTGGTCTCAAGACCATTCCCTAACAGGGCAGTCGAGATCAAAGATCCTAAATCTGGGCATAAATTTACGGTCAATGGGCAGCGTTTGAAACCCTATCTGACTCATGAACCTGCCCCCGTTGGAGAAACCGTTGCCCTGCTGGAGGGTAACTAATTCTTTGCCTCATTCTGAGTCCAACTGGGGACATTAAATTCAGCGCTTGTTTGGAGGCACCCTAACAGCACTCACCATCCACCATCACTTTTCACGCCTCTATCGCGATCACTTCACCACCCACCATCCACCCACCCTACCACCCTGATCTATACCCTGCACTTCAGCTCTCGCTACCCCATCTTTCGTCCTTTCTCTACCCTTCCCTGCATGCATATGAGGACATAGCATTGTTTAGCATGGGGGTGTGGATAGGCATCCTTAGGATCTGGGTATTTTAAGGTATCATGTAGTTTCAATATAAACATAAAAAAAAAAAAACAGAGAGAAAATGGTGTTCAGCAATGATCTGAAATCTAAAACAAAAATGCAATAAGTGTTTATGGATATTCAACCTCTGTTTTGAAGACTTTCCAAGCTACAGAAGCTTGATTCGCTCATGCTCGGCTTAATTCACTTAAAGCATTGACAAAATAGATCAAAATCTCTCCTAACTAAGGACGTATTCTTGTACCTGAGACACCAGTACAAGATCCATTGGTTTACTTTTTCTTGAGAGCTTAAGTAAACTTGGTTCACACTACACATATCAGGAAAGACCAGGTGAACATAAGATCCAACCCTAGTGTTCATTAGGGAAGGTGGAGTCCTTACCTGTGCACGCAGGTAGACTTTTTATCCCAGGCTTTAGTCTTGTGTTTAGGAGCGACTCTTTCCACCAAAAAGAAACTCTCCCACCAAAAAGAAAAAATGTGTGCTCTTTCAAAATGTGTTGTAAGAGATATACTGGCACGTGTTTCAAAAAAAAAAGAAAAAAAAAGAAAAAAAAAAGAGTTGTCAAAAAAAAAAAAAGATGTTACGAAAGAGTCAGTATATCTCATAAATGTCTGTATCCTTTGTTTTTCTGTGAGCCACAAAAAATCAGAAAATGGGAGTTGAGTTTTCCGTCATCACCTTAAGGGTCAACCCGAAGACATAGGCTGAAACTGGGACCAACCTGTACTTAAAAATTCGTGAAACCCTGGGATTGAGTCTTAATGTTCATCTAGTCAGTCTTGATCCTTCACTATGCACAAACCATAACCTCTTGAGCTCTCGAGTACAGCAAAAACCTCCTAGGTCTTGGAAATCGTACTTAAGGTTTAAATATCAAGAGTCCTGGTTAGTTGAGAGATGATCTGTCATGTGAGACTTAAAGAACTGGTAATCTTCGCTGCAATTGGTTCTCACAATATCCGACAATAAACACACATACAACACCCTAGAAGAAAATCTTCAGCTTAAAGATCATTTCTAAATACTGTTTTGCTAGGGACTAGCAAAAGATAGGCATGGGGGTATATGCTTGCACCTCAAAATACGCCTGCAATAAAGCCTTCTTATGCTATTTCCTAGCATTAACATTGCATATTAAGATTCTATAGTTGCATTTGTAAAAACACTTGCATTCATGCATTTAATTGAGAGAAGAGAATGGAATAAATGGCTTGCTTATTTACATTTTTTCGCAAGTGCCTCTTTGCAAAAAGTTCCCTCTCTATTTTTTATTTCCTCTTTCTTTCTTTTCTCTTCCCGCGGTTGCACTTCTCTTCCCGTAGCTGCATGCATTTACTCCATGTCATGTCTCCCTGCCAATGCCACTCCCTGCAGCTGCCAATCCCGCGCCCTCTCCCTGCTGCAGCAGGCACGCCACTCTCTCCTCCTCTATAAGAAGCTGCAGCTTCTTCCTCGTGAGACACACGTTGCTGCAGAATGCCACCCCGCAGTCCACCACCTTCCTCGCCCGTCCTCCCCTCCATAAGCCGGCCCTCCTTCGAGGAGACACCCGGTGAGCAGGAGAACCCACTGTGGTGCACACCACCACAGTGGGAACACCACCGCCCAGCTCTTCAACAAGCCGGTGGGTGTGGTTTTTCTTTTCTTTCATTTTCGTCTCCACGCCATTGCTACCGCTTCAAGGTCCGAAGCTTGAAGCAGCAGCAGCAGCAGCCAAACCGCGGCGACAGCAGCAGCAGCAGACCCCCTCTGCCAGCAGACGACGTGGCTCCAGACGTCTGCCACCATCCACCGACGACTTAACTCGTCCCTTCTGCGTCCTCCCCGCTCCGCTCTCTCAGCTCTCTCTCCCGCCTGCACTCTCTCTCTCTTTCTCTCTTTTTTTTTCTCACAGCACACACTACACCAACACACACACACACCTTCACCAACGTACACACACCTACACTCACACTTACGCACAAACACACACTTACACTATAAGTATAGTTATATATAGTAACATATATATACATATATATATACATACATACATATATATATATATATACCCTTATATACATAGTATATCTACATAGTTCTGTATACATACATATATATAAAATATATATATCTATATACTTATACATATACTTATACATATACTTATATATATATACATATATACATAGCTATATACATATAAACATACATATATATATATACATACATCTACACCTATATATATATATACATATATATCTATATATATCTATACATATATACCTATACATTTATATATATATATAGATATATTTACTTATATACATACATATGTACATATATTTTCATGTTATTTACTATATGCTGTATAACGGGAATATCTACATCAGTTGCTGATATTCCCCGATACACGCGTACAAAAAAGTGTGGACACATTCATCATCCATCCTCCATCCACACTCCATGCGGCACCTAGTCGTGTTGGTTGCTTCTCTCTAGACGTCGACTGACTCGACATAGTGCTACACTCCATCGCCGCCTCCACCCCCACCCCTTTATAGATATAATATATATATATACATACTATATTTACTTTTTGTTTGTTCGCTTCTCTCTTAGTAAAAAGATAAAAAAAGTATATAAAAGAGAAAAGATAATTTTTGACTTGCAGGTATCCCGTCTTGCGAGTAGCAAGACTTATTTTGGAATTCTGTTTTGGCTAAAAGCCAAGGACACAATTTTGAGGGTGTGCCTCAAGAACAAGGATTATCAGAAAAAAATCTAAATAAGAAAAACACCAAAAACATAATAAACGAACGGAAGAGATACGTTTTAAGGAAAACGTAGAAACTCAACTTGAACCCCACTTCCCTGAGTTCGACCCTAGGCCTAAAAGTGACAAGATAAAATCAAGTTGGCCAGGTTAAAAATTTTGTAAAGAGATGGTTAGGTCCGAATTAGGTTAACCACTATACATATTTCAACGATAAAAACATCATATTAACAACCTATTCGGGCCGACCCATCACCTACTCCTCAAAGTCAATACGTTAGCATTAGCCTATGGCTCATATGGTGGATCAAGAGCAGAAGGGCTAGGTACAAACAGACCTTGAGGTGTGGGGAATCCCGGGGGATATGACAGTGCCTGCAATACAGCGTGAACTTGCCCTTGGGGGCCATTGGGTCTTGGTGGGCCACCAGGAATGTTCTTAGGGATTAGCACAAGTTGAGATGGCAATGTACCTTGGGTCTGATTATCTTGGCATAACTGATTGAGTTGTGCCACTAGGGCTTTTGTGATAGCTTTATACTTTTGTGATAGCTTTATACTTGTCCATTTGTTGCAAGGTCTTTTGCAGGGTTTCTAAAAGATTAGATTTTTGTGGCTGGTGTTGAGGACTTTCTCTGTAGTTCTACACCATGGGTGGTCTAATTTGTTATTGATAGGGCTGTTGGTATGTCTTCCTAGGAAAGGCAGGAGCCTGAGGTACAAGAATTTTGGGCTGCTGGTGTGGTTGGGGAACATAAGCAGGTCTTGTGTTGTTCCCACCCCAAGAGAAGTTGGGGTGTTGAGCCCATCCAGGGTTATATATTTCGGAATACGGGTTGTTACACTCATATCCTTGCAAAGCTATTCACTGCGGGATGCGTAAAAAGATTTATATCGTTGCAGTTGTGAATTACGCCAAAATAAATAAATTTATAATTCAGACTTGGTGAGTCCTGAGTGGTTCTCAGGGAGGCAAAATGAGATTTTCAATGCTTTTTGTACTAACTAATATAACCTAATGAAAGCACAAAAATAGAGACTAGATATTCATAGAATCAGAATTTTATTGCTAATTGCAAACAATTCTTAAAGTAGGAATTAAAACAAGTATGCTAAAGAGTAGAACAAGAGAAATAGATGAAGAGCGGCGCTTCTTAAGGGATGCTTGTGTGAAGTGCGGTAGCACTTTAGATCCAGAATGCTGGGAAGAAGACCAGAGAGATGCTGTAGAGAGAGACTAGAGATGTGTCTTGTGGAAGTTTGATGTAGATACATCTATGTCATATAAACTATCTATTTATGCGTATTCTTAGGCGTATAATTGCATTCAGCATTATAAATATTGCATAGCATGCATCATTTTACATTTAGATTAGTTTGTACAAAATATAGGTTAATTCGTCTCTTTTTATGGCGAGGGGACAAGGAGATATTTGTTGAAGCCTCGGATTGAAGATCCAAACGTACAGATTTGATCAGGGCAGCGATCGGAGTCCAACACCTTCGAGATCACCCCGATTAGATCTTCATAGCATCATATGTATTTTGAGAAAGATTAGAGGTCAAGGGGTAATGTGGTGTACATCAGTACGTCAGATGACAAATTCAATTGCACAGATGGGTTTGGATCGACGATCATAGCCCAACGACATGAAAATCGATTCAATCCGATAACTGTGGCACCACCTACAAAGCGAAGAAGATGGACGGCCATGATGACTCTACGTGGTGACATCACAGCCGCCCAACATCGGCCATGGCACCCTTCTTCACCCGTACAATCTATCGTAGCCATTAAATCATTGATCCAACGGCTAAGATTCCATCAAGGCATGCTTCTCCTCTCAGCTGAAGCCAAAGCTCACACATCCTCAGTCGTTGGATCTTCATCTAATGGCCAAGGATAAGGGAGTGTTAAAGCATAAACGAGACATAATTGGAGGCACAGTGCAGTGGTTGTGAGCCTAATGCGCAACGCGAGGTGCACGTTCGAGTCGCGCAAAGCGGGTGTAATCTGCAAGAAGAGCAAGTGCCACAGTTATGTGGTTCGGGTAGAAATTACGTTGTTCGATCCATAATGAGCAGCTCGGATGTGGTTATGTGGCAGTGTAGATGGGTGAGCGTGCACACGCACATGATGATGCCCCGATGAATGCACGATTTGATGCACGCCCTCTCAGCAGTGCGAGACGAGGTGCAATTTAAGCCATCCGATCAAATGATCGGATGGCTAATAGAAGTGCGACGCTTGGTAGTGCATGAACGACTGAAGGCCACGAGTCGTGGGACTTGGCTCAACGAGAGGCATTGGATGCATGATGGACAACCGTTCTTTCATCCATGGCTTTAGCAACTGCACCTACAGTGATGTTTATATCTATCACTAAAGATACCAGCATTAATTTCTAAGCCTTAAAAGATCGTTTTGCCCTCAATTTGTACACCTATAAAAAGGGCACCCCTACCACTCATTTCACCATCTCTTCTCTTCTCCTTTCACCCTCTCTAAAGCTCTAAAGAGCTAGTCCCATATCCGGGATGCTCCACTAGAGTCTTAAATACAATTTTTCCATCTTTTCATCCCCATTCGTGGAGCACCAGTGATTGTCCTCTCACCACCTTTCGAGAAGCAGATCCCATTGCAGTGTTGCCCTACTTCATCCTTAGTCCTCCAGCTCCATTCTCCTTCGTCTAGCAGCTCATCCCTATTGTCCAGGTGCTCCGTCAATGCAGCTTGTCCTCCAAGCAACTGTCGTGGAGGGTTTTCTCATCTCTCTTTTTATTGCTTTCTAGTGTTGATTTCCATCTTTCTAGTGTAGATTTACAACTCTAGCAAGCATATGTAATGGACATAATATATGGTTATAAAACATTTGTTTATTCTCTCCCTATTTTCTCTTTATTTATATTATTCTATCTCCCTATTTGTAGAATAGTTAGAGTAGATTAATTTCAACCAGCTACTTTACTTTAGTGACAATAATTCCAACATGATTTTTGATTAAATGTCCACCTCCTGTTCATCCGCGAGACGCGTTAAAATTTTGTTGTCATTGTAGTGCGAATCACGATGAAACAAATAACATTTGTAGAGATTTCCGTGAATACTGAGTCATTCGCAGGGAGGAAAAACATGATTTTTATGTAAAAGCTTTTTAGAAAGTCATCCTAAACAAATATGTATATATTTATAAATGTATATATAGACATCAGATATCCAGAAAATTAGAATTGTATTGCTATTTGGAAACAATTTTCAAACTAGAAATCACTATGCTAAATAGTAGATAGAGAGAGAGATAGAGAATGATAGTAGATGAAGGATGACATCGCTTGTGGGATGCTTGTGCGAAGTGCGGCAACACTTCAGATCCATAGCATCGAGATGAATGCTAGAGGGGAGTTGCAGAGAGAGAGAGAGGCTGGAGTTGAATCTGGTGGGAGTTTCCTCTCAACTAGGGGGTCATGAGGCTCTTTTTATAGCTTTAATGAGGGGCAAAGTAGATATTTAGGCCCCCAAAACCATGCAACAACTCAGGTTTGTTCAGATACATCGATCTAGAGATCAACAGCTTTGATCGCACCTCAATATCACCTTCCGCACACCTTTAACACTTTAATTCAACCTGCTGTTGACATGTGGCAACTGTTGGGTGCTTCAATCACTATCTGCGTCGCTCGCTCGCTCGCCTTGCGCTTGCCTCATGCTTTCCTCGCATGCGCCTTCGTGCCTCAGTTTAAAATCTCATGCTAATGCTCTCAACCATCCAATCTCACAATCAGACGACTTAAAGTGATTGCGCTACCACCTTTGTGAATGCACATGCAATGACACATTCTGTTGGAGCATGCATCCGTGCATTTGTGAACTGCCTCATCTAGCATCCATCCACGTGCCATGCAATCCCATCTATGTCGCTGGTGATGATCCAATGGTCGAATCACGTTCGTGTGCTCCCGACCTTCCTGATTTCATGCTGGCACAGCTCAAACGTTCATCTCCCGTTCGTGTGCAAGCGTGCGAACTATTACACTAAGTCTCCTTTTGTGTTGCATTTAGGTTTTAGGCAAGTCTGCCCTCAGCCATTGGATGGAGATCTAACAATTGGGATCTCCTGCTAGTCGATGGAGTGGGGAGCTAGGGCAACGTGGGTTCTTTGAGGCTATTGGATGTCTATCCAACAACCCTCATTTCTTCCTTCAGAGGTTGGGGGCACGAAGAGGGGTAGCTGGGATGGTGCCACGTGGCACTATCCTGGCCGTTCATCACATCTTTATAGTTGGTGCTACAGAGCTTCGATCGGGTTGATTTTTACCTTGTTGGACTGTGATTTTTGATCCGGATCCATCTGTGTGGTTAGATATGACATCTGAGGCTTCAATTTGTGCTATTTGGCTCCTTGGCCTCTGATCTTCTATAGGCTGAATGTGCTGCTATGGTCATCTGATCAAGATGATTTTAGAAGGCTAGGCTCTTGTCGTCGTTCTAATTAGATCTATACGGTCTAATCTATCATCTGTGGCCTTGAATTATCTGTAATCAATTTTGTCTCCCTTTTAGAGCAAAAATGGTAATATTATCTATAAGGCTATCAAAAAACTACTATGCAAATTATGATGCTTATGAATGCATTGTTCCTAAGTTATGCTGGAGTCTAACTTAATTCAGGTAGATTAAGTCATAAGATTGTTGTGTAATCACCTCCCCGTGTTCGACCCAGAATTTCTAGAGTTTCGGTAAATTTATTTGATAGCAGATTTTTTTGCAACTGCAACGATAGGGTTTTTAACTCAAACTTTTTGCATATGAAATTCTGTCCATCAAAGTTGTCTCTCAAATGATGGCTCTAGGGCTCTTTTCATTGCTAAAATGAGGGGCAAAATAGGTATTTATGTCGTGCAATTAGATATGTCGATCAGGAGTTCAACAGATTAGATTGCGCCTCAAAATAACCTCTTTCACACCTTATATGCACGGATTTCACCAGATGCTGACACATGGCGGCCTTTGGGCCCTCCGATCTAGATCGTGCAACTCACACATCTACATCGCTCCATCGCCTTCAAATTTCAGCGCGCGTGCGCTCTTTATGATTTCAGCCATTTGATCTCATGATCGGATGGTGTAAATTGAGTGAGCTACTGCCTCTTCTTCGAGCACTTGCTTCGCATATGGTGGGGCATTCAGTTGTGTGTCCGTTCGACGTCCATCGGCACCGTCTCATCCAATGTTCCTCATGTCACATGGCTACATCTGTGCCACTTGATCTCATCCGATGGCTCAATTGCGCGCAAGTGCCACCGTTTCTCCAATTTTGTGCGCATCACAAATCGAACGCGGGCCTCGTGCTTAGTTGTGAAGGTAGCGACCAATGCATTACACGTGCACTTTGTCGTGGTCTTGATTTTGTGCACTCATTGCCTTAACCATTGGATGAAGATCCAACGACTGAGATGCACTCTTACTTGATGAATGCGTGGTAGGGGATGGCGTGGCCTCATCGTGTCCATTGGATGATGACCCAATGGCCCATGTTTTATGCTCTGCTGATTGGGGTGTGATAGTGGGTTGCTGGGATGGTGCCACATGGTACCATTCTGACTGTCCATCTTCCTGCCTTTGTAGTAGGTACTACAAGGCACCAATTGAGTTGATTTTTGCATTGTTGGACTATGATCGTTGATCTGGATCCATCCATGCAGTTGGATTTGACATCTGAGGTTTGGATTTGTGTTATCTCGCTTCTTGGCCTCTAATCTTCTACGCCCTAAATGTGATACTACGGAAGTCTGACCAAGATGATTCCGGTGAAATAAACTCAATAATAAATCCCTAATAAAACCTTCTCGATAAAAATTATTAATGCATGAATTTTTTTTTTTGACATAAAGCATGCAATTTCCATCCCCGCATGCTTATTCATTATAATGTTTGCATTGAAATGTATGCAGAAAAAATCAAAATGTAATAAGAGAGAGGAGGGGATATCACCTGATTGAGTTTCTTAATCCAAGTCAGCTTGGATAGAAAAATACCTGTACAAAATACTGGGTTGCCTCCCAGAAAACGTTAAGTTTAACGTTATTTGTCGGACTCAGTTCAGCTCTAAGATGATTCCAGAAGGCTGATGTGAATATCAGGAATGGGATCAAGATTCTAAGTAATGTAAGGCTTCAGCCTTTGACCATTTACCTTCTTTTCTTGGCCAATTTTGGGATCCAAAATTAGAACAGCTCCATGAGGGAAAATTTTTCTTACAATGAAAGGACTTGTCCATTTTGATCTTAATTTTCCCAGAATAAGCTTCAAGCGTACATTAAATAATCGTACTTTTTGATTAGGGACTGAGCTTTTTTGAGAGATATACCTATCATATAAAGCTTTTATCCTATTCATATAAATTCTCTCTCTATCATAAGCATCATTCCAGATATCCTCCAATTCAGTCAATTGGACCTTTCTTTGTCATTCAGATTGATCAAGATTTAGGTTAAAAGTTTGATTGCCCAAGAAGCTTTATGTTCAAGTTCAATTGGAAAATGACAAGATTTTTCGTAGACCAAACGGAATGGGGACATTCCAATCAGGGTTTTATATGTAGTCCGGTAGGCCCAAAGAGCATCATCTAATTTAGTAGACGAATCCTTCTGATCCGGGAAGACCATCTTTTGAAGGATTTTCTTAATTTCCTGATTGCAAATTTCAACTTGTCCATTGGTTTGAGGATGGTATGGAGTAGAGATTCTATGAGGGACTCCATACTTAGTCAGTAAGGTCATGAATTGGTTGTGAGTGAAATGGGACTCTCCATCACTAATCAAAACCTTTGGTACACCGAACCAGCTAAAGATTTTCTTTACAAAGTCCATGACCACCTTATGGTTGTTGGTTTGGGTCGGGATGGCCTCAATCCATTTGAATACATAGTCGACTGCAACTAGAATATATAGGTGCCCAAAAGAATTGGTAAAAGGTCCCATAAAATCAAAGCTTGTTTATTGCGAAATTGTCTTTTAGAAATACACATTGTAGTATAGGACAAAAATTGCAACAACACTCAAATTTATAAAACTCAAAATCAACGTGAGTTCGAGGTTGTTCACAGGGAGCAATTTGGCAATTCAATCACTAATCACAATTATCAAGAGAGATGCAAATATAATCAAAATATTGCTCAATATAAATCAAAATAATATTGCAATAAACTTAGGATTCAAAATGCAAAAAGATGGGTGTACATGGTGGTTTGGACCACCAAATTAGACATAATGTTTAAGCTAAGCAATTATCTCAAATAAATGAATGGTAACCATAATCCAATGTCATTTCAAATGTAGCCACAATAACCAGCAGAATCAGAAGGCCTCAGATGTCAAGAAGAGGATTTAGAAGCTTTAACCATCAAAACCTAAGGCGCACAGGCACAGCAGTAAGCACAAATCACAAGCAGTAGAAGCCAAGTGTTGAGCGACTAAGTTATTGAGGGAGAGGGGGGCACTAATCCCAAGGTAAAAAACCCTCCCCCTCCTTAGATTTCCTTCAGAATCAAGTCAGACCTGGGTATCCAGGTAAACGGATCAAATCGAGACCCACTGGCGCACGTGGCCGGTGAGGGCATGTAATATGGAGTGTGAGAGTGGGACCTCACCTGGTGCTTTCAGAGGCAATCGGCTAAGGGCATGTTTGCATAATATTCGCTGCAAAAGCTTCGTCGACACATGATGTGGGACTATCCCACAGGCTTTCTTCGTGCGAGGTCCTACCCAATTGATTTCATAATTCAACAATTCAGGTACACATTACTTTGATTGAAGCTGTAGTTCCCCTTAGAAGGTGAAGCCACGTCAGGTGAAGGCAGTAGTAGGGAGATTGATGGTTGGAGTGGAGCTGCTGTGGTCGGAGAAGACAGTGGCGGCGATGGCGCTCCAGTGAGAACCTGAAATCATGTATACGAGATATAAGCCCAAGTTAAGATGCTCAATACAATCGCTGGAGCATGGTGAATGAAGTGGTGGTTGCGGATCGGTGCGAGAGTGCAGCAAAGTCGGAAAACATGAATGGTGGAGCAAGTGTGAGGTGGGTGATAGGATCGATGGAATATGATATGATGGCTATGCGCACAAATTTTTAGGCACAATGTTAGTAATACAAAAAGATTTGCACAAAATACAATCATAGAAATTGGCACAATATGTATAGTAGTTCCCCTCCCTTGGGTACTCCGCTACCTAAGCCTCCCAGCTTAGGGTTTTTAACCCAATTCTCTCAACCCCAAGAGAATGAATTTACTAAATCGAGGTAATTAACGGGTTTGTTACAACCCAACGAGCAACAAGCTCAAAATACAAATAAGAACTGGTGTAAGAAAGAAAACTCTAACAACAAGAATTCCTATGCCTCCCAACAATAATTAAAATGAATATCAATTTGAGAGCCTAGGATGGACATGAATCGCTTCGTAGATGCATGAGAAAAACACGTCATTGAGCTTGCAAGAATGTAGAGAAAGTGAATGGCAAGCTTCTTTCTCTCTTGAATATGTGGTGGAAAATATGAAATATAGCTCTAGGATTTTTCTTCTCTATTTCTTATGTCTCTTGTATGCAAACAAAGAGTCTTAGGGTCATTTTATAGAGTTTATGACCTAGGATACTCGTCAACTAGACGTTGGGATTTAATTCCCAATGTCCACATAGCCTAAATAAATTTTCTAGCCATTCAGAATTGAGCCAACGGCTAGCTGGTACCGATATTAAAGTACCTGTACTGGTACTAGCAGCTCACTACCACCAGTACATGAGTCCTGGTACTGGTACTTGTGACTCCCAGGTTTGGAATTCCTTGGGCACAGCAACCTACCTATACCAGTACTCAT
The DNA here is from genome assembly GCA_037157565.1 of Thalassia testudinum. Taxonomy (NCBI): domain Eukaryota; kingdom Viridiplantae; phylum Streptophyta; class Magnoliopsida; order Alismatales; family Hydrocharitaceae; genus Thalassia; species Thalassia testudinum. The sequence continues at coordinate 59,334,283 of JAZHRO010000015.1, forward strand.
CATGGGTACTGATACTTGTAAGGTTCAAGCCAGAATTAAGCCTTCAACCTGTGGCCAACATGTACTGGCACTCATGGTTAGTACCGGTACTTGTTGTTCACAGTTTGAGATGAATTCTCAAACCTATGCCTTGCAAATACCAGTACTAATGAACAGTAAAATTGATCGCAATATAAATCGTAATTTATCTCTAATTATTTTTACGATATAAGTTAAGTTCTCTTGTTAAGAGGCATACAATCTATGAAAACCTTAACTAAAAAAACAAAGGGTCGAAGATAATCTTCTTCTCGATCATCTTGCCTCCTCCTTGTCATCATTTTCTCTTTCTCATCATCATGCCTCCATCACTTCCTGTTTGCCATGATCTTCACCTAAATCTGAAAGAACTCAATTGCAAACATTAATCCATAATAATTTTGTTAACACCAAAATAAGATGTGGAATAAGGTTCCAACAGTGGGGTGTTTGTGTGATCAAAGCCCAAAATTTCTTTGGGGCTTTTGATCAATGAAGTGTAGTTTCGTGTAGTGTAGCACCGGTACGAGCTTGCTAGAGCTCATGCCGATTTTGGGGAAGATGATAGGGTTGAGGGTGGTGCAGTGGTTGTTCCTAGGTTCTAAAGGGGTGAGAATGTGATGGAGAGAGGATTTACGGGTAGAAAGGAGGAGGAGACGCTGGCTTTGATTGGCTGACGTCAGAGAAGGCGATGGAGTTCGGTGATGTGTTGGCGATGAAGAAGTGGTGGAAGGTGGTCCCTCTTTGGCTGGAGAGACGAGCGATGAGGAGAGAAGACCAGAGGGCCATCCAATTTGATGGTTGGATGGCCTGAGGAGGTAGGCAGAGGAGGTCGCTAGAGTTGAGTTGCGGAGCTGGCCGAAGGAGGAGAAGAGGAGCTTATTTCGGTTCAGACTAGGCTAAGGAGGATGGTATGGAGTTGGGGGTTCTTTTATAGCGCTCAGGATTGTGCTCTAAGCTTGGATGGAGGCTTGGATTACTCAAGTTTTCAAGAAGAAAAATCCCTGAAATATCGAGCTTGTCTAATCTCTAGAGCTTGATTTGGAGATCAAAAAGTAGTTCGAGAGATTGGGAATCTCCTCTAGGTCCTTTCCTCCAAATTTGGAGGTGATTGGCTTTGATTCGATGGAGAAAGCCTCCCTTGAATCTTGCTGAAGGTGCATTCCCACTGCAAATGGAGGAAGGTACCTAAATGAAGAAAATGACGAGAAGTTAGGGGACTATTTGCAAGAATCTTGAAAGTTAGGGGTTTGGTTGATAGAAATAGAGATTTAAGGGACTGAAATGCAAACTAGGTCAAGATGGACTCTGATTAGGCTCAAATTTTGGCCTTAACCTAATTTTGACCCAAGAAATCTAATGGCGAAGTTGGATTTCATTTTCTACCATGTTTGACTGGGTAATTTGCATAGAAGCCTAAATTAGGGCAAAATCTCGTCTGCAACTTTTTTTCTAGGTCAAAATGCGTTCAGATGGTCAAAGCAAGGGTACCAAACCTCTTCGAATATTTTTATATGAATTTAAGAAGGTTTACATGAACTGCATCTTGACCAAAACCTCTTTAATTTAAGTAGGTTGATAATTAAGGTTTTATATGCTGTTTCAGTTCTCGATATGCGTGAAACCTCGTTTCTGTTGATGTCAACCCACTTTTTGGACTTTTGAGCTCATTTAACCTTCATTTAACCCCTGAGTGACCTTATGGTTAATTTGTGTTTGTGATGTGTTGTTAAAATTACAAATTTAACCCTGATTTCTCGTTCTCTTCTTAAATCAGAATGATGCTGAGTTACGACCCTTAGATGATTAGGTAGGAGCTCTTAATCATTTAAGCCTAACTAAATATGGCTAGTTAGGGCCTATGATGGTGTTTCCATCATACCCCTATGCCTAGCTTTTGCTAATCCCTAGCAAAAATCCTATGGATCAAACTAGGTCTCTAAGATGGATGTAACCGTCAAGATACCCTACTAAGCCGCATCTTTAGAGACAAGATCAAAATACCAATAATAGGCCTAGAGGTACTCAAGTACCAGCCAAGATCCAGACTTGACCGGCTTCAGCCTAGGTCTGCCGCAAAGGTTTGTAAGGCCTGCAAAAATACCTAGAGTTTCGTTGACCCCAGTGATTAAAGCACCCGTGCGTAGAATGAATCAAGTCCAGGTTCAGTTTGTGAGTGCATTTTTGGTAAGAGAGAGATAGGGAGATTTTTTCATTCTGAGAGTTTTCTCTTTTTAATATTTTCCTAAATCTAACCTCAGATTGGCCCTAAACACGGTTTGTATTGGATTCCTGTGCCCACCATCAATCCTCGAAGGGTCCTTGGCTTTCGATGCTTTAGCATAGCACTGGCCATGGCAACCCCCAAAACCCTGGCTTTCAACACTTCAGGATAGTTCTACCCATGGTTTTCTGTAGCTAAATTCAGGCCCTAGCAATCAACATTCGGGTTAATCCTACCCATGGCACCTGAACCAACACAAAGTGCTTACATACCCTTGATAGGATATTTAGATATCTTAAGATACAAGCATCGAGGAGACGATATGTTAATACGCATATTCGAGGGGAATATTCTACCTCTCCATGTTGGGAACTCATCCAATCAACTTGTGTTTTCAAGCTGCTCCTAATCTAGATCTTCAGGATGATTTCTCATAACGAAACACTTTTGGCGTGATTTCTTTATTAAGCACACTGAACCAAACTAGTGTGTGGATTTTGGGTACTCAAGTTACCAAGTCCCACAAACCAAAGGGTAGGCAATAGGGCTGAATACTCCCTAAGGCTTAGACTTAATACATCAGTCTCACACTTTCCTCAACCTCTTGAGGACTAATCCGGATCTTAATGATTACATGAGTGTTTAAGCCCCTACAGGCCCCCCGGTACTCATCACTAATCTCCTCAATTTTAGCCATCCAAGACTTAATTTATCATCCGATCTAGCCTAGAAGTTAGGTAAGTTCCATATTCAATCACAAGGGACTATCTCATTTTTCTTTCCTTTTGATTGTTCCCTATTTTTCTTTTCTTTTCTCTCCTCAATTTTTTTCAATTTAGCTCTCATTGACCTCTCCTTTCCTCCTTTCTCCTCTTTTTTTTTTATGAAACCCCTCCATGAATTGATTCTAACAGCATTTTGCACTTTAATACCCCCCCATGCCTAAGATTTGCAATGTCTCCATTGTAAATTAGGTGAGTTCGAGTTCAATTTAGATTGTACACTAGAATAGGTGGGTGGTGAATGGGTCGGAATGACTATTGCAGATGATTTCTAACTTTGATACAAGTATCAAAGGTGGAGTCGGCTATTCTAACGGACGAACCCTAAAGTGCAATGTGATTTCAGCAAAAAGATAGGTCAAAAGGGTCTCAGGTTTTTCAAAATGACATGTTGCCTCCCGTTAAGCTCTAAGTTTAATGTCATCGGCTGGGCACAATGAAGCTTAGAGAGAATGGAGATCAAAAGGTACTGCAGCCAGATTCTAATCAGTGAGTTCAAAGATCGATTTAAGTCACTGACTATTCGTGAAAAATGGTTCTGATTCGTGGTTGAGTTCGTTGATTTCAATGGCTCCATTTCCAAATACTGGTCTCATGAGGAATGGTCCAATCCATTTCAATCTGAGTTTTCCTGGGAAGACCTTGAGTTTGGCATCGAAGAGTAACACTTTCTGACCAGGATGGAATGTTTTTTATGAAATGTGCCTGTCATGCAAGGCTTTGACTTGCTCATTGTAGATTCACGAATTCTCGCATGTGTCATTGTGTAGTTCCTCGATCTTGCTCATTTGCAATAGCTGGTGGATTCCAACCTTCATGGGATCCAGATTACTCTTCCGTACTGCCTAGTAGGTTTGTGCTCTGAAAATACGATTTTCACTTTGGAAGTAGTTTTGCACATAAAATGACACGTCGAAGTAGTATGTAAGTGGTGGAAAATCACTAATCAAAATAATCAAATTAACCACTCAAAAGAGAGGGTCATGTCCACAGTAAGGTACTGGCCTATTAAAACTCGGACAAGTCGAAATAATATTATTCACGAATGATTTCCCCAGTAAATCTAGCCAAAATCGCTTTCAGATTAAGCAAACAATACGTATTAATGCTAAAATAGCATTTATAAGAAAGAGGGAGGTCCTTTGCATAAACTAACCATAATATTTAATTAATAAAATAAAAATCAAAAGGAGGCAATGGCATTGAATGTAATAACAAATGTGACCCAAACATGGGAAAACTTTCCCTTGGCCGTGCATATGAAGGAAGGGATGGCTAGAGGTGATATTTGCGGTGGAGGGTATGTGCGTCGAAGGCTTCGTGATGGAGGTGACAGCTCGATGATTGGTGGTCTCCGGTGGCTGACCGACTACTTGGAGGGCTGATAATGAGAAGATCTACCAACGACATGGAGGTGATGGTAGGTGGTCGTGGACGTCGGGGATGGTGCAGCTGTGCGTGGGTGTCGAGATGGTGGTGTTTGCATTGAGATCGGCGGCCTGAGGTGACCATTAGGTGGTGGTGGGTTCTTTCGGGTGGAGTTACAGGGGGTCGAAGAAGGTGAATGAAGGAGTGGAGGTGGATGCACGTGGGGGTGGGTGGCTGTGGGCTCGCATAGGGGGATGTGGGCTCGCGTGGAGGCGAGGTGGCGTGAAGGAGTGGCTGCTAGAAGGGTGAAGGTGCGTCGGTGGTGTTGGCGACGAAGAAGGTGTTGGGTTGCTATTGTTGCTCCACAGAGAAGAAGATGAATAGTGACATGCAAAAGAAAATAAAAATGAATAGAAAATAAAAGAAAAAATGAAGAGGAAGAAGATGTAATTCGCTTGGCCAATGATGCACATGCTCACGGTCGAGGTCGAGCTCGCCAGATTCGCATGGAGGTTTGTCACCTCGCTGGCCCGCGGTCTAGCAGCGCTCGACTAGGCAACTCGTGGTGGGAGCGTAGCATAGTGATGGAGTGGGTGGTGGCCTCCATGAGCATGGTCGCCTCCTCCTCTCTTTTGTAGCCGTAGCTGGCTCGACCGGATCCACATTCCACGGCCATCAAAGCAGCGAGTAAAGTGGGAGGGGGCGTCGTTACTACAACCGTTGAGGAGAGGAAATGATTAATAAAATAAGAAAAAGAAATGAGGGTTATTTATGCACAAGCCCTAAAAAAAATGTTAATTCAAGTTGAAAGATTAATTATTTCAATGCATGCTATGTATAGGAAAACTTAAATGCATAAACTATTTAAATGAATGAAATATGCATGAAAGTAAATCTATAAATTAATCTATTGGCCGGATGGGGTTCAAGTCCTATTTTATAAAGAAATGTGGAGTGTTCTTAAAGAGGAAGTGATGGGGGTTATACATGATTTTGAAAAGGGAAACTCTAGTTTTGAAAGGCTAAACAAATCATACCTTTTCTTGTTACCAAAGAAGTCGGGAGCAGAATGTTTCTCTGATTATAGGCCTATTGCGCTATCGAACTCCATATATCTAATCATTAGCAAAATCTCGCCAACATAATTCGTGGAGTTCTGCAAGGCTTGATTATGCCTGTTTAGTCAACTTTTTTACCTGGGAGGTCTCTGCAAGAATCATTCATTATGGCCCAAGAGATGGTGACGGGTTGGCACAGGTGAAAGTCAAATGCCTTCCTATGGAAGGTAGATATCTCTAGAGCATATGATTCAATCTCGTGGTCGTACTTATGGGAAATTCTTAAAAGAAGAAAGTCCCCCTCCTTTGGATCCAATGGATGAAACGGTGCATCACGACTGCTTCCTACCCCCCATTGATAAATGGGAAACCTCGTAAAGCTTGGATACAGCCTCAATGTGGGGTGCGGCAAGGTTGTCCCTTGGCCCTGCTAACTTTTAACTTTTCCATGGATACCTTAGCTAGATATGCATGCAAGTTGGCAAAAGATGGGTTGATAAGGGGCTATTCAATGACAAAGAGAAGGGTTTGGCCCCCATTCTCCAATATGCAGATGACATAGTCTTTTTTGTAGAAGGATGGAAAAGGGAAGCACAAGTTCTCTTTTATATGGTTAACATCTTTGGAGAAATTTTTGGTCTAAAGCTAAATGGATGCAAATCGTCTCTAGTTTGCTTTGGTATGAATGGTAATGATCAAAGTGACATCTCTTCCATCTTAGGGACATCTATGGTCTCATTGCCAATCAAATATCTACGCCTGCCACTGAAGTGTACAAAAATGAAGATTGAAATTTTCTCTTTGAGAAGGTTGCTATGAAGTTAGAAGGCTGGAGCAGTCGATACTTATCGAAAGGGGGGAGGCTTATTTTACTAAATTTAGTGATTACATCTATTCCAGACTTCTTCTTTTCCATCTTTAGAGCTCCAAAATCAATATGGAAGAAACTTGATGTCATGAGCAAGAGATTCTTCTGGAAAGGGGCATCTCACCAAGGTACTTTCTTCCAACTTGTTAATTGGGATACAATTTACTCTCCTAAGAAGTATGGTGGCATGGGAATAAGATCTCTCAAAGAATTTAATGATGCTTTGCTTTTAAAGTGGGTGGTTAGGATGCTGCAAGGGGAACAGAGGCCTTGGACAGAGATTGTGCATGACAGTTATGGGGCGGCAAATGATGAGAAGAGTCATCTGAATCCCCTCAAGCCTTCTCCTTTTTGGGCTTCTGTGGTGCATGCTATGGCTGATAATTAGAACTTGTTCAAAATAGTCTTGGCAACTGGAAGAAGTTTCAGATTTTGGATTGAAAAGTGGGCACCAGGTGGGGTGTTAAAGGACAGATATCCTCTTGCCTATTCTACTGCTTCTGGTAAAAATACGGTGGTGTATGATAATTGGGACATGGAATCAAAAAATTGGAAGATAAATAATGACAAGGGGAATGGCTATGGAACTAGAACATGGGTGGAGAATGAACACCTCCTGCAGGAACTAAATGCCTTCAGACCTAAACCAGAGGAGTGCGATACATACAAATGGGAGGGGATTTTCTCTGCAGTGGCTACCTATGAAAAACTCATCATATCATCTAGGTCGTCAGAGGTGGATGAGATTGGGAGAAAATTATGGAAGTTGAAAGTTCCATTAAAGGTGCAAATTTTTCTGTGGTTATGTAGAAGGGATGGTCTGATTACGGGTGACATGCAACATAGGAGGATGGGTACCCCTGCTCAATTTTGCCAGCTATGTGGGCTACACAATGACTACAGTCGTCATATCTTCTCTTCTTGCATGGTAACATATTGTGTTTGGAGAAGGGTTTGCAAGGGTTCAATTCCCATGTGGGAGAACTTATAGAGTTCCTTCTTGGTTACAAATAAGCCCCATGTGCCCATGGTGGTAGTGCTTTAGTAGGTATGGAGAGCTAGAAATGAGAAATTATTTCAGAAAAGACCAGTGTGTGTGGATAATATTGTAAACAATTGCTGGACTCTCGTACATATGTGGGGTTTGATCCTGTAATCCTCTTTTTTTTCTTATGTAGTCAATAAAAGCTCTCCTAGATTGCTATCGGTGATTCAATAGCTTTCTTCTTTGTTTCAAAAAGAATTTACATACTAATGTATGCTATGTATATCATACTTTAATTTAATGTCTAGGCATTAAAATACATAAATAGCCCACAAATATGGGCTCATCATGCTCCATTTCCATGGGGAGGTTACATCCCTTTTCGTACACGAGTTTGAAAGGAGACATTCCTAACTAGGTCTTATGAGCGATCCTATAGGCCCACAAGTCTTCCAGAAGGCAGGTAGACCAATCTTTCCTATCAGGCCAAACAGTGGCCTGAAGGATCTTCTTGATCTCCCTATTTGATAGTTCAGCCAATCCATTAGTCTAGGGGTGATAAGGAATCAAGATATGATGCGACACCCCATACTTTTTCATTAAGGACTGGAAGTGTACATTCGCGAAATGAGACCCGCCACGCTAATGATGGCTTTTGGAACCCCAAATTTGGAAAAGATGTTCTCCGAGATGAACTGAAGAACAACTTTATGATCGCTTGTTCTGGTGAGGACGGCTTCTATCCACTTTGAGATGTAATCAATAGTGAGTAAGATGTACTTGAAGTCGTTAGATCTTGGAAAGGGTCCCATGAAATCAATTCCCCAGATGTCAAAGATTTCACATACAATGATCGGATTCAAGGGCATCATGTAGTGTGGGCCCATGTTGCCGAGAGTCTGGCAACGGGCACATGCCCTACAATGGGATTGTGCGTCTTTGATCATTGTGGGCCAAAAGAACCCACACTAGAGGATATTCATAGCAGTTTAATGCCCAGAGTAATGGCCATCGCAGGCCTGGTCATGACAGAATTAAATGACGTCGTTGACCTCGTCGTTGAGAATGCATCTCCAAATCACTTGGTCATTGCTGATGTGGAACAAATATGGATCTTCCCAGACATAATGCTTGGCATCAGAAATCAACTTGTCCCACCTAGAAGTCGCTCAATCTGACGGGACTTTCCTTATAACCAAGTAGTTTACAATATCTACAAACTAGGGAAGTCCATTAATGGCCAAGAGATGCTCATCCGGAAAGTGCACTGTAATTGGTCCAGATGGATCAATGACTAAAGAACGAAGGTGAGACAAATGATTTGCTAACACATTCTGCTTTTTCACCTTGTCACGAATTTCAAGATCAAATTCTTACAGCAGCAAGATCCAGTGGATTAATCTAGGTTTGTAAGTGCCTCACTACAGTGTGATCTGAGTAAATGATGATGTGGGAATGTAGGAGGTATGATCTAAATTTCTCCAAACCAAATACTACACTGATGTGACATGCTTCATGTGTTTAGAATTAGGGTTTGGAGGACCCATCGTCGTAGCTCGCAAAACGTGTCTATCAAATAAAATTTATAACCGAAACTCGAAAAGTGAGTCCCGGGTCGACCACGGGGAGGCGAACGTTTGTTTTTGAAAATCTGTGTTTCTCTTTTATTTATTTTTTGTCATTTTTATCTTTTATAATTTTTTTCAATTTTTTAGAAAGCAAGAGATTAGATCAACAATTGCTTATCAGGCTAATCTACTTGCGAAAATATGAGGGAGAAAGAGAGAGAGAAACAATTATCTATTTATAAAGAATTATTTGTTACAACTACAAAAGCAGAAAATCTACACTATGAAAGTGAAAGAAAGATAGAAAGAGGTAAGAGAAATCCCCCTTAATGGTCGCTTGGAGGATGACTTGCTCTAACGTCGCCTGGAGGAAGTGGTGAGGAGCGAGACGAAGGAAGATGGAGCCGGAGGACAGAGGATGGGGTAGGATGGCATTGTGGTGAGGATCTTCTTCTCGAAGGGCGATGAGAGGATAGCCATGGGATGCTCCATGAATGGGGATGAGGGGTGGGAAAACTACTTTTTTTTCTACTCTAGAGGAGCATCCTGGGCTTGGGACAAGCTCTCTCTAGAGCCTTGGAGGTGGTGAGAGGAAGAAAGGAAGAGATGAAGAAAAATGGGAGGGGTAGGGGTCCTTTTATAGTGGGAAAGAATCAAATTCGTATATAGGACATTTAGTGACGGTCATAAACATTGTTGAAGATCCGCCGCAAACGTCGCTGAAGACAGCCCATGCACCCACGTTGCTGCTGCGCTGACATACGTTCCATGCACCGTGTCGCACGTGGAGCGTGCACTGCTGCTGCATGCGCACTCGTGCCCATGCTACTGTGCACGTGTGGTGGCACGTGCGTGCGCATGGCCGACCTGGGTTGCGCCACGTGGCACGATCTGGGTAGTCCATCTTCTTTTCGTTGTAGGGGTTGCTACAGAGGTCGGATTGAGTCGATTTTTGGGTCGTTGGGCTACGATCATCGACTCGAATCCATCTACACCGTCAAATTTGTTGTTTGAATCTCTGAATTACGTCACTTAGTCCCTTGGCCGTTGATCTTCCTCGGACTGCATATGGTGCTACAAAACTTCGATCAAGGCGATTTCGGAGGCATTGGACTCCAATCGTCATCCTGATCAGATCCGTACGGTTTGATTGTCAATCCGAGGCTCCGAAATAAATATCCTTTTCTCCTGACCACAAAAAGGATGCAATTAACCTAAATTATATACAACTACTCTAAATGGAGAGTGATGCATGCTATGCAATATTTATAACATGAAATGCAAATCTAATCCTAAGAACATGCATGATTAGGCATTTTAACCTAAATAGATGTTTCTATATCATACCCCCATGCTTATCTTTTCCTAGTCCCTAACAAAATTAAACTACATGCTATGTATAAAAATAGAATTAGGACTCAATCGCTTAGGCCTAAGTTGTTTATTAACAATAGAAAATTCCAACTAAGGTCCTAAACTATGGAGACTCAATAGTATCCGGGTGTCTGCCAGAATGCAGACCGCCCAAGTCCACACCTTATTTGAAAAGGGAAGATAAATTTTTTTTGTTATTTTCTTCTTTTTTAATAACTTTTTTTTTTTACTTTAGGAGTTTGGGAGTTTTGGGATAACCTTTTACAGCTACCCGACCAGCCCAAGACTCGAAAAGGACTCTAAGTGCTAAGCATCTAGTGAAAAGAGTGAAAGACTCACTAGGCAGCCGTTAAAATGGACTTCGGGTTTCTATGACCCTAGGTGACCTTGCCTAGAGGTTTATCTTTCGAACGGTAGCTTTCTCCCTACTTTTATTTATGGGGTCAACACCAGGGTGAACCCAGTCTATATCTCAGTTTATTCAACTTCCCCGCATCTTCCCTAAGTATTTTGGGAATTATTGTGCATTTTTGTGAGCTGGGCTCTGGACAACTAGCCAATAAGCTGTTACCCACGGCAACTTGCCAGCCATACTCGTGCGGTGAAGTGTGGTTTTGTTTATTTTCTTTTATTTTCTACTTTTTCTATTTTTTTCTTTTTTCTTTTTTCTTTTTTCTAAATAGGTGGCTTCCCTGATCTAAGATTTACCTAAATGCAGTACGACGAAAATGGTCTTGTGGCTGGACTCTGGACAACTGGCTAATGAGCTGTTACCACCGACAACTTGCCAGCCATACCACCCTAGATAGTTCATTAGCTACCCAATTTTCGAAGAAATCGTCAAAAAGTTAGTCAGTGTGAATAGTGTGTAGATGTTTAGACTTAAACTCCCCTCAAATCAAGGGGTGGGTTGATAAGTCGCATACTTATCATCCCAATTTATTAGTCAAATTAAAATAAATTTGAATTGGCAAGGACTCGAGACTAAGTCCACATTCGAGTGGACCCCCGGACTAATTAAGCCTGAAGACCTGAAGAGTCTAAGTGTTCAGGTCCTATTGTATCGTTTTCTAAAGTTAATAACTTTCAAAAGCCTAAGTTATCTTCTCTTAATTTTTTTTTTAATTTTTTTTAAAGAAAATAAAAGAAATTCTACAAAGCTAATGGAATAATTTCAAGATTAAGTATTCACCCCCCATGCCTAAATGATGTAATGTCCTTATTGTAAAAATAAAGACATGAAAAGGGTGGAGTAAACAAAATATCACCTGAATACCGTGAGAAATTCAGTCAGCTCTACAGATAACGTGAAATATAAACACATGCTAAATTTAATGCCTTCAGCTAGGCATAACATACATACAAGGAAGAAATTGAGAATTCACAAATGTGGGTCTAAATCAAAATCAAAAGCTTGATCTTGAAACCCATCAGCAGAAGATGTCCACAGATGTGGAATAAGTTATGATGCAGACCCATGCTCCAGGGTCGAGTGGTTCTAAGGTTCTGGATGAAAATCACCCAGAACTGAAGATTGTTGTATTTACAGGGCCGGGCCTGTGGTTTGGTGGTGTGCAACCCAAGACTGAAGTGTCGGACAAAAGGTAGATTTGATTTACAAGGTTCGGATATCCACTTAATGTTCAGCTCAGAGAAATAATCAGTTATTTCGAGCTTGGGCTGCACGTGAAAGATATCGTAAGAGCCCTAGTAGAAAGTATGTGGTTTTAGGTCAACAGGAACCCTTAGATCCAAAATCAAAGTTCCCTCAGAATTAGCTTCCTAGATTTTTAATTCCAACTTCCTATCCTCCGAAATCAATGTTTCCGAGACCTCCAAATCATTGTACACCCCATCTAAAGTACCCAAGTCCAATAATTGCGGTTGAATCAGGATTGACTTGGGCGTAATGATTTCTAAATCAAAATCAATCCCTTCGGGGTGTGGTTGAGGGATGGGGCTACTGATTGAATCTTCTAGTAAATGAGGATTCGAATCCTCCAAGTTAGCCCCAACTAAATCAAAATCTTCAATGACTGGGCTATCAAATCGTTCATCATGCTCCTCAAGCCAACTTGTCTCACTAAAATCATCTTCCTTAAGCTCAAGTGAGACTTCATTAAGAGATTCCTCACCCTCAGAATCAAAGAATCCATGAACCTCATTTATATATGTCTCAAAATCATATGTCATTTCATGATCCGTGGAGACATATTTTTCGTCATTCCCTGGCTCTAAGATCTCTGGTGAGAAACTCGATTCATCCTCAAAGGGTTACTCTATACCAACCTGGTCATCTCCAATGTTAGAATATGTATCCCCCCCATTAGGCGCCTGAGTGGGTTGAGACATTGGCTCTCCTAAAGGGGGTTCATGTTGAGAATCATCCCAAGATTTGACTAGGGCAACCATAAATTTCATCCTCAACCTCGATAATTTCCCAAGAAGAAACTCACCTAGGTCCCTATCCCTAACACTTTGGAGCAAATCCAATAGAGAACTATTAAGTTCATCAATCATTTTGATCATAGGCTCCAATGCTCCAGTGCATGGTGTTGGCTGAACTTCTAAAGATTGTATTATGTTCCTCAAATTAGCCAACACCCTATCCTGGATCTGGTTCACCTGAACTGATTAGTTTGGTTCAGGTTTGGGTTGGTTTGAGTTAAATATAGAGGAGTCAAGATGTCGAGGTTCTCAGGTCCCTCCCTGATGGTAAGTCATTTCAGGTTGTTCAAAGAATGGCAATGACCTATTTTCAATGGAATACTGGGGAGGGTAGGTGTTATAACCAGCATATCCTACCTGATTGTAGATCGGGTTGGTTTTATCATCAAAGGATGGAGAACCATAATCATTATAGGTTTGGGAAGGATAGTAATCATAGTCTTGTTGTCCAGGGTTAGGCCCTGGACATTGATGTCCAGATTCCTATCCGCAATCAAAGTTATCCCGGCTAGTGGATGCGTAATTACAAGTCAAGTCGGGATAGTAATCATCTTGGGGATAAGTGGTGGTGAGTGGACAGGATTGGAAATGCGTGTAAGATGTGGAAGGGTACATAGTGAAGTAAGGAGGGAAATCAAAAGAAAAAGGAGCCCTGCAATACAAACAATCAATCCTATCCTTAGGTGGGTTAGCCTAAAGACCTACAGACTCCCAGGATCCGTCTTGAGATTATAAATGATTTGGTCTACTTTTATCCGGTCAATCCAACCAGTTAGGAGGGACTGAGGAGAAGGTTCTTCCTTTGGCTTACACCTCCGGTTCCTAATGTACCCCCCAGCCACGGTCGTTTGACGCTACTCCCTTAGCTAGACATCAGATGGACCAGCAGAAGCAGATTAATCAAAAAGAATATTAGTATGAGCCCCGAAGAGCGAATCAATCCTTAAGGCCAACATCTACTCAGTTTCAGTTAGGCTTGGGATGATTGTGCTCTTGGAATGTGATGGGCCCTTAAGATGGGTTGTGCCCATAACGATCAGTTGAAATGTGTGTGCGTGCACAACCAGGGTTTGCAAACAAGATTATTTGATGATGTGTCTTTTAGGGTTTAACCTTGTTTAGTAGCTTTTAGGGTTTAATTCTTAGGTTGGTTCAATCAAGGTTTAGCAGAACACTCCAAGTTTTCAAAACACGGGTGATGATATGTTCCTTTAAAAATAAAAAATAATGTGGAGTGCCTGGTTCAACCCTAAGAATCAACCGTAAGTGGCAAGCTACTTGATGGATCAATTTTAGATTGAGTGGTGCGGCCCAAATAGTTCAAACAAGGCACACAAAAAGTCTTAACCTAATCAGATTTCTACTCACTTATTTGTGTGTTGAGTTAAGTTTATCGGGTCCATAGGTCAGATCCCGGTTAAGTGGTAAAATCGATGTGATTGTGTGCCTTAGGGTGAGAAGTTGTGGGTGTTAAGTGTGTAGCTTTCAGGAAATCCCACAAAAAAAGAGTATATTTTTTTTCTTTTTTTTTATATATGCGGGGGTGAGATGAGTGGAGGTGGCAAACAAACAACATAATCTATCCTAGGGTTTATAAAAAGCACTCTACCCACACTTTACTCTGGTCTACCACACTTAGATCTCCATGCTAGGGTACCTGCAAGATAGTAGATCAAAGACAAGTGGGGTTAGTGCTATGTAAATGCAAAGAAGCATAGAAAACAATAAAGTAAATTCCGTTGTCTCCCCAGCAATGACGCCAAAATGATGGGGGCGTGTTTCGTGAATTAAAATTAGGGGTTTGGAGGACCCCTCGTCGTAGCTCGCAAAACACATCTATCAGATAATATTTATAACCGAAACTCGAAAAGTAAGTCCCGGGTTAAACATGGGGAGGCGAACGTTTGGCTTTGAAAATCCGCATTTCTCTTTTATTTATTTTTTGTCATTTTTATCTTTTATAATTTTTTTTTGAATTTTTTAGAAAGCAAGAGATTAGATCGACAATTGCTTATCTAGTTAATCTACTTGCGAAAATATAAGAGAGAAAGAAAGTGAGCGAGAAATAATCATCTATTTATAAAGAATTATTTGTTACAACTACGAAAGAGGAAAATCTACACTACGAAAGCGAAAGAAAGATAGAAATAGGTGAGAGAAATCCCCCTCGACAGTCGTTTAGAGGATGACTCGCTCTGACGTCGCCTGGAGGAAGGTGGAGAGGAGCGGGATGAAGGAGGACGGAGTCGGAGGATGGAGAATGGGGTAGGATGACATCACAGTGAGGATCTTCTTCTCAAAGGGTGGTGGGAGGACAGGCAAGGGATGCCCCACGAATGGGGATGAGGGGAGGGAAAACTATTTTCGTTTCTATTCTAGAGGAGCATCCCGGGCTTGGGACATGCTCTCTCTAGGGCCTAGGAGGTGGTGAGAGGAAGAAAGGAATAGATGAAGAAAAATGGGAGGGGTAGGGGTCCTTTTACAGTGAAGGAAAGAATCAAATTCGTATACAGGACATTTAGTGATGGTCATAAATGTCGTTGAAGATCCGCCGCAAATGTCGTTGAGGACAGCCCACGTGCCTACGTTATCGCTGCGTTGGCGCGCGCTCTGCGCGCCCTGTCGTACGTCTCCGCACGCTATGTGCCGGGGTGTGCTGCCGCTACGCACGTGCATGCACCCGCGCTGCTGTGAGCGTGCGATGGCACGTGTGCGCATGGACGACCTGGGTTGTGCCACGTGGAACAATCTGGGCCGTCCATCTTCTTTTCATTGTAGGGGTTGCTATAGAGGTCATATTGAGTCGACTTTCACGCTGTTAGGCTGCAATCATCGACTCAAATCCATCCGCTAGGTCAGATTTGTCATTTGAAGCTCTGAATTATGTCACCTAGTCCGTTGGCTATTGATCTTCCTCGGACTGCATATGGTGCTATGGAACTTCGATCAAGGCAATTTCGGAGACGTTGGACTCTGATCGTCATCCTAATTAGATCTGTACGGTCAGATCATCAATCCGAGGCACCAAAATAAGTATCCTTCTCTCCTGCCCACAAAAAGGATGCAATTAACCTAAATTATATACAACTACTCTAAATGCAAAGTAATGCATGCTGTGTAATATTTATAACATGAAATGCAAATCTAAGCCTAGGAACATGCATGATTAGGCATTTCAACCTAAATAGATGTGTCTATATCATACACCCAGTATCTCTTTCTCTATAATCATGTAATTATGCTGAGCCTTGTCAGTGTCTTGCTGGTGTAATATATGACCACCGGTTTCTCATCGATTTTCTCACCCAGCACTGCTCCTACTATGTAATCAGACGCATCGTACATGATCTTGAAGGGATGAGACCAGTTTGGAGATTGCAGGATTAGTGGTTGGGTGACTCGGTCATGTAGGATCTTAAATGCATGAATGCACTTACTCGTCATCTCGAAAGAAATGTCCTTTAAAAGGAGATTTGTTAAGGGGTGCGCGATCTTGGAAAAATCAGATATGAATCGACGGTAAAAATTGACGTACCCCAAGAACGATTTGATATCTTGGATTGTGTTAGGTAGAGGTGATTTGGAAATGAGATTCACCTTAGCCCAGTTGTCTTGGATATCTCTCTCAGAGACAAGGTGTCCAAGTACAATGCCCTTGGGAACCATGAAGTGGCTCTTTTCCCAGGAGAGAACCAGGTTCACATTGATGCATCTTTTAAGGATTTGGACCAAATGCAAGAGGCAATCATCAAAAGATTCACCGAACATCGAGAAGTTGTCCATGAAGCCCTCAAGGTAATTACTTATCATATTGGAAAATACGGCTAGCATGCACCGCTGGAATGTGACGGGTGCGTTGCATAGCCCAAAGGCATCCTGCAGAACACATACATATTGTAGGGGTAGGTAAAGGTGGTCTTCTCTTGATCTTCAGGATGGATTACTACTTGATTGTATCTGGAGTACCCATCCAGGAAATAGAAAAATCAATGAACGCCAGTCTCTCGAGAATCTGATCAATAAACAGAAGCGGGAAATGAATTTTCTTCATGCAGGCAATCATTTTCCGATAGTCTATGCAGACTCTCCATGAATTCGCAATACGAGTCAGGATGGTCTCTCCATATTCAGTTGTAATCATGGTGAGCCCTGTAGATATAGACACATCTATTTAGTTCAAAATGCCTATTCATGCATGTTCCTAGGCTTAGATTTGCATTTCATGTTATAAATATTGCATAACATGCATCATTTTGCATTTAGAGTAGTCATATATATTTTAGGTTAATTAGCTCTTTTTTATGGTTAGGAGAGAAGAAGACTTATTTCAAGGCCTCGGATGGATGATTGGATTGTACAGATCTGATTAAGATGACGATCGAAGTCTAATGCCTCTGAAATCATTTAGATCAGAGAGCCGTAGCATCATACAAAGTTCGAGGAAGATCAACGGCCAGGGGGCAATGCGACACCCATATGGGTTTCAGATGGAAAATTCAGCCATATGGATGGATCCGGAGCGACGATTGTAGTCCAGCAGCGTGGGAATCATCTTGATCTGAGCACCGTGGTACCCTCTACAAAAGAAAGAAGAATGGACGACCCAGATGGCACCACGTGGTGCCATCCAGGCGACCCAATGTCGGCCAACATTAGCACAAGTGCACAGCGCAGCCACGCATGGCGCACTGCGCACAGCCACAACCACAGCCGCGAGCAGTGCACCGCGCACAGCCAAAGCTGCACACAGCAACAGTGTCTTGCATGCCAGCACGGGCACACACGGCATGGGAAGCATGGGTGCGTGAAGCGCGTAGCATGCATTGTGCACTCTAGCGGAGCGGGTGCAAGTGGGGGGCGGGCGCGGATCTTCAGCAACGCAGGCCTTCAGTGATGCTTGTAGCTATCACTAATGGTTTGCATGCACCTGAAAGAGGAATGAAGGGCAGATCTTCAGCAATAGCTGCAACAATGTTTATGGACATCAGTAATGAACCAGATGTGAATTTGTTCTTCCACCACTATAAGAGGACCTACCCACCACATTCCAAACCATCTCTTCCTTTCTTCCTCACCACCTCCAAGGCTCTAGAAAGAGCTTGTCCCAAGCCTGGGATGCTCCTTTAGAGTAGAAAATCAAATAGTTTTCCCTCCCATCTTCCCCATTCGTGGAGCATCCCGTGGCCATCCTCTCACCGCCGTTCATGAAGAAGATCCTCGTCGTGACGCAGTCCCGCCCCATCCTCCTTCCTTCGGCTCCGTCCTCCTTCGTCCTGCTCCTTACCACCTTCCTCCAGACGACATCAGAGTGAGTCATCCTCCAAGCAATCATTGAGGGGGATTTCTCTCACCTCTTTCTATCCTTTTACGCTTTCGTAGTGTAGAGCTTCCACTTTCATAGTTGTAACAAACAATTCTTGATGAATTGATGATTGTTTATCTCTCTCTCTCTCTTCCTCTCTCTCTTATATTTTTGCAAGTAGATAAAGTTTTCATCGGCCTAATCTCTTGCTTGTTAAAAGTAGCAAAAAAATTAGAAAAGATAAAAATGACCAAAAAGAAATAAAAGTTAAGCGCAGATTTCATAAAACCAAACGTTCGCCTCCCCGTGTTTGACCCGGGACTCATTTCAAGTTGCGGTTATAAATTTAATTTGACCATGCATTTTGCAACTACGACGACAGGTTACTCGTAACCCCGATTTCAAACTCGCGAAACCTATGCGATCATTTTGGCGCCGTTGTCAGGGACGTAACACTCTTTGGTTTTTTTTCTGCCTTACCTAACTTTTATCTCACTTTTTCTCTGATCTTACTGTTGAAGGTTTCCTACTTGGAGGGGGTGAGATCAGTGTGACGTAAAAAAATGCGGAATTAAAATATAAATAATCTCACAAAAAATCAATCGCACAAGTACAGAAGTAATTTTAGGTGGAAACCCAAACTGGGTGAAAACCACCACCTAACCCTCTCGAGTTAGGATTTTTCGATCAACCTAGTCGATCAAATCCACTAACCGAATCACTTTAAAACGAGGGTGATTCAACCTCAGTACAACCACGCTACAAGTACGAGGGTAGCGTTCCTCAGCCCCTTCTCTCCACGAGAAGGATTTTGTCCCACGAAGGAGACAGGAATTTGCAAAGTGAATACCCAACCAAAAGACAAAGATAAAATAAACAACAAGTCCTACAGAGCCAACAAAGTAATTATGAACCTAAGCTTCTATAGGAATTAGGATGCTTCCCTTTGAAAGGAGTGCATCGATGACGCGGTGCGTGTGCCACGCGATGGCGCAACGTCGCTCTCGTAGACAACGGCGGGAGAGCGGGTGCGCAAAGGCTTGATGCTCTCAAGGGAATGGAGCTTAAGCTTGGAGAGCAAGATCTTTTCTGGACACAAAAGAGTGTGAAAGTGTGT
Source organism: Thalassia testudinum (assembly GCA_037157565.1). Lineage (NCBI taxonomy): Eukaryota > Viridiplantae > Streptophyta > Magnoliopsida > Alismatales > Hydrocharitaceae > Thalassia > Thalassia testudinum. Next base: position 59,353,395 of record JAZHRO010000015.1, read on the forward strand.
AGCTAAGTGTATTCAAGTGTGTATCTTGTGTATCTCTGTGTTGCAAAGGTTCCCCTCTATTTATAGAGGCCTTAGGAAGGCTTTAGAAGGATTAGGAAAGGTTCTATAGCCGTCGGGAACAAAGCCCAAGAGAATCAGGCCGAAATCAGGACAATGATTACATTTGACAGGGCAATCAGATGTCTAACTCTTGCATCAGATGTCTGGAACCTCACTTTAAGACCTCTGATTCCAAGGTCAGACGTCTGATTCTATGCTGGTTTCCTCCTGACTTGAATCAGATCTAAACAGGGTTTTTGTTCAAGTCCATCAGACGACATACAGGACGTCTGGAACTATGTATGGATGTCTGGAAACCTACTTTTACTGTGGGAATTGATTTTCCAAACGTTGCAACGGCTAGAAAATCTCTGAGAAGAGATTTTGGGTCAGCCGAGGCAAAACGGTCATTTATCAGACGTCTGGAAAGGCCTAAGGACGTCTGATAAGGCTCTAACGGTCATATTTTGCAGTGTTTGCTAAGCCAACCAACGGTCCACTATCTGGACATCTGGCAAGTCCATCAGACGTCTTTTAAGACGTCTGGACTAAGGTCTGGACGTCTAATTTCATCAGACAGAATACTGACTCCAGCCTAATAGTTATCAGACGTCTGAAACAACAGTCAGACGTCTTAAAATACTTTATCAGACGTCTGATTTTGGAATGAGACGTCTGGAAGTGTTGTTTGAACCCTATTTTGGTTTTCTATGTATTCTACAGAAAACCTAAGTATCCTAGGGTTGTGCCGGTGTTCCTAGGACTACTGTTAGGGTACTTTGAGGCTCTTTAATATAATATTCTAAGGAAAATAAGAGCAAGAAAATAAAGACAAGAGATACAAGAAATGATTAAAAAGAATCTATCCTATTCTTCTTGTCTTCTATCTTCAATCTGTCGCTCCACGCGAACCTCCTCTATTCTTTATTAAGCTCCTCCAATCCATCCTGGATGCGAGCTCGAGTTCCGTCTAAATACGTCCACATTTGCAATTGACCTGAAATCTATGACTCAAATTGCAAATGTTAAATAACACGTGTTTTGTTATCATCAAAACAAATGATCGTGGTGCTCTAGCACCAACAATCTCCACCTTTCTGATGATGACAAAATCGTAAATAATAATGCATAAAAATCCTCCCCCTTTTTGACATTATCAAAAAGGTTTGATTGGTTTTAAATTTCCTATAACTCCACCTTAAGACATGCTCTTCTATGAATTTATTTTAACAAAGGTGATATTCTCCCCCTTTTTGTAACAACAAGATAGCTATTATTTTTCTTCCCCTTACTAAAGGAAATTTAGCTAACTTGCATCTCCCCCTTAAAAATTTGACAATTAGCTCATCATTTTTTAACTCCCCCTATCTAAATTCTTATAAAAAGATAGGGTTAAGAATTTTTACCTCACCTACCATGGCTAATAAAATGGCCCGAATGGTGGTGGTGGCCACATCGGATGGGGCTCCCATCCGTAGCTTGGAGGCCTGGGCATTGGCACCGGTCTCCAATCTGGTGGTCGACGTGCGGCGGGTCCGTTGTTTGTTCGCCGTCTCGTCGGTCTTCTTGTTCTCCTCCTTGGTCTACTCCTTGGTTCTCCCAACTCGAGTTGACCAGACTTGAGCTTGTAGGTCCAGTCCTTTATGTTGTAATTATCCCTGAACCCTACAAAACAAGATTCTAATTCTTTTTTCGGTATCCAAGTGGGCTTGGATCCGGATTTGTTAGCGGGTCTCCTTGATGGAGATCCTTTCTCAATCTTAGGGCTATATAAATCATCTACTTTGTTGATTAGTTTGTTAGAGTTTTCCCTAAGATATGCAATTTCTTTTTCTATAGTATTCATCTTAGTCTTTAAATCAGAAATTTCTATTTTTAGACTAACATTTTTCTTAATCAATTTATTATTTTCATTGATGAGGTCTTGATTTTCTAATAATAGGTTATCATTTTTAGGACTAGCTTCTATGTCCTTAAGTTATTTTTCTAACCTATCATTTTCATTTTTAAGAAAACTAAGGTTCTTCTTCATGCTTTTGTTTTCTATTTTTAGTGATTTACTAATCTCAAATAGTTCATTAAAAGCTTCTTGTAAATCGAAATTTACCTCGTTGTCGCTGTCGTCGCTGTCGTTGTCACTTTCTCTGATTGCCATGAAACCAAGGCACGCGGTTTCCTTCTCCCCGAGATCTTCTTCCGAGCTCATCTCCTCATGAGTGCCTTCCAACCTCCTCCATATCTCGTGGGCGGTGGTGCACTCTTGGATTTTCTCGAACTCTTCCGGACTCAACGCGCAATACAGGGCATTCATTGCCTTTGCGTTTAGTGAAAGCTCTCGAATCTGCAGTTGCGAGTAGCCTCCTTGAGGTCGCTTCGGGATCTCGTATGGGGTTTCGCAACATCCCCATATCTCGAATTCAGTGGCTTGGAGCCACGTCTTCATCCTCAACTTCCAATATCCGAAGTCCCTCCCGTCGAAATAGGGCGGTTGGACGGTGGACTGCCCTTCGGAGATTCTGATTGCGGCTATGCTTCCCTCCATGATCTTCTTGCCGGGTGTTACTCCGATCTTGCAAGAACCTGCTCTGATACCAAATGAAGGTTTCCTACTTGGAGGGGGTGAGATCAGTGTGACGTAAAAAAATGCGGAATTGAAATATAAATAATCTCACAAAAAATCAATCGCACAAGTACACAAGTAATTTTAGGTGGAAACCCAAACCGGGTGAAAACCACCACCTAACCCTCTTGAGTTAGGATTTTCCGATCAACCTAGTTGATCAAATACACTAACCGAATCACTTTAAAACGAGGGTGATTCAACCTCAGTACAACCACGCTACAAGTACGAGGGTAGCGTTCCTCAACCCCTTCTCTCCACGAGAAGGATTTTGTCCCACGAAGGAGACGGGAATTCGCAAAGCGAATACCCAACCAAAAGACAAAGATAAAATAAACAACAAGTCCTATAGAGCCAACAAAGTAATTATGAACCTAAGCTTCTATAGGAATTAGGATGCTTCCCTTTGAAAGGAGTGCATCGATGACGCGGTGCGTGTGCCACGCGATGGCGCAACGTCGCTCTCGTAGACACCGGCAGGAGAGCAGGTGCGCAAAGGCTTGATGCTCTCAAGGGAATGGAGCTTAAGCTTGGAGAGCAAGATCTTTTCTGGACACAAAAGAGTGTGAAAGTGTGTAGCTAAGTGTATTCAAGTGTGTATCTTGTGTATCTTTGTGTTGCAAAGGTTCCCCTCTATTTATAGAGGCCTTAGGAAGGCTTTAGAAGGCTTAGGAAAGGTTCTATAGCCATTGGGAACAAAGCCCAAGAGAATTAGGCCGAAATCAGGACAATGATTACATTTGACAGGGCAATCAGACGTCTAACTCTTTCATCAGACGTCTGGATCCTCACTTTAAGACGTCTGATTCCAAGGTCAGACGTCTGATTCTATGCGGGTTTCCTCCTGACTTGAATCAGATCTAAACAGGGTTTTTGTTCAAGTCCATCAGACGACATACAGGACGTCTGGAACTATGTATGGACGTCTGGAAACCTACTTTTACTGTGGGAATTGATTTTCCAAACGTTGCAACGGCTAGAAAATCTCTGAGAAGAGATTTTGGGTCAGTCGAGGCAAAACGGTCATTTATCAGACGTCTGGAAAGGCCTAAGGACGTCTGATAAGGCTCTAACGGTCATATCTTGCAGTGTTTGCTAAGCCAGCCAACGGTCCACTATCTGGACGTCTGGCAAGTCCATCAGACGTCTTCTAAGACGTCTGGACTAAGGTCTGGACGTCTGATTTCATCAGACAGAATACTGACTCCAGCCTAATAGTTATCAGACGTCTTAAAATACTTTATCAGACGTCTGATTTTGGAATTAGACGTCTGGAAGTGCTGTTTGAACCCTATATTGGTTTTCTAAGTATTCTACCGAAAGCCTAAGTATCCTAGGGTTGTGCCGGTGTTCCTAGGACTACTGTTAGGGTACTTTGAGGCTCTTTAACATAATATTCTAAGGAAAATAAGAGCAAGAAAATAAAGACAAGAGATACAAGAAAGGATTAAAAAGAATCTATCCTATTCTTCTTGTCTTCTATCTTCAATCTGTCTCTCCATGCGAACCTCCTCTGTTCTTCATTAAGCTCCTCCAATCCATCCTGGATGCGAGCTCGGGTTCCGTCTAAACACGTCCACATTTGCAATTGACCTGAAATCTAGGACTCAAATTGCAAATGTTAAATAACACGTGTTTTGTTATCATCAAAACAAATGATCGTGGTGCTCTAGCACCAACAACTGTGATTGTAGGTACTCTTCTGAGGCTGGCCAAAGCGGTTAGATCAGAGAAAAGTGCGAATGAAGGTTCTGTAAGTGCCCCCACAGCACCCCTACCTTAGTTTTCATTCCATAACCTAATAACTCAAACCCAAATCAACTTAGGTGCTTTTTATAAACCTAAGGATAGATTTGGTTGTTCGTTTGCCACCTCCACTCACCTCGCCATCCACATAAATAAAAAAAAAAAGTGTTATCTGATTATGGGATTTTCTGAAAGAGACACACCTTAACACCCACAACTCTCGACTTAAGGCACACCACTCCACTTTGATTCTACCACTTAACCAGGATCTAACCTATGGACCTGGTACACTTCAACTCAAAATAAATGAGTAGAAATCTGATTAGGCTAAGACATTGTGTGCCTTAATCTGTAGTGCGAATAGGCTAATTGATTGATTTGTTTGGGCCGCACCACTCAAATTAAAAGCAATTCATCAAGTAGCTTGCCAATTAGGGTTGATTCTTAGGGCTGAACCAAGCACTCCACATTTTTTCTTTGATTTCTAAAGGAATATATCATCACCAATGCTTGCAAAACTTGGAGTGTTCTACTAAACCTTGAATGAACCAACCTAAGAATCAAACCCTGAAAGCTACAAAACAAGGTTAAATCCTAAAAGACACATCATAAAATAACCTTGTTTGAAAACCCTGGTTGTGCACGCACACACATTTTAACTGATCTTTAAGCACACAACCCATCTAAAGGGCCCATCACATTCCAAGAGCACGATCATCCTAAGCCAAACTAAAATTGAGTAGATGTTGGCCTTAAAGATTGATTTGCTCTTCGAGGCTCAGACTGAGATTTTTTTCGATTAATCTGTTTCTACTGGTCCATCTGATGTCTAGCTAGGGGAGTAGCAACAAATGACCGCAACTGGGGGGTACACTAGGAACCGGAGGCACAAGCCAAAGGAAGAACCTTCTCCCCAGTCCCTCCTTCTAACTGGTTGGATTGACCAGATAAAAGTAGACTAAATCATTTATAATCTCAAGATGGGTCCTGGGAGTTTGTAGGTCTTTAGGCTACCCACATAAGGACAGGTTTGGTTGATTGAACTGCAGGGCACCTTTCTCTATTCTGCTTTTCCTCCTACTCCACAATGTATCCTTCCACATCATTCACACATTTCCAATACTACCCTCCTACCAACATGTATCCCTAAGATGATTACTATTCTGACTTGACTTGTAATTACCCATCCACTAGCCAAGATGACTTTGATTTAGGATATGAATATAGACCTCAGTGTCCAGGGCCTAACCCTGGACAGCAAGACTATGATTATTATCCTTCCTAGAGCTAGAATGATTATAGATCTTCATCCTTTGATCACTAAACCAACCCGATCTACAATCAGGAAGGATATAATGATTATAACAGCTACCCTCCTAGTATTCCACTGAACATAGGTCACCACCATCCTTTAAACAACCTGAAACGACCTACCATCAGGGAGGGACCTGAGAACCTCGATATCTTGACTACCCTAGATTTAACCTGAACCCACCCAACCATGAACCAATCCAGTTGGTTCAGGTGAACCAGATCCAGGATAGAGTGTTGGCTAATTTGAGGAACACTATAAAATCTATAGACGCTCAGCCAACACCATGCACTGAAGCATTGGAGCCTATAATCAAAATGATTGATGAACTTAATAGTTCTCTATTAGATTTGCTCCAAAATGTTAGGGATAGGGACCTGGGTGAGTTTCTTCTTGGGAATTTATCGAGGATGAGGATGAAATTTGTGGTTGCCCTAGTCAAATCTTGGGATGATTCTCAAGATGAACCCCCTTCAGGAGAGCCAATGTCTGAACCCACTCAGGCGCTTGTCGGGGGGGATACATTTTCTGAGACCGGGGATGACCAGGTTGGGCTAGAGCGACCCATTGGGGATGAACCGATTGATTCACCCGAGATCCCCGAGCCAGGGAGCGAGGAAAAATGTCTCTTTGAACCAGGAAATGACAATTGATTTTGAGACATATATAAATGAGGATCATGGATTCTTTGATTCTGAGGGTGAAGAATCTCTTAGTGAAGTCTCACTTGAGTGTAAGGAAGATGATTTTAGTGAGACAAACGAGCTTGAGGAATTTGATGAACTGTTTGATAGCCCAATTATTGAAGATTTGGAATCGATTGGGGCTAACTTGGAGGATTTGAATCCTCATTTACTAGAAGATTCAATCAATAGACCCATTCCTCAGCCACACCTCAAGGGGATTGATTTTGATTTGGAAATCATTGTACACAAGTCAATCATAAGTCAGCCATGATTTTTGGACTTGGGAGAATCATATGGGGTGAATGATATGCTAGAGGTCCCGGAACCTGAGCATTTGATGTTGGAGGATAGGAATGTTGAAATGAAAATTTAGGAGGTTAATTTTGAGGGGAAAACAAGTTTGGATCTAAGGGTTCCTATTGACCTAAAACCACCTACTTTCTACCAGGATGCTTCCAATATCTTTCACGTGCAACCCAAGCTCGAAATAACTTATTATTTTTCTGAGCTAGATGTTAAGTGGACAACTGCACCTATTGAACCATCTTTACCCGTTGTCCAACACTTTGGTCTTATGTTGCACACAACTAAACAGCATGCCCGACCCCGCAAACACAACAACCTTCGGTTCTGGGTGATTTTCATCCAGAACCTTAAAACCACTCGACCCTGGGGCATGGGTCTGCACCATAATCTGGTCCACGTCTGTGGACATCTTTTGTTGGCAGGTTTCAAGATTAATATTTTTATTTTAATTCTGACCCGCACTAGTGAATTCTCAATTTCTTCCTTGTATGTATTTTTTTCCTAGCTGAAGGCATTAAATTTAGCACGTGTTTATATTTCACATTCTCTGCAAAGCTGACTAGATTCCTCATGATGTTCAGGTGATATTCTATTTACTCTACCCTTTTCATGTCTTTGCTTTTATAATGAGGACATTGCATCATTTAGGCATGGGGGGGTGGATAATCAATTCTTGAAATCATTATGTTAACTCTGTAGAATTTCTTTTAGTTTCTTATAAAATTAAAAAAAAAATTAAAAATTTGAAAAAGATAAAAAAAAGAAGGAAATTAGGAAAAGAGAACTTAGGCATTTGGAAGTTATTAACTTTAGAAAATGATACGAGAGGACCACAACAGTTAGACTCTTCTGATCTTTGGGCTTAATTAGCCCGAGTGTCCACTCGAATGTGGACTTAGTCTCGAGTCCTCGGCAATTCAAATTCATTTTTAATTTGGCTAATAAATTGGGATGATAAGTATGCAACTTATCAACCCACCCTTTGATTTGAAGGGACTTTAAGCCTAAGCATCTACACACATTTTTTGCACTGACTCACTTTTCGACAGTTTCTTTGGAAATTGGGCAGCTAATGAATTATTTAGGGTGGTATGGCTGGCAAGTTGTCAGTAGTAACATCTCCTCGGTCGGTTGTCTAGAGCCCAGTCATAAGACCATTTTCATTGTACTGCCTTTAGGTAAATCTTAGATCAGTAAAGCCACCTACTTAAAGAAAATAAAAAAGAAAAACAAAAAAATAAAAAGAAAAAGAAAAAAAAATAGAAAAAGGAGAAAAAAATAAAAAATAAACAAAACCACACTTCACCGCACGAGTATGGCTGGCAAGTTACCGTGGGTAACAACCCATTGGCCGATTGTCCAGAACCCAACTCACAAAAAAATGCACAATAATTCCCAAAACATTTAGGGAAGAAGCAGGGAAGTCAAATAAACTAGGGAGATATATACTGTGTTCGCCCTTATGTTGACCCTAAAAATAAAAGAAGTAGGGAGAAAGCTACCAGTCGAAAAGATAAACCTTTAGGCAAGGTCACCTAGGGTTATAGAAACCCGAAGTCCATTTTAATGGCCTCCTAGTGAGTCTTTCACTATTTTCACAAGATGCTTAGCACTTCGAATCCTTTTTGAGTCTTGGGCAGGTCAGGTAGCCGTAGAAAGTTATTCTAGAACTCTCAAACGCCAAAAGTACAAAAAAAATTAGAAAAGAAGAAAAGCAAAAAAAAATGTATCTTCCCTTTTCAAATAAGGCGAGGACTTGGACGGTCTGCATTCTGGTAGGCACTCGAGTACTATTGAGTCTTCGTAGTTTAGGACCATAGTTGAAATTTTCTATTGTTAATAAACGACTTAGGCCTAAGCGATCTAATCCTAATTTTGATTTTATACATAGAATGTAGTTTAATTTTGCTAGGAACAAGTAAAATTTAGGCATGGGGGTATTATATAGACACATCTATTTTGGTTTAAATCCTATTCATGCATGTTCCTAGGCTTAGATTTGCATTTCACGTTATAAATATTGCATAACATGCATCATTTTGCATTTAGAATAGTGGTATATATTTTAGGTTAATTAGCTCTTTTTTATGGTTAGGAGAGAAGAAGACTTATTTCAGGGCCTCGGATGGATGATCGGACTGTACAGATCTGATTAAGACGATGATCGAAGTCTAACGCCTCTGAAATCATCTAGATCGCAGAACCATAGCATCATACAATATCTGAGGAAGATCAATGGCCAGGGGGCAATGCGACATCCATATAGGTTTCCGATGAAAAATCTAACCGTACGGATGGATTCGGAGCAATGATCGTAGTCCAGTAGCAAGGGAATAAAGATCTGAGCACCGTGGCACCCTCTACAAAAGAAAGAAGAATGGACGGCCCAGATGGCTCCACGTGCCACCATCTAGGCCGCCCAACGTTGGCCAGCAGTAGCTCACATGCACAGCCGCAGCTGCGTGCAGCGCACCGTGCATAGCCGCAGCCGCAGTCATGCGTAGTGCACTGCGCATAGTCGCAACCTCGCACAGCAGCAGCGTAGCACATGCCAGTGCGCGCGTGCGCACGGCGTGGGGAGCACGGGTGCATGAAGTGCGCAGCACGCAATGCGCTTGCCAGCAGAGCGGCCATGGATCTTCAGTGACATGGTCCTTTAGTGACGCTTGCAGCTATCACTAATGGTCTGTACGCGTCAGAAAGAGGAATTGAAGGGCAGATCTTCAGCGACAACTGCAGCATCGTTTATGGACATCAGTAATGACCAAGATGCGAATTTGTTCTTCAACCTCCACTATAAAAGGAACTACCCACCACCATTCCAAACCATATCTTCTTTTCTTCCTCTCACCACCTCCAAGGCTCTAGAGAGAGCTTGTCCCAAGCCCAGGATGCTCCTCTCGGGTAGAAAATCAAATAGTTTTCCTCCCCTCATCGCCATTTGTGGAGCATCCCGTGGCCATCCTCTCACCGCCTTTCGGGAAGAAGATCCTCACCACGACGCCATCCTACCCCATCCTCCAGCTTTGTCCTCCTTCGTCCCTCTCCTCACCACCTTCCTCCAAGAGATGTCAGAGCAAGTCGTCCGCCAAGCAACTGTCGAGGGGGATTTCTCTCACCCCTTTCTATCTTTTTATGCTTTTGTAGTGTAGATTTTCCACTTTCATAGTTGTAACAAACAATTCTTGATAAAAAGATGATAGTTTCTCTCTCTCCCTCTCTCTCTTATATTTTTGCAAGTAGATAAAGTTTTCATTGACCTATTCGCTTGCTTGTTAAAAATACCAAAAGAATTAGAAAAGACAAAAATGACCAAAAAGAAATAAAAGTGAAGTGCGGATTTCATAAAACCAGACGTTCGCCTCCCTGTGTTCGACTCGGGACTCATCTCGAGTTTCGATTATAAATTTTATTTGACCATGTGTTTTGCAACTACGACGATGGGTTACTCGTAACCCGGATTTCAAACTCGCGAAACACGTGCAATCACCTGCCTTTTTTAGGCACAACTTGGACCGGGCTCACCCAATGGCTGTTAGAGATTGGGTGGATGATACCAGCATCTAACCATTTGATGATCTCTTTCTTCACGACCTCTTGAAGATTCAGATTGAGTCATCTTTGCATTTCTTAAGATGGTCGTGAGCCCTCTTCAGTGTAGATATGATGTGTGCAATAAGAGGGCCTTATCCCAATCAGATCATCTAGAGTCCATTTGATGGCTCTTCGATGCTGCTGGAGAACATAAATTAGCTTCGTTTCTTGATTAGGTGTGTGTCAGGAATTGATAATCATAGGAGATGTTTGATTGGAACCCAAATAGATATACTTCAGATGATCTAGGAGGGGCTTCAATTCCAATACCGGGTTATCAACAGTAGGCGAGGGTTCAGGATGGGCCTCAAAAGATAAGGTGGGAGCTATGGGTAGATATGGATTAGTTCTGGGCTCCTCTATCTGTGGGTCAAGATCTTCTCGAGGTTGAGAATCAGAGATAATTAGGTTTTCCTCTATAATCGGGTCCTCAATCACAAAACTAATGTCACATACTTGTTCAATTGCCCTACAGTTTATTCCCTTCTGGGCCTTAAAGATGTCAATCCTCAGAGTCTTGTTCTCGTATTTCAACTCGATTTGGCCCTCTTCATAGTTGATATTTGCCTTAGCTATGACTAGGAACGGTCTCCCTACGATGATTGGTGTGTTTCTTACGTTTTCATGAGTGTCCATATCCAATACGATGAAGTCTACCAGGAAATAGAAACCTCAGATTCGAACTAGAACATCCTCGAGAACTCCTCTAGGTGACTTGATTGATCTGTCTACTAACTGCAAGCTTCCTCAAAATGATCTAATAGGGATGTAGGGATTAGGTTTACGGAGGCTCCTAAATATAATAAGGCTTGATCGAATTCTAAGTCACCGATCTTATAGGAGATCAAAGGGGTGCCAGGATCTTTTACTTTTTGCAAGAGTTTCTAAAGATGATTGAGCTGACTTGGCCAGAAAATATGATCGAGCTCCCATCTTTGTTTTGCATCTTATGCTTTGGTGTACATAAATCCTTCAGAAGTCTTGTATAGGCCAGTATGTGGTGGATTGCATCCATAAAGGGGATGTCTATCTGGACTTGCTCAAAGAGCTTGACTAGATCTTCCTCAAGTGCCATGGGTTTGGGTTTCCTCTTTCCTTTGGTCAAGGCCTCAGGAAATGGAACCTCTATAGGTTCCTCTAGCATTGGTTCAGGCTTTGGATTTGGGATAGGGGTGTTCTAGATAACCATCCTAGGGTTAGGCTTTGAACTACCAAGCTTAGAGTGGCTAGGATAAGGTGGATCCTAAGTTGATTTGCCTCTATGAGTGGTAATAGAATTAAGGCCTACCTAGTTTTGGTTTAGAGTTGGCAAAATAGGTGGTTGCTGCTAATATCCCAAATACGATGTCGAAGCCTCCATCCCATCGGATGATGGAGTAGTAGGGGCCTAATATACGTAGTGAGCTTGGACCTGATTCAGGTTCATAACGTGCCTTTGGTTCTGCACATTATTTGGATTTGACAGAGGTTGAGATGGAAGTGCCCAAGGTTGGCGAGACCCAACCATCTGTGCGAGCTGATTCTGAACCTCTGTGATCTCATCTTTGTGCTTTTACTGCATAGCCACATTGGTTTTTTGGATGTCAACCAGGGTTTGTAGAATTAGAGTCATGTGATCCTCCCTTGAAGGCTCAGATTGGTAATTTGGGTTAAGCGTAGGCTGAGTGGGCTAATATGGGCACGAAGCCTATGGTCGGGGTTGGAACTAAGGTCTGGTGTTTCGATTATTTCCCAACCATGCAAAGTTGGGATGATTGCGCCATCCAGGGTTGGAGGTATTAGAGAATGGATCATTCTTGATGGCGTGGAGGACCTCGCAAGTATGAGGAACTCCAGAAAAGTTAGAGTATGAAGGTTCAGAATTCCCCTAACTAGAGTAGGCAGGTCTGGAGTTTCTTTCGAAACCAAGATTAGACAGGGGTGGATACGGGTCCATCCCCTGGTAAGAGTGGTGGTAAATTTTACGCACAGCCTCCCAACCTGAGGGTGGTTGCGCATACATGTTCTACTGTGCGGCGGTGGCTTTGTGAAGATGTCGAGCCAAGTCATCCACCTTTTTCTCAATTGTAGAGACCTTATCCAAGCGACTAGACACCAACTCTAGATTGACAGATGCGGATAGGCCTTGAGTGTCATGTGCCCCTTGCATGTTTGTCAATGCACGGGTGGTCGTCCAATCGAACACACCCATAGATTCATTATTTATGGAGTTCTCTCACATGTTCTTGAGAACCTCCCAAACTGTATCTTCATGTTGACCCATGATGTTCCCACCATAGGTTGATTGACAAAGAGATTGATATCTGATGTAAACACATTTACACTACTTAAGATGTCTATTTATGCATGTTCTTAAGCATAGGATTGCATTGCATGCTATAAATATTGCATAACATGCATCATCTTACATTTAGAGTAGTTTGAATAAAATGGAGGTTAATTGTCTCCTTTTATGTGCTTAGACAGGGCAAACATTTTATCGGGGCCTCGGATCGAAGATCCAACTGTATGGATGTGATCAGGGTGACAATTGGAGTTTAACGACTCCAAGATCACCCTAATCAGACATCCGCAGTATCAGATAGTGATCGGGGAACCCTAGAAGATCAAGGGTCAGGATGGTGTAAATCCATACTTCAAATGACAAATCCGACCATACGGATGAATTCGGATCGGCGATCGCAGCCTAACGACGCAAAAATCGAGTCAATCCAACATCCGTAGCACCATCTACAACATCCAGAAGATGGACGGCAAAGATGGCACCACGTGGCGCCATCTCAGCCGCCCAAACGATCGCATGCAATCACTGAAGCCTCCGTGTTCGCCCTCTCTCCACCGTTGGATCTCGATCCAACGGCTGTGAACAGTCGCACCACAATTCGCCTGCTCGACCATCCGCGCCTCGTAGCACAGCGGTCGAGGGCGCTATCGCGAGCAGCGGATGTGCGTTCGAGCCGTAGTGAGGAGGCGAAGGGCGCAGGCGAGCGAGCGCGGGTGTGCGTCAGATCTTGATCTGATGGCTGTCTGCGCTCAATAGCGATGACGCGCTATTGCACGCCCGTGCCTCACGTGGCATCGTATGCGTTGGGCGAGCACGCAGTAGTGGGTGAAGACGCATCTTAAGCCATCCGATCTCGCGATCGGACGACTATGGATGAAAGAACGCGGGTAGGAGTTGAGAGAGAGAGCAGCTGAGTGGGCACGCGTGGGCGACGGGCACTATGCGCATGTTGGGGTTTAGTGACGGTTTTATCCGTCACTAAAGACCCCTCATTTATTGTTTTAAAGATGTAATGACCAATTTGCCCCCACTCCTTGCAACTATAAAAGGAGACCCCCTCCACAAGAAATTCTCATCCCTTCCTTCTCTTCTCTACCTCTCCAAAGCTCAAGAGAAGCTTGTCCTACACCTGGGATGCTTCTCGTGAGATAAAGTCCAAATTTTCGTCCCCCTTCGGAAGTGGATCCCGCGACGACGACAGTGTGCTGCTCTGTTCCCGTTCTTCTGCTTCGTCCTCCTTCGTCCTCCTTCGTCCAGGTGTCGTCTAGTCCGGCTCATCCTCCAAGCGACCGTCGAGGAGGATATCTCTCTCCCTATTCGTTTTACTACTTTCTAATATAGATTTACTGCTTCTAGTGTAGTTCTATTCGACCTCCAAGCATTCGTCGAGGAGGACATTTCTCCCTCCATTCTTTTAATTCTTTCTCGAGTAAATTTATCGCTTTCTAGTGCAGTTGTTTTATGCTTTCTAGCTATAATGAACAATCTCCTTAATGATAAATTCTCTGTTTATTCTACATCTCATTTTGATTTCTGTGTGTAATATTCTCTCTCTCTCTTACCCTCTCTCTCTCTTCTATTTATTGTAAATAATTAGATAGTTTTAAATTGAATTACTTTGTGACAAATAAAAACAAACGCATAGTTTTTAAATCAAACGTCCTCCTCCCTGTGTTCGACCCGGAATTTCAATTTTGGTATAAATTTTATTTGTTGAACATGAGTTCTTCGCTTTCAAACTACAATGACAGGTTTTCCAAAACCTAACACGTCAGCTTAGCAATTCTAGCGTTCAACATTTTCGCGCTGTTGCCGGGGAGGCGACGATCTTTGATTTCTCTTCGCATTTTGTAACGTACAAATCATTTACCTCACTTTTCTTCTTTCGTATTGTAATTGCAGGTACTCTTTCGAGACAGGAAAAAGCTGTAGATCGGAGTAAAGTGTTGTGGAAGGTTCTGTAAGTTATCCCCCACCTCCCACCCATTAGATTTCATTCCACAACATAATAATTCAAACGTCAATCAACCTAGGTATTACGGGGAGTAAAGTGTTGTGGAAGATTAGATTGTTTGTTGTTTGACACCCATACTCACCCCAACCCCCACATTAAAAAAAAGAAAAAATTAAAAAAAATCTCACAGAGGTACACAACCTCATCTGATTTTCAAACTCAACCGATAAATCGATCTTAGGAGCTGGTGCACACATCCAAACACATAATTGAGTAGAAATCAGATTAGGTAATCATTTGTCTGCCTAATTAAGTGGTGCATCAGGTCAATTGTTTGAGTTGATTGGGCCACACCACTTCAATTAAAATCAACTCATCAAGTAGCTGCCAATTAGGTTCAACTCTTAGGGATTTACCAGGCACTCCACATTCTTTTTAAGCTTTAATGGAAAACATCTTCACCTGTGCTTTCAAAACCTGGTGTGCCAACGAAACCTGTTTGAAAACACCTAAAGTTGAATCCTAAAAGCTACTAAGCAAGATTTGAACCTTAAAATTCACCGCATCAAAAACAATCTTGCTTGAAAGCCATTGGCTATGAACGCACACACAAATCAATCAATCATTAAGGGCACAACCCATTTAAAGGGCCATCACATTCCAAAACACATTCAAACCTAGCCCTAAATAAAATAGAGTAGACGTTGGCCTTAAGGATTGGACTCACTCTTCAGAACCTAGAACAAGATTATTTTCGATTAGTCTGTTTCTACTATTCAATCTGATGTCTAGCTAAGGGAGTAGAATCAAATGATCATGGCTGGGGGGTACACTAGGAACAGGAGGCGCAAGCCGAAGGAAGAACCTTCTCCCCAATCCCTCCTTCTAACTGGTTGGATTGAACAGACAGAAGTAGATAAAATCATTCCTTTATCTCAAGATGGGTTTCGGGAGTCTGTAGGTCTGTAGGGTAACCCAATTAAGGACAGGTTTGATTGTTTGTATTGCAGGGCACCTTTCTTCCTCCCGTGTCTCATGAATCCTTCCACATATTTCACGCATTCCCACTCTTTCCCTCCTGTTGTGAATTATCCTCAACATGACGATTATCCCGACTCGTACTGTAATCAATCATCAGTTAGTTGGGATAACTCGGATTGGGGATACAGTTCCGGACCCCCGTGTTTAGGGTCTAACCCTGAACACTTTGATTGTGATTTCTATCCTTCTCAGAGCCACATTGATTATAGATCGTCTTCCTTTCATTAACAACCTAATACGATCTACAATCAAGAAGGATACACCGATCCTTACCCATCCTCTGATTTCACTGCCTTTAGGTCGTCACCATCTTTTGAACAATCTGAAATGACCTATTATCAGGAAGGGTATAACGAATCTCAATTCGTTAATTCCTCTGCATTGATGTCAAATCCGGTCAATCCTGAACCAACTCATTTGGTTCAGGTAAATAGGTTCAAGATAAGGTTCTGGCTAACTTGAGGAATATCATACTATCTTTAGAAGTTCAGCCAATACCTTGCATTGAGAGATTGGAGCCTATGATTGAAATGATTGATGATTTGAATAAGTCTTTGTTGGATTGGCTCCAGGATGTTAAGGATAAGAACCTGAGTGAGTTTCTACTTGGGAAATTAGCGAAATTGAGGATGAGATTCGTGGTTGCTTTGATTCAATCATGGGATGATTCCCAGGATGAACCCTCTTCAGGAAAGCCAATGACAGAACCCGCTCAGGCACCTATTGGGGGGACATGTGTTACGAGGCTGACCAGATTAAATTAAAGTAACCAATTAAGGATGATCTAATTTCTTCACCTAAGATCCCTGAGCCGGGTTATGAGGAAACGTATGTCTCCTTGGAACAGAAAGGGACAAATGATTTTAGGACATACATTGATACAAATCCTGATTTTTTTGATGGTGAAGATTCAAGTTGCGAAGTCTCACGCGAGTTTTCTGAACACGATTTTTGTGAGACGATTGGGCCTGAGGAATCTGATAAATCATTTTATAGCCCAATAAATGAGGAAACTGATCTTATTAGGACACACATTGTGGATCCAGAATCGCATTTTCTGGAGGGTTCAATTCAATGCCCTGATTGTCAGTTACACCTCGTTGAGCTTATTGATGATTCTATTTCTGAGATAATTAGACCCAAGTCAATTTTGATTCTGCCACATCATTTAGACTTGGAGATTTCTGATGGGGTGATTAATATACAAGAGGTCCTGGAATTTGATATGCTGAATAAGGAGGATAGGAGCTAGGAAGTTCTGATTTGGGAAGTTAACTTTGGAGGAAATGGAAGATTGAGTTGAAGGGTTCCTTTTAAGCTGAAACTAGCAAATCAGAACCCTTACGACATTTGTTTTGAGGATGTCAAACCCAAGCACACATTCAACGATTATCCTTTTGAGCTTAATTTCTCTGTAACCCAACTTTTTGGTCTTGGGTTGCATCCTAATAAATCGCAGGCCCGACCCTGCTTGCATTCTGATTTTAGGTTTTGGGTAATTTTTATCCAGAACCTAAGATATTCTCGATTATGGGGGATGGGTCAACACCACAATCTAGTCCACATCTATGGACCTCTGCAGAAAGGTCGAAGGATTCTTTTGTTTATTCTGATTCTGACCTGCACTTGTGAATTCTACATTTCTCTTCTTTGTATAGTGTGCCTAGCTGAAGGCACTAAACTCAGTGCATATACAGTTCCTTTTAGTTTTCATCTCGGAGCGGACCTAACATTCATGCAATTCAGGTGCTTTCTACGCTTTTCCACTCTGTTTTATGTCTTTTTAATACAATGAGGACATTGCATTAGATAGGCATGGGGGGGTGGACATTCATCTCTGAAGTCATTCGTCGGCTCCGTAGATTTGTTTTATTTTCTTTTATAAAAGAAAAATTTGGAATTAGGAAAGAGAATTTGGGTTTAAGAAAATTTTCAAACTTAGGAAATACTACATTATGATTTGAACACAAAGACCCTTCAAGTCTTTGGACTTAATCAGCCCGTGTATCCACTAAAATGTGGATCTATTTTTTGAGTTCTTGCCAACCTAAATTTTATTTTAATTGGAGTAAATAAGTTTGGATGATAAGTACACGACTTATCAACCCGTCCTCTGATTTGAGGGAATTTTGAGTTTCTAGCATCTACACACTATCTTGTCACGACTCGTTGTTTGGCGATTTTAACAAAAATTGGGTAGCTAATGAACCTTCTAGGGTGATATGGCTGGCAAGTTATCGTGGGTAACAGCTCATAGGTAGGTTGTCCAGAGCCCAGTCACTAGATCTTTTTCTTTTTGCTACCTTTAGGTAAATCTTAGACTAGGGAAGCCACCTACTGAAAAAAGAAAAAAAAATCAAAAAGAAAAGGAGAAAAGAAAAAAAAGAAAAAAGCCACAGTTCGCCACACGAGTATGGCTGGCAAGTTGTCGATGGTAATAGCTCATCGACCGGTTGTCCAGAACCTAGCTTAGTGAATGCACTAAAAATTCCCAAAACACTTAGGAAGAAGAGGAGAAATAGAATAAATCGGGGAGATATACACTGGATTCACCCTTGTGTTGACCTCGTAAAAAAATAAAAGTAGGGAGAAAGCTACCGGTTATAAAGATACACCTTTAGGTAGAAATCTTTTTGAGGTCACCAGAGGCGTAGAAACCCGAAGTCTGTTTTAATTGTCGGTCAACGAGTCTATCACATTCACAATAAGATGCTTAAAACTTAGGGTTCTCATCAAATCTTGGGTGAGTTGAATGGCCATAGAAAGCCACTCTTAAACCCTAAAATTTGAAAATAAAAAAAAAATTTAAAAGAGTAAAAAGAAAAAAAGAAATTTTTCTTTGAATAAGGCGAGGGTTTGAGGCGGTCTGCATTTTGGAAGATACTCGGGCACTGTTATGTCTTTGAAAGTTCAGTTCCTAAGTAGACAATTTCTTAATGACTGAAAATAACTCAGGCCCAAATAATCCAACCTAATTCTTCTATAAATAGCATATAGTTTTTGCTAGGGACTATCTAAAGCTAGGCATGGGGGTATGATGTAAACACATTTACACTACTTAAGATGTCTATTTAAGCATGTTCTTAAGCATAGGATTGCATTGCATGCTATAAATATTGCATAACATGCATCATCTTGAATTTAGAGTAGTTTGAATAAAATGGAGATTAATTGTCTCATTTTATGTGCTTGGACAGGGCAAACATTTTATCGGGGCCTCGTATCGAAGATCCAACCGTATGGATGTGATCAGGGCGACGATTGGAGTTCAACGACTCCAAGATCGCCCTAATTAGACATCCCAGCATCAGATAGTGATCGGGGAACCCTAGAAGATCAAGGGCCAGGATGGTGTAAATCCATACTTCAAATGACAAATCCGACCGCACGGATGAATTCGGATCGGCAATCGCAGCCTAACGACGCAAAAATCAAGTCAATCCGACATCCATAGCACCATCTACAACATCAAGTAGATGGACGGCCAAGATGGCGCCATGTGGTGCCATCTCAACCGCCTAAACAGCCACATGCAATCACTGAAGCCTCCATGTTTTCCCTCTCTCCACCGTTGGATCTCGATCCAACAGCTGTGAACAGTCACACCACAATTCGCCCGCTCGACCATCTGCACCCCGTAGCGCAGCGGTCGAGGGCTCTATCGCGAGCAGCGGACGCGCGTTCGAGCCGCAGCGAGGAGGCGAAGGACTTGGGTGAGCGGGGGAGGGCGTGCATCAGATCTTGATCGGACGGCCGTCTGCGGTCAATAGTGATGACGCGCTATTGCACGCCCGTGCCTCACGCGGCATTGTACACGCTGGGCGGGCGCACAGCAGCAGGTGAAGACGCATCTTTAGCCGTCCGATCTCGCGATCGGACGGCTGTGGATGAAAGAACGTGGGCGGGCGTTGAGAGAGAGAGCAGTTGAGCAGGCGCGTGTGGGCGGCGAGCACTACGCCCACGTTGGGGCTTTAGTGACGATTTTATCCGTCACTGAAGACCCCTCATTTATTGTTTTAAAGATGTAATGACCAATTTGCCCCCACTCCTTGCAACTATAAAAGGAGACCCCCTCCATACAAAATTCTCATCCCTTCCTTCTCTTCTCTACCTCTCCAAAGCTCAAGAGAAGCTTGTCCTACACCCGGGATGCTTCTCGCGAGATAAAGTCCAAATTTTCATCCCCCTTCGGAAGTGGATCCCGCGACGACGACGGCGTGGTGCTCTGTTCCCTTTCTTCTGCTTCGTCCTCCTTCGTCCTGCTTCGTCCTCCTTCGTCTAGGCATCATCCCATCCGGCTCGTCCTCCAAGCGACCGTCGAGGAGGATATCTCTCTCCCTATTCTTTTTACTGCTTTCTAATATAGATTTACTGCTTTCTCGTGTAGTTCTGTTCATCCTCCAAGCATTCGTCGAGGAGGACATTTCTCCCTCCATTCTTTTAATGCTTTCTAGAGTAAATTTATCGCTCTCTAGTGTAATTTGTTTTATGCTTTCTACTTGTAATGAACAATCTCCTTAATGATAAATTCTCTGTTTATTCTACATCTCATTTTGATTTCTGTGTGCAATATTCTCTCTCTCTCTTACCCTCTCTCTCTCTCTTCTATTTATTGTAAATAATTAGATAGTTTTAAATTGAATTACTTTGTGACAAATAAAAACAAACACGTAGTTTTTAAATCAAACGTCCACCTCCCTGTGTTCGACCCGAAATTTCAATTTCAATCTAAATTTTATTTGTTGAACACGAGTTCTTCACTTTCAAACTACAAGGACAGGTTTTCCAATACCTAACACGTTAGCGTAGCAATTCGAGCATTCAACAATATCTTCACAGAGTCCATGGTAAAAAGACTAGACTTGTTCCCACTTAGGAACTCCGTAATGGGGGCATTTTTGCATGAGATCCAAAAAGTGGTCCCATGCCTCATGAAATGGTTCTCCTGCATTCTGCATAAAGTGTGTGATCTGGTGCCTCAAAGCATTTGTTCGACCAACTGGGAAGAATTTCTTTAGGAATTTAAATTGGAGTTCCTCCCATGTGTTGATCGGATGGGTCAGGGTCTGATACCAGTGGGTAGCTTTATTCATGAGAGAGAAGGAGAACATCTTCATGAGTAAGATATCCTAATTTTGAATAGCAGGCTCGAAGGTCTGGGCTAGATGTTTCAATTACTGGAATTGCTGGAAGGGATCTTCGGAGTTTAAGCCATGGAATTTGGGAATTGCATCGATCATATTTGGTTTGAGTTCAGCATCAAGCCCTCCAACCAAGATTTCTACCTTGGGTTCGATTGCCACTGCAGTGGGGTTGTAATGATCTCACATTTGTGGATGTGGTAGAGGGCTCATGAGTACATGCACAAGATCTGCGAGATGCTGTATCCGATCCTACTCATTGGGCATTTCTTCTTCTAGATTCTCCATGGATGTGGATGAAGGAGATCTGGGCTCAAAAGCAGATGAGTTAGAAGAGATGTCAATGTGGTTGGCTGGTAGTACAAATAAGTGGGTCGAGGCTTGGCCTCACAAGAATGGATTGCTAATGGAGTCCTCAAGGGTGGTCTTACAGACCTCTTGAACATGCACTAAAGAGCCAGATGACGGACAGAATGTGTGATGGACCCAATTGAGGCACCCAAAAAATCTTTGGATGATTAAGGAGGTTCGAGGCCGATGATACCTCTTGATTAGAAAGTCACTCACCCGAGACTTAGTTGGGCAGCCAGGAAGGGAGAGTCCCGTAAAAACCCCTACATGGTAGAGCGTCCCTATAGGTTACAGGGTTTTTCCCACTCGACCTTCGTTGTCATTGAGAATCCAAGTAGATCAGAATGAGCAAGCTTGACCCCTAAGTCTACTAATTTTAATCCTGAATATGTGCCTCGAATTTCACTTGAAATTTAGAATTGATTGTGATTTGTGACCTAATTTGGAGGTTGGTTTTAACACACAAGGTGGGTTAAATTCACCTAACCTGCCCTAAAGTTTAGGATGATTTGGGTAAAGAACCCAAAATCTCCCTGTATGGTTTTTCAAATAGGTTATTAGATCCCACATTCTAGTGATTCAAGTGATTTTTAAAGTCTTCTTTTAGGGTTTGCTTGATTATGTCAATTCAACCAAGGCTTAGGTAACACACGATGTGGGAAATCAATTTTCTTTAAATCAAGCAAGTGTGTTTTCCTGAAACCCTTAAATGGAAACCCTAATTTGGTCTAATTCTTTCCAAAATTGGCACCTAGGGCTCAATCAAGAAGGTGAATAGCCCTAGGCATCTTAAGTCCTTAATAGGTGTAGATAGCAGGATGGGGATTTCTAATCAAATCAAATTAAATTAGGC
Source organism: Thalassia testudinum (assembly GCA_037157565.1). Taxonomy (NCBI): domain Eukaryota; kingdom Viridiplantae; phylum Streptophyta; class Magnoliopsida; order Alismatales; family Hydrocharitaceae; genus Thalassia; species Thalassia testudinum. The sequence goes on from JAZHRO010000015.1 coordinate 59,375,322, forward strand.
AACTCAGGTGATTAATTCTATGAAATAAAGTGAGTTGACCCTAATTGATTCTTGTGTTTAAACCTTTCCAGAAATGAGGGGCTTAAGAAGAAGGGAACAAAATTACCTACCCCTGGAGTCGTTGTGCGGCTAATCTTCTTCTACGTACCTCACAAAAATCATAGCCAATAAGAGAAATCAAGTTAGATCAAATCAGGATTGTAATCAGTGAATGAAAATGCATGTTGGTCCCTAGCAATGGTGCCAAAATGTTTATCACGAAAATCGTCTTTTAGAAATATGCATCGTAGTATAGGAAAAAAATCCTGACAATGCTTAAATTTATAAAACTCAAAATTAACGTGAGTCTGAGGTCGTTCATGGGGAGCAATTGGGCAATTCAATCACTAATCACAATTATCAAGAGAGAGATACAAATATAATAAAAATATTTCTCAATATAAATCAGAATAATATTGCAATAAAATCAAGAATCAGAGTGCAAAAAGATGGGGTTAAAATGGTTGTTTGAGCCACCAAATTAACCCTAATGTTTAAGCTATGCAATTATCTCAAATAAATGAATGGTAACCGTAATTCAATGTCAATTCAAATGTTGCCACAGTAACCAACAGAATCACAAGGCCTCAGACGTCAGGAAGAGGATTCAGAAGCCTTAACTGTTAAGACCTAAGGTGCATAGGCACAGCAATAAGCATAAGGCACAAGCAGTAGAAGCCAAGTGCTGAGCGACTAAGTGTTGAGAGATAGGGGGAACAAATCCTGAGGTGCAAAACCCTCCCCCTCCTCAGATTTCCATCAGAATCAAGTCAGACCCAGGTATCTGAGTAAACAGATCCAGCCCAGACCCACTGGCATTCATGGCAGGTGAGGATATGTGCTATGGAGTGTGCCAGCGGGACCTCACCCCGGTGCTCTTGGAGGCAATTGGCTAAGGGCATGTTTGCATAATATATGCTGCAGAAGCTATGTCGATGCATGATGTGGGACTATCCCATAGCTTTCTTAGCGCGAGGTTCCTTCCTAATTGCGGTAGCTACGCCTGGTGGTTGACATAGAATTCAACTGCTACAGCTATGTGTTACTTCAATTGAAGCTGCATTTCCCCTCAAAAGGTGAAGCAATGTCAGGTAAGGGCAGTAGTAGGGTGATTGATGGTTGGAGTGGAGCCATTGTGATCGAAGAAGATGGTGGTGGCAATGACGCTTGAATGAGAACCTGAAACCATGAATACAGGCTATAAGGCCAAGTTAAAATGCTCAATACAATTGCAGGAGCACGATGAATGCAGTGGTGGTCATGGATCGTGCAAGAGTGTGTGTGGGTGAGTAGCGAAGTCGGAAAACGTGAATGGAGGAGCAAGTGTGAGGTGGGGTGATTATGTGATCAAAGCCCCAAATTTCTTTAGGGCTTTTGATCAATGAAGTGCAGCGATGCTCTGGGTTGTTGTGGCGTGTAGTTTCATGCAGTGTAGCGTCAGTGTGAGCTTGCCGAAGCTCGTGATGGCTGTGGGGAAGATAACAGGATCGAGGGTGGTGCAGTGGTTGTTCCTAGGTTCTAAAGGGGTGACAATGTGCTGGAGAGAGAGAGAGAGAGAGTAAGAAGATTTAGGGGTAGAAAGGTGGGGACATCGGCTTGGATTGGCCGACGTTGAAGAAGGTGATGGAGTTTGGTGATGTGTCGGTGATGAAGAAGGGGTGGAAGGTAGTCCCTTTTTGGGCAAAGATGCACGATGAGGAGAGAAGATTGGAGAGTCATCCAATTTGATGGTTGGACGGGCTGAGGAGGTAGGTAGAGGAGGTCTTCAGAGCCGAGTTGCGAAGCTGGTCGGAGGAGGAGAAGAGGAGGTTATTTGAGCGGGTGATCCCAATTAGGATGTTGTAGGATAGGTGATTGTGTAATGGCCTCCTTTAGTAGATTGAAAGCCCTTAAGCAACTTGAATTAAAATCAAAAGTTCAATCTTTCACGAGTAAATTCTTAAGGGCCTCGCCACCTTAGAAAAATCCTTAATGAATCGACAATAAAACCCCACATGTCCAAGAAAAGATCTTACTTGTTTAATCATTCAAGGTGGCGGGAGTTTTATGATAGTGTCCACCTTGGCTTTATCCACTTCAATTCCTCTTTCAGACATAATATGGCCAAGGATTATGCCTTCCCTAACCATGAAGTGGCTCTTTTTCCAAGATAGGACAAGGTTTACCTCTGCATTTTTGTAAAGTTTTCTCTAGATTGATCAAACATGATTCAAAAGAGTTCCCAAACACAGAGAAATCATCCATAAAGATTTCCATAAAATCACCAACCATGTCTGAAAAGATTGCCAGCATGCACCTTTGAAAAGTCGCTAATGCATTGCATAATCCAAAAGGAATCCTACGGAATGCAAATGTTCCGTAGGGACATGTGAAGGTGGTTTTCTCTTGATCATCAGGGTGGACAGCTACTTGATTGTAGCTGGAGTAGTCATCCAAGAAATAGAAAAACTTTTAGCTAACTAGTCTTTTAAGAATTTGATCAATGAAGGGAAGTGGAAAGTGGTCTTTCTTAGTTGCATTGTTCAACTTCCTATAATCGATACAGACTCTCCAAGAGGAAGCTATGCGAGTTGGAATCAACTCCCCATTATCATTAGTAATCATAGTCAACCTAGCTTTCTTAGGAAGCACTTGTACATGTTTGATCCATGGGCTGTCAGAGATTGGGTAGATTATTCCCAGATCTAACCACTTAATCATCTCCATTTTCACAACCTCCCGCATATTAGGATTCAATCATTTTTGCATTTCCTGGGAGGGTTTAGATTCGTCCTCAACATATATTCTGTGGGTGCAGTAAGTAGGTCGGATTCCCTTCAGATCATCCATTGTCCAACCAATTTCCCTATTGTTTCTTCTTAAAACTTGAATTAATTTATTTTCTTAAGTTTTCGTTAGATAAGAGCTAATGATCATGGCTAAGTCTGATCAGATCCCAAGAAAACATACTTTAGATAATCAAGAAGAGGTTTTAGCTTAGGTTTAGGTCCTTGAGATGAAGGGTCCAATGGCGGATCATAATTATCCTCAAGAGGTCTTGGAATCAAGCCAGTGATTAGGTGGCCAACCTCTTGATTGGTTTGGGGATTAAGGCCTGTAGGGTCAAACTGGGAAACTCCTAACTTCATACAATATTCAATAGTATGGTCTATATACTCAGAATCTTCTATCATTCCAATCCTCAAATTGTTTGATGGCCATAAAAATATTAATCTTTGTCCTCTTGTCCACGAATTTAATTTCCATACTACTAGATTCATACTCAATATTAGCCTTGGCAGTAGCTAAGAATGGTTTTCCCAAAATTGTTGGGTGTTGACGAGGCAAAGCCGGGGCTTTAAAAGATGTTACATTGTAGTATAGATGAAATCACCACAAAAACAAATAAGAATTTATCACTCAAAAACCTAAGTATCCGAGGTCGAACAAAGGGAACAAATGGAATTTATTCACTAATCTCAATCAATGTAATTGAACACTTGGAGTTACTCAAAACTTAATTCAGAATATAAATGCAAGAGTTTAGGAGTTAAAATTATAGCAAAAACAAAAAAATTGGACGTCTGATTCTATAATCAGATGTCTTAAAAAGATATCTCACTTTTAGCTCTTATTCCCTTTCTTCTTCTTTAGCCTTCTCTTTTCTGCTTTCTTGCTTTCTCTCTTCTCTTTGCCTTCTACCTTTAGCCGTCTGCCTCTCTTCTTCCTTGTCTCTTCTTTGCAGCTCCTTTCTTTGGCCTTCTAGCCTTGCCTTTCTTCTTTCTCTTTTGCACAATGCCTTTCTCCTTCTTCCTCTATGATCTTCTTCCTTCTTTGTTTCTTCTTCTACTCTTTAAGTTCTTCTTCCTTCTTTACTTCTCTTCTTCCTTGATTCTTCTCTCTGTCTTCTTCCTTCTTAGGCATGCCTCTCCTTCTGCTACACCTCTACTATAGTGCTTCTCCTTCCCTTGGCTTCTGCCTTTCTTCTTCCTTTTCCTTCCTTGCTGCGACTAAGTCCTTCCTTCCCTGCTTGGCCTTCCTCTTCCTTCTTTCTCCTTAACTTCCCTGTGGCTACGCCTTAACTCCTCTTTCTTCTTTCTTTTCCCTACACATAGCGAAGCAAAACCTACCCCTACCCTCCCTCGCATCTCTCCCTCTCTATTTCTCTCTTAGGCATGCTCTCCCAGAGCCGAGTAATCGGGTCGGGTTTCGCACACCTAGGTCCAGGTGCACTGGTGTGGTGTAGTGCGTGAGGAGTGCGAGGGCTAATCGGGTCAGTCACGCCAGATCTGCTGGGCAAAGGTCGCAGACGAGGCGGGTGCATGTGGGCGAGGGACCTCACCCTGTGCACTGGAGGTGAAGAGCTTAAAACACAAATTTAATAAATAGTACACACCTGTGCTAAAGACTTCCAAGGTGGGGCTAAAGTGTCCCACACGCTTCGCTCACGCGCCCGCAGGGTGTCGCCTTCAATTGCCACAGCTGCAGTTGCTCTCTAGTCAATTGCCTAGCTATGTGCATGCGCAAGACCAACCCACACTTCCTGGAGCACAACACGTAGGTTTATGCGACCTAACATGCTGCGTGCAAGCTCCTTGCTTCGTGCTTCAATGGCTACAGGTGCTCACATCTGAAATCACTCAACATGTTCTTGCGACCTCATTAGAGCACATGGGAAGCTTCGCCGTGTCAAGGCAAAGGTGAGGTGGTGGTTGGCTGGCCGCAAGGCGACCTAGGTGTGCGTGCCTAGGTTTCTCTATGGCCGTGCTTATGGGTTAGGTCGGCGGGCATTTGGGGAGGTGATGGAGGTCAGTGGATGGGCAGAAGATGATCAGTGGGTGATGGCAGAGGTGGTGAGGTGTTTGGCGAGGTGTGTGGAGGTGCGGAGAGGTGGAAGCACCTCGTCGGTGTGCTGCCGGAGATGGAGAAGGTGGAGGTGGTCTGCGGCTGCGACGGATCGAAAGTGCAAATAGAAAGAGGGAAAATGAAGAGGGGAGTAATTATAATCTAGCTAAGTGGACGAAGGGGGAGAGGAGGCGAACGGTCGTTTTTGCCATCGTCAGAGAAGAAGACATCCAGTGGAGGGAGAGCAGCAACGACGAAGGGGCTGGAGACGCGTGTGCGGGTGTTGCACGACACGGAGGAAGGTGGTGAAGGCGGCCCTGCCACTGGTATTGTGGCAGAGCGATGAGAAAGTGGAGGAGGGCTCGCCAAAGCTCACTGAACCCCTGACTAGAGGATAAGAAGATGAATTGGGGTGGTTCTCCAGTCAAGTCGAGCTGAAGAGATGCGGCTGGAGGTGGTTGTGCTTTTATAATCACTGGCAGGGACTCTTGTGCTTGGAAGACAAGCTTCCAAGCGCACGAGTCCTCACCGGAGATGGAATGTGGAAGATACCCACATCTCTCGTGCGTTCTCATGAGAGATTGGGTGTAAATCAGACCATGTAATCATGCTAATATGGAAGGGAATTCCTCAGAGAATCTCCCTTCCAAATCTGGGAAATCTCTTAGGAATCAGGGAGTAATCCCCCTCGATTCCTCATTGGAGTAGGATTTCTCCCCATTAATGGTGGAGGGACCTGATTTTAAGAGTGGTGAGGAAGTTAGGGGGGTTCGTGTAATGGTTTTCAAAAGTTAGGGGCCAGAATGTAATTGGGTGGACCATTTTGCAAAGTAGGTCAAGATGACCTTCCCTTAGGAGAAAATTTTGGTAAAACCTAATTTGGACCTAAGGAATCCAATGGTGAAGTTGTATTTTCGGTTTGATCATGTTTGATTGGACATTTTGCATAAAAACCCAAATTAGGTTGATACTGAGCTATGACCCTAATCTTGGTCAAAATAGGTTCCAAAGGCCAAATTAAAGGTTTTAAACCCTAGGGGATATTTTTCCATGAACTCTAGAAGGTTTAGTTGATTTTTATCCTGACCAGAACCTTGTGAAATTAAGTGGGTCTGTTTTAGGGTTACAAGATGTCATTTAATTCCTAGTCTGCACATGAACCCATTTTTGACTGAACCAACCCACTTTTTATATTATTCAAATTATTTGACCTATGTTTTGCCTCTGAGAAATCCCATTTATGTACTGCAATGGTAAAATTGCAGTTTTAACCTTTATTTCATGTTTTCCTCTCAGAACATTAAGTCCTTGAATTAGGTCATTCTCTAGGTTATGTAGGAGCTCTTATTCTCTTTTTTAGGTCAAAATGAGCTAATTAAGGCTCATGATGAAGCTCTCATCATACCTCCATGCCTAGCTTTTGCTAGTCCCTTAGCAAAATTTCAAGGTTTTTACTTCTGTTCTAGACCATGAGTTTCTTTTACCAATTGTGATAAGTGCTTTTTCTTTTCCTTTGTGATAGGTCAGAATGCCGACAATAGGCCTAGAGGTACTTAAGTACCAACCAAAATCCGAACCTGACCTGCTTTATCTTAGTCCTCCGCAAAAGTTTTTAAGGCCTGTAGAGACTATCCTACGGTTCGTTGGACTCCGCGGTTAAAGCACCCATGCTTGAGACATTTTTAGCCTAGGTTCAGTTTGCAATGCATTTTTGTAAGAGAGAGACAGAGGATTTATTTGTTTGGAGAGTTTTCTCTCTCTTTTCATTTTATTTCGAGCTTCAGATTGGCTTCTCAACACAGTTTGTATTGGATTCCTTGTCCTCATCATCAATTCTCAAGGTCCCTGGCAATCAATGCTTCATGATAGCACCGCCCATGGCAACCCCTAGAACCTTGGCTTTCGAGATTTCGAGATAATCCCACCCATGGCGTTTCGTGGTCGAATTTAGACCCTAGCAATCGACATTTCATGATAATGCCGTCTATGGTATCTGAACTAGTAGAGTGCCTACATGCCCCGAATAGGATATTTAAATATCCTAATAGACAAGCACCGAGGAGACAATATGTAGTTACGCATCTTCGAGGGGAATTTTTCGCCTCTCCTCACCAGGAACTCATCCAAATCAACTTGTGTTGATCCGCCGCTCCTAATTTAGGCAACTTTTTTCAGAACACTAAGATGCTTTTGCATGATTTTGATAGTTATGCACATTGAACCAGACTGTGTGTGGGTTTAGGGTGCTTAGGTTACCGAATCCCGCAAATCGAAGGTCAGTTAATGAGGCTGAATACTCCCTAAGCCTTAGAACTAATACTTAAGCTTTGCATTTTCCTCAACCTCTTGTGGAATATCTAGATCTTAGCAGATACTTGAATTTTTAAGCCTAAGAGTCTAGCCCAAAAGGCCTAAGATCAGTGTTCCTGCTAATCTCTTTTTGTGTCTCATTAGCACTTTTCTCTCATTTTTTATTTTCTTCTTGATGAGGTTTAGAACTTTGGTTAATTCCTTAATCTCTTACTAATGACTCTCTTTTTCTTTTCTTTTTGTGCTCCTTTTTGTCATTTTGCTCTTTTTCTCCTCCTCATGATAATGTGGCTCACAAAATTTCCTCTCTCCATTTTTTTTCTGTTCTTTTCATAGTTTTTCAATTTTTTTTTGTGTTTTTGACATATGCGAATTTTTTGTGAGAATCCTTTTGACTTTTTCTTGGTTCTGTATGTATGCACTTTACCACCCCCCCATGCTTAAGTTTTGCAATGTCCTCATTGTAAATGGAGGGTGTGAAATAGTGTTGAGGTCAGGGACTTAGAATAGGATACATCGAGTGGGTGAATGGGTCAGGAAGTGACTGATGCGGATGATTTCAAGATCTAGTACATGTACTAGAGGTGGGATCGACTGTCTAAGGTTGAACTCAAGGTGCAATAGACATGGAGTATAGACGGATAATCAGACGGGTCTCTGTTTTTGGAATGACAGGTTGCCTCCTGTTAAGTGCTAAATTTAATGCCTTTAGCTGAGTGAAAAATGGGATGGAGGAGTGGTCAAATCAACAGAGTTTTGTAAAACAAGCACCTTGATTAAGAGCCTGGTTGGTCCAATCAGGTGCTTATTAAGATCAGTGGGCTAATGATGTAGTCCAAACCTAATTAATCTGGTAGGTTGATAGATGTAGATTAACAGATGCGGAACCCACCAACTGCTATGTCTCTCTGACGAATGTGGAAATGAAAACTTGGGTTTAGGTTGAGTCAAATCAGCCTGGTCAAGGTAGGGCTCCGAAAAATGATCAGTGAATAAGGTGGAAACCCTACGGGGGTGAGCAGAGAATGATGGATCATGATTTGTACTTTGATTGATGCCTGATGACTGGTATAGATGTGGAGTTGAATCATCTGCATATGGCTTAGTGAGAGGTGAATCAGAATAGTAATTGAGTCCAGTTGCGGGTCGAGGTTCAAAACGGGTTTTGATTGATTCTGTATATGTGGAAGAGGTGGCTTTTATGAGAATTGTGTACGAGGGCTCTTTTATAAAGGAATGACCGGTGATCTCATGTAGCGAGTCCTCATAGTAACTTTCAAAATCACAAATGAATGCCTAGAGAGTGTCTATAGGATGCGGGAAATCTGAATTGAAAAAAGATTCGTATTCTGGGTTGCAATCACTCTCGACATTTTCTGGTTTTGGTTCCTGAGGATCAAAAAGAAATGCTTCAGTGTCACTGGAACCTGAACTTAAATTAGTGATCTCTGGATCTGGAACCTCAGAGTCAGAGTCGAAGAATGAATCATGTGAGTTGAGGTCGTAGATTGGTTTGTTATAATCAGGAAGCAGATTTTCTCCGATGTTATTGTTAGATTCGTCGGAGAGTTTGTGAAAATCAAAATCTGAATGAGATTCAAGATCATGAGTTCCACCATTGAATAAATCATATGATGTAGATTCAGTAGCCTGACTGGGGTCTAGCCTAGATGTCAATTCTAAGCTTAAAAAGGTGTCCTTATCTGGTATAGGCTTAGGTTCCAAGCTGATAGGACAGACCCAATTGAAACCCCACTCCTCCAACTCCTCGATTTTTGTATCGTAAATTGGCATGACTTCTGAAAAATCAATTTGTTTCTTTGAGGATGTTGGCAAGAGATATTCATCAAATAGAGGCCCAAAATCATATTCTTCATTGAAAATTTGATCTTCTTCATATGGGGCCTCATAATCTTCCCAATAGGTTTCAGATCTAGATTCTAGGCTTGGGATGTGGGTTGAATCATTAAAATCTAGGTTCGAGTTACCTTCCAGGGTCACCTTATCAGAATAAGGGATGGAATTTACATCCTCGAGAGGTTCAGTTCTAATCTCATCATTGCCGAAGTTTTGGAATTCTAAGCTTGGTGATTCATGGTTTATGGTTGGCTCAACATTGTGTTCTCCTGCAATTTCCTAACCTAATTCAATATCAGGCATGTTGTCTTCTATCTGGGTTAGGAATTCACAACCACTTTGTTCCTCAAGCCCGAGATCTGGGAAATCAGATTGATCCTTGATATTGTTCCAAGATGGTTCATCATCTGGCGTGTACGGGTATTTCTGATTGATAATTTGTTTCAATAATCTCATCATTTCCTCCCATTTTTCAAGATCATCTTGGTGTTGTTCCCAAAGTACAGAATTTGTTATGCATTGAAGGTATTCGAGATTGTGAAATTTTTCTATCTCAATGTATCCTGTGATGAGCATGTCTTAGGTTGATCCTTTTGTGGCTTCTGCCAATAACACTTGGGTACAGGTTATGATGAAGGTTGTGGTTGTTGGGACATCAACCTGAATGTTTTCTACTGGTGTTGAGGTTTTGTCTACTTTTTCTTAGAATTTCAGGGCATCCTCAATCATCCTATCTCTCATGGATCTCTAGGATTCAAGTTTCTTGAATGGTAGTCCTAAGTGGTTTGGCTGCATATTTGGATCAGGTGGTGGAATCAAGATGTAGAATCATAGTTTGAATCAAGTTGTGAAGAGAATAGATCTGAATAAAGAGTCCCACTGAATTTTATGTGTGTGCTCTAAAGAAAGGAGATGAGGGACTGGAGATGTTTTTGACCCAATCGAGGCACCACAAAGATGTTTGGATGACTATGGAGGTTCGGGGTGGATGATACCCCTGGATTAGAAGGTTGTTCACCTGAGAATTACTTGGGCAGCCAGAGGAGAGTCCCGCAAAGACCCCTACATGGTAGAGCGTCCCCACGGGTTACAGGGTTTCCCCCACCTGACCTCTCTTGTCACTGAGATTCCAGGTAGACTAGAATGAGGACCTTGACCTCTTAAGTCTACCACTTTTAAGATCAATGGTGCTTTGGGTTTTCACTTGAACTTTAGATATTTTGATTTTGTGACCTAATTTGGAGGTTGGTTGATCCAAAGAGTCAACTTCACCTGACCTGTCCTCAAGATGGTAGAATGATTCTAGGCCAAGACCTAGAAATCACCTTGATTTGACTCCCAGGTTATTAGGTCCAAGATTTTAAGATTCAAGTGATTTTAGAGTTCAATTTTTAGGGTTTGTCTTGCTTACATCTCTTCAATCAAGGGCTTGGGTAGCACACTGATGCGAGAGGGTTTATTTCCTTTTAAGCAGGCACGTGTGACTAGCACTTCCAAAAACCTTGCTGTTGAAACCCTAATTTGGTTTTATTTCCAATCCTCTTTTTCACAAAAGTTCTCTTTGGACTTAAAACAAGAAGTGTGTTGTCCGCGGAGATTAAGCTTTATTTCTATTAGGCATAGGAATTTGTGGGGTTGGATCTCTAAAAAAAATCGCTTCTACTTTGATATGTTTTTGAAAACTTTTTGCAAAATTAGGAAACCTTTGCATTAAAGATGGTAACTACCATAGAAAGAAGGCAATTGAATCCAAAGTTGGTTTCTTCTTTTTGTCTTTCAAGGATTAGGAGATGGATTTTAGGGAAGAAAGATTACCTACCCTAGAGTGGTTGACTTGTGCGTGAGATTTTCTCATGAAATACCTTACAAGATCACAACAATCAAAATAGGGCAAGTTAGTGTTCAAATATAATCTAAAAGAATGTAGAGATTAGTGATAAATTGCACGTTGCTCCCTGGCAAAGGCGCCAAAATGTTGACGGGGCAAAGCTGGGGTTTTAAAAGATGTTACATTGTAGTATAGATGAAATTGCCTCAAAAACAAATAAGAATTTATTACTCGAAAACCTAAGTATCCGAGGTCGAACATAGGGAGCAAATGGAATTTATTCACTAATCTCAATCAATGTAATTGAACACTTAGAGTTACTCAAAACTTAATTCAGAATATAAATGCAAGAGTTTAGGAGTTAAAATTATAGCAAAAATAGAAGAATTGGACGTCTGATTCTATAATCAGATGACTTAAAAAGATATCTCTCTTTTAGTTCTTATTTCCTTTCTTCTTCTTCAGCCTTCTCTTTTTTGCTTTCTTGCATTCTTTCTTCTCTTTGCCTTCTGCCTTTGGCCATCTCCCTCTCTTCCTTGTCACTTCTTTGCAGCTCCTTTCTTTGGCCTTCTAGCCTTGCCTTTCTTCTCTCTCTTTTGCACAATGCCTTTCCCCTTTTTCTTCCTCTACGGTCTTCTTCCTTCTTTGTTTCTTCTTCTACTCTTTAAGTTCTTCCTTCTATTACTTCTCTTCTTCCTTGATTCTTCTCTCTGTCTTCTTCCTTCTTTGGCTTGCCTCTCCTTCTGCTGCACCTCTGCTACAATGCTTCTCCTTCCCTTGGCTTCTGCCTTTCTTCTTCTTCCTCTTCCTTCCTTGCTACGACTAAGTCCTTCCTTCCCTGCTTGGCCTTTAGCTTCAACTACGCCTTCCTCTTCCTTCTTCCTTTTCCTTAGCTTCCTTGCGGCTGCACCTTAACTCCTCTTCCTTCCTTCTTTTCCCTTCACACAGCGAAGCAAAACCTACCCCTACCCTCCCTTGCGTCTCTCTCTCTGTTTCTCTCTTAGGTACGCTCTCCCAGAGTCGAGTAATCTGGTCAGGTTTTGTGTACCCTGGTCCAGGCACACCGGCATGGTGTAGTGCATGAGGAGTGCGAGGGGTAATCGGGTCGGTTACGCCAGATTCGTGGGCCAAAGGTCGCGAACGAGGTGGGTGCGTGTGGGCGAGGGACCTTACCTTGTGTACTGGATGCGAAGAGCTTAAAACAAAAATTCAATAAATACTACACACCTATGCTAAAGACTTCCAACGTGGGACTAAAGTGTCCCACCCGCTTCGCTCATGCGCCTGCAGGGTGTCCCCTTCAATTGCCACAGCTGCAGTTGCTCTCCAGTCAATTGCCTAGCTGTGTGCATGCACAAAACCAACCCGCACTTCCAGGAGTGCAACACTTGGGTTGATGCAGCCTGACACACTGCATGCAAGCTCCTTGCTTTGTGCTTCAGTGGTGGTAGGTGCTCAGGTCTGAAACCACTCAACATGTTCTTGAGGCCACATTAGAGCACATGGGAAGCTTCACCGTGTCAAGGTGAAGGTGAGGCGGTGGTTGGCTGGCTGTGGGGTGGCCTAGCCGTGCGTGCCTCGGTCGCTCTGTGGCCATGCTTATGGGTTAGGTCAGGGGGCGTTTAGAGAGGTGATGATGGTCAATGGATGGGCGGAAGGTGATCAATGTATGATGGCGGAGGTGGTGAGGTGTTTGGCGAGGCGTGTGGAGGTGCGGAGCGGAGGAAGCACCTCACCGGTGGGTGGCCGGAGATGGAGAAGGTGGAGGTGGTTTGCGGCTGCGAGGGGTCAAAAGTAGAAATAGAAAGAGGGGAAATTAAGAGGGGAGAGAGGGGTGTAATTCTAACCTACCTAAATGGACGAAGGGGGAGAAGAGGCGGCTGGCCGTTCCTACCACCGCCGGAGAAGAGACATCCAGTGGAGGGAGAGCGACGATGACGAAGGGGCTGGAGATGCGTGCGCGGGTGTTGCACGACATAGAGGAAGGTGGTTAAGGCGGCTTTGCCACTGGTATTGTGGCAGAGTGATGAGAAAGAGGAGGAGGGCTCGTCGGAGCTCGCTAGAACCCTGACCGGAGGAGATGAAATTGGGGTGCTTCTCCGGCCAAGTCGAGCTGAAGAGATGCGGTCAGAGGTGGTTGTGCTTTTAAAGTCGTTGGCAAGGACTCTTGTGCTTGGAAGACAAGATTCCAAGTGCATGAGTCCTCAACAAAGATGGAATGTGGAAGATACCCACATCTCTCATGCGTTCGCATGAGAGATTGGGTGCAAATCAGACCTTGCAATCATGCTCAGATGGAAGGGAATTCCTCAGAGAATCTCCCTTCCAAATCTGGGAGATCTCTGAGAAATCAGGGAGTAATCCCCCTCCATTCCTCGCCGGAGTAGGATTTCTCCCCATTAATGGCAGAGGGACCTGATTGTAGGAGTGGCAAAGAAGTTAGGGTGGTTCATGCAATGGTTTTCAAAAGTTAGGGGCTAGAATGTAATTAGGTGGACCATTTTGCAAAGTTGGTCAAGATGACCTTCCCTTAGGCCCAAATTTTGGTACAAACCTAATTTTGACCTAGCAAATCCAATGGTGAAGTTGGATTTTATGTTTGACCACGTTTGTCTGGACATTTTGCATAAAAACCCAAATTAGGTTGAATACTGAGCTAGGACCCTAATCTAGGTCAAAATAGGTTCCAAAGGCAAAATTGAAGGTTATAAACCATAGGGGATATTTTTCCATGAATTTTGAAGGGTTTAGTTGATTTTTATCCTGACCATAACCTTGTGAAATTAAGTGGGTTCATTTTAGGGTTACATGATGTCATTTGATTCCTAGTCTGCACATGAACCCATTTCTGACTGAACCAACCCACTTTTTATATTATTCAAATTATTTTACCTATGTTTTGCCTCTGAGAAATCCCATTTATGTACTGCAATGGTAAAATTACAGTTTTAACCTTTATTTCGTGTTTTCTTCTCAGAACATTAATTCCTTGAATTAGGTCCTTCTTCAGGTTATGTAGGAGCTCTTGTTCTCTTTCTTAGGTCAAAATGAGCTAGTTAGGGCTCATGATGAGGCTCTCATCATTGGGGTAGTCTTCAAATTTTCTGGTACCTCCATGTCTACGACCAAGAAATCCACAAGAAAATAAAAATAATGAACCTTGACAATTATATCCTCAATAATTCCCCTTGGTATGGTCACAGATCGATCAACCAGTTGTAGTGTAACCTCATTAGGCTTTAACTCTCCACAGTTAAATTTTTCATATAACATTGTGGGGATCAAATTGATGGAGCCACCTAAATCTAAAAGAGCCCTATCAAAGGTAGTATCTCCAATAACACAAGAAATCGTAGGGGCTTTAAGATATTTTTGTTTTCGGGGTAGGTTTCTAAGGATAACTACAATAGCTTGTTTAGATAACAATACCCTTTTAGATGATTTGGACTGGCATTTAGGTGTGGACATTTCTTTCAAGAATTTCACATAGGCTGGGATATTCTCAATTTCTTCAATGAGTGGTATATTCACTTGGACTTGTTTAAAAATATCAAGCCACTCCTTAGATGGATTGGTTTTCTTTCTCCTTGATTTGTTCAAGGGTTTAAGAAGGGGTGCTTAAGAGAAATCATGAGTATTCGGGTCTTAATCCTTGCCTTTGTGATTAGCTTGGTTTCCTAGGTCAGATTCGGGCTCCTCAAGATCTTGATTAGAATTAGATTTGGAGGTGTAAGGATCTTGGATTTGTCCCCACTTCTTAAAGTTACAGCATCGGCAAAGGCATTATAGTTAGAAGGTTTAGGTGGGTTTTGCAAGTTAGGTTGAGCCTGGTTAGGATTAGGGTTAGCAAAGCCAGGTGGGTGCTAGGGAGTAGGTTGAACTATATGTGCCTGTTGCTCCCATGTGTTGTTCTAGTTAACCCTATTGAAGTTCCTTAGGTTGGGGATGGGTTGGGATAGTAGATCCCATGATGTTTAGCATCTACTAATTGTTCTAATTGTTCTATCACTTTTGTCCTTAATTGATTCATTTCTTCTTTGTCTCAGATTCATTTCCCACATTTCTTTGAGGACCAGACTCAGATCAGCAGGCTAGGTTTCCTAAGTAGGTGTGGCTAGTATGTGCACAGTTGTGTGTACCTATTGGGTTGCGCATAAGTGCTAGGCTTAGTCAAGTTAGGTCCCTGGGTGGGTTTCTAACTTGACCAGGAAAAGTTAAGTTGGCTACATCATCCAGGGTTGTAAGTGATCGAATAGGGATCATTTCTAGTGTATCCTTGGAGTGCAATCACATCCTCAGGATAATTAGGCATCGGGATGCCTACTTCAGAATTTGAGGGCATTAAGGTCCCTCCTTGGTACCCAGAAAGAGATGGGTCCAAGTAAAGTTGGCTCATGGGTGGAGCCATGGTCAGGTCATTAATATTGTGCACTAATTCCTGACCTAGACGGTTGGGGAGTTGGGTGTGGGTTAACATAGAAATTCCTTGGGTAGGCATAGAGTTTACTTTGGAATGTGTTCCTAAGGAACTCCCGCCCTTCATAAGGTTGTCCAGTTTCTTATCCAAACTCTCTACATTTTTCCCAACGAGTTCCACCTTATCCAATCATTGTGCAATCAGTTCTAAATCAACCAACTTTGAATTATCCTTAACTTCATAGACTTCGCTCCTTGGTTGATTTGATCTATTGAAGGCGGATTGAGGCATTGTTGAGGGACTTTTCACTCATTCTCGAATAATTGAAAGGCTCCCTTAGCATCTTTACTTAGGAAATTGCCCCCACATGCTACATCAACAAAATTCTTCAAATTGTCACTTAACCCATAATAGAAAATATGGGCCAAGTGCCACTTGGGAATCTCATGATGAGGGCATTTCCTAACTAATTCATTAAATCTCTCCCAAGCATCATGCAATTGCTGCTTAGGGTTTTGCTTCAAGGTTGTAATGGCACATCTAAGGGAATTTTTTTTTCTATGGGAAAGAATTTGTTCAGAAAAGTACTTCTTAAATCTTCCCAAGTTAGGATTGGTCTACCAATAGCCCTCAACCATTGAGCAGCTTTATCTTTTAAGGAAAAGGAAAATATTTTCATCATTAAGGTATCCTCATTCATGTTCCTAGGGCCAAAGGTCCTTCCTATGTATAAAAATTCTTCATGGTGGTGCAAGGGGTCATCAAAATTGTTGCCATAGAAGTAGGGAATTAGATTGATGATTTATGGTTTAAGCTCAAAATCATCCCCATCCTGAGGTGCCCTAACAAAAGGTTCAGAATGGGCATTAGGAGGATTATAGAAATCTCTGAGAGGTTGGTCTGTTCTCCCATTTTGGAGCTAGGTAATGGCCTGTACTATGACCTACATCTGTCTATCATGATGTCGACCCTGCCTAGTAATCTGTATTTATAAGAGATCCATTGGATCTAGATTTTGTTCCTCCTCTTCGACCTCATCTTTGTCATGGTGACTACCCATTAAAGAAGGTTTAGATTTAGATCTTGGACAATCAGGTAGTCTCCTAGGATTTCTTTCTAAAGGTGGTAGCAAATCAGGATGTAAAGACCTTCTACCTTCCAAGCACCAGAAGAATGTCTATGGATGAGAGAGATAAGACAGATGTGAGAATACCTACCCTCATAGTACAAGCAATCAAGCTAGTCCTTGGAGTGTAATCCTTAATTAGACCTAATCCTAGCTCCCCAAAACACGACTAGGTTAGATCAACCCTTGAATTACTTGGCTGGACAGAAGGGTGGGACCCCCTAGGACACCTTGCATGACAAGACACCACTAAGGGTTAACGTAGTTACCACACCGACCTTTCTTGTGACTAGTGGGTCCAACTAGAAAAGGCCTTGACCTTAGCCCAATCTAATTTCAAGTCACCAAGCAAATTAGTCGTACCTAGGGCACATCTACTCAATTTTAGGCTTAGGCTTGAGGTTCTTTTGGAATATGATGGGCGTTAGGGGGGTGTTGCCCTTAAAATTTATTTCAAAAGTGTGAAGTGCACAAGCAAGGGATCACAAGCAATTTTTATGATGAAGTGAATTTTAAGGTTCAATTGCTTGTATAATTGTGTTTTAGGGTTTTGTAGTTAGCAACTTTTTGATGAGCACACAAGAGTTTCTTTGCTAGTCCCAATCAATGAGATAGATTTTCTTTAGAAGTATGCAATGCAAAGGGTGCTCTACCGTAAGTTTGGAAACCCCAGAAACAAGTAGCTGCTAAGATGATCCTTTTAAGTCCAAAATTAGGAATGTGGTGCAACCCAAATAATGCAATCAATTGGCATTGTTGCACCACTAAGTAGGCACGAAAAAAATATTTTTTCAATAATTTTAATGCATGCTTTCTATTTTTTTCAAATTTAACATATACTGGGGGTATTGCAATCTATTTTTACCCTCAGTTAGTGATTGAATGTTTCATGTAATCAAACATGCACCAAATACTTTTTCAGAATTTTACTAGAATCTATATTATCATAGGAATCCAGCGCAACAAATTTCAGATAAATCAAAGTTGCATACAAATTCTTGTGATTTTCTGAAGTCTGAAAAATTAGGAGCAACAACTGACTTGATAGTAGTTCAGTTAGTGAATTTTTAAAACTTTTATGTAACACAGAATAGTGCAAAATTTTAATATGTTATTTTTGACTTCAAAGCCCACGTGTAGTAAAACTTTTAAAATTTTTGGACGTGTAAATTTTTAGGAATTGAATTTTTAAGATCAGAGTTTGTTGCATTCTGAAAATTTGAGAGGTGGTTTTGTTGATTTTTAAAGATAGTATCCCCCAAAAGAGTTTTCTTTCTTTTAAGGCAAGCAAATACTAAACCTAAGGTTCAACCAAAACACCTAATTTTTTGGATTTTTTTTTCGAAAGGAACTCTAACCTAATCAAAGATATGAGTGCTTACCTAAGATTAAAAACCTGCAATTTTTCGTTGTCGCATTTCTTCTCGGATTTCTGTGTTTCCTGCACATACGAAATAAATGGAAATAAAGAAGGTTATAAATCTCAAATAAGCACTTAGAAGAAAAGCATCAAGAATAACTCCATTGCCTCCCCGGCAATGGCGCCAATTTGTTGAACATTGGACTCGTAAAAAGATTTATATTGTTGTAGTTGCGAATCATGTCAAAACAAATAAATTTATAATTCAAAATTGGTGAGTCTAGAGTGGTTCGCAAGGAGGCAAAATGAGATTTTCAATGCTTTTCGTACTAACTAATCTAACCTAATGAAAGCACAAAAATAGAGACTAGATATTCGTAGAATCAGAATTTTATTGCTAATTGCAAATAGTTCTTAAACTAGGAATTAAGACAAGTATGTTAAATTGTAGAGAGAGAGAGAAATAGATGAAGAGCGACGCTGCTTGAGGGATGCTTGTGTGAAGTATGGTAGCACTTCAGATCCAGATCGCTGGGAAGAAGACCAGAGAGATGCTGCAGAGAGAGAAAGACAAGAGATGTGTCTGGTGGAAGTTGCCTCTCAAATGGGGGCTCTGGGGCTCTTTTTATAGCTAAAATGAGGAGCATGACAGGTAATTATGCCCCCAAAATCATGCAACACCTTAGGTGTGATCAGATCTGTCGATCGGGAGATCAACAGATTAGACTACGACTTAAAATAGCCTCTATCATGCCTTATACGCATGAATTTCATCGGATGCTGACACGTAACGGCCTCTGGGCCCTTTGATCTCGATTGCGTGGCTCGCGCATCTGCGTCGCTCCACTGTCTTCCAATTTCAGCATGCACGCACACTCTTTTTTATTTCAACCGTCCGATCTCACGATCAGACGACTTAAATTGAGTGAGGTACTACCTCTTTTTCGAGCACCCGCTGTACATATGGTAGGGCATCTGGTTGCACATCCGTTCGGGCTCCCATTGGCATTGCCTCATCTTACATTTCTCCTCAGGCCAGGTGGCTACATCTGTGCCGCTTGATCTCATTCGACGGCTTAATTGCGCGCAAGCGCCACTGCCTCTCCAATTTCGTGCACGTTGCGAATTGAACATGCACCTCATTCTTGCATATGAAGGTAGCGACCAACGCGCTATGAGCACACTTGGTCACAGTCTTGATTTTGCGTGCTTGTTGCCTCAGCTGTTGGATGAATATCCAACGGTTGAGATGCACTCTGAGTTGATGAAGGCGCGGTAGGGGACGACGTGGCCTCATCATCCAATGGCCCACGTTTTATGCTCCAGTGGTTTGGGTGCGGCAGTAGGATATTGGGATGGTGCCATGTGGCACTATCCTAACCATCCATCTTCCTACCTTTGTAGTAGGTGCTATAGGGCTCTGATTGAGTTGATTTTTGCGTTGTTGGATTGCGATCATTGATCCAGATCCATCCATGTGGTCGGATTTGACATCTGAGGTTTGTATTTGTGTTATCTTGCTTCTTTTCCTTTGATCTTCTACCGGTAGAATGTGATGCTATAGAAGTCTGACTAAGACAATTCGGGAAGCGTTGGACTCTTGTTGTGGTCTTGATTAGATCCGTACGGCCTGATTTATAATCTATGGCTCCGAATCATCTGCAATTAATATAGACTCTCTCTTAGATCATGAAATAGCATTATTATCTATAAAGCTAACAAATTAACTATGATGCAAATTGTGATGCTCATACGTGCATTATTCCTAAGTTTAGCTAAAATCCAACTTAATTCAGGCAGATTAGGTCCTCTGATTGCTGCACAATCAACAGCATTTACATCTTCATAGGCTGAAGATGCACTTGATGCGGTGTCATCAATGGAATACACATCATAGTCCGAGTTGTGTGCATAAACCTGTTCAACTGGAACCAATTCCAAGTTGTTAACTAGCTCCTGGAAAGATGTAGCCCTTGATGAAGAAGGCCTAGAGTTATCTTGAGTCAAAATCATCTGTCTTTATGGCTGGGCTCGAGGGTTAGGAAGAGGTGTGACTCCTTTAGATGGGGTAGATCGATTCTAAATCAATTCATCCAGCTTCTTATCAAGTAGGTCCACCTTGTCCAATTTTACGGTGATGATGTTCATGTTAGCTTTGACAAATTCAAGGTGAACCACATGGGTGGTGGCTTTTGGGTGAGTGGATTTGTTGAATTAACTCATGGATGTTGCATTCATTAAATTCTCAGCCAAGGATTCAAAGAGTTTGAATACACTATCTTCATCCTTGGCTAGGAAATTACTACCACTTGAGGCATCGGCAAGGTACCAATGGGTGTCATTTAACCCATGGTAGAAAATTTGGGCCAGGTGCCATCTAGGCACTTCATGATGCGGACATTTCCTCAACAAGTCTTGAATTCTTTCCCACACATCATGTAGCCTTTCTCTCAGTGTCTGAACAAATGTTGTGATGGCACGTCGCATGGCATTACTCCTTCCAATGGGAAAGAATTTTTGCAGAAACTCTAAGTTCTCCCCATGTGTTAATCGGTAGTCCTATGGTCTTGAACCAGCAAGAAGCTTTATCCCTTAAAGAGAAAGGGAAAAGCTTCATCATGACCACATTGTGGTCCACATCTCGGGGACGGATCATTTCAACTATACGTCCCAGATCTTCCAAGTGTTGGAATAGGTCTTCATGGGAATGACCATGAAAATAAGTCTGTATCAGACTTATAACATTGGGTTTAAGTTCAAAGCCATCCCTTTCATCGGGCATCCTTATCAATGGCCTCAGCTAGAGTGCAACTAGGTTGTAGAAGCCTCTCAGCCTTCTTGGTTACTCACCCTAAGGTAGGCTCTACATGTCTTATAGGGTTTCAAGATTCTTTCCATCTATTCCTTATGGTGCTCCTCAGATGCAACCAGTAGTGCTCTAAGGATACCAAGAGGATCACCTTCGATCTTAGGGTTTTCTCCCTCCATGGTTGGAGATGAGGATGATGATGACGAAGGGATGGTGATGACTGGAGGAGAGGTGGGTCACCTAGATTGTGGTGGTAGGGGGCCAAATAATTGAGGTCCTAATGACCTCCTTCCTTGCATACAAGGGAAAGGAACCAGGAAGTGTTGCGTGCAACACTTGCTAACCTTGGAGTTAATGATTTAAGATTAGGGTTCTAACTAATCACCACAAGTCTTGAAATCTTAACTTGTTTTCCAAAACTAATCATGCCATATTGAATAAGGAGGGATAAGAGAGAAGGTTCTTCCCCATAGGGTTCCTTTGTACCGTCTTAGCATGGCCATTTGGCACTACTCCCCAATCTTAGACACTTGATTTGGTTAGGAAAACTAAGACAAGAGCTCAAAACTCAATGATGGTAGTTAATGAAACCAATATTAGAATTTTAAAGATTTTGCCAAGATTATGTATGCTTTTGTTGAGTTGCACTTTTTATGCCTTGAGAGGAGCTTGAGGGGTTGCGAACATGAGAGTGTGTGTTTTTCCTTTACTTAGCACGCTCCTATTCTTCTAAGGTGGACCTATGATGGTGGTTGCTAGTAGGTGACGAAATGAGTGAATTTTAAGTAATAGATGGGGCGACCCAAACAATGCAAGGGTGGCTTCTCAAACCCACATCTATTGCAAGTAGTTCAATCACTAAAGGACTCACACAAGATGGTATAGGGTGTCTAGAAGAAATAAACCTATGTTGCAACACCCTATTGTTGTGCAGTTTCTAATTGATTAGATGAATGTTCTTGTGTAGAATATGGTGGAGTCAGTATCAAATGAACCCCAAATGATGGGTACTGACTCCTTTATCAATCAGGATCTCAAAACTGATTTTTCTCTAAATTTTTTAGATATTTAAGGATTTTATCAAGATTTATCAATCTAGAGGGGTCTAGAATAGTCAACAAACCATAACAAAGAAAATCAAACAGACAGTAAAGCTATCCGTATCCAAAAATTCTGATGAAAAAATTACAGGAGACAGAATTTTTAGAGCTTTCCAATGCCATTGATTTGACTGATTCTGATAAGTGTGTAGACTGTAGCAAATTTGCAAAGGCAGACTAAGTCTGTCTTTGTTCCAATGTTTATAGACCGTCACTGTAGGAATTTTTAAAAATTCTAAAGAGAGAGTTTTTGAACAAAATCAGTGGGAGGTGAAAGGTAGTTACAATGTTTATCTTTTGATGTGATTTTAGATTTTTTTGGCATTCAGTCAGTGTTGGACAAATTTTTAAAGTTAGGATTTAGAGTCTGCTCGAAGTCAAAATAAGTAAGAATGGGCTAGAAGTGTTGGTATAAAATCGAATGAGGTAGAGTAGCCCACTTTTGTTCAAATTTCTTATATATATATATTTGTAATTTTTTTAATATTTTTCGATATTTGAATTTTTTTTATACTAACTACGAGTAGAGTGGTACTTACCTTGAGTCTTCACCACATGTCGGTAAGTGCATGGGTTTCCCTTTGCATTTACCTACACAATCAAACAACCAAGGCAAGTAAAGATTAGAGATGAATATTAACAAGGGACTTAAGGCTAACTCAAGGCCCGTTGCCTCCTCGGCAATGGTGCAAAAAATGTAAGTCACTAGATGGTGAAGTTAAAATTAGGTTTGTTTTACGCGTTTACGAAAACACATCATTGCAGCTTGTTTTACCCTTAGTGTTAATATACTTAAACTTTTTTAACAGAACTCGAAATGGTTTAACTTGATGGAGTCCCAGTCGATCCCACGAGGAGGCTTAGAAAGAACTTGGACCTCGTTTTACCTAAGAGAGTTCCTTTATTCTATTTTTGTGCTTTTTCTCTTTTCCATTTTTTTTTCCTTGTGAATAGCTGTTTAGAGTGTTGGATCGATATTTAAGAGTGTTGCGCTATAGTACAACCGAAAAAGCATTCAAAACAAATATAATTTTATTACTCGAATATATTCCGAGGTCGAACACAGGGGGCAAATTGAATTCACGCACTAATCTCACAAATTAATGTCAACTGAACACAATACTACTCAAAATCTAATTAGGAGTGTAAAGCATGTGTATATGAAGAGTAAAAATAATTGTAACTAAAGTAATGGAGAATTTATGAAAATTGGATGTATAATTATAAAATCAGATGTCTTAAAAGTTGTGTGCTACAGTGCCTTCCTTAGCTTTCTGATTTCTTTCTCTGATTTCCCTTCTTCTTCTCTTGCTTCTTCCTTCTCTTCTTCTTTAGCTTCTTCCTTCTTTCTTTTCTACTTGAGCTTCCTTCTTTCTTTTCTTTGCTTTGCCCTAAGCCCTACGGTCCTTCTTCTTGAGCTTCTTCCTTCTTCTCTGACCCTTGTCCTTCCTTCTTCTTCTTTGCTGCCTGACCTCCTCTTCTTCTCTGAATTTGGCTAACTGTGGAACCAAACTTTCCAAGGTAAAACCCCCTTCCCTTGCATATCTTTCCTCTCTTTCTCTCTTCTCTATTTCAGGTTCGCTCTCCCAGAGCCACAACCGGTTCAGGTAATTGGACCTAACGGAGACCCAGGTCCAAGCTCACCGGCGTGGGTGGTGAGTGAGGACTGAGTCGATCGAGTAAACGGGTCGTGGCCAGGTCCGCGTGGGTAGTGCCGCAGATGAGACCGTGAGAGGGGGGGAGGAGGACCTCACCCTCAGTGTTGGAGGTGATAAGCCTCTAACAAAAAAAAATATTATGCAACTCTGGGTGGTCGTCCACTTCCAAGGTGGACTATCCGCCCAGCAGATGGCGCATCCAATTGGAAAGGCTGTAGAGGTTGGAGTCTTTGCGTGAGGGCTTGGACGCATGCGGGCTTCAAATTTGCGCAGCTTGGGAGTCTCACCTGGAGCAGCGCAAAGCCTGGGACCACTTGAAGCTTGCTTCAAGGTTGTCAGTAATGGCGGCCGTCAGCTGGATACCTGAAAACATGAGAACGGCCTCTCGGCCATGTCAAAGCACTCAGGGAGCTTCACCGGACCACAGTGGATGTGATGGGTGTGATTTCTTGGCGTGTTGGTAGCTGTGGTGGCGGATCTAGGGCTTAGTGTGGCCATGTAAGTGGGTGTGGTCGGGGGTGCTTTTGGGTGGTTGATGGAGTGAATGGAGTAGGGGGTTGCAATCAAAGAGTCGAGGCGGAGATTCTAGGGAGGTTGGCGAGGTGGATGGAGTTGCATGGCAACAGGGGCACCTCAACGGAGGTATTGTCGGAGGTGGAGAAGGTGATGGTGATCAATGGCGTTGAGGGTTGGTTTAAGGAAATAAAGAGAGGGAATAAGAGTAGAAGAGAGAGGGAATCTAATAAACCTAATCTAAGGATGAAGGGAAAGGGAATCCCATGCCGTTATGGTCGCTAGATGTGGGGAAGACGAATACCTCCGTAGGTGAGGTGGTGGCAAAGAAAGGGCGGAGGCGACGTCGGTCGATGTTGTGCGACGCAAATGAATTAGAGGAAGACAAACCAACCACTGGTATTGTGGTTGGACAATGAGAGAGCGAGGGAGGAGCCGCCGGAGCTTACGGAGGGTTGCGGCCAGTGAGGGGAGAAGAATGTGAGGGAATCTGGCCCAATTTCAAGCTGAGGAGACTCGGTTGAATATGAGGAGTCTTAAATAGGTCTCTGGAGAAGGATTTGTGCTTGGAAGCCAAGCATCCAAGCAAGGTATGGTCGCCAGAGATGGAAACTTCAAAAGACCCAAATCTCTCTTGCATTCGCATGAGAGATTGGGTACAAATCATGGATCACAGATGGGTTTACTTTGGAGGAGATTACTTAGAGAATCTCCCTTCCAATTTTGGGAGGGATTCTCTGAGAAATAAAGGAGAAACATCCTTTCAAAGCTCATCGGAGTAGGATTCCTACTCTATAATGGTGGAGGGACCTATTTGTGAGGATGATAAGAAAGTTAGGAGGCTGATTGTAAGGGTTTTTAAAAGGTAGGGGTAGAAATGTAATCAGGCTGGACCTTTTTGCAAAGTAGGTCAAGATGAGTTCCCCTTAGGTCCAAATTTTGGTACAAATGTAATTTGGACCTAAGGAATCCAATGGTGAAGTTTGATTTTGGGTTTGACCATGTTTGACTGAGCAATTTACATAAAAATCTAATTTAGGGCAAATATCTATTTGAGACCCCATTTTAGGTCAAGATGGGTTCCAATGGCCAATTTGAAGGTTCTAAACCCTAGAGAATATTTTTCTATGAATTTTATAGGATTTAGGTGAATTTTATCCTAACCAAAACCTTGGTTAATCAAGTGGGTCTATTTTAGTGTTTCAAGAAGTCATTTAATTCATAGGACACACACAACCCCTTTTCTGTCTGAACCAACCCACTTTTTATCTTGTTAAGACCTTTTGACCTTTGTTTAGCTTTTGAGAAAACCCATGGTTGCAATGCAATGGTAAAATTGTAGTTTTAACCCTAGTTTCTTGTTTTACTCTCAGAATGGTTATGCAGTGAATTATGACCTTCAATAGGTTATGTAGGAGGTTTTGTTCTCTTCCTTGTGTCAAAATGGGCTGGTTAGGGCTCATGATGGTGTTCCCATCATACCCTCATGCCTAGCTTTTGCTAGTCCCTTAGCAAAATTTAAATGTTTTAACTTTGATTCTTGACCATGTAATCTTTTTGATGCTCAAAATTGAGATGTGTGCTTTCTTCTGTAGATTAGGTTAGAATGCCAATAATAGGCCTAGAGGTACTCAAGTACTAACCAAGATCTGGACCTGACTAGCTATAGCCTCAGTCTGTAGCGATGGTTTTTAAGGTCCGTAGGAATTATTGTAAGGTTCGTTGGACTCCGCAGTTAAAGCACCTATGCTTGTAACATATTTTAGCCTTGGTTCAATTTGCAGTGTATTTTTGTAAGAGATAGACAGAGGAATTTTCATTGTTTGAAGAGTTTTCTCTCTCTTTTCTTTTTATTTATAGCTTCAGATTGGCTTCTCAACACTATCTGTATCGGATTCCTAGTCCCCATCATCAATTCTCAAAGGGTCCCTGGCAATCGATACATCGGGATAGCACCACCCATGGCAACCCTCAAAACCCTAGCTTTTGAGATTTCGAGATAATCCTACCCATGGTGTTTTGTAGCTAAATCCAAACCCTGGCAATCGACATTTCGTGATAATGCCACCCATGGCATCTGAACCAGCACAGGGTGCTTACATGCCCCAGGTAGGATATGTAAATATCCTAGGAGACAAGCAATGAGGGGACGATATGTTATTATGCATCTTCGAGGGAAATTTCCCACTTCTCTGCGTCGGAAACTCATCCAAATCAACTTGTGTTGATTGGCCACTCCTAATCTAGGCGACTTTTTTAGAACAATTTAAACGCATTTGTGTGATTTTGATACTTATGCGTACTGAACCAGACTGTGTGTGGATTGGGGTGCTTAGGTTACTGAGTCCCGCAAACTAGAGGTCAGTTAGTGAGACCAAATACTCCCTAAGTCTTAGACCTAATATTTAAGCTTCACATTTTCCTGAACCTCTTGAGGACTATCCCGATCTTAGCGGATACTTGAATTTTTAAGCCTAGGAGTATAGCCCAAGAGGCCAAAGATCAGCGTTCCTACTAATCTTTTCTGTGTTTCATTAGCACTTTTTTCATTTTCTTTTTCTTGATATGGTCTAGAACACAGTTAATCCCTTAATTTCTTACTAATGACTATCTTTTTTCTTTTTCTTTTCACTTGTGCTCCTTTTTGACATTTTTCACTTTTCCCCTTTTTCTCCTCAAGATTTGTATGGCCTCAAAACTTTCTCTTCTCATAATTTTTTTTGTTCTTTTTCACAATTTTCTATTTTTTTGGTATTATTGGAATATGAGATTTTTTTGTGAGAACCCTTCTGAAGTTTTGATTTTTGTATGTCTGCACTTTACCACCCCCCCATGCCTAAGTTTTGCAATGTCCTCATTTTAAACGGATGGTGTGAAACAGTTTGGGTTTCAGGAAATAGAACAAGATTTATCAGGTGGGCGAATAGGTCGGGAATGACTGTTGCGGACTATTTCATGCTCTAGCATGTGTAAAAGAGGTGGGATTGACTGTTCTAAGATCGAACTCAGGTACAATAGACGTGAAGTACAAAAGGATAATCAGATGGATCTTGAGTTTTTGGAATGATGGGTTAACTCCCGTTAAGCATTAAATTCAATGCATTCAGCTGAGCAGGAAATGGTATGGAGAGGGAGTGGTCAAATCAGCTGAGTTTTGTAGAACAAGCACCTTGATCAAAAGCCTGCTTGGTCCAACTAGGTGCTTGTTTAGATCAATAGGCTGATGATGCAGCCCAAACCCAATCAATCTGGTGGGTAGATAAAGGGAGATCAAGAGATGTGGAACCCACTATATGTTGTGAAGCCCGGAATGATATGGAAGTGTGAATCTAGGGTTTGGCTGAGTCAAATCAGCCTGATTAGAGTAGAGATCCTTAAAATAATTAGTGGATGGTGCGAAAACCTTACAGGAGTGATCAGAGAATGATGAGGCATGATTTGTAGTCCGATCAATGTTCAAAACCCGATAAAGATGTGGTGGCAAATCACTTGCAATCGACTCAGAAGAGGGGAACCAGAATAGAAATTGAGTCCGGTTGCAGGTTGAGGTTGAAAATGGGTTTGAATATGTTCTGTATATGTGGAGGAGATGGTACTAATACGAATTGTGTATGAGGGCTCATCTAAAAAGGAATTAAAGGTAGGTTCATTTAGAGAGTTCGCATAGTAGCCATCAAATTTGAAGGTAAATGCATGAAGAGTGTTTATGGGATGAAGAAAATCTAAGTCAAGAAAAGATTCTAATTCTGGATTGTAGTCACTCTTGGCACTTTTTGGTTTTGATTCTTGAGGATCGAAAAGAAATGATTCCATTCTAATGGAACTTGAATTTAAATTAGTGATCTCAGGATCAGGGACCTCTGAGTTAGAGTCGAAGAATGAATCATGTGAGCTGAGGTCGTAGATTGGCTCGTAGTTGTCAGGAAACAATGGTTCTCTGAAATCATGGTAAGATTCAAAATTGTTAGAGAGATTGCAAGAATCAAGTTTTGAATTTGATTCGTGATCAGAGGCTCCACCACAGAATAAA
This sequence comes from Thalassia testudinum, assembly GCA_037157565.1. Classification (NCBI taxonomy): domain Eukaryota; kingdom Viridiplantae; phylum Streptophyta; class Magnoliopsida; order Alismatales; family Hydrocharitaceae; genus Thalassia; species Thalassia testudinum. The sequence continues at coordinate 59,403,193 of JAZHRO010000015.1, forward strand.
TCACAAGATGTAGACTCAGCAACCTGACTTGGGTCTAGCCTATTTGTAGATTTTGAACTTAAAAAGGTGTCTTTATAGGGTCTGGGATCAGGCTTTTGGCTTGTGGGGAAGACCTAATCAAAACTCCACTCTTCCAACTCCTCGATTTCTGTATCGTAGATTGGCGTGACTTCCAAAAAATCAATCTATATTTTTGAGGATGTTGGAGAGGAACATTCATCAAACAAAGGCCCAGAATCATAATCCCAATTCAAACTTTGATTGTCATCATACGGGGCCTTGTAATCCACCAAATAAGATTCAGAACCAGATTCTAGGCTAAGGATGTGGGTTGAATCACTAGAATCTAGGTCAGAATTGCCTTCGAGGGTCACCTTATCATAATAAGGGGCGGGATTTATACCCTCGAGAGGTTCTGATTCAATCTCATTCTTACAGGAGTCTAAGAATTCTAAGCTTGGTGAACCAGGATTTTGGTTTCCTACGGCTGGCTCAAAATCGTGTTCTCCTGCAATTGGGACTTCCCAACCTAATTCAAGATCAGGCATGTTATATTCTATCTGTGTTGGGAATCCACCACAACCTTGTGTCTCAAACCCGAGCTTTGGGAAATCAGATTGATCATGAAATTAGTCTAAGATGTTTTATTAACTGTTTGGGGCATGTACGGGTATTTTTTATCAATAACTTGTTTTAACAATTTCATCATTTCTTCCCATTTTTCAAGATCATCTTGGTGTTTTTCCCAAAGTACAGGATTTGTCATGCATTGAAGATATTCAAAGTTATGCAATTTTTCTATCTCAATGTATCCTGTTATGAGAATATCACAGGTTGATCCTTTTGTGGCTTCTATTAATAACAATTAGGCATAGTTTATGATGAAGGGTGTTGTTGATACACTAACCTAAATGTCTTCTACGGGTTTGAGGTTTCATACTCAATCTCATAAAATTCAAGGGCATCCTCAACCATTCTATCTCTCATGGATCTTTGTGATTCAGGTTTCTTTAATGGTCTTCCTAGGTAACTAGGTTGCATATTTGAATCAGATGGTGGAATCAAGATGCAGAATCAAAATTCAAGTCTTAGAATGAAGTGATTTGATCTAGAAGAGATTCCCAATGAAAATATGTGTGTGTACTCTAAATAGAAGGGTTGAGGGACTGGATGTGATGTTGACCCAATCAAGGCATGCAAAGATTTTTGGATGACTATGGAGGTTAGGGGCAGATGATACCCCTTTGTCAAAAAGCCATCTACCTGAGAATTATCTGGACAGCCAGAGAGGGAGAGTCCCGCAAAGACCCCTACACGGTAGAGCACCCCCACGGGTTACAGGGTTTTCCCCACCCAACCTCTTTTGTCACTGAGGGTCCAGGTAGACCAGAATGGATAACTTGACCTCTTAAGTCTACTAGTTTTATGTTTTAATTTGTGCCTTTCACTTCATTTCAATTAGTATTTGATTTGACTGGTGACCTAATTTGGAGGTTGGTTGGCCTACAATGTAGTCCAACTTTACCTGACCTGCCCTAAAGATGGCAAAATGATTCTAGGTCAAGACCTAGAAATCACCCTGATTTGACTCCCAGGTTATTAGGTCCAAGGATTTTAAGGTTCAAGTGATTTTAGAGCCTGATTTTAGGGTTTTTCTTGATTAGATCTTTTCAATCAATGGCTTGGGTAGCACAAAAATGTGAGTGGTTTTGTTTCCTTTTATGCTGGCAAATGTGAACTAGCACTCCAAAACCCTAATGTAGAAACCCTAATTGGCATTATTTCCAAGTCCTCTTCGATTTTCAAAAATGTTCTCCTTGGACTTCAAACAAGAAGTGTGTAGTCCAATAAGATTAGAAATTAAGCGTAATCCCTAATAGGCATAGGAATTTTGGGGTAAGATCCCAAAAATCGCTTCAATTTCAATGAGATTTGAAAAAATTTTCACAAATCAAGAAACTTGCCTTTTAAATGATCATTACTATGAAAAAATAAGGCAAGTGATTCCTAATTGATTATTTCCTTTTTGTCTTTCCAAGATTAGGAGGTTGATTACGGAAGAATTGAGAAGTTTCCAACCCTGGAGTGGTTGATTTGCACGGAAGGTCTCCTCATGAAGTACCTCACAAAATCACAGTAAAGCAAACAGGGCAAGTTAGTGCTCAAATATAAACAAATAATGTAGAGAATAGTGGTGAATTGTGCGTTGCTCCCTGGCAACAGCGCCAAAATGTTAAGAGCGCTGGATCGGTATTTAAGAGTGTTGCATTGTAGTGCAGTAGAAAAAGCATTCAAAAAAAATATAATTTTATTACTTGAGTATATTCCGTGGTTGAACACAGTGGGCAAATGGAATTCACGCACTAATCTCACAAATAAATGTCAACTAAACACATAATACTACTCAAAATCTAATTAGGAGTGTAAAGCATGAGTATATGAAGAGTAAAAATAATTGTAACTAAAGTAATGGAGAATTTATGAAAATTGGACATATAATTATAAAATCAGATGTCTTAAAAGTTGTGTGCTACAGTGCCTTCCTTAGCTTTCTGATTTCTTTCTCTGATTTCCCTTCTTCTCTTGCTTCTTCCTTCTCTTCTCTTCTACTTGACCTTCTTTTCTTCTTCAGCTTCTTCCTTCTTTCTTTTCTGCCTGAGCTTCCTTCTTTCTTTTCTTTGCTTTGCCCTAAGCCCTACGATCCTTCTTCTTGAGCCTCTTCCTTCTTCTCTAACCCTTCTCCTTCCTTCTTCTTCTTTGCTGCCTAACCTCCTCTTCTTCTCTAAATTTGGCTAAGTGTGGAGCCAAATTTTCCAAGGCAAAGCCCCCCCTTCCCTTGCGTAGCTTTCCTCTCTTTCTCTCTTCTCTATTTCTGGTTTGCTCTCCCAGAGCCACAACCAGTTTGGGTAATCAGAGCTAACGAAGACCTGAGTCCAGGCTCACCAGTGTGGGTGGTGAGTGAGGAGTGAGTCAGTCAGGTAAACGGGTCGTGGCCAGGTTCGCGTGGGTAGTGCCGCGGACGAGACTATGAGAGGGGGGGGAGGAGGACATTACCCTTAGTGTTGGAGGCAATAAGCCTCTAACATAAAAACATCTTATGCGACTCTAGGTGATCGTCCACTTCTGAGGTGGGACTATCCGCCCACCTTCCTTTTGTGTGCACAACAGTAGATGGTGTGTAGAATTGGCGAGGCTGCAGAGGCTGGAGTCTTTGCGTGAGGGCTTGGATGCATGCGGGCTTCAAATCCACATAGCCTGGGAGTCTCACCAAGAGCAGTGCAAAGCCTGGGACCGGTTGAAGCTTGCTTCAAGGTTGTTAGTAATGGCGGCCGGTGGTTGGATACCTGAAAACATGAGAATGGCCTCGCGGCCATGTCAAAGCACTCAGGGAGGTTCGTCGAACCACGACAGATGTGATGGGCATGATTTCGTGGCGTGTGGGTGGCTGTGGTGGCAGATCTAGGGCTTACTGTGGCCATGTAAGTGGGTGTGTTCGGGGGTGTTTTGGGTGGTTGATGGAGTGAATGGAGTAGGGGGTTGTGATCAGGGAGTCCAGGCGAAGGTTGTAGGGTTGTTGGCGAGGTGGATGGAGGTGCGGAGCGACGAGGGCACCTCGCCAGAGGTATTGCCGGAGGTGGAGAAGGTGATGGTGATCAGTGGCGTCGATGGTTGGTTTAGGGAAATAAAGAGAGGGAATGGGAGTAGAAGAGAGAGGGAATCTAATAAACCTAATCTAAGGACGAAGGGAAAGGGAATCCCACGTTGGTATGGTCGCCGGATGTGGGGAAGATGAATACCTCTGTAGGTGAGGCGGCGGCGAAGATAGGGTAGAGGCGACGTCGGCTGGTGTTGCATGACGCGGATGAATGAGAGGAAGACAACCCAACCACTGGTATTGTGGTTGGGTGACGAGAGAGAGAGGGAGTCATCAAAGCTTATGGAGGGTTGCGGTCAGCGAGGAGAGAAGAATGTTAGGGAATATGGCCCAATTTCAAGCTGAGGAGACTCGGTTGAATCTGGGGAGTCTTAAATAGGTCTCTGGAGAAGGATTTGTGCTTGGAAGCCAAGCTTCCAAGCAAGGTATGGTTGCCGGAGATGGCAACTTCAAAAGACCCAAATCTCTCATGTGTTCTCATGAGAGATTAGGTATAAATCATGGATCACAAATGGGTTCAGATTAGAGGAGATTACTCAGAGAATCACCCATCCAATTTTGAGAGGGATTCTCTGAGCAATCAAGGGGAATCCTCCTTTCAAAACTCGTCAGAGTAAGATTCCTCCACTATAATAAAGAAGATGATAAGAAAGCTAAGGGGCTGATTGTAAGGGTTTTTAAAAGATAGGGGTAGAAATTTAATCAGGCTGGACTTTTTTGCAAAGTAGGTCAAGATGAGTTCCCCTTAGGTCTAAATTTTGGTACAAACCTAATTTGGACCTAAGGAACTCAATGGTGAAGTTGGATTTTGAGTTTGACCACGTTTGACTAAGTAATTTATGCAAAAACCTAATTTAGGGCAAATATCTATCTGAGACCCCATTTTAGGTTAAGATGGGTTCCAATGATCAATTTGAAGGTTCTAAATCCTAGATAATATGTTTCTATGATTTTTAGAGGGTTTAGGTGAATTTTATCATGACCAAAACCTTTGTTAATCAAGTGGGTCTGTTTTAGGGTTTCAAGAAGTCATTTAATTCATAGGACATGCACAGCCCCTTTTCTATCTGATCCAAGCAATGTTTTATCTTGTTAAGACCTTTTGACCTTTCTTTAGCCCTTGAGAAAAATCGTGGTTGCATTGCGATGGTAAAATTGCAGTTTTAACCCTAGTTTATTATTTTACTCTCAGAATGGTTATGCAGTGAATTATGATCTTCAGTAGGTTATGTTGGAGCGTTTATTCTCTTCATTGTGTCAAAATGAGCTGGTTAGGGCTCATGATGGTGTTCCCATCAATAGCAAAATGAAATCTAAGGCTAGTTAGTAAACCTAATTTTTTTGGTTTTTCTGTTACTTGATGACAAATGGAAAGATAACTACTATGCTTGCGAGATGTTGTCAGGAATGGTGATTATGGTGACTAGATAATGTGTTGGTGAGGTTTTGCATTAGATGTGGGAAATGGCTATGCGGGTGATTAATAGGGGTGAGGAGAGTGAGCATAACTATACAATAAGGCACATTTTCTTCTTTTTTTTGATATATATATTTGGTATTTTTGGTTTATGAGAGTAAAAATGAGAATGACGTATTCACAATCGCCAACCAAATAAAGACGAGAACTTTAACAACTATACTCACTTTTTTAATTTTCTTTTCTTGATAAAGTAATACAAAACACACAAGTGAATAACAACTTTAAACTTGTATTTCACAACACGTACTGATCTTGCATGTCTCTAGGCTTAAAAGTAATACACAACACTTATTGTATTTCACAACTATACTCAACACGTAATGTATTTCACAAGTGAATAACAACTTTAGACACATCCATTTAGGTTAAAATGCCTATTTGTGCATGTCTCTAGGGTTAGATATGCATTCCATACTATAAATATTACATAGCATGAATCATTCTTCATTTAGGCTAGTTTATGTATATTTTAGGTTAATTACATCCTTTTATGGTCAGGAGAGAAGTAGATTTAATTTCAAGCCTCAGATTGACGATCTGACCGTATGGATTTGATCAGGACGATGATCAAAGTTCAACGCCTCTGAAATCGCCTTAATCAGAGTCTCGTAGAACCATATGCAGCTTGAGGAAGATCAACAACCGAGCGACTAGGTGATGCAATCCAGAGCTTCAAATGATAAATGCGATTGCATAGATGGATTCAGGTCGACATTCGCAACCCAACAACATGAAAATTGACTCAATCCGACCTCTGTAGCAGCCCCTACAAATTAAAGTAGATGGACGGCCTAGGTCATGCCACGTGGCACAACCTAGGCTGCCCATGCACACACATGCACCAATGCAGGCCCACAGCAAAGTGGGCGTGCGCGGAGGCACAACGTAGAGGTGTAGCAACGGGTGCGTAGCATGCATGGGTACGCGACAAGGGCACGTGGAGCACGTGCAAGTGCAGTGATTGGTGGGGGTGTAGGCTGTCTTTAGCAACGTTTGCGGCAGACCTTCAGCGATGTTTATGACCTTCACTAATGTCTAGTATACAAAATCGATCCTTTCCTCCACTATAAAAGGACTCCTACCCCTCTGATTTTTCTTCATCTCTTCCTTTCTTCTCCTCACCACCTCCAAGGCTCTAGAGAGAGTTTGTACCAAGCTCGGGGTGCTCCTCTAGAGTAGAATCAAATATTTTCCTACCTCTCATCCCCATTCATGGAGCATCCCACGGCCGTCCTCTCACCTCCTTCGGGAAGAAGACCCTCGTCGTGACAGCGTCCTGCCCCGTCCTCCTTCCTCTGCCATCGTTCTTCCTCATCCTGCTCCTCACCACCTTCTTCAGGGGCTGTTAGAGCGAGTCATTTTCAAGCAACTATCGAGGGGGACTCTTCTCATCTCCATCTATCTTTACTGCTTTCTAGTATAGTTTTTCCGCTTTCATAGCTGTAGGAAACATTTGTTCATCAATATATTAATATTTCTCTCTTTCTCTCTTATATTTTGCAAGTAAATTAGTTAGATAATGTTTTCATCGATTTGACCTCTTACTTGATAAAAACAACAAAAAAACTATAAAAGATAAAAATGACAAAAATAAATAAAAAGCGAAACATGGATTTTTCAAACCAAATGTTCGCCTCCCCGTGTTCGACCCGAGACTTACCTTTCGAGTTTTGATTATAAATATTATCTGATTGATAGATTTCTTGTGAATCGAACTACGGTGATGGGTTTTGAAACTCAAATCTTTTCGTGATGAATTTCTGCCTCATCGTTTTGGTGCCATTTACGGGGAGGCAATGCACTTTGGTTTTTCTCACATTTTTCCACCTTACCTAACTTTTATCTCACTTTTTCTTTGATCTTACTGTGATTGTAGGTACTCTTCCGAGGCAGGCCAAAGCAGTTAGATCAAAGAAAAGTGCAGATAAAGGTTTTGTAAGTGTACCCCCATCACTTCCACCTTAGATTTCATTTCGCCACCTTAATAATCATGACCTAATCTACTTAAGAGTTTTCACGAACCCTAGGATGGAAATTATTTATCTTGTTTGCCACCTCCACTCATCTCACCCCCGCATATATAAAATATATATATACTCTTCTCTTGTGGGATTTACTAAAAGAAACACACATTAGCACCCACAACTCTCGACTTAAGGTGCAACCACTTTACATTGATTCTACCACTTAACCGGAATCTGACCTGTGGATCCGGTACACCTTAACTCAACACACAAATAAGTGAGTAGAAAATTTGAATAGGTTAAACATTTTGTGTGCCTTAATCAAGTGGTGGAACAAACCAATTGATTGAGCTATTTGGGTCTCACCACTTAGGATAAAAGTGATTCATTAAGTAGCTTGCCACTTAGGGTTGATTTTTAGGGTTGAACCAGGCACTCCACATTTTTTTCAAATTTCTAAAGGAATATATCATCACCAGTGCTTTCAAAACCTGGAGTGTTTTACTGAACCTTGATTGAATACACCTAAAGATTAAACCCTAAAAGGTAGTAAACACGGTTAAACCTTAAGAGACACATCATAAATAACCTTTTTAAAAACCTCGGTTGTGCACACACACACATGTCAACTGATCATTAAGGGCACAACCCATCTAAAGGCCCATCACATTACAAAAGCACAATCATCCTAAGCCTAATTAAAATTGAGTAGACATTGGCCTTAAGGATTGACTCACACTTCGAGGCTTAGATTGAGATTGTTTCCGATTAATCTACTTCTATTGGTCCATCTGATGTCTAGCTAGGGGAGTAGCATCAAACGACCGCGGTTAGGGTGTATCAAAGGAACTGGAGGCGTAAAGCAAAGGAAGAACCTTCTCCCCAACCCCTCCCTCTAACTGGTTGGATTGAGCAGATAAAAGTAGACTAAATCGTTTATAATCTCCGGACGGGTTCTGAGAGTCTGTAGATCTTTAGGCTACCCACCTAAGGACATGTTTGGCTAATTGTACTGCAGGGAACCTTTCTCTCCTCTATTTTCCCTCCTAATCCACCATGTATGCTTCCACACCATACATACAATTCCAATCCTACCCTCCTACCACTGCCTATCCTCAAGATGATTACTATTCCGACTCTCCTTACTACCCATCTCCTAGCTAGGATAACTTTGATTGGGGATATGAATCCTGACCTCAATGTCCAGGGCTTAACCCTAGACAACAAGACTATGATTATTATCCTTCTCATGCTTACAATGATTATAGATCTCCACCCTTTGATGATCAACCTAACCCGATCTACAATCAGGAAGGATATAATGATTATAACACCTACCCTCCCCACTATTACAATGAATATAGGTCACCACCATTTTTTGAACAACCCGTAACGACCTACTATCAGGGAGGACCCCAAGAACCTCAATATATTGACACCCCTCGATTTAACTCGAACCCACCCAACCCTGAAACGAACCATTCAGTTCAAGTGAACCAGGTCCAAGATAGGGTGTTGGCTAACTTGAGGAATACCATACAATCTTTAGAAGATCAGCCAACACCATGCACTGAAGCATAGGAGCCCATGATTAAAATGATTGATGAGCTGAATAGCTCTTTTTTAGATTTGCTCCAAGATGTTAGGGATAGGGGCCCAGGTGAGTTTCTACTTGGGAAATTGTCAAGATTAAGGATGAAATTCGTGGTTGCCCTAGTTTAGTCTTGGGATGATTCTCAGGATGAACCCCCTTTAGGAGAGCCAAGGTCTGAACCCGCTCAGGCACCTGTCGGGGGGGATACATTTTCTGAGACTCAAGATGACCAAGTCAGTCTAGAGCAACCCATTGATGATGAACCAATTGCTTCACCTGAGATCCCCGAGCAAGGGAGCACGGAAAAATATGTCTCTATGGACCAGGAAATGAGATACGATTTTGAGACATATGTAAATGAGGATTAAGAATTCTTTGACTCTAAGGGTGAAGAATCTTTAGGTGAAGTCTCATTTAAGCTTAAGGAAAAGGTTTTTAGTGAGACGAATGGGCTTGAGGAGCATGACAAACCTTTTGATAGCTCGATTATTGAAGATTATGATCATGTTGGGGCTAACTTGGACGATTTGAATCCTAATGATTCAATCAGTAGCTCCATTACTCAACCACATCCTGAAGAGCTGAATTATGATATTCTTGAGATCACCAGACCCAAGTTAATCCTGATTAAGCCACAATTGTTGGACTTGGGTACTTTAGATGGGGTGTAAAACGATTTCGCGATCCTGAAAACATTGACTTCAGAGGATAGAAATGTGGAAATGAAAATCTGGGAGGTTAATTCTAAGGGAAACACAATTTTGGATCTAAGGGTTCCTATTGACCTAAAACCACCAACTTTTTATCAGCACCCTTACAATATCTTTGACGTACGACCCATGCTTGGAATAAGTGACTATCTTTCTTAGCTAAACTTTAAGTGGACATTTGAACCTAGTGAATCAAATCTACTTTTTGTCTGACACTTTAGTCTTGGGTTGCATACCACCAAACCGTAGGCCTGGCCCCACTAATACAACAATCTTGAGTTTTGAGTTATTTTCATCCAGAACCTTAGAACCACTCGACCCTGGGGCATGAGTCTACACCATAAGTTGGTCCACATCTATGGACATCTTCTGTTGGTAGGTTGAGGATTAATCTTTTGATTTTGATTATGACCTGCACTTGTGAATTCTCAATTTCTTCCTTGTATGTATTTTATGCCTAGCTAAAGGCATTAAACTTAGCGTGTGTGTATACTCTCTTCTCTCTGCGGGGCTGACCAGATTATCGCAAAACTCAGGTGACATTCTGTTATTCCACCCGCTTCATGTCTTTATTTCTATAATGAGGACATTGCATCATTTAGGCATGGGGGGGTGGATACTTAATCCTGAAATTATTTCGTCGGCTCTATAGAATTTCTTTTATTTTCTTGAAAAAAAATTTGAAAATTCAAAATGACAAAAAAAGAAAAAAAAGAATTAGAAGAAGAGAACTTACGCTTTTAGAAGTTATTAACTTTAGGAAATAATACTTTAGGACCTAAACACTTAGACTCTTCAGGACTTCGGGCTTAATTAGCCCGGGTGTCCACTCGAATGTGGACTTAGTCTCAAGTCCTCGCTAAGAAATTTCATTTTAATTTGATAAAATAATTAGGGTGATAAGTACACGACTTATCAACCTGCCCTTTGATTTGAGGGGATTTTAAGTCTAAGCATCTACACACTATTCGCACTAACTCACTTTCCGGCGATCTTTACAAAAGTTGGGTAGCTAATGAGTCATCTAGGGTGGTATGGCTGGTAAGTTGTCGGTGGTAACAACTCATCAGCCAGTTGTTTAGAGCCCAGCCACACGACTATTTTCTTCCTGTTGCATTTAGGTAAATCTTAGATTAGGGAAGCCACCTACTTAGGAAAAAAGAGAAAAAGAAACACCCAAAAAGAAAAAAAAAGAGAAAAAATAAAAAGGAGAAAATAAGAAAAATAAATAAAGCCACACTTAACCACACGAGTATGGCTGGCAAGTGGTCGGTGGTAATAGCTCATCGACCGGTTGTCTAGACCCCACCTCACAAAAATACATAAATAATTCCTAAACACTTAGGAAGAAGTGGAGAAGTAGAATAAACTGGGGAGATATACACTAGGTTCGTCCTTGTGTTGACCCTATAAAAATAAAAGGTAGGGAGAAAGCTACCATTGGAAAGATAGTCCTCTAGGCAAAAATCTTTAAGGTCACCTTGGATCATAGAAACCTGAAGCTCGTTTCAATGGCTACTTAGTGAGTCTATCACCCTTTCACAAGATGCTTAGCAGTTAGAATCCTTTTCGAGTCCTGGGTGTGTTGGGTAGCCTTAGAAGGCTGCCCCGAAACCCTAAACTCAAAAAAATCTAAAAAAATAAGAAAAGAAGAAAAATAAAAAAATGTATCTTCCCTTCTCAAATAAGGCAAGGACTTGGGTGGTTTGCATTCTGGCATTCACCCAAGCACTATTGAGTTTTTGTAGTTTAGGACCTTAGTTAAAATTTTCTATTGTTAATAAATGACTTAGGCCTAAGCGATCGAGTCCTAATTTTATTTTTATACATAGCATAAAGTTTAATTTTGCTAGGGACTAACAAAAGATAGGCATGGGGTTATGATGTAGACACATCTATTTAGATTAAAATGCCTATTTATGCATGCTTTACTCTTAGATATTGATTGTACAGCAATCATCAGGCCTAAATCACCTGAATTATAGCTAGATTCTAGCATAACTTATGAACAATGCATGCATAAGTGTCGTAATTCACACAATAGTTAGTTTGTTAGTCATAGAGATAATATTGCCATTTTATGCATTAAATGAGAGATGAAATTAATCGTAGTTGTTTTGAAGCCACAGATGACAGATCAGGCTGTACAGATCTGATCAGAATGATGATAAGAGTCCAACTCTTCCGAAATCGTCTTGATCAGACAACCAAAGCATCATGTGTAGTCCATAGAAGAATAGAGGCCATAGAGCTAGAGGACAAAGATCCAAGCCTTAGATAAAAATCCAATTGCTCGGATGGATCTAGATCAACGATCGGAGTCCAACGTCGCAAAAATCAACCTGATCGGACGTCTGCATCACCAACTACAAAGAAAAGAAGATAGACGACCGTGATAACGCCACGTGGTGCCATCACAGTTGCCCTCGCCGCCGGCCCATCTCTAAAGACCATCCCTTGCCCACTCTTTACCGTTGGATGGCCATCCAACGATCCACAAGCTGCCACGTCACAGCTCCGGCCGTGCCTCATCGAGAAGGAGAAGATTATATGAGTTGCCTTAAAATGAAAATGCAACAAAGCAAAGGCACAACATAGTGGTTAGCACCTTTGCACGTAAGCAACTGATGCCCGTTCGATCTGTGCCTCGTGTGAAATTCAAGGGACACTGCATGCGGGCAACATTGGGCCGTCAGGTCGAGATTGAAGGGAAGAGGAGTGACCACGTGTTGCAACTAGAGCACTTCGTGGTAAGCGCTCAATGCACACGGGCTTTTAGAAGGTTGTGCGAGCGAGCTTTAAGCCGTCTGATCGTAAGATCGGATGACTGAGGATTGGGCACTCAAATTGAGCAAGCGGCGAGTGTGAAGAGAGGAATGGGCATCCACAGGCGAAGTAGAACTGTGCGATCTTGATCCAAGGCCCCAGAGTGTGCCATGTGTCACCACCAGAATGCACTCGAGCGTAGAAGGTGATTTTGAAGGTGTTTTGAGGCACAATCAGGTCTGTTGATCTCCTAATCAACGGATCTGATTAATCTGAGGTTGCTGCATGAGATGGAGGGCCAAAGTACCCTCTTTGCCCTCCATCAAAGAGATCAAAGAGGATCCAAGGCCCCCCTTATTGGACATCTACCTCTTCTTCCACCTTCTTCTATGGTCTCTTGCCTCTCTCTCTGCAACTTCGACTTTCGTCCTGGCGCTCTGGATCTGAGGTGCTGCTGTACCTCACACAAGAATCCCACAAGCGACATCGTCTATCTACATCTCTCTCTATCTCTCGCTTTCTATCCATTCGCTATCTCTCTATCTCTACTTTTTGCATAGTAATTTCTACTGTGAAAGAATCTCTTTATCAATGCAATGAAATTTGATCTTATAGATATCTGATGCCTCTTTATACATATATACATATATAAATACCTATTAGAACTAGTTTTTTGAAGAGCTTCCGTATAAATTGTGATTACCTCCCTACGAATGACCCGATACTCCCGATTTTTATAAATTTATTTGTTCCATCGCGATTCTCACTACGACGATAATATCTGACTTTTCTAATGCAACTAGCGGTAACAAAATGGAAATTCTTGAAGCTTTTTGGTATGGATTTGAGATTTCTAGCTTGCTTTTTTTGTTGATTTTGTGTATGCAAGAAACGAAGAAATCTGAACCAGACATGACAATGGGGAAAGTGTGACTTTTTAATCTCAGGTAAGTACCTGTAGGTTAGATTAGTTAGATTTCAAAAAATTAGGATTTGTTTGAACCTTAGGATTACTTAGAATTTCCTTGCTTATTGAAAAAAAGAAAAAAAAATCCCTCCTGTTAGTGATTTTCAGGTTGAAAGAAACTCTTAACTTATAAATTCAATTTTCAAAGATCCGCATGTCTAAAAATTCTATAATTTTTACTGGACCTGAGGTTTGAAATCGGGAACAACATATCCAAACTTCACATAAATCTAAGTTATAGAGAAATTTGAGAAATTCATACATTGATCTATTATCAATTTAGTTATTGTTTCTGATTTTTCAGAGTTCAAAATATCATATGAATTTTTATACAACTCCGATTGACTTGAAATTTAAGGCATTGAGTTTCTAATGAAATCAAGAATTTAAGACAAATACGAAAAAAATATTTCCTACACATTTGGATACACGGATTATCTAATCACCAATTGAGCGTCAAAACTAACTACAAAACCCCTAGTACACTTTAAATCAGAAAAAAATAGAAAAAGTGAATTAAAATTCTTGAAAAAATATTTTCTGAGTGCCTAGTTAGTGGTGCAATAGGACCAATTGATTGCATTGCTTAGGTCGCACCGCTACTCTAATATTTGGACTTAAAAGAACATCTAGAACTATCTACGCTTAGGGTTTCACATTAAGGATAGAGCACACCTACATTTACATACTTAAATGAAATATATCCAACAATTAGGATATGCAAAACTCTTGTGTGCCTTGTCAGAGCTTTGGTTGAAGATATTAAATCAAGTAAACCCTAAAATTTACTAACACAAGCATTAGAATCCTAAAATTCACTTCATCATAAAAAAATTGCTTATGAACCTCTTGCCTGTGCACTCACACATTTGAAATCAATTTTAAGGGCAAACACCCCCCTAACGGCCATCATATTCAAAAAGCACATCAAACCCAAGCCTAAAATTGAGTAGACGTACCTTAAGCTGGACTAATAGTCTTGGGGAGTTGAAATTAGATTGGACTAAGGTTAAGGCCTTATCTACTTGGACCCACTGGTGACAAGGGTCGGTGAGGTAACGGCGTTAATCCTTAGCAGTGTCCCACCATGCAGGGTGTGCTAGGGGGTCCCACCCTTCTGGCCAGCAAAGTAATTTAATGGTTGATCTAATCCAGTCATGTTTTGGGGAGCCAGGATCAGGTCTATTTAGGGATAACACTCTAAGAACCAGTTTGATTACTTGCATTGAAAGGGTGGGGTATTCTCCCATCTATCTTCTCCCTCTCATCTACAGACATTCTTTTGGTGCATGCAAGGTAGAAGATCTCAAAATCCTGATTTGCTACCACCATTAGAAAGAAATATTAGGAGAAGACCTATTTATCCAGAATCTGAACCCTCTATAATGGCTAGTCACCACGAGGAAGATGAGATCGAAGAGGAAGAATAAAATCTGGATCCTATGACCCTCTTACAAAGGCATATCACTAAGCAGGGCCAACATTATGACCGACAAATAGAGGTCATAGTGCAGGCCATTACTCGACTCCAAAATGGACAGGTAGACCAGCGTCTTCGTGACTTTTACAACCCTCCTAATGCCTAGCCTGAACCCTTTGTTAGGGTACCTCAGGATGGGGATGATTTTGAACTCAAACCTCAGATTATCAATTTGATTCTCCACATCCATGGTCGTGAGTCAGATGACCCCTTCCACCACCTTGAAGAGTTGCTACACATAGGAAGGACCTTTGGCCCTAGAAACATGAATGAGGGTACCTTGATGATGAAAATGTTCCCATTCTCCTTGAAAGAGAGAGCTACTCATTGATTGAGAAGGATTGGTAGACCAATCCTAACCTGGGAAGCTTTGAGGAGCACATTCCTAAAGAAATTATTTCCAGTAGGAAAAACCAATGCCCTTAGATGTGCCATAACAACCTTTAAGCAGAACCCTGGGGAACAACTACATGAGGCTTGGGAGAGGTTTAATGATTTAGCTAGGAAATGCCCCCATCATGGGATTCTGAAGTGGCACTTGGTCCATATTTTCTATTATGGGTTAAGTGACAATCTGAAGAATTTTGTTGATGAGGCATGTGGGGGCAATTTCCTAAGTAGACACATTGAGGAAGCCTTCCAATTATTTGAGAATATGAGCGAAAATTTCCTCAACAATGGCTCAATGTTTGCCTTTAACAGAGCTAATCAACCAAGAAGAGGAGTTTATGAAGTTGACAATAATTCACACTCAGTTTATTTAGAATTAATTGCACAATGATTAGACAAGGTGGAACTCGTGGGAAAGAATGTGGAGAATTTGGATAAGAAACTGGATAATCTTCTGAAGGGTGAGAGTTCCTTAGGTACATAATCTAGAGTAAATCCTATGCCTACCCAAGCAGTGCCTATGTTAACCTACAACCAACCCAACCCCCTAGGTTAGGAATTAGTGCACAACATCAATGACCTAATCGTGGCTCCACCTATGAGTCAACTGTACTTGGACCCATCTCTTTTTGGGTACCAAGGAGGGACCTTGATGCCCTTGAATTCTGAACTAGGTAGCCCGATGCCTAGTTATCCTGAGGATGTGAATGCACCTTAGGGTTACCCTAGTGATGTAAACACATTTATTGAGGGTAAATTGTCTATTCATGCATGTTCCTAGGCTTAGATTTGCATTTCATGTTATAAATATTGCATAGCATGCATCATTCTGCATTTAGAGTAGTTGCATATAATTTAGGTTAATTGCATCCTTTTTATGGTTAAGAGATAAGGATATTTATTTCAGAGCCTCAGATTGATGATCCGACCATATGGATCTGATCAAGGCGATGATCGGAGTCCAACGCCTCGGAAATCGCCTAGATCGGAGTCCCGTAGCACCTTATGCATCCGAGGAAGATCAATGGCCAAGGGCTTAGGAGACATAATTTAGAGCTTCAAATGATAAATCCGACCATGTAGATGGATTCGGGTCGACGATCGTAGCCTAACGGCATGAAAATCGACTCAATTAGATCTCTGAAGCAGCCCCTACAACAAGAAGATGGACAGCCCAGACTTCGCCACGTGGCGCAGCCCAGGCCGCCAGCACACGTACGTAGCACCGCACGCGCACAGTAGCACTGTGCGTGCATGGGCGTGCAGGCGTGCATGCGCATAGTGTAGCGCTAGCGCGTGGGTGCGCACGCGCGGTAAGGCAGGAGCGCGGTGCCAGCGCATCATCAGGTGGACTACAGCGACGCATGAGCTGAACTTATAGCGACACTTACAACCATCGGTAATTCATCGCATGCCACCAAAGTCAGCTGTGGGCGCCAGCAGGCATGAGTTGCCTACAGCAACATTTCCAGCGATGTCCTGGATGTCACTAATGGTCCCATACCTATTTTTGCCTCTTCTCCTCCACTATAAAAGGACCTACACCCCCTCCATTCCAAGCGATCTCTACCTACTGATTGCATCGCAAAAATACACCTGCAATAGTGCCTTCTTATGCTATTTCCTAGCATTACCTATGCATATTAGGGTTCCATAATTGCATTTGTAAAAATACATGCATGCATGCATTAAATTGAGAGGAGAGGAGAATAAATAAGTGGCCTTGCAATTAACATTTTTCCTCAAGTGCATCTCTGCTAATTCACCATCTTTTTATTTTTTATTTCACTTGATTTTTAAGTCTTTCTCGCGGCTGCATGCATCTTCTTCTCCTCGCGCCATTCCTTGCTCCAGCCCTTCCCTGCGGTTGCCTCTCCCTGCTAAGGCCATGCATGAGCCATGCACAGCCAGGGCAAGGCCATGCATGGCTTTCATCTTCTATATAAAGTGGGCAGCTTCTTCTTCAAAGCCAGCCTGGTCCTCCACTTAGAAAACCAAACAAACACACAGCAGCTCTCTAGGCCATCGTCTCCTCCCTCTCCCTCCACACGCCGACCCTCCTCCTCTGAGGAGACACCCGGCGGACAGGAGTCTTCGCTGTGGTGAGCACCCACCACCGCGAAACCACCACCGCCCAGCTCTTCAAAGAGCCAGTGGCATGGTGGCCTTCTTCTCTATTTTCACCTTCACGCCATTTCAGCCAATGCTGCAAGCTTCAAGCTGTGAAGCTCAACCGGTCATCGCACACCCTACAGCAGTCGGCCAAGCCCCACAGCAGTAGCAGCAAGGCGGTAGCAGGCCGCCCTCACCTTTCCACGCGCGCCTGCAGGCGCGCTCACCTCCTACTCATTCGCACTGTAGTCGCGCTCTCTCTTCCGCAACGGGCGACCGCACGCCACTGCAGCGGCTGGCCAAGCTTCACCGCACCCCTGCTAGCACTCGCAAGCCTCCGTGCAAGTAACAGGTCGCCCTCGCCCTCCACCACGCACACTAGCAGCCTTCTCTGCATGCTCTGTCACAACCTTCCGCCCGCAAGCCACTAGCCGAAGCCACTCCGCCGCACGTGCTGAGCCGGCCGCACTCACAGCACCGCCTGCTGCCGGTTGCGCGGCTCGCCTGACCACTGTAGCCACTGTTCACGCGAGTCTGCGCGACATTGTGGCTACAGTGGGGTCACCGGTTAGCTTCTCACTTTACCGGTCACCTGGCTCACCGCTACCGTCGTTCGCCCGTGCGCATGCCCTCCCGGGCGTCTGCCAGCCCGCGTACGCCTGCGCCACCCGCTCTCCTTGCCTACGCATGCCTGCGAGCACAAGTGCCTACCCTTCACGCAGCATAGTGTGCTACGGCCTCTTCTGCATGCGCCCACTTCCTCCAGCGCGCTCCTCTCTGCGCATACGCACCTGCGCAAGCACGCGTGGATCAGACGACGGCCCTGAAGCTCAAACACCTTAACTGCTCCAGTCCTCACCTCCAGTAGCGTTCTCTTTCTCTCCCTCTCTCTCGCAACACTCTCTTCACCGACGCTCGCACACACATACACTCACACTTCCACACACACACACACACCTAGACACTATTATATACAAATATATATACATATACATATAAATATATTGATATATATACATATATTTATATACATATATATATATATTTATATATATATACTTATATCTATACATATAGTAGTACCTATATACTTATGTATTAGCATACATACATACATATACATATATATAGATATATACTTATATATATACATATATATGCATATATACATATACTTATATACATATATATATATATATTTATACATATATATATACATATACTTATACATACATATATATATATATATACATACATATTTACATATATATCTATATAACTATATATATACATATATATACATATATATACATATCTAGCTACATATACCTATATATACATATATTATTATATATATATACATCTATATAGTATTATATACATACATACATACATACAAACATACATATATATATATATACACACATCTATACATATATCTATCTATACATATAGCTACATACATATATACATATACTTATATATATACATATATACATATATATATACACACATATATATATATATATATATACATATACCTATAGATAACCATATATACATATAGATATATTTACATATATACATATATAGATATATTTTCACATTATTTACCATACGTGGTATCACGGGAATATCTGCACCAGTTGCTGATATTCCCCGATACACGCGTACAAAAAAAGCGTGTTCGCATTCATCTTCCACCATCCATCCTACACCTTACATGCGGCACTTCGTCCTGTTGGTTGTGTCTCTCTAGACGACGACCGACTCGACACCGTGCTACACTCCATCTCCACCTCCACCCCCACCCCTTTATATACATAATATATACCTATATATATATACTATATTTCTGTTTCGCTTTCCTGATAATAAAAAGACAAAAAAAATATATAAAAGAGAAAAGATAATCTTTGACTTGCAGCTACTCCGTCTTGTGAATAGCAAGACCCGTTTTGGAACCCTATTTTGGGTCAAAGCCAAGAACCCAATTTTGAGGGTGTGCCTCAAGGACAAAGAGTACCAAAAAAATCTAAATAGAAAAAAAAATACCAAAAACACAATAAACAAATGGAAGAGATTCGTTGTAGGAAAGGCGTAGAAGCTTGACTTGTAACCCCACTTCCCTGAGTTTGACCTTGGGCCTAAAAGTGACCAAGATAAAATCAAGTAAGCCAGGTTAAAAATTTTGTAAAGAGATGGTTAGGTTCGATTTAGGTTAACCACTATACACACTTCAACGATAAAATCATCATATTAACAACCTATCCGGGCGGCTCGACACCACCTACTCTACTCCCACCTACTCCCAAGCTCTAGCAAGCCTACCAACACTCCATTAGAGCTTGTTCTCAAGCTCCCAAAGTGCCTATTAGTGTAGCGAACCTCTACCCCACCAAATACACCTCTAACTTCCCATCTCCCTTCATAGGTCACCTTGGAGCCATCCTCCCACCTACATTTCGGTGGCAGATCAACTTCGTCTTCTCACCTCCATTCCGGAGCTACGTCGAAGCTTTCCTCAACCTGACGTCCTCCAGCATCTCACCTCCGTTGTCTCGCTCCTCACCTCCTTCGTTCAAGCTTTCGCTAGGCGCCGTCGTCTCGCCGAACAACCGATTCGAGAGATTTCCTCTTACACCCCTTCTCTTTTTATGCTTTTATAGTTCATTGTAATTGACATTGGCTTGATATATATATCATATTTGTTCCATTTCTATCTTGTGATTCATTCTACTTGTCTTTTATTTCAAAAATACAAAAAAAAACAAAACCCCAAAATACAAAAAAGAAACAAAACGAAGTGCGATTTTCAAGTAAAGTAAACGTTGCCTCCCTGTGTTCGACCTAGGACTCCCTTGAGTTTGGTATAACTTTTATCTGATCGACGTGTTTTGCAACTACGATGATGGGTTACTTGTAACCTCGATTTCTAACATGCGAAACACGACCGACCATTTTGGCACCGTTGCCGAGGAGGCAATGGAATTTACTTTATTGTTTATTGCATTTCTTTGCATTTACATAGCACTAACCCTACTTGTCTTTGATCTACTATCTTGCAGGTACCCTAACATGGAGATCCAAGTGCGGTAGACCGGAGTAAAGTGCGGGTAGAGTGTTTTGTATGTGTCCCCCACACCACCCCCACCTTAGCTTTAATTCCATAACCGAATAACTCAAACCATAATCAACTTAGGTGTTTTTTTATAAACCCTGGGGTAGATTTGGTTGTTTTTTTGCCACCTCCACTCACCTCACCATCCACATAAATAAAAATAAAAAATAAAAAAAAGTTGTTATCTGTTTGTGGGATTTTCTGAAAGTTGCACACTTAACACCCACAACTTCTTATCCTAAGGCGCACAATCACTTTGATTCTACCACTTAACTGGGATCTGACCTGTGGACCTGGTACACTTCAACTAAATACACATAAGTGAGTAGAAATATGAATAGGTTAAGCATTCTTGTGTGCCTTAACTAAGTGGTGCAATAGGCCAATTGATTAAGCTGTTTGGGCCGCACCACTCAATCTAAAACTAATCCATCAAGTAGCTTGCCACTTAGGGTTGATTCTTAGGGCTGAACCAGGCACTCCACATTATTTTTTATTTTTAAAGGAACATATCATCGCCTGTGCTTTGAAAACTTGGAGTGTTCTACTAAACCTTGATTGAACCAACCTAAGAATTAAACCCTAAAAGCTATTAAACAAGGTTGAACCCTAAAAGACACATCATCAAATAACCTTGTTTAAGAACCCTGGTTGTGCACGCACACACATTTTAACTGATCATTAAGGGCACAACCCATCTAAAGGGCCCATCACATTCCTGAAGCACCATTGTCCCAAGCCTAACTAAAATTGATTAGACGTTGGCCCTAAGGACTGGTTCACTCGTCGGGATCCAGATTAAGATTGTTCACGATTAACCTACTTATACTAGTCAATCTGATGTCTAGCTAAGGGAGTAGCGTCAAACGACAGTGGCTGGGGGGTACACTAGGAACCGGAGGTGCAAGCCAAAGGAAGAACCTTCTCCCCAGTCCCTCCTTCCAACTGGTTGGATTGCCTAGACATAAGTAGAGTAAATCATCTATAATCTTAGGAAAGATTCTGAGATTTTGTAGACCTTTAGGCTACCCAACCTAAGGATAGGCTTGTATTTTTGTATTGCAGGGCTCCTTTCTCTTCTGTTTTCCCTCCTTACTTCAGCATGTACCCTTCCACATCCTACACACATTTCACATCCTATCCTCCTACCACCACTTATCCCCAAGATGATTACTATCTTGACTTGACTTGTAATTACCCATCCACTAGCCGGGATGACTTTGATTGGGGATATGAATCCGGACCTCAGTGTCCAGGGCCTAACCCTAAACGACAAGACTATGATTATTATCCTTCCCAGAGCTATAATGATTATGGATCTCCATCCTTTGATGACCAAACCAACTTGATCTACAATTAGGAAGGATATCATGATTATAACACATACCCTCCCGAGTATTCCACTGAATATAGGTTGCCACCATCCTTTAAACAACCTAGAATGACCTACTTTCAGGGAGGGACCCGAGAACCTCGACATCTTGACTCCCTTAGATTCAACCCAAACCCACCCAAACTTGAATCAAAATAGTTGGTTTAGGTGAGCCAGATCCAAGATAGAGTGTTGGATAATTTAAGGAACACCATACAATCTTTAGAAGCCCAGCCAACACCATGCACTGAAGCACTGGAGCTTATGATCAAAATGATTGATGAATTTAATAGTTCTCTATTAGATTTGCCCCAAAGTGTTAGGGATAGAGACCTAGGTGAGTTTCTTCTTGGGAAATTGTCGAGGTTGAGGATGAGATTTGTGGTTGCACTAATCAAATCTTGGGATGATTTTCAAGATGAACCCTCTTCAGGAGAGCCAATATCTGAACCTGCTCAGGCGCTTGTCGGGGGGGATATAGTTTTTGAGACTGGGGATGACCAGGATGGGGTAGAGCAACCATTTAAGGATGAACCGATTAATTCACCCGAGATCCCTGAGCCAGGGAGAGAGGAAAAATATGTCTCCACAGACCATGAAATGACATATGATTTTGAGACATATATAAATGATGATCATGTATTCTTTGACTTCGAGGGTGAAAATCATTTGGTGAAGTCTCACTTGAACATGAGGAAGAGGATTTTAGTGAGACAAATGGGCTTAAGGAATCTGACAAACCAGTTGATAGCCCAATTATTGAAGATTTGGATTCGGTTGGGGCTAACTTGGAGGATTTGAATCCTCATTTACTAGAAGATTCAATCAATAGCCCCATTCCTCAACCACACCCCAAAGGGATTGATTTTGATTTGGAAATCATTGTACCCAAGTCAATCTTGAGTCAGCCACAATTTTTGGACTTGGGAGAATCTTAAGGGGTGAATGATATGCTAGAGGTCCTGAAACCTGAGCACCTGATGTTGCAGGATAGAATTTTTGAAATAAAATTTTGGAAGGCTAATTCTGAGGGAAGCTTGATTTTGGATCTAAGGGTACCTATTGACCTGAAACCACCTACTTTCTACCAGGACACTTACGATATCTTTCACGTGCAACCCAAGCTTGAAATAACTGATTATTTTTTTGAGCTAGATGTTAAGTGGATAACTGCACCTATTGAACCATCTTTACCCGTTGCCCAACACTTTCGTCTTGGGTTGCACACCACTAAACCGTAGGCCCGGCCCCGCAAACACATCAACCTTCAGTTCTAGGTGATTTTCATCCAGAACCTGACAACCAATAGACCCTGGGTCATGGGTCTACACCATAATCTCATCCACATCTGTGGACATCTACGGATGGGTTTCAAGATCAACCTTTTGATTTTGATTCTGACCTGCACTTGTGAATTCTCAATTTCTTCTTTGTATATATGTTATGCCTAGCTGAAGGCATTAAACTTAGCATGTGTGTATACACTCTTCTCTTTGCGGAGCTGACCGAATTTTCATGACACTCAGGTGATGTTCTGTTTACTTTGCCCTTTTCATGTCTTTATTTTTACAATGAGGACATTGCATCATTTAAGCATGGGGGGGTGGATAATCAATTCCTGAAATTATTATGTTAACTCCGTAGAATTTCTTTTAGTTTCTTATAAAATTAAAAAAAAAATTGAAAATTTGAAAAAAGTTAGAAAAAGAAATTAGGAAAAGAGAACTTAGGCATTTGGAAGTTATTAACTTTAGGAAATGATACAAGAGGACCTAAACACCTAGACTCTTCAGGTCTTCGGACTTAATTAGCCCGATGTCCATTCAAATGTGGACTCAGTCTCAGGTCCTCGCCAATTAAGATTCATTTTAATTTGGTAAATAATTTAGGATGATAAGTATGTGACTTATCAACCCGCCCTCTGATTTGGGGGGACTTTAAGCCTAAGCATCTGCACACATTTTTTTTGCACTGACTCACTTTCCGACGGTTTTTACGGAAATTGGATAGCTAATGGACCGACTTGGGTGGTATGGCTGCAAGTTGTTGATGGTAATAGCTCATCGACCGGTTGTCTAGAGCCCAGCCACAAGACCATTTTCGTTGTACCACCTTTAGGTAAATCTTAGATCAGGGAAGCCACCTACTTAAAGAAAAAAAAAAGAATAAGGAGAAATAAAAAAATAAATAAAATCACACTTCACCACACGAATATGGCTAGCAAGTTGTCGGTGGTAATAGCTCATCGGCCAGTTGTCCAGAACCCAGCTCACAAAAAAAATATGCACAATAATTCCCAAAACACTTAGGGAAGAAGGAGGGAAGTAGAATAAATCGGGGAGATATACACTGGGTTTGCCCTTGTGTTGACCTCATAAATAAAAGTAGGGAGAAAGCTACCGATCATAAAGATAAACCTTTAGGCATGTCACCTAAGGTCGTAGAAACCCGAAGTCCATCTTGATAGCCGTTTTGTGAGTCTATCACTTTTTCACAAAGATGCTTAGTACCTAGAGTCCTTTTCAAGTCTTGCACGAGTCGGGTAGCCGTAAAAAGTTATCCCGGAACTCTCAAACTCCAAAAGTATAAAAAAATTAGAAAAGAAGAAAAATAAAAATATATATATGTATCTTCCCTTCTCAAATAAGGTGAGAACTTAGCCGGTTTGAATTCTGGTAGACACCCAGGTACTGTTGAGTTTTCATAGTTTAGGACCTTAGTTGAAATTTTCTATTGTTAATAAATGACTTAGGCCTACGTGATCTAATCCTAATTCTACTTTCATACAAAGCATATAGTTTAATTTTGCTCGGGACTAGCAAAAGATAGGCATGGGGGTATGATGTAAACACATTTATTGAGGGTAAAATGTCTATTCATGCATGTTCCTAGGCTTAGATTTGCATTTCATGTTATAAATATTGCATAGCATGCATCATTCTACATTTAGAGTAGTATATAATTTAGGTTAATTGCATCCTTTTTATGGTTAGGAGAGAAGGATATTTATTTCAAAGCCTCAGATTGACGATCCGACTGTACGGATCTAATCAAGACGACGATCGGAGTCCAACGCCTCTGAAATCACCTCGATTGGAGTCCCGTAGCACCATATGCAGTCTGAGGAAGATTAACGGCCAAGGGATTAGGAGACATAATTCAAAGCTTTAAATGATAAATCCGACCGTGCAGATGGATTCGGGTCGATGATCGCAGCCTAACGACGTGAAAATCGACTCAATCCGACCTCTGTAGTAGCCCCTACAACAAGAAGAAGATGGATGGCCCAGACTGTGCCACATGGCGCAGCCCAGGCCGCCAGCACAGGCACATAGCACCGCACGTGGGGGCGTGCAAGCGCGCATGCGCGCAGTGCAGTGCTAGCGTGTGGGCACGTACGCGCGGCAAGGTAAGAGCGTGGCGCCAGTGCAGCGTGAGGTGGACTACAGTGACGCATGAGCTGGACTTACAGTGACGCTTATAGCCGTCGGTAATTCATCGCATGCCAGCAAAGTCA
Source organism: Thalassia testudinum (assembly GCA_037157565.1). Taxonomy (NCBI): domain Eukaryota; kingdom Viridiplantae; phylum Streptophyta; class Magnoliopsida; order Alismatales; family Hydrocharitaceae; genus Thalassia; species Thalassia testudinum. The sequence goes on from JAZHRO010000015.1 coordinate 59,428,321, forward strand.
GCTGTGGGTGCCAGCGGGCATGAGCTTCCTATAGTGGTGTTTCCAGCGATGGCCTAGATGTCACTAATGGTCCCATACCTATTTTTGCCTCTTCTCCACTATAAAAGTTCCTACACCCTCTCCCTTCCAAGCCTTCTCTACCTACTCTACTCCCACCTACTCCCAAGGTCTAGCAAGCTTACCAACACTCCATTAGAGCTTGTTCTCAAGCTCCCAAGGTGCCTATTAGTGTAGCGAACCTCTGCCCCACCAAATACTCCTCCAACTTCCCATCTCCCTTCATAGGTCACCTTGGAGCCATCCTCCCACCTCCATTCCAGTAGTAGATCAACTCCATCTTCTCACCTCCATTCTGGAGCTACGCCAAAGCTTTCCTCAACCCGACGTCCTCCAACATCTCACCTCCGTCGTCTTGCTCCTCACCTCCTTCGTCCGAGCTTCTGCCAAGCGTCGTCGTCTTGTCGAACAGCCGATTCGGGAGATTTCCTCTCACACCCCTTCTCTTTTTATGCTTTTATAGTTCATTGTAATTGACATTGGCTTGATATATATATCATATTTGTTCCATTTCTATCTTGTGATTCATTCTATTTGTCTTTTATTTCAAAAATACAAAAAAAAATAAAACCCCAAAATACAAAAAAGAAACAAAATGAAGTGTGATTTTCAAGTAAAGTAAACGTCTCCTCCCTGTGTTCGACCCAGGACTCCCTTGAGTTTCGGTATAAATTTTATCTGATCGACGTGTTTTGCAACTACGACGACAGGTTACTTGTAACCTCAATTTCTAACATGCGAAACACGACCGACCACCTAGAAATGAGCCTTATTCAAGCACTTATAGCCCTAGATGGTGTAACCATCCTAACTTTGCTTGGTCAAGTTAGAAACCCACCTAGGGTCCTAACTTGTCTAAGCCAAACTCTTATGGGCAACCTAGTAGGTACACACAACCACGCACATATCAACCACAACCTACTCAGGAAAACTAACCCTCTGATCTGAGTCTAGTCCTCAAAGAAATGAGAGAAATGAATCAAATGAGGACAGATTTGATGGGACGATTAGATCATCTAGTTGATGCTAGACAACACAGGATGTTGCCATCCCAACCCATCCCAAACCCAAGGAACTTCAATAGGGTTAACTAGCACAACACACAAGAGCAATAAGCACACATAATTTAGCTTGCTCCCCAGCACCCACATGGTTCTGTTAACCCTAACCCAACCCAGGCTCAACCCATTTCGCAAAACCCACCTTACCCTTTTAACCCTAATGCACATGCCTGTGCTGTCACTTTGAGAAGTAGGAAACAAATCCAAGATCCTTCTACATCAAAATCTTACCAAGATCTTGAGAAGCCCAAATCTGACCTAGGAGATCAAAAAGACAAGGATCAGGACCTAAATGCTCATGATTTTTCTCAAGCACCTTTCCCTAAATTCTTAAACAAACCTAAAGAAAAGAAAACCAACCAATATAAGCAGTGGCTTGAGATTTTAAAGCAAGTCCAGGTGAACATACCACTTCTTGAGGCTATTGAGAGCATCCTGGCATGTGCAAAATTTCTAAAGGAATTATGCACACTGAAACGCCAGGCCAAATCATCAAAAAGGGTCATAATTTTTGAATAACCTAGTTCCATCATCCTAAATAAGATCCCTCCTAAAATGAAAGATCCAGGGACCCCCTTAATTTCATGTGAAATATATGGTTTCATCCTGGATCGAGCCTTATTAGACCTTGGTGTCTCAATCAAATTAATCCCCACAGAATTATATGAAGAGTTGGATTTAGGCCCATTGCAACACACTAATATTACCCTTCACCATGCTGATAGGTCAACCAAAATTCCAAAGGGCCTTGTAAAAAATGTGATTATAAAAGTGAGGGATTTTGAGTACCCTATGGACTTCCTTGTGCTGGACATGGAGGCATTAGAAAACCTAAACCACACCTCGATAATCTTTGGGAGGCCTTTCTTGGCCATGGCCAAGGTTCTAATCAACTATGAGATGGGGATTATGCACATCACCTCTGGAACGAAAAATTATCAACTCAATATCTTTAAAGCTTTCCAAAAGAATAAGGTGAGCTATGGTTCCATTGAGGTTGTAGGAACAATTGAACAAATTTTGGCAATTCACACTAAAGATGATCTGAATCCTGCCAAAGCTCAAGATCAGCACGAAAGGCAAGAAGGAGATGTACTTGAGGATGATTCTGATCTACCACCTCCCATAGAAACTTAAATTGAAAATGACATTAATGAGATTGAGAAACTCTTGGGAGTAACTTATGACGAGTTAGATGATAATGTGAAGAATCCTTAATACACTTACCCCGAGATCTAGGAACTATTAAATTTTCAGGGAGTTCAAGAGAGTGGACAATCTGAAGACATGAACCAAGAAATAACCCCAGAAGAAGTTCAGCACATAATGGACTAGGGAAGAATTTATAAGGCAATTGGTTCAAATGGATGGTTTGAATATGAGGGAGAAATCACTTTGGACGAGGAAGAGGTAATATCTAATGAAGATTTTGGTGAATTCAGCACAACTCTACCTTTTCCCTCATATGACCCAGAGCTTAAAGAACTCATGATTTTTGATATCAACTACTATTATGGAAAACCTTATGACTCTGATTCAGAACCAAACTTAAATCTCAATCATGATCTCAATCTAGACCCTCTACCACCTCTTCTTGATTTGTGGAAATGGATTGACGAACTGGCTCTGCATCTTGAACCTCGTCCACTTGACCCTATTCCATATTTCAAATCAAAAAGACTCATTGGAGTAGGACTGCATCATCGGCTGGTCCGTATTTGTGGATTACTAATTCTTGGACCAAATGATCATATCTTTATACTAATCTTGAATCTCTCTGCAACAATTATTACTCCTCTAGAGCTACAAGATTGAATTAAATATTTTTGGGTTTAGGTCTGGCAAATGACATTAAACTTAACGCTAGCTGGGAGGCAACCCAATATTCATTAAAGGTAGTTCTGCATCCATGATGACCTGGATTAACAAGCATAGTAAGGTGATATCCCCTCCTCTTGCTTATTATATTTTGATTTTCTTGCATACATTTCAATGAGGACATTGTAATGAATAAGCATGGGGGGTGGACATTGCATGTTTTATTGTTATGTCAGAAAAGAAAAATACATTTAGGCATAATGAATTTTTATTATCGTTTTATTAGAGATTTATTCTTAAGTTGATTCCTGAGTTTAGAATCAAGTACAATTTCACACTTATACATAGAATTTGCAATGGATCCTTTATGAAGACCGATAAACATCTTTAGTTTGTTGAGAAGAAGCAATGCTTCCTCTCCTGAGCCCTTGGACAGTAATTAGGGAGTCAGGCAAACTATCTTTTAATAGATCCACCAAATAAGTGTGAGGTGAGAGTAGAAAGTCTACTGGTGCTCTAAGGCTAGTGAGAGGAATCTTAACTTCTGGATAATTAGATAATGATACTCGAAGTTGGCATAGTTTTTGCTCTCGATTTTTGTATGCAAATTCTTAGTGTGAATATTTTGAGAGCCACTAAATAAGGCAAATACGAAGAGAGTGGGTTCTGATAAAACTAGGACTAAGGTGGATGGTCACGGCTGTCCTTTACGGAATTCTCATCTGAAGGACGTTATTGATGTCAAGGTCAGAAATACGTTGTTCTATCCATTCCCTTCCCGGTGTCGAGAATAGGCACTTCCACCAAATAAGCCACCCGATATCCTCTTGAATACCCCTAATCTCAAATAATATCTCGTAAATAAAAGTTTGTATGCTATACTACATTGCATTAGTAGATATTTGGATGCGAAAGAAAAAAAAGAAGAAAAAGAAAAAAAAATATAAATTTATAGAAAAAAGAGAGGTAAAAGAAAAGACAAGAAAAAAAAATTAGAACAAAAAAATAGAAAAAAAAAGAATGAGTTTATGAGTTAGAATTTATTTCAAGTGTAACGAGGCAATAACACGTACCACCCTCATGATCCACTAAATATAGCTTTAACCTACTTTTTTGTATTTCTGGTCGTCTGAATTTGGGCTGAGGAATTCTAGCTTAGTCATAGAGTTATCAGAACCTAATCAAAGTGTTAATGCTAGGAAAGACCACCAAATATATTGATAAATCTGGTGAGATTGTGAGGTCTAAAAGAAAGAAAGGAAAAGAGAAGAAAGAAGAAAAAGAAAAGGAAAGAAAGAGAAAGAGAGAGATTGAGTACAAAGAAACTAAATAGAGCACAGTTTCTTCCCTCTCTTTGAGTTGAATTATTTAATAGTCTGGAAATCTAGATTCTAGAGTACTACTCTATATGCAGCACTTGATGAATGTGAGCTACCAAATACAAATCTACTTCACCTAGTTACCTTCTACCTAACCCAAAAGCTAGGGCTGAATTTATGAATTATCTTATAACCCTAAGGGAAGAAGTCTGCCAATCCCAATATAATTTTACTAGGGGTCAAGTACGAGCTTTAGATGTGGACTGACTTTTCACTTGGATCCACTGCATAGGCCACAACAAAACACTTTCACGATTATCTGGATTTCTAAAGTTTTGGATGAAAACAAAAGAAATAAATCTCTAGTCAAACTCCTGATAAAAATCAGTCATATATGACCACTTTGCATTTATTCATGCATTTGCTAGGAACTAGCAAGATTTAGGAATAAGGGTGTGATTGCTCAGCAATCATGCGACCTAAATCACTTGAATTAAGCTAGATTCTAGCATAACTTAAGAACAGTGCATGCATAAGTGTCGTGATTTACACAATAGTTAGTTTGTTAGTCATAGAGATAATATTGTCATTTTATGCATTAAATGAGAGATGAAATTATCACAGATGTTTCGAAGCCATGGATGATAGATCCGACCGTACAGATCTGATCAGAACGATGACGGGAGTCCAATGCTTCCAAGATCGTCTTGATCAGATAACTAGAGCATCATGTGCAATCCATAGAAGAATAGAGGCCATAGATCCAAAGGACAAAGATCCAAACCTCAAATGAAAAATCTAACAGCATGGATGGATCTGGATCAACGATCGCAGTCCAATGGTGCAAAAATCAACCTGATCTGAGGTCTACATCACCAAATACAAAGAAAAGAAGATGGACGACCGTGATGGCGCCACGTGCCATCATAGCCACCCCTCATGGCTAGCCCATCTCTAAAGACCATCCCTCGCTCGCTGTCGATTGTTAGATGGCCATCCAACGATCCACAAGCCGCCATGTCGCAGCTCTAGCCACGCCTCATCAAAGAAGGAGAAGATCTCGACCATTGGATCTTCATCAAATGGCTGAGAACAAGTTTCCTTAAAACAAAAATGCAACAAAGCAAAGGCACAACAAAGTGGTTAATGCCTTCGCGCTTAAGCAATCGGTACCTATTCGATCCGCACCTCGCGCAAAATTGAAGGGGCATTACACGCAGGCGACATTGGGCCGTTAGATGGAGATCGAAGGGTAGAGGAGCAACCACTTGTCATGATCAGAGCACTCCACAGCAAGCACTCAATGCACATGGATTTTGAGAAGGCTATGCAGGCGAGCTTTAAGTCGTCCGATCGTAAGATGGGACAACTGAGGATTAGGCGCTCAAATTAAGTGAGCAGTGAGCACGAAGAGAGGAGTGGGCGCACGTGGGTGCACGAAGTAGAGCCATGCGTTCTTGATCCAAGGCCCCAGAGTGCGCCACGTGTCACCACCAGAATGCACCTAAGCGTAGAAGTTGATTTTGAAGGTGTTTTGAGGCCAAATTAGGTCCGTTGATCTCACTATCGATAGATATGATTAATCTGAGGTTGTTGCATGAGATGGATGGCCAAAATACCCTCTTTGCCCTCCATTAAAGCTATAAAAGAGGACCCAAGGACCCCTTGTTGGACATCTACATCTTCTTCCACCTTCTTATACAGTCTCCCACCTCTCTCTACAACTCCGACTTTCGTCTTGGCACTTTGGATTTGAGGTGTTACCACATCTCGCACAAGCATCCCACAAGCGGTGGCGTCTATCTGCATCTCTCTCTATCTCTCTCTCTCTTTCTATCTATCTGCTATCTCTCTATCTCTACTTTTTGCATAGCAATTTCTACTGTGAAAAAAACTTTTTATCAATGCAATAAAATTTGATCTTATAGATATCTGATGCCTCTTTATACATATATACATATATAAATACCTGTTAGAACTAGTTTTTTGAAGAGCTTCCATATAAATTGTGATTGCCTCCATGTGAACGACCCGGTACTCTCGATCTTTACAAATTTAGTTGTTGCATCGCGATTCACACTACGATGACAATATCTACCTTTCCAAATGCGTCTAGCGACGACGAACAGATATGCATTCCATACTATAATATTGCATACCATGCATCATTCTACATTTATAGTAGTTTGTGTATATTTTAGGTTAATTGCGGCCTTTTATGGATAGGAGAGGAGATTTAATTCGGAGCCTCAGATTGACGATTTGATCATACGGATTTGATCAGGACAACGATCGGAGTCCTGTAGCACCATATGCAGCTCGAGGAAGATCAACGACTGAGGGACTAGGTGACACAATCTGAAGCTTCAAATGATAAATCTGACCAAACAGATGGATTTAAGTCAATGATTGTAGCCCAACGATGTGAAAATCGACTCAATCCGACCTCTGTAGCAGCCCCTACAAAGGAAAGAAGATGGACGACCTACCAGGCCGCCCATGCGCACACACGTGCCACCGCACTCGCACAATAGCGTGGACACGTGCGGAGGCACAACATGGAGGCACAACATTGGGTGTGTAACTCGCGTGGGCACACGACAAGGGCACGTGGAGCGCGTGCAAGGCTATCTTCAGTGATGTCTGCGGCAGACCTTCAGTGACATTTATGACCGTCACTAAATGTCTTGTATGCGAAATTGATCCTTTCCTCCACTATAAAAGGACCTCTACCCCTCCCATTTTTCTTCATCTCTTCCTTTCTTCTCCTCACCACCTCTAAGGCTCTAGAGAGAGCTTGTCCTAAGCTCGGGATGCTCCTCTAGAGTAGAATCAAATACTTTCCCACCTCTCATCCTCGTTCGTGGAGCATCCCACAACCATCCTCTCACCTCCTTTGGGAAGAAGATCCTCGCTGCGATGACATCTTGCCGCATCGTCCTTCCTTCTCCATTGTTCTCCCTTGTTTCACTCCTCACAACCTTCTTCGAGGCACCATTAGAGTGAGTTGTCCTCCAAGCGACCATCGAGGGGGACTATTCTCATCTCCATCTATCTTTACTACTTTCTAGTATAGTTTTTTCACTTTCATAGCTGTAGGAAACATTTGTTCATCAATATATTGATATTTTCTCTCTCTTTCTCTCTTATATTTTGCAAGTAGATTAGTTAGATAATGTTTTCATTGATCTAATCTTTTTCTTGGTAAAAACATAAAAAAATTATAAAAGATAAAAACAACAAAAACAAATAAAAAGCGAAATGAGAATTTTCAAACCAAATGTTCGCCTCCCCATGTTCAACCTAGGACTCACCTTTCGAGTTTCGATTATAAATATTATTTGATCGATGAATTTTCTTGCAAATCAAACTATGACAATGCATTTCGAAACTCAAATCTTTTCACGAAAAATCTTTGCCTCATCACGTACAACATATTACAAAATAAAACACACTTATGGAAAAGATCAACTCCAAGTACTACAACATGGGGCACACATATGAAGAAGATCAACTCCATTACACTGGGGTGGAAAGATCAACTTATCCAAAGCACACAAAAGATAGATAATTACAAGCACTTTTACTCCAACACTTTGAAAATGGAGATGGCTAATGGAGGATGAAGTGTTCAAGCTCCTTAAGGTAGTTGATGCATAGAGGCTCGGTAATGTGGGTGATTAGGTGCTCATTGGTTCTAATGTTGGTGGTGAAAACCATGGCGAAGGTTTGGGAGATGGAGATGAAGATCCTATACTTGGAGTGATGAAGGTTTGCTCTATGGTTGTGTTTTCTATGGAGTCTATGTTGTGAACTCTATGGAAAGGGGATGGGACAACCATGGCTAATGTGGTGGTAGTAGGAGTAGGAGTTGGTCTTAAGGGTGGTGATGGTGGGCATGTGAGTGTGAGTGATGGAGTGAGTTAAGTGCTAGTGAGATGATGAAGTGGTAGCATGGAAGGTGGTAGTGAGTGTGTTTAGCGGGTGAAGTGGTGGTGATTGTGGTGGTGTGGATAGTGCAAGTGAGTGAGAGTGTCTGCAACTTGAAAATTAAATAAAGCACAACACAAAGCAAGTAGTAAGAAGCTTGAAATGAAATCTATTCTACTAGCAAGAAAATGAAACTAAGAAAAGTGCAACTAAAGAAAATATCTATACTAACAAAGTAAAAATAGAGTAAGAAGAGAAGATAGGTGTTCTTCCAAATGGGGGAACAAGGCCTATTGGAAGGGGAAGAGGATCCTTGGAACTTGGCCTACCTCTTCTTCACCTAGAAAACCAAGTCCAAGTGGGCACAAGCTAGCCTTTGGCCATGGCTTGAGAGCTTAGCTATAGAGCTCTTGAGGAGAGGAGTTCTTTGCATGAGAGTGGAGTGGAGTGGAGAGTGGAGGGGGGTGGGTGCGTACACTCTTATGGGAGGGTGTTTTATAGAGTGTTGGGCTATGTGTGGTGTCCCTATGGTGTAAGTTTAGGAGGGCTACTTTAGGGCACAACTTAAGAATAGAAGGTTCTATCCTAAGTTGCAAAAGCAAGTGAGGGTGCAAGTCAAGGCTTGGTCAAGCCAATGGATAGGGAAAAGTGGATGTTCCATGTGGTGGGATTAGGTGGGGGTTAAGTGTGTTCTAAGTGGTGGTAAAGGCTAGGCAAGTGCGGTTAGGTGGGTCTGGATTATTGGTTGTTTGGGCTTCCTAATTGTGTGGGCTATAGTGTGCGAATGTAGTGGGCCTAAAGTAAATAAATTAAATACCAATACATATAGTCACTACTAGGTCTACATATATGTAAATAAAAATAGTCACACATATAAATAATTGTAATAGAAGATGTCCACAAGTATTACGCATGTGTAAAAATGTATATGAGATTATAAGTACATGCAATTCACAATTAATGTGTGTGCTCAAGTGTGTGAGTAGTGTGTGTGTGTTTTCATGGATTTGTGAAGGTGGGTTAATTGGGCAAGGATAGGTTGGCATAGGCTTGCATGGGTTCACTACTCTGCTCCTCCTGCTGATTAGCCCATATTTGTGGGCTATTTAAATATGTAAATGCCTAGATATTAAGGTATCCTTAACATTTAGCTAACATATATTAGGATGTAAATAAATTACTTCATATTTTTAGCTTAATTGCATAATTCATTCATTGCATGCATTTAGAATTGACTTAGAATTGCATGCATTTGATTAGTTAATCAATTAGGTGAATTAGTTGCATCATTTTAATTTAACATAGAAGTTAAGGGCTTGTGTATAAATAACCATAATATTTTATTATTTCCTTATTCTCTTCTTCCATAGGTAACGGCTGCTTCTCCTCCTCGTGCACCCATTCACATACAGCTGCAAGCATTCATTTGCCATAAAGAGGATCTGATCTCGCCTCTTTGTTTTCAAATTCATCACCTGTGGCTACAAAGGGAGGAGAAGATGACCATGCACAGCGAGGCCTCCACCCCAATTCATCACCGTGTAGAGAGTTGACCTCTTGTCTGCTCCACCACCACCAGCCTCAACCGTGGTGACGAGCCTCCACCACCGTGGGCGTGTGGCGTGACACGCCACACCGCCATCTGCAGCCCATTTTCATTACCGCGAGCACCTCGGCGTGCACCACCCTCTTGCACCGTGCATAGTAACCATCCCACCCACGTGTCTGCGCACCCCCCTCACTGCGCCTTCGCGACCCCTACAGCAGTGGGACCTTCGCCTACATGCTGCAGAGCATGTCCCCCAGCACTTGCAGCCGTGCTCCTCTAGTAGCTTCCCTGCATGCACCTGCATGGCCTGCGCACCTCCTCACCTTCGTATAGCTATGCCCCTTCACCTTCAGCAACATCGCGCATCGAGCTACTTCACAACTGTAGCAACCAACCCACCGCCATCGCTTCTCTCCTCCGTCCGGCCACCACAGGCCATCTCGCACCATGCTAGACCCACCGCTGCGAAGCTCTCCCTCTAGTGCTCCTCTGACGAGAAGCTTGCTGTTGACCTTGGTCTCCTTCTCACGCACGGTTGAGGAGAAGATCCTCCCCTATTTTGCTACAGTGAAGAGGGTATTAGTTTTTACATTCACATTCCAATGCCACTCTTTATTTTGATTTTATTAATTAAATATTATGGCTAATTTATGCAAGTGACCTCCCTCTTTCTCATAAATGCCATTTCAGCATGATCTCTTGTTATTTTCATAATCTAAGCGTGGATTTGGCTTTATTTCTTGACGAAATTAATAGTGAACATTGATTTTTGACCCTTGCAAGTTTTTAATAGCCCATTGCCTCCCTGTGGACACGACTTGCTCTTCTGCAAGTGGTTTAATTTTAATTCAATATTTTGATTAGTCGATGTTCCACCACTTAGAAATACAACGAAAAATAATCTTAATCATCATTTTCGAAAGCAAAAATCGACCTGTCACCTGCCAGCTGCTTTGCTCTCGTCCTGTTGATATGGTCCTTCGATCTCTTTGAGCTCCAATTTTGCTCCCTGATTATGATCCTACATGTATAAATTGCTGGTATTACTCAAAGGACAATAATATGACATAGTTAGAATAAGGATGTATAGATGCAAGCATGAGTACAATGCATGCAATGTATTCTCTATTTATAGGATGTGACCTAGGTTATTAGCTTAATTTAGTCAAATTAGGACTTATGATTGCTATGCAATCAAGTAGTAGTTGCACTATCTCTTCTGATTTAGAGGTTTCATAATATGATTTCAAAATGGATTTGTGGATGAGTTGATTTCATTATTTTGAGTAGCTCTTAGATGCTGATATTTGGCAGAAATTGCTGCCATTGGACAACAGCATAATAGCAACAGTTGGGTTGGTTTTGAGAGATCTGAATAGGCAGAAGTTCAAGGAAACTAGGCTGGGATTTGAAGGTTTATGGAGCTGACTTATTATGTATAGCATTAGGAATTTAATGTACAGGCATTCATGTACTTGAAATTAATTGAAATTCAATTAGAATTGCTTGTAGATTTTAATTGAAACTTTTGTCAGCTACTTGAACTTGTATAATTGTCATATCTGTTAAATTGAAGGAAATTCAAAGTATTAATGAGGTTTAAATGTTTATACATCTTTCTTGTTATGCATTGAAGATATTTGAATGCTTTACTAGCTGTTCAACCCCTTAGAACTCTCTTTAGTGCCTTAGGCTTGTTTTAAAACACTTATTAAGGTCACATTTGGGGTTAATCTGTAAATAAATAAAAATATATAAAAAATTAAAAAAAAATAAAATAAACTTTTCTTGAGTAAGATCAGGTATTTTTCTATGTATGTGCCAAGTTTCAAAGTAATTTTAACCCTTAACTTGGTAGAACATATCAGCTAACGATTCAGTATACCTTAGAATTTAATAACAGAACCTAACTCAAAAACACTAAAAAGAAACTTCTCTCTCATCTCATCTTTTCTCTCACATCCTCTATCTCTAATATACATATAAAAACTATAAAAATTAGAAAAAGCCCAAAATTACCCAAAAATATCTTATATAGTTTATATATACTTGTAAATATAATTTAAACTAAGCTAAATGTATATAGTGTAAAATATGTAAATAATGCATATAATTAACTTACACTTGTATACAATATATTAAATTATGTATTTAGAATGATTTATTATAAATAGAACTTTATTGTATAATTATATATTAATTTATATTAACATAAATGTATATTAACCTAAGTAATTATATAAACCTATGAATATGTATATAATTACATATCATACTGTACATACGTATTTAACTAAGTAATATATACTATATGATACTTGTAATTTAATTTAATTATATATTTACAGTAAGTAATTAAGTTAGTAAGTTATTTAAGTAAATTATTAACTTAAAATAAAATAAATTAGTAACTTAAGTTAATACAGAACTAATCTATCATATATATTTGTATAGTATTATGTTAATTATTTTCTACCTATTTATAATATACTTATAGTATATTACAGTATTTATAACTTAAATATGTATATAACTAACTTAAACTTCTATTTAAATGTAAATAAATTAAAATAAATTCTCTAAAATAAATTAAAAATGTATAATGAATGGTTTATCATATAAACTAAATCTGTATAAAGTCAATTTTGTAATTATGTCGCTAATTTGTATGTTAATTAACAAATTGAATCCTAAATCCATGTGTACAAATCCCTAACTTTAACTAATCTTAATATATACATAAATAATTTAATCCCATAAATAAATTATATAATCATGTAGCCTTGTATTAGGGCTTTCCAAAAATATAATTTATTTTAAAATTGAACCTTAATTGGGCCCTCAAATCGAGGGCCAAAATCTCAAATTTCGCATACATGCAAAGTTTGCGTAGTGCCAATTTGGCACTCATGTTTAGCACCACATCGGTGGTGTGCAAGTGTGCAACGCCATATAAATTGTTCTCCAGTTGTAAGCTGCTCAGTCGACATGCGTCGGGCACACATACCATACCATATGCATTCTCGTGAGCATGATATATATGGCATATTATTGAGCATTATGTACAGTGGTGGGCCGGGGGCCACGCACTATAGTTGGGCTCATATTGAGCCTATCATGGACCTATAATCGGATAAAAATACATACTAATTGAACTAGGGCTGGTCCCTAGTAGTGATATGGTCCCACCTCTTCGAGGTGTTGTGTATCCCACGAAAAGGGCCTGCCTGCCCATTAAGAACCTAATTTTTGTGGTGATGAAGAGTAAACCATGTTTGTGAGATAGAGAGCATCCTAAATTGACTAAGTTTTGAACAATGAAGAGAGAAGAGAAGAGAGGAGAGAGTGAATTCAGCTAAGTGTTGGGCATTCAGAGACTTAAGTGTGTGCTTGTGTGTGTGTATATGTATATATGTATTTTGTATACATATAGTATAGTATAATAGTACATGCATATAAATAATATAAATAAATATATGTAAATATCGTTTACATAGTATATATACATATAATTAAATAGGGAAGAGTAAGTACTGTTTAAGCTCTTAGGTATATAAATAACACTAAGGCTTTAGTGACAGTTACATCTGTCACTGTAGATATGTATATATGTTAGCATAAGTATTTCTTTTGCCTTACATTGTGTATACTTTTTACTAAGGCTACACTGACATATATATAAGTTATTGTATATATAGAGTATGTTGCTAAAGATATTAGTATGTTAATATAACTTATTCTAGTAAATATTAGTAGCTATTTTTGTACCTATACTTAGGTATTAATTAGAGTAGTTGTACATAATTAACATAGTGTAGTATTAACTGGTTTTATTGCTTGATTAGTTTCACTTTTGTTTAAGGCATTATAGTGTTCATTAATTGATTCTTTTGTATATAATTAATTAATTCTTTCATTATTGCTTCATTGATTCATTTTGTAAATAAAATTAGCATTTTTGGAATAAAAGAACATTTTTAGACTTAAAGAGTGTTGTATATCAATAACTACCTGCCAGTGAACGATCTGGAAGCTAACCAATGAAAATTGTAATTAAATAAAATGACACGACATATGTTTGCATTTTGATAAATATACTACAATAGTGACATCTTAAATATCATTTTTATCGTAGATAGATAGTCGTACACATCATATTTTTTGGCATCGTTGTTGGGGAGGAAACTCTCTATACACTAAAGTTCTTTTATTCTTTATTTGTATATAGTTTTGATTTCTTTGTATATAATCATTCTTTCATTCATATTCTTTATTGTATATAAATTCTTTTATTCATTTTATTCTTTGATTTGTTTGTATATAATTGTCTTACTAATCATTTGGTGCTTTTGCAACACTTGAGGAGGAGTAGGAGTACTGTCTTCTTCCAGGTGGAGTTCTTCTTGGCAGATTCGTTGCACTTTAGACCTACCTTCCTGGAGGAGTTTTTCCCATAGGAGCTACAGTTTCCTAGTTCTTAGTAGATTAGATTAGTATAGTGGTAGTTTAGACTTAGGTATATTACTAGTATATTTTATTAGACATAAGTTGTGAGAGCCTATTCTCACACATCTTTGTAATAACTTGGACTCTCTAGACTCTCTCTATCTCTCTATCTCTACTCATCAACTCAATTTTTCCGTATTGATTTTCTTTTTTGATTTGATTTTGTTTATTGCATTTGAAAAATCCAAAAAAAACATATATATATAATTGAAAATACCAAAAAGATTTCATCCCTTATCTAGCAAAAACATCTCCTAGGCATCCATATTTAGGTTGCATTCTTCCTGCTAGATTTCAATTCAGTCAAATTGCATAACGTAGAATTGCTGGAGTTAGGTATGCATCTTCTATCCTTTCTGAGCTCCTACCATCTTTACATTTGACTTAAAACTAAAAAGACCATCTTGTGTTTGAAGAGACTAAAAAGCAAGACTAGCTGCATAGAATACACTTCTTAAATATCAACTCAAATTCGAAAGGAGACATAAAAATTGTTTGAAACCCTGACTGAGCCTTTCATCACTACTCCATTGATTGATTATCGTGTACACACTACACGATCACTTAAGTACACAAACACACAAGTTTCTATCTCATCTTTTTGAGCAACCATAGGATCTGGATTCTCACGCCAGTCTTATCTAAATTCTAGGTGGATTTTAGAGGTCTACACTTTGTAGGTTTTTCTTTGGACACATACAAAATGTTCTGAAACAGTTGTTTGTGTACCATTATTTTCACATAGTAGACCCTAGGAAAAATTTAGATTTTTCTTGCTTGATTGATATCAATTGGTCTTTTATTGGGATTGATTGATTGTGATTTTTGATTTTGGATTGAGATTGATTGAGATTGCT
Source organism: Thalassia testudinum (assembly GCA_037157565.1). NCBI lineage: Eukaryota > Viridiplantae > Streptophyta > Magnoliopsida > Alismatales > Hydrocharitaceae > Thalassia > Thalassia testudinum. Next base: position 59,443,418 of record JAZHRO010000015.1, read on the forward strand.
TTCCTTTCTTTAATTATGACTGATTTGAAGCATTTTCAAACAATCGACTCATGCAAGGTAGGAGATCCAAAAATCCAAAGGTTGTACCTCCCTTGGGTGCTGATGCCCAAGCTTTTACCTTTACCTCGATCCTTCCACATTCAATCCTACACCTCCTAGGCCTCAAACTCCCATTCACCATTCCATTCATCCGGAGGATGACTACGATTTCTCATAATTCGAGGATTTCGAAGAACATCCTCCACATATTTTTGCACATCCTCCACCACCACCTCCACCAATCCATAGGTTCCAACCTCCTCCTACCCTAACTTTCCCAACCAACCACCACCGGAGAGAGGTCCACAACCTAGTTTACAACTCCTGTTTGAAGCACAGTTTCAAATGAATACCCTTACCCAATAGGTGCAACAGCTTACTCAAGTTATTAATCTTTTAGCAAACCCAAACCTTTGTCTTCAAGCTCCCCAGGCACCTCAACCTTGTAGACCTCAACTATGGGATTACTATAATCCTGCAGATGCATAACCTATGATTGTGGTACGCTATCCTGCTGGGGGTCATTTTCCTGAACTGAAGCTGAACCTTATTGCACTTATCCCTCACTTCCATGGTCTTGCTTCTGAGGACCCATTTCAGCATTTAGAAGAGTTGAAAAATCTCGCTCAGACCTTAGGTCCGCAGTCCAATGATCAGCACACATTATTGATGAAAATGTTCTCCTTTTCACTTAAGGACAAGGCAACCTTTTGGTTTAAAACACTTGCATGAACTACACCAATAGAGACCTGGCCTTTTTTGGAACATGAGTTCCTAAAGAAGTATTTTCCTGTAGGCTGCACCAATGCCTTAAGGAGTGTTATCACTACATTCAGCCAAAACTCAAGAGAATAGATGCATGAGGTTTGGGAGCATTTCCATGAGCTTCTGTGAAAGTGTCTTGATGTGCTCACATCTAATTGGCCTAAAATGCCTATTTAGGCATGTTCCTAGGTCTATAATTGCATCATGCATTATAAAAATTGCATAACATGCATCATTGTGCATTTAGATTAGTTTGTATAAATTTTAGGTTAATTTGCCCTTTTTGTGGCTAGAGGATAGGGCGATATCATTTCAGGACCACGGATTAATGATCTAATCGTACAGATCTAATTAGGGAAACTATCAGAGTTCAATGACTCCGAGATCACCCTAGGAAGATCAGAGGTCAAGTCCCAAGGTGGTGTAAATCTATACCTCAGATTACAAATCCAACTACATGGATGGGTTCAGATTGACGATCGCAACCCGGCAGTGCAAAAATTGGTCCAATCCGACATCTGTGGCACCATCTACAAGTCAAAGAAAATGAATGGCCATGATGGCACCACGTGGCACCATCACAGCTACTCAAAGCTGCTCGCAACACCTCCTCTACACTTGCATGATCAATCCCAACCGTTGAATCTCGATCCAATGGCCGAGATTCAAGGCTATCCGCGCTTCACAAACCACTGAAGGCCAAGGCGTGCTTGATCTTGACCGTTGGATCGCCATCGAATGGTCGAGAGCGCTTGTTCCTTAAAACCAAGACTAAACCAAAGGGAAGGCGTGGCACAGTGGCCGAATGCTTTATCCAGATCAAGCGATGTGCATTCGAATCTCCGCACACCTCAAATCCACAGCGCGCCCACTTGCACTTTAGTTGGGCTACATGATCTTCATCTAGTGGCTGTGGAGGTGATGACGTGGCATTGTGGATGGGCGAGCATGCACTCGCGTGTGATAACGCCCTGATCCACGCGTGATCTGACATGCCGCAAGAAGAGGCACTTGATTAGCCCATATTTGTGGGCTATTTAAGTATGTGAATTCCTAGACATTGAGATATCTTTATGATTTAGTTAACATGCTTTTGGATGTAAATAAATTAATTTAAGTTTTTATCTTGATTACGTAATTTGTGCATTGCATTCATACACATTTAGAATTGACTTAGTTAACCAATTAGGTGCATTACAAGCACTATTTTGGGTTTGACATAGAAGTTAAGGGTTTGATCATAAATAATCCTAATATTTTATTTTATTTCATTTCTCTTCTTCTTCATAGGAAACGGCTCCACTTCCTCCTCCTACAGCCATTGACTCTAGCCATGAATGTTCTTAATGGCCGTAGGAAGTTTATCAGCTCCCGCCTCTCCCATTTCAAATCCAAGCAATGCAGCTACAAAGGGAGAGGGGGGTCTGCCATGCTCGGAGAGGCCACTACACCCCCATTCACCATTGTGTAGAGCTCAAGAGCTCATCCATCTCACCACCACCGACCTCGATTGCGGCAACGAGTTTCCACCACCATGGGCGTGTGGCGTGATAGGCTACATCGTCGTCCAGAGCTTGCTTGCATCACCATGCTTCTTTACTGAGCAACATCACCAACACCCCCACCGCATATTCTTCTTCTTCTTCTTCCACTTCAACAACAAGAACCCATCACACCCACCATTACCGCCTTCGATAGCTACTACCTGCTACCTTCTCCTTCACATGCACGATCACCAGCCATGCCACCGCACACGCTCCCACCTTCCCCTCCCATGTGCGGCCAGTAGGGTGCCTACACTCATCTCCAGCAAGCCAGCAGCATGCTCCCACATGCAGCCAGCAGCGTGCGCCTCCCCTCATTGAGTCTCCGCCCGCATGCAGCAGTGCGCTCGCACGTACCTCTAGTAGTCTCTCTTCTCTGCATGCCTGTGCGTGCTTCCTCGTGCCGCCTACAGCCAGGATACAGAGTTGGCAGTCGGCCACCCACCATCCATTCCTCCTTGTTGCCGCCATCTTCAACTGCCGTTCTTCACACCACCACTGCTATCATGAAGACCTCTGCACCCTCATCTCCTCAGCCAAATCTCGCAGGCTCCGGAGACCTCATGAGTGTGGTTGGGTCTTCGAAAGATTTTCTCTGTTTTGCCTCTTATTAGTTATTACATTCATATGGCATTACAACTTTTTATTTTTCTTTTATTAATTAAATATTGTGGTTGTTTTAGGAGAGCCCTCTCATCTTTCATGAAAATACGATTTTAGCAAGATCGTACCTTGTTATCTTAATTAAAAGGCAATTTTGATTCAATTTCTTGGCGAAATCATTCATGAACAACAATTTTTTATTCTTGCAAGTTAGTAATATGCATTGTCTCCTTGTGGACACGATCCGCTCCATCTACGAGTGGTTTAATTTAAATTGTGTTGATTGAGAGTTTTCCACCATGGAATATATAATGACATTATCATTTTATTGTAATCATCCTGTTTAAGAGAAAACTTCTCTGTCAAATGGCATCGTTGTCGAGGAGGCAACGATCTTGTTAAACTCGTATTTATTTATTTATTTGTTCATATTTTATTTGAGGCATATTTCACTTCGATTATTTGTTTAGTGCAAGGTACGTGTATCTCGAGACGAGTTGTTGCACCAGCCTCAACGACGTAGAGGTGGACTTTGTTTCCACCATTAGAAGGACATGGGGAGCTCCATTTCTGATGGTAGGAGCTCAACGCGCTATGGTGGACCTTGTCTCCAACACTGAAGGAGGACATCCGGAGTGATCATCTTCATCTCCATCGATTTTTTTCAATAGATAGAATTTAGGTTTTAGAACTTTATTTTTCTTTATTTTCTTGCACATTCATTTGGTTTGAGACCCTTGTTCTAGGATACATTTTAGGGGTTTGTTCATCAACCTTCTTTTAGGCTCGTGTTAGGTAATTTTTCAAGAGCATGTTCCCTTTTCTTTAGATCTAGGTTTTCATTTTATTTTATGGGAGTTAATCCTTTCTTGTTTGCATTTAAGTAGTATTAAAAAAAAAAAAAGAGAAGCACGAGCTACCTACTAGAAGCTGCCTGCCCTTATGGATGACCATTTAAGAATGTATGAGCAACATCTAGACTTCATTTTCTACATTGCATGCATTCTCGCATCGTTTATTACTGGAAGCAAGGTATGCATCCTCTTACTTTGCATCCATATTTTGATCACGCATTTGCATTTGGACTTAATTCCTAGACCACATAATTTGTCTTGAAATGATCTAACAAGTGGTCACATTAAATTTATGAAAAGGACTAATTAAAGGAGGAACACATTAAAACCCAAGGAGTTGATTTGATACATTGTGCTATGGTTCAAGTTAAAAAAAAATTTTGATGAATGCATACATTTATGACATTTTTTGCACTAAAGCATGCACTCTAGACACTCCTAGGTTGGAACCTCTAGGAAAGAACCTCCTATTGTTGTACATTGAGGTGACCCAAACTATATTCCAAAACTGAGGTTGCCTTTAAACCTTGCAGATTGAGGGTAGTTAAGAAGCACCATGATGTGTATGCATCTGACTAGCCTAAAATGTCTATTTATGCATGTTCCTAGTGTCGTAGAAGCATCATGCATTGTAAATATTGCATAACATGCATCATCATGCATTTAGGTCAAATTGTATGATTTGTATAGTAATTTACTCTTTTTGGTGGCTAGGGACAGACAATATTTAATCAAAGCCTCGGATTGAAGATCCAACTGTACAAATCTGATCAGGGCGACGATTGGAGTTCAACGACTCCAAGATCGTCCCGATTGGATTTCCATAGTATCAGATGCAATCTGAGAAAGATCAGAGGTCAAGGGGCTTGGTGTGTAAATTCATTCTTTAGATGACAAATTCGACCGCACGGATGGGTTCAGATTGACGATCGTAGCCCGATGACACAAAAATCGGTCCAATCCGACATCCATGGCACCACCAACAAGCTTGTGAAGATGGATGACCAAGATGGTGCCACATGGCACCATCTCAGCTGGCCAAAGTGGCCTAGCTAAAATGGCGAGGACCCACCACTCCCTCTCTCTCCTCAACCGCATCATCAAATTTGGGCCATTGGATCAAGGATCATGATCCAACGGCTATGAGCATGCATGCCTCAGTTAGAAATTTTACAAAGTGGCGAGATAGCACGTTGGGCGAGCATGCTTTCGCGGAGTTGAGGTGCGGGTTTGAGCACTCGCGTGCCTCAAATCAAGGCGTGGGTGCGGGAGTGGCTCGATTCGACCGTTGGATGAAGCGTGAGTAGTGTATATGGGTGAGACGTGGCGCAACAAGATGCACGGGTAGGCGCACACATGATCAGACGGGCATGGGAATGCCCGATCATACGTACAAGTGTGTGATGGAGGTGCAGGTGCAGTGCGTTTAAGCCGTCTGATCACGTGATCGGACGGTTGAGATGGCGAGATCTTGGCTTATGCATTGAGAGCGAGGAGGTGGGGAGGCACATGCACATCACCCACGTTCAGGGCTTTAGTGATGAATAAATCCGTCACTATAGACCCTATGTTAATGTTTAAAGGTTAAAATGACCTAGTTGCCCCCAACCTCTACACCTATAAAAAGGCCTATGCCCCCCACATATCATTCATCCCTTCCTTCATCTCTCTTACTCTCCAAAGCTCTAAAGAAGCTTATCCCAAACCTGTGATGCTCCTCTAGAGTTAAAATCAAAATTTTGTCCATTTTTCACCCTGTTTGTGGAGCTCCCATGGTCGTCTTCTCACCCCCATTCTAGAAGTGGATCCTGTGACGATGACGTCCTGCCTTGGCCCCAATTATTCTCGCTTCATTCTTCGTCTTCCATCTCTGCTCTAAGTCTTCCAGCTATCACCCCATTCCGGCTCGTCCTCCAAGTAGTCGTTGAGGATAATTTCTTACCTTCCTTCTCTTTACTACTTTCTAGCTGTAAAATTTCCAGCTTTCTAGTTGTAAAAACATTATCCTTATTATAAAACTATTTTGTTCTCTCTCTCTCTCTCTTTTAGTGTTAATATCAGATTCATTATGATTATCTCTCTTTTAAACAAAAATTACAAAAAAAAATAATCACGGATTTCAAATCGATGTAGCCTCCCTATGTTCGACTTAAAATTCTTTTTGAGTTTCTGTAAAATTATCTGTTGACAAATTTCCTCGCAAATCGCACTACAAAGATGAGTTTTCAAAACCCAAACCTTTTTACGTAGATTTTCTGCTACAACATTTTGGCGCCATTGCTGGGGAGGCAATGAATCTTGATTTCCGTTTCGCATTTCCTCTCACTTATCTATTTTCTAACTTGCTTTTATTTCTTTTCTATTATTTTGCAAGTACCTCAATAGGGAATCTTCAAGAAGTAGAAAGGAGTAAAGTGCAGTTGAAGACAACTATAAGTGCTCCCCATTCTTTCCCCATCCATAGAGTTCATTTCATAACCCTAATTCAAACCCTAATTAACCTAGGTTGTCTCATAAACCCTAGGATTAGTTTTGATTGTTTGATTTCCACCTCCACCCATCCCACCCTCCTCTTATGAAAAGAAAAAAAAAACACAGAGGTACACAACCTCTTCTGATTTTCAAACTCAACCGGTCAACCGATCTTTGGAACCAATACACACACCCAAACATATAATTGAGTAGAAATCAGATTGAGTAATCACTTGTGTGCTTAACTCAACAGTGCATTAAGGCCTATTGTTTGAGTTGTTTGGGTTGCACCACTTCATCTAAAATCAACTTATCAAGTAGCTTTCCCTTAGGGTTTACAATTTAGGTCAACACCGTGTTGGAAAGATTCTCACCCGTGTTTTGAATATTTGGTTTGCCTCTTGAACTTGATTGAATTTACCTAAGTCTAAACTCGAAAAGCTACTTAAGCAAGATTTGAACCTTAAAATCCACTCATCCAAATAATCTTGCTTGAACACCCTGGTTGTGCATGCACTCATACATATTCAATCAATCATTAAGGGCACAACCCATTCTAAGGGCCCACCACATTCCATAAGCACTACAATCCTAAGCCTAAGTTAAAATCAAGTAGACATTGGCCTTAGGACTCATCCGAAGGTTTCAGGGTATTTCTCAAACTGCGGTGCGAATTTGCGACGTCAGCTTTCTCCAGAAGGTGCTAAGTTGGGTGGCCAGATTGTCAAACTACTCAAGTAGTCACGAGTTTGGCATAATTAGCGGCCTTCAGGACACGCTCCCCTTGTCTCGCCATCCCAACTTAATTAGCTTTTGGATTAAGGACAACACAAAATTCGTATTGTGGTTTGAATCTATCCAAAATCTTAGGTCCTTAGGCTACCCAACTTAAGGACAAGCCTATTTTGTTGTGCTGCAAGGTTCTTATCCCCAGTCCTTCCGACCTCTTCCTAGTTTATGCTTGGAAGGAGGTCATGGAATCCTTGATTGGAAGGACCATTAAATCATTCTAGGAGGTGTAGATTGAATTTTGGCCAAATTGATCACATGGCTGATCAACAATCTCCTCTGCCTCAGAATCAGCAATAGATGTTTCCAAGGCAGCTAAAACAAATGCAGAGAATGCAAGAAAGGTTCCAGAGATGCAGGGTACTTAGCCCTTGAAGGATTTTTAAGATCCTTCAAATTACGGGGAACGTCCCGGCATCCAGATTCCAACCGGAGATGTTGAAATCAAGCCCCATGTGTTGAGCTTGATCAAACATTTCCTTGGGCTTGGCTTTGAAGACCCGTTTCAGCATTTAGAGGACTTGACCACTTTGGTCCAGACCACCAAAGCATGAAACATGAACGAAGAGCAAATGATCATGAGGCTCTTTCCCCACTCTCTAGAGATAAGACTGCTCATTGGTACAGGACCATAGGAAGGTCGATAGCAACTTGGAACAATCTAAAATTGGCTTTCCTAAAGAAATTCTTCCCAGTCAGGCGTACCAATGATCTGAGGCGGGCGATTACGACTTTTGCCCAATGGCCTGGGGAGTAGTTTCATGTTGCCTGGGAGCGATTCCAGGACTTATTGTAGAAGTGTCCACACCACGAGGTGCTAAAATGGCAACTCATGCAAATCTTTTACCACAGGTTGATTGAGCAACTCAGAAATCACTTGGATGCTTCTTGCGGAGGTAATTTCCTCAACAAAGACGCAGATAGTGCGCATGATTTATTTGAGTAAATGAGTGAAATTTCAATCAATCATGCCTCCATGGATAAGTTTAACCGGCCTAACAACCCAGATCAAATGTTAATGAGGTCCATGGCTCTCATTCATTCAATATGGAGCTGATTTGTAATAAACTAGATAAGGTGGACCTAGTTACCAAAATGATGGAGTGGATGGCTAGAACTTTAAGGACAATTCTCAATCCACTCAATCCTAGAACTCGAGATTCCATTCTTCGCAAGCTCCTTCTGGACGGGAGTTCATGAATCAACTAGATGCGGCTCAACCTGTGAGCCAGCATTACTCGGAACCCCATGGGTTCCAAATTGGGACCTTTGATCCTAGTTTCTCTGATCCCTCCCTTTCTTTCTCTCCACCCTCGCCCTATGAGGATGTCTATGTTGTATAGGAAAACGTTAAGTCTAACCCATATTCCAATGCTTATAATCTGGGTTGGAGGAACCACCCTAACTTCTCTTGGAAAAATCTGAGACAGCTGACCCAATTCCAACCTAGCAACTATGTTCCTTAAAGACCAATGGGTCTGGGTCATGTTTATATTCATCTGCCCCTGAATCAAGTCAATTAGCCAATTCGGAATGCTCATCAACCTGTAGGGCAGGCTGATTTGAACTGTCAGATGGTAGAGATGCAAGGATATATGCTCCAGCTCATGCAAAAAATGAAAACCTCATTGGATAACTTGAAAATCAGGTAAATTGCTAATACCCGTCAGCCTAGATCTCTGCCATCTCAGCCCGTACCCAACCTGCGCAACATACAGAATCTGGGCAATCAAGCCCAAGGGTATGGGAATCAGAGGGACCACACGCACAAGCTCATGTGGTTAAGCAGGGTCCTTCCTCTTTTGCTTTTTCATCAAATTCAGGGTTTCTAGCTAATCAAGCCCCTCTGATCTTTCCTAACCCTCCCCAAGACCCAAACCCGTATGCTTCTGCCAACTTCGTTACTTTGAGGAGTGGAAGGCAAACCCAGGACCCACACCTACCTTGATCTAGTCAAGAAAAACCTAGTGAGCCTAAGGAAAGAAAAGAGAACTTTAAAGAAGAAATCAAGGCTTAGGAACCTAATTTCGAGGATCTGACTCATGTTCCTTTTCTTGAGGCCTTGATTAAACCTAGGAAGAAGAAGCCTATTGATAGTGATGAGGAGCTCTTGAATATATTCAAGAATGTTGAAATCAATATCCCTCTCCTCGATGCTATCAATCACATATCGGCTTATGCTAAATTCTTAAAGGATTTATGCACCAAGAAGTGCAAGCTGAGGGAATCTGTTCCGAGGAAGGTGATACACTCTGAGCAGGGTAGTTCTGTTATCTTGCAACACCTTCCTCTGAAAAAGAGAGATCCAAGTGCCCCTTTGATTTCATGTGTTATTGGAAATTACACTTTTGACCAGGCACTCTTGGATCTAGGTGCATCCATTAACCTAATTCTGACTTCTCTTTTCGAGAAGTTCGGATTAGGTGAACTTCGATCGACCTTATTAACGCTGCAGTTACAAGACCATTTAGTCACAAATCCGAGAGGCATTATTGAGGATGTTATTGTCAAGGTTAAGGACTTCTATTTTCCTATAGATTTCCTTATGCTTGAGATGGATGTACTTGAGAATTTAAGGAACATGGCCATCATTCTAGGGCATTCATTCTATGATAGCGATAGCATGGAAATTGACTTTAGGGATCGAAAATTGAAATTGGATATTTTCAAGGCGATTAATAAATTTCAGGATTATCGATTTATAGAGGAACTCGAAGAAGATCATTTGAATATTGAGACTTGTATGGTTGTCTCTGCTATTGAGAGTTCCTCCTGCATCGATGAACCCAACTCACAACCCTCCATGGCAAACCTGCCACATTCTGAAGAGGTTGCTAATTTTATTCACTTTCAATCTCTTCCTCTTGATCGTCCTGATGAATCTTCATCAGCATCCTCCTTACCTTCCTTCTTAGATCCGCCCCAGCTCAAACTGAAACCATCACCTGAGAGTTTAAAATATCAATTGTTAGGACCTAAGAAGATGGTCCCTATGATTATCAGTTCTAGATTGACTACGAAGCAGGAGAAAATTAATCAACGTCTTAAAAGAACATAAAGAGGCAATTGTTTGGGCCATCCATGACCTTAGGGGGATTGAGCCAACTTACTACAATCACAGAATTTTCATGGAAGGTGGATTCCGCATTTCTTGCAAGATGTAGAGGAGATTAAACCCTAATATGTGAGAAGTGGTCAATAAGGAAATTAAGTGGCTTGACGTAGGAATCATCTATCCGATTTCGGATACTCCATGGGTAAGTCTCGTGCAAATTGTTCCCAAGAAAGTCGAGATTACCCTTATGACTAACGAGAAAGTCCATGGGTTATTTAAGTACTTAAGTGCCTACACATTAGGTTAATTCTAACATTTATTTAGTATAAATTAGGATGTAAATAGATTAATTCATAGTTTTAATCTAATTACATAATCCATACATTGCATTCATATCTTAAGTGCATTTAGAATTAGCTTAGAATAGCATTCATCTAATTAGATAACCAATTAGGTATATTGTTTTTATTAACATAGAAGTTGAGGGTCTATACATAAATAACCCTAATATTTTAATAATATTTGCTTTATTCGTCTTCTTTCAGAACGGCTGGCTGCCGCTCCAACGCCCGGCTGCTGCAGTGATGAAGCCATTCAAGGGGGAGCGGATGTGGTGGATCTGGTCGGCGGCTGATTTCAAAATTGTTCAAGACACTATAAAAGGAGCACGGAAGCTGCCGGCTGCAGGAGGCCTCCGCCACCGACTCACCACTGTGCAGAGAGATCCTCTCTCTTCCATCCACACTGCCGGCCTCTACCGTGGCGGCGAGTCTCCACCACCGTGGGCGTGTGGTGTGACAGGCCACACCGCCATCCGGAGCTCGCCCGCATTACCGTGAGCACATCAGCGTGCATCTTCCTCGCCGTCGTCGCAGACCACCACGCAAGCTACTGATCAGCCACCCTCTCAGTAACTTAAGACGTCTGGGAAATTTCCCAGACGTCTGAAGTTACCCGCTCACCTCCACTTCCTCAGCCTGCACTCTCCAACCGGCCACCAAACTGCCTGCGCCCTCCACCGCTCACCGGCTACTGACCTGCGCACGCCTGCAGATCAGCCCGCGCTCTCCTCCAACGCCTGCAGATCAGCCCGTGCTCTCCTCCAACGCCTGCAGACCAGCCTGCAGCATCCTCCAACAGCCTCTGCAGCTACCACCGCCACGCCTCCGCGCGCTAGCGCCCTCCGCAGCCCCTCTGCAGCTTCCACCGCACAGCCATCTGCAAACCACCGCGCAAGCGCCCTCTCTGCAGCTTCCACCGCACACGCCAGCGCCCGCCTGCAGACCACCGCAGCCACGCCTCCGCGCGCCAGCGCCTTCCGCAGACCCTCCGCGCGCCCACGCACAGCCACCTGCAGAACCGCCAGCAACCGACCTCTGCAGCTACCACCGAAGCCACGCCTCCGCGCGCCAGCGCCCGCCTGCAGACCACCGCAGCCACGCCTCCGCGCGCCAGCGCCTTCCGCAGACCCTCCGCGCGCCCACGCACAACCGCCTGCAGCACCTCCGCCGGAGCTCGTCCGGCCACCTCCGGCCGCCGCGCGACTCGCCGTCACCACCGATTCGAAGCCCTTGATCCAAGGGACCTCCGCCGAGCTTCCCGCGCCCAGCCATCGGCTCCTCGTCGCGCAAGACAACGGGGAAAAATTCCCCTGTTTTGCTACAGTAAAGCATTGATTAAAATTTACATTTTCTGCCATTGCCAGATTTTATTAATATTCTATTCAGTCTGCATTGCGGAAAATATCCTGTAGTTTATCATAATTGCCATTTCAGCATTATTTCTTGCTTAAACCTTAATCTAAAGGCAATCTTGGCTTGGTTCTTGTCCAAATTGACTCCGAACAAACATTTTTAAGTGGCGCGAATTTTAATACGTTATTGCCTCCCTGTGGAAACGACCCGCTCCTCTGCGAGTGGTTATTTCTTATTAAAAATTGATTAGTCGATTTTTCCACCACATTAAACTACAAACGACTTAAAAGCGAAAGATCGACTCGGTCATAAGTCTCGTGCAAATTGTTCCCAAGAAAGTCGAGATTACCGTTATGACTAACGAGAAAGGAGAATCCATCTCAACTCATTCAGCTTCCTCCTGGAAAGTCTGTATCGATTACAGGAAGCTGAACACAGCCACTAAAAGGATCATTTCCCTTTGCCCTTCATCGATCAGATCCTTGAAAGATTAGCCGGGAAAAAGTACTTCTGTTTTCTAGATGGTTACTCGGGATACAATCAAGTCCCTATCCATCCTGAGGATCAAGAAAAGATGACTTTCACTAGTCCCTAAGGAACCTTTGCTTTCCATAGAATGCCATTCGGCCTTTGTAATGCACCTGCATCTTTTCAAAGGTGCATGCTAGCCATTTTTTCTGACATGGTAGGAGAATTTATGGAAGTTTTCATGGAAGATTTCTCCATTTTTGGAGATTCGTTTGAATCTTGCTTGGTTAATCTTTAATTGATCCTTAAAAGATGCATCAAAACAAGATTGGTCCTTAACTGGAAAAAGAGTCATTTCATGACACAAGAAGGTATCGTCTTGGGTCATGTAATCTCTAAATGGGGAATTAAAGTCAATAAAGCTAAGGTTGATGCCATTTCCAAACTTCCTCCTCCCACATCTGTTAAACAAATTTAATCATTTCTCAGTCATGTAGGATTCTATCGGAGGTTCATCAAGGACTTCTCTAAGGTTGCTCGACCTTTGAGAAACCATCTCACCAAAGATACGCCGTTTGATTTCAATGAATCATGCCTCAAGGCATTCGATTTTCTTAAAACGGTAGTCACTTGTGCTCCGGTGTTGCAACCACTAGTCTGGACAGCCCCATTTGAGATTATGACCGACGCTTCTGATTATGCGATCGGGGCTATTTTGGGTCAAAAGATTGACAGAAAGCCCTCTATCATCTACTACACTAGCAAAACTCTGGACGAGGCCCAGAGGAATTACACTGTTACTGAGAAGGAATTGCTAGCAGTAGTATTTGCTTTAGAAAAATTCAGTGCTTATCTCTTAGAGTCTCACATCATAATTTTCACTGACCACTCAGCCCTAAGATATCTCTTGGCCAAAAAGGATGCCAAACCTTGGCTCATTCGATGGATTCTTCTGCTTCAAGAATTCGATCTTGAAATCAAAGATAAATCTGGGGCACAGAATGTGGTGGCGGATCATCTTTCAAGGCTTCTAAGTGATTCTTCTCGTCCGAATATTCCGATTACTGATACTTTTTTGGACGAGACTATTCTGGAAGTTTTAGGTGTCCAAACCACTTGGTTTGTAGACATAGTAAATTATTTGGTTTTTGGTCAAATCCCCTAGGATTGGACCAAGCAACAATGAGATAGACTCAAATCTGAAGCCAAATATTACTTCTGAGATGACCCTGAACTGTATCGCATCAGCTCTGATTAGATTATTCGCCGAAGTGTTCCCAAGAATGAGTTTCAAAGCATACTTGAGTTCTGCCATGCATCTGCGTATGGTGGACATTTCTCTGGGAAAAAGATGGCAACAAAAATACTTCAATCTGGATTCTATTGGCCATCTTTATTCAAGGATGCTCAGGAATTCTCGAGGTCGTGTTCTAGATGCCAGGTACTCAGGAGCATAACCAAGAGAGATATGATGCCTCTAAACCCAATCCTTCCCATCAAAATCATTGATGATTGGGGCACCAATTTTATGGGACCCTTCCTTCATTTGGACACCAGTACATTCTCACTGCTGTTGGTTACGAGTCTAAGTGGATCAAGGCTATTCCCGCCCGAACCAATGACCACAAGGTTGTCATTGATTTTGTCAACAAGAATATCTTCAGTCGATTCAGGACTCTGAGGGCTATCATCAGTGATGGTGGTACTCAATTCACAAATGCCCAGTTCCATAATTTACTGGTGAAATACGGAGAAAATCACAGAATCTCCACACCTTACCACCCTCAGATGAACAGATAGGCCAAGATCTCCAATCGGGAGGTCAAGAATATCCTGCAAAAGATGGTTAGGCCTGATCAAAAAGATTGGACTCAAAAGCTTGAGGACACTCTTTAGGCCTACTGTATGGCATACAAAATGCCTATTGGCATGTCACCAATTCGTCTGGTGTATGGAAAGGCATGTCATTTACCCATAGAGATTGAACATCGGGTATTCTGGGCAATCAAGAAATGCAACTTTGAGTTAAGTTTAGCCGGAAAGGCTAGGAAGCTCCAACTATCTGAGTTGGAGGAGATTAGAAATGATGCATATGAGAATGCCAAGATTTATAAGGCTTGGACCAAAGCTCTTCATGACCAACTGATTTCCCGCAACAGCTTTGAGCCGAACTAGAAGGTCTGGCTCTTTGATTCTCGACTTAAGCTCTTTCCCAAGAAGATTAGGTCAAACTGGGATGGCCCATTCATCATCGATTGAATATTTTCCAATGGAGCCATTGAGATCTCTGACCCAAAGTTTGGTAATTCTTTCAAGGTCAACGGACAATGTCTGAAACATTTTTTTGACCGTGTTATTCCAAAACCCATCTTCGACAAGGCTGCTTTAACCTTAATATGACTTATTTGGCTGGACTTCACCTAGCTGATGACATTAAGCTCAACACTTGTATAGTCTGACTCAAAGTTGACCTGGGCATCATGCAATACAAGTGATATTTTCTTCATTCTACCTTGCTTCTCATGCCTTTTATTTTCAATGAGGACATTACATCAGCTAGTCATATGGGGGGGGGGGTGGATTCATTTCTTAATCATTTTGTCAGCACTGTGGAATTCTTATAAATCTTGCTTATTTTTCTCTTTATTTATTATAAAAAAAAATGAATTAGGGAAAGAATACTTGGGCATTAGGAGTTTTCAACCTTAGGGAATAATACAATAAGATCTGAACACTTAGAGCCTTCAGGTCTTCGACTTTAATCAGCCCAGGTGTCCACTAAAATGTGAATATGTTTATCGAGTCCTCACTATTCTAAATTTACTTCAAATTGGTTAAATAAGTTAAGGTGATAAGTACACGACTTATCACCCCACCCTCAGATTTGAGGGAACTTTAAGTGTAAGCATCTACACACTATTTGCACTAACTCACTTTTCGACGATTTTAATGGAAATTGGGTAGTTAATGAACCTTCTAGGGTGGTATGGCTAGCAAGTTATCATGGGAAACAACCCATTGGTCGGTTGTCTAGAGCCCAGCCACACGACCATTCTTTTCTTGCTTCCTTTAGGTAAATCTTAGATTAGGGAAGCCACCGACTTAGAAAAAAAGAAAAAAATAGAAAAATATCCAAAAAGAAAAGAAAAAGAAATAGAAAAGGAGAAAAGAAACGAAAAAAGGAAATGAGCCACACTTCACCATACGAGTATGGTTGGCAAGTTATCGTGGGTAACAGCCCATTGGGAGGTTATCCAGAGCCCAGCTCAAGAAATGCACATATAATTCCTAAACACTTTGGAAGAAGCAGAAAAGTAGAATAAGCTGGGGAGGTATACGCTGTGTTTGCCCTTGTGTTGACCCCATAAAAATAAAAGTAGGGTGAAAGCTACCGGTCAAATAAATATACCTTTAGGTAGAATTCCTTTCTAAGGTCACCTAGGGGCATAGAAACCTGAAGTATGTTCTAATCGCCTATCAGTGAGTCTATCACACTTCACACATAAAGATGCTTAAAACTTAGGGTTCTCTTCGAGTCTTAGGTGGGTTGAGTGGCCGTAGAAAGCTGTTCTAAAACCTTAAACTCAAAAATCCAAAAAAATTAGAAAAGAAGAAAAGAAGAAAAAGATCCTTCTTTGAATAAGGCGAGGGCCTGAAGCGGTTTGCATTTTGGCAGACACCTGGGTGTTGTTGTGTCTTCGTAGTTCAGGTCCTTAGTAAAAATTTCCTGGTGTTGAAGAATAAATTTTGCCAAAGAAATCCAATCCTAATTCTTTTATAAATAGCATATAGTTTTTTTAGGAACTAGCAAAAGATAGGCATGGGGGCGTGATGTGTATGCATCTGAATAGCCTAAAATATCTATTTATGCATGTTCATAGTGTCGTAGAAATATTATGCATTGTAAATATTACATATCATGCATCATCATGCATTTAGGTCAAATTGTATAATTTGTATAGTAATTTACTCTTTTTGGTGGTTAAGGAGAGGCAATATTTAATCGGGGCCTTGGATTGAAGATCCAACTATATGAATCTGATCAGGGCGATGATCGAAGTTCAACGACTCCAAGATCGCCCAGATTGGATTTCCGTAGTATTAGATGTAGTCTGAGAAAGATCAGAGGTCAAGGGGCCAGGTGGTGTAAATCCATTCTTTAGACAACAAATCCAACCACACAGATGGGTTCGGATCAACAATCGCAGCCCAACGGGGTAAAAATCAATCCAATCCGACATCTGTGGCACCACGTACAAGCATGTGAAGATGAACGACCAAGATGGTGCCACGTGGTTCCATCTCAACTGCCCAAACCAGCCTAGCTAAAATGGCAAGGACTCGCTGCTCCCTCTCTCTCCTCAACCGCATGATCAAATCTAGGCTATTAGTGTGTGTGCCCTAGTTAGAAATTTGACAAAGTGGTGAAATAGCGCATTGGGCAAGCATGCTTCTGTGGAGTTGAGGCATGGGTTCTAGCCCCCGCGTACCTCAAATCAAGGTGCGGGCGCGGGAGTGGCTCGATTCGACCGTTGAAGCATGAGTGGCGTAGATGGGTGAGACGTGGCGTAACGAGATGCGTAGGTGGGTGCATGTGTGATCAGACGTGCATGGGAATGCTTGATCACATGTGTAGGCGCACAATGAAGGTGCAGGCGTGGTGCGCTTAAGCCATCTGATCTCACGATTGGACGACTGAGATGGCGAGATCATGGCTTATGCATTGAGCACAAGGTGGCAGGGAGGCTCACACACGTCGCCCATGTTCAGGGCTTTAATGACAAATAAATCCATCACTAAAGACCCTACATTAATTTTTTAAGTTTAAAATGACCTATTTGCCCCTAACCTCTACACCTATAAAATGGCCTACACCCCCCACATATCATTCAACCCTTCCTTCATCTCTCTCCTTCTTGAAAGCTCTAAAGAAGCTTCTCCCAAACTTGGGATGCTCCTCTAGAGTCAAAATCAAAATTTTGTCCACTTCTCACCCCATTCGTGGAGCTCCCGTGGTCTTCTCACCCTAATTTTGAAAGTTGATTCCGCAACGACAACGTCTTGCCTTGCCCCCAGTTCTTCTCGCTTCGTTCTCCGTCTTCCATCTCCTTTCTAAGTCTTCCAAGTGTCGCCCCATTTCAGCTTGTCCTCCAAGCAGCCATCGATGAGGATAATTTCTCACCTCCCTTCTCTTTACTTCTTTCTAGAATAGATTTACCCCTTTCTAGCTATAAAATTTCCAACTTTCTAGTTGTAGAAACATTATCCTTATTATAAAAGTATTTTGTTCTCTCTCTCTCTTTTAGTGTTAATATTAGATTCATTGTAATTATCTCACTTTTAAACAAAAATTACAAAAAAAAATAATCGCAGATTTTAAATTAACATAGCCTCCCTATGTTTGACCTGGAATTCTTTTTGAGTTTCGGTAAAATTATATGTTGATAGATTTCCTCGCAAATCGCACTACAACGACGAGTTTTCAAAGCCCAAACCTTTTTGCGTAGATTTTCTGCTACTGGACACAGCGAAAGCAACGCTTCAAAGGAGGGGCTTAACCCTACTTGCATCCCTTTTTGCCATGTTTGGAAGTGACTAAACATTTTTGTCTTTAGGGAGGATCTCTAAAGTTCCAGTTAAGTCTTTATTAAGGCATTCCGTAGGTTGACAATAGGCACGTAATTGATTAAGCAATTTGTATTGTCACGTACAATCTGAACTAAAGTTGAAAACCTAAATCTGTAAAGACCTAACAAGTCCTTTTGAATTATGTTTTTAGTGCATGCTCGGTAGGCGATCTCTTAGGAGACAACTTGTGTTTGATCCAGAACCTGAAAGAATCCGAAGAAGAAACCACCCAATGGAAGAAATGGTTGGTCAAAGGAGCCTTAAGGAATATTTCTTTATAACCAATCACCTTAGCTCTACACTACGTACACCTGGAGGGGACAATCCCTATGAGATCAAAAGCAGACCATATCCTTACTGCCCTCCTTTTATGGAACTACTAGGGAAGACCCCTATAGGCATATAGAGGAATTCACCGAGGTTTGCTCCACGGTGAAGCTACAGGGTGTTACTGATGATGCCCAAATGTAGACCCTCTTTCCTTTCTCCCTCAAGGATAAGGCCAAGTATTGGTACCATACCCTAGATGGTATTAACACTTGGGATAACTTGAAGAAGGAGTTTCTGAAGAAGTACTTCCCCATGAGAAAAACTAATCACTTTCAGAGGGAAATTATGAGTTTTGCTCAAAATGATGGGGAAGCTTTCCATGATGCGTGGGAGTGCTTTAATGACCTTTTGAGACTTTGCCCGCATCACCAAATGCCCAAGTGCAACTGGTTGAAAGGTTCTACACTAGACGTAGTGATTCGGATAGGCAGACTGTGGATGGTGCTTGTGCAGGAACCTTTCTGTCTAAGACTGAGGATGAAGCTTGAAACCTATTTGATTCATTGAGTGAGAATTCTATTCACCTGAATTCTATCTACTTGAATAGAAAACCCACTCTCATGCAAAGAATGTTGGAGGCAAATGAGGCTAGGGACACCTAGAATTTAGCCTACCAGATCTAATTGTTGAATCAAAATATGGAAAGGCTTATGTCGAGCCTAGGCCAATTCATGCCTAGTACCTCCACATCCCAAGCTTCAGAATGCTTAATTTGCCAAGGCAATATGCACGCCACTATGGATTGCCACTTGGCCTCCCAATTCCTTGAGCTTGTATAGGTGGACCTGAATGCCTCCCAAGGGTTCCGTCCTAGACCTCGTAGTGACCCTTTTTCCAACACTTATAACAAGGGATGGAGGAACCACCCAAACTTTTCATGGGGACAAGGGAATGTCTCAAATTTATGGAATTATAAACCACAACCCTTTCAAAACCAACAAATGAACCAACCTCAGACCTTTGCCCAACCAAAGACCTTTGAGATGGATGAATTGAAGGTGATGTTGAGAACTATGCAGGAAAGTCAAAGTGCCATCATCTAATCTCATGACAAGTCTATACATGAAATGAAATCACGGATAGGACATCTTGTAGAGGCTGTTAAACAGAGGGAGATTAGGAAGCTTCCTAGTGCTGTTGAGGAGAATCCTAAAGGAAAAGGGATTATCCTTAGGGAACATGCCCAGGCAGTGACTATTCTGAGTGGGAAAGAAATTTTTGAACCTGATGCTCCTATAGTCTCGCCTTTTGAAAATCCATCCGCCTCGACATTCGCCCCCAATGGAGAAGAGTTGCCCAACTCTCCGCTTGAAATCACCTCACTGGAAGAGGTTGTCCCCTCTCCACCCCTTATCCGACATGGCAACCCTTCCACCTAGTGACCGGGGGTGCCCTTTCCAGAGTGCTTATCCACTTCTGGGTAGACTTTTGCTAGCTCATCTGGAACCAAAGATAGGAAGGATGAAATCATGGAGACTTTTAAGCAAGTGAAGATTAACCTGCCTTTGCTTGAGGCTATCAAGTAGATTTTGTCCTATGCCTAATTTCTCAAGGACCTGTGCACGAAAAAGTGGCAATCTAGGAAACCGGTCCAATCAAAAGTTATCCTTCTTGATTCCATTAGCTCAATTGTTTAACATGGTACACCCCCGAAACTTAAGGACCCAGGAGTTTCGTATATCTCGGTTATCATTGGTGACCTACATATAGATGGGGCTCTGCTTGATCTAGGTGCAAGGGTGAACATCCTTTTGAGCTACGTGTATGAACATCTTGGAGGAGGCAATCTGAAGCCTAGCTCGGTAATCCTCCAAGTTGCAGACCGATCACTCAAGACACCCCGGGGAATTCTAGAAGATGTCCTCGTGAGAGTGAAGGACTTCTTCCTCATTGACTTTTTAATTTTGGACACAGACCCTACCAACAAGCCAACCAAGTCCTCCACCATTTTGGTCCACCCTTTCCTTACAACTTCACATGCTTCGATCAATTGCAATACTGGGGCATTAAAAATGGGCTTTGGGAACAGGAAAATCTAACTTAATATGTTTAATGCTTATAAACAAGCCGAGATTGAGGATTGTTCCCAAGTTGAGGTGGTAGATGACCTGATTGAAGAGACGACCCCTGCAATTTTATGTGATGACCCTCTTTAGAATGTTATGCTTAACGAACATTCCCATCTCTTGGAGGAATGTGAAGGGGATATACTAGAACTTGAGGAGTTGGTTGGTGTTTCTATTGAGTCTCTTTCCCCATCATCTCTGCCTAAGGTAGATCTGCTACCTGAGATGGGGACATTTATTATGAAACCCTCAACCATACAAGCCCCCAACCTTGAGCTGAAACCCTTACCGGACACTCTCAAGTACGTATTATTGGATGCCAATGATACGCTCCCCGTTATCATTTCGGCTATGCCATCTGAGGCATAGGAGGGAGCCCTGATTGAATGTTTGTCTAGGCACAAGGAAGCTATTGCTTGGAGCATCACTAATATTAATGGCATAGACTCTACACTCTGCATGCACCACATTTATATTAATGATTCCTTCAAACCATTTAGGGGCATGTAGAGACATCTTAACCTCAATATGAGGGAGGTGGTTAAAAAGGAAATTCTGAAGTGGTTGGATGCTGGGATTATCGCAAGCTGAACACCACTACCTAGAAAGACCACTTTCCCTTACCTTTTATTGACTAAATTCCCGAAAAATTGGTAGGGAATAAGTACTATTGCTTTCTCGATGGATATTTTGGGTACAACCAGGTTGCAGTCATCCCTGATGCCAGGAGAAGATGACTTTCACGAATCCTTCTGATACCTTTACATTCAGGGATATGCCATTTGGACTATGTAATGCATCAGCAATCTTCCAGTGGTGTATGATGTCCATTTTCTTGGACATGATTGACAAGTGTGTTGAAGTGTTTATGGATGACTTCTTTATTTACGGCTCATCTTTCGACCAGTGTGTCTTGCACCTAGAGAATGTGCTGAAGCGATGTAAGGAGACTGGTTTAGTCCTTAACTGGGAGAAAAGCACTTCATGGTACTGAAAGGC
Organism: Thalassia testudinum; assembly: GCA_037157565.1. Lineage (NCBI taxonomy): Eukaryota > Viridiplantae > Streptophyta > Magnoliopsida > Alismatales > Hydrocharitaceae > Thalassia > Thalassia testudinum. The sequence goes on from JAZHRO010000015.1 coordinate 59,464,724, forward strand.
ATTTGATAACTCTGCATTCGATGATGATAATTCCATCAACCAGGGTTTAACTTGACGTTATATGTGCACTAATAATACACCATAATGGGCATGGGAGTACTGCATGCATCGTGAATTAAGATTGCTTATAAATCAATGTTTAATAGCTATTTGTACAAGTTCATGTTGAAACAGGCCTCAGATGAGCAATTGGACCGCATGGATGGATTCAGATCGACGAATGGAGTCCAACAAACTCAAAATCACTTAAATCCGACATTCGGAGCTCCCTCGACTAACCTAAGAAGTTCTGAGATCAACAACCCAAAATGCGCCACTTGGCACCTGCCTGCCCGCATCCACCACGCCCAAAGCTCCTTTAGCATCAGATTTTGACCATTAGATTTCCATCCAACGGTCGAACGTGCCGCATCCGTTGCCCTCCCACTTTAGCACACCCTCATCACACGATCTCAGCCACACATCTCCCATCCAACGACTAAGGAGCAGCGGCCAGAAATCCCACGTTGCAACAGACCAGCGCACATAGCGCATTGGTCTGCACCTCAGTTGCGAAGCAGCGATCCGACGTTCAAGCCGGGGCAAGGCTCAAATCGGTAGCAAAAGTACATGCGGTTAAAATTCGGCAGTTGATGCAGGAGCCAACGGTGAGGAATGCGCCATGCGACACAACAGATACATGCGGATGTGTCCAGGTGAAGATGTGTGCGATCCACAGCACGCACCCACGCGAGCTCTAGATCGTCTGATCTTTGATCGGATGGCCCACGTTGTGCTCACACAAATCACGCGGTGGAAAGAAGCACGTGCGCACGCTTGGACCAACAAGTGAGGGGCTTCACTGACACTTATGGAATGGGTTTAGCGACGTCTTGGACTTCACTAAAACCCTTAGTTTGGAAACCCCTTCTTCTCTATATAAACCCCCTCAACCACCCCACTCATGGGCATTGAATTCACACACACTCTCCATGCAACACTAGCCCTCTCCTAGCTCCACCAAACACTTCATACCTGCCTCGGAGTTGTCAAGTTGCCGATGGAGCCCCCCTCCACCACTGTGGCCACCTTGCCTCCTCCTCGCACTCTCTTTACTTGAGTTTTATGTTGCACTTGTTTAAGCTTTTATCTACTGTTATAGTTGTAAACAAACTCTAATTGCATCCTATAAGTTGATGCTGTTTTGTATATCATAGCTCACATCCTCTTAGAATGATTGTCATGTTTTAAACATGAGCTCTAACCCTACTCTCTCTCTCTCTCATTTTCTCGCAAGCAAGCAAACTAAACATTCCTGTGACAACTAAAGCAACAAACTAATCCGATTTCATGCCTCCTCATGTTCGACACTTGGACTCACCAAATCCACATCTTAAATTAAAATCGACGTCGTGAACGCATGCTACAATGACATAATTAAACCAACACATTCCGGGCACGTCTGCATTGTACTTGGGCATGTTGCATCTGAAAGGGGCTTGGAAGTAGACAAGGCTAAGGTTGATTATATTTCCAAACTCCCATTGCCCTCGAATGTCAAACAGATTAGATCCTTTCTGGGCCATGCCGAATTTTATAGGCGCTTCATTAAAAATTTCAGTAAAATTTCTAGGCAACTTTGTGACCTATTAGCGAATGAATCTTCCTTCGATTTTGATTCAAAGTGTGCCGAGGCCTTTCATACTCTGAAGGAGGCCTTGATCTCTGTGCCTATTCTCTGAGCTTCAAATTGGACACTCCCATTTGAGCTAATGTGTGATACTTCGGATTATGCCATGGGAGTTGCCCTTGGACAAAGGGTTGAGGGAAGACCTCATGTGCTACATTACGCTAGCAAAACCTTAACTAACCCACAACAAAACTACACTATGACAAAAATGAAATTACTCGCCGTAGTATTTGCTTTGGAGAAGTTTAGGTCTTATCTTCTTTGGTCTAAGGTGATCGTTTTTACTGATCATGCAGTAGTGAAATAGCTCGTTGCCAAGAAAGATTCTATGCCATGACTTATTAGGTGGATTCTACTCCTTCAAGAGTTTCACTTGGAGATTCATGAAAAGATAGAAGGGGAAAATGTAGTGGCTGATCACCTGTCTTGCCTCCCACTCGATGACTCTCCATCTGGAGACATTTGTGAGACATTTCCTAATGAAACCCTTATGGCGGTAACACTGACTTCACCTTGGTATCTGATACCATCAATTACTTGGTCACTGGAGAGACTCCTGGCTCTTGGGATGAGTAGACAAGGAAGAGATTCATTTCCCAAGCTAGATACTTTCATTGGGAAGAGCCCAAATTTTTAGAATTAGACAAGACCAAGTACTAAGACAATGCATGCCTGATGAGGAGCAACAAAGTGTGTTGAGTTTTTGCCATGAACTTCATTGTGGAGGATATTTTGGTGATAAGAAAATAGCTTTTAAGGTTCTTCAATCCGATTTCTGGTGGCCTACTTTATTTAAGGATTTTCATAACTTTGTTAAGGTCAGTATTAGATGTCAATGAATTGGAATGATTGGGAAGAGGAATGAGATGCCTCAACATCTGATACAACCTATTGAAATTTTTGATGTTTGGGGAATAGACTTTATGGACCCCTTCCCTTTGTCCCAAGGTTATGAGTATATCTTAGTGGCAGTTGACTATGTCTCTAAACGGATAGAAGCCATTCCTATGTGCACAAATGACCACTCAGTAGTATTGAAATTTGTGAAGGCCAATATCATATCGCGATTTGGCTACCCTAAGACTATTATTAGTGATAGGGAACCTCATTTTCAGAATCATCACTTCAATCGGTTACTCTAGAGTCTAGGGGTCACTCACAAGATTGCTACCTCATACCACCCCCAGACAAGTGGCTAAGTTGAGGTGTCGAATAGGGAGATAAAGAACATTTTGGAAAAGACCGTTAGGCCTGATAGGAAGGACTGATCCCAAAAGCTTGATAATGCTTTATGGGCTTATCGAATGACTTACAAAACCACTTTGGGTACATCTCCCTTCCGAATAGTGTACGGGAAAGCATGCCATTTAACTATTGAGCTAGAACATAAAGCACTCTGGGATATCCGAAGTGTCAACATGAAATTATAAAAGGTGGGTAAGGCACAACTTCTAGAATTAAGTGAGCTTGAGGAGCTGAGGAATGATGCTTATGACACCTCTTAAGCCTATAAAGAGAGAACTAAGGTCTTGCATGATAAGCACATCCTTAGAAAGACCTTTGAGCTCAGTCAACAAGTCTGGCTTTTCAATTCCACACTTAACCTTTTTCCAGGGAAATTAAAATCTCATTGGGATGGGACATACATAATCACTAAAGTGTTTTCACATGGGGCTGTGGAGATCAAGAGCCTTTCCTCTTTAGCAATGCCCTTTACCGTCAACGGCCAACAATTGAAATCGTACATTACTTTGGATGGCCATTTGATTGATGAAATCACTCTCGAGGAGCCTTAGCTCCTGTTATTCTCCGCCTTGGGTAACATCTTCCCTTTGCTATTTTACTTCCAATGAGGACATTATCTGAATTGGGCATGGGGGGATAGGACCTGAGGCATCTGTTTATAGTATTTCTACATTTTGCACTCATGCGTGCATATTGCATTAAACAAATATAATATAAATAATAAATAAAAAATAATTAATTAATTAATTAGGCCATGTTGTTATGCTTAATCGGCTGGGCTCTACATCTTTAGGCATGAGACCAAGACTTTAGGTATGCTTAGCTAACTCTAGGTGCCTAATTATAGGAGCTAGGGTTGAACTACTGACTTTATAACTCTAGGGTTCGTTTGGACTTAAAAACTCAAGTAGGAGTTAAGTTGTGGACCATTCCTCAAGAGGTTGAGGAAGGAAAACTAGGTATTGAGTTAAAGGCTAGGTAGTACTTAGTGTCTTTTTCCACCTTTTGATTTACAGGTTCTCGTAACCTAGGCATCCACATCACACACACTTGGTTTTGTGTAAATAGTGATCACTTAATTCCTTTCTTGAAGAAAATTTGGTTCTCTTAGTTTTGACTTAGGAGAAGCTTGAAAACAAAACTTGATTGGACGAGTTTCTACCACAGAGGTTGAGTTTATACTCACCTTGATGACACGATGATAACATGTCACCTCCTTAGCGCTTGTCTCTTAGAAAATCCATCCTATTGGAGGCATGTAAGTGCATTATGCGATTCAGGTACCATGGCCGACCCTATCTCGAAGTGTCGATTGCCACAAGCTTGAATTTGTTTAAGAAATCCATGGGCGATACTATCTCGAAGTGTCGATTGCCAAGAGTTCTTGGGGTCGCTGTGGGTGATGCTATCTCGAAGCATCAAAAGCTAGGTGAGAAGTCCACTTTAGTGGACCATTATTTGGCCTAAGTACACTTCAATTAGTTGTTCTTAGTCGTTAATTGATTAAATGTTATATGATAATTTACCTTAGTTTGCATATCATTTTATGCGTCAATTTTACATTTAATAACTTATGATATGGGAACATAATTTATTCGATGAATGCAGGACTAGATGCAAGAGTTCAGACGTCCATTTCTGCACCTATAGGATGTCTGGAGAACAGTATGGACGTCTGGGAATTGCCATCACAAGCTCCTTGATTCTACATTTTTTAAGACATCTGGAGGGAACGTTAGACGTCTGATGGGAACCGCCAAAACTTAACCATCTGTTGCAACCACTCGTGATCTTCACCGAGTGGTTGGAGAAGTTTTCGGCTGATGAAACAAACAGGTGGGTCTTTGTTTTTAAAAGGGAGGAAGATCACCTTCTCCCTCACCAATCACCATCGTGGCTCTCTAGTCTGCACTGTGTTAATGCATGCACCGTGGCCTGAGCTCTCCACCGTCGCTCTTTCCTTGTTGTGGTGTGTGTGGTGACAGCATGCATACCATCACCGCCGTCAACCCCATCGTCTGCAGACCACCATCATCACCAACACCTTCCATATTACCAAAACCCCCCCATCTTGTTCCTCTTCTCCACCCGTAGAGCAACCCACCACTGCCAACACCGCACCCGTGCTTAGCACCATAGCTACCGCCTTGCGCACGCCAGCATGCACACCAACCATCGCACCCTTGTGCATGCCTTAACGTGCGTGCACACCCTCACACCATCAGCCACTGCAGCAACCTCGAGCGCACTGTTCATCTTCTCCACAGAGAAGAACCCAAACTCCACCATGACCTCACCACGTGCAGTCGGCACCTCAATCCACGAAGCTTTGCACCATCGATGCCATCAACCTTGCCTTGAGCCTCTGGCAACCCTCGACTGTGCACATCAATGCCAGCGTCCGTCGGTCACCACCGACAGCCCTCACCATAGGCGAGCTCCATCTCCTCCAGCTGGCCACCTTCGACCGCCAACGTCGACGCCACTACCACCAACGGAATTCCCATGCGTCGGTTGACCTTCATGAAAGCTTCGTCGCCCTCCGCAGCCTCAAGTGTGTGCACAACCAAGAGGAGAGAATCCTCTATTTTTGGGTGAATTGGTATTTATGAGGATTTCCATTGTCAAAAGTTATTTTAGTGATTTCTTTTATTATTAAATTGAGGTCAAATTGCATCCCTATGCTTATTCTTCTACATATTTGTTCAGCCCTTATGATTCATCTCAATATGCATCTCATTTGAATTCTAATTTACACTTTAGTATGCATGCAAGTGAAAAGTACATGATATGCCACTGCACATGAACTATTTTAATTTCTTATGTGAAATTTACGTCAACAACCCTTGACTTCTCCACAAATTTGGGGTTTACATTTAGAGTGGCATACACATTGTTTGATTTGGCGAATACTTCTGCGAACTCAATTGCTACATATCTGTGAATTTATTGCTTCTGTTGCTCCTTGTGAATACGACATCCTAATCATTGTGGTTAGATTTAATGAATTTTTGATAGGAGATTTCCACCAAAAAATACTACAACGATAAATCATTTTATTATGACTATCTTAATTAAGCGTAAATCTTGTCGTCAAATGGCATCATTGCAGGGGAGGCAACAGACACAATAGGTTCACCTGGTTTATTTCTAATTATTTTGAGGTGTGCATTTATCTAACCATTCTCTATTCTTCTGTGCGAGGTACATTCTTGAGAAGGAAGAGCACGTAGTAGAGAAAATATGGTTGGTGGACCTTGACGCTACTTGGAGGATGGCAATAGGAGCCTGTGGACCTTGATCCCACACACTTGAAGATGTGGAGAAACATCTAGGAGGATTCTACCTCTTAGATTTCTGATTTAGCATTTTAAAGTACACACATAGGATTTAGTTTAATTATACGTTTTCTTTCCCTTGTAATTTGGGGCTAGTGTTTGGGGGAATGTCCCCGATTCTTTAAATTCTAGGTTTATTCTTAGGTAGTTAGTTCTTTTGATTGCACATTCATTTAAAAAAAAAAATTGAGCTGCCTAATAGAAGCTGCATATTTATAGGTCGACCATCTAGGAGTGCTTGAGTAGCATCTAGATTTTCTTACTGCACTGCGTACATTTTTTCATTGAAGGCTATTGGAGCAAGGTACGTATTTCCAATCTTTCTGCATTAGTTATCTGCACACGCATTGCATTTGGACATAATTAAAGAAGACCACTTATGCTGACTTGAAAAGATTAATCAAGTGGTCACATTACTTCTTAAAAGAAAAGTAAAATATACAGGAAGTGTTTGAATAACTTGATTGCAATTTTCAAAAGAAAATCACTTTTCGTGGTGTGCTGCCACTTCCCACACCGAGCACGCACTATAGGCACTACACTAGGACTTGGACCCTTAAGGCTATAGGCATCGATCTCTTTATCAGTGCAAACCATCCTATCTCGCTTTGTAATGGTGGTATTAACTTTTTCCTGAGTGATTTGATACTCTAACGAGTGGGACACCCCTTGAAGGAATTCAATGGTAGTTAGGAGGCACTGCTAACTCATCATCTCAAAGGAAGGGTTCGCCCTACTTGCATCCCTTGGTTCCATCCTTGGAGTACCTTTCTACTTGAGCATTTAAGAATATCATTGCAACAAAGTGTACATCTCTAGGGCACTCGAAGGTCAATTTAGGGTGCGTAATTGCTTGACAACTTGATTGGTCACCCAAAAGGACTAAAAGTACCCTCAACCTATTTAATAGACATTGACTAGGAATCTCAAGTGCCTCATTTCTCTTATACCACTTACGTGGGAATGGAGAAACACTGCCTTGACTCTTTTTGGCCAAGCTGGAGAGATGGAAGAGGACTTAAAGTACTTTAAATCAACAAAAGACCTGTTGCCTTGTGTTTGCTTGGTGTATGCTTGGTCAACGCTCTCTTAGAAGGAGTCTTGTTTTCAACCCGAAACCTGAGAGAATTTTTAAAAAAGCCAACGAAGAAAGAAGAAAAATGGCAGAAGAAAGACCTAAAGAACAGAATAGGGTTGGTGAAAACCAAAGAACCTTGAGAGATTATTTCCTTCCTGCCACTCACCAAGCCCTACCTATCTGGAGACCTAGAGTGGATAATCCTTATGAGATCAAGAGCAGCACCATATCTTTGCTCCTCGCTTTCTATGGTACTGCTAGGGAGGATCCTTACAGGTATCTTGAGGAATTCTTCGGGGTCTGTTCCACGATGAAGCTCCAGGTTTTTACTGATGAAGCCCTAATGAGAACTCTATTTCCTTTCTCCCTAAAGGATAAGGCCAAGCACTGGTATCATACCTTGGATGTAAGTGAAAATGATTGGGCCACCCTTAAGGGAGAATTCTTGAAAAAGTACTTTCCTACGAGTAAGACCAACCAATACAGAAGAGAGATTATGGGTTTTACTCAACGGGAAGGGGAGCAATTTCACAAAACTTGGGAGCATTTTAATAACCTTCTTAGGTTATGCTCCCACCATCAGGTGCCAAGATGGCAATTGGTCGAAAGGTTCTATAATGGATTATTTGAAAGGCACAAGCAAACCATTGATGCAACCTGTGTAGGAACCTTTATGACCAAAACTGAAGATTAAGCTTGGGCATTATTTGAAACATTAAATGATAATTCTATACATATGTCCTCTGCCTATCAAGAAAGAAAACCATCAATCTTGTAGAAGATATAGGCCCATGAAGCTAGGGCTACATAGGATTTGTCTTGTTAGATTCAATTATTGAACAAAAATTTTGATAGGCTTTTAGCAAACCCCAACATGAACTCGAAAGTAGCCTCTATCTTTCAGGCTTCAAGTGAATGCTCCATTTGCCAAAGCACGACACACGCCACTACGGAGTTCACCTAGGCAAATCAATTCCTTGAGTTGATTCAGGCCGACCTGAACATGACGCAAGGTTTCCAACCACCCCCTCATAATAACCCCTATTCCAATACCTATAATCCGAGGTGGCAGAACCATTCGAACTTCTCATGGAAGCAAGGTGATGCTTCCAACTCAAGGAATGCAACACCCCCACCTCCCTAACTCGTGTATCAGCCTTCCTATGCAAACCCTCCTCAGAATAAGCCTTCTGAGATGGATGAACTAAAAGCCATGATGAAAGCAACGCAAGAGCATTAGAATATGGTCATCCAATCTCAGGGTAAGATGGTCACTGATATGCAATTCGAAATTGCTCATCTTACTAAAGTAGTTAGGCAGCGGGATCTAGGGAAGTTGCCTAGCTCTTCTGAAGAGAACCCAAAGGGTAAAGGGGTCATGTTCAGGGAGCACACTCAAGTTGTGGCTGTGCTGAGTGGAAAGAAAATCAAAAAACCTGATAGCACTCCTACGGTCACCTCTCAGAATTCCCCTCCAACATCGAACCTAACTTCTACCCTCATCGAGGAAGAGCTACACTGCTCTCCCTCGCTTGAAATCACTCACCCAAAGGATGTCGTCATTCCGCCACCCCTTTCTCGACATGACGACCCCTCTACCTAGAAGTTGAGGGTGCCTTATCCTGAGCACCTATCTACTCTTGGGGAATCTATTGTTGGCTCATCTGGAGCTAAGGATAGGATGGATGAGATTATGGACACTTTCAGGCAAGTCCACATCAACTTGCCTTTATTGGATGTTATTAAATAGATCCCGTCCTATTCCAAGTATCTAAAGGACCTGTGCACCCATAAGCGTCGATCTAAGAGACAGGTCCAAGCTAAGGTCATCTTGCTTGACCATGTTAGCTCGGTACTCCAACGTGGAACACCTCCCAAGATGAAAGACCCAGGGGCCCGTATATTTCAGTGGTTATAGGTAACCAATACATTGATGAGGCTCTACTCGATCTGGGCACAGGGGTGAACATTTTATCGAGCTCTATCTACGACCTCTTGGGAGGAGGCAATTTAAAGCCTAGTCCAACCATCCTCCAAGTCGTAGACAGATCACTTAAGACACCATGGGGTTTGCTGGAAGATGTCTTGGTGAGAGTGGAGGAATTCTTCTTCCTTGTTGACTTTCTCGTGCTAGATACTGACCCATCTAATAAGCCCACCAAGCCGTCCATTATCTTGGGATGCTTCTTCTTGGACACAGCCAATGCTTGTATCAATTGTAGATCAGGGGCACTTAAAATGGGCTTTGGGAACAAAAAGATCCGGTTGAATGTTTTTTATACCTACAAGTAATCTGGATTTGAAGATTGTTCCTAGATTGAGGTAGTTGATAAAATCATTGAAGAGACTACTCCATCACTCATATGTAGAGATCCCCTTCAAAAGGTCATATCTAAGGACCATCCTCTGACTATTGAAGAAACTGAAGGGGATATGCCTGAATTAGAAGAGCTACTGGGAGTACACACAGAGTCTCTGTCCCCACCTTGAACCCTGAAGATAGATCCGCTACCTGAGGTGGGGACATCTCAACTTATACCCTCAATCCAAAAGGCTTTTGAGGTGGAGCTTAAACCCCTCCCAAGCACATTGAAGTATGCTTTCCTTGGCCCTAACGACACGCTTCCTATCATTATCTTGTTTGCATTAACTGAATCACAGGAGGGAGCTTTGCTCGAGTGTTTACAAGGGCACAAGGAAGCTATTGCTTGGTCAATAGTTGACATTAAGGGTGTTGATCCCTCCCTTTGCATGCATCATATATAGACAGACGAGTCTGTGAGATATGCAAAGAAGACTCAACCCTAATATGTGGGAGGTTGTCAAAAAGGAGATTCTGAAATGGCTGGATGAAAGAATTATCTATCCCATTTCAGATAGTAAATGGATCAATCCAATACATGTGGTTCCCAAAAAGGTAGGAATCACTGTGGAAGAGAATGACCAAGGAGAGTTGGTGACCATTAGACCCTCAACTGGCTGGAGGGTCTGCATTGATTATCGCTGTTTGAACACGGCTACCCAGAAAGACCATTTTCCCTTACCATTTATTGACCAGATTTTGGAAAAATTGGCAGGGAACAAGTACTTCTGTTTCCTTGACAGGTACTCTGGGTATAATTAGATAGTCATCTTCCTTGATGATCAGGAGCGTACCACCTTCACGAGTCCGTATGGCACATTTGCGTTTCGCCGAATGCCATTCGGGCTATGTAATGCTCCTACCACATACCAACGATGTATGATGGCTATCTTTTCTAACATGATCGATGAGTTTTTAGGTATCTTCATGGATGATTTCTCTATTTATAGCTTACCGTTTGACCTATGCCTCTCACACCTTGATAAAGTCTTAACCCTTTGCAAAGAGGCAAAGCTGGTGCTTAGCTAGGAGAAGAGCCACTTTATGGTTCAGCAGGGCATTGTTTTGGGGCATGTAGTCTTTGAGAGAGGATTAGAGGTGGATAAAGACAAAATTGAATCCACCTCTAAACTTTCATCGCCCACCAATGTTCGTCAAGTTAGATCTTTTCTTGGTCATGCTAGATTCTATAGGCGCTTCATTAGAGATTTCAGTAAAATCTCTAAGCCACTCCGTGACCTATTAGCGAAGGATGTTTCCTTTGATTTTAATGACATATGTGGCGAGGCTTTCCAAGTCTTGAAGAAAGACCTTATTACCACGATAATTCTCCAAGCACCAGATTGGATCCTCCCGTTTGAGCTAATGTGCGATGCTTTTGATTTCACAGTGGGAGCAATCTTCGGTCAAAGGGTTGATGGAAAACCTCATGTTTTACATTATGCTAGCAAGACCTTTATGGATCCTTAGGAAAACTACATGGTTACTAAAAAGGAACTTCTTGCTACAGTATTTGCTTTGGAAAAGTTTTAGTCTTATTTATTGGGATCCAAGGTGTTGGTGTTCACTGATCATTCTACTTTAAAGCACCTTCTCGTGAAGAAAGACACCAAACCTCATTTGATTCGTTGGATTCTACTACTCCAAGAGTTTGATCTAGAAATTAAAAATAAGAAAGGAGTTGAAAATGTGGTAGCAGATCATCTATCTAGGATCACTATTGAGGCATCAACCCTTATTGGCAATATCCAAGAGACTTTTCCTGATGAGTCTTTCATGACTATGGAAGCCAAACTCCTTGGTTCATTGATATAGTGAACTATCTGATCACGGGCATTACCCCCAGTACTAGGACAAGCAGAAGTGAGACAGGTTTCTTGCCGATGCTAAATTTATCACTGGGAGGAACCCGAGCTTCTTAGAATACGCAATGACCAATTATTCCCTCATTGTGTCCCTGACGAAGAATAAAGGAGTGTTCTGAGTTTCTACCATGACCTCCACTATGGAGGGCGTCTTAGTGGGAAAAAGACTGCCAATACGATTCTTCAGTGTAGCTTTTAGTGGCCCACATTATTCAAAGATGCACATGGGTGCATGTCTACATTGCCAGTAGACAGGAACCATTGGAAAAGGAGATGAGATACCCCAGTAGCCCATTCTCCCTGTTGAGATCTTTGATATTTGGGGCATCGACTTCATGGGTCCCTTTCCTGTGTCCTTCGGATATGAGTACATCCTTGCGGCTATGGACTATGTATCGAAATTGATAGAAGCCATACCTACACGGACCAATGACCATTTCGTGGTCTAGGATTTTGTTAGGGCTAATATCATTTCTCAATATTGGAGCTTGATTGCAAAGCAATCATAGATCTTAACTGACCTAAATTAAGCTAGGACTTAGCATAAGTTAGGGTAGCTCATGCATGCATAAGCATTATTTACATCTTTACTGTTCCCCTATAGCTATGCATAGAATAATGCTATAATATACTAATTAGGTGCATTATATAAATTGTAGGAAATAAGAAACTCAGGAGTTGGATCTGAGAGTGGATCTGAAGCTGGACTTGAAGCCAAAGTTGCAGCAGAGCTAGAGCTGAAGACCTAGAATAAGATGTAGTAGACAATAATGTAAGGGGTTGAGGTATGCTATTCTGTTAAGAAGGAATAAAGTAGTAAATTACGAAGAACTTAGGTCCATCCTAGCCCTAGGACATCTTAGAAGCTTCCCCAAGCCTTAGCCACCCTTAGATTAGGTCACTGTACCCTAGGAAGCAATAAAACCCTATTTCCAACCTCTATCTAGATGTCCAGATGAGTTACAGGATGTCCAGAACCCTTAGCCAGAACCCGCACACCTCAAACCCACATCTGTAGCATTATTGGACGTCCAGACACTTGGTTAGACGTCCAATTTCTGCAGAATACCCAAGACAGAACCTTAATTCTTCCCTGACTTTGATTGGACGTCTAGACAAAAAGTTTGGACTTCTTATTTTTCACTATAAGACGTCTGACACTATTATTAGATATATGGAACTACTCTCTAGTTGCTATTTTTGAATTCAAGCTTGGATCTTGAATTCCTAGGTCCCTAAACCCAATTCCAACCCCATAGGAATGTAAATTAAGGTGCCTTAACCCTAGTACATCGCCTCTAGACCTCCCTAAGGACCTAATTAGGTCCTCACTAAACCTAATTGACTTGGATCTTAGTCAATTGCATCAGTCTATTCAATTGGACTCATTGAGTCCAATTGAGCCTTGATCTCAGCACACACTTTCCAATTGGACTCAGTGAGAGTCCAATTGACCTTGACATAACTTAATTAAGTTGTTTTACTCTCAATTAGAGTTTCACACATCCAATTAAACTTGTATCAAGTTTAATTGCATTTTTACCTTAGTAAATTAGGGTTTGCAACCCTAATTTGAGACCTACATTGACCTAAACCCACTAGAACCTAACCTAATCAACCTATCCACCTAGGTTTCGACCCACACACACCACCTACATGAAAATACCTAGCCTAGAGTTCTGTAGAACTCTCTACCATGTGTTGTTGCCTTGGTTGCTAAAAATAGCAACCAAGATGCATTCAATTTTTAGATCCACCAAATGTGGATCTAAAAACAACCATCCATCCACTCTCTCGCTCTCCTACGAGCTCCCAACATAGGCCTCTCTAGAGAATTCCATAACTCTCTAGAGAGCTTCCGTTAGGTCTATAAAAGGACCTAAGGGGTTGTCATTTGGTCCATCTTGGTCTTTTGGCTTCATTCCACCTCCATTACTCCACCTCCATCTCCATGAGCACAACATGGCATCTCCATCACCTCCACGCCAAGCCTAGATCATCTCCAATCTCTCTCCAAGGGCTGGCCTACCCAACATTGGCCGCTCCTCTTTCTCTTCTCACCCATTCAAAGGCCATCGGAGCCCACCTCTGAATGGCCTTCATTCTATTAGCTAGATAAGTAGCGTAGTTCTTTGTAGATTAATGTTTTATTACTACTTAGTAGTGTAGCTCCTTACTTCTTCCACAATGATGCATGCATAATCCCCTGTAGATTCATGTATATAGTCATTTTCTGATGGCTGTTAGTTTTTACATTCCCTGTATAAGCTTTCCGCTACCGGTGCTCTGCAACTCTGTTATCATCATCTTTATATATATATGTTGAAAATCACCATGTGCCTGATTATCATCTTTTGGTGTGATTAAAGTTTCACGTTTTCAATTTCTGATATTCTGGCAACAGCATGTCGTGCATCAATACGAACTTAGCATAAATCGACATGCGATTTTGAATAAGTAGAGCGAGTGAGATGGATTTCTAATTTGCATTTCCAAAATGCCTCCCAGAGATGAATGATCGGGACTCCAAGTCTCATTATCTTTATAAATTATTTTTGACAAGCATTTTTGGACATTATACTATGATGAGATCTCTATTTTCAAAACATGCACAAGAATCGCTATCTGCTAGTGCCCAGGGCTATCATAAGTGATGGAGGACCTCACTTTAAGAATGTGCACTTTTCAAGGCTACTCTAAAATTTGGGAGTCAACCACATGGTAGCCACACCTTACCATCCCCAAACGAGTGGACAAGTTGAAGTGTCAAATAGGGAGATTAAATAGATTCTAGAAAAAACTATTAGGCTCGACTGTAAGGATTGGTCAAAAAAATTGAATGATGCTCTGTGGGCCTACAGAAAAATGTATAAAACTCCCTTGGGCATGTCTCCTTTCCGTCTTGTGTACGAAAAAGCATGTCACCTTCCCATTGAAATACAACACCAAGCTTATTGGGCTATTAAAAATGTTAACATAAATTTGGATAAAGTAGGTAAGACACGCATGCTAAAGTTAAGTGAGCTTGAGTAGCTTCTCAATGAAGCCTACGAAACTTCTCAAGCTTACAAACAACGTACAAAGGTCTTCCATGATAAGAACATTGCTAGAAAGACCTTTGAGCCCAACCAATGGGTTTGCCTTTTCAATTTCAGACTTAAAAGTATTTCCTAGAAAGCTCAAGTCTCGCTGGGATGGTTGTATGTTGTTATCAATGCCATCCCTTATTGAGAAGTAGAAATTCAAAACCCTACTTTTGGAGCAAGCTTTAAGGTAAATGGCCATCGACTTAAACCATATGTTACTCTTTCAGATAGCTAGGTTTTGGATGCACTTGGCTTGAGGAGCCTTAGCTCCTCCCACTCTCCTCCTCAGGTGATATTCTTCTATGTCTTTCTTTTTCCAATGAGGACATAGTCAATCATAGGCATGGGTGGGTAGAACCTGAGGATGTTTATAGCATTTATAAATATTTGCATGCATTTAGAATATCATTAGTTAAAAAAAAAATCTCTTTTATTTTCTTGAGATGAATTGGTTAGACCCTAGCAGAAAAATTTTATCAAGGAGGTGTCATATAGATTTTCTTCTTAAATTATTTTTGAGTTTTGAATCTAGTGCAATTACTTCACTTGCACATAGACTAGGTAATGGATCTTTGTAGAAAATCAATAAGCATTTTTAGTTTGCTGAACCCTTGGACAGTTTGAAGGGAGTCAGGCAAACTATCTTCTATCAGATCCACCTAATATTTGTGAAGAGAAAGTAAAGAGACTACTAGTGTGCTAAGTCTAGTGCAAGGACTCTTAAGTTCTGGATAATTAGATGATGATACCTCTAAGTTAGGCATAGTTTCGCTCTCTATTCCTATTTGCAAACAGTGTGTGAATTCTTGAGAGTCACCAAATAAGGCAAATACACATAGATTGAGTCCTAAAAAACCTATGACTATGGTGGATGGTTATGACCATCCTTTATTGAATCCTCGGCTGAAGGAGGGGATTAGTGCCAAAGGTCAGAAATACACTTGTCCTATCCATTTCTTCCTGGTGCCAAGAGTAAGCACTTCCACCAAATAAGCCACACAATATCCTCTTGAACATCATTTTCCCCAATAATGCCTCATGAATAAAAGTTTGCATCATTTTGTGTTAGTAGTTAGAAAGAAAGAAGAAAAAGAAAAAAAAACTATATATTTGAAAAAAAATGGAGAGAGAAAAAGAAAAAAAAGAGTTCAAGTTTATAGTTTTATCTTCGTGTCATTTTTCATCATGTGTCAATATTTTTGAAGCAATAAAAACACCCATTGCAATTCACCAAATATGACCCATACCTACTTTTCAATATTTTTGACTGCCTGAATACTAGCTGAGGACTTCTAACTTAGTTGTAGGGTTATTAGGACTTTAATTGAAGTATGAATGCCATGTGAGGCCACCAAACATTGAGTACATTTACAAAATCTGGTAAGATATGTGATCTCAAAAAAGAAAGAAGAAAAAGAAAAAGAAAAGAAGGAAAAAGAGTGAGTGCAGAGGAGCGTTAAGAGAGCATAGTTTTTAGCCTCTCTCTAGGTTGACTCATTTGATAGTCTAGAGATTTAGAGTCTGCAGTATTAGACTACATGTAGCATCAGATGAGTGTGAGCCACCAAATATAAATCCTTTCGACTGAGTGTCTCCTACCAAAGCCAAAAAGCTGGGGTCAAATTATAGATCATTTCCTACTTTATCTCGGACTGAAGTAGCTGCCTATCCCAATAAAATTTTATCAAGGGTAAAGCATGAGGGCTAAATGCAAGTTGGCTTTTCACTTGGATCTGTTATATAGTCTACTATCACTTCACATTTGTTTGGATCTCTAAATTTTTGGAATAAGGAAAGAAGAAATTTTTTGTGGTCACCTCCATCATTTTACACTTTTTCTAGGGACTAGCAAAACTTAGGCATGGGGGCATTTGATAAGTCAACTTTAGTGGACCATTATTTGGCCTACGTACTCTTTAATTAGTTTTTCTTAGTTGTTAATTTATTAAGAGTTATATGATAATTTACCTTAGTCTGCATATCATTTTATGTATCAATTTTACATTTAATAACTTATGATATGGTAACACAATTTATTCGATGAATGTAGGACTAGGTGCAAGAGTTCAGACGTAAATTTTCACACCTATAAGATGTCTGGAGAACAATATGGACGTCTAGGAATTGCCATCACAAGCTCCTTGATTCTACATTTTTTAAGACGTCTGGGAATTGCCATCACAAGCAACTGCCAGAACTTATCCATCTGTTCCAACCACTTGCAATCTTCGCCGTGTGGTTGGAGAAGCTTTTTGCTGATGAAACAAACAGGCAGTTCTTTGCTTTTAAAAGGGAGGAAGATTAGCTTCTCCCTCACTAATCACTACCATGGTTCTCTGATCCGCACTGTGTCAATGGCATGCACCATGGCCTGAGCTCTCCACCATCACTCTTTCCCTATTGTGGTGTGTGCGGTGACAGCGTGCACATCGTCACCGCCGTTAACCCCATCGTCTGTAGACCACCATCATTACCAACACCTTCCATATTACCAAAACCCCCCCATCTTCTTCCTCTTCTCCACCAGCAGAGCAACCCACCACTGCCAACACTGCACCCGCACTCAGCGCCACAGCCACCGCCTTGCGCACACTCTTGCACGCAACAGCTACCGCACCCTTGTGCGTGCCTTCACGCACATGCACACCCTTGCACCATCAGCTCCTGCAGCAACCTCGAGTGTACTATTCATCTTCTCCACAGAGAAGAACCCAAACTCCATTGTAACCTCTCCATGCGCAATTGATACCTCTGGCCATGAAGCTTTGTGCTGTCGACGCCATCAACCTCGCCTCGAGCCTCTAGCCACCCTCAACTGTGCACATCGACACCAGCATCCGTCGGTCACCGCCCGACCAGCTGACCACCAATGTCGATGCTGCTACCACCAACGGAATCCCCTTACGTCGACTGACCTTCACTGAAGCCTTCACCGCCCTCCGTGGCCTCAAGTGCACGCACGACTAAGAGGAGAGAATCCTCAATTTTCGGGTGAAATAGAATTTACGAGGATTGCCATTGTCAAAAGTTAATTTTCTGATTTCTTTGAGGTGAAATTGCAGCCCTATGCTTATTCTTCTACATAATTGTTCAGCCCTTATGATTCATCTCAATATGCATCAAAATTGAATTCTGATTTACACTTTAGTATGCATGCAAGTGAATAGTACTTGATATGCCACTGCACATGAACTATTTTAATTTCTTACATGAAATTTACGTCAACAACCCTTAACTTCTCCAGAAATTTGGGGTTTACATTCAGAGCGGCATATGCATTGTTTGATTTGATAAATACTTCTGTGAACTCGATTGCTGCATATCTACGAATTTATTACTTTTGTTTCTCCCTGTGGATGCGACATCCTAATCATTGTGGTTAGATTTAATGAATTTTTGATACGAGATTTCCACCACATAAAATACTATAATGAGAAATCATTTTATTACGACTATCTTAATTAAGCATAAATATTGTCGTCAAATGGCGGTCATAGGTGGTTGGCCGGAGGAGATGGAGTATATACTCACCTTGATGATGCGATGATAACATGTCACCTCCTCAGCACTTCTCCTAGGATATCCATCCTACTGGGGCATGTAAGCACATTGTGCACTTTAGGTACCATGGGCGTGCCTATCTCGAAGTGTCGATTGCCATAGGCCTAAATTCATTTAAGAAATCCATGGGTGATACTATCTCAAAGTATCGATTGCCAGGAGTTCTTGGGGTCGCTATGGGCGGTGCTATCTTGAAGCATCAAAAGCTTAGCACCCTTCAAGGTTTGGTGATGGGGATAATGAATCCTACATAGATCGTGTTGATAACTAATCCAAGGTTAGACTTAGAGGAATCATACAAAATATACATATATATATATATTAACAAAAAAAATCCTTCTTACTCTCTTTCTGGGTTGGCAATCATACCAACCTTAAATAAATTAGACCAATGAACATGCACAGATGCTTTAATTTCTAGGACCAATAAACCCTAGGGTAGAGTTAGAAATCAAAGAAACCTATGCCTGTAACTTGTCCTTAGTTAACTTAGTCTATAACTTAGCAACTACTTGGGTACCTTATGATCTAGAGTTAGATAGTTCAACCTAATTTCTATGAAAAGGTCAATTGAGTTAGCCTGAATAACTTAGAGTGTTAAGTCATGCTTGAATTTTTTAGGGACTAGCGAAAACTAGGCATGGGGGCATTTGATTAGCCCATATTTGTGGGCCATTTAAGTATGTGAATGCCTAAACATTAAGATATCTTTAATATTTAGTTAACATGCATTAGGATGTAAATAAATTAATTTATGTTTTTAGCTTGATTGCATAATTCATGCATTGCATTCATATGCAATTAGAATTGACTTAGTTAACCAATTAGGTGCATTACATGCATTGTTTTGGGTTTAACATAGAAGGGTTTGTGCATAAATAACCCTAATATTTTATTTTATTTCATTTTTCTTCTTCACAAGAAACAACTCTGCTTCCTCCTCCTACGGCCATTGACTCCAGCCATGAATCTTCTTAATGGCTGTGGGAATTGGATCTGCTCTTGCCTCTCCCATTTCAAATCCAAGCAATGCAATTATAAAGGAAGAGGGGGGTCTGCCATGCTCAAAGAGGCCACCACACCCCCATTCACCACTGTGTAGAGCTCATCCATCTCACCATCGCCAGCCTCAACCACGACAACGAGTTTCCACCACTGTAGGCATGTGACATGACAGGCCACACCACCGTCTGGAGCTTGCTTGCATCATTGTGCCTCTTCACTATGCAACATCACCAACACCCCCATTACATCTTCTTCTTCTTCTTCTTCCTCTGCAACAACAAGAACCCATCACACCCACCATTGCCACCTTTGATAGCTACCAGCCGCTATCTTCTCCTTCACACGTGTGGCCACCACGCACTCTTGCGCCTTCTCCTCCCATGCGCAGCTAGCAGCGCACTCGTGCGCACCTCTAGTAGGCCAGCAGCACACTCCCACGTGTGGCCAGTAGCACGTGCCTCCCCTCGTCGAGTCTCCGCCTACACGCAGTAGTGCAGCCGCATGCACCTCCAGTAGCCCACGTGCACCTCTAGCAGTCTCTCTTCTCTACGCACCCATGCGCGCCTCCTCAACCTACCTGCAGCCAGCATACAGAGCTTGTAGCTAGCCACCCACCATCCATTCCTCCTTGCTACCGCCATCTCCGACTGCCATTCTTCGTACCGCCATTACGAAGACCTCGGCTCCCTCATCTCCTCTGCCAAATCTTGCCGCCTCTGGTAACCTCATGAGTGTTGTCAAGCCTTCGAAAGATTTGCTCTATTTTGCCTCTTATTAGTTATTACATTCACATGCCATTGCAACTTTTGATTTTTCTTTTATTAATTAAATATTATGGTTGTTTTAGGAGAGCCCCCTTATCTTTCATGAAAATACGATTTTAGCAAGATTATACCTTGTTATCTTAATTAAAAGGTGATTTTGATTTGGTTTCTTGGTGAAATCATTCGTGAACAATAATTTTTTATTCTCGCGAGTTAGTAATAGGCATTGCCTCCCTGTGGACAAGACCCGCTCCATCTACGAGTGGTTTAATTTAAATTGTGTTGATCGAGAGCTTTCCACACTCAATATATGATGACATTATCATTTTATTGTGATCATCCTGTTTAAGTGAAAACATCTCTGTTAGTGCTATGGTTGGTGGCTTTTAAGTCATCTGATTCATCGATCGGACGACTGATGTTGAGGCAGCATGATCTGAGCACTTCAACAATGAAGAGGAAGCGACACCTAACGTGGCCTCTTGATGAGTGCTCGATCTCCATTGGAGGGTCCTCCTTGCATGTGCAGCTTCAGTGACGTGGGGACTTTTGTAACATTTATATCCGTCACTAAAGACCCCAGTGTTAAATTCTAAGCCCTTAAAGGACCCTTTTGCCCTCAATTCTTACACCTATAAAAAGGGCACCCCTACCACTCATTTGGGCACCCCTTCTCTTCTCCTCTCACCTCTTCCAAAGCTCTATGAGCTGGTTCTGTACCCAGGATGCTCCATGTTTTTTTCGAAATAAAAAGGAAAGCTATCGTCTTACGATAGCAATCCAGGAGGGTATATTATAAAACTAAGAGGAATTACAACCCAGATCCCCATGTATGTATGAGGGACCAACACTCTTACAATTTGATCATAATAGACCGATCTCTCTTGAAAAAGCCTCGCATTTCTCACCTTCCACACACACTAGAGAGTGACAGCCATGCGTGCATGTGTCCTCTCTCTCACAAGAAACCCATGCCAAATGGACTCCCATGTTGGTAGCAGCTCCTGGCAGGTCCTCCTCCATACAGCATCAGTGAATAGGCAAGAGGAGAAAATGTGATTAATGTTGTCAGTGTGCATCCCACATAAGTGACATTTGCGAAGAGCAGCTCCCATTCTTCTATGTTGCAGATCACCTATTATCAAGCCCTCCCTCCTACACAGCCAAAGAAAGATTTGTACTTTAAGAGGGATCTTCAAAAGCCAAATTTTCTTATCAATGAAGTCATAGCTCCCCCCACTGCCATTTTCCATGATTTTGTTGTAGCCACAATGTACAGTGTAAAGACCATCCCATATGTAGTTATCCTCCACTCCATGTCTTGGCTTAAAGCTTTCAAGATCTGAGATTAGGTTCCTCCTTTCATCCCACAGTCGGGTGCCCCTTCTAGTGGAGTCTTTTTCATTCAGTAGCCAGCTGCAGCTACTGTTAGACTAGAAGCAACTAACTGTTCCCTCCTTATCAGAGGCTGTTGCAAAAGCCCTTGGGTAGATCTCCTTCAGAACACCCGGCCGAGACCATCTTTCATTCCAAAAGTTGAAGGTCTTGCCATCACCTAGAGTTGGCTACAGCAGATGCATGTTATCAGCCAAGGCTTTGATCACTGAGTTCCAAAATGGTGAGGGTCCGCTAGGCTGCAGTCTATTGAGCACACTGTTTGAAGAGCCATAGCTGTCCCTGATCAAGTCACTCCATGGCTTCATCTCTCCTTGCAAGAATTTGATTGCCCACTTAAGCAATAGGGCTTCATTGAACTGTTTCAGTGATTTAATCCCAGCCCACCCCTGTCCTTTGGCTAGCAAATCTGCTCCCACTTTAGTGGCTGCAGAAATCTGCCCTCATGTTTGGATCCCCTCCAAAAGAACCTCTTCCTTAATACATCTAGCCGCTTCCATATAGATTTAGGAGCTTTAAAAATGGAGAGGTAGAAAATAGGAATTGAGGTGTTCATTGAGTTGAGCAAGATGAGTCTTCCACCCTTGGATAGGAAGCTGCTATGCCACCCATCCAACTTCATTGAGATTTTATCAAAGAGACAGTTTCGATCTCTTTTTTCATTCTAGAGCACCTCAGTGGCAGACCCAAATATTTGATAGGGAGGCTAATGCGAGGGGCCCCCAAAGTAACTAAAATGTCTCCTTGCTCAGCCTCAGGTAAGCCAAAATAGATCAGACGTGATTTCTCTCTATTCAGCCTAAGGCCTTAGATATCCACAAAAATGTTGACCATATGACACAGAGCTTGGGCTTCATCAACAGATCCTTCCACAAAAAAAATCGTATCATCCACGTATTGAAGTATAGGGGCCAAAGCACTACTACTAGATAGGGAGTATCCTCTAATAAGGCTTGCTTCAGCAAGTTTGCAAGCATACCAAGCCAAGTTGTCCACTGCCAAATTGAAGACCAAAGGCGCCAAAGGACAGCCTTGTCTAATCCCACATTGGGGTTGAATCCATGCACCACAGGGCTTCCCATTTATCAAGGGAGTGAAAGAGGCAGTTGTGATACATATTTTTACCCATTGAATCGAAGTAGGTGGGAAACCTCTTCTTTTAAAAACTTCCCAAAGATAAGGCCATCAGATGGAATCATAAGCTTTGTGGAAATCAACTTTCCACAAAAAAGCTTTACACTTCCTCTTGTGCCACCCACAAACCATCTCATAGCCCATGATAAAAGACTCTTGTAAAGATCTGTTAGGAAGGAAAGCGAATTGAACAGGGTGGATCAACTCTAGCAAAATAGGCCATAGCCTATTGGCCAAAACCTTACTAATCACCAAGTAAATAGAGTTTGCGAGGGCTATGGGTCTGAACTCATGAAATGATTCTGCCCCCAGTGTCTTTAGCAAAAGGAATAAGGACCTATTGATTTTTTCAAAGCCGAAGTTGCCAACCTCAAACTCTCTGATCACCTCCATCACCTCAGTGCCCACAACATCCCACATCTCTTTGTAAAAGAGGACTTGAATACCATCAAGACTAGAAGAGACTTCACAGTTGAGATCCTTAATGGCATTCAAAGTTTCACACTTAGATATAGCTGCCGTCAGGCTGGACCCCTGATCTTTAGTGATTCTAGGTAGGTCACTAGCTGCCATCTTCCAACTGCCATTCCAGCAGATCTTGAGGACTCCTTGAAGTATCTGACAGCCTTTGCTCTGATATCAGAGATGGAGGTAATTCTCTACCCATCTTTAATAATTGAGGAAATTAGGTTGAGTCTTCTCCGAGAGCTAGCAGCCAAATGAAAGAACTTGGTGTTTGCATCACCCTCTTTTAGCCACAATTGTCTCGAGCATTCCCTCTAATCCATCTCCAACTTCAGATCTTCTTTAGCCACCCCCCCTACCACCATCTTCTGGTAAGGAGATCCTGCTCAAACAACAGGTCATTGTCCTCTCTAGAATCAAATTCATAAACCTTCTTCAAGGCTTCTCTATGTCTCTAATGCCTCATGACAGAAACAACATCTCCATATTCCTTCAACATTACTCTCATAGCTGACAGTTTTGAAGCCAGCTTGATGGTAGCAGTGCCCTCAACCTGCTTAGCTCCCCACCAACCTTCAAACATCTCTTTGATGCCCGGTTCCCTCAACCAAGACTTCTTGAATTTGAAATAAGAGCCAGCAATCACTTGTTCACCATTGTCCCAGACCAAGGGGGTGTGATCAGAGAAGGGTCGTTCAAGGCCACAGACATATGATAACTGAAAAAGTTTCAGAAGCCCAGCATTACCAAAAAACCTATCAATTTGGACATGAGACCACTTCCATTCCTCCAAGTGAATTCAGATCCAGAGGAAGGGAACTCACTCAAACCTAAGGTTTGAACCAATAATTGGAAGCCAGTGGTTGCACTATCAGCCACACCACTAGGCCTATCACTTCCCATCAACACATAGTTGAAATACCCTCTAACAAGCCAGCCAGCCCCATTCACAAAGTCAGCAACCAAATTTCAGTCCTCCCAAATCTCATGTCTTCTGCTTGGGTCACAGGGACCATACATGACGAGTCGATTGTTTGCTTTAAAGTCGTTTGCAGTTTTATGTGGTGGAAAAATTGATTAATCAATATTTAAAAAGAAATAACCATTCGCAGAAGAGCAGGTCGTATCCATAGGGAAGCAATGACGTATTTAAATTTGCACCAGTTAAAAATGTTTGTTCGTAGTTAGTTTGGACAAGAATCAAGCCAAACTTGCGTTCAGATTAAGGTTGAATCAAGAAATCATGCTGAAATATCAATTCTGAGTAACTAGAGGATATTTGTCGCAATACAGAATCAATAAAATATTATTAAAAATTGACAATGGTAGAAAATGTAATTTTTAATGGCCATGTTACTATAGCAAAACAAGGGATTTTTTCCCCTTTGCCGTGCACGACGAGGAGTGGACGGCCGGACGTGGGAAGCTCGGAGGAAGTTCCTTAGACCGAGGGCTTCGAAGCGGTGGTGGCGGCGTGTCGTACGACGGCCGGAGCTGGCCAGACGAGCTCCAGTGGAGCTGCCTGCAGCTGCTATTGGCGGGCGGTGCGTGCGGGACTGCTGGCAGGAGGCGCTGCAGGCGCGGGAGGCGGTGCAGGCGTGGGAGATGGGCGGCTCTATCGGCTCTGCTGCTGCGTGCTAGCTGTGCGGCCTGTTGGCGATAAGCGCGGGTGAGCAGGCATGGGTGCGGAGGCGGGTGGTTGCGTAGGCTGAAGGGCGCAGGTGGAGTACTGCAGGCGTGTAAGTGAGCGGGTGTGAGCGGTGAAGCACTGCAGGCTGTAGGTGAGCAGGCGTGAGCGGTGAGGTGCAGGCTGAAGGTGTCGTGGGTGCGCTGGAAGTGAAGTGGGCGGACGGTGGTTGCTGTTGGAGTGGGGGGTGGACTTTAGATGTCCGGGAAATTTCCCGGACGTCTTAAGTGACTGAGAAGATGATTGCAGCGACGGTGGTTGTCGATGACAACGGTGAGGAAGGTGCACGGCGAGGTGCTCACGGTAATGTGGACGAGCTCCGGATGGCGGTGTGGCCTGTCACACCACACGCCCACGGTGGTGGAGACTCGTCGTCACGATTGAGGCCGAAGGTGTGGAATGGAAGAGAGAAGATCTCTCTGCACAGTGGTGGGTCGGTGGTGGAGGCCTGTCGAGCTCGGCTGTCTCTCTCCTCCTTTTGTAGCCGCTTGCATAGATTTGAACAGAGAGGCAGGAGCAGATCCACATTCTCTGCTCGTCCTTGAATGCAGGCTTCAGTGCGACAGTTGGTGGCATTTGAGCGGCAGCCGAAGGAAATGCAGCCGTTCCTGCAAGAAGAAGAATAAAGAAAATAATGTTAAAATATTATGATTATTTATATACAGACCCTTAACTTTTATGTTAACTAAAATAATGTACCTAATTGGTTAACTAATTAGAGGAATGCCATTCTAAGCTAATTCTAAATGCACTTAAAATATGAATGCAATGCATGGATTATGTAATTAAATTGAAAATATGAATTAATCTATTTACATCCTAATTTATGCTAAATAAATGTTAGAATTAACCTAATGTCTAGGCTCTTAAATAGTTAAATAGCCCACAACTATGGACTAATCAAATACCCCCATGCCTAGTTTTTGCTAGTCCCTAGCAAAATTAAGCGAAACCTAGCACTCCAAGTAGACTAGTCAACTCACTTAGTCTTCCTTTAGAAGCATATTAAGTTCAGACTCTAAACCTAAGGTTCCTAAGTAGTTGCTAAGTTACATACTGGGTCGGCTAAAGACGAGTTGCAGGCACAAGTTTCCCTGATTTCTGACTCTGCCCTAAAGTTTATTGATCCCTAAGATTAAAGCATCCGTGCCTGTGCATTGGTCTGAGTTATTTGAGTTAAAGGAAATTATATATATATATATATTTTTTTTTTTTTTTTTTTTGTTTGTTTGATTCTTCTAAGTCTAACCTCAGATCAGCTATCAACACAGTCTGTGTCGGATTCATTGTCCCCATTACCATACCTCGAAGAGTGCCTGGCTTTCGATGCTTTGAGATAGCACCGCCCATAACGACCCCAAGAACTCCTGGCAATCGACACTTCGAGATAGTATCGCCCATGGATTTATTAAGCTAATTCAGGCCTATGGCAATTGGCACTTCGAGATAGGGCCACCCATGGTACCTGAACTGCGTAATGCGCTTACATGCCCCCAGTAGGATGGATATCCTAAGAGACAAGTGCCGAGGAGGTAATATGTTATCATCGCATCCTCAAGGTGAGTATATACTCTACCTCTCCTACGGTGGGAACTCTTCCAATCAAAATGTGTTTTCAAGCCTCTCCTAAGCCAAAACTAAGAGAATCAAATCTCTTTTTAGTTAATTACCAGACCAAGTGTGTGAAATTTGGATGCTTGGGTTACAAGGACCCGTAAACCAAAAGGTAGAACAAGACTCCAAGTACTACCCCACCTTTTAACTCAAACCCTAGCTTCCCTTAACATCTTGAGGAATGGTCCACAACTTATCTCCTACTTAAGTTTTTAAGTCCACAAAGGACCCTAAAGGTCTAAAGCTAGCAGCTCATTTAGCTTCTAAAGTTTGACCCTAGAATTAATTTAGTCTACCCTAGAGTTCTAATTTGCTTAAGAATGTAGGACCTAGCCAGTTAAGCTCAAAACTTTTTTTTTTCTATCATTTTCTCTTTTTTTTTTTATATGCATGCTATAAACAAAATGCCTCAGGTCCTCTCCCCCATGCCTGGTTCAAACAATGTCCTCATTGAAAATAAAATAACTAAAGGAAGATATTACTTGAGGTGGAGAATGGTAGGAGCTAAGGCTCCTCAAGAGTGACTTCGTCAACCAGATGGCCATCTAAAGTTATGTACAGTTTTAACCGTTGACCGTTGACGATAAAGGGAGTTGCTGAAGTGGAAGGATTTTTGATCTCCACAGCTCCATGTGGAAATACTTTGGTGATTATGTAAGGCCCATCCCAATGAGATTTTAACTTCCCAAGAAAAAGCTTAAGTCTGGAATTGAAAAGCCAGACTTGTTGGTTGGGCTCAAAGGTCTTTCGAAGAATAAACTTATCATGCATGACCTTAGTTCTTTCTTTATAAGCTTGAGAGGTGTCATAAGCATCATTCCTCAGCTCCTCAAGCTCACTTAATTCTAGAAGTCGTGCCTTACCTGCCTTCTCTAAATCCATGTTAACACTTTGAATAGCCCAAAGTGCTTTATGTTCCAACTCAACAGGTAAATGGCACGCTTTTCCATACACAATCCGAAAGGGAGAAGTACCCAAAGGGGTCTTATAGGCCGTTCGATAAGCCCACAAAGCATCATCGAGCTTTTCGGACCAGTCTTTCCTATCAGGTCTAACGGTCTTTTCCAAAATATTTTTTATCTCCCTATTTGATACTTCGACCTGGCCACTTGTCTGAGGGTGGTAAGGGATAGCAACCTTGTGAGTCACTCCCAAACTCTTGATTAACCGATTGAAGTGGTGGTTTCGGAAATGAGGCCCCCCATCACTTATAATAGCCTTGGGGCAGCCGAAACGGGATATGATATTGGCCTTCACAAATTTCAAAACCACAGAGTGGTCATTTGTGCACGTAGGAATGGCCTCTATCCATTTAGAGACATAATCAACTGCCACCAAGATATATTCAAAACCATGGGATGACGGGAAGGGGCCCATAAAGTCAATTCCCCACACATCAAAAATTTCAACAGATTGAATAGGATGTTGAGGTATTTCATTCTTCTTCCCAATCGTTCCAGTCCGTTGACATCTAATATAGGCCTTAACAAAATTATGAGAATCCTTAAATAAGGAAGGCCACCAAAAATCGGACTGGAGAACCTTAAAAGCAATTTTCTTAGCACCAAAGTGTCCTCCACAATGAAGTTCATGGCAGAAACTCAGCACACTTTGTTGTTCCTCTTCAGGCACACAACGTCTCAATACTTGGTCTTGTCTAATTCTAAATAATTCTGGCTCTTCCCAATGAAAATATCCTGCTTGAGAAATGAATCTCTTTCTTTTCTACTCATCCTAAGAGCCAGGAGTTTGTCCAGTGACCAAGTAATTTACAGTGTTTGCATACCAAGGTAAAGTTGGTGTTACCGCCATCAGAGTTTCATCAGGAAATGTCTTGCGAATGTCTCCAGAGAGAGAGTCATTAAGAGGAAGGCGAGATAGGTGGTCAGCCATAACATTTTTTACTCCTTTCTTTTCACGTATTTCCAAGTCAAATTCTTGAAGGAGTAAGATCCACCTAATCAGACGTGGCTTAGAATCTTTCTTAGCAATGAGATGTTTCACTGCTGCATGATCAGTAAAAATAACCACCTTAGACCCAAGTAGATTAGACCTAAACTTCTCCAGAGCAAAAACTACAGCAAGTAATTCTTTTTCAGTGACGGTGTAGTTTTGCTGAGGTTCGGTTAAAGTCTTGCTTGCATAATGCAGCACATGAGGTCTTCCCTCAACCCTTTGTCCAAGGACTGCTCCCACTGCATAATCCGAAGCATCACACATAAGCTCAAATGGGAGTGTCCAATCAGGAGCTTGGAGAATAGGCGCAAAGAACAAGGCCTCCTTTAGAGTTTGAAAGGCTTCAGCACACTTTGAATCAAAACTGAAGGGGGATTCCTTCGCCAACAAGTCACCAAGTGGCCTAGAAATCTTACTAAAATTTTTAATAAAGCGCTTGTAAAAGCTAGCATGGCCCAGAAGGGATCTAATCTGTTTGACATTCGTAGGCAATGGATGTTTCGAAATAGAATCAATCTTGGCTTTATCTACTTCCAAACCTTCCTCGGATACAACATGCCCAAGTACAATTCCTTTCTATACCATGAAGTGACTCTTCTCCCAGCTGAGGACTAAGCCAGTCTCCTTACATTGTTTCAACACATTCTCCAGGAGCAGGAGACACTGGTCGAAAGACAAGCCATAAATGGAGAAGTCATCCATAAACACTTCAACAAACTCGTCAATCATGTCCGAAAAGATAAACATCATACACTGCTGGAAAGTTGCAGGGGCATTACATAATCCAAACAGCATACGCCTGAATGCAAAAGTACCGTAAGGACTCGTGAATGTCATTTTTTCCTGGTCATCAGGAAAGACTGCCACCTGATTGTACCCAAAATATCCATCGAGAAAGCAATAGTACTTATTCCCTGCCAATTTTTTGAGGATTTGATCAATAAAAGGCAAAGGAAAGTGATCCTTCTGGGTAGCGATGTTTAGCTTGCAGTAATCAATACAGACCCTCCATTCAGTTGAGGGTCTAGTGACAACTTGTTCACCTTGGTCGTTGAGTTACACAGTAAAGCCTGCCTTCTTTGGCACCACATGAATGGGACTGACCCATTTACTGTCAGCAATGGGATATGTGATCCCGGTGTCCAACCACTTCAGGATTTCCTTTTTTACAACCTCCCTCATATTATGGTTTAGACGACTCTGTGGCACCGTTGCCAGGGAGTGCGTGCGCTGCAGGCGGGTACGCGCTCTGTTGGCGGAAGCACTACAGCCGGTGCTGGCGAGCGCACGCTGGAAGTGGTGGTGAGACGCAATAGGGGCACGTGCAGGCGGAAGGCATCGCGCGGGGGAATGCCACAGCTGGCGAGAGGCACTGCTGCGCACTGGCTGGAGGCGTCGGTGTGCGCGCGACCTGTTGGTGGTGAGCGCGGGTGAGGTTGCAGGCGTAGGTGTGCACTCACGGCCTGTGAGCACAGTTGCTGCAGGTGTGGGTGCGCACGGATGAAGGCTGCAAGTGCGGGGGTGGTGGTGCGAGCATGAGCGGTGAGGCACTGCAGGCTGTAGGTGAGCGGGCGTGAGCAGTGAGGTGTAGCCTGAAGGTGTCGCGGGTGCACTGGAAGTTGTGCGCAGGCTGAAGGTGTCGTGGGTGCGCTGGAAGTGAAGTGGGCGGACGGTGGTTGCTGCTGGAGTGGGGGGTGGACTTCAGACGTTCGGGACGTCTTAAGTGACTGAGAAGATGATTGCAGCGACGGTGGTTGTTGATGATGACGGCGAGGAAGGTGCACGGCGAGGTGCTCACGGTAATGCGGATGAGCTCCAGATGGCGGTGTGGCCTGTCACACCACACGCCCACGATGGTGGAGACTCGTCGCCACGGTTGAGGCTGGCGGTGTGGAATGGAAGAGAGAAGATCTCTCTGCATAGTGGTGGGTCGGTGGTGGAGGCCTGTCGAGCTCAGCTGCCTCTCTCCTCCTTTTGTAACCGCTTGCATATATTTGAACGGAGAGGCGGGAGTAGATCCACATTCTCCGCTCGTCCTTGAATGCAGGCTTCAGTGCGGCAGCTGGTGGTGTTGGAGCGGCAGCTGAAGGAAATGCAGCCGTTCCTGCAAAAAGAAGAATAAAGAAAATAATGTTAAAATGTTATGATTATTTATATACAGACCCTTAACTTTTATGTTAACTAAAACAATGTACCTAATTGGTTAACTAATTAGATGAATGCCATTCTAAGCTAATTCTAAATGCACTTAAAATATGAATGCAATGCATGGGTTATGTAATTAAATTAAAAATATGAATTAATCTATTTACATCCTAATTTATGCTAAATAAATGTTAGAATTAACCTAATGTCTAGGCACTTAAATACTTAAATAGCCCACAACTATGGGCTAATTAATACACACCTATCACAAATAATTCACTGCCTCCCTGGTCTCTTTTGAACCTGCAAGTCAGTAAGTGCCTAGCCAAAGAGGCCTCCTCCAACTGCAAGACATGCTTTTTCCACCAGATAGCAACACCCCCAGATCTACCAATTGAGTTGATCATCACAGTGTCATTGGCAGCTCCAACTTTCATCTCAACCCATGCCCTGTCAGCCTCACTATCAATATGTGTTTCTTGGAGGATGGCACAATCAATTTCCCATTCTCTCAAATACCTAAGTAGAGAAGCCCTTCGACTTCGATCGCGCAACCCACGCACATTCCATGTAAGGATCCTCATTTGGCCACCTGATCAACCCCCTTCTTCACAGCAAAGACTTTGCCAACCTTCATCACAGCTGCAATGGCGCACTCATCAACTTTTTGTGTTGAACTATGTCTTCTCAGTCTGAGCTTGTAGGGAGGTCTCCCTAGACCAGAGATGGAAGGAGTCGCAGAGTCCACCTGCAGACCCTCAACTACAGGTTGGCTACATTGCAACCCTAAGGAATTCACAGGGATCTCCTACAGAGCATGACCAACAGGAGCATTGGCTCTTGGAGCCCCTACTATCAAATCCTCAGCCACAACCTTATTCATCATTGCCATCTCCTCACCTTCTTTCACTTCCACATCCAGATCACCTTTAAGCAGAGGTGCAACCCTCCCAACCTCCAGTGTTTCAATCATCTCCTCCTCTACCATCAACCCACCCA
The DNA here is from genome assembly GCA_037157565.1 of Thalassia testudinum. Lineage (NCBI taxonomy): Eukaryota > Viridiplantae > Streptophyta > Magnoliopsida > Alismatales > Hydrocharitaceae > Thalassia > Thalassia testudinum. The sequence goes on from JAZHRO010000015.1 coordinate 59,496,092, forward strand.
TCCCATCTTCTAGGTCCATACCCTTATTGGGCTTAGCTGTCTTCTCCTGTGTTTCACAACCCATCAATATTGAGCCTGCTTTGGCTTGCAGCACCTCAACATAAGAGGGAGGGTTATGTTGTGATTCCTCAACCTTGTTAGCCACATGAAAGTTCAAGAGTAACAGCCAGGAGCTCCCCCCCACACTGGAGGATCAGCTTATCTGGAATAGACCCAGCCCTAAAGACATCCACCCACACATTCAAAACACTACCATCACCTTCAGTCAAGCCAATCTCAGCATCCTTTTCCACAGAAGCAAACCCAGCAATCATAGCTTCCACCACCACTCTAGCGATCAAGTGTAAAGGTAGACCTTTGATTTCAAGATTGCCTGATCTAGAGGCAGCTCTTTGAGGTGGTCGCACAGGTAAAGAGCCATCAAAAAGGGAGACCAGATGCCACATCACCACCAACCCACATAGGTTACTCGACCGAAAGCACAGACGTTCGACATCTACCACCCCCAATCCAAAGAGCACAAAACGCGAGGGGGAGAGGACCGCAATCTCCCAAACATCTGTCGAGAGGGAGAGAGACCTTATTAGTTGATGAGCTTTCTCCAGAGATAGAGTGCTTATCATAACTTCCCTAATCAAGGCCCCTCACAAAACCAGTTCCGCCACCTTAGTGTCCTCACTCAGGGGTATCTCCACATCCAGGGTGTGCCCCCCAAAAGCCAGCGGCGGAGGTGGAAGGGGCGGCTGCACCTCTCACTTTTTTGTCCAGGGACCAATGCGCATCCTACCCCCAGGTTCTCCATGGACTGCCATGCTGGAGTTGTGCTTGTGGCCAAAGCCCCAGCAAGCCATGCAAAGCATAGGACATCGGCAAACCACCGCCATATGTCCACGGCGCCAACATCTAAAATAGACAACCTCCCTACAGTTCCCTAACAACCTATCAAAAGTCTGTCGTCTGTCCACTGCCCTAGCTCCTTCAGCCGCGTGGACACCTCGTTCCTTCCTCCTCCAAGATCGTGATCTCCAGACCATCCAGCCACCATTGCCGATGGAGTGTTGGCCGGATCACCTAGGGTTCATCGTCCTCCCGTTGTCAATACAATCCCACTAATACTCTTCGGTGTAATCAACTCCCATCAAAGGGATGCTCCATGTTTTCATGAAATCATTGTTGTTTAAGATATACGTCATAGTATAGTTGACAAGATCACTCAAAACATTTAAATTCGTAAACTCAGAATCAAAAACTAGAGTCTGAGGTCATTTGCAAGGAATAATTGTGCAATTTAATTCACCAATCACAATTTATCAAAAGAATATGCAATTGAAATCAATAAGATGCTCAAAATGATATTTCAATAAGAACTAGAAGAGAAATGCAAAAAGATGAAGCTAAAATGGTGATTTGAATCACCAATTTAACCTTCAATGTTAAGCTCTTAATCTACTCAAATATTTGAATAGTAAACCACAATCATTAATCTACATCAAGCACTTAAATATTTCAACACTAACCAGCAGAATGCCTCAAACGATAGAACATGACATTAGATGCCTTATCAGAAGAGGCACAGTACCAACAGAAGAAGCACAAGGGCTTCTCTTCTTCAAGCCTTAGAAGGGGCATAGCAGCAGCACCAATAGAGGCTTAAGGGCCTCACACAAAGCCCATAGAGGGTAAGTGCTGAGAGAGGGAGATGGCTCAAATCCCAAGGCAACAAAACCCACCCCCTTTCTCTCTTATTCTCTTTCTTCTCTTCCCAGCTTAAAGTAGATCAGACTTAGGTAGCCAAGTAATCGGATCAGCCCAGACCTACGTGGCATGACTGTGGGAGAGGGCATGCGTATGTGCATGCATGAGTGGGGACCTCATCCCTTGTGCGTGCTGAGATGATAAGTCGTAGGCACTTTTTCCCTATACATGCAGCTAAAGCTCCTTCAGTCTACAATGTGGGATTAATGTCCAACATCTTCTTCACATGGCAATTGCAGGAGGTGAAGGCTCCAATCAGGGTGGAAGACGACCCTTGCAGCTTCAATTGAGGGCCTGGGAAGACTTCTGAGGATGGCCCACAGTGCTTGGGGGTGGCAGCAATGAAGAACATGGCTAGAGCACTGTAGTAGAGGTCGGATAAGAAGGTCGCAGTGGCAAACGTCTGACGAACACCTGAAAAGGAGAATACAACATTTCAGCCTCATCAAAGAATCTCAGAAGCTTTGCATGGAAGACGCAAACGTGTTGGTGGGTGTTGCATGTGTGAGGGGGCGTGTAGTGGCCTAGTGGAGTCGAGGAGGTGGTGTAGAGGAGGTCGAGTTTGCTGGAGGTGTCGAGGGTGCGAATCATGAAATAGGAAAAGGGGTTTTGGTCATGGAGGTGTGGTGAAAGTTTTAGGAGTGATGGCAAGCAATTTGGTGGGCTATGGTGCTGGAACAACCTCGACGGAGCTTGAGCTAGACGTGGAGAAGACGGTGCGGTCAAGGGCAGTGGTGTGGGTGAACCTACGATCTAAGTGATTATAGGAGATCAGGAAAAAGAGGGGAAGATAAAGGGGGACTTACAAAGGGAGAGAGTGGATGTAGGCGGCTGGCTATGATGGGCCAACGCTTGAGAAGGAAGAGTTCACTAGCAGCAGACGGCGGAGAAGGGAGAAGCAAAGATGACCGGTCTTTGGCCGGACACGGTCGTGATGAAGAGTTGAAGGAGAGCTAATCAATTTGGCTGTTGATTGGCTTGATGAGGGGGGCAAAGGAGCTCACCGAAGCGAAGGTTGTGGATGACTGGAGAATGGAGAATAGGGGATTTCTTGGTCAAAAACTTACTCTGGAGCACTGTATCACGCGAGGGATCCTTTTAAATGCTTACAGGGTAGTCCGAACAGGGTATGAAGTTTGGCAAGCTCGAAAACTCAGGGAAGAAGATCCCAGAGATTCCGAGCATTTGCATGAGCTTTTTGGAGCAAATTAAGGTCCACGACCTAGTTCAATTGATAGAGGATCTCTCAAGGATCCTCCCTTCCAATTTTGGAAGGATTTGGCTGGGTATTCGAGCAAGAAAACCTCGCTTGAATCTCGGTGAAGGAGCTCTATTCACATTAATGGCAGCAGAGAACTCTTTGTAAAAATGATGACAAAGTTGGTGGGCTAAACACAAGGAATTTTAAAAGCTAGGGGCTTAGATGTGTAGAATAGAGTTTTAAGGGACTAGATTGCAAACTAGGTCAAGATGAACTCTGATTGGACCCAAATTTTGGTACAATCCTAATTTGGACTGAAGAAATCTGATGGTGAAGTCAGATTTCAATTTTGACCAAGTTTTGTTTGAGCAATTTGTGGAGAAATCAAAATTAGGGCAAAAATCTATCTGACTCTGTTTAAGGTCAAAATAGGTTCAAATGGTCAAATCAAGGATACCAAACCTCAAGGAATATATTTCTATGAATTTTAGGAGGTTTAGATGAATTTTATCCTAATTGAAACCTCTGTAATTTAAGCAGGTTTGAAATTAGGGTTTTGATTGCTGTAATGGTTCTCGAAACACGTGAAACCCCATTTCTGTCTGTGTAGACTCACTCATTGGACTTTAATGCTCATTTGACCATAGATTAATCCCTGGCGAACCCTGTTGTTATTTTTCTTTCATGATGTGATGTTAAAACTGTAGAATTAACCCTGATTTAGTGTTCTCTTAGAATGGATATGCATGGCATTATGACTCTCCACCTACCATGTAGGAGCATTTGTCATTTGATTATGACTAAATAAAGCTAGTTATGGCTCATGATGGTGTTACCATCACTCCTTTAGAGCTAGAGTAAAATAATTTTCCCATCTTCTCACCCCCTTCGTGGAGCATCCTGCAGTTGTCCTCTCACCACCTTTCAAGAAGTGAATTCCACTATGACGTCACCCTGCTTCATCCGCAATCCTCCAGCTTCGTCCTCCCTCATCCAGCATCTCATCCCCATTGTTTGGGCTCTCCGTCAACGCGGCTCGTCCTCTAAGCAGCCGTTGAGGAGGATAACTTCTCACCTCCTCTCTTTTTATCACTTTTTAGTGTAGATTTTGAGCTTTCTAGTTGTAGCGATTAGATGTAATGAACATGCTATTAATGTTATGAAACATTTGTTTATTCTCTCCTTATTTAATCTTTATTTGTATTATTTTATCTCTTCTATTAATTATTCTTTAAGTAGAATAGCTAGCGTAGATTAATTTCAACCAGCTAGTTTGCTTCGTGACAATAATTCTAAATGCGATTTTTAATCAAACATTCGCCTCCTCGTGTTCAACCTAGGACTCACTAGAGTTTTAGTAAATTTTATCTAGTAACATATTTTTACACAACTACAATGACGGGTTTCTAACTCAACCTTTTAGTGTATGAAATCCCAGTCATCATGTCCCCACCATGGTGTCCCGTGTTGGCAACAGGTCCAGATCTTTTACCATGGGCTTCATGATGACACAAGGAATTTTGTAGATGTTGCATGTGGAGGCAATTTCTTGTGTAGGGATGACGACTCAGCCTTGGAGCTCTTCGATGGCATGGAAGAGAACTCTACTAACAGGGCTTTGATGAGCGTGTTTAATAGAAAGCCCAATCCAGCACATGAGATTTAGAGACAGTGGCTAGTCAGTTGGATAAGGTGGGCTTAATAGAGAAGAAAGTTGAAGTATGGAAATTCTTATCTAAACCTTCTTCATCTTCTTAGTCACCTACACCTCACACTTCTCAGTTTCCCACAAGGAAGGAAACTGTAAACAACCTTTCTGTGACCCAACCACCACTACCGGATTATTCATTTTCTTATCCTTCACCAGTTGGAGGAGCCTTTTTTCATCCTTACACTAAATTCTCTGCACCTTCCGGAGCTTCGAAGGAGCTCCACGCCATTCACAATGATCCATATTCACAAGCCTACAGCCTTGGATGGCATAATCATCTAAATTTCTCATGGTCGGGAAATACACAGAGACCTAACTTTCGCCAACCTTCTGCAATGCCACTTCAGAACCCGATCTGAGCACCACCTCCACAACAACACTAGTATCTACCGCGTGCCTACTAGCAACCCCAACCTAGGCCCACCCAATACTCTCAACCTGGGCCTATAGAAGATGATCAGTTGGGTAATACCATGAAAACTCTTACTGATATGCAACAATAGGGCATTGTTATGCAACAGAGATAGGACGCGGCACTAGCTGAGATGAGAGCCCAACTATCGCATCTAACGGAATCTCATCAACTGATGTGCATACATCTGATTAACCTAAAATGTCTATTAATGCATGTTCTTAGTGTCACATTAGCATTATACATTGTAAATAGTGCATAACATGCATAGTCATGCATTTAGATCAAGTTGTATAAATTGTATAGTAATTGTCTCCTTTTTATGGTCAGGATAGGGTGACATTTTATCGAGGCCTTGGATCGAAGATCCAACCGTATGAATCAGATTAGGGCGACAATTAAAGTTCAACGACTCCAAGATCACCCTGATCGGACATCCGTAGCACCAGATAGAGATCGAGGAACCCTAAAGATCAAGGGCCAAGAGGGTGTTAATCCACATCTCAGAAGACAACTCCGACTGCACGGATGGGTTCGGATCGACGATCGCAGCTAACGACGTGAAAATCAATCCAATCCTACAGTCGTGGCACCCTCTACAACACTCAGAAGATGGACGGCTTAGATGGCACCACGTGGCACCATCATAGCCGCCCAGCAGCAGCCGTCCCCCTCCATTCAATGTCTGAAGGCAAAGGCGTGGATGATCTGGGCTGTTGGATCTCCATCCAACGATCGTAGATCGCGCACGCCTAATTTCTAAGCAAGACAAAAACATCCCTGCAACACATTGGTCCAGCTCCCTTTGAAGTCTGATGGGAGTGCGTTCGAATCCCGCTTGGCTGCCAAATCAAGACAAGCAAGCGCACGGCCGTGCAATTGGAGCTGTGCGATGAGCATTCAGTGCTGTGGATAACTGATAGCACCCACGCGCGATCAGACGCGCAATGCAAATGCCCAATCACACGCAGGCGTGTGGCTCGGGCGAGGGCAGTTTAAGCCGTCCGATCTCTTGATCGAATGGTTGAGCACACGCGAATGTGTGCATCGTTTGAGGCACGGAAGGTGAGCGGGCGCATGCAGCTCGAGCACATTAGCCACGTTCAGGCCTTTAGTGATGGATAAATCTGTCACTAAAGGTCCTGAATTAATGTTTTTAATGTTGCAATGTCCAAAATGCCCCCACTCTTTGCAAGTATAAAAGAAGACCCCCATCATATGAATTTCTCATCCCTTCATTCTCCTCTCTCCCTCTCCAAAGCTTAAGAGAAGCTTGTCCTACACCCGAGATGCTCCTCAAGAGCTAAAACCAAGTTTTCGCCCCCATTCTGGAAGCGGATCCCACAACGACAACGATGTGCTACCTCATTCCCATTCCTCCTGCTTCATCATCCTTCTTCCCGCTCCGTTCCTCATCTTCCAGGCATTGTCTCGTCCAGCTCATCCTCCAAGCGATCTCGAGGAGGATAACTTCTCTCTCCCATTCTTTTTACTGCTTTCTAGAGTAGAATTTTCCTGCTTTCTAATTGTAATAATTTTTCACTTTCTAGTGTAATCATTTTGCACTTTCTTAGTTGTAAAAATATTATGCAATGTCAAGTGATTATTCTCTCTCTCTCTCTCTCTTTGTCTATATTGATTCCATTGTGATTATTTTGCCCTTTAAACAAAAACACAAAAATATAATTACGAATTTTGATCGACATAGCCTACCTATGTTCGACCCAAAATTTCTTTATAGATTTTTCAGTATAAATTTTATTTGTTGAATGGATTTCTTCACAACTCGAACTATGACGGGTTTTTAAATCCAATTGCAAATGCGTAGTCATCTGCCATTCAACATTTTGGCGTCGTTGCTGGGGGGGCAACGAACTTTTATCTTCTTTTTCACATTTCACGTACCTTACTATCTTCTAGCTTGCTTTATCTCATGTCTATTATTTTGCAGATATCTCTATCAGGGAATCGTCAAGCGGTAGATCGGGGTAAAATGCAGTTGAAGACAACTGTAAGTGCTCCCCATTCTTCCCCCTCCATAGATTTCATTTCATCACATTAAATTCAAATTCCAATTGGCCTAGGTGTTTGCGTAAATCCTAGGATTAGTTTGGTTGTTTAGATTTCCACCCACATTCATTTCACCCTCGCATATAAAAAAAAAACAAAAAGATATTTTTGTAGGTAATTCAACATACAAACAACATACACCCACATTTAAGGCACCTAACCTAATTGATTTTCTTCTACTCAACTGGATTCTGATCTGTGGAATCGGTACACACAAATTAACACATAAAAGAGTAGAAATCATTCTAGGTTAATCATTTTTGTGTGCCTAATTTAGTGGTGCAATTGTGGCCAATTGTTTGAGTTGTTTGAGCTGCACCACTCAACCTAAAATCAACTCACCAAGTAGCTTGCTCTTAGGGTTTTTAATCTAGGTTCATACTAGGCACTTCACTTTATTTCTAATTTCAAAAGGAAAGCAATCTTCACCTGTGCTTGAAAACCTGGTTTGCCTCAAACTTGATTGAATTAAACCTAATTCTAAACCCTAAAAGCTACTTAAGCAAGATTTGAACATTAAAATCTACTCATCACAAATAATCTTGCTTGAAAACCCTGGTTGTGCACACACTTACACATACTCAATTGATCATTAAGGGCACAGCCCATTTTAAGGGCCCACCACATTATATAAGCACTACAATCCCAGGCCTCAATAAAATCGAGTAGATGTTAGCCTTAAGGATTGATTTGCTCTTTGGGGTCCAGTCTGAGATTGTTTACGATTAACCTACTTGTACTGATCAATCTGATGTCTAGCTAGGGGTGTAGCATCAAATGACCGCGGCTAGGGGATACACAAGTAGAGTAGACACAAGTAGAGTAAATCGTTTATAATCTTAAGGCAGGTTCTAAGAGTCTGTAGATCCTTAGGCTACCCGACTTAGGGACAAGCTTATTTTGTTGTGCTGCAGGGTTTTTATCCCTAGTCCTTCTGACCTTTTCGTAGTTTATGCAGGGAAGAAGGTCATTGAATTGCTGATTGGAAGAACCACTAGAGTATTCTAGGAGGCGTAGATTGGATTTTGGCCAAATTGATCCCATGGCCGATCAACGGACTCCTCTACCACAGGATCCATAGGAGTTATTTCAAAGGCAGCTGGAACAAAGGTAGAGAATTCAAGAATGGTTCCAGAGAATGCAGGGTGCTCAGCCCTTGAAGGATTTTTATGATCCTTCAAATTACAGGGAATGTCCTGGCATCCAGATTCCTGCTGTAGACGTAGAAATCAAGCCCTAGGTGTTAAGTCTGATCAAACATTTCCATGGGCTTGGCTCTGAAGACCCGTTTCAGCACTTGGAGGACTTGACCACTTTGGTCTAGACCACCAAGGTGTGAAACGTAAATGAGGAGCAAATGATCATGAGGCTCTTCCCCCACTCTCTTAGGGATGAAGCTGCTAATTGGTACAGGACCACAGGAAGACCAATTGCAACTTGGAATGAGTTGAAATCAACCCGTCTGAAGAAATTCATCCCTGTTGGATGTACCAATGCTTTGAGACGGGCAATTACTACCTTTACCCAGCTGCCGAGGGAGCAGTTTCATGTTGCTTGGGAGTGATTCCAGGACCTATTGCGGAGGTTTCCACACCACAAGGTGCCAAAATGGCAACTCGTGCAGATCTTTTACCACGGGTTGACTGAGCAACTCAGAAATCACATGGATGCTTCTTACGGAGGCAATTTCCTCAACAAAGACGAAGATAGCATGCACGATTTGTTTGAGGAGATGAGTGAGAATTTGATCAATTATGCCTCCATGGATACTTTTAACCGATCCCAGTAGCCCAGATCGAATGTTAATGAAGTTCACAACTCTCATTCATTTGATGTGGAATTGATTTGTAATAAACTTGATAAGGTGGACTTGGTTGCTAAGAGAATGGAGTGGATGGCTGGAAACTCAATGAACAACTCTCAATCCACTCAATCCCAGAATTCGAGATTCCATTCATCACGAGCTCCTTCTAGATGGGAGTTCGTGAATCAAGTTGATGTGGCTCAACCTGCAAGCCAGCATTATTTGGAACCCCACGGGTTCCAAACTGGGGCCTTTGATCCCAGTTTCTCTGATCCTTCTCTTTCTTTCTCTCCATCCTCACCATATGAGGATGTTTGCATTATACAGGAGAATGTTAGATCCAACCCTTACTCCAATACTTATAATCCAGGTTGGAGAAACCACCCTAACTTCTCCTGGAAAAACCCGGGGCAACAAACCCAATTCCGACCCAACAACTGTGCTCCGCAATGCCCAATGTGTCAGGGTCATGTTTATGCTCAGCTGCCCCCGAATCAGGTCAATTAGCCAGCCTGGAATGCCTATCAACCCATAGGGCAATCCGATCTCTTGATTGAACGGCTGAGCGCACACGAACGTGTGCATATGTATGAGGCACTGAAGGTGAGCGGGTGTGCACAACGCACGCACGTCGGCCACATTTAGGTCTTTAGTGGTAGATAAATCTATCACTAAATGTCTTAAATTAATGTTTTTAATGTTGTAATGTCCAAAATGCTCCCACTCCTTACAACTATAAAAGGAGACCCCCACCATACGAATTTCTCATCCCCTCCTTCTCCTCTCTCCCTCTCCAAAGCTTAAGAGAAGCTTGTCCCACACTTGGGATGCTCCTCAAGAGCTAAAACCAAGTTTTCAACCACATTCACTTTGATCTCAAGCACAACCCAACCCAAGAAACATACCTACTAAGAGGTATGTTCAACTTAATCCACCCTAAGGCCAAGCACATGTCATATCACAAGCCTTGCATAATCCTGAACCATCCGCACCTTACTCAGATCAGCAACCACCTCTTCTTCCCAACCCTAATTCATCTTCCTCATCTTGATTCTTCATTCATTGATTGAAGAGGTGGAAGCTATAAATTCTTTTTGGATACAAACCATTTCTCTACTTGGACCTTGAGCGAAGTAATTCTGAGTTGACTCTATTTTGCGTACATGGGCCTTGAGCCAAGTTTCTCTGATTTGATACCCATTCTTTACTTAGGCCTTATACTAGTTATTCTGATTCTAACTAACTATGGATCTATTCTTCACCGTTGAGATTGACAAACTCTCATCCTTTTCTACATCATGATCTGTATCTTTCATTAAGCTTCATTGCCTTGTCAATTCTCTACCCATCCTTTTGGCACCTACATTTTTGGCACTTCTACTGGTTTTATGCCTAGCTAAAGATGTTAAAATTAATAAACCTATCTTTTGTAATATAGCTATTTTCACCTTTCTTATTTTCCATTTCTTTCATTAGGTGTCTATCCTTGAATTTTTAGCATGTATTCATAGTCACACTTGCCATGCATTTCACTACTTATCTTGACTACGCACTCTGATCTTGTATCAGACTTGAAATCATCCACACAGAGATTTTTATCTCCTCATTCCGACTCCCTTCCGTCACCCAGTCTAAGTTAGTGAAAAGCATAGCATGCATTTGCATTCACCTTATTCATACAACGAGGACATTACATCATTTAAGCATGGTGGAGTGTAAATGGTGACATCATTTTTTGAAATACAATTATAGACACATCTGTAGTATATATAGTATAGTATTATCAAAAATTCCAAAAAATTTGAAAATTTTTGAAAGATTTTAAAAAAATTACATAGTCAAAAATACAAAAAAATGTCAAAATAAAAATTCTAAAAATACAATAAGGGGCATACTAGCACATATTGTTGAGGGAGAACTCCAAAACAAAATTTTGAGGAGAGAGAAAAGGTTTTGAAATGAATTATAAGTGTTTAATTATGATCTTATAGTTGAAACAAAGCTAGAATAAGTGTTTATGGGCATTCAAACTTTGCCGGTCAAACTTTCCGGACCACTATAGCTTGATTTGCTTAGGCTTTGGGTTAATACACTTCAAGCTTTGGCAAGATAGACCACGATCTCTCCTAACTTAGGATATATTCTTGTACCTAAGTTACCAGTATAGGATTTGCTAGTTTGCTTTGTCTTAGGAGTCTAGGGAACCTTGGTTCACACTACACAGTGTCAAGAAAGTCCTTATGAACTTGAAATTCAACCTTAGTGTTAATTAGGGAAGGTGGAGTCCTTACCTGTGCGTGCAGGTAGACTCTTTGTCCTAGTCTTTAATCTTGTGTTTAGGAGAAGCTTTTTTCACCAAAAGTACTCACCCACCAAATAAGTGTGCTCTACCAAATAAAGTTATCGGATTATTTGAAAAAAAAAAATCAGAAAAAGACATTATTTAGAATAAGTCAAGTATATTCTCCAAGTCTTATAAATATTTTCCACCAAAAATATTTTTAGGGTGTATTACAAATACATTATTCCATCAAATATTCTTTGAGCCACAACGTAATAAGAGTTGGGTTTGAGTCTTCCTCATTTTTGAGAGTCATTCCGAAGACATGAGCTAAAGCAAGGACCAACTTGGACATAAAAAGAAGTGAAACCCTAAGATTGAGTTTTAAAGTTCATCTAGTTAATCTTAACCTTTCACTAAGCACAACCATAACTACTTAGCTTCTGAGCTTTGTAAAATCCTCTAAGTCTTGGAAATCGTACTTAAGGTTTAAATATCAAGAGAACTTGTTCGTCGGGAGATGGTCTATGTCATATCAGTCTTAAGTTCTAGTTAGTCTTCCTAAGAAACTAGTTCTCACAATGTCCAGACATAAACACAGTTGGCTTATTAGAAGAAAATTTTCAACTTAAAGATTATCTCTAAACACTTAACAATTTGAAAGGGAGAAAAATAGATATCTCATCACATTTACCTATAATGCTGAATGCTTTACACTTAATGAGTTGTTTGCTAAGGAACTAGCAAAGCCTAAGATGGGCGTATGATGAGGTGTGGCTCATCATAGCTAAAATGCCCAAGTTAAGCTAAAAACTAAGTTAAAAACTACATAATTAACATAAGAAATGGGTTAAGTGTGAGAATTAACAGAAATGACCTAAAACATCCAATTTGTGTTAAAAATGCATTATTAGGTCATAAAATAAATATTTTATTTAAAAGTGTAATATGGTGATTCAATTGCAAATTTAACACATGTTTGAGTTCAAAGTATAAATCAAAGGTTGAATTAACTTCCTAAATGTTCAATTGTGCTTCAATAAAAACTTGGTTGCATTTCGACATCAATAGAACCCTGCATTCATTAGATTACATTTAGGTCCGTAGGTCATTCACATTCCTTCACTAAAACCTTCCAGGGACTTGATTGAAAATCGAAAGGACCTACTTGCTAGAAACTAAGGACCACTCTACATTAATTCTCTTCACTAATGGGTTTCTATGCAATTATCAAAGCATTTCACCACTTGGGCATCCATGTAAATTGCCAAAATCACTTGATATTGTTCATCCCCTACCGCGTCAATGAACATGGCTAATCATGGCCATTGTTTCCATGCATCCTCGATCATACGATCAATCCTCATCCAATCTTCATGCATGCCCACGCTTAGCATCACCTCACCCTCTAGATCTAATCCTATGGCTAGATTTCATCCTAATCCTTCTCGCCCTCCTTAGAGTTCATCTCCACTGTGAATGCCTTAATGGCAAAATCTTACCTCTCTGTGATGGCAATCACTCAGCAACCTACTTAAGGACCTCCCTGGGGTCATGCACAAGCTATCAACTCCCCACCTACCTCGAGCTGAGCATTCGTCCACTCTGGTTCTCCTCCCCATATAGCTCTATTTCTTCACCACTGTTGAGGAACACCACTTTCCTTCAACTTTTCCTCAATGCTAAGGATGTCATAGCACCTAAGAGTGACCCAGAATCCCTCTAGTGGATTTTCACTCCACTGAAACTTCCTCCTCCAGTTCCTCCTCTTCATCCGCCGGGTAAAGATCCATAGGTCCCTTTTGTCTACTTAGATTAGGTCTTACATGCTTTCAAGAGTAGTTGTTAGTGTAATTTAGATTCAGTATAGTAGAATTAGTGAGATAGTTTATGGCTTTAGTGTTTAGTTAGTGATAGATTAGTGTAGTGAACCTGCACCTCCTCTAATCAATTCCAATCAGAGGAGATGAATTCGTTGGCATCCACTTAATCACATAGCTTCCTCATCATCTCATTATCGCATTCATTTCTTTCCCTCGAAGTTTTACTCCATATTTCACTTGACCCATCAAAGTTTAATTGGATATGAAGTTCACCAACTTCTAAATCCAATCACACTCAAACCCATCTAAGGGTCGTCTCATCCACCTCAGATGTTCAGAAGGACCCCTGATCTAGTTTTAATCGAACAAATTTGCTTGATCGACTTATATTTGGATTTCACACCCAATCACAAGGTTTTGGGTCAATTTGATCTTAAATGGATTTAATCAAGTAAGTTGAAGCTGTTTTTATTTAATTGGTTGCGATGATTCTGAGTTACTTTAATTTTATTTCCTTTCATAGATGAGCTTTTGCCCAATTTCAACGTTAGCTATTGATTTATGGAAGTTTGGTAGCTTGAGCCAATGAGAATCAGATGCTCCGATTCAAGGCTCAAGCAATGATCCAATGGTTTCTATATGATCACCTAGAGCTCTTATACACCAATCTATGGTAAATAGGAACTCTAGATGTTCAAACCATCTTGGTGAACAAGATCAAAACGCCCCTTAGGCAATATGGTTTCTAGATTCAAATGGATTTCAATCTGTTGATCAAGGTTGAAATGAGGTCCAAATTATTTTAATGAAGGTTTTAATTTGATTAATAAGTGACTTAATGACTAGTTCAATCTAATTCTTTGGTGCTATCTATGGCAAAGAGAAAAGGAATGGATTAGGGCTTATGAGTTTCCTGGATTTGTGATTAGATTTCAATTAAGTTCAAACCTTGTGAGATTGTTTCTATGCATGTAGAATGAATTTCCTTGGATTAGATGCTTTGATTTGGGCAAATTCAATAGCAGAAATTGCTACTCTGAATGATCTAATATGGGGTTCATTTTTTGAATTAAATCTTGATTTCAAATGATTTTTTCAGATGAGATTATTATAAGAGAAAACACTGTGTTTTGATCTAATTACGACCTGAGAAGGTCTGATTGAACAGGTCGAAGGTCTGAATTGATCTTGCAGTAGCTGGAGTAGCTGCTAAACTCTGAGTAGTAGTAGCTGCTCTATCTCTTCTGATTTAGAGGTTTCATGGTCTGATCTCAAAATGGATTTGTGGATGAGTTGATTTCATTGTTTTGAGTAGCTCTTAGCTATTGATATTGGGTAGAAATTTCTACCATTGGACAGCAGCATAGCAATAGTAGCTAGGTTGGTTTTGAGAGATTTGAACAAGCAGAAATTCAAGGAAACTATGTTGGGATTTGAAGGTTTATGGAGCTAACTTGTTATGTATAGCATTAGGAATTTAATGTACAAGAATTCATGTACTTGGAATTGATTGAAATTCAATTAGAATTGCTTATAGATTTTAGTTGAAACTTTTGTTAGCTACTTGAACTTGTATAACTGTCATATTTGTTAAATTGAAGGAAATTCAAAGTAATAATGAGGTTTAAATGTTTATACATCTTTCTTGTTATGTGTTGAAGAAATCTGAAAGTTTTACTAGTTGTTCAACCTCTTAGAACTCTCTTTAGTGCCTTAGGTTCATTTTAAAACACTCACTAAGGTCACATTTGGGGTTAACTTGTAAATAAATAAACATACATAAAAAATCATAAAAAATAAAATAAACCTACCTTGAGTAAGATCAGGTATTTTTCTAGGTATGTGCCAAGTTTGAATGAAATTTGAACCTCCGACTTGGTGGAACATATCAGCCAATGGTTCAGTATACCTTGAAACTTAATAACAGAACCTAACTCAAAAACACCAAAAAGAAACTTCTTCTCTCTCATCTCATCATTTCTCTCTCATCCGCTATCTCTAATATACATATAAAAACTATAAAAATCAGAAAAAGCCTAAAATTGCACAAAAATATCTTGTATAGTGTGTATATACTTGTAAATATAATTTAAACTAAGCTAAATGTATATAATGTAAAATATGTAAATAATGTATATAATTAACTTATACTTGTATTCCATATATTAAATTAAGTATTTAGAATGATTTATTATAAATAGAACTTTATTGTATAATTATATATCAATTAATATTAACTTAAATGTATATTAACCTAGTAATTATATAAAATTATGAATATGGATATAATTATATATCATACTATACATACATATTTACCTAAGTAATATATACTATATGATACCTGTAATTTAATTTAATTCTGTATCTATAGTAGGTAATTAAGTTAGTAAGTTAATTAAGTAAATTATTAACTTAAAATAAAATAAATTAGTAATTTAAGTTAATACTGAAGTAATATATCATATATATTTGTATAGTATTATGTTAAGTATTTTCAACCTATTTATATTGTACTTATAGTATACTATAGTATTTATAACTTAAATATGTATATAACTAACTTAAACATCTATTTAAATGTAAATAAATTAAAATAAATTAAAAATGTGTAATAAATAGTTTATCATATAAATTAAATCTGTATAAATTCAATTTTGTAATTAAGTTGCTAATTTGTATGTTAATTAACAAATTGAACCCTAAATCCATGTGTACAAATCCCTAACTTTAACTAATTTTAATATATATATAAATAATTTAATTTCATAAATAAATTATATAATCATGTAGCCTTGTATTAGGGCTTTCCAAAAATATAACTTATTTTAAAATTGAACCTTAATTAGGCCATCAAATTGAGGGCCAAAATCTCGAATTTCGCATACATGCAAAAGTAACGTAGTGCCAATTTGGCGCTCATGTTTAGCACCACATCAGTGGTGTGCAAGCGTGCAGCATCATATAAATTGTTCTTCGGTTGTAAGTTGCTCAGTCGACATACGATGGGCACACATACCATACCATACGCATTCCCATGAGCATGATATACATGGCATATTATTGAGCATTATGTACAGTGGTGGGCCGGGGGCCACGCATTATAGCTGAGCTCATATTGGACCTGTCATGGACCTATAACTAGATAAAAATACATACTAATTGAACTAGGGCTGCCCCCTAATAGTGGTCTGGTCTCACCTCTTCAAGGTGCTGTGTATCCCACGAAAATGGCTTGCCCGCCCATTAAGAACCTAATTTTTGAGGTGATGAACAGTAAACTGTGTATGTGAGATAGAGAGCATCCTAAATTGACTAACTGTTGAACAATGAATAGAGAAGAGAAGAGACGAGAGAGTGAATTCAACTAAGTGTTGGGCATTCAGAGACTTAAGTGTGTGCTTGTGTGTGTGTGTATATGAATATATGTATTGTATATACATATAGTATAGTATAATAGTACATGTATATAAATAATATAAATAAATATATGTAAATATCACATACATAGTATATATACATATAATTAAATAGGGAAGAGCAAGTATTGTTTAAGCTTTTATGTATATAAATAACACTAAGGCTTTAGTGACAGTTACATCTGTCACTATAGATATGTATATATGTTAGTATAAGTATTTCTTTTGCCTTATATTGTGTATACTTTTTACTAAGACTACACTAACATATATATAAGTTACTGTATAGATGGAGTATGTTACTAAAGATATTAGTATATTAATATAACTTAGTATAGTAAATATTAGTAGCCATTTTTGTAGCTATACTTAGGTATTAATTAGAGTAGTTGTACATAATTAACATAGTGTAGTATTAACTGATTTTAATGCATGATTAGTTGCACATTTGTTTAAGGCATTGTAGTGTTTATTAATTGATTCTTTTGTATATAATTAATAAATTCTTTCATTAATTGATTTATTGATTCATTTTGTAAATAAATTTAGCATTTTTTGAATAAAAGAACATTTTTGGACTTAGAGAGTGATGTATATCCATAACTGCCTCCCAGTGAACGACCTGGAAACTAGCCAGTAAAAATTGTAATTAAATGACATGACATCTATTTGCATTGTGACAAATATACTATAACAATGACATCTTAAATACTATTTTTATCGCAGACAGATAGTC
Source organism: Thalassia testudinum (assembly GCA_037157565.1). NCBI lineage: Eukaryota > Viridiplantae > Streptophyta > Magnoliopsida > Alismatales > Hydrocharitaceae > Thalassia > Thalassia testudinum. The sequence goes on from JAZHRO010000015.1 coordinate 59,513,304, forward strand.
ATACACGTTAGTGTCTCGTAGACAGACTCCAAGTCAAGAATCTCCTCTATAGCAGTCAAAGGAAACAAATGATCTTATTCTCAAAATAATCCCTACACCTATTTATATACGGAAAGGTGTTTGGAAAATTACCTTAGAGTACCATCTAGAAATATGAAATAAATAAACAATCCAAAAGAGCAACTAAAAGATAATATAGAGTGTCTCACAACATTCCCTTTCAAGCTGGAGCATAAATGTCAACCATGCTCAACTTGTCACAGTTGAATGAAATGAAAGTCATCACTTTACTAAGCCAGCCCTACACTTCTTTATATAGAGAGAGGTGAGGGAAAAAAAAGATAATAAGAAGCTAAACGACAAAGGTACCCCTCAACACAACATATACCATTCCCCCTCAAGCTATAGCACATATATCAATCGTGCTCAACTTGTTCCTAGACTTCTCAAACATAGAGCGAGAAAATGACTTAGTAAATATGTTAGCAATCTGGTTTGAAGAAGCCAGGCATGAGGTACGAAGCAGGCCATGATGAATTAGGATCCTTGTATAGTGACAATCCACTTCCACATGTTTAGTTCTTTCATGGGACATGGGATTATTGGCAATGTATGTGGCAACCCTATTATCACAATGCATCTCCATGGTGTAGGATCTAATAGGCACAAGCACACTAGAAGGGGGACTGAATAGTGTGGTAGATAAAAATATGCAATCAAATCAAACCACAAAAAATAACACTAGATATATAGTGGTTCCCCTCACTTGGGTACTCCACTACCTAAGTCTCCTGACTTTGGATTTTTAACCTGATTCGTCAACCCGGAGGGATCAATTTACTATAAATAGAGGTAATTAATGGGTTACCTCAACCTAATTACAAGATAGAATAAGAGCAAAATGATACATGTGTAAGCAAGCAACAATAAAGCTTACAACTAAATTCCTAAGTCTCCAATAAGAATTTGCTTAATAAAATGATTATAAACTAATCTAATGAAAGCACACTAAAGCGAAATATTATACGATGAGGAACGAGATCGCTTGAAAGAGGTTTGTTGCAGAGAGTATCGCCTTGAAGAAGAATGCAACAACAATCCTTACAGCTTGAAATGTGAAATTTGGGAATTAGGAGCAAGGAGATAATTTTGCTTGTGTTATGTGCAAATGACACACACAAGGTGTTCGTATAAGCCACTAAACACCTTCCTTACGACTACTAGCCATTAATGGCAATTTGGGAAGATTAAAGATAGGATTAATTGCAAAATAGCCATTTAGATTGGTCACAAAGGTTAGTTGATACCGCTACTAAAGTTGTGGTACCGGTACTGACTGCTCACAGATAATCAGCAGTCAGCCCAACAATGCCTAGGTATCGGTACTCAGTTCTTACAATTGAGTACCAACTGAGTCACTAGGTACCAGTACTCAAGATGAGTACTAGTACTTGTGACTAACAGATTTGGGTCCTGTGACCTACATATATCGGTACTCATGATGAGTACTGGTACTTGTAAGGTCTAGCTACTTCTCAAGTCTTCAAATTGTGAGCACCTTGTACCGATACTCATGAGGAGTACCGGTAATTGATGTTCACAGTTTGGGACTAAAACCCAAACTTGTGCCAAGTACCAAGTATGAGCTTTGATCGCAATCTAAGTGAAATATGAGCATAAATACAGGATCAATACTTCAATGAAATGATGTATTTTCAAATGAATAGTTGAATGGAAGAATGATTCCTAATTATCTCTATTTTGATTTTAATTCCTAAGTCATTTATCTTGTTAGGAGACATATACAATCTAGATTACAAAAGAAAATATGAACAAAAGAAACAGTCTTCAATATTCATGCCATCATTACTTCTTTCATCCATCCTTAGATCCTGTTATTTCGTGCAAGTCATCAGATTTAAAATAGTTTTCTTAACACCAAAACATAAAAGAGAAGTGGAACTAGGATCCAACACATGGGATCCTGAACCTGAACAAGAAGATCCTGTAACAAGGATCTAAGCCAAATCATTTCTACTGCTATTTATGCCCTAGCTTGATCTTCTAACTCTGCATTGGAACAAGAGGCCACACTTTTCTTTTTACTCTGCCAGGAAACAAGATTCCCTGTGGCAAATATACAAAAGCCTATGGTAGACTTCCTATCACCAAGATTACCGGCATAGTTAGCATCAGAATAACCCATAACTTTCATAGGAGCTCCTCTTTGAAACAGAAGACCACGTCTAGGAGCTTTCTCAAGGTACCTAAGTACTTGCATCACGGCCTACCAATGTGCATCTATGGGCTTGTCAAAAAACTGGCTCAACTTCCCGACTACTAGAGTAAGGTCTAGACATGTGATGGTCAGGTATAAAAGTTTGCCTACCACTATCTATAGGCCCTACTATCAACAATTTTTGTTGCACTATCATAACGATGTACCTTTGGATCCATAGGGATATCTTCTCCCTTAGATCCTATTATCCCTGCCTCCTAGAGTATGTCAAGGGCATATTTAATTTGAGACATCACAATGTCCTCTTTGCTATGAGCAACCTTAATTCCAAAGAAGTAGTGGAGTCCTCCCAGGTCCCTCATAACAAATTACTGACTGAGAAACTCCTTCACCTTCAAAACACCCAACTTGTCATCTCCCATGACAATCCGATCATCCACATACACAAGTGGCGCCACCACACCATGGCATGTCCGGCTCACAAAAAGAAAGTGGTTAGAAGATGACTTATGCATCCTAATAGCAGCTAAAACCTCTGACAGTCATTGGAACAAGGCATGGGGACTCTACTTTAGGCCATAAATAGCCTTTCTCAACTTGCATACACACTCCCCCAGAACTTCGAAACCTAAGGATTACTGCATGTAAACTTCGGTCACCATACAAGAATGCATTTTTGACATCAAGTTGATGAAGTGGTTAATCTTGTTGTGCTGCCACTAAGACTAATGTCCTGACTATGGAGAGATGAGAGACAGGAGAGAAAGTGTCAATGGAATGATCCCCTTTGCAACAAGCTTGGCCTTGTATCATGAAATAAACCCATCAGGGTTGTATTTCAGGGAAAAAACCCAACAAGCTCAATAAGATGTGCTCTAGAAGGAAGCGGTGCTAGCTCTCAGGTTCCCTTATCACGAAGGGTAGACATCTTGTCCTCCATGGCAACATGCCACTTTGGATCAAGTAGAGCTTGCTGGTAGGTTGCTGGGATCTCCGCAACAGATACGGCAACAATAAAGGCGTGCAAGGACACACCAACCTGGGTAGTGGAAACAACACTCTTTGCCACCTTTTAATATGCACATGAATGGGGGGCCTTCCAAATAGCTATGGGAGCATCATCCTCCACCTTTATTGACACTATACCTATGGGAATAACCATTGTGTCTGACACTATATCTAAAGGAGAGTCCTTTATGCTAGACTCTATACTTGTAGGATTATCCTAAGGAGAGGTAGCCTCTAGGTTCCCAACACTAACTGGAGGAGACTGTGGAATAGAAGGAGAGGGTGGCTTTTCCCTGTAAGACACTAGCAACTGATAAACATGCCCCTTGAATGTGTCTCATCAACTGGCATAGGAGTATAATCTGGCAAACTCTACACCTTCCTGGTAGTAATAGGAAAGTAAGGAACTGCTTCATGAAATGTGACATTAGAATTAATGTAATGCCTCTGGTGTAGAGGATCAAAGCATCGGTAACCTTTCTGAGTACGAGAGTAGCCAAGAAACACACACTTGATTGCTCGAGTTGCTAATTTATCTCAACTAGGTCCAAGAAGATAAACAAAGGCCATGCACCCAAATGTCCTAGGTGGAACACCAAACAACTCTGCATCGGGATATAACATCAGCCATGGTACTTTCTCATGAATAGCCGAGGAGGGTATCCTATTAATGAGATAACAGGCTGTGAGAATTGCATCACCTCAATAAGTTTGTGGCGCACTGTTCTAAATAAGAAGAGTTCAGGTCATATCAAGAATATATTTGTGCTTTCTCTCTGCAATCTCATTATGTTCAGAGGTGTAAGGACATGAAGTTTGATAGATGATACCATGTAGACCATAGAAGGTTCCCAACTAGAGGGTACAAAACTCCAGAGCATTATCTGATCTAATTGTCTTGATGTTGACATCAAGCTGATTCTTTATCTGTAACACAAACTTCTCAATAATAGGCCCCACTTCTAACTTACTCTTCATGAGGAATAATCAAGACAATCGAGAGAAATCATCAACCACAATTAAATAATAGCGATGTCTCTGTCTACTAGGAGTCCTGCTAGGACCCCAGACATCAAGATGCAATGACTAAAAACATGAAGACGTGCGTGGTCCTGCCAGAAATAGAAAGGAAGACATGTGGTGCTTCCCAAGTTGACATGCATCACAACTCAGCTGTGTGGTTGGAGACAAATGTGGAATAAGTCTCTGCAGTTTATCCAAAGAAGAATGATCCAACCTTTTATGCCACTGTAATGCACTCCCTGAGGTAGAGCTAATCTGGCACACAGTAGCCATGGGGCACTGAACAAGTCGATAAACTCCTTCGTATCCACTACCAATAATCTTCCTTGTCAATTGATCTTGGAAGGTGCATCCAAGCTTGTCAAAGATGACGCGACAGTTCATTTGCTTAATGATCTCACTAATAGAAAGTATATCCACAGACAAATGATTTGCATGGATGAGGTGACTGTGACTGCCCCCTGACCATCAATGGGCACATATCACCCATCAGCCACCTACACAAAGCAACCTTGTGAGATGGAGTGAATCTACCCAAAACACTGGGGATTCCTAGACAAATATTTGAAGTACCAGAGTCTATCAACCACATCACACCAATGGTTGAAGAAGAGTTAATCATAGCAGTTCCTAACACAATCTCTGACTTAGGAGAAGTTGCCAAGTCCTCAGGGGTAATACAAACAACTCGGCTAGCCATTTCTGTGTTGAAATTCACACTACTTGGATCTGAATTTGACTTTCTCCAAGACCTACATATCTAATTTTGATGCCACACAGGGGAATACACACCCCAAAACTTTCTCAACAACACAGATAATACCAATTTGACACCACAGAAAGGAATACACACCGCAAACTAAATCACAATAGGGGAATACACACCCCAAACTAAACCATCAAACAGGGGAATACACACCCCAAATCTAATAGAAAGTTCTAGAAAAATACCATCAAACCTATGTATGGAGGATTCTTCCATCAACCAACCTTTAAGAACCCTCCAATCAACTAGAGGTATCGATTTGCCTTCTCCCAGCCTAGACTAGCGGCAACCTCAAGGAACAGCTACCTACACAGGCGACCTGGACTAGCTGTGGCCTGGGGGAGGCGAAGCTCTGGGCAGTAGCCTACACAAGCAGATCCCTGTGCGGCAGCTTACACGGGTGGATCCCTAGGCGACAGTCTACCCGAGCGAAGCCCTAGGCACCCACCTAGGCTACTACAGCGGCCAGTGGTCGACTACGAGTAGCTTGAACGTTGGCCTGGAGGAGGCTTTAGCAATGACCCAGTGACCCTAGTGACAACCTAGGCTGCTGCGTGACACTGCCGGGGACCCTGCCAACAGTGGTGGAGATGGTGGACAGAGGAGAGGGGGTGTTGGAGGGTTAAGGTTTCTTCTTGGTGGAGCCCCCAACTTAGCTCTGATACCAAGTTGAATGAAATGAAAGTCATCACTTTACTAAGCCGGCCGTACACCATTTTATATAGAGAGATGTGAGGGAAGAAAAGATAACAAGAAGCTAAATGATAAAAGTACCCCTCAACACAACATATAACAGTCACTACATGCATCTGATAGGAAAAGTGAATCAAGTCTTATTCAGAGACTCTTGATACCTTTAAATAAAGAGATACAAAGGGAGAAATTACATACTACACCCTTAGATAAAGAAATAAATAAAAGGGAGTCCCTCAAAGAAACAACATCAAAAGCAGACTTAGCAAGAGGCTTGGTAAACATGTTTGCAGTCTGCTTCTCTAAAGTAACAAGTGTAGTGTAGAGGAGCTCTCTCTAAATTAGATCTCTAGTATAATTGTACGTTGTAATGCGAACAGTTTATTCCAAAAGAGATCTAGTATGTTTATAGGCAACATCAGGGCCATGTTCATGTAGTTAATCATGCCTTTGATTCGAATCAAAACCCTCTCTCTACACTTCCTGAGAGTGAACTTCCAAACCTGCATCAACAACCACCACTGTTGTACCAAAATGATCCGCCTATCATTCAAAATCAGAATTAATTTGTTGCTGATCTTTTGGTTGGTTTCAACTCACTTCTTTTTTTACCTAATTCTTTAATTAATATCTTTACCTAGATCCAAATTTGATCTATTGTTCACAAAATCAATTTGTATCTTCTCATGATTTTCACGTGATTCTGATTTTGGTTCTACGAGATCTTTTAAAGCAAAATCAGAGTGAGATTTCTATTCTTTAACTCTTCTAATTTTAGGTGGTTACTCTAGTTTCTATTTTTGAGCCAATTCTTTCTTGACTCCCTTGTTTTTCACCTACTTATTCTGTTATGGGAGTTATCTTTTACTAGGGTTTACACCTAGTTGAAGGAGTAAAACTTAGCACTTGTACATAGCTATTTCCTCCTTTACACACTTTTATCTACCTTTACACTTGAGTCTCTACTCCATCTATCACTTCCTTATTTCCTACTCTTCATTTAGTTCAACTGACCACTCTGACTTAGGTCAAACTTGAAATTGCCCGCACAAAGATCTTTGATCTCCTCTATACGACTACTTCTATCACCCTATACTAGGTGAATTGTAGAGCCTTTTTCACCCTTTCCTTACAATGAGGACAATGTAAAATTTTGGCTTGGGGGTGTGAAGTGAATCCTTAATACTCTAAGAGTAATGGTAGACAAAAGGAAAGAAAAATATAAAAACATATAAAATTTTAAAAATTTTGAAAAATACCTAAAAATTCTAAAAATTGATAAAGCATAAAAATAAAAATTAAAAATAATAAAAAATAACAAAAATAGGGGGATTTCACTAACTTCTTAAGAAGATTTGAAGAAGAAATCATAAATACCTTATTTAAATATTTATAATTAATAAATTAAGAGCTTAATTTTGTAAGGTCAGAAATAAAAAAAATATATATACATATTTATATAGTGTACATTAGATAAGAGCATTGAATCCCTACTTTGGACTTTCTCTTGAATATCTTTTCAAAAACACGTATTTGTTTGCGAATTTTGAATGGGATTTTTCTTGAGTTAAGGGTCTAAAACCCTACTATGATTTGTTTTTTCCGCTCTTCATTCTAAAACAAAGTAATTAAGATGTTATTAAACTTTATACAAGACTTAAATTTTGGAACTAAATTGTAACTTTCTTAGTCAATGAGACTAGGTTAGATCTTTTTGATTTTTGAATATTTGTTTTTACCACCAAATTGAGTAAAGAGACTAGATACCTAGAGTTGATTAAGTGAGGAGTTAGTAGAATCTTTAGTCATAAGGTCTAACAGGCTATAGTTAGCTTAATCAATCTAGGACATTCAGCTAGACTTGGCAAGTTATGTCATGACAGATCCTGCGGGTTGATACTAATGGTTTAAGGGACCTGAGAGTGAAAGGGTTTGTTGTCCACGCTCTATTTTGTGAGCTAAGTAACCTGGTGTCCAAACTTCACACACATTATAATTTTCTTGCTGGCATTTGAGACCGCAAAAACATAGAGGTTAAGAGATCGATTCTAAATCCTCTTTAGTCTAAGGATTTCCGTGGGGCTCTCTTGAATGGGTGAAGGATGTGCCACTCAACTAGAAAAATTACTTGGACTATTTACTTTTAGTAAGACAAATGAGGAGAAAAATAAATAAATTTATTGAAAAAAATTATTGCACACCTTGTAGTTAAGCATCTCACTATAAATGGATTCTTATGTAGTTTTTATCCACCAAATAAAGCATCTCGCTAAGCACCTCTCTACATATGGGTGTATTAACCTATAGAAAATGTATTGGAAAAATATGGAAATAAAATATAGGAATAAGAGACCTTGTGGTCCACCAGGAAAATATATCCTAGAGCATTGACCTTGGGATAAAAATAGGTGAGGAGACAACAACCAAATTTGAGTAAGGCCAAGCCAAAGGCTTGAATTGGAATAACCTGGATTAGAAATTGATGTCTTAAAATCTAGATTTTTGCAACTTCCGATGACTGTAGGATGAATCTACTTCATGAGCATGGATGCTTTAAACTCTTAACAACAAACCTTGTAGTAGGCAATGAAGCCTGAGAAATTAGGTTTTGGAGACTAGCGGTTGAGGCCTAAAGGAGATAGATTGACAAGACCCTAGGTCTAGAAGTCCATCCTTGATGCTGTGGATTGGTTGGTTTAGGTATTTTACTCATGTCTAAAGTTGGTAATAAAGGGTGTTTAGTTGATTTACAGAAGCTTAGATTGGTAAAACCAAATTTCACAAGCTTAAGGACTAACTTATGTCTATTGAATTTTTGAGTTAGAATTTAACTTCTAGTCTTTTAATCATGTTACCTTATTCATCTTGACTTCTTTGATCTTTAGAATTTAGAGTGGAGACATAGAATAAATGGGTTTTCAATGTTCTGATTCAAAAGAAATTTCCATCAAAATTCTATTTTTACGAATACATATTTCTAAAAGGTATTTAAGGTTTTGAGTCCATTGTAAGAGGATTCCCACTGATTCTCTATCTATTTATGTTATTTATTTAGAACACAAAAGAAAAATAAATATTAAAAGCATTCTAACCGAAGCATTTCTCTACTGTAGAGTTATTTATAATTATTTAAACACCCTGTGCTTAAATCATCAGATTCTTAGTTAATTTTGCTGAGGAATAGCAAAACCTTAGCTTGGGGGCATGATGAGAGACTCATAATGGCTCCTAATTAACATTAATTAGATATTTTCCCTAGCTAGTTACCTAAGAATACACTAAATACAAGGTTAATTATAATATAGCGGTTAAATAGTACAGACCAGCAAAATAAGCTAAAAATACATAATTAAAGCTCAATTAATATTAATATAAATTTAATTAATAATTTGGACTCAAAATAATAATAATTAGCTATATATGAAGCATTTAATTTAACTTAATTAATTTAATGACCTAAGTATGTAATTAACCTAATTAATCTTATCATTTATATATATATAGCTAAAAAGGGCAAAAATGTAATTTCAAGGAACAAATATATTATTCATATTATTTATAATAATTTATAAAAAGCTAAAAAATAAATAAATTAGAATAAGCCTTAAAACTCACTATTTACATTTAAGTCCCTAATTTTCATTGCAATTGAGTCATTTTATAATAATCAGGTCCTCTAATATTTACATTTATGCCCCTGTAAACACTTCTTGAACCTCTTCTTCAACCTTCAAATAGTACACGAACATTTGATGCCTGTACCTTGCAATCACCGCTAATCCTACGTTTAAACTCCATTGCCATTACCGCAACTGCTAAGCTCACCTCCAGCTTCTCATCCAATGGTCCGGATCTCCCTTAAGGTGTTTCACCTCCTCTTGGATTTGAGTTTTGAACACGTTTGATTGGGCAAATTGCACAGGAGCCCAAATCAGGGTAAATTCCTATCTGAAACTTTGTTCTAGGTCAAAATAGCTTTAGATGGTCAAAGTGAAGGTACCAAACATCTTAAAATATTTTCCGATGATTTGTAGGAGGTTTAGATTTATTTTATCCTGACCAGAATCTTTTCAATTTTAGTGGGCTTGATAATTACGATTTTCAGTACTATTTTCACCCTCGAAATGCGTAAAACCCTAATTCAGTCAATGTGAGCGCACTTTTTGGTCTTTTAAGTTCATTTGACCTTTAATAAATCATTAAGTAACCTCGTGGTTAATCTACAATTGTGTTTTGTTGTTAAAAAGATAAAATTAACCCTATTTTCTTGGCTTCTTTTCAAATTAGATCGGCATAGAATTGTGACCCTTAGATGATCATTTAGGAGCATTTATCATTTGAATCTGACTAATAATGGCTAGTTAAGATGCATGATGGTGTTACCATCATACCCCCATGCATAGCTTTTGCTAGTTGTTGATAGGGCTTCTTAGGGAGTTTTAATTTGCATTCGTTGCAGTAAAATATCCTAAATAGCTCTCTCAACAAATACAATTTATAACTCGAATATCGAAAAATAAAGTCTGAGGTCAAACACAGGGAGTAAGTATTGTAATTCATGCGCTAATCAAAATTAATATATATATGAGCACAAGAAATAAGCAAAGAATGATATTCAATGAATAATAACTACTCAAAACTGATATTCAATGCATAACATGAGTACTTCAAGAGTTAAATATGACAAAAGGAAAGCTAAGGCAAAATAATGCTGATTTAGATCACCAATTATTAGCCTAACACATATATATACTAATTACTCAATGAATCAAATAAATGTACAGTGACTTGAACCACTTAAAGAATAATTCCACGCCAGTAGTGCACAATGTCAGAGCCAATCAAATGTCGTCTCCTTGGATCAGATGTCTTAAACACTGCTTGCTATAGTACTCATTAGAGAGCTTCTTCTTTTCCTCTTCTTCTCTTCAACTCCCTTTCTTCTTAATTCTTCCTTCAGGTCTTCTTCTTTCAGAGTCTTCTCCACTTCTTTCTTCTTCTTTCCTTCTTTGCTTCAACGCTTCTCCTCTTCTGAGTCCTCTTCTTCACAACACGTGTGGGAACAATTCCCTCATGGCTAAGTGTTGAGCGTTCGCACAGAGGAGCAAAACCCTCCCCTCCCCTGCTTTCTCTCTTTCTCCTCTTTCCTTTCCTCTTCCTCTCTCAAAGATATTCGGGCTAATTAGGTATACGGCCATGCATAGTAACTAGGTCCAGGGCTGCGTGTGTGGTGTCACAGCCGAGGAGCGAACAGGCGTAGGCGGGTTGGGTGAGTGCTGGTGAAGGGGACCTCACCCCTAGTATCGAGGTGATAAGGCCAAAACAGAAATTATCTTTATGCCTACCGCTGTGTTGGAATCCCACAATGTGAGACTAATTTGCAGGGTTCTTCTCACATGCGTGCAACTGCAGATGAAGCCTCTCTCAATTGGCACAGCTACTGTGATCGTGATGTTCAATTGAAGACCTAGGGCCTTGCTTCGATTTATTCCACTCGACCTGGGAGGTATCTAAATGAAGAACACGGCTGTTAGGCTTAATGAACACGACTGAGGAAGACGTTGCAGTGGAGGAGCTCCGATGAAGACCTGAAAATGTCAACACGACCTCTCGACCACATTAAAAGAGTCCACAAGCATCGACGGAGAGTGTGGAGTGCGATGGCGGTGATTGCATGGCGTGAGGGCATCTGTGGTGGTCTGCAGAGGTCGAAGGATTACGTGCGAAGGTGGGTTGGTCATAGGGGAGTTTGGGTGGACGAAATGGTGATTGGGTGGACGAAATGGTGAGATAAGAGAAGGGTTTGGTTTGGGTTGATGAGGCGAAGGTGGGTTGGTCATAGGGGAGTTTGGGTGGACGAAATGGTGATTGGGTGGACGAAATGGTGAGATAAGAGAAGGGTTTGGTTTGGGTTGATGAGGCGAAGGTGTAGGAAGTGTTAGCGAGGTGTGTGGCGTAGTGGAGTAACGGGAGACCTTGTCGGATATGCGACCGGAGCAGAGGAAGATGGAGGTTAACAGTAGCATCGAGGGTTTTTTTTTGGGTTTCAAATAGAAGGAATTAACCTAAGGATATAAGGGAACCTACTTAACCCTAAACTAATGGTTGAAAGGGAAGGATTCCCACGCTGGTGGTATGACGGACGTGGGGAAGAATACTCCAATGGTAGAAGCGGTGATGACGAAGAGGCATAGGTAGCAGCCGCTGGTATCATGACACTTAGAAGATGGTGAGGAAGAAGAATCCACCCGCTATAGTCAGTGAGGGTGGATGAGGAAGGTGGTTGGAGAAGGCCACTAGAGTTAGTAAAGGAGGTTGGGGAGAAGGGGAGAGGGGGAACCGGCCACCAAAGCAAGCTAAGGAGATAATGCAATTGATCGGGGTCTTTTATAGGCCTCAAAGGGGCATTCCAAGCTTGGATGCTCGGAGATTGCGTGCCTATGGGATACCCACATCTTCCATGTGTTCGCATGGAAGATTAGGAAGGAAATAGGAATCAAGACTGGGTCCAATTGGAAGATAATTCCTCAAGAATCGAGCAAGAAATCCTCGCTCAAAGCTCAATGGTGGAGCTTTTGTTCACACCTAATGGCGGTAGGGGCCTCTTTGCGATGATGATGACAATGCTGGGGGTTTATTTGGAAAGAATTTGAAAGTTAGGGGCATGTGTGTGAAAGAAAAGAGTCAGACTGGACCAAAATGTACACTTGGACAAGATGATCTTAGATTGGGCACAAATTTTGGTACAAACCTAATTTGGACCTAAGGAATCTGATGGTGAAGTTAGATTTTGGTTTTGACAAAGTTTGGCTAGGTAATTTCCATAGAAATCCAAATTAGGACAACTACCTATTTAGGACTCTATTTTATGTCAAAAGGGTTCCAATGGTTAAATCAAAGGTACCAAATCTTAGAGAATATTTTTCTATGATTTTAGAAGATTTAGGTGAATTTTATCCAAACCAGAACCTCAGTTAATTAAGCTTGTCTGTTTATAGGGTTTTAGATGTCCATTAATTCTTGAAATGTGTGAAAACCCGTTTCTGTCTGCATGAACCCACTTATTAGACATTTATGACCATTTGACCTTTAATTAATCCCTAGAAAAATCCGTAGTTGTTCTGCATTTAGGTTATATTGTTAAAACTACAGATTTACCCCTATTTTACTGTTTATTTCTCAAAATTAATATGTAGTGAGTTATGGCTTTTTGGCAATTATGTAGGAGCATTTATCTTTTGATTGTGACTAATTAAAGTTAGATATGGCAGATGATGACGTTATCATCATACCCCCATGACTAACTTTTGCTAGTCCCTTAACAAAATCTTATGGAATGAGCTATAATTCTAGACCATGCCTTTGAAGCTCAGATCTCTAATGTGTGCTTTTTTTTCTAGAGACTAGGTCAGAATGCTAATAGTAGGCCTAGAGGTACTCAAGTATCAATCATGATCCAGACCTGACCAGCTTTAGCCTTAGTTTGTCGTAAAGGTTTCTAAGGCCCACAGAAACTATCCTAAGGTTCGTTGAACCCAGCGATTTAAGCACCCGTGCTTGTAACATGATTAGTCTAGGTTCAGTTTGTAGTGCATTTTTGTAAGAGAGAGGGATAGAAGAATTTCTTTGCATTTTTGGAGAGTTTTCTCTCTCCTTTTCTTTTCTTTATTTCTAGCTTCGGATTGACTCAAAAACACAGTATGTATAGGATTCCAAGTTCCCACCATCAATCCTCGCAGGGTCCCAGGCAATCGATGCTTCAAGATAGTACCGCCCATGGCAACCTTGAGAACCCTGGCTTTTGACACTTCGAGATAGTGCTGCCCATGGCATTCTGTAGCTAAATTCAGACCCTGGCAATAGACATTTCGAGATAATCCCGCCCATGGCACCTGAATAAGCATATGGTGCTTTCATGCCCTCGGTAAGATATTTAGATATCCTAAGAGACAAGCACCGAGGAGATGGTATGTTATTACACATCTTCGAGGGAAATTTCCCACCTCTCCACACTAGGAACTCGTCCAAATTAACTTATGTTTATAAGTTATTCCTAATCTAGGTAGCTTTTTCAGAACAGAATAAATGTTTTTACGTGATTTTGATTGATTAAGTGCATTGAACCCGACTTGTGTGTGGATTAGGATGCTTAGGTTACTGAGTCCCGCAAACCAAAGGTTAGGTAATGAGGTTGAATACTACCTAAGCCTTAGACCTAATAAATAAGCTTCACATTTTCCTCAACCTCTTGAGGACTATCCAAATCTTAACGGGTACGTGAATTTCTAAGCCCAAAAATAAGCCTAACTGACCTAAGATTGGCACTCATACTAATCTCTTTGTCACTTAGAACTTCTTGACTTTTATTTCTTTCTTTTGATTTGGTCTAGAACTTTAAGTAGATTCCATAATCATTTACTTAAGACTAACACTTCTTGTTTTAAGTTGTGGCTCCTTTTTGACATTTAAATTACCTCCTCTTTTCTTCCCCAAAATGATATTCAATTAACTCTCAATGCCTTCAGCCTAGCAGAAGGTGGTTAAGGAGTGGTCAAATCAGCAGAATTTTGTAGAACAAGTACTTTGATCAATAGCCTGGTTGGTCCAACCAGGTGCTTTTTCAGATCATCAGGCTGGTGATGCAGCCCAAACCCACTCAATCTGGTGGGTTGGTAGATGTGAATCAATAAATATGTAGCCCACTAGATGCTTTGAGGCTCAAATAGATGTGAAAATGAAGATCCAGGGTTTGGCTAATTTCAATCAGCTGTTGTTCACTTTGAATCGGGGTTTTAAAAATGATACATCACAGTATTGCCGATAAAGTGCAAAAACAAATGGAATTTTTGCTTGAATGGAAATTCGAGGTTGAACGTAGGTAACAAGTAGCAAAATCAATCTCAAAATCACAATTCTAAGTAAAATATATAAGTAATTGCAACGAAAACTTGTTTCAGAACTATTCAATAATGATATATCAATAATTCAAGTACCATTGTACAAAAATAATGGGTTAAAATGGTGATTTGAATCACCAATTAACCCTTTTAATGTTAATTTTCAAATATATCAAATTTATCAAAAGTGATTATCAACCAATATTCCACGTCAACCAGATGAAATAACCCAATAGAACCAAGGCATTAGCAGATATCAGATGAATGCACAAGGCCTTTAGATGCCTTAAGTTGCCTCAGCAAACATAGCACCCTAGGAGGAAAAGGCACGAAGCCTCCTTCTCTTTCCTTCAAGCCTTAAGGAGAGGCACAACAGAGGGAAAACCCCCCTCCCCTCTCTCTCTCTCCTTTCTTCTTAAAATCAACCTATTCGGGTAACCAGATTCGGACCTGGGCCAGACCCACTTGCGTGAACGGCGGGCGATGTGTGAGTGCACTGAGCGCGTGGCTGAGGAACTCAACCCCTCGTGACTGGGCGAGGGGCTCTCTTCACAAATTCAATATATCTCGTGCGGAGACTTTTAAAGTTTCCAATGTGGGACTATGTCCCACACCCTTCCTCGTGCATCTGCGAATGATGAAACTCCGAATTGTGGATGAAAGGGCAGTTGGCTTCTCCAATTGACGACCTGGGCATGCACCTGGAATGGAGCCACTTCACTTAGGTGTGGAAGCAAGGAAGAACACGACACAAACAAGACAGTCGAGGTCAAAGAAGGAGGGCACAGTGGCGGAGTTTCGGTGGCAACCGGAAAACCACAACACGGCCTTGCGACCTTGTCAAAATCGCTCAAAAGGTCCATTGGAGCATGGCAAACGTGGTTGTGGTGGTTTCATGATGTTGGTGGGGTGTGTGCGTGGTGCGAGGTCTCGGTGGAGTTGCGAAGGTGATGGTGTTTCGGAAGATAGGAGAGTGGCTAATCGGTGGAATTAGTTTAGGGCTTTAGTTGTTGGGGTTGTGGTGAAGCTTATGAGGGTTGTAGCGGCGAAATTCGTGCGATGGAGCGGTAGATAGGTGTCGCTAGAGCCTCGCTGGAGCAAAGGAAGGCGAGGGTGTCAGGGTATGTTGCATGGCCGATTGGGAGTGTTTATGAGGGGGAAATGATGTAGAGGGAGAAAGGAAGAAAAAGGGGCTCTTAGGAGAGAGAGTTGAGGCTGAGAGGCTCCAGTCGCGGCTGATCGGAGTTGGAGAAGATGAAGCAGGAGGACGGTGACGGCGATGTAGATCAAGGAATGACCTTCCTTTGGCTAAGGATCGCGAGGATGAGGGGAATAGGATCGACCATCCAATTTGATGGTTGGACTGTCGGAAGAGGGGGATCGAGGGCAATCGCCAGAGCAGAGGTTTTGGTAGCTAGAGGAGGAGAAATAGGGGTATTTTGCTTGCCAAAACTTGCTAAGGAGGTGAGGAACTTACTGTAGGAACATTTATAGGCCATAGAACAGAGTTATAAGCTTGCAAACTCCATGCTTTTCACTCAAGCCAGATACCTTTCCCTTCAAAGAGTTTGCATGAGATTTTGGGAAGGAATTGGGATCCAAGACCGGTCTCATTTGAAAGAGAAATTCATTTTGAATCTTCAATTCAAATTTGCGATTGTTTGGTGGAGAATCGAGCGAGAAAATCGCACTCGAATCTCACCGGAACTCAACGTGTTCAAACTAATGATGGTAGGGACCTAAATGTGAAGATGATGAAAAAGTTAGGGACCTATTTGTAAAGAATTAAAAAAGTTTAGGGTCATTGTGTGATAAAAAGAGTTAGACAGGACCAAAATGAAAACTTGGTCAAGGTGATCTCTGATTAGGCTAAAATTTTGGTACAAACCTAATTTGGACCCAAAGAATATAATGGTGAAGTAGGATTTAGGTTTTGACCAAGTTTGATTGGGAAAATTGCATAGAAACCTAAATTAGGACAACTATTTATCTGAGACTCTATTTTAGGTCAAAATAGGTTCCAATGGTCAAAGCAAATATACCAAACCTTGTAGAATATTTTCTATGATTTTTAAAAGGTTTTGGTGAATTTTATCCTAACTAGAACCTTATCTAATTAAGTAGGTCTATTTTTAGGGTTTCAGATGTCATTTAATTCTCAAAACTCGTGAAAACCTATTTCTGTTTGCATGAACCCACTTTTTAGACATTTACGACCATTTAACCTTCAATTACCCCTTAAAATATCCCATGGTTATTCTGTAGTGGTGAAATATTGTTAAAATTATAGAAACAACCTTGGTTTCATCTTGTCTTCTCAAAATAGAACAGTAAGCATTTAGGACCCTCTGATGGATATGTAGGAGATTTTATTGTCTTTTTACGACCAAAACTAGCTAGTTAGGACTTACGATGGTGTTCCCATCATACCCTCATGCCCAGCTTTTTCTAGTCCCTTAGCAAAGCCTTATGGATCAAACCTGTTATCTAGGTCGGATGTAACCATAGGATGCCCTACTAAACCGCAACTCTAGGGATCAAATCTTAATACCAACAATAGGCCCAAAGGCACTTAGGTACTAGCCTAGATCCAGACCTGACTAGCTCTCGCCTCAGTCTGCCGCGAAGGTTTCTAAGGTCTACAAGAACTAACCTAAGGTTCGTTGGACCCAATAGCTAAAACACCCATGCTTGTAACATGATTAGCCTAGGTTCAGTTTGCCAGTGCATTTTTGCAAGAGAGAGATGGAAGAATTTTCATTTGTGGAGAGCTTTCTCTCTCTTTTTTTTTCATTATATTTTTCCTTAAATCCAGCCTCGGATTAACCCTAAACATGTTTTGTATCGGATTCCTTGTCCCCACCATGAATCCGCGTAGAGTCCCTGGCAATCGATGCTTCGAGATAGCACCACCCATGGCAACTCCCAGAACCCTGGCTTTCGATACTTTGAGATAGTGTCGCCCATGGTGTTCTGTAGCTAAATCCAAACCCTAGCAATCGACATTTTGTGATAATGCCGCCCATGGCATTTGAGCCAACACAAGGTACTTACGTGCCCCTAGTAGGATATTTAGATATCCTAAGAGACAAGCACCGAGAAGACGATATGTTATTGCTCATCATCGAGGGGAATTTCCCACCTCTTTGTGCTGGGAACTCGTCCAAACCAACTTGTGTTTTCGAGTCACTCCTAATCTAGATCTTAGGACCATTTTCAGAACAACATAAATGCTTTTTTGCATGATTTCATATTTAAGCGCACTGAACCAGACTATTTTTATTTAGGGTGCTTAAGTTACCGAGTCCCGCAAACCACAGGTCAGCTAATGGGGCCAAATAATCCTTAAGCCTTAGACCTAATACACAAGCTTTGCATTTTCCTCAACCTCTGAGGATTAATTCAGATCTTGACAAGTACGTAAGTGTTTAAATCTCAAAATAGATCCAAGAGGCCTAAGGTTGGCATTCACCCCTAATCCCTTAAGTTTTAGCCTTCCAGGTCTTAATTCATCATTCGATCAAACCTAGAAGTTAGGTAAGCTCCATATTTTTTTGAAGGGACTACATTCTTTTCTTTATCTTTTTGCTCCTTTCTTTTCCTTTTAATTTTCCTCCCTCCTTTTTCTCAATTTTCTCTCAAATGGACCTTCTTTTTCCTCAACCTCCATTTTTTTTATTTGAAATCCTTTTGCGATTTGATTTTCACGGCATTTTTGCACTTTAATACCCCCCATGCCTACGATTTGCAATGTCCTCATTGTAAATTAGGTGGGTTCGAGTTCAACATAGATTCTATATTAGAACAAGGTCAAAGGGTGGGTGGACGGGTCGAGGTGATTGTTGCAAACGATTTCAAGCTTTGATACAAGTACCAAAGGTGGAGTTGGCTGTTCTAATGGATGATCCCTAAAGTGCAGTATGATTTTAATGAAGAGATATGTCAAAAGGATTTTGGGTTTTTTCAAAAGATGATGGGTTGCCTCCCGTTAAGCGTTAAGTTTAATGCCATCAACTGGGTGTAATAAGCTCTGAGAGAATGGAGATCAAAAGATAACTCAGCCATGTTCGGGTCGATAAGCTCGACGAATGGTTTGAGTCTTTAACCATTCATGATAAAATGTTCAAAATCATGGTTGAGTTCACTAATTTCAATGGCTTCATTTCCAAAGATTTTTCTTACCAAGAAACGTCGAATCAACTTAGATTTGAGTTTGCTTGGGAAGAGTTTGAGCTTGGCATCAAAGAGTAGGACTTTTTGACCATGGTGGAAAGATTTTCACATAATGTGCCTGTCATGGAAGGCTTTGACCTGCACTTTATAGATACATGAGTTCTCATACGTGTCATTGTGCAGTTCCTTGATCTCGCTCATTTGCACCCGGCGGTGTATTCCAACCTTCATCAGATCCAGATTTCAATTCCATACTGCCCAATAGGCCTTATGCTCCATCTCTACGGGAAGGTGACATGCCTTTTCGTACACTAATCTGAAGGGAGACATGCCTAATTGGGTTTTGTGGGCGATCCTATAGGCTCACAAAGCTTCCAGAAGGCGAGTAGACCAGTCCTTCTTGTCAGGTCGAACAGTGACCTGAAGGATCTTCTTGATCTCTCGATTTGACAGTTCTGCTAGTCCATTAGTCTCGGGGTGGTAAGGAGTCGAGATACGATGTGACACCCTATACTTTTTCAATAGCGACTAGAAGTGCACATTGTTGAAATGAGACCTACCATTGCTGATGCTGGCCTTAGGAACCCCAAATCTGGAAAAGATGTTCTCCTGGATGAATCAGAGGATAACTTTTTGACCGCTAGTTCTCATGATGATAGCTTCGATCCATTTAGAGACGTAATCAACAACGAGAAAGATGTATTTGAAGCTGTTAGATCTGGGAAAGGGTCCCATGAAATTGATTCCCCATATGTCAAAGATTTCACACACAATTATCAGGTTCAAGGGCATCATATCCCACGGGCCCAAGTTGCCGAGGGTTTGACAACGTGCACATGCCCTACAATGCATTTGTGTGTCTTTGAACATCGTGGGAGAGAAGAACCCACACTAGAGAATTTTTGCTGCAGTTTTATGCCCAGAGAAATGGCCACCACAGGCCTGGTCCTGACATAATGGGATCACGTCATTGACCTCATCGTTAGGAATGCATCTCCAGATTACTTGATCATTGCCAATGTGGAAGAGATACAATTCCTCCCAAATATAGTACTTGGCCTTGGAAATCATCTTGCCCTACTTGGAAGTTGCCCAATATGGTGGGACTTTCCCCATAACCAATTAGTTCACTATATTAGCAAACCAGGGGAGATCGTGAATGGCTAGTAGATGCTCGTCCGAGAAGTGCTTGGTGATTGGACCAGACGGGTCGATGACTGAAGAAGGAAGATGGGACAAATGGTCAGCTACCATGTTCTATTTTCCCACCTTATCGTAAATCTCGAGATCAAATTCTTGCAACAGCAAGATCCAATTGATTAATCGAGTCTTCACGTCCTTCTCGAGTAAGTGCCTCATAGTGTTGTGATTTGAGTAAATGATGACACGGGAACCCAAAATATAAGATCTGAAGTTCTCCAGGCCAAATACTACTACCAACAGCTCTTTCTCAGTAACCGTGTAGTTACACTGAGCCTCGTCTAGCATCTTACTGGCGTAGTAGATGACTACGAGTTTCTCGTCAACTTTCTGCCCAAGCACCACCACCACTATGTAGTCAGATGCATCGCACATGATCTCAAAGGGTAGAGACCAGTCAGGGGATTGTAGGATTGGTGCTTGAGAAACTCGATCACATAGGCTCTCAAATGCGTGAGTGCACTCATCGGTGGTCTCGAAAGGGACATCCCTTGAGAGAAGATTAGTCAGGGGGCACACGACTTTTAAGAAACTAGAATGAAACAATGGTAAAAATCGATGTGCCCTAGAAAAGAGCAGATGTCCTTGATCAAGTTAGGCATGGGTAGTTTAGAAATCAAATTAACCTTGGCTCAATCAACTTGGATGTCGTTCTCAGAAATAAGGTGACCCAAGAGAATTCCCTCAGGAACAATGAAATGGCTCTTTTCCCAGGAAAGAACCAAATTCACGTCAATGCAACCCCAAGGACTTGGACCAAGTGCAAGAAGCTATCATCAAAAGATTCCCCAAATATCAAGAAGTCATCCATGAAGACCTCAGGGTATTCACCTACCATATATGAGAATATGGCGAGCATGCACCGCTGAAAGGTAACGTGTGCATTGCAGAGACCAAAAGGAATCCTATAGAACGGGTATGTCCCATAGGGGTAGGTGAAGGTGGTCATCTCTTGGTACTAGTTAGGACTTATGATGGTGTTCCCATCATTAGCCTGGTCAAAGTAGGGATCCTCAAAAGAGAACGGATCTGTGGATGATGTAGGAACCCTACAAGAGTGATCAAAAAAAGATGGGATGTGATTAGTAGTCTAATTGATGTCCATAACCTGATGAAAAGATGGCAAAGAATCATGTGTGACTGGATCATAGAGAGGAGAATCAGAGTAGAAATTGATTTCGATAGCTGGTCGGGGTTGGAATCGGATTCGAAAAGGTTCTGTAGAAGAGGTGGCATCATGGAGATTCAAATCATTGACCTCAGCATCAGAATCAAATAGCTGGTCATGGTTGCTGAGGTCGTAAACTAGTTTGGAGTCATTAGGAAACAATAGTTCTCCAAAATCAAAGTAGGATTCAAAATCATCGGAGAACTTGCGAAGATCATGTTCTGAATTCGATTCCAAATCAGAGGTCCCACCATAGAAAGGATCAAGATATGTAGAAGCAACAACCTGACTTGATCTAACCTAGTTTTAGATTCTAAGCTTAAAAAGGTGTCCTTATTAGGCATGGGCTCAAATTCTTGGCTCCTAGGGTAGACCCAATCGATTCCCAACTCTTCCAACTCCTTGGTTTCTATATCATAAATTGGCATGACTTCCAAGAAATCAATTTGTATCTCAAAGGAGGCTGGAGAGGTGTATTCATCAAATATAGGCTCAGAATCGTAATTCAAATTAAAAATCTGACTCTCATCATTTTGGGCCTCATGATTATCCAAAATAGGCTCGAATCCAGATTCTAGGTTAGGGTAAGGATTTGATCACTAGAATCTATGTTGGGCTCTATTGGGGTGTCAGAATAATTCTCAAGAATCACCTTCATAGGATAAGGCTCAGGATTCACATTCTCGAGTAGTTCTATTTTAAGCTCATTTTCACAGGTGTCGGAGAGATCTAAGCTCGATGGACCAGCTTCAAGGCTTTGTAAGACTAGTTCAGAATCGGGAACATCTACAATTGGATCCTCTCAGCCCTCATCAAGATCAGGTATGTCAATTGTTATGAAGTTTGAATCTGAATTCATTTGGGTTGGGGGTCCACAACAATTCTGAATGTCTAACCTAGGCTCTGGAGAAGCTTTAGAATCACTCCAAGATGTCTCATAAATGGCTTCTCGTAATAGATTTAGAACATTTGCACGTTGCTCAATGCTATCTCGGTGTATCTCCCAGAGTGATTAATTTGCAAACCAATGTAAACTCTCTGTTCTATGCAATTCATAAACTTCATTGAAATCTGGTATGAGGGTCTCATGGGTTGAACCAATTTTTAGTTGAGTAAGCTGTAGTTTAACATGGTTCATAATGAATTTTGTTGTTTCTGGGAATTAACCTGAATCAAGTTGGCTAGATAACTTCAAAATATCTAAGGGCAGCCTCAATCACTTCATCCTTTATTCGGAGTTCAGGTTTCCCAATTGGTTTTCCTAAATTTCTAGGTTGCATTTTCAAATCAGATGGTAGAATTAAGTTGTAAAATAAAACTCAGGATCAGATTGAAGTTTATTAGATCTAAAAGAGATTCCCAAGAAGATCTAATGAGGCCTCTTAGGTTAAAAACCTACGGACTTTCCTGTGTGTGCTCTAGAGAAAAGATGAGGGACTAGATATGAATTGGACCTAATCAAGGCGCCCAAAGATTTTTGGATGACTAAGGTTGTTTTGAGGCGGATGATACCTCTGAATCAGAAATACGTACATTCGAGAAATACCTGGGCAGCCAGGAATGGAGATCCTGCAAAGACTCCTACATGGTAGAGCATCCCCATGGGTTATAGGGTTTCCCCCACCCAACCTTCCTTGTCATTGCGATTCCAAGTAGACCGGAATGTGCAAACTTGAGACCTTAAGTCTACCAATTTTAGCCTAATTTGTGCCCTGAATTTCACTTGATTTAGAAATTGATTTGA
Organism: Thalassia testudinum; assembly: GCA_037157565.1. NCBI lineage: Eukaryota > Viridiplantae > Streptophyta > Magnoliopsida > Alismatales > Hydrocharitaceae > Thalassia > Thalassia testudinum. Next base: position 59,536,215 of record JAZHRO010000015.1, read on the forward strand.
CTTGTGACCTAATTTGCAGGTTGATTGACCCATAATGTAGACCAATTTCACTTGACCTGCCCTAAAAGATGAAGAATGAGATCTGGATCAAGATCCAGAAGTCACCTTGATTTGACTCTCAGGTTATTAGGTCCAAGATTTTTAAGGTTCAAGTGAATCGTAGAGCCTGATTTTAGGGTTCTTCTTGATTAGATCTTTTCAAACAGGGGCTTGGGTAGCACACAAATGCAGGAGGGTTAATTTAATTTAGGCAAATGTGAACTAGCACTACAACCCCTAATGTTGCAAACCCTAATTGGCTCTATTCCAAGTCCAATTTGATCTTAAAATGTTCACCTTGGGCTTCAAGCAAGAAGTCTGTTGGCCCAAAGTGATTTAGGAATTAAGTATAGTCCCTAATGGGTACAAGCAATCAAGGTAGGGATTTCTAGCAGAATCGCCTCAAGCTTCAATCAGATATGAAAAATTTTTTCGCAAATCGGGAAACTTGCCTCTTTAATGATAATTACTATGAAAATAAGGCAGGTAGTTCCTAATTGATATATTTTCTTTTTTTTATCTTCCCAAGATCAGAAGGTTGATTAGGGAAGAACAGAAATTACCTACCACGGGAGTGGTAGTTTTGCGTGGAAGATCTCTACATGATGTATCTCGCAAGATCATAAGAAATCAAACAAGGAAAGTTAGTTTCCAGATATAATCAAATAGAACAAAGAATAACATTGAATTGTGCATTGCTCCTCGGCAACGGCGTCAAAATGTTGAAGCGATCTTATCAAGAAGTTTTAATTTACGTTCATTGTAGTAAAATCTCCTAAATAGCTCTCTCAACAAATACAATTTATAACTTAAATATCAAAAAATGAAGTCTGAAGTCGAACACAGGGAACAAGTATTGTAATTCACCCACTAATCAAAATGAATATATATATGAGCACAAGAAATAAGCCAAGAATGATATTAAATGAATAATAACTACTCAAAATTGATATTCAATGCATAACATGAGTACTTCAAGAGTTAAATATGACAAAAAGAAAGCTAAGGCATAATAATGGCGATTTAGATCACCAATTATTATCCTAACACATATATATACTAATTACTCATTGAATCAAATAAATGTACAGTGACTTGAACCACTTAAAGAATAATTCCACGCCAGTAGTGCACAATGTCAGAGCCAATCAAATGTCGTCTCCTTGGATCAGACGTCTTAAACACTACTTGCTATAGTACTCCTTAGAGAGCTTCTTCTTTTCCTCTTCTCTTCAGCTCCCTTTTTTCTTCTTTCTTCCTTTAGGTCTTCTTCTTTCAGATCTTCTCTTCTTTCTTCTTCTTTCCTTCTTTGTTTCAGCCCTTCTCTTCTTCTGAGTCCTCTTCTTCACAACACGCAAGGGAACAATTCACTCGTGATTAACTATTGAGCGTCTACACAGAGGAGCAAAACACTCCCCTCCCCTGCTCTCTCTCTTTCTCCTTTTTCCTTTCCTCTTCCTCTCTCAAAGATATCTGGGTTAATCGAATGTACGGGCATACACAGTAACCTGGTCCAGGGCTGCGTGCGTGGTGTCGCAGCTGAGGAGTGAACAAGTGTAAGCGAGTCGAGTGAGTGCGAGTGAAGTGGACCTCACCCCTAGTGTCGAGGCGAAAATGCCAAAACAGAAATTATCTTTATATGCTGCCGTTGTGTTGGAATTGCATGATGTGGGACTAATTTGTAGGGCTCTTCTCATGTGCTTGCAACTGTAGATGAAGCCTCGGTCAATTGGCATGGCTGCTATGATCGTGATGTTCAATTGAAGACCTGGTGCCTTGTTTGTATCTATTCCGTGTGACCTAGGAGGTATCTAAATCAAGAACACGACCATTAAGCTTGATGAACACGGCCGAGGAAGACGTTGCGATGGCAGAGCTCCGGTGAAGACCTGAAAACGTCAACACGGCCTCTCAGCCACATTAAAAGAGTCCACAATCATCATCGAAGGGTGTGGAGTGCGATGGTGGTGATTGCGTGGAATGAGGATTTGTGTGGTGGTTTGCGGAGGTCAGAGGATGACATGCGAAGATGGGTTGGTTGTCGGGGAGTTTTGGTGGACGAAAGGCAAGATAAGAGAGGGGTTTGGTTCGGGTAGATGAGGTGAAGGTGCAGGAAGTGTTGGCAAGGCTTGTGGTGTGATGGAGTGATGGGAGAGCCTCACCGGAGATGCGACCAGAGAGGAGGAAGATGGAGGTGAACGACAGCGTTGAGGGTTGTTTTTGGATTTTGAATAGAAGGAATTAAACTAAGGATCTAAGGGAACCTAACTAACCATAAACTAATGGTTGAAAGGGAAGGATTTCCATGCTGGTGGTATGTCGGATATGGGGAAGAAGAATACTCCAGTGGTAGAAGCGGCGACAACGACGAGGTATAGGCAGCGACCGCTGGTATTGCAACTCGTAGAAGATGGTGAGGAAGAAGAATCCACTTGGTATAGTCTGTGAGGGTGGACGAGGAAAGTGGTTGGAGAAGATTGCTGGAGTTGATGGAGAAGGAGGTTGGGGAGAAGGGATGAAGGGGGAACCGGCTTCAAACTAAGCTAAGGAGGTAAGGCAATGGATGGGGGTCATTTATAGGCCTCAAAAGGGCATTCCAAGCTTGGAAACCAAGCTTGGAAGCTCAAAGATTGATTGACTGAGCTTGTGTGCCTATGGCATACCTACATCTTCCATGCGCTTGCATGGAAGATTAGGAAGGAAATAGGAATCAAGATCAGGTCCAATTGGAAGAGAATTCCTCAAGGAATCTCTGGTTCAAATTTAGGACTGATTGACTGAGAATTGAGCGAGAAATCCTCGTTCGATTCTCAACGGTGAAGCTTATGTTCACACCTAGTGGCGGCAGGTGCCTCTTTGTGAAGACGATGACAAAGCTGGGGGTTATTTGCAAAGAATTCAAAAGTTAGGGGCATGTGTGTGGGAGAAAAGGGTTAGACTTAACCAAAATGCAAACTAGGTTAAGATGATCTTTGATTGGGCCCAAATTATGGTGCAAACGTAATTTGGACCCAAGGAATATGATAGTGAAGGTGGATTTTGGTTTTGACCGAGTTTGACTGGGTAATTTGTACAGAAAACCAAATTAGGATAACTGTCTATCTGAGACTATTTTAGGTCAAAATGGGCTCTAATGGTCAAATCAAAGGTACCAAACCTTAGGAAATATTTTTCTATGATTTTTAGAAGGTTTAGGAAAATTTTATTCTGACCATAACCTCAATTAATTAATCCAATCTATTTTTAGGTTTTCAGATGTTAATCAATTCTTAAAATGCGTGAAAACCATTTCTGTCTGCACCCACTTATTAGACATTTATGACCATTTGACCTTTATTTAGTCCCTGGAAAAACTTGTAGTTGTTCTGCATTTAGATTATACTGTTAAAACTATAGATTTACCCCTATTTTACTATTTATTTCTCAAAATGAATATGTAGTGAGTTATTGCTCTTTGGTAGTTATGTAGGAGCATTTATCTATTGATTGTGGCTAATTAAAGTTAAATATGGCTGATGATGATGCTATCATCACTAGTCCTTAGCAAAATCCTATGGACCAAACTAGATCTCTAAGCTAGATTTTAACTATCAAGATGCCTTACTGAGCCGTATATCTAGAAATTAGATTAAAATACCAACAATAGGCCTAGAGGTACTCAAGTACCAGCCAAGATCCAGACCTGACCCGCTGGTGGGAACACCATCATGAGCCCTAACTAGCTCATTTTGACTTAGAAAAGAGAATAAAAGATCCTACATAACGAACTGGAGGTCCTAACTCAAAGAATAACCCTTCTGAAAGAAAAGCAAGAAACAAGGGGTAAAATTATAATTTTACCATTGAAGTGCAACAATGGGATTTCTCATGGGCTAAACACAAGTTATATGGTCTTATCAAGATAAAAAGTGGGTTGGTTCAAACAAAAAAGTGTTTATGTGAATTCTAGGAATTAAATGACTTCTTGTAACCCTAAAATAGACCCACTTAATTTTACAAGGTTTCGGTCAGGATAAAATTCACCTAAACCCTCTAAAATTCATGGAGAAATATCCACTAGGGCTTAGAACCTTCAATTTGGCTCTTAAAACCTATTTTGACCTAAATTAGGGTATTAATCGAATGTTTGCCTTAAATTAGGTTTTTATGTAAATTGCCCAATCAAACCTGGTCAAACCTAAAATCCAACTTCACCATTGGATTCCTTAGGTCCAAATTTGGTTTGTACCAAAATTTCAACCTAAGAGAAATTCACCTTGACCTAGTTTGCGAATAAGTCCAGCCTAATTACATTTCTACACCTAACTTTTGAAAACTTCTGCAAAAACCCCTGATGAGAACCTCATCATGAGCCATAACTAGCTCATTTTGACACAATACAAAGGATAAAAGCTCCTACATATCTCAAGGAAAGGCTTAACTCAGAGAATTCTGAGTTTGAGAAGGAAACCAGTCATAAGGGGTAAAAGTACAATTTTACCAGTATAATCTGCATACAGGGTAAGTCAGGGCCCAAACATAGGTCAAAACAGCTTAATAAGAATAAAAGTGGGATGAGATGATCTAGCAAGGGCTACAGCACTTCCAAGGAACCAAATGATAATCTGTAACCCTAAAACAACCCACTTCAATTCACAAGGTTCGAGGCAAAGTAAAAATAGAATAAACCCTCTAAAATTCATAGAAAAATAATCTCTAGGGTTTAGAACCTTCAATTTGGCCTTTAGAACCCATTTTGACCTACATTGAGAACCATGCCCAATTAATAACTTAATTTGGGTTTTTGCGCAAATTGACCGGTCAAACAAGGTTTAATATGAAAATAAAATTCACCATCAGATTCCTTAGGTCCTAATTAGTCATGTATAAAAACTTGAGCCTAAGAAGAAACCTCCTTGACCGACTTCACACTTTGGTCCTCATATATTTACTCTTTGGCCCTCAACTTTTGAACCCTCGCATTTTGGCCCCTAACTCTCCTTCGTTCTTTGCAAACAGGTCCCTCCTGCAAAACCCTGCCAGCACCATGCTCCGGCGACCTTGCGCGGAGCATGGCGCCGCGCAGGGTGAGGTGGAGGACCTGGCAAGAGTACCGGGGGTGCCCTGCGTCGTCAGCCGTCGCAGGAGCACCCCCATGGTCATTGTAGCCCCCCATACCGGCCGTGCGAACGCACGGACGGTATGGGTTCGTATTCCGACCATTCTCCGGCGAGGGAGACACGTCGTCTCCCTCCGCCTTCCTCCCTGCTTCAACCCTATAAATACCCCCCGCCGCTCCACCGACGAAGGCAGCCTGGATCTGACGGAGAAAACCCCCAGCTTTCTTCTCTTCTTTCTCCGGCAGACGCTCACCAGCTCCGGCGACTTCCTCCCCCTCCACCTCTTCGCTCTGCCGCACTACCAGCAGCAGAGACTTCCTCCCCTGCTCTTCCCGCGCCACGCCGCACCTAGCTGGCGCCTCTCCAGCCCTCTGCTCGCCGCCGCCCCTCTCTCTGAGCATCATCTTCTCCGGCGACAGTCGATACGACTGTCGCCCTGTTCCTCCCCCTTCGTCCCTGCAGTTAAGCTAGACTTACTCCCCTTCTCCTCCTCTTTCTTTCCCCGCTTTCGATTTAGTCAATTAAGCCCTCTACCGACCCTGTTCACCCTCATCCTCTCCGCCTCCGACCACCCTCCGGCGAGCCGCTCCCATCACCTCAGCGACCCACACGGCTCGCCGACCACCGCAGAACCTCCGCCTCCTCACCCTGATCCTCTTCCGCCCCTCCACTTCCCACCAAACACCCTCTGCAGATCCACTGAACACACCCACTCCCTCGCTCACAGTTTGACCTAGGACGACCTGACAGCTCCATCTCGCCCCCTGCAGACCCCCTGACCACCTTCGCCGTGCCACGGCGAAGGTCCCCCGCCTGTCTGATTTGTCCGAGAGGCCGTGCTATTGATTTCAGGTTCCAGGCCTTGGCCGCCATTGGCGAGGAAGCTCGAAGCTTGCTCGAGGTTGCTCCAAGCCTAGATATCCCAGGTTGAAGAGCCACGGCCAGCGCGGAAGAGTCTTGCGCACACACCCCGGCCCTCAATTGGAGTTGCGCGCCTCAACAGCTGTTGCAATTGGAAGCGCCATCCCTGCTGCAGGCGTGAGAGAAACGGGTGCGCGGATAGTCCCACCTCGGAACCTTCTGAAGCCACACACCCACATAAATTGAAAAAGTGCCACCATCTGTTTGCCTCAGTTACCACGGGGTGAGGTCCCTCTCACCCGACCCGACCCGACTCGGCCTCGTCCGTGACCACGCTCCGCGGACCTGGCCCGACCCGATTAGACTGACCTGCACTCCTCGCCCACCACGCACGCCGGTGGGCCTGGACCCGGGCCTGACCCGAACCCGATTACCCGGTAGCGCTCTGGGAGAGCTTCCGAAGAGTGATTTCAGAGAGAGAGATACGCGGGGGAGGAGGGTAGAGTAGGTTTTTGCCTCTTGACGAATAAACTCTGAAGTGTGCAGGCCAAAGAAGAAGAAGCAGACCCGCTGAAGAAGAAGGAGCTGCTGCGCTGTAGCGAAGGCATTGTTAAGTCGTCTCAGCACCGGGGCAGACGACGGAAGGTCAGCAGCCAAAGAAGAAGAAGACCCGCTGAAGAAGAAGGAAGAGCAACGGCCATCGCGAAAGAAGAAAAAGAGAAGTCAAGGCAGGTGAAGACAAAGAAGAAGAAGGAATGAAGAGAAGCAAGAAGCAAGAAAAGAAGAAGACGATCTGATGAAAAAGAAAGAAAGGAAACAAGGAAGAACAGAAGAAGAAGAGCACGAGGGGAAAATCTGAAGAAAGCAGAAGAAAAAGAAGAAGAAGAAGAAGAAGAAGAACAGGAAGAACCAAAGACAAAGAGGAAGAAAGAAGAAAAGAAGAAGCCAATTTTTCATCTCTCTCTCTCTCTCTTTATTTTTGTAATAGAACTTGTATATCTCTAGAATACAACTTGCTCCCTGAGTTCGACCTCGGGAACTCTTTTATTTTTCCGAGTAAAAAATTTTATATGAAACGTTGGTAACAACCGGCTTTACTACAACGATAACAACCCGGTCAAACCCACGCTATCATTTTGGCGCCGCTGCCGGGGAGCAACGGCTATTCTAGAGGTAAACATTCCTGTATCTTTTAATTTCTGATAATCTCCTCTCTTTTGTGCAGCTACAGGAACTCAAGAAGACAAGCAACCACACGACAACCACTCCGAAGACAGGTAAATCTTTTCTCTCACTATTAACCCCTACACTCTAAAGAGAAAGAAAAGAAAAGAACAAAGCAATATAGGGCTAACCTGTCTTCCATACTTAGTAACCATAAAAAGTTGCATGTTTTCAACTCATCACTCCTACACACTATTAAGGGTATTTAAGGGCTAACACATTCTTGCTTGAGCCCTAATTGCCCAACAAAGAGTTAAATGGACCAAGTAGAGCCAACATAAGGTCAAACATTAGGATTTCAGTAGAGACACACCCCTTAATCAAGAATTGAGGAAATCCTAAAGAGGTGTGCCCAAGCCATTGATTGAAAATAATTAACAAGAAAAATCCTAAACAATTGGCTCTCTCTAAACACTTGAACCCTAAAAGACAGGACCTAAAAGCTCTTAAAGAAAACAATAGGTAAAGTTGACCCCTTGGGTTAACCAACCTTAAATTAGGTCACTCTTTGCACTTAAAAAGACTAAAGTTCAAGTGAAACCTTAAGCACCCTGATCTTAAAATTGGTAGACTTAAGAGGTCAAGATCCCCATTCTGGTCTACCTGGAACCACAGTGACAAGAGAGGTCGGGTGGGGGAAACCCTGTAACCCGTGGGGACGCTCTACCGTGTAGGGGTCTTCGCGGGACTCTCCCTCTCTGGCTGCCCAGGTAATTCTCAGGTGGACGATCTTTCTGATCAAGGGGTCCATCTGCCCCGCACCTCTATAGTCACCCAACACATTTTTGGGTGTCTTGATTGGGTCCATCACCTTCTAAACTTACCTCTCCCAACTGTGCATGTACGGAAGGAGGTCTCTAAGACCACCCTTAAGACCTCCTTTAGAAATTCACTCTCGTCAAGGCCAAGCCTCGACGCCCGTGTTTGTGCAGCAACACCCTCACATTATTCTCTCTTCTGATTCAGAACCAAGTTCTTCTTCTTCCCCCATCATGGCTCAGCCAGTTGAGGAAGAAAATAATCTGGAACACCAGCTCCAGCGACTCAATGACCTCTTCCAAAACTTCGTGCACCCACCGCAGCGTCCTATGATGCGGGACCACTACAATCCTGCTGCGGTGGCAATTGAGCCTCGAGTTAGAATCCCGATTGGAGGACCTGATTCCGAACTAAAGCCCAACATGATTCACGCTATACCTAAATTCCATGGGCTTAATTCTGAAGATCCCTTCCAGCACATCAAACAGCTTAAGCATCTGGCCCACACTTTTGGATCAGATGCGCAAAATCGGGATATTCTTCTCATGAAGATGTTCTCCTTTTCTCTTATGGACAAGGCCGCCCATTGGTATCAAACTCAGACCCGGCCGATCAACACTTGGGAAGAACTTCAATCCGAGTTTTTGAAAAAGTTCTTTCCCGTTGGTCGGACCAACGCCTTGCGCCATCAGATTACACACTTCACTCAACAATCAGGAGAACCTCTCCATGAGGCATGGGATCGTTTTCAGGATCTCATGAGGAAGTGCCCCCATCACGGAGTTCCTAAATGGGAACAAGTCCAATCTTTTTACCAGGGACTCCGTGAGGACATCCGCCTTTTCGTCAATGCAACCTGCGGAGGAAACATCATGGGTCAACATGAAGACACCGTATGGGAGATTCTCGAAAACATGTGCGAGAACTCCATCAACAATGACTCCATGGGATTATTCGACAGGACGAATACCCGCGCAGCGACGAATCTTAAGGGAGCACATGAGACGCAGGGCCTGTCCGCATCAGTCGACCTGGAATTAATGGCCAGTCGATTGGACAAGGTCTCAATTATTGAAAAGAAGGTGGATGAGCTGACTCAGCACTTGCAGCGAGCCACCTCTGCGCGTAACTCCTTTGCACAACCTCCTTCCACACAGGAGACTGTGCAAAACATCCTACACCGATCCTCCCCTGGGATGGATCCATATCCATCCCCATCTGATTCTTGGACTGGAAGATCATCCGATCCTTTCTTCACCAGCCGGGGGAACTCCATTCCACCTTTCCCTGATTCTCAGGAGGTTCCTCAGACCTGCGAGGACCTCAACGCCATCCAGAACGACCCATTCTCCAACACTTACAACCCTGGATGGCGAAACCATCCAAATTTTCAGTGGGCGGGAAATTCTCAAACCCAAAGACCACCTTTTCAGTCCCGCCCACAGCCCTCTCATCACTACCAGCCGCCTCAGCCTCGGCCCAACCCTACTTATCCATCAGGGCCAAATCAAGATCAAATGTCCTTAATCCTTCAGACTCTGGCTGACATTCAAAAATCGAATGCGGCCATTCAAAAACAGCACAAGGACGAGCTTACTGAAGTTAAAACTCAGCTGGCCCAGTTGGCAAATTCTCGCCAGCCAGGCACACTCCCTTCCCAACCCCTTCCTAACCCAAATAACGTGCCAACCCAGAAGCGCGTTATGAACCCAAATTTAGGCCACGCTCAATGGATTTATCAGGCCCCTACTGCCCCATCTCCAGACGAGACGGAAGCCTCAACTTCGCGTGCGGGATTTCAGCAGCAGCCACCCCTCCTACCAAACCCAAACCAAAATCAGGCCGGATTAAATTCTGTAACAACACGTAGTGGTAAGACAACTCAGGACCAGCATTATCCAAACCACGCCCAGCCTGATAACCATGACCCTAGGATAGTTAGCCAAGGTACCGCTGCTCCAGACCCACAACCTGGACCTATCCTAGAGGAACCAACCAAGATCCCGTTTCCCGAGGCCCTGACCAAGGGAAAGAAGACCACCAAACCCGTGGCCCCTGAGGAGGACCTGGTCAAGCTCTTTGAGCAGGTCCACATAAACATCCCCTTGATGGATGCAATCCACCACGCACGCCGGTGGGCCTGGACCCGGGCCTGACCCGAACCCGATTACCCGGTAGCGCTCTGGGAGAGCTTCCGAAGAGTGATTTCAGAGAGAGAGATACGCGGGGGAGGGGGGTAGAGTAGGTTTTTGCCTCTTGACGAATAAACTCTGAAGTGTGCAGGCCAAAGAAGAAGAAGCAGACCCGCTGAAGAAGAAGGAGCTGCTGCACTGTAGCGAAGGCATTGTTAAGTCGTCTCAGCACCGGGGCAGACGACGGAAGGTCAGCAGCCAAAGAAGAAGAAGACCCGCTGAAGAAGAAGGAAGAGCAACGGCCATCGCGAAAGAAGAAAAAGAGACGTCAAGGCAGGTGAAGACAAAGAAGAAGAAGGAATGAAGAGAAGCAAGAAGCAAGAAAAGAAGAAGACGATCTGATGAAAAAGAAAGAAAGGAAACAAGGAAGAACAGAAGAAGAAGAGCACGAGGGGAAAATCTGAAGAAAGCAGAAGAAAAAGAAGAAGAAGAAGAAGAAGAAGAACAGGAAGAACCAAAGACAAAGAGGAAGAAAGAAGAAAAGAAGAAGCCAATTTTTCATCTCTCTCTCTCTCTCTTTATTTTTGTAATAGAACTTGTATATCTCTAGAATACAACTTGCTCCCTGAGTTCGACCTCGGGAACTCTTTTATTTTTCCGAGTAAAAAATTTTATATGAAACGTTGGTAACAACCGGCTTTACTACAACGATAACAACCCGGTCAAACCCACGCTATCATTTTGGCAACCAAGATCCCGTTTCCCGAGGCCCTGACCAAGGGAAAGAAGACCACCAAACCCGTGGCCCCTGAGGAGGACCTGGTCAAGCTCTTTGAGCAGGTCCACATAAACATCCCCTTGATGGATGCAATCCACCACGTACCAGCTTATGCACGATTTCTAAAGAATATATGTACACCCCAGCGTAAGCCGCGAACCAAGGGAGGGAGCCCAATTGTTCTGTCAGAGCAAGCCAGCTCTGTAATCCTTAGTAGACTCCCACCCAAGGCAAAAGATCCTGGAACTCCCCTGATCTCCTGTAAGATAGGTGGTACCCAATTTGACAGAGCATTGTTAGACTTAGGTGCATCTATAAATCTGATACCCACATCCTTACTTAACCATCTGGAAGAATCTGAGCTGAAACCAACCAAGGTGACATTACAATTAGCAGATCGATCTATAAAGTCACCAAAAGGGATTCTCGAGGATGTTATCGTGAGAGTGCGGGATTTCTATTTTCCAGTGGACTTTATAGTCTTAGACATGGATGCACCTGAGAACCCTAGGGATACACCAATCATTCTAGGGAGACCTTTCTTGGCTACTGCTAGAGCCAACATCAGCTGTGAGGAGGGCCAAATAGAGCTTAAGTTTGGAGATCAAACACTGAAAATTGATATATTTAAGGCCCAGCAAGGAATTAATTGCGGCGTCATCAAGCAAATTTGTGACATCAAGACTTTGGTTGATGAATCACACCTCCAGAATGACTTGAGTATGCCTCATCAACCACAGAGGGATCTTGACCCGCAAACAGAGGAGTCCAATCCGGCTGTGAACAACCCAGTAACTCCCACCCTTGAACCTCACATCTATACTGAACCACCCGCTGCTACTGAAAACCCCATCCTCGAACTGAAACCCCTTCCTGCTCATTTGAAATACATCTTTTTGGGTTCTAATCAGACCCTTCCTGTGATCATCAATTCCAACCTCAATCCTGAACAGGAATCCCGTCTGATTGTTGTCCTCCAGCAACATCGCAGAGCCATCGGATGGACCCTCGATGATTTGACTGGAATAAGTCCCTCTTATTGTACTCATCATATCTATTCAGAAGAGGGCACACGACCTTCTCGTGAAATGCAGAGACGCTTAAACCCCAATCTGCAGGAGGTCGTGAAAAAGGAGATCATCAAGTGGTTAGATGCCGGGATCATCTACCCGATCTCCGATAGTCGTTGGGTGAGCCCGATTCAGGTCGTGCCTAAAAAGGCAGGACTCACCACTATAACGACTGAGACCGGAGAAATCATTCCTACCCGATTAGCCAACTCGTGGAGAGTCTGTATAGATTACCGTCGACTCAATTCCTCCACGAAGAAGGATCATTTCCCACTACCCTTCATTGATCAAATTCTCGAAAAACTAGCGGGAAATAGGTTCTTCTGCTTTCTTGACGGGTACTCCGGTTATAACCAGGTGGCAATCCATCCTGAGGACCAAGAAAAGACCACATTCACCTGCCCCTTCGGAACATATGCTTTCCGAAGGATGCCTTTCGGTCTTTGCAATGCACCCGCTACTTTTCAGCGATGCATGCTTGCCATATTCTCAGATATGGTAGGTGATTATCTGGAAGTCTTCATGGATGACTTTTCAGTTTTCGGAGCATCATTCGACGATTGCCTCCAGCACTTGGTCCAGATACTCAGGCGGTGCATCGACGTGAATTTGGTTCTTTCCTGGGAAAAGAGCCATTTCATGGTGCCTGAGGGAATTGTCCTGGGACACTCAATTTCGGAGAAAGGTATCCAAGTGGATCGAGCTAAGGTTAATCTGATTTCTCGCCTTCCTATGCCTAGCTCGATCAGGGACATCCGATCCTTTTTAGGGCATGTCGGTTTTTATCGACGATTTATCCCTGATTTTTCAAAAATCGCACGCCCCCTGACCACTCTTCTCTCCAAGGATGTTCCCTTCGAAATCTCCAAGGAATGCACTCAAGCATTTGAAATCCTGCGTGACCGAGTCACCCAAGCCCCGATCCTACAGTCCCCTGATTGGTCTCAACCCTTTGAGATCATGTGTGATGCATCCGACTTCGCTGTAGGAGCGGTTTTGGGGCAGAAAAATGACAAGAAACCTGTGGTCATTTACTACGCCAGCAAAACACTCGATGAGGCTCAGCGTAACTATACAGTTACTGAGAAAGAGCTGCTAGCTGTAGTATTTGCCCTAGAGAAATTCAGATCATACCTTCTGGGTTCCCATGTCATCATATACTCGGATCACACGGCTGTGAGGCATCTCCTTGCAAAGAAGGACGCGAAACCTCGATTGATCCGATGGATCTTGCTGTTGCAAGAATTTGACCTCGAGATTCGCGATAAAGCGGGAAAACAAAACGTGGTAGCTGATCACTTGTCCCGTCTTCCTTCTGAAATGATAGACCCTTCCGGACCCATCACTGAGCATTTTCCCGATGAGCACCTGCTGACTATGGGTACTAGCCTTCCATGGTTTGCTAATATTGTAAATTACTTGGCATCTCATCAGACCCCGTCCGATTGGCCGAAGGCCAAGAAAGACAAATTACGCTCCGATGCCAAGTATTACAATTGGGAAGACCCGTACCTCTTCCGCATAGGTGCCGATCAGATCATCCGGAGATGTATCCCGGAAGGGGAAGTCAACAATATCCTCTCTTTCTGCCATGACCAGGCATGCGGTGGCCATTTTGCCGGGCATAAAACCGCATCAAAAGTCCTCCAGTGCGGCTTTTACTGGCCCACACTGTTCAAAGACGCATACAGTCATTGCAAGGCATGCAGTCGTTGCCAGACTTTGGGCAACATGAGCCATCGCGACATGATGCCTATGCAACCGATTCTAGTATGCGAAATCTTTGATGTTTGGGGGATTGATTTTATGGGCCCCTTTCCTGTTTCGGATGGTTTCGAATACATTCTGTTGGCTGTGGACTACGTGTCCAAATGGATCGAAGCCATACCGACCCGAACCTGTGATCACAAAATCGTTCTCAAATTCATTCATCAACACATTTTCTCAAGGTTCGGGATTCCTCGTGCAATAATCTCTGATGGGGGGACCCATTTCACAAATGCTCAGTTTAGGTCACTGATGACCAAATACGGGGTGTCTCACCGAATCTCTACTCCTTACCACCCCCAAACTAATGGTCTAGTTGAGCTGTCGAATCGGGAGATCAAGAAAATCCTACAGGTCACTGTTCGACCTGACAGGAAGGACTGGTCGTCCCGACTTCCGGAAGCATTGTGGGCCTATAGGACCGCCCACAAGACCCAATTGGGCATGTCTCCCTTTAGATTGGTGTACGGAAAGGCATGCCACCTTCCCGTCGAACTGGAGCATAAAGCCTATTGGGCAGTACGGAACTGTAATCTAGATCTTTCTAAGGCTGGGACCCACAGAAAACTCCAAATCAGCGAGATCGATGAATTGCGCATAGACGCGTACGAGAACTCGCAAATCTACAAGGAGCGGGTTAAAGCCTTCCACGACAAACACATCTCAAGAAAGATCTTCCATCCTGGTCAAAAGGTCCTACTCTTTGATGCCCGACTCAAACTCTTCCCAGGAAAACTGAGATCTAAGTGGGTCGGACCATATTTGGTCCGACAGGTTTTTGGAAATGGAGCAATCGAAATCAGTCCACTCAGCCACGATTCTGAACCTTTCATCGTGAATGGTCAAAGACTCAAGCCGTTCATTGATGTAACTTCTACTGATTTGGCTGAGGCATCTTATATCCTCCGTTCCCCTTGAGCTTATTGCGCCCAGCCGATGGCGTAAAACTCAGCGCTTAACGGGAGGCAGCCCGTCATTCTCTTTGAAAACCTGAAACTTGTTCTGACACCTTTCAGCACTCGAAGTTCACCCTGAACTAAGACCCCCTAGGTTACAATGAGGACATTGCAAATCTTAGGCATGGGGGGGTAGGAAAGTGCAAAAACTTGTAAGAAAAGGTTTCAAACAAAAAATTCACATATGCCAAAAATACCATAAAAATTAAAAAATTTTTCGAAAAAGAATAAGAGGAAAAGAGGAGAAGGAAAATTTTGTGAAGGAGAGAAGAAACAAAATGAAAAAGGAGCACAAAATTATAAGAAAAGTTGATAGTCATTAGTAAGGAACTAAGGAATTAACCTAAGTTCTAGACCTCATTCAAGAAAATAACTGAAAAGTGCACAATAAGATTAGTAAGAATGCAAACCTTAGGCATTCTTGAATAGACTCTTAGTACTCATTAAGATCTGGACACTCCTCAAGAGGTTGAGGAAAATGAAAAGCTGAAGTATTAGGTCTAAGGCTTAGGAAGTATTCGGCCTCGTTAACTAATTTTTGGTTTACGGGACTCAGTAACCTAAGCACCCTAATCTCACACACAGCCTGGTTCAGTAAGCGTAAAAATCAGAATCACGCAGAAGCGTCGCAAAAATCTGAAAAGAACACCTAGAATAGGAATGGCCGATCAACACAAGTTGATTTGGACGAGTTCCCAGCGCGGAGAGGCGGGAAATCCCCTCGAAGATGCGTAACAAAATATCATCTCCTCGGTGCTTGTCTCTTAGGATATTTACATATCCTACGGGGGGCATGTAAGCACTCTGCTGGTTCAGATTCCATGGATGGCATTATCTCGAAGTGTCAATTGCCAGGGTCTGGATTCGGCCACGGAATACCATGGATGGGATTATCTCGAAATCTCAATAGCCAGGGTTCCGGGGGTTGCCATGGGCGGTGCTATCTCGAAGCATCGATCGCCAGGAACCTTCGAGGATTGATGATGGGAGCAAGGAATCTGATACAGACCGTGTTGAAAAGCTAATCCTAGGCTAGAACTAAAAAGAAAAAGAGAGAGAAAACTCTCCAAACAGAAAAAAAAAAAAAACTTTCTATCTCTCTCTTACAAAACGCACTGCGAACTGGGCCAGGGCTAAAATCATTTTAAGCACGGGTGCTTTAACCACGAAGTCCAATAAACCTTAGGTTAGTTCTTGCGGGCCTTAAAAACCTTTGCTAAAAGACTGAGGCTAAGGCTAGACAGATTTGGATCTTGATTGGTACTAGAGTATCTTTTAGGCCTATGGTCAGCATTCTAACCTAATCTATGCTCAAATAAAAAGGCACTTATCTAAAACCATTGAAAACTTCATGGTCTAGAACAAGGGTTGAAACCTTAAGTTGTTTGCTAAGGGACTAGCAAAAGCTAGGCATGGGGGTATGATGAGAACCTCATCATGAGCCATAACTAGCTCATTTTGACCCAATACAAAGGATAAAAGCTCCTACATATCTCAAGGAAAGGCTTAACTCAGAGAATTCTGAGTTTGAGAAGGAAACCAGTCATAAGGGGTAAAAGTACAATTTTACCAGTATAATCTGCATACAGGGTAAGTCAGGGCCCAAACATAGGTCAAAACAGCTTAATAAGAATAAAAGTGGGATGAGATGATCTAGCAAGGGCTACAGCACTTCCAAGGAACCAAATGATAATCTGTAACCCTAAAACAACCCACTTCAATTCACAAGGTTCGAGGCAAAGTAAAAATAGAATAAACCCTCTAAAATTCATAGAAAAATAATCTCTAGGGTTTAGAACCTTCAATTTGGCCTTTAGAACCCATTTTGACCTACATTGAGAACCATGCCCAATTAATAACTTAATTTGGGTTTTTGCGCAAATTGACCGGTCAAACAAGGTTTAATATGAAAATAAAATTCACCATCAGATTCCTTAGGTCCTAATTAGTCATGTATAAAAACTTGAGCCTAAGAAGAAACCTCCTTGACCGACTTCACACTTTGGTCCTCATATATTTACTCTTTGGCCCTCAACTTTTGAACCCTCGCATTTTGGCCCCTAACTCTCCTTCGTTCTTTGCAAACAGGTCCCTCCTGCAAAACCCTGCCAGCACCATGCTCCGGCGACCTTGCGCGGAGCATGGCGCCGCGCAGGGTGAGGTGGAGGACCTGGCAAGAGTACCGGGGGTGCCCTGCGTCGTCAGCCGTCGCAGGAGCACCCCCATGGTCATTGTAGCCCCCCATACCGGCCGTGCGAACGCACGGACGGTATGGGTTCGTATTCCGACCATTCTCCGGCGAGGGAGACACGTCGTCTCCCTCCGCCTTCCTCCCTGCTTCAACCCTATAAATACCCCCCGCCGCTCCACCGACGAAGGCAGCCTGGATCTGACGGAGAAAACCCCCAGCTTTCTTCTCTTCTTTCTCCGGCAGACGCTCACCAGCTCCGGCGACTTCCTCCCCCTCCACCTCTTCGCTCTGCCGCACTACCAGCAGCAGAGACTTCCTCCCCTGCTCTTCCCGCGCCACGCCGCACCTAGCTGGCGCCTCTCCAGCCCTCTGCTCGCCGCCGCCCCTCTCTCTGAGCATCATCTTCTCCGGCGACAGTCGATACGACTGTCGCCCTGTTCCTCCCCCTTCGTCCCTGCAGTTAAGCTAGACTTACTCCCCTTCTCCTCCTCTTTCTTTCCCCGCTTTCGATTTAGTCAATTAAGCCCTCTACCGACCCTGTTCACCCTCATCCTCTCCGCCTCCGACCACCCTCCGGCGAGCCGCTCCCATCACCTCAGCGACCCACACGGCTCGCCGACCACCGCAGAACCTCCGCCTCCTCACCCTGATCCTCTTCCGCCCCTCCACTTCCCACCAAACACCCTCTGCAGATCCACCGAACACACCCACTCCCTCGCTCACAGTTTGACCTAGGACGACCTGACAGCTCCATCTCGCCCCCTGCAGACCCCCTGACCACCTTCGCCGTGCCACGGCGAAGGTCCCCCGCCTGTCTGATTTGGCCGAGAGGCCGTGCTATTGATTTCAGGTTCCAGGCCTTGGCCGCCATTGGCGAGGAAGCTCGAAGCTTGCTCGAGGTTGCTCCAAGCCTAGATATCCCAGGTTGAAGAGCCACGGCCAGCGCGGAAGAGTCTTGCGCACACACCCCGGCCCTCAATTGGAGTTGCGCGCCTCAACAGCTGTTGCAATTGGAAGCGCCATCCCTGCTGCAGGCGTGAGAGAAACGGGTGCGCGGATAGTCCCACCTCGGAACCTTCTGAAGCCACACACCCACATAAATTGAAAAAGTGCCACCATCTGTTTGCCTCAGTTACCACGGGGTGAGGTCCCTCTCACCCGACCCGACCCGACTCGGCCTCGTCCGTGACCACGCTCCGCGGACCTGGCCCGACCCGATTAGACTGACCTGCACTCCTCGCCCACCACGCACGCCGGTGGGCCTGGACCCGGGCCTGACCCGAACCCGATTACCCGGTAGCGCTCTGGGAGAGCTTCCGAAGAGTGATTTCAGAGAGAGAGATACGCGGGGGAGGAGGGTAGAGTAGGTTTTTGCCTCTTGACGAATAAACTCTGAAGTGTGCAGGCCAAAGAAGAAGAAGCAGACCCGCTGAAGAAGAAGGAGCTGCTGCGCTGTAGCGAAGGCATTGTTAAGTCGTCTCAGCACCGGGGCAGACGACGGAAGGTCAGCAGCCAAAGAAGAAGAAGACCCGCTGAAGAAGAAGGAAGAGCAACGGCCATCGCGAAAGAAGAAAAAGAGAAGTCAAGGCAGGTGAAGACAAAGAAGAAGAAGGAATGAAGAGAAGCAAGAAGCAAGAAAAGAAGAAGACGATCTGATGAAAAAGAAAGAAAGGAAACAAGGAAGAACAGAAGAAGAAGAGCACGAGGGGAAAATCTGAAGAAAGCAGAAGAAAAAGAAGAAGAAGAAGAAGAAGAAGAACAGGAAGAACCAAAGACAAAGAGGAAGAAAGAAGAAAAGAAGAAGCCAATTTTTCATCTCTCTCTCTCTCTCTTTATTTTTGTAATAGAACTTGTATATCTCTAGAATACAACTTGCTCCCTGAGTTCGACCTCGGGAACTCTTTTATTTTTCCGAGTAAAAAATTTTATATGAAACGTTGGTAACAACCGGCTTTACTACAACGATAACAACCCGGTCAAACCCACGCTATCAACCCCCCTAACCTCCTCATCGTTCTTTGCAATTAGGTCCCTCCACCATTACAGTAGAGGGAATCCTACTCCGATGAGGTATCAAGGGAAAGAACTCTGTGATTCCTCAAACAATCCCTTTCAAATTTGAAAGGGATATTCTCTGAGAAATCTCCTCTCATGTGAACCCATTATCAAACCCTAATTCCTACCCAATCTCTCATGCGAACGCATGAGAGATTAGGGTCTCTCTGAGTTTCCATCTCCAGTGACATGACCGTGCTTGGAAGCTTGGCTTCCAAGCACAAGACCTCATGCCAGGGCCTATAAAAGCCTGCCCAGATCATTTCGCACCTCCCAAGCTTGAAATTGGCCTGAGATACCCCTAATTCTTCTCTCCCCCCTCTGGTCAACTACCTAGCAACCTCCGGCGACCCTTCTCTCTCTCTCATCACTCTACCATAATACCAGTGGCAGGGTTCTCTTTATCATCTTTGTCCGCGTCACGTCGCACCAACCAATGTCTCTACAACCCCTCATCGTCGTCGTCCTCCTCCCACTGGGTACTTCGTCTCCGGCGATAGCAATATGAGCAGGCCGCCTCCTCTGCATCGCCCTTCATCTATCCACACTCAGTTAGGTCCTCTCTCTCTTCTCATCATTACCCTGTCTTTTATTTTTGCAAGCACGCCTCGACGCTCGTAAACCACCACCACCTTCTCCACCTCCGGCCAGACCTCTGGCATGGTGTCCCCGCCGCTCCACGCTGTTGGTGCTAGAGCACCACAATCATTTGTTTTGATGATAACAAAACACGTGTTATTTAACATTTGCAATTTGAGTCCTAGATTTCAGGTCAATTGCAAATGTGGACGTATTTAGACGGAACTCCAGCTCGCATCCAGGATGGATTGGAGGAGCTTGAAGGAAAACAGAGGAGGTTCGCGTGGAGCAACAGATTGAAGATAGAAGACAAGAAGAATAGGATAGATTCTTTTTAATCCTTTCTTGTATCTCTTGTCTTTATTTTCTTGCTCTTTTTATTTTCCTTAGAAAATTATGTTAAAGAGCCTCAAAGAACCCTAACAGTAGTCCTAGGAACACCGGCACAACCCTAGGATACTTAGGTTTTCTGTAGAATACTTAGAAAACTAATATAGGGTTCAAGCAGCACTTCCAGACATCTAATTCCCGAAGCAGACGTCTGATAAAGTATTTTAAGATGTCTGACTGTTGTTTCAGACGTTTGATAACTGTTAGGCTGGACATAGTTAGTTCTGTCTGATGAAATCAGACGTCCAGACCCTTATACCAGACATCTTAGGAGACGTCTGATGGACTTGCTAGACGTCCAGATAGTGGACCGTTGGCTAGCTTACCAGGCACTCAAGATTATGACCGTTAGAGCCTTATCAGACGTCCTTAGGCCTTTCCAGACGTCTGATAAATGACCGTTTTGCCTCGGCTGACCCAAAATCTCTTCTCAGAGATTTTCTAGCCGTTGCAATGTTTGGAAATCAATTCCCATAGTAGAAGTAGGTTTCCAGACGTCCAGACATAGTTCCAGACGTCCTGTATGTCGTCTGATGGACTTGCGCAAAAACCCTGCTTAGATCTGATTCAAGTCTGGGAGAGACCCGCCCAAAATCAGACGTCTGACCTTGGAATCAGACGTCTTAAAGTGGCCTTCCAGACGTCTGATGCAAGAGTTAGACGTCTGATAACCCTGTCAAATGTAATCATTATCCTGATTTCGGCCTGATTCTCTTGGACTTTGTTCCCAACGGCTATAGAACCTTTCCTAAGCCTTCCAAAGCCTTCCTAAGGCCTCTATAAATAGAGGGGAGCCTTTACACACCAAGATACAAAAAGAGAAACATAACATATACTTGGATACACTTAGCTACACACTTTCACACTCTCTTGTGTCCAGAAAAGATCTTGCTCTCTAAGCTCAAGTTCTGCATCTTGAGAGCATCAAGCCTTCGCGCACCCGCTCTCCCACCGTTGTTCACGAGAGCGACATTGCGCCGTTGCGTGGCTCACGCACCCGCGTCATCTTCGATGCACTCCTTGCAAAGGGGAGTTTCCTAATTCCTATAGAAGCTTAGGTTTATTACTTTGTTGGCTCTATAGGTTTGTTGTTTATTTTATCTTTGTCTTTTGGTTGGGTATTCGCTTTGCAAATTCCCATCTCCTTCGTGGGATAAAATCCTTCTTGTGGAGAGAAGGGGTTGAGGAACGCTACCCTCGTACTTGTAGCGTGGTTGTATTGAGGTTGAATCACCCTCGTTTTAAGTGATTCGGTTTAGTGGATTTTGATCAACTAGGTTGATTGGAAAATCCTAACTCGAGAGGGTTAGGTGGTGGTTTTCACCTGATTTGGGTTTCCACCTAAAATTACTTGTGTACTTGTTTGTTTATTTTGTGAGATTGTATATTTTATTTCCGCATTTATTACGTCACCCCTCCTCGTAGGGCCAAAAAAAACCTTCAATTGGTATCAGAGCAGGTTCTTGCGAGTTCGGAGTAACACCCGGCAAGAAGATCATGGAGGGAAGCTGTTCCACAAGCAGGATTTCCGAGGGGCAGTCCACAACCCGTCCGCTGTTCTTCGACGGGAGCAACTTCCCCTACTGGAAGTTGCGGATGAAGACGTGGCTCCAAGCCACTGAATTCGAGATATGGGGATGTTGCGAAACCCCATATGAGATCTCGAAGCGACCCCAAGGAGGCTACTCGCAGCTGCAGATTCGAGAGCTTTCACTCAACGCAAAGGCAATGAATGCCCTGTATTGCGCATTGAGTCCGAAGGAGTTCGAGAAAATCAAAGAGTGCACCATCGCCCACGAGATATGGAGGAGGTTGGAAGGCACTCATGAGGAGACAAGCTCGGAGGAAGAAGAAGAAGGAAAAGAAGAAATCGCTTGCTTTGGTTTCATGGCCGGAGGAAGCAATAGCGACAGCGAAAGCGGAAGCGACAGCGACAATGAGGTAAGTTATGATTTACAAGAAGCTTTTAATGAACTATTTGAGATTAGTAAATCACTTAAAATAGAAAACAAAAGTATTAAAAAGAACCTTAGTTTTCTTAAATCTGAAAATGATAGGTTAGAAATAAAACTTAAGGACATAGAAACTAGTCCTAAGGATAATAACCTGTTATTAGAAAATCAAGACCTCATCAATGAAAATAATAAATTGATTGAGGAAAATGATAGTCTAAAGTTAGAAATCTCTAATTTAAAGACTAAGATGAATATTATAGAAAAAGAAATCGCATGTCTTAGGGAAAACTCTAACAAATTAATCAATAAAGTAGATAATTTTTATAGCCCTAAGGTTGAGAAAGGATCTCCGTCAAGGAGACCCGCTAACAAATCCGGATCCAAGCCCACTTGGATACCGAAAAAAGAATTAGAATCTTGTTTTGTAGGGTTCAGGGATAATTACAACATAAAGGACTGGACCTACAAGCTCAAGTCTGGTCAACTCGAGTTGGGAGAACCAAGGAGTAGACCAAGGAGGAGAACAAGAAGACCGATGAGACGGCGAACAAACGACGGACCCGTCGCACGTCGACCACCAGATTGGAGACCGGCGCCGATGCCCGGGCCTCCAAGCTACGGATGGGAGCCCCATCCGATGTGGCATCCACCATCACCATTCGGGCCATTTTATTGGCCATGGTAGGTGAGGTAAAACCATTTACCCTATCTTTTTATCATAATCATTTAGATAAGGGGAGTTAAAAAATGATGAGCTAATTGTCAATTTTTAAGGTGGAGATATAAGGTAGCTAATTTTCCTTTAGTAAGGGGGAGAAAAATAATAGCTATCTTGTTGTTACAAAAAGGGGGAGAATATCACCTTTGTTAAAATAAATTCATAGAAGAGCATGTTTTAAGGGGGAGTTATAGGAAATGTAAAACCAATCAAACCTTTTTGATAATGTCAAAAAGGGGGAGGATTTTTATGTATTAATATTTACGGTTTTGTCATCATCAAAAAGGGGGAGATTGTTGGTGCTAGAGCACCACGATCATTTGTTTTGATGATAACAAAACACGTGTTATTTAACATTTGCAATTTGAGTCCTAGATTTCAGGTCAATTGCAAATGTGGACGTATTTAGACGGAACTCCAGCTCGCATCCAGGATGGATTGGAGGAGCTTGACGGAAAACAGAGGAGGTTCGCGTGGAGCAACAGATTGAAGATAGAAGACAAGAAGAATATGATAGATTCTTTTTAATCCTTTCTTGTATCTCTTGTCTTTATTTTCTTGCTCTTTTTATTTTCCTTAGAAAATTATGTTAAAGAGCCTCAAAGAACCCTAACAGTAGTCCTAGGAACACCGGCACAACCCTAGGATACTTAGGTTTTCTGTAGAATACTTAGAAAATGAATATAGGGTTCAAGCAGCACTTCCAGACGTCTAATTCCCAAAGCAGAAGTCTGATAAAGTATTTTAAGACGTCTGACTATTGTTTCAGACGTCTGATAACTGTTAGGCTGGACATAGTTAGTTCTGTCTGATGAAATCAGACGTCCAGACCCTTATACCAGACGTCTTAGGAGACATCTGATGGACTTGCCAGACGTCCAGATAGTGGACCGCTGGCTAGCTTACGAGGCACTCAAGATTATGACCGTTAGAGCCTTATCAGACGTCCTTAGGCCTTTCCAGACGTCTGATAAATGACCGTTTTGCCTCGGCTGACCCAAAATCTCTTCTCAGAGATTTTCTAGCCGTTGCAACGTTTGGAAATCAATTCCCACAATAGAAGTAGGTTTCCAGACGTCCAGACATAGTTCCAGACGTCCTGTATGTCGTCTGATGGACTTGCGCAAAAACCCTGCTTAGATCTGATTCAAGTCAGGGAGAGACCCGCCCAAAATCAGACGTCTGACCTTGGAATCAGACGTCTTAAAGTGGCCTTCCAGACGTCTGATGCAAGAGTTAGACGTCTGATAACCCTGTCAAATGTAATCATTATCCTAATTTCGGCCTGATTCTCTTGGACTTTGTTCCCAACGGCTATAGAACCTTTCCTAAGCCTTCCAAAGCCTTCCTAAGACCTCTATAAATAGAGGGGAGCCTTTACACACCAAGATACAAAAAGAGAAACATAACATATACTTGGATACACTTAGCTACACACTTTCACACTCTTTTGTGTCCTGAAAAGATCTTGCTCTCTAAGCTCAAGTTCTACATCTTGAGAGCATCAAGCCTTCGAGCACCCGCTCTCCCGCCGTTGTTCACGAGAGCGACATTGTGCCGTTGCGTGGCTCACGCACCCGCGTCATCGTCGACACACTCCTTGCAAAGGGGAGTTTCCTAATTCCTATAGAAGCTTAGGTTTATTACTTTGTTGGCTCTATAGGTTTGTTGTTTATTTTATCTTTGTCTTTTGGTTGGGTATTCGCTTTGCGAATTCCCGTCTCCTTCGTGGGACAAAATCCTTCTCATGGAGAGAAGGGGTTGAGGAACGCTACCCTCGTACTTGTAGCGTGGTTGTATTGAGGTTGAATCACCCTCGTTTTAAGTGATTCGGTTTAGTGGATTTTGATCAACTAGGTTGATCGGAAAATCCTAACTCGAGAGGGTTAGGTGGTGGTTTTCACCCGGTTTGGGTTTCCACCTAAAATTACTTGTGTACTTGTTTGTTTATTTTGTGAGATTGTATATTTTATTTCCGCATTTATTACGTCACCCCTCCTCGTAGGGCCAAAAAAAACCTTCACGCGCCTCCATCCACCTCGCCAACTACCTCATGAGCACCGCCACACCTCACTAACCCTAACCTCTCACTCTAGTCACCACGCCAAGCCCCCAGCATTTCCGCTGAACACACCCACCTTTGCACTCACAGGGTGACCTAGGCACGCACGCTCAGGCCACCCCACGCCATGCCGACCACCGTACCACCTTCGCCGTGTTCAGGCAAAGCCCCTGCATTTTCTAATGAGGCCACAAGGCCATTTTCTTGCTGACAGGGTTTAAGGCCTTTGCCACCATTGACAAAGCAAGAAGCTTGCTTAGAAGCTTCACCCAAGACTCCTCACTCCAGGCAATCAATCCCAGGTTGCACAGATTCCTCTCGCGCACATCCTCAGCCCAGTAATTGGCATCGACGCCCATGTAGTTGTTGCAATTAGAGGAGACATCTACTGCGGGCACTCGCAAAGAAGGTGGGACAATATAGTCCCACCTTGGAAGTAGACGAGCTGAAGCAGCTAGATAAATTCCAAAAGTGATAGGGGCTTATCGCCTCCTGACCACAAGGTGAGGTCCCACTTGCCCTCACTGCCTCATCCGTGACCCCATTGCCTGCGGAGCTAGCCTTACCCATATACCCGATTAGCCTGCACTCCTCGTCCACCACGCACACCAGTGGGCCTAGTCTCGGGCGCGCATACTTGACTCGATAACCTAAGAAGGCTCTAGGAGAGTGAGCCTAAGAGAAAAGGAAGAAGAGAGATCGTAGGGGAGGGTAGGGGTAGGTTTTGCTCTCAGGAGAAGAAGAGGAAGCCAAGAAAGAGGAGGGCGGCAGCCAGAGAAGCTAAGGAAGGAGAAGGCAAGGCTGAAGAGGAGAAAGCTGAAGAAGAGCTAAAGTCAGAGATAGAAGGAAAGGAGAAAGAAGAGGAAGAAGAAGACAAGGGCCAGAGCAAAGAAAGAAGAAGTTGAAGGCACGAAGAAATCAGCGAAGAAAGTAGAAGAAGGAGATCAAAGACAGATAGCCAAGCAATTGAAGCACTGTAGCAAGTTTATATTTAAGACGTCTGATTTTCAAAATCAGACATCCATATTTTTTGTGCTTCTCCCTTATACATTGACATTGTGTTTTTGCACTATACTTTGATTTTTATTGCATATTATATTCAATCTTAAAGTTGTGTTCTTGATTTTTAAACCTTAATTTTCTCCCTGTGTTCGACCTCATACTTAAAACTTCAAGAAATAAAATTCATTTTTATACTACGACGCATTGATTTAACATTAATCTTGCCTCGCTAAAAACATTTTGGCGCCGTTGCCAGGGAGCAATGGGTGCTTTAGAAATCTTGATCACAACTTCTGATTCAATACTAACTTGATACATCTCTTTTGTTGTGATTGTTTCAGGGGAGAAGATTCAAAAGAAGGCAGCCGCACAACAACCACAACTAGGGAAGGTAATCTCTGATTAGCCCTTTCTCTTAATCCCCTCATTCTAAAAAGGGAAAAACAATGAAAAAAATCAATTTAGGGCTACCTGCATTACATATTTAGCTAATTCGCCCAAGTTGCCTGATTTTGATTTCAACAAATATTGAACTGTGCATCCATTTAAGGTAACTAGGGCTACCACCTTCTTGAATGAGCCCGAGATACCATATCTGTGGCAACTAAATTGGACCACAATTAGAGCCAAAGGAAGGATTCCAATTTAGGGTTTTAGAGACATATCTTTCTAAGCAAGAATCAATTTTCCAAAAAGAGCTATGCCTACATCTTGATTGAAAAGACTTATTCAAGAAAAACCCTAAAGTTCAAGCTCTTAAGTTCACTTGAACTGTAAAAAAAAAGGACCTAAAGCTCTCAAAGGACAAATAGGTGAAGTTGACCTCTTGTTAGGTCAACTAACCTTGAAATTAGGTCACCTTTTGCACTCAAAACATCTAAAGTTCAAGTGGAATCCTAAGTAACTTTGATCTTAAATAAAAGTGGTAGACTTAAGAGGTCAAGGTCCCCATTCTGGTCTACCTGGAATCTCAGTGACAAGAGAGGTCGGGTGGGGGAAACCCTGTAACTCGTGAGGACGCTCTACCATGTAGGGGTCTTTGTGGGACTCTCCCTCTCTGGCTGCCTATGTATTTCTCAGGTGGACAGCTTTTCTGATTAAGTGGTATCGTCCACCCCGAACCTCAATAGTCATCCAAATTTTTTGGGTGTCTTGATTGGGTTCAACACATTCTAATCTCATCTAAACCATCAGTCCATGTTTGGTAGGAGGTCCTTGAGACCATCCTTAAGACCTCCTTAAGTGATCCACTCCCACCAAGGCCAAGTCTTGACGTCCGTGTTTGTGCAGCAACCCCACCACATAGACCTCTCCTCTGATCCATCAGAACTGAATTCTCCTTCTTCCATCATCATGGCACAAGTAGTTGAAGAAGAGAACAATTTTGAACACCAACTCCAGCGCCTAAATGATCTATTTTAGAACTTTGTAAACCTGCCGCAGTGTCATATGATGTGAGATCACTATAATCCCACTACGGTGGTGATTTTACCTCGAGTCCAAATCCCAGCTGGAGGTCTTGAATCTGAACTCAAGCCCAACATGATTCATGCTATCCCAAAATTTCATGGGCTTAACTCCGAGGATCCTTTCTAGCACATCAAACAACTCAAACATCTGGCCCAGATCTTCAAGTCAGATGTACAAAACTAGGATATTCTTCTTATGAAGATGTTTTCCTTCTCTCTCATGGACAAGGTAGCTCATTGGTATCAGACTCAGATGCATCCAATCAACACGTGGGTTGAACTGCAATCCAAATTTTTGAAAAAGTTCTTCCCAGTTGGTCGGTCGAATGCCTTGCACCACCGGATCACACACTTCACTCAGCAATCTGTAGAACCTCTTCATGAGGCATGGGACCGTTTCTTGGATCTCATGCGAAAGTGCCCCCATCACGTAGTCCCTAAATGGGAACAAGTCTAGTCTTTTTACCAGAAATTCCGTGAAGACATTTACTTATTCGTCATTGCAACCTGTGGAGGAAATATCCTGGGTCAACACGAAGACACTGTGTGGGAGATTCTTGAGAATATGTGCGAGAACTCCATCAATAATGACTCCATGGGCTTATTCGACTAGACGAATGTCCGCCCATCGACGAATCCAAGGGGAGCACATGAGACGTAGGGCCTGTCCGCATCTGTCGACTTGGAACTGATGGCCAGTTGGTTGGACAAGGTCTCTCTCATAGAAAAGAACGTGGATGGGCTGACTCAACATCTGCAGTGAGCCACCTCTACGCAAAGCCAGTTTGCACAGCCACCTCTTGGGAGGGAAATTGTGCATAACATCTATCACCGATCTTCTCAGGGGATGGACCCGTATCCACCCCCATCTGACTCCAGGATCGAAGGAAACTCCGATCGAATCTACTCTAGTTGGGGGAACTTTGAACCCTCCTACTCTGATTTTCCTGAGATTCCTCAGACCTACGAGGACCTCAACGCCATCCAGAATGATCCATTCTCTAATACGTATAACCCTTGATGGCGGAATCATCCCAACTTCCTGTGGGTAGGAAATACTCAGAATCAAAGACCACCTTATCAACCCCGTCCACAAGCTCCTCGTCCATATTATCCGCCTCAGCCTTGTCCCAACCCCACTTATCAATCTGGGCCAACCTGATGAGAGCCTCATCATGAGCCATAACTAGCTCATTTTGACCCAATAAAGAAGATAAAAGCTCCTACATAACCTAGAAGAAGGCTTAACTGAAGGAACAAGTGCTCTGAGAAGAAAACATGAAATAAAGGTTAAAACTACAATTTTACCATTGCAGTACATAAACGGGATTTCTCAGAAGCAAAACATAGGTCAAATGGTCCAAATAAAATAAAAAGTGGGTTGAGTTAATCAGAAATGGGTTCATGTGCAATCTAAGAACTAAATGACACTAGGTAACCGTAAAATAGACCCGCTTAAATTAACAAGGTTTCGGTCATAAAAAAAAACAAGTAAACCCTCTAAAAATCATGGAAAAACATCCTCTAGGGTTTAGAACACTTAATTTGGCCTTTGGAACCTAGTTTGACCTAGATTAAGGTCCTAGCTCTTCAATTAACCTAATTTGGGTTTTTAAGCAAAATGTCTAGTCAAACGAGGTCAAACCTGAAATCCAACTTCTCCATTGGATTCCTTAGGTCCAAATTAGGTTTATACCAAAATTTGGACCTAAGGAGAGGTCATCTTGACCTACTTTGCAATTTAGTACACCCAAATCACAAATTGGTCCCTATCTTTTGAATACCTTTGCAGAGAGCCCCCGAGGTTCGTCGCCTCCTTTGCAAACCGGTCCTGCCGCCATTGCTAGGGCAGAACCGAGCTCCGGCGAATTTTCGAGAGAGATTGCTCTCTAATTACTCAGAGATTCTCCCCCAGAAATGGAAGGGGGATTCTCTGAGGAATTCCCTTCCTTCTAAAGCCAATTACAATCGCTGGTGTGAACCCAATCTCTCGTGCGAACGCACGAGAGATTTGGGTATCCACCTTCCTTCCATATCCAGCGAGCCGGCAGCATTGATTGCGCGGTCTCCACGCGCTGGTAGGTGTGGCCAGCACCTATAAAAGACACCCCAGACCCTGCCGCAGAAGGCAAGCTTGATTTTGACGGAGATCCCTTCCAAACTCCTCCCTCTCCCATCTCCGGCCAAATGACCCACAAGCTCCGGCGACCTCCTCCCCTCCTTCTCGTCGCTCTGCTGCCATACCAGCAGCAGAGTCCTCTCCGCCTCTTCCTCCCGCGTCGCGCTGTACCCCGCGTGCGCGCTTCTGACCTCGTCTTCGTCGCCGCTTCCTCCCTCAGGGTCTTTCTTCCCCGACGACGGCAGTTACCAGCCGTCCTCTCCGCCGCCTCCCTTCCTTCCAGACAACCACGGATACGTTCTCCATCCTCTCCTCTCTCTTTTCCCCCAACTATTTCACTTGATTACCCCTCGACAGTACCTAATCGCCTCCATCTTCCTCGCCTCCGACCTCACTCCGGCGATCCGCCCACACCACTCCGCCACTCCACATGGCTCGCCAACCACCTCGAGAGCTCCGCCTCACCACCAGGAACCCATTCCACCCCATCACTGCCACTCTAGACCTCCACAAGCACCCCCGACCAACCCACCATCTCCGGCCACAGGTTGACCTAGGCGTGCACGCCTAGGCCGACCGGCAACCTGCAGCATCACCCACCGCCTTCGCCGTGCTGCGGCGAAGGTTTCCAGCTATTCTGATTGGGCCAATAGGCCATTCTGTTGGATGTCAGGTGTAAGCCCTAGCCTCCATTAACTGCCGAAGCTGCAGGGAGCTTGGAGCAGCAGCAGGCGTCAGGCTTCCCAGGCGGCAGGTGCAGCAGATTCTCGCAAGTGTCGCGAAGCAACCGAGGCCAGCCAGTAGCGCCAGCAGAGTCAACAGCTTGGGCAATTGCATGCGAGAGTCTGCGGGCGCGCGTGAAATCAGGGCGGAACCTTTAGTCCCACATCATGGGATTGCAGCACTCAGGTACGCTATAAATTGTACTTGTGCTTTAAGTCGGTTGCCTCCGTAAGCACAGGGGTGAGGTCCCTCACTGCCCTCACACACGCCTCGTCCGCGGCTTGACCTCGCGGATCTGGCTGATCTGACCCGACCTAGACCTACGCACTCCTCGCGCATCACCACTTGCCGGTGCGCCTGGTCCCGGGTGCGAACCCGACCCGACTACCCGTGTGGCTCTGGGAGAGCGTCCGTGAGTGCATTGCTTCAGAGAGAGAGAGACGCTTGGGTAGAGGGACGGGGGTAGGTTTTTGCTACTGTGTGGTGTGTGCAGGAAGGAAGAACTGACCCAGGCAGCGAACACTTAGTGGCTGCAGAATAGGAAGAGAAGAAAGAAGAGCCTGTGTAGCAGTGAAAGGAGAATTCTTCGCAGAGAAGAAGAAGAAGGAAGACAAGGCAGAAGAGAGAGAAGAACGAAGAAGAAGACAAGGGAAGAGTGCAAAGAGATCAGAAGAAAAAGAAGAAGAAGAAAGAAGAAAGGCAAGGCAGGAGAAGAAGGAAAGATACCAGAAGCAAAGGAAGGAGAAGAGCCACGAAGAAGAAGAGAGAAAGAGAGATCACATTTAAGACGTCTGATACACAAATCAGACGTCCAATTCTACTTTTTTTTCCAAATCCTTTTTTTTAAAATTCTCTCTTTGAATGAGTTATATTTGCATTTAAATAGTTGTATTCTTTGGTTTTACAAAGTACTGAGATTGCTCCCCGTGTTCGACCTCGGATACTTCGGTCTTCGAGTAATAAAATTCTTTATATTTGTTTAGACATTTTGTCGGTTATACTACAATGTGACATCCTTTAAATCCGCACAAAACGTTGAGAACATTTTTTGGCGCCGTTGCCGGGGAGCAACGGGCACTTTTAAAACTTTTGAGTACAACTTTTCTATCTAATATCCGACTTAACTTCTCTCTTTTGTTGTGTTCAAGCAGGGAAAGCAAAACAAAAAGGAAAGAATAGCAACTGCACAACAGACTCTCCAAGGAACAGGTAATCTACATAAGCCCTCTCTCTTAACCCTCTCGTAATCTAAAAAAAGGAAAAAAAAAAAGAGGGAAATCAACTTAGGGCTACCTGTTTCATATTTAGTAACTCATCAAGTTGCCTGATTTTCATTTCAACATATTTTTATCTGTTCATCCAACTAAGGCAACTAGGGCTAAAACTTTCTTGATTGAGCCCTAGGTGCTAATTTCTAAGGCAACTAAATTGGACCCACTAGAGCCAAGTTAGGGATTGCAAAGCTAGGGTTTTTAGAGACACATATTCTCTAAAACAAAGAAACAAACTTTCCAAAAAGAGGTGTGCCTAAACCATGTTTGAAACGATTTATACAAGAGGAACCCTAAGCAAATCAGGCTGATAATCCATTTGAACCATAAAAGGAAGGACCTAAAAGCTCTCAAAGGAACAAGAGGTGAAGTTGATCCCTTGGGTCAACCAACCTTAATATTAGGTCACTTTTGCACTCAAAATACTTAAAAGTTCAAGTGGAACATTAAGCACCTTGATCTTAAAATAAAAAAAGGTAGACTTAAGAGGTCAAGATCACCATTCTGGTCTACCTGGAACCACAGTGACAAGAGAGGTCGGGTGGGGGAAACCCTGTAACCCGTGGGGATGCTCTACCGTGTAGGGGTCTTTGCGGGTCTCTCCCTCTCTAGCTGCCCAGGTATTTCTCAGGTGGACGATCTTCTGATCCAGGGGTCCATCTGCCCCGAACCTCTATAGTCACCCAACAATTCTTGGGTGTCTTGATTGGGTCCAGCACCTTCTAATCTCATCACATCTTTCGGTGCATGTTCGGTAGGAGGTCCTTAAGACCACCTTTAAGACCTCCTTTAGAAATTCATTCTCGTCGAGGCCAAGCCTCGACGCCCTTGTTTGTGCAGCAACCCCACCACATAAATCTTTCATCTGACTCAGACCCTGATTCTCCTTCTTCTCCCATCATGGCACAACCCATTGAAGAGGAGAATAACCTTGAACACCATCTTCAACGCTTGAACGATCTCTTTCAGAACTTTGTAGACCCACCACAGCGACCTATGATGCGAGATCACTATAATCCTGCTGCGGTGGCAATCGAACCCCGAGTATGAATCCCAATTGGAGGACCTGATTCTGATTTGAAGCCCAATATGATTCATGCCATACCGAAGTTCCATGGGCTTAACTCTGCGGATCCATTCCAACACATTAAACAACTCAAGCATTTGGCCCAGACCTTCGGGTCAGATGTACAAAATCGGGATATCCTACTCATGAAAATGTTTTCGTTCTCCCTCTTAGACAAGGCTGCACACTGGTATCAGACTCAGACCCGCCCGATCAACACATGGGAGGAATTACAGTCCAAATTTTTGAAAAAATTCTTCCCTGTTGGCCGGACGAATGCCTTGCGCCACTAGATCACTCATTTCACTCAACAACCGGGAGAACCTCTTCACGAAGCTTGGGATCGATTCCTAGATCTCATGCGAAAGTGCCCCCATCACGGAGTTCCTAAGTGGGAACAAGTCCAGTCTTTTTACCAGGGACTCCGTGAGGATATTCGTCTATTCGTTAATGCAACATGTGGAGGAAACATCATGGGCCAACACGAGGACACGGTGTGGGAGATTCTCGAAAACATGTGCGAGAACTCCATAAACAATGACTCCTTGGTCTTATTCGATAGGACGAATGCCCGCGCATCGACGAATCTAAGAGGGACACATGAGACGCAGGACCTGTCCACTTCTGTCGACCTGGAACTGATGGCCAGTCGGTTGGACAAGGTCTCTATCATAGAAAAGAAGATGGACGAGCTAACTCAACATTTGCAGCAAGCCACCTCTGCACAAAACTCTTTTGCATGACCTCCTCTGGCAAGGGAAACAGTGCAAAACATCTATCACCAACCTGCCAAGGGGATGGACCCATATCCACCCTCGTCTACCTCTCAGACCGGAGTGACCTCCGATCCCTTCTACTCGAGTTGGGGGAACTCTGAACCCTCATATTCTGACTTTCCTGAGGTTCCTCAGAACTGCGAGGACCTCAACGCCATCCAGAATGACCCATACTCCAATACCTACAACCCTGGATGGCGAAATCATCCTAACTTTCAGTGGGCGGGAAATTCTCAAAAACCACCATATCAACCCCGTCCACAAGCTCCTCGTCCATATCAGCCGCCTCAGCCTCGGCCCAATCCCACCTACCAATCCGGGCAAAATCAGGATCAACTGACTCTTATCCTTCAAACACTGGCTGACATTCAAAAGACGAATGCGGCAATGCAAAAACAGCACAAGGACGAGATCACAGAGGTTCGCAACCAACTGGCCCAGATGGCAAATTCCCGCCAACCTGGCACCCTTCCTTCGCAACCTCTGCCCAACCCAAATAACGTACCGACCCAGAGGCGCGTTATGAATCTGAATCCAGGCCACGCACATTTGATTTATCAGGCCCCTGCTACTCCATCACCAGACGGGATGGAGGCTTCAACATCTTATGCAGGATTGCAGCAGCAGCCACCCCTCCTACCTAACCCAAACCAAAATCAGGCCGGATTAAACTCTGTAACAACACGTAGTGGTAAAACAACACAAGACCCACATTATCCGAACCACTCCAAGCCTGATAATCGCCAAGACCCTAGGGTAGTCATCCAAGATACTACTGTCCCAGATCAAGAACCTGGACCTATCCTAGAGGAACCAGCTAGGATCCCATTTCCTGAGGCCTTGACCAAAGGAAAAAGGACAACCAAACCTGTGGCTCCTGAGGAGGATCTGGTCAAGCTCTTTGAACAGGTCCAGATAAACATCCCGTTGATGGATGCAATCTGCCACATACCGGCTTACGCAAGGTTCTTGAAAGACATATGTACACCTAAACGTAAGCCGCGAACCAAGGATGGGAACCCAATCGTACTATCAGAGCAAGCCAGCTCTGTCAACTTGAGCAAACTCCCACCTAAGGCTAAAGACCCAGGAACTCCCTTGATTTCTTGTAAAATTGGTGAAACCCAACTTGATAGAGCCCTACTAGACCTAGGTGCCTCCATAAATTTAATACCTACATCCCTCCTTGACCACCTTGAAGAATCTGAACTTAAACCCACTGAGGTGACATTGCAGTTAGCCGATCTATCCATCAAGTCACCTAAAGGAATACTTGAGGATGTCATTATTAGGGTACGAGATTTTTATTTCCCAGTGGACTTCATAGTACTGGACATGGATGCACCTAAGAACCCAAGGGACACACCAATCATATTAGGGAGACCCTTTTTGGCCACTGCTAGGGCCAATATAAACTGCGAAGAGGGCCAGATAGAATTAAAATTTGGGAATCAAAATCTGAAGATTGACATTTTCAAGGCCCATCAAGGGATTAATTGCGGGGTTATAGAGGAAATTTGTGATGTCGAAGTCGTGGTGGATGAACTGCATATAGAGGACAACCTGATTATTCCTGATCAACCACTAGAGAATCAAAAACCGCTAACAGAGGAGTGCAGACAAGATCTAGACACACCTATGACTCCTACCATTGCTCCCGATACAAACCCCGAACCACCCGCTGCTGCTGACAATCCTGTCATGGAACTCAAGCCCCTTCCCGAACATCTAAAATATGTCTTTTTGGATTCAAATCAGACGTTTCCTGTGATTATCAATTCTCGACTCACACCTGACCAGGAACTCCGTTTGATTTCTGTTCTCCAGCAACATCGTAGAGCCATTGGATGGACTCTAGATGATTTGACTGGTATAAGCCCTTCATACTGCACACATCGAATCTACACAGAAGAAGGCTCACGACCTTCAAGAGAAATGCAAAGACGCCTAAACCCTAACCTACAGGTGGTCGTGAAAAAGGAGATCATTAAGTGGTTAGATGCAGGGATCATCTACCCGATCTCTGACAGTCGTTGGGTGAGTCCAACACAAGTGGTGCCTAAGAAGGCAGGACTTACCATCATCACGACTGAAACCGGGGAAGTCATTCCTACCCGAATAGCTAATTCGTGGAGAGTCTGCATTGATTACAGAAGACTAAATTCCTCCACGAAGAAGGGTCATTTCCCACTACCGTTTATTGATCAGATCCTCGAGAAACTAGCGGGAAATAGATTCTTCTGCTCTCTTGACGGGTACTCCAGTTACAATCAGGTGGCAATCCATCCAGAGGACCAAGAAAAGACCACATTCACCTGCCCCTTCGGGACGTACGCGTTCCGAAGGATGCCGTTCGGTCTCTGCAATGCACCTGCAACTTTTCAGCGGTGCATGCTTGCCATATTCTCAGATATGGTAGGTGATTATCTGGAAGTCTTCATGGATGACTTTTCAGTTTTTGGACAATCATTTGACGATTGCCTCCAACACTTGGTCCATATACTCAGGCGGTGCATTGAGGTGAATTTGGTTCTTTCCTGGGAAAAGAGCGATTTCATGGTGCCTGAGGGAATTGTCCTGGGACATTTAATCTCAGAGAAAGGCATCCAAATGGATCAAGCTAAGGTTAACCTGATTTCCAAGCTCCCTATGCCTAGCTCGATTAAGGACATCCGATCTTTTTTGGGGCACGTCGGTTTCTACCGTCGATTCATCCCTGATTTCTCCAAAATCGCGCGCCCCCTGACCAATCTTCTCTCCAAGGATGTGCCTTTCAAAATTTCCAAGGAATGCACTCAAGCATTTGAGATCCTGCATGACCGAGTCACCCAAGCCCCAATCCTACAGTCCCCTGATTGGTCTCAACCCTTTGAGATCATGTGCGATGCATCTGACTTCACTGTAGGAGCGATTTTGGGGCAGAAAATTGACGGGAAACCTGTGGTCATTTACTACGCCAGCAAAACACTGGATGAGGCTCAGCGTAACTATACGGTTTCTGAGAAAGAGCTGCTGGCCGTAGTATTTGCCCTGGAAAAATTCAGATCATACCTTCTGGGTTCCCGTATTATCATATTCTCGGATCACACAGCTGTAAGGCATCTCCTTGCCAAGAAGGACGCGAAACCTCGACTAATCCGCTGGATCTTGCTGTTGCAAGAATTTGACCTCGAGATTCGCGACAAGGTGGGAAAGCACAATGTGGTAGCTGATCACTTGTCCTGCCTTCCTTCTGAAATTATTGATCCTTCCGGACCTATTACAGAACATTTCCCTGATGAGCACCTCCTGACTATCAGTACAAGCCTTCCATGGTTCGCCGATATAGTTAATTACCTGGCATCACATCAGATTCCGCCCGATTGGTCGAAGGCCAAAAAGGACAAATTGCGTTCCGATGACAAGTATTACCTATGGGAAGACCCGTATCTTTTCCGCATTGGTGCTGATCAGATAATCCGACAGTGCGTCACGGAAGTGGAAATCAAAGACATACTCTCATTCTGCCATGACCAGGCATGCGGTGGACATTTTTCTGGACATAAAACCGCATCGAAAGTCCTCCAGTGTGGCTTCTACTGGCCCACAATTTTCAAGGATGCATACGATCACTGTAAGGCATGTTCCCGTTGCCAGACTCTGGGCAACATGAACCATAGAGACATGATGCCTCTACAGCCGATCTTGGTATGCGAAATTTTTGATATTTGGGGGATTGGTTTCATGGGACCCTTTCCGACCTCGGATGGCTTCGAATACATCTTACTTGCAGTTGACTATGTGTCCAAGTGGATAGAAGCCATTCCGACCCGAACCAACAATCATAAAGTCGTTATAAAATTCCTCCATCAAAACATTTTCTCAAGGTTCGGGATTCCGCGTGCTATAATTTCCGACGGAGGGACCCATTTTACGAACGCTCAGTTCAGGTCACTGATGACATAGACGGGGTGTCACACTGAATCTCTACTCCTTACCACCCCCAAACTAATGGTCTAGCTGAGCTATCTAACCGAGAGATCAAGAAGATCCTTCAGGTTATTGTTCGACCTGATAGAAAAGATTGGTCTTCTCGGCTTCCAGAAGCATTGTGGGCCTATAGGACAGCCCACAAGACCCAATTAGGAATGTCTCTGATGTAAACACAATTACACTACTTAAAAGGTCTATTTTTGCATGTTCTTAAGCATAGGATTGCATTTCATGATATAAATATTGCATAGCATGCATCATTTTGCATTTAGAGTAGTTTGAATAAAATGGAGGTTAATTGTCTCCTTTTATGTGCTTGGACTGGGCAAAAATTTTATCGGGGCCTCAGATCAAAGATCCAACCGTATGGATGTGATCAGGGCGACGATTGGAGTTCAACGACTCCAAGATCGCCCTAATCAGGCATCCGTAGCATCAGATAGAGACCGGGGAACCCTAGAAGATCAAGGGTCAGGATGGTGTAAATCCACACTTCGGATGACAAATCCGACCGCACGGATGAATTCGGATGGACGATCGCAGCCCAACGACACAAAAATCGAGTCAATCCGACATCCGTGGCACCATCTACAACTTCCAGAAGATGGACGGCCAAGATGGCGCCACGTGGCACCATCTCAGTCGCCCAAACGGCCACATGGATCTTGTGAATACCGCGCACCCGTCTCCTCTCCACCGTTGGATTTCGATCCAACGGCTGCGGTCGCTCGCCCTTAAAAGCATCCGTGCGACCATTTCGTCCGCGTAGCGTAGCGGCGACGCAGCTGCGGGCGAAGCAGAGGTTGCGGGTTCTAGCCGCGGTGAGGGGGTGGAAGGCGCGGCGAGCGGGCGCGGACGAGTGTCAGATGAAGATCCAACGGTTGCGCACGCTCAATTAGGACGACGCGCGATTGGACGCCGGGTGTAACGCGCGACAGCATGCGGGCGGGCGCGCTACGCAGCGGGCGTGGACGCGATTTAAGCCGTCCGATCTCGCGATCGGACGGCTGAGACTTCGTGGACGTGTGTAGGCGTTACGCGCGCGGGCGGGCGTGGGGGCGGCGGCGACGGCCACGTCCGGGCTTTAGTGACGGATTTATCCGTCACTAAAGACCCCTTATTTATTATTTTGAAGATGTAATGTCCATTTTGCCCCCACTCCTTGCAACTATAAAAGGAGACCCCCTCCATACGAAATTTTCATCCCTTCTTTCTCCTCTCTACCCCTCCAAAGCTCAAGAGAAGCTTGTCCCACACCCGGGATGCTTCCAGCGAGATAAAGTCCAAATTTTCGTCCCCCTTCGAAAGTGGATCCCGCGACGACGATGGAGTGCTGCTTCGTTCCCATTCTTCTGCTTCGTCCTCCTTCGTCCCGCTTCATTCACCTTCGTCCAGGCGTCGTCCCGTCCGGCTCGTCCTCCAAGCGACCGTCGAGGAGGATTCTCTCTCCCTACTCTTTTTACTGCTTTCTATAGTAGTCGCTTTATGCTTTCTAGTTGTAACGAACGATATCTTTTATGATAAATTCCTTGTCTATTCTACATCTCATTTTGATTTCCATGTGTAGTATTCTCTCTCTCTCTCTTACTCTCTCTCTCTTCTATTTTGTTGTAGATACTTAGATAGTTTAAATTGAATTTCTTCGTGACAAAATAAAAACGAAACGCGAAGTTTTTAAATCAAACGTCCGCCTCCCTATGTTCGACCCGAAATTTTAATTTCGGTATAAATTTTATTTGTTGAACACGAATCCTTTGCTTTCGAACTACAACGACAGGTTTTCCAAAATCGAACACGTTAGCGTAGCTTCGTAATCGTTCAACATTTTGGCGCCATTGCCGGGGAGGCAACGATCTTTGATTTATCTTCGCATTTTGTAACTTACAAATCATTTACTTCACTTTTCTCCTTTCTTATTGTAATTGCAGGTACTCTTTCGAGGCAGGCAAAAGCGGTAGATTGGAGTAAAGTGCTGTGGAAGGTTTTGTAAGTTATCCCCCACCTCCCACCCATTAGATTTCATTTCATAACATAATAATTCAAACATCAATCAACCTAGGTGTTCTTATAAACTCTAAGGTCAGATTGTTTGTTGTTTGACATCCATACTCACTCCAACCCCCACATTAAAAAAAAAAAAAAATCTCACAGAGGTACACAACCTCATCTGATTTTCAAACTCAACCGGT
Source organism: Thalassia testudinum (assembly GCA_037157565.1). Taxonomy (NCBI): domain Eukaryota; kingdom Viridiplantae; phylum Streptophyta; class Magnoliopsida; order Alismatales; family Hydrocharitaceae; genus Thalassia; species Thalassia testudinum. Next base: position 59,575,437 of record JAZHRO010000015.1, read on the forward strand.
AATCCAATCTTAGGAGCCGGTACACACATCTAAACACATAATTGAGTAGAAATCAGATTAGGTAATCATTTGTGTGCCTAATTAAGTGGTGCAACAGGCCAATTGTTTGAGTTGATTGGGCCGCACCACTTCAAATAAAATCAACTCATCAAGTAGCTGCCAATTAGGTTCAACTCTTAGGGATTTACCAGGCACTCCACATTCTTTTTAAACTTTAAAGGAAAACATATTCACCTGTGCTTGTAAAACTTGGTGTGCCAACGAAACTTGATTGAAAACACCTAAAGTTGAATCCTAAAAGCTACTAAGCAAGATTTGAATCTTAAAATTCACCACATCAAAAACAATCTTTCTTGAAAATCACTGGTTGTGCACTCACACACAAATCAATCAATCATTAAGGGCACAACCCACTTAAAGGGCCCATCACATTCCAAAGCACATTCAAACCTAGCCCTAAATAAAATAAAGTAGACGTTGGCCTTAAGGATTGGACTCGCTCTTCAGAACCCAGAACGAGATTATTTTCGATTAGTCTGTTTCTACTGTTCAATCTGATGTCTAGCTAGGGGAGAAGAGTCAAACGATCGTGGCTGGGGGGTACACTAGGAACCGGAGGCGTAAGCTGAAGGAAGAACCTTCTCCCCAGTCCCTCCTTCTAACTGGTTGGATTGAACAGACGGAAGTAGATCAAATCGTTCCTTTATCTCAAGACGGGTTTTGAGAGTCTGTAGGTCTTTAGGCTAACATATTTAAGGACAGGTTTGATTGTTTGTATTGCAGGGCACCTTTCTTCCTCCCGTGTATCATGAATCCTTCCACATATTTCACGCATTCCCGCTCTTTCCCTCCTGTTGTAAATTATCCTCAACATGACGATTATCCCAACTCGTATTGTAATCGACCATCAGTTAGTTGGGATAATTCGGATTGGGGATACAATTTCGGACCCCCGTGTTTAGGGTCTAACCCTGAACACTTTGATTCTCAATTCTATCCTTCTCAGAGTTGCATCGATTATAGATCGTCCTCCTTTCATGAACAACCTAATGCAATCTACAATCAAGAAGGATACACTGATCCTTACCCATCCTCTGATTTCACTTCCTTTAGGTCATCACCATCTTTTGAACAATCTGAAATGACCTATTATCAGGATGGGTATAACGAATCTCAATTCGTTAATTCCTCTACATTGATGTCAAACCCGCCCAACCCTGAACCAACTCATTTGGTTCAGGTTAATCAGGTTCAAGATAAGGTTCTAGCTAACTTGAGGAATATCATTCAATCTTTAGAAGTTCAGCCAATACCTTGCATTGAGAGATTGGAGCCCCTGATTGAAATGATTGATGATTTAAATAAGTCTTTGTTGGATTGGCTCCAGGATGTTAAGGATAAGAACCCGGGTGAGTTTCTACTTGGGAAATTAGCGAAATTGAGGATGAGATTTGTAGTTGCTTTGATTCAATCTTGGAATAATTCCCAGGATGAACTCTCTTCAGGAAAGCCAATGACAGAACCCGCTCAGGCACCTGTTGGGGGGGACACGTGTTACGAAGCTGACCAGATTGAATTAAAACAACCAATTAAGGATGATCTGATTTCTTCACCTGAAATCCCTGAGCCGGGTTACGAGGAAACGTATGTCTCCTTGGAACGCAAAGTGACAAATGATTTTGGGACATACATTGATACGGATCTTGATGGTGAAGATTCAAGTTGCGAAGTCTCACGCGAGTTTTCAGATCACGATTTTTGTGAGACGATTGGGCCTGAGGAATCTTATAGATCATTTGATAGCCCAATTACTGAGGAAACTGATCTTATTAGGGCACACATTACGGATCCATAATTGCATTTTCTGGAAGAATCAATTCAATGCCCTGATTATCAGTTACACCCTGTTAAGCTTATTGATGATTCTAATTCTGAGATAATTAGACCCAAGTCAATTTTGATTCTGCCACATCATTTAGACTTGGAGATTTCAGACGGGGTGATGAATATACAAGAGGTCCTGGAATTTGATACACTTAATGAGGAGGATAGGAGCGGGGATGTTCTGATTAGGGAAGTTAATTTTGGAGGAAATGGAAGATTGAGTCGAAGGGTTCCTTTTAAGCTGAAACCATCAAATCAGAACCCTTACGACATTTGTTTCGAGGATGTTCAACTCAAGCACACATTCAACGATTATCCTTTTGAGCTTCAATTTTCTATAACCCGACTTTTTGGTCTTGGGTTGCATCCTCAGAAATCGCAGGCCCGATCCCGCTTACATTCTGATTTTAGGTTTTGGGTAATTTTTATCCAGAACCTAAGATATTCTCGATTATGGGGTGTGGGTCTGCACCACAATCTGGTCCACATCTGTGGACCTCTGCTGACAGGTCAGAGGATTCTTCTGTTCATTCTAATTCTGACCTGCACATGTGAATTCTTCATTTCTTTTCTTTGTATAGTGTGCCTAGCTGAAGGCACTAAGCTCAGCACTTATACAGTTCTTTTTTGTTTTCATCTTGGAGCGGACCTGATATTCACGCAATTCAGGTGCTCTCTGCACTTTTCCACTCTGTTTTATGTCTTTTTAATACAATGAGGACATTGCATTAGATAGGCATGGGGGGGTAGATATTCATCTCTGAATTCATTCGTCAGCTCCGTAGATTTATTTATTTTCTTTTATAAAAAAAATAAATAAAAATTTCAGAATTAGGAAAGAGAATTTGGGTTTAAGAAAATTTTCAATCTTAGGAAATACTACATTAGGATCTGAACACAAAGACCCCTCAGGTCTTTGGACTTAATTAGCCTGTGTATCCACTAAAATGTGGATTTGTCTTTGAGTCCTCGCCATCTTAATTCTATTATAAGTGGAATAAATAAGTTTGGGTGATAAGTACACGACTTATCAACCCGCCCTCTGATTTGAGGGAATTTCGAGTCTTAAGCATCTATACACTTTCTTTGCACTGACTCGTTGTTCGGCGATTTTTACGGAAATTGGATAGCTAATGAACCTTCTAGGGTGATATGGCTGGCAAGTTATCGTGGGTAACAGCCCATAGGTAGGTTGTCCAGAGCCCAGTCACTGGACCTTTCTCTTTTTGCTGCATTTAGGTAAATCTTAGACCAGGGAAGCCACCTACTTAAAAAATAAAAAATAAAAAAAGAAAAAATCAAAAAGGAGAAAAGAACAAAAAGAAATAAGCCACACTTCGCCGCACGAGTATGGATGGCAAGTTGTCGGTGGTAACAGCTCATCGACCGGTTGTCCAGAACCCAGCTCAGAAAATGAACTAAAAATTCCCAAAACACTTAGGAAGGAGAGGAGAAGTAGAATAAACCGGGGAGATATACACTGGATTCACCCTTGTGTTGACCCCGTTAAAAAATAAAAGTAGGGAGAAAGCTACCGGTTGTAACGATACACCTTTAGGCAGAATTCTTTTTGAGGTCACCTAGAGGCGTAGAAATCCGAAGTCCGTTCTAATTGCCGGTCAACGAGTCTATCACAATCACAATAAGATGCTTAAAACTTAGGGTTCTCATCAAATCTTGGGTGAGTTGAATGGTCGTAGAAAGCCACTCTTGAACCCTAAAATTTGAAAATCCAAAAAAAAAAAAATTAGAAAAGAGTAAAAAGAGAAAAAGGAATTTTTCTTTGAATAAGGCGAGGGCTTGAGGCGGTCTGCATTTTGGCTGATACCCGGGCACTGTTGTGTCTTTGAAAGTTCAGTTCCTAAGTAGACAATTTCTTAATGATTGAAAGTGACTTAGGTCCAAATAATCCAACATAATTCTTTTATAAATAGCATATAGTTTTTGCTAGGGACTAGCAAAAGATAGGCATGGGGGTATGATGTAAACATAATTACACTACTTAAAAGGTCTATTTTTGCATGTTCTTAAGCATAGGATTGCATTTCATGATATAAATATTGCATAACATGCATTATTTTGCATTTAGAGTAGTTTGAATAAAATGGAGGTTAATTGTCTCCTTTTATGTGCTTGGACAGGGCAAACATTTTATTGGGGCCTCGGATCAAAGATCCAACCGTATGGATGTGATCAGGGCGACGATTGGAGTTCAACGACTCCAAGATCGCCCTAATCAGGCATCCGTAGCATCAGATAGAGATCGGTGAACCCTAGAAGATCAAGGGTCAGGATGGTGTAAATCCACACTTCAGATGATAAATCCGACCGCACGGATGAATTCGGATGGACGATCGCAGCCCAACGACACAAAAATCGAGTCACTCCGACATTCGTGGCACCATCTACAACTTCCAGCAGATGGACGGCCAAGATGGCACCACGTGGCGCCATCTCAGCCGCCCAAACGGCCGCATGCATCTTGTGAAGACCGCGCACCCGTCTCCTCTCCGCCGTTGGATCTCGATCCAACGGCTGTGGTCGGTCGCGCTTAAAAGCGTCCGCGCGACCATTTCGTCCGTGTAGCGCAGCGGCGACGCAGCTGCGGGCGAAGCAGAGGTCGCGGGTTCGAGCCGCGGTGAGGGGGTGGAAGGCGCGGCGAGCGGGCACGGACGGGCATCAGATGAAGATCCAACGGTTGCGCGCACTCAATCAGGATGACGCGCGATTGGACGCCGGGCGTAATGCGCGACTGCACGTGGGCGGGCACGCTACGCAGCGGGTGCGGACGCGATTTAAGCCGTCCGATCTCGCGATCGGATGCCTGAGACTTCGCGGACGTGCATAGGTGTTACGCGCGAGGGCAGCCGAGCGGGCGCGCGTGGGCACGGCGGCGACGGCCACGTCGGGGCTTTAGTGACGGATTTATCCATCACTAATGACCCCTTATTATTATTTTGAAGATGTAATGTCCATTTTGCCCCCACTCCTTGCAACTATAAAAGGAGACCCCCTCCATACGAAATTTTCATCCCTTCTTTCTCCTCTCTACCCCTCCAAAGCTCAAGAGAAGCTTGTCCCACACCCGGGATGCTTCTCGCGAGATAAAGTCCAAATTTTCGTCCCCCTTCGGAAGTGGATCCCGCGACGACGACGGCGTGCTACTTCGTTCCCGTTCTTCTGCTTCGTCCTCCTTCGTCCCGCTTCGTTCTCCTTCGTCCAGGCGTCGTCCCGTCCGGCTTGTCCTCCAAGCGACCGTCGAGGAGGATTCTCTCTCCCTACTCTTTTTACTGCTTTCTAATATAGATTTACTGCTTTCTAGAGTAATCGCTTTATGCTTTCTAGTTGTAACGAACGATCTCTTTTATGATAAATTCCTTGTCTATTCTACATCTCATTTTGATTTCCATGTGTAGTATTCTCTCTCTCTCTCTTACTCTCTCTCTCTCTTCTATTTTGTTGTAGATACTTAGATAGTTTAAATTGAATTTCTTCGTGACAAAATAAAAATGAAACGCGAAGTTTTTAAATCAAACGTCTGCCTCCCTGTGTTCGACCCGGAATTTTAATTTCGGTATAAATTTTATTTGTTGAACACGAATCCTTCGCTTTCGAACTACAACGACAGGTTTTCCAAAACCGAACACGTTAGCGTAGCTTCGTAATCGTTCAACAGTCTCCCTTCATACTAGTGTACGGGAAGGCATGTCACCTCCCCGTTGAATTGGAGCATAAAGCCTATTGGGCAGTACGGACCTGTAATCTCGACCTTTCTAAGGCTGGAACCCACAGAAGGCTTCAAATGAGTGAGATCGAGGAATTACGCCACGACGCGTATGAGAACTCGTGAATTTACAAAGAACGGGTTAAAGCTTTTCACGACAAACACATTTCTAGAAAGGTCTTTCATCCTGGTCAAAAATTTTTACTCTTTGATGCCCGACTCAAATTATTCCCAGGAAAGCTAAGATCCAAGTGGGTCGGACCCTACCTAGTCCGACAAATCTTCGAAAATGGAGCCATTGAAATCAGCCCACTCAGCCACGATTCTGAACCCTTTGTCGTGAACGGTCAGAGACTCAAGCCGTTCATTGACATGACTGATATAGATTTGGCTGAGTCATCCTTTACCCTCCATTCCTCTTGAGCTCATTGCACCCAGCCGATGGCGTAAAACTCAACGCTTAACGGGAGGCAACCCGTCATTCTTTGAAAAACCCGAAACCGTTTCTGACATCTCTATGCGGAACTCATATTGCACTTTAGGGTTCATCCATTAGAACAGCCGACTTCACCTCAGGTATACCTACCCGAGATTAGAAATCATTCGCAACAAGTCACTTCGACCCATTCACTCACCACACACCTGTCCTAATACATGAACTAAGCTGAATTCGAACCCACCTAATTTACAATGGGGACATTGCAAATCTTAGGCATGGGGGGGTATGAAAGTGCAAAATGTCAAATGTCAGAAAATTCATATCAAGAAAGGGTTTCACAAAAAAAAAAAAGAGACTTGATAGAGGGGAGGAACAATTTAGGGTCATACAAATGAGAGGAAGAAAAGAAAGAAAAATGACAAAAAAGAGCACAAAATGAAAATGAAAAGAAATAGTCTTTAGTAAAAGATTAAGGGGTTAACTGAAGTTCTAGACCGAATCAAGAAAAAGAAAAGAAAAGTGCTACGGAGATATAACAAGATATTAGCGGGAACGCTGGTCTTAGGCCTTTCGGGCTAGTACCTTTAGCTTAAAAATTCATGTATCCATTAAAATCTGGATAATCCTCAAGAGGTTGAGGAAAATGCGAAGCTTGAGTATTAGGTCTAAGGCTTAGGAAGTATTCGGCCTCGTTAACTGACCTCCGATTTGCAAGATTCGGTAACCTAAGCACCCAAATTCACACACAGTCTGGTTCAGTGCGCATAAACATCCAAATCACGCGAAAAGCGTTTAATGTTCTGAAAAAGTCACCTAGATTAGGAACGGTCAATCAACACAAATTGATTTGGATGAGTTCCCAGCGCGGAGAGGCGGGAAATTCCCCTCGAAGATGCGTAACAACATATCGTCTCCTCGGTGCTTGTCTCTTAGGATATTTAAATATCCTACCGGGGGCATGTAAGCACTCTGCTGGTTCAGATACCATGGGAGGCATTATCACGTCGATCGCCAGGGTCTGGATTCAGCCACGAAACGCCATGGACGGGATTATCTCGAAATCTCGAAAGCCAGGGACCTTTGAGGATTAATGATGGGGACGAGGAATCCGATACGGACCGTGTTGAGAAGCTAATCCGAAGCTAGAAATAAAAAGAAAAGAGAGAGAAAAGCTCTCCAAACAAATAAATCTTCTATCTCTCTCTTACAAAAAATGCACTGCAAACTGAACTTAGGTTAAAAATGTCTCAAGCACGGGTGCTTTAACCGTGGTGTCCAACAAACCCTAGGATAGTTTCTGTGGGCCGTAGAAACATTTGCGGAAGACTAAGGCTAAAGAGGAACAGGTCCAGATTTTGGTTGGTACTTGAGTACCTCTAGGCCTATTGTCGGCATTCCCACCTAATCACAAAAGAAAATGAGAAGCACTTATCATTGTTGACAGATACTCAGGGTCTAGAACGGAAGTTAAAACTTTGAAATTTTTCTAAGGGACTAGCAAAAGCTAGGCATGGGGGTATGATGAGAGCCTCATCATGAGCCATAACTAGCTCATTTTGACCCAATAAAGAAGATAAAAGCTCCTACATAACCTAGAAGAAGGCTTAACTGAAGGAACAAGTGCTCTGAGAAGAAAACATGAAATAAAGTTAAAACTGCAATTTTACCATTGCAGTACATAAATGGGATTTCTCAGAAGCAAAACATAGGTCCAATGGTCCAAATAAGATAAAAAGTGGGTTGAGTTAATCAGAAATGGGTTCATGTGCAATCTAAGAACTAAATGACACTGGGTAACCCTAAAACAGACCCGCTTAAATTAACAAGCTTTCGGTCAGAACAAAAAGCAAGTAAACCCTCTAAAAATCATGGAAAAACATCCTCTAGGGTTTAAAACACTTAATTTGGCCTTTGGAACCTAGTTTGACCTAGATTAGGGTCCTATCTCTTCAATTAACCTAATTTGGGTTTTTACGCAAAATGTCCAGTCAAACGAGGTCAAACCTGAAATCAAACTTCTCCATTGGATTCCTTAGGTCCAAATTAGGTTTATACCAAAATTTGGACCTAAGGAGAGGTCATCTTGACCTACTTTGCAATTTAGTACACCCAAATCACAAATTGGTCCCTATCTTTTGAATACCTTTGCAGAGAGCCCCCTAGGTTCTTCGCCTCCTTTGCAAACCGATCCTGCCGCCATTGCTAGGGCAGAACCGAGCTCCGGCGAAGTTTCGAGAGAGATTTCTCTCTAATTCCTCAGAGATTCTCCCCCAGAAATGGAAGGGGGATTCTCTGAGGAATTCCCTTCCTTCTAAAGCCAATCACAATCACTGGTGTGAACCCAATCTCTCGTGTGAACGCACGAGAGATTTGGGTATCCACCTTCCTTCCATATCCGGCGAACCGGCAGCGTTGATTGCGCGGTCTCCACGCGCTGGTAGGTGCATCCAGCACCTATAAAAGACACCCCAGACCTTGCGGCAGAAGGCAAGCTTGATTTTGACGGAGATCCCTTCCAAATTCCTCCCACTCCCATCTCCGGCCAAACGACCCTCAAGCTCCGGCGACCTCCTCCCCTCCTTCTCGTCGCTCTGCTGCCATACCAGCAGCAGAGTCCTCTCCGCCGCTTCCTCCCACGTCGCGCTGTACCCCGCGCGCGCGCTTCTGACCTCGTCTTCGTCGCCACTTCCTCCCTCAGGGTCTTTCTTCCCCGACGACGACAGTTACCAACCGTCCTCTCCGCCACCTCCCTTCCTTCCAGACAACCACAGATATGTTCTACATCCTCTCCTCTCTCTTTTCCCCCAACTATTTCACTTGATTACCCCTCGACAGTACCTAACCGCCTCCATCTTCCTCGCCTCCGACCTGACTCCGGCGAGCCGCCCACACCACTCCGCCACTCCACACGGCTCGCCAACCACCTCGAGAGCTCCGCCTCACCACCAAGAACCCATTCCACCCCATCACTGCCACTCCAGACCTCCACAAGCACCCCCCGACCAACCCACCATCTCCGGCCACAGGTTGACCTAGGCACGCACGCCTAGGCCGACCGGCAACCTGCAGCATCACCCACCGCCTTCGCCGTGCTGCGGTGAAGGTTTCCAGCTATTCTGATTGGGCCAATAGACCATTCTGTTGGATGTCAGGTGTAAGCCCCAGCCGCCATTAACAGCCGAAGCAGCAGGGAGCTTGGAGCAGCAGCAGGCGTCAGGCTTCCCAAGCAGCAGGTGCAGCAGATTCTCGCAAGTGTCGCGAAGCAACAGAGGCCAGCCAGTAGCGCCAGCAGAGTCAACAGCTTGGGCAATTGCATACGAGAGTCTGCGGGCGCACGTGAAATCAGGGCGGAACCTTTAGTCCCACATCGTGGGATTGCAGCACTCAGGTACGCTATAAATTGTATTTGTGCTTTAAGTCGGTTGCCTCCGTAAGCACAGGGGTGAGGTCCCTCACTGCCCTCACACACGCCTCGTCAGCGGCTTGACCTCGCGGATCTAGCTGATCCGACCCGACCTAGACCTACGCACTCCTCGCGCATCACCACTTGCTGGTGCGCCTGGTCCCGGGTGCGAACCCGACCCGACTACCCGTGTGGCTCTGGGAGAGCGTCCGTGAGTGCATTGCTTCAGAGAGAGAGAGACGCTTGGGTAGAGGGACGGGGGTAGGTTTTTGCTACTATGTGGTGTGTGCAGGAAGGAAGAACTGACCCAGGCAGCGAACACTTAGTGGCTGCAGAATAGGAAGAGAAGAAAGAAGAGCCTGTGTAGTAGCGAAAGGAGAATTCTTTGCAGAGAAGAAGAAGAAGGAAGACAAGGCAGAAGAGAGAGAAGAACGAAGAAGAAGACAAGGGAAGACTGCAAAGAGATCAGAAGAAAAAGAAGAAGAAGAAAGAAGAAAGGAAAGGCAGGAGAAGAAGGAAAGATACCAGAAGTAAAGGAAGGAGAAGAGCCACGAAGAAGAAGAGAGAAAGAGAGATCACATTTAAGACGTCTGATACACAAATCAGACGTCCAATTCTACTTTTTTTTCCAAATCCTTTTTTTTTAAATTCTCTCTTTGAATGAGTTATATTTGCATTTAAACAGTTGTATTCTTTGGTTTTATAAAGTACTGAGATTGCTCCCTGTGTTCGACCTTGGATACTTCAGTCTTCGAGTAATAAAATTCTTTATATTTGTTTAGACATTTTGTCGGTTATACTACAACGTGACATCCTTTAAATCTGCACAAAACGTTGAGAACACAACCCAAGCAGATCAAATGACTCTTATCCTTCAGACTCTGGCTGACATTCAGAAGATGAATGCAGCTATGCAAAAACAGCACACGAGATCATAGAGGTTCGCAATCAACTCGCCCAGATGGTGAATTCCTGCCAACCTGGCACACACCCTTCGCAACCTCTACTGAACTAAAGGCTCGTAATGAACCCAAATCCGAGCCAAGCCCACATGATTTATCTGGCCCTTCTGTTCCATCACCCGACGGGATGGAAGCTTCGACATCATATGCAGATTTCAACATCAGCCACCAATTTTATCAACCCCAAACCAAAACCAGGCAGGACTAAACTCAGTAACAACCCGTAGTGGTAAAGCAACTCAAGACCCACCTTATCCAAACCACTCTAAGCCTGGTAGTAACCCATGCCCTAGGATAGTTATCCAGGACACCCCTGTCCCAAATCAAGAACCTGGACCTATTCTAGAGGAACCAATCATGGTTCCATTTCCCGAGGCCTTGACCAAGGGAAAGAGGATAAACAAACCCGTGGCTCCGGAGGAGGATCTGGTAAAGCTCTTTGAATAGGTCCATATAAGCATCCCCTTGATCGATGAAATCCGCTACGTATCGGCTTACGCATGATTTCTAAAGGATGTGTGTGCACCCAAGCATAAGCCACGAATCAAAAGTGGGAGTCCGATTGTACTGTTAGAGCAAGCCAGCTCTGTAATTTTGAGCAAACTCCCACCTAAGACAAAAGACCCTGATACTCCCCTGATTTCATGTACCGTTGGTGATACCCAATTCGATAGAGCCTTATTAGCTTTAGGTGCCTCCATAAACCTAATACCTACATCCCACCTTGACCACCTTGGGGAATCTGAGCTTAAACCAACAGAGGTGACATTGCAGTTAGCTGATCGATCCATTAAGTCACCTAAAGGAGTACTAGAGGATGTCATCGTTAGGGTACGGGATTTCTATTTCCTGGTGTATTTTATTGTCTTGGACATGGATGCACCTGAAAACCCAAGGGATATAACAATTATACTAGGGAGACCCTTTCTGGCCACTGCTAGGGCCAATATAAACTGTGAGGAGGGCCAAATTGAACTGAAATTCAAGAACCAAACACTGAAAGTTGACATCTTTAAGGCCCAACAAGGGATTAATTGTTGTGTTATAGAACAAATATGTGACATCAAGGCCGTGGCTGATGAACTGTATATCGAGGATAACCTGATTACTCCCAATCAACCACAAGAAGATTAAAACCCGCAATCAGAGGGGTCTGACCATGATCTAGATACACCCATAACTCCTTTCCTTGCTCCTGACACACACCCTGAACAGCCCGCTGCTATTGATAACCCCGTTCTGGAACTCAAGCCTCTTCCTGACCATCTGAAGTACGTCTTTTTGGGTTCCAATTAGACGTTTCCTATGATTATCAACTCCAAAATCACACATGACCAGGAATCCCATCTGATTATTGTTCTCTAGCAACATCGTGGAGCCATATGATGGACTCTCGATGATTTGACTGGTATCATCGCTTCTTACTACACACACCATATCTACACCCAAGAGGGCACACGACCTTCCCATGAAATGCGGAGATGTTTAAATCCTAATCTGCAGGAGGTCATGAAAAAGGAGATCATTAAGTGGTTAGATGCAGGGATCGTCTACTCGATCTTCGATAGTCGGTGGGTGAGTCCAATCCAGGTTGTGCCTAAGAAGGCACGACTCATCGTTATCACAACTGAAATTGAAGAAGTCATACCGACCCATGTAGCGATCTCATGGAGAGTTTGCATTAATTACAGTAGACTCAATTCCTCCACAAAGAAGGATCATTTCCCACTCCCGTTTATTGATCAGATCCTCGAGAAACTAGCGGGAAATAGGTTCTTCTGCTTTTTGGATGTGTACTCTAGTTATAACCAGGTGGCAATCCATCCTGAGGACTAAGAGAAGAGCACTGTCACCTGCCCCTTCAGGACGTACATGTTCCGAAGGATGCCGTTCGGTCTCTGCAATGCACCCGCTACTTTTCAGCAGTGCATGCTTGCCATATTCTCAGATATGGTAGGTGACTATCTGGAAGTCTTCATGGATGACTTTTCAGTATTCGAAGAATCATTTGATGATTTTCTCCTGCACTTGGTCCAAATCCTCAGGCGATGCATTGACGTGAATCTGGTTCTTTCCTGGGAAAAGGGCCATTTCATGGTGCTTGAAGGAATTGTCTTGGGACATCTTATTTCAGAAAAAGGCATCCAAGTCGATCGAGCCAAGATGAACTTGATTTCCATACTCCTTATGCCAAGCTCGATCAAGGACATCCGATCTTTTCTGGGGCACGTCGATCTTTACCGTCGATTTATTCCTGATTTCTCAAAAATTGCGTGCCCCCTGACCTCTCTACTCTTTAAGGATGTACCTTTCAAAATCTCCAAGGAATGCACTCAAGCTTTTGAAATCCTCTGTGACCAAGTTACCCAAGCCCCGATCCTACAGTCCTCTGATTGGTCTCAACCCTTTGAGATCATGTGCGATGCATCAGATTTTGCTGTAGGAGCGGTATTTGGGTAGAAAATTGACGGGAAACCCATGGTCATCTGCTATGCTAGCAAGACACTTGATGAGGCTCAGCGTAACTACACAGTTACTGAGAAAGAGCTACTAGTCAGTATTTTCCCTAAAAAAATTCAGATCTTATCTCTTGGGTTCTCGTGTTATCATTTACTCGGATCACATAGCTGTGAGGCATCTCCTTGAAAAAAAGGATGGGAAACCTCGATTAATCCACTGGATCTTGCTGTTGTAAGAATTTGACCTCGAGATTCGTGACAAAGCGGGAAAATAGAACATGATAGCTGATCACTTGTCCTGCCTTTTGAAATCATCGACCCTTCTGGACCCATCATGGAACATTTTCCTGATGAGCACCTTTTGACTATCAGTACAGGGCTTCCATGGTTTGTTGATATAGTAAACTACCTAGCATCACATCAGATACCGTCCGACTGGCCGAAGGCCAAGAAGGACAAATTACTTTCCAATGCCAAGTATTACTTCTGGGAAGACCTGTATCTTTTCTGCATCTGTGCTGATCAGATCATTCGACAATGCATCGTGGAAGCAAAAATTCAAGACATACTGTCTTTCTGCCATGACCAGGCGTGCGGTGGACATTTTTCAAGTCATAAAACCACAGCAAAAGTCCTCCAGTGCGGCTTCAATTGGCCCACAATTTTTAAAGACGCATACAATCACTGTAAGGCATGCACTCATTGCCAGACCTTGGCCAACATGAGCCATCGTGATATGATGCCTCTATAGCCGATTCTGGTATGCGAAATCTTCGACATATGGGGGATTGATTTCATGGGACCCTTCCCTATTTCGGACGGCTTCGAGTACATTTTACGAGCTGTTGACTACGTGTCCAAATGGATCGAAGCCATTTTAACTCAAACCAGTGATCATAAAGTAGTTATCAAATTCATTCATCAAAACATCTTTTCACGGTTTGGGATTCCATGTGCTATAATTTCTGACGGAAGGACCCATTTCACTAATGATCAGTTCAAGTCACTGATGACCAAATATGGGGTGTCACACCGAATCTCTACTCCATACTAGCCCCAAACTAATGATCTAGCTAAGCTATTAAATCGAGAGATCAAGAAAATCCTCCAGGTTACTATTCGACCTAACAAGAAGGACTGGTCATCTCGGCTTCCGAAAGCTTTGTGGGCTTATAGGATAGCCCACAAAACCCAATTAGGTATGTCTCCTTTCAAACTAGTGTACGGGAAGGCATGTCACCTCCCCGTCAAATTGGAGCACAAAGCCTATTGGGTAGTATGAAATTGCAACCTAGATCTTTCTAGGGCAGGAACCCATAGAAAGCTTCAAATGAGTGAGATCGATGAATTACACCACGATGCGTATGAGAACTCATGAATTTACAAAGGGTGAGTTAAGGCCTTTCACGACAAGCACGTATCTAGAAAGATCTTCTATTCTGGTCAAAAAGTCCTACTCTTTGACGCCAAGCTTAAACTGTTCCCAGGAAAGCTACGATCAAAATGGATCGGACCCTACCTAGTGCGATGAATCTTTGGAAATGGAGCCATTGAGATCAGTCCACTCAACCATGATTCCAAACCTTTCATCTACTCAAACTGTTCATTGACTTGACTGATACAAATTTGGCTGAGATATCATTTACCCTCCATTCTCCCTAAGCTCATTGCGCCCAGCCGATGGCATGAAACTCAGCGCTTAATGGGAGGCAACCCGTCATTCTTGAAAAACCTGAAACCTTTCTTGACATTCCTATGCTGAATTCATATTGCACTTTAGGGATCATCCATTAGAATAGCCAACCCTACCTCAGGTACCCATACTCGAGTCCAAAAATCGTTCGCAGCAGTCACCTCAATTCGTTCGCCCACCCAAAAGCTATTCTAATGAACGATTTAAGCTGAATTCGAACCCACCTAATTTATAATGGGGACATCACAAATTTTAGGCATGGGGGGGTATGAAAGTGCAAACATCATGAAAACTCATCTCACAAGAAAAGGTTTCAACAAAAAAATCACATATCACAAAAAACACGAAAAAAATAAAAACAATCTTGAAAAGGAACAAAAAAAATACTGAGGGGAGAGAAAATTTTGAGGCCATACAAACCATGAGGAGAAAATGAGGAGGAAAAGAGTAAAATGTCAAAAAAAGAGCACAAAATGAAAAAGAAAAAGAGAGATAGTCATTAGTAAGAAATTAAGGGATTAACCGAAGTTCTAGACCATATCAAGAAAAAGAAAAATTAAGGAAAAAAGTGCTAATGAGACACAAAAGAGATTAGTAAGAACGTTGATCTTAGGCCTCTTGGGCTAGACTCTTAGGCTTAAAAATTCAAGTATCTGCTAAGATCTGGATAGTCCTCAAGAGGTTGGAGAAAATGCGAAGCTTAAGTATTAGCTCTAAGGTTTAGGGCGTATTTGACCTCGTTAACTAACCTTTGGTTGGCGGGACTCCATAACCTAAGAACCCCAATCCACACACAGTCTGGTTCAGTGTGCATAATTATCAAAATCATGCAAAAGCATTTAAGTGTTTTAAAAAAGTCACCTAGATTTGGAGCGACTAATCAACACAAGTTGATTTGGACGAGTTCCCGGCATGGAGAGGTGGGAAATTTCCCTTGAAGATGCGTAATAATATATTGTCTCCTCGGTGCTTGTCTCCTAGGATATTTACATATCCTACCGGGGGCACATAAGCACCCTGTGCTGGTTCAGATGCCATGGGCGGCATTATCACGAAATGTCGATTACCAGGGTCTGGATTTAGCTACAGAACACCATGGGTAGGATTATCTCGAAATCTCGAAAGCCAGAGTTCTGAGGTTGCCATGGGCAGTGCTATCACGAAGAATCAATTGCCAGGGACCCTTCGAGGATTGATGATGGGGATGAGGAATTCGATACAGACCGTGTTGAGAAGCCAATCCGTAGCTAGAAATAAAAAGAAAAGAGAGAGAAAACTCTCCAAAAAAAAAATTGTCTGTCTTTCTCTTACAAAAAAATGCATGACAAACTGAACTAAGGCTAAAATACATTGCAAGCACGAGTGCTTTAACCACGGAGTCCAACGAACCTTAGGATAGTTCTTGTGGGCCTTAAAAACCTTCGTGCAGGACCAAGGCTAGCATTGGTCAGGTATGGATCTTGGTTGGTACATGAGTACCTCTAGGTCTACTATCGGCATTCTAACCAAATCAAATACAAAAGGAAAAGCACTCATCATAATTTGTGAACATCAAAGGAATTCATGGTCTAGAACAAAAGTTAAAACCTTAAAATTTTACTAAGGGACTAGCAAAAGCTAGGCATGGGGGTATGATGGGAACACCATCATGAGCCCTAACTAGCTCATTTTGACCCAGAAAAGGAACAAAAGCTCCTACATAACCAACTGGAGGTCCAAACTTAATGAATAACCCTTCTGAAAGAAAAGCAAGAAACAAGGAGTAAAACTGCAAATTTACCATTACAGTGCAGCAATAGGATTTCTCATGGGCTAAACATAGATCAAATGGTCTTAACAAGATAAAAAGTGGGTTGGTTCAAATAGAAAAGGGTTCATGTGAATTCTGGAAATTAAATGACTTCTTGTAACCCTAAAAGAGACCCACTTAATTTAACAAGGTTTTGGTCAATATAAAATTCACCTAAACCCTCTAAAATTCATGGAAAGATATCATCTAGGGTTTTGAACCTTCAATTTGGGCCTTAGAACCTATTTTGACCTAAATTAGGGTCTTAGTCGAATGTTTGCCCTAAATTGGGTTTTTATGTAAATTGCCCAAACAAACGTGGTCAAACATAAAATTCAACTTCACCATTGGATTCCTTACGTCCAAATTAGGTTTGTAGCAAAATTTGGACATTGACCTAGGGGGAATTCACCTTAACCTACTTTGCAAAAAATCCAACCCAATTACATTTCTACCCCTAACTTTTGAAAACTTCTGTAGAAACATCCTAACTTCCTCGTCGTTCCTCACAATTAGGTCCCTCCACCATTACAGTGGAGGCAATCCTACTCCGACGAGGTATCAAGGGAAAGAACTCCCTGCTTCCTTAGAGAATCCCTTTTAAATTTGAAAGGGAGATTCTCTGAGAAATATCCTCTCATGTGAACCCATTATCAAGCCCTAATTCCTACCCAATCTCTCATGTGAATGCATGAGAGATTTGGGTCTCTTTGAGTTTCCCTCTCCGGTGACATGACCGTGCTTGGAAGCTTGGCTTCTAAGCACAAGACCTCCTGCCAGGGCCTATAAAACCTGCCTAGATCATTCCGCACTGCCCAAGCTTGAAATTGGCCTGAGATACCCCTAATTCTTCTCTTCCCCCTCCAGTCAACTACCTAGCAAGCTATGGCGACCCTTCTCTTTCTCTCTTGTTGCTTTGCCACAATACCAGTGGCAGGGTTCTCTTTATTCTCTTCATCCGTGTCGCGTTGCACCAGCCGACGTCTCTACAACCCCTCATTGTCGCCGTCCTCCCACTGGGTACTTTATCTCTAGTGACGACAGTACGAGCAGGCCACCTCCTCTACATCGCCCTTCATCTATCCACACTCAGTTAGGTCCTCTCTCTCTTCTCATCATTTCCCTGTCTTTTATTTTTGCAAACACGCCTCGACACTTGCAAACCACCACCACCTTCACCTCCGGTCAGACCTCTGGCGAGGTGTTCCTGCCACTCCACACCTCCATCCACCTCGGCAACTACCTCACGAGCACCGCCACACTTCACTGACCCTAACCCCTCACTCCACTCATCGCGCAAAACCCCCAGCACTTCCGCCGAACACACCCACCTTCGCACGCACAGGGTGACCTAGGCACGCACGCTCAGGCAACCCCATGCCACATTGGCCACCGTACCACCTTCGCCATGTTTAGGTGAAGCTCCCTGCATTTTATGATGAGGCCAAAAGGCCATTTTCTGACTGATAGGGTTTAAGGCCTTCGCCACCATTGACGAAGCAAGAAGCTTGCTTGGAGGCTTCACCCAGGACTCCCCACTCCAGGCAATCAGTCCCAGGTCGAGCGGATTCCTCTCACGCACATCCTCAGCTTAGCAAATGGCATGGACACCCATGCAGCTACTGCAATTAGAGGAGACATCTGCTGTGGGCATTCGCAAAGAAGGTGGGACAACATAGTCCCACCTCGGAAGTGGAGGAGCAGAAGCAGCCAGATAAATTCCAAAAGTGATAGGGGCTTACTGCCTCCTAACCACGGGGTGAGGTCCTACTCGCCCTCACTGCCTCGTCCGTGACCCCACTGCTTGCGAACCTGGCCCTGACCTGTATACTCGATTAGCCTGCACTCCTCGCCCACCACGCACGCCGGTGGGCCTGGTCCCGGGCAAGCATACCCAACTCGATAACCCGAGAAGGCTTTGGGAGAGCAAGCCTAAGAGAGAGGGAAGAAGGGAGATTACGTGGGAGGGTAGGGGTAGGTTTTGCTCTCAGGAGAAGAAGAAGAAGCTAAAGAAGGAGAGGGTGGCAGCTAGAGAAGCTAAGGAAGGAGAAGGCAAGGTTGAAGAGGAGCTGAAGTCAGAGACAGAAGGAAAGGAGAAAGAAGAGGAAGAAGAAGACAAGGGCCAGAGCAAAGAAAGAAGTTGAAGGCACGAAGAAATCAGAGAAGAAAGTAGGAGATCAAAGATAGATTGCCAAGCATTTGAAGCACTATAGCAATTTCACATTTAAGAGGTCTGATTTTCAAAATCAGATGTCCATATTTTTTGTGCTTCTCCCTTGTACATTGACATTGTGTTTTTACAATATACTTTGATTTCCATTGCATATTATATTCAATCTTAAAGTTGTGTTCTTGATTTTTAGACCCTAATTTGCTCCCTGTGTTCGACCTCGGACTTAAAACTTCGAGTAATAAAATTCATTTGTTTTCGAGCGATTTCAACTATGCTACGATGCATTAATTTAACATTAATCTCGACTCAAAAAACACCAGCCTCAGCATTGGGTCTGCCACTATGGTTTTTAAGACCTGCAAAAACTGCTTAGAGGTTTGTTGACCCCAGCAGCTAAAGCACTCGTGCGTATTCATATCAAGTCCAAGTTTAGTTTGCCAATGCATTTTTGATAAGAGAGATAGAGAGGGATATTTATTTTGAGAGTTTTGTCTCTTTTCTTTTTGTATTCTCCTAAATCCAATATCAGATTGGCCCTAAACACGATCTGTATTAGATTTCTTGTCCCTACCATTAATCCTCAAAGGGCCCCTACCTTTTGCTGCTTTAGGATAGTGCTGCCCTGAGATAAATTCAGGCCCTGGACATTTTGGGATAATCCTACTCATGGCACCTGAACTAGCATAAGGTGCTTACATGCCCTCGATAGGATATTTAGATATTCCAGGAGACAAGCATTGAGGAGACAATATGTTATTACACATCTTTGAGGGGAGTATTTTTCATTCCAACTCTCTACGCTAGGAACTCGTCAAATCAACTTGTGTCTTCGAGCTGCTCCTAAGCTAGATCTTCAGGAAAACATTTTTCAGAACATAACACTTATGGCATTATATTTCATTAAGTGCACTGAACTAAACTAGTGTGTGATTTTTGGGTGCTTATGTTACCAAGTCCCTAAGCCATGGACTTAATACATCAGCTTCACACTTTCCACAACCTCTTTAGGATTAATTCGGATCTTAACAAATGCATGAGTGTTGAAGCCCTAGAATAGACCCAAGAGGCCTAAGGTTGGTATTTATCACTTATCTCCTAAATTTTAGTCTTTCAGGTCTTAATTCATCATCCGATTTAGCCTAGAACTTAATTCCATACTCAATTACAGGGACTATAACCATTTTTTTCTTTTGTTTTCTCCTTTTTCTCTATTTTTTCTTTTCTCCTTCCTCCTTAATTTTTCAATTCATCTCTTAAAATTGTCCTCCCCTTTTCATCATTTTTTTGATGAAACCCCTCCATGAATCAAATTTCAAAGCATTTAGCACTTTAATACCCCCCATGCCTAAGATTTGCAATGTCATTATAAATTAGGTGGGTTCGAGTTCAGCTTAGATCGTACATTAGAACAGGTTTGGGTGGGTGATGAACAGGATGGGATGACTGTTGCGTGTTTGGCAGCGTATCGCCCATTTTTGATAGGAAAACATCATAGTATAGTGCGCAATACGATCCAACAAAGATATTTGTAAAAAGATAACGAGACTTGAGTCCCAGTCGTTCATCTCTAGGAGGTGTTTGTTTTACTTTTGAATTCAATCTTCTACCGCTCTACTTTGTTTAAAATCGCATGCCGGTTTCTAATCTCCTGATTAAGATTTCACCACTTCTATTATGAACCCTGATTACGTGTGCATGTGTTAAATAGATCACAAAGGTGAAAGTGTGAGTTTCTGTGCGCACGATTCTAGTGAGGTGGTGACTGTTTACAGAAAATGCATCTATTGGTAGATTTTCTATGTTTCTCGGAATGACATGCTTGTTGCAAAGCAGATAAACAAGTGAAAACATGCAACTTGAATCACGCAGAGAAGATGGCAATCAATAAGCTCATGGTGATTTCAACATAGAGACATATATATAGAAAATATATTTTTCATTCATTCATTTGGGGAGTGTTTGCAACATGAACTTGTAGAGGAAAGCTTGGACATAAATGCTTAAAAATGTAGATCAAGCTATCAGAAAATAATCACATACAAGAATCTACGGGGGGATTTTACATGCATCATTGGGGGAGAATAAGAACTATGCTACTAAGCAGTAATTAAAACATTAAATGCAAAGAACTAGCTACTAATCTATCAGAAGTGAGGGCATTCAGAGGTGGTCTCTGATGGCCTTGGAATGGTGAAGTGGAGAATGAGGGGCAGCCAATGGAGCTTAGGCCTACCCTTGGAGAGAGAGAGGAGTGATCCAGCATCCCGGCATCGTGTCCTTCATGGTGGTGCTCAGCTTGTGGAGATGGTGGTGGAGATGGTAGTGGCGGCTAGCCTAAGTGGAGGTGGATGAAGCCATGAATGTGGATGGGAGCCAATGGATGTGAATTGAGCCGAGGAAGTGAATTGCTGCAAATGGCCACCCCTTAAGCCTTTTTATAGACCTAAGGGATTCTCTCTAGAGAGAGTCCAAGAGTGGCCGGCCAAGTGGTTATGAGAACCAAAAAATGTGGATCTCAATTTGAATGCCCTTGGTTGCTAAATTTGTTAACCAAGAGTGGCGCCACTTGGAGAGAGTTCTAGAGAACTCTAGATGTGTGGGAGTGCGTGAATGGGTGTGTGTGTGTGTGTGTGTGTGTAGTCATGCTCTATGTGGCTAGGTGGTTTAGGTTAGGTCCTAAGGGGTTTAGGTAGGTGTATGCCTTGAATTAGGGTTACAAACCCTAATTGCTAAGGGGAATTTGGAATTAAACTTAACCCAATTTTAATTGAATGAGTTGAACCTAATTGAGAGTGAAATAACTCAATTAGGTTGGGTTTAGGTCAATTGGACTCTCGTTAAGTCCAATTGAACTTGTGTAGGTTGAGATCTAAGCTCCATTGGACTGAATGAGTCCAATTGACTTAGGTGAAGGTAATTGACTTTGATCTAAGTCAATTGGGTTTGGAAAGGACCTAATTAGGTCCTTAGGAAGGTCTAGAGGTGATGTACTAGGGTTAGGACACCTTAATTTAGGTTCCTATGGGGTTGGGATTAGGTCTAGGGAGCTAGAAATCTAAGATCAAGGCTTGAATCTCAAAACAGGAACTGGTGACCAGTTCCAGATGTCCAAAAATATGATCAGACGACTTATACTCAAAAATCAGAAGTCCAGACTTCAATTCTGGATGTCCAACTGAGTCAGGGGGAAATCTAGGTTCTATTTTGGGTATTCTGCAAAAATTGGATGTCTGACAAAGTGTTTAGATGTCCAATAACACTATAGAAGTGGATTTGAGGTGTGCGGGAGATGGCTAAGGGTCCTGGACGTCCTATAACTTAACTAGACATCCAGATAAGGGTTGGAACTAGGGTTTTAGGGCTTCCTAGGGTGCTGTGACCTAATCTAAGAATAGTTAAGGCTTGGGGGAAGTCTTTAGGCTATCCTAGGGCTAGGATGGACCTAAGCTCTTTACATTTTACTGCTTTATTCCTACTTAATAGAATAGAAAACCTTAACTCCCTTACATCATTATTCCTATATCTAATCTAAGCCTTCTACTCCAGCTCTGCTGCAACACCCGTTATTCCTGATCCAGCTCTTGATCAGCTTATTGCCTGCAATTGACATAATACACTTAATCAGCACATTATAACATTATTTCATGAATAGATAAAGAAAAGTAGTAAGGATGCAGACAATGCTTATGCATGCATGAATAACCCTAACTTATGCTAAGTCCTAGCTTAATCTAGGTCAATTAAGACCTATGATTGCTGCGCAATCATTACGGACGATTTCAAGCTTTGATACAAGTATCAAAGGTGGAGTCGACTATTCTAATGGACTAACCCTGAAGTGCAATATGATTTCATCTTAGAGATTGGTTTGAAGGGTCTCAGGTTTTTCAAAATGACGGGTTGCCTACCGTTAAGTGCTAACTTTAATGCCATTGCTAGGTGCAATGTGGCTTAGGGAGAATGAAGATCAAAAGATGCTGCAGCCAAATTCAATTGGTGAGTTTGAGCAATGGTTTCAGTCTCTAACAGATCACAAAAAATGGTTCTGAGACAGTTGAGTTCACTGATTTTGACAACTCCATTTTCAAAGATTCATTAGATCCATTTTTATCTTAGCTTTTCTGGGAAGAGTTTGAGCTTGGCATCAAAGAGGAGCACTTTTTGACTAGGATGGAAGGATTTTCGCGATATGTGCCTATCATTGAAGGCTTTGACTCGCTCTTTGTAGATATGCATGTTCTTGTATGCATCATTGCATAACTTGATTTTGCTCATTTGCGACTAGCGGTGGTTTCCAGCCTTCATGAGATCTAGATTGCACTTTTGTACTACCTAGTAGGCTTTATGCTCCATCTCTACAAGGAGGTGACATGCCTTCCGTACACGAGCCTGAATGGGGACATTCCTAGCTAGGTCTTATGGGCGATTCTATAGGCCCACAAGACTTCTGGAAGTCGGGTGGACCAATCTTTCCTGTTAGGCCAAATAATGACCTGAAGGATTTTCTTGATCTCCCGATTGGATAGCTTAGCCAATCCATTAGTCTGGGGTTGGTAAGCAGTTGAGATACGATGCGACACCTCGTACTTTTTCATCAGGGGATTGGAAGTGCACATTCGCAAAATGAGACCCACCATAGCTGATGATGGCCTTAGGAACCCCAAATCTAGAAAAGATGTTCTCCTGAATGAATCGGAGAACAACTTTATGATCATTCATTCTTATTGGTACAGCTTCGATCCATTTCGAGATATAGTCAACAACAAGTAAGATGTATTCGAAGTCGTTAGATGCTGGAAAGGGTCCCATAAAATCAATTCCCCATATGTCAAAGATCTCGCACACGATAATCGGATTCAAGGGTATCATATCGCGTGGGCCCATGTTGTCAAGGGTCTGACAATGGGCACATGCCCTACAGTAGGATTGTGCATCTTTGAACATCATGGGCTAAAAGAACCCACATTGGCGGATCTTCGCTGTGGTTTTACGCCCAGAGTAATGGCTACCGCAGGCCAGGTCATGGTAGAACGAGATGACATCATCGACCTCGCCATCAGGAGTGCATCTTCGGATTACTTGGTCATTACCGATGTGAAACAAATAAGGATCTTCCCATACATAGTACTTGTTATCAGAAACCAGCTTGTCCCGTCGGGAAGTGGCCCAATCAAGTGAAACTTTCCTTGTAACCAAGTAATTCACGATATCCGGTAACCAAGTAATTCACGATATCAGCTAACTAAGGAAGTCCATTAATGGCCAAGAGATGTTCATCCGGAAAATGATTGGTGATAGGTCTAAACGGGTTAATGATCAAAGAAGGGAGGTGAGACAAATGGTCAGCAACCACATTCTGCTGATGTAAACACATTTATATCACATAAACCATCTATTTGTGCATGTTCTTAGGTGTAAAGTTGCACCATACAATATAAATATTGCATAACATGCATCATCATGCATTTAGATTGGGTTGTATAAATTTTAGGTTAATTTCTCCTTTTTGTGTTCAGGAACTAGGGCAATATCATATCAGAGCCTTGGATTGAAGATCCAACCATACGGATCTGATTAGGGCGACGATCGAAGTTCAACGACTCCAAGATCACCTTGATCGAACTTCCGTAGCATTAAATGCAGTCCGAGAAAGATAAGAGGTCAAAGGTCCAAGTGGTGTAAATCCATACTTCAGATGACAAATTTGACCACATGGATGGGTTCAGATTGACGATTGCAACCCAACAACAAAAAATCGGTCCAATTTGACATCTGTGGCATCATTTACAAGATAAAGAAGTTAGACGACCAAGATGGCGCCACATGGCGCCATCCTAGCCACCCAATACCGGTCCAAGACTCCCACAGCACCTATTCATGTGTTGATCAACACATCTTAGCCATTGGATTCTCATCCAATGATTGAGATCAAGCCAAGACCATGCACTCACATCTCCAAAGCATCCATCACTAGGTGATCTGAGCCGTCCGTCCACAATCCAATGGTCGCAGGCGATGGAAGCGTGGAGTGTTTTTGAGACAATCCACAAGCGTAGCTCAGTGGGTGAACACCCTATCGAGAGCCAACGATGTAGGTTCGACTCCTTATCCCACCTTCAATCCGTAGTGCAACGCATGCAGGCCAAATTTAGCTATTGAATGAAGCACAAACGATTCTGATGCGGGCAACATGGCATGCAGAGATGCCTCGGTTCGCACAAGCAAGATCGTACGTGCACCTGCATGCATGATCGCACACAGGGGGTTCGTTGAGGTGTTGAGGGATCTAAGCCATCTAATCTCTTGATCAGACGGCTGAGATCTGTTGAATGTGCGTATGCATTACGGGCATGGAAGAAGAAGAGGCGAAGGCGCGAGCACATGCTTCAATGATGTAGGGGCTTTAGTGATGGTTATATTCATCACTAATGATCACCCTTATTAAATGTTTTAAGATGAAATGACCTTTTTGCCCCTTCAAACCTCACCTATAAATAGCCTTATGACCCCCACACTTTCTTAATCCCTTCCTCTCTTCTCTCACCACCTCCAAAGCTTTAAGAGCTTATCCCAAACCCAAGATGCTCCATTAGAGTTAAAATTAGAATTTTTTCATCTCATCGTCTTTCGTGGAGCACCTGCGGTTGTCTTCTCACCACCTTCAGGAAGTAGATCCCGCTGCGACGTTGCCCTAACTCATCCTCTATCGTCCGTCCTCATTCTCCCTCATCCCGCATCTTACCATATTCTTCCAGATGCTCCATCAACGCAACTCGTCCTCCAAGCAACTGTTGAGGGGGATAACTTCTCTCTAGCTTTTCTTTTATTGCTTTCAAGCGTAGATTTCCTGCTTTCTAGTGTAACAAGTAGTTGTAATGAACATCATTCAGTGGTTATGAGATTCATGTTTATTCTATCTCTATTTTTCTCTGTATTTGTATCATTCTTTTCTCCCTCTTTTATTCATTATTCTTTAAGTAGATAGCTAGCGTAGATTCAATTCAACCAGCTAATTTGCTTCGCGACAACAAATTAAATGTCGCTTTTGATCAAACGTCTGTCTCCCTATGTTCGACCTGGAATTCCTTTTGAGTTTTGATAAATTTATTTGTTGATAGATTTTCTCGCAAATTACACTACGACGACAAATTTTTCCAAACTCAAATCTTTTTGCGATGATTTTTCGTTACAACATTTTTGCATCATTGCCGAGGAGGCGATGCTCTTTGATTTTTCATGTTTTTTGACTTATTGGTCATTTACCTCACTTCTCTCCTTTCTTATTGTGATTGTAGGTACTCTCACAAGGCGAGCAAAAGTGGCAGATTTGAGTAAAGTGCTGTTGAAAGGTCTGTAAGTAACCCCAACTCCCCACCCACTAGATTTCATTCCAGCACCTAATAACACTAACCCTAATTAACCTAGGAGCTTCATAAACTCTACGGTTAGTTTGGATTGTTTCTTTGACAACTCCACCTGCCTCAACCTCTGCATATAAAAGAAAATTTTAAAAAATATATCACAGAGGTACACAACCTCTTCTGATTCTTCATACTCAATTGGTAACCCGATCTTTGGGATCGATACACTCATCAACACATAATTTAGTAGAAATCAGATTAGGTAATCAATTGTGTGCCTAATTAAGTGGTGCATCAGGTCAATTGTTTGAGTTGTTTGGGTCGCACCACTTCAACTGAAAACAACTCATCACGCAGTTGCCAAATATGTTCAACTTTTATGACTAAACCAGGCACTCCACATTTTTAGTTTGATTCCAAACGAAAACAACTTCACTTGTGCTTTCAAAACCTGGTGTGCCAACTAAACTTGATTGAATTTATCTAAAGTTCAATTGTAAAAGCTACTAAGCAAGATTTAAACCCTAAAATTCACCACATCCAAAAATAATCTGCCTTGAAAACCACTGGTTGTTCACACACACACATATCAATCAATCATTAAGGGCACAACCTAGATAAAAGGGGCCATCACATTCCAAAGGACATTCAAACCTAACCCTAATTAAAATAGTGTAGACATTGGCCTTAAGAATTAGACTCACACTTTGGAGCCCAGATTGAGATTATTTTCGATTAGTCTACTTCTACCGTTCAATCTGATGTCTAGCTAGGGGAGTAGAACCAAATGATCACGGTTGGTGGGATCAAAGAAACCTAAGGTGAAAGCCAAGGGAAGAATCTTCTCACCAGCCCCTCCCTCTAACTGGTTGGATTGATCGAAAAGAAGTAGAGCAAATCATTTCTTCATCTCCAGATGGGTTTTGGGAGTCTGTAGGTCTTTAGGCTAGCCCACTTAAGTATAGGTTTGATTGTTTGTATTGCACAGCACCTTTCTTTCTCCTATTCTATCATGGATCCTTCCACATCCTATTTGCACTTCCACTCCTACCCTCCTATCACTACTTATTCCTAAAATGATTATTATTCCAACCAGACTTATTCTCATCCATCTTCTAGTTGGGATAATCCTGATTGGGGATACCGTTCTGGACCTCCTTGTTCAGGGTCTAACCCTGGGTACCATGATCTTGATTCTTATCCTTCTTTGAGCGACATCGATTATAGATCACCGCCCTTATTTGGACAACCTAACCCAATCTACAATCAAGAAGGATATGCTGATCCTTACCTTTCCCTAGATTACACTGCATATGGGTCATCACCTCTTTATGAACAACCTAAAATGACCTATTATCAGGGAGGGTATCAAAAACCTCAATTCGTTGACTACCCTGCACTGAACCAAAACCCGCCCAACCCTGAACCAAACCATTTGGTTCAAGTTAACTAGGTCTAAGATAAGGTGTTTGCTAACTTAAAGAATACATACAATCTTTAGAAGCTTAGCCAACACCTTGCCCTGAAGAATTGGAGCCTCTAATTAAAATGATTGACAATCTTAACAAGTATTTGGTGGATTGGCTCCAGAATGTTAAGGAAAAGGACCTGGGTGAGTTTTTACATAGGAAGTTATCAAAATTGAGGATGAGATTTGTGATTACTCTAGTCCAATCTTGGGATGATTCCCAGAATGAACCCCTGTCAGGAGAGCCAATTTCAAAATCCGCTCAGGCACCTATATGGGGGACATGTTTTACGAGACCAGGGTTAACCAGGTTGTTCTACAGCAATCAAATAAGGATGAACTGATTTCTTCACATAAGATCCCTGAGCTGAGGAATGAGGAAGCATATGTCTCCATGGATCAGAAAGTGATTGATGATTTCGAGACATACATTACTGCGGATTTAGAATTCCTTCAGTATAAAGGTGAAGAATCATTGTGCAAACTCTCACCTGAGTTTACAGCACACGATTTCAGTAAGACAACTGGGCTTGAGGAATTCAATGAATCATTTGATGGTCCTAAAATTGAGGAACTTGATCTTGTTCAGGATCGCATGACGGATTCAAATCCTTATTTCATGAAGGATTCAATTCAAAGCCCCATTCCTTAATCACACCCTGTTGAGCATAATGAGGATTCTATTCTTCTGATCATTAGACCCAAGTCAATTCTGATTCAGCCATAATTTTTGGACTTGGAAATTTCAGAGGTCCTGGAATTCAAAATTCTGATTATAAAGGATAGGAATTGGGAAATGATGATATGTGAAGCCAATTCCGAAGGAAGAAGAAGAACAAGTCTAAGGGTTTCGATCTGTCTAAAACCCCCAACCTTCTACCAGGACCCTTATGACATTGTTTTTGAGGATGTGCAACCCAAGTATAAATTCATTGATTATTGATGTAAACATGTTTACACTACTTAAGATGCCTATTTATGCATGTTCATAAGCATAGGATTGCATTGCATACTATAAATATTGCATAACATGCATCATCTTGCATTTAGATTAGTTTGAATAAAGTAGAGGTTAATTGTCTCCTTTTATGTTCATGGACAGGGCAAACATTTTATCTGGGCCTCGGATCGAAGATCCAACCGTACCGATGTGATCGGGGTGACGATTGGAGTTCAACGACTCCAAGATCGCCCTAATCAGACATCTGTAGCATCAGATAGAGATCGAGGAACCCTAGAAGATCAAGGGCCAAGATGGTGTGAATTCTCATTTCAAACGACAAATCCGACCACATAGATGGAATCGGATCGATGATCGCAGCCTAATGGCACGAAAATCAACTCAATCCGACACCCGTGGCACCATCTACATCATCCAGAAGATGGATGGCCAAGATGGTGCTACGTGGCACCATCTCGGCCACCCAACTAGCCACCCTCAGTCACTGAAGACAATAGCGCCCACGCATCTCCGCAACTGGTGCTTGAAGATCCTAAAGAATCACTGGAAGGAGCTATCTCGACCGTTGGATCTCAATCCAACGATCCTAATCGCGTGTTCAAAAGATCGGCTGCCCGCCCATCCACGCGTGCAGCGCAGTGGATAAGGCGCTTGGTCACCTTCAGGCGTGGGTTCAAATCCGCATGAGGAGGCAGGCGGGTGAGGGGCGAGCTGGTGCGATTGACCACTCGATCACGATCGAGCGATCGTGCACGCGCAATTGCACTCCACGCCTCACGCGAGATCAAACGTGGGCGGGCACGTAGAGGAGGCGGGCGGAGAGGCGACTTAAGTCGTTCGATCTCACGATCGGATGGCTGAGATCGGCAGTACGTGAACGCGTGTTACGTGCGAGCAAGCGAGCGACCATGCGGGAGCACCCCACTACGCCCACGATGGGGCTTTAGTGACGGTTTTATCCATCACTAAAGACCCCTTATTTAATGTTTTGAGATTTAAGTGACCAAATTGCCCTCATTCCTTGCAACTATAAAAGGAGACCTCCTCCTCATGAAATTCTCATCCCTTCCTTCTCTTCTCTCCCTCTCCAAAGCTCAAGAGAAGCTTGTCCCACACCCGGGATGCTTCTCGCGAGATAAAGTCAATTTTTCGTCCCCCTTTCGAAAGCGGATCCCGCGACGATGACGACGTGCTACCCCATTCCTGTTCTTCTCGCTTCATTCTCCTTCGTCCGGCTCCATTCCTCTTTGTCCAGGCGTCGTCCTATCTGGCTCATCTTCCAAGCAACCATCGAGGAGGATATCTCTCTCCCCATTATTTTTACTGCTTTCTAGAGTAGATTTACTGCTTTCTATAGTAGATTTACTGCTTTCTAGTGTATTCATTTTCCCACTTTCTAGTCATAATGTTTAGTGCAACAAACAATCTTTTTATTAATGAATTCCATGTTCATTCTACACCTCTTTTTGGTTTTTATTTGTAATATTCTCTCTCTCTCTTACTCTCTCTCTCTTCTTTTTATTGTAAATAGTTAAATAGTTCTAATCAATTAATTTACTTCGTGACAAATAAAACAAACATGTATTTTTTAAATCAAACGTCTGCCTCCCTGTGTTCGACCCAGGATTTCTATTCCGGTATAAATTTTATTTGTTGAACACGAGTTCTTCACTTTCATACTATGACAACAGGTTTTCAAAACCAAACACGTTAGCGTAGCAACTCTTAGCATTCAACATTTTGGCGTCGTTGCCGTGGAGGTGATGCTCTTTGATTTTTTTTCACATTTTCCAACTTACGAATCATTTACCTCACTTCTCTCCTTTCTTATTGTGATTGCAGGTACTCTTTCGAGATGAGCAAAAGTGGTAGATTGGAGTAACGTGTTGTGGAAGGTTTTGTAAGTTATCCCCCACCTCCCACCCATTAGTTTTCATTCTACCACATAATAACACAAACATCAATCAACCTAGGTGTTCTTATAAACTCTAAGGTTAGATTGTTTGTTGTTTGACACCTACTGATGAGAACCTCATCATGAGCCATAACTAGCTCATTTTGACCTAATACAAAGGATAAAAGCTCCTACATAACTCATGGAAAGGCTTAACTCAGAGAATTCTGAGTTTAAGGAGAAAACAAGTTAAAAGGGGTAAAAATGCGATTTTACCAGTATAATCTGCATACAGGTCCAAACATAGGTCAAACAAACCAAATAAGAAGGAAGGTGGGATGATCTGATAAGGGTTACAGCAATTCCAAGGAACTAAATGATAATCTGTAACCCTAAAACAAACCCACTTCAATTCACGAGGTTCAAGGCAAAGAAAAAATGGAATAAACCCTCTAAAATTCATAGAAAAATAATCTCTAGGGTTTAGAACCTTCAATTTGGCCTTAGGAACCCATCTTGACCTACATTGAGAACCATACCCAACTAATAACTTAATTTGGGTTTTTGCGTAAATTGACCGGTCAAACAAGGTTTAATCTAGAAATAAAATTCACCATCAGATTCCTTAGGTCCTAATTAGTCATGTATAAAAACTTGAGCCTAAGAAGAAACCTTCTTGACCAACTTTACACTTTGGTCCTCATATATTTACTTTTTGGCCCTCAACTTTTGAACCCTCGCATTTTGGCCCCTAAATCTCCTTCGTTCTTTGCGTTCAGGTCCACCCTGCAAAACCTGCCAACACCATGCTCCGGCGACCTTGCGCGGAGCATGGCGCCGCGTAGGGTGAGGGGGAGGGCCTGCTAGGACAAATGGGGGTGCCCTGCGTCGTCAGCCGTCGCAGGAGCACCCCCCTGGTCACTGCAACCCACCATACCGGCCGTGCGAATGCACGAACGGTATGGGTCTCCATCTCCGGCGTCCTCCGACGAGGGAGACACGTCGTCTCCCTCCGCCCTCCTCTCCGATTCCGCCTCTATAAATACCCCCGTCGCTCCGCCGTTCTGAGCAGCTCGGATCTGACGGAGAAAACCCCCAACTTTCCTCTCTTCTCACTCCGGCAGACGCCCACCAGCTCCGGCGGTTCTTCCTCCTCCTCCTCTTCGCTCTGCCGCAATACCAGCAGCAGAGACTTCTTCCCCTGCTCTTTCCGCGTCGCGCAATACCGACGCGCGCTGCCTCTGCCCCGTCGTCACCGCCGTCCTCCCCCACTGGGCACCTTCTTCTCCGGCGACAGCAGGTACAGCCGTCCGCCTCCTCGCCCCCTTCGTCACTTTAGTTAGGTTAGAACTACTTCCCTCTATTCTCTCTCTCTTTTCCCCCTGCTATTTTTATCTAATTACCCCTGGACCGCGCCTAATCACCCTCACCTTCTCCGCCTTCGGCCATCCTCCGGCGAGCCGCTCCCATCACTCCAGCATCCCACACGGCTCGCCGACCTGCACATAATCTCCGCCTCCTCACCCTGATCCATTTCCGCCCTTCCACTTCCCCCAAATCACCCTCTGCAACTCCACCGAACAAACCCATCTCCCGACCCACAGTCCGACCTAGGGCAGCCCTTAGGCTCCGCCCCGCCGCCTGCACACCCCCCGACCACCTTCGTCGTGCCACGGCGAAGGCCCTCCGCATTTCTGATTGGGCCGAGAGGCCATTTTTCTGTGGGCAGGTACCTGCGCTCGTCGCCGCCATTGTTGAAGCGAAGCAGCTTCTTCACCTGCTGCCCCAGGTGCGCCGCGCCCAGGTCACACTCCCAGGCTGTGCGGGGGCATTTCGGCAAAGCATTAGGCTGCAGTTGAGGCGAAGCTCTCGCGCGAAGCCCCCGCGCTTCGCCTCGACTGCCGCTGCTTCCTCCGCGCAGGCACCCAAATTGGGGTGGGACATTTAGTCCCACCTCGTAACCTTTCAGAGGAGCACGCCCGCATAAAGGCAAAAAGTGCCTTATGCTCGTTGCCTCCTGAGCACGGGGTGAGGTCCCTCTCACTCCCTCGCTCAACCCGGCCTCGTCCGCGACCACGACCCGCGGACCTGGCCCGACCTGACTTAGACTGACCTGTACTCCTCGCCCACCACGCACGCCGGTGGGCCTGGACCCGGGCGCGACCCGTACCCGGCAACCCAGCAGCTCTGGGAGAGCTTTCCTAAGAGCGGCTTCTGTGAGAGAGAGACGCGAGGGAGGGTAGAGTTAGGTTTTGCCCCTCTGATCAAGCTGTGTAAGTGTGCAGGCACAGGTGAAGAAGAATCGTGGAAGAAGACGAAGGCTGAAGGAAGGAGGAGCACCGAGCGGCACTGTAGCAGCGGCGGTTTAAGTCGTCTGATTGGAAAATCAGACGACGTCCTGAAGGCAAAGAAGGAGAAGGAAGGCGAGGCAGTGGAGAACACAGAGAGGCCAAGTGAAGACTCTGCAGAAGAAGAAGAGCACGAGAAGATCTGAAGAAAGGAAAAGAAGAAAGAAAGAAGAAGAAGAACAGGACCGCTCTGCAAAAGAAAAAGGAAGAGACGAGCAGAAACAGCTGAAAGAAGAAGAAGAACATCACCACTGCAGATAAAGAAGAAGAACAAAAGAAGAGCACGAGAAGATCTGAAGAAAGGAAAAGAAGAAAGAAAGAAGAAGAAGAACAGGACCGCTCTGCAGAAGAAAAAGGAAGAGACGAGCAGAAACAGCTGAAAGAAGAAGAAGAACATCACCACTGCAGATAAAGAAGAAGAACAAAGGAAGAGAGCAGAAGATCTGAGAAGGAAGAAGAGGAGAAGCAAAGAGAAAAGAAGAAAAGCCAACAAATTCTCTCTCTCTCTTTATTTTTGTAATAAGAATTTGTATCTCTAGAATACAACTTGCTCCCTGAGTTCGACCTCGGGAACTCTTTATTTCCGAGTAACAAATTGTATTAAACTGGTAATCACCTCTCTATACTATACTACGACGAAATAATAAAACTATAGAGGAAGGTCGCCACCACCTACACCTGCCCCAACCTCCACATGTAAAAAGAAAATTAGAAAAAAGAAAATCTCTTAGAGAGGTACACAATCTCACCTGATTTTCAAACTCAACTGGTAAACCGATCTTTGGAGCCGGTACACACATTCAAACACATAATTGAGTAGAAATCAAATTAGGTAATCATTTGTGTGCCTAATTAAGTGGTGCAACAGGCCAATTATTTGAGCTGATTAGGCCGCACCACTTCAATTAAAATCAACTCATTAAGTAGCTGCCACTTAGGTTCAACTATTAGGGATTTACCAGGCACTCCACATTCTTTTTAAGCTTCAAAGGAAAACATATTCACCTGTGCTTTCAAAATTTGGTGTGCCAACCAAACTTGTTTGAAAACACCTAAAGTTGAATCCTAAAATCTACTAAGCAAGATTTGAACCCTAAATTTCACCACATAAAAAATAATCTTGCTTGAAAATCACTAGTTATGCACGCACACACAAATCAATCAATCATTAATGGCACAACCTAGATAAAGGGCCCATCACATTCCAAGGCACATTCAAGCCTATCCCTAAATAAAATAGAGTAGACGTTGGCCTTAAGGATTCAACTCGCTCTTCAGAGCCCAGAACGAGATTATTTTCGATTAGTCTATTTCTACTGTTCAATCTGATGTCTAGCTTGGGGAGCAGAATCAAACGATCGCGGCTGAGGGGTACACTAGGAATCGGAGACGTAAGTAGAAGGAAGAACCTTCTCCCCAATCCCTCCTTCTAACTGGTTGGATTGAACAGACAGAAGTAGATCAAATCATTCCTTTATCTCAAGACGGGTTTTGGGAGTCTGTAGGTCTTTAGGCTAGCCCACATAAGGACAGGTTTGATTGTTTGTATTGCAGGACGCCTTTCTTCCTCCCGTCTCTCATGAATTATCCAGAACATGACGATTATCCCGACTCTTACTGTAATCAACCATTAGTTAGTTGGGATAACTCATATTGGGGATACAGTTCCGGACCTCCGTGTTTAGGGTCTAACCCTGATCACTATGATTGTGATTTCTATCCTTTTCAAAGCCACATCGATTATAGATCGTCAACCTTTCATGAACAACCTAATACGATCTACAATCAAGAAGGATACACTGATCCTTATCCATCCTCTGATTACATTG
This sequence comes from Thalassia testudinum, assembly GCA_037157565.1. Lineage (NCBI taxonomy): Eukaryota > Viridiplantae > Streptophyta > Magnoliopsida > Alismatales > Hydrocharitaceae > Thalassia > Thalassia testudinum. The sequence goes on from JAZHRO010000015.1 coordinate 59,609,824, forward strand.
CCTTTAGGTCATCACCACCTTTTGAACAATCTAAAATGACCTATTATCAGGAAGGGTATAACGAATCTCAATTCGTTAATTCCCCTGCATTGACCCTAAACTCACCCAACCCTGAACCAACTCATTTGGTTTAGGGTAACCAGGTTAAAGATAAGGTTTTGGCTAACTTGAGGAATGTCATACAATCTTTAGAAGTTTAGCGAATACCTTCCATTGAAAGATTGGAGCCTCTGATTGAAATGATTGATGATTTGAACAAGTATTTGTTGGATTGGCTCCAGGATGTTAAGGATAAGAACCCAGGTGAGTTTCTACTTGGGAAGTTAGCGAAATTGAGGATGAGATTTGTGGTTGCTTTAGTTCAATCATGGGATGATTCCCAGGATGAACTCCCTTCAGGAGAGCCAATGTCAGAACCAGTTCAGGCACCTGTTGGGGGGGACATGTGTTACGAGGCTGACCAGATTGAATTAGAGCAACCAATTAAGGATGATCTAATTTCTTCACCTGAGATCCCTGAGCCAGGGTACAAGGAAACATATGTCTCCTTGGAACAGAAAGTGACAGATGATTTTGGGACATACATTAATACAGATCTTGATTTCTTTGATTCTAATGGTGAAGATTCAAGTTGCGAAGTCTCACGCGAGTTTACAGAACACAATTTCTGTGAGACGATTGGGCCTGAGGAATCTGATAGATCATTTGATAGACTAATAATTGAGGAAACTGATCTTATTAGGGCTCACATTACGGATCCAGAATCTCATTTTCTGGAGGATTCAATCAAATGCCCTGATTGTCAGTTACACCCCATTGAGCTTATCAATGATTCTGTTTTTGAGATAACTAGACCCAAGTCAATTCTGATTCAGCCACATCTTTTAGACTTGGAAATTTCACACGGGGTGATTAATATGCAAGAGGTCTCGGAATTTAACATTCTGATTGAGGTGGATAGGAGTTGGGAAGTTCTAATTTGGGAAGCTAACTTTGTAGGAAATAGAAGATTAAGTCTAAGGGTTCTAATTCATTTGAAACCATCAAACCAGGACCCTTACAACATCTGTCCTGAGGATGTCCAACCTAAGCATACATTTAATGATTATCCTTTTGAGCTTGAATTCTCTGTGACCCGACTTTTTGGTCTTGGGTTGCATCCTCATAAATCGCAGGCTCGACCCCGCTTGCATACTGATTTTAGGTTTTGGATAATTTTTATCCAGAACCTGAGATATTCTCGATTATGGGGTATGGGTCTGCACCACAATCTGGTCCACATTTGTAGACATCTACTGACAGGTCAGAGGTTTCTTATGATTATTCTGATTCTGACCTACACCTGTGAATTCTTTATTTCTCTTCTTTGTATAGTGTGCCTAGCTGAAGACACTAAATTTAGCACATATACAATTCTTTTTAGTTTTCATCTTGGAGCGGACCTGACATTCATGCAATTCAGGTGCTTTCTATGCTATTTCACTCTATTTTATGTCTTTTTAATACAATGAGGACATTGCATTGGATAGGCATAGGGGGTGGATATTCATCTCTGAATTTATTCGTCAGCTCCGTAGATTTGTTTTATTTTCTTTTATTAAAAAAAAATTATGGAATTAGGAAAAAGAACTTGGGTTTAAGGAAATTTTCAATCTTAGGAAATATTACATTATGATCTGAACACAAAGACCCTTCAGGTCTTCAGACTTAATTAGCCTGTGTATCCATTAAAATGTGGGTTTGTTTTTCGAGTCCTCGAGAACTTGAATTCTATTTTAATTGGAGTAAATAAGTTTGGGTGATAAGTACACAACTTATCAACCCGCCCTCAGATTTGAGAGAATTTTGAGTTTTAAGCATCTACACACTATCTTGTCACTGACTCGTTGTTTGGAGATTTTAACAGAAATTGGGTAGCTAATGAACCTTCTAGGGTGATATGGCTGGCAAGTTATCATTGGTAACAACCCATAGGTTGGTTGTCCAGAGCCTAGTCACTGGACCTTTATCTTTTTGCTACCTTTAGATAAATCTTAGACTAGGGAAGCCACCTACTTAAAAAGAGAAAAAGAAAACCAAAAAGAAATGAAAAAAAAGAGAAAAGAAAAGAAAGAAATAAACCACACTTCGCCGCATGAGTATGGCTGGCAAGTTGTCGGTGGTAATAGCTCATCGACCGGTTGTCCAGAGCCCACCTCAATAAATGCACTGAAAATTTCCAAAACACTTAGGAAGAAGCGAAGAAGTATAATAAACCGGGGAGATATACACTGGATTCACCCTTGTGTTGACTCCATAAAAAATAAAAGTAGGGAGAAAGCTACCGGTTGTAAAGATACACCTTTAGGTAGAATTCCTTTTTTATGGTCACCTAGAGGCATAGAAATCCAAAGTCTGTTTTGTTGCTGATCAACGAGTCTATCACATTCACAATAAGATGCTTAGAACTTAGGGTTCTCATCAAATCTTGGGTGAGTTGAATGGCCGTAGAAAGCTACTCTTAAACCCTAAAACTTGAAAATCCAAAAAAATTGGAAAAAAGGAAAAAGAGAAAAATAAATTTTTCTTTGAATAAGGCAAGGGCTTGAGGCGATCTGCATTTTAGCAAATACTCAGGCACTATTGTGTCTTTGAAAGTTCAGATCCTAAGTAAACATTTTCTTAATGATTGAAAATAACTTAAGCCCAAAAAATCCAACCTGATTCTTTTATAAATATCATATAGTTTTTGCTAGGAACTACCAAAAGATAAGCATGGGGGTATGATGTAAACATGTTTACACTACTTAAGTTGTCTATTTATGCATGTTCTTAAGCATAGGATTGCATTGCATACTATAAATATCGCATAACATGCATCATCTTGCATTTAGATTAGTTTGAATAAAATGGAGGTTAATTGTCTCTTTTTATGTTCATGGATAGGGAAAACTTTTTATCGGAGCCTCGAATCGAAGATCCAACCCTACAGATGTGATCAGGGTGACGATTGGAGTTTAACGACTCCAAGATCACCCTAATCAGACATCTGTAGCATCAGATAGAGATCGGGGAAACCTAGAAGATCAATGGCCAAGATAGTGTGAATCTGCATTTCAAATGAAAAATCTGACAGCACGGATGGAATCAGATCGACGATCGCAGCCTAAAGGCACGAAAATCGACTCAATCCGACACCTGTGGCACCATCTACATCATCCAGAAGATGGACGGCCAAGATGGTGCCATGTGGCGCCATCTCGGCTGCCCAACCAACCACCCTCAAACACTAAAGACAATAGCGCCCATGCATCTCCGCCGTTGGATCAAGATCCAATGGTTGAGAGAGGAGCTTAGCCGACGCTTGAAGATCCTGAAGAATCACTGGAAGGAGCTATCTCGACCGTTGGATCTCAATCCAACGATCCTGATCGCGTGTTCAAAAGATCAGCTGCCCACCCATCCACGGGGGCAGCGCAATTGATAAGGCACTCGGTCACCTTCAGGCACGGGTTCGAATCCGCATGAGGAGGTGAGCGGGTGAGGGGCGAGCAAGCGCGATTGATCGCTCGATCATGATTGAGCAGCCGTGCGCACGCAATTGCGCTCATGCCGTATCGCATGGCGTGCCTCACGCAAGATCAGACACGGGCGGGCGCATAGAGGAGGCGGGCAGAGAGGCGACTTAAGCCATCCGATCTCACAATCGGAGGGCTGAGATCGGCAGTACATGAATGCGCGTTACACACAAGCAGGCGAGCGGCTGCACGGGCGGTGCCCCGCTACGCCCACGATGGGGCTTTAATGATAGTTTTATTCGCCACTAAAGACCCTTTATTTAATGTTTTGAGATTTAAATGACCAAATTGCCCTCATTCCTTGCAACTATAAAAGGAGACCTCCTCCTCACAAAATATTCATGCCTTCCTTCTCTTCTCTCCCTCTCCAAAGCTCAAGAGAGGCTTGTCCCACACCTGGGATGCTTCTCACGAGATAAAGTCAATTTCTCATCCCCCTTTCAGAAGCGGATCCCGCGATGACGACGGCGTGATGCCCAGTTCCTATTCTTCCTGCTTCGTTCTCCTTCATCCTACTCCGTTCCCCTTCGTCCAAGCATCGTCCCGTCCGGCTCGTCCTCCAAGCGACCGTCGAGGAGGATATCCCTCTCCCCATTCTTTTCACTGCTTTTTAGAGTAGATTTACTTCTTTCTAGTGTAATCATTTTCCCACTTTCTAATCGTAATGTTTAGTGTAACAAATAATCTTTTTAATGATGAATTCCATGTTCATTCTACACCTCTTTTCGATTTTTGTTTGTAATATTATCTCTCTCTCTCTCTCTTACTCTCTCTCTCTTCTATTTATTGTAAATAGTTAGATAGTTCTAATCAATTAATTTACTTTGTGACAAAAAAAACAAATATGTATTTTTTAAATCAAATGTCTGTCTCCCTGTGTTCGACCTAGGATTTCTATTCTGGTATAAATTTTATTTGTTGAACACGAGTTCTTCGCTTTCATACTACGACGACAGGTTTTCAAAACCAAACACCTTAGCGTAGCAACTCGTAGCGTTCAACAATTATCCTTTTGAGCTTGAGTTCTCTGTATTCTGACTTTTTGGACTTGGGTTGCATCCTTACAAATCGCAGACCCATCCCCAATTGCATGCTGATCTTAGGTTTTGGATAATTTTTATCCAAAATCATAGATATACTCAACCATGGGGTATGGGTCTGCACCACAATTTGGTCCACATCTATGGACATCTTCTGACAGGTCCAAAACTAGATTTTCTTATTATGATTCTGACCTGCACCTGTGGATTCTTTATTTCTTCTTTATTTGTATAGTGTGCCTAGCTGTAGTCACTAAATTCAGCACATATACAGTTTTTTTTTATTTCGAAGCTAACCTGGTAAATCACAAAATTCAGGCACTTTCTTTTCTACTTCGCTCTTTGTCATGTCCTTTTCATACAATGAGGACATTACATTAGGTAGGCATGGGGGGTTGGATATTCATCTCTAAATCATCTTGTTAGCTCTGTAGATTCTTTTATTTTCTCTTTATTTTTGAAAGAAAAAAGTGGAATTAGGAAAAGAGAACTTTGGCTTTAGAAAATTTTCAATCTTAGAGAATAAAATTGTATGACTTGAACACTTAGACCATTTAGGTCTTCGAGCTTAATCAGCCTGGGTATCCACTAAAATGTGGATTTGTTTATCGAGTCCTTGCCATTTGAAATTTTATTTTAATTTGGTTAGATAAGTTGGGGTGATAAGTACACAACTTATCAACCCACCCTCTGGTTTGAGGGGGCTTTAAGTCTATGCACTGCACACTATTTGCACTGACTCACTTTTTGGTAGCTTTTATGGAAATTGGGCAGCTAATGAACCTTCTAAGGAGGTATGGCTGGCAAGTTATCGTGGGTAACAACTCATTGGTCAATTGTCTAGAGCCCAGTCGCACAACCATTCTCTTCCTGCTGCCTTTAGGTAAATCTTAGATCAGGGAAGCCACCTACTTAAAAAGAAAGAAAGAAAGAAAGAAAATAGAAAAATATCCAAAAAGAAAAGAAACTAGAAAAGAAGAAAAGATAAACCACACTTCACCACATGAGTATGGCAGGCAAGTTATCGTGGGTAATAGCCCATTGGTTGGTTGTCCAGATCCTAGCTCAAGAAATGCACGTATAATTCCTAAACACTTAGGAAGAAGTGAAGTAGAATAAATCAGGGAGTTATATACTGGGTTCACCCTTATGTTGACCCCATAAAAATAAAAGTATGGAGAAAGCTACCGATCGGATAGATATACCTTTAGGAAAAATTCTTTTGAGGTCACCTAAGGGTGTAGAAACTCGAAATTCGTTCTAATTGCCAATTAATGATTCTAGCACTTCACACAAGAAGATGCTTAGAACTTAGAGTTCTGATCGAGTCTTGGGTGGGTTGAGTGGTCATAGAAACTTGCTCCGAAACTCTAAACTCAAAAATCCAAAAAAATTAGAAAAGAAGAAAAAGATAAAGATCCTTTTTTGAATAAGGCGAGGGCTTGGGATGGTCTACATTTTGGCAGACACCCAGGTGCTGTTGTGTCTCTATAATTCAGATTTTAGTTGAAATTCCTAAGAGTTGAAAATTAGCTCTTTCCTAAGAAATCTAATCTTAATTCTCTTATAAATAGCTTGTAGTTTTGCTAGAGATTAGTAAAAGATAGGCATGGGGGTGTGATGAAACACATTTATATCACATAAATCATCTATTTATGCATGTTCTTAGGCGTAAGTTGCATTATACATTATAAATATTGCATAACATGCATTATCATGCATTTAGATTAGGTTGTATAAATTTTAGGTTAATTTCTCCTTTTTGTGGTCAGGAACTAGGACAATTTCATATTGGGGCCTCAGGTTGAAGATCCAACCATACAGATCTGATTAGGGAGATGATCGAAGTTCAACAACTCCAAGATCGCCCTAATCAGACTTCCATAGCATCAGATGCAGTCCGAGAAAGATCAGATGTCAAAGGGTCAGGTGGTGTAAATCCTTACTTCAGATGACAAATTTGACTGCATGGATGGGTTCGGATTGATGATCGTAGCCCAATGATGTGAAAATCAATCTAATCTGACATCCATGGCACAATCTACAAGATAAAGAAGTTGGACGACCAAGATGGCACCACGTGGTGCCATCCTAGTATGTGGCGACATCCCAGTCACCCAATATCGGTCCAAGACTCCTGCAACACCTCTTCATGCATTGATCAACACATCTCAGCCATTGGATTCTCATCCAAATACTGCGATCAAGCCAAGACCATGCACTCACATCTCCAAAGCATCCATCACCAGGCGATCTAAGCCGTCCGTCCACGATCCAACGGTTGCAGGCGATGAAGTGTGGAGTGTCTTTGAGAAAATCCACTGGCATAACTCAGTGGGTGAACACCCTATCAAGAGCCAATGATGCAGGTTCGACTCCTCATCCCTCCTTCAATCTGCAGTGAAACGTACACGAGCCAAATTCGGTCGTTGGATGAAGAATGAATGGTTCTGATGTGGGCTACGTGGTGCATAGAGATGCCTCGGTTCGCACATGCAAGATCGTATGTGCCCCTACATGTGTGATCGTACGTGGGGGGCTGTGCTGAGGTGTTGAACGATTTAAGCCATCTGATCTCTTGGTCAGATGGTTGGGATCTTCTGAACGTGCATATGCATTATGTGCATGGATGAAGAAGAGCCAGAGGTGCAGGCGCATGCTTCAGTGACATGGGGGCTTTAATGACGGCTATATTCGTCACCAAAGACCCCTTATTAAATGTTTTAAGATAAAATGACCTTTTTTGCCCCTTCAAACCTCACCTATAAATAGCCCTACGACCCCCACACTTTCTTCATCCCTTCCTCTCTTCTCTCACCTCCTCCAAATCTCTAAGAGCTTATCCTAAACCCGGGATGCTCCATTAGAGTTAAAATTAGAATTTTTCCACCTTCTCAACCCTGTTCGTGAAGCACTTGTGGTTGACTTCTCATCGCCGTTTGGGAAGTGGACCCTGCTGCGACGTCGCCCTGCCCTGTCCTCCATTGTCCATCTTCATTCTCCCTCTTGCCGCATCTCACCACATTCTTTCGGGCACTCCGTCAATGCGGCACATCCTCCAAGTAGTCACTGAGGAGGATAACTTCTCTCCAACTTCTCTGTTATTGCTTTCTAGCGTAGATTTCCTGCTTTCTAGTGAAACGAGTAGTTGTAATGAACATCATTCAATGGTTATGAGATTCATGTTTACTCTATCTCTATTTTTCTCTCTATTTGTATCATTCTTTTCTCTCTTTTATTCATTATTCTTTAAGTAGATAGGTAGCATAGATTCAATTCAACCAGCTAATCTGCTTCGTGACAACAAATTAAATGCGATTTTTGATCAAACGTCCACCTCACTATGTTCGACCCAGAATTCCTGTTGAGCTTCAGTAAATTTATTTGTTGATGGATTTTCTTGCAAATTACACTACGACTACGTGTTTTTCCAAACTTAATCTTTTTACGATAATTTTTTGCTACAACATCTACTTTCCCACCTTGTTGCGAATCTAGAGATCAAACTCTTGCAATAGTAAGATCCATCATATTAATCTAGGTTTCGTGTCCTTCGTAAGCAAGTCCCTCACCATAGAGTGATCTGAGTAAATAATGACATGGGATCCTAGGAGGTATGATCTGAATTTCTCTAGACCAAATATTATAGCTAGTAGCTCTTTCTCCATAACCATGTAATTACATTGAGCCTCATTTAGTGTCTTACTGGTGTAATATATAACCACCAGTTTCTCGTTGATTTTCTACCCCAACACCGCTCCCATTGTGTAGTCAGACGCATCGCACATGATCTCGAAGGGTTGAGACCAGTTAGGGGATTGTAGGATTGGAGCTTAGGTAAATCGATCTCGTAGGATTTTGAATGCATGAATGCAGTAATAAACGCCAGTTTATCATCATTCTTATGCATTAAAACAAACCTAGCCCTTAGGATTTTAACTCCGTAAATGGGTTTTGGGCTACATTTAGGCATAAATTAGGTTAGGCATCTGTTATACTTTTTATTATCTTTTTGATGTGTTTATTTGAGTGTTAGGGTTAATCAGATTATCAGATCCTCAGAACCCTAGCACTCAGGAAGGCAACTGGTGAAGGAGAAGCTCAAACCAGCTAGGACTTAGCCTAATCCAGGTCACAATAGTTGGATACTAGCTCACTTGGACTATGGTTAGCTCATTCTAGCTCCATTCAGCTCATCTCAGCTGAATGACAGCTCAAGATAGCTCATCTTAGCTCACCTTGGCTAAAGTCAACTCAGATCTAGCTCAACTTAGTTGAGTCTAGCTCATCTCAGCTCCCATCAGTTCACTGGGAGCTCTAGTGAGCTCAGCTTAGTTGACTGGAGTCCACCGTAGCTCAAGTCCAACTTCCTCTAGCTTTACTCAACTCAAGCCAGATGAAGATGACTTCACCTAGCTCAGGCTCGCTTAAGTCCAGCTCCTGGGTTTTTCGCTTAGCTCAACTTATTTGAGCTAAGATACCTTAGCTACTCCAGTTAGCTAGGTCCTCCTCAGGAAGATCAGACTCAGCTCACCTCAGCATATCTTGGCAGAAGCTAGCTTACTTTAGCTTTGCTTAGTAGCTAGCAAAGAACTAGCAAGCTAAGTGTTGAAGTAGAGAATCATCACTGAAAGATTTGAGTTTGGAAAACCCATCGTTGTAGTGCGATTTGTGAGAAAAATTGTCAGCAGATAAATTTAACCAAAACTCAAAAGAAATTCCTGGCCGAACACAGGGAGGGGAACATTTGATTAAAAGCCACGTTTGTTTTATTTGTCACAAAGCAGATTAGCTGGTTGAATAGAATCTAAACTAGCCATCTACTTAAAGAATAATGAATAGAAGAGAGATAGAGAATATTACAAATAAAGATAAAATAAAGATAGAATAAACATGGATTTCATAATCACAGAATGATGTCTGCTACAACTAACCACTACAGTAGAAAGCTGGAAATCTTACAACTAAAAAGCGGTAAATCTACTCTAGAAAGCAGTAAAAAGAAGGTGGAGAGAAGTTATCTTCCTCGACGGCTGCTTAGAGGACGAGCCACGTTGACGGAGCGCTTGGACGAAGGTGGTGAGATGTGGGACAAAGTAGAACGACGACGGATGATGAAGAATGGGGTAGGGTGACGTCACAGTGGGATTTGCTTCTTGAATGGCAGTGAGAGGACCACTGCGGAATGCTCCAGGAATGGGATGAGAAGGTGGAAAAATTATATTTTTAACACTAGAGGAGCATCCCGGGTTTGGGACAAGCTCTTAGAGATTTGGAGGGGGTGAGAGAAGAGAAAAAGGGATGAAGAATTCGAGTGGTAGGGGTCTCCTTTTATAGTTGTAGGGATTGAGGGCAATTTGGTCATTCTATGCTTGAAAACATTAACTCAGGGTCTTTAGTGACAGTTTTAAACGTCACTAAAACCTATGAATGTGGCCGTAGGTCGCGTGCGCCGTCGTCTCCTCTCCCCATGCTCTCAATGCACACCCACGATCAGATGATCTTAGCCGTCCGATCGCTTAGATCACACATTGTCGCTTCTTCTTCAGCGCCTCCACTTGTCCACGTGTGATGGCGCATTGGGTCACATGTCATCGCATGCGTGCTTGAGCCAAAGCATCTTCGTACGCCACATCACCTGCCATCTGAGCATTCTCTTGCCATCCAACAGCTCAATTGAGCCAGTTCTGTGCATCTACTTGATTTGAAGCGAGGCGCACTTCGAACTTATGCCAGTTGGTTGCGAGTAGCACAGCCGACCAATGCGCTAAGGCCGCCTCTTCGTCAAGTTTCCATCTAAAGCGTGTGGGTCCATGGTCGTTGGATCAAGATCCAATGGCCCTGATCTGATCGCACGGTTGAGGAGAGAGAGGGAGTGGGTGCCTTTGGCCGGTGTGGGTGGTTGAGATGGCGCCACATGGTGCCATCTTAGCCGCCCATATTTTGTGTCTTGTAGATGGTACCACAAATGTCGAATTAGATCAATTTTCATGCTGTTGGGGTGCGATCGTCAATCCAAACCCATCTGTGCAGTTGGATTTGTCATCTAAAGAATGGATTTACACCACCTGGCCCCTTGACCTATGATCTTTCTCGGACTTCATCTGATGCTACGGAAATCTAATCAGGGCAATCTTGGAGTCGTTGAACTCCAATAATCGTCCTGATCAGATCCGTATGGTTGGATCTTTAATCTGAGGCCCCAATTAAATGTCGCCCTATTACTTGACCATAAGAAGGAGAAATTAACCTAAATTTTATACAATCTATCCTAAGTGCATGATGATGCATGGTATGCAATATTTATAATGTATGATACAACTATATGCCTAAGAACATGCATAAATAGATGGTTTATGTGATACAAATGTGTTTACATCACTAGGCCAGCTAAAGTAGCTCCTTGCCATCTTCTTCAACAGCCACCAACTCCTATGCAGCTCCAAGCATCACCTTCTCAACTCCTCTCCTCAAAACCCTAGCTCCTTCTACCTCCTACCCAACTCCCTACTAGCTAAGCTCCAACTCCCTTGGCCATCAATCATCCATCCACCACCTACAACTTAACTCCCCCTCACCACCCAACTAGTCCACCTAAGCTAGCTACCTACTCCTACTCCAAGTTGGCGCCACCACCATCACCACCCTTCACCCCTCAACCACCACCAAGGAGAACCAACAAGGTGGCACAAAAGCCACCATAACCACCTCCAAGTTGGTGCCACCTTTTCCCTCCAAAAACCCTTTCATCCCATCCTTACACCTAAGCCCACAAATCAACTTAGCCCTCCACCTAAGAACCCTTTTAGAAGCCCCTAGGTTGGCGCCAATTTAGTGGTGCCTCTCCACCACCAAAAGCCAACAACACCACCATAACTACCACCCTACAAGCCCCTTGAGTTGGCACTGACCTCCCTCCACCCTAGGATCCTTAACCACCTCCTAGAAACCCATCCTAGCCCTACATCTAACCCATGCCAATTACTCCCTTCTCCACTTCTATAAAAACCCTCCTAACCACCACTAAAAACCCATCTTCCCTTAGTATTAATACCACCCTATTTCTACCTATAGCCCACGGCCAAGAAGAAGAAGGGAGGAAGAAGATTAAGGAGGCTCTCCCTTGCCTCCTTGGTGCCTTCTTCCTTTCTACTCTTCTTGTGTCACACCAAGGAGGAGGACTTTGCTATTGAAGGACGATGGCTAGGCATTAGAGGAGATCTTGAGGGTGGTCTACTCCCACCCTTGGACGATCCATTAAGGTGGAAGCCATCCACCTTGAAGAGAGAAGGCATGCCCCCCCTTTTAAGGCTTGCCAGGAAGAGACTATCTCTTGGTTCAAGAAGGAGAAGGAGGAGCCCTTTTTAACTGCGGGAGCAACCATAGTTGGAGCAAGAGCTTCAACCTCTTCACCATCATCATCCAGGATTTTTGTTTTATTCACTTTTTTTTATTTTTACTTTTTGTAGTAGAAGCTTTCCTCTATAGTTGTAAAACAAAAATCCATTTAATATCAAGTTGCCTTTTTCAATTTGGTGAATTTTCTTCTTTACTTTTGTTTTTAACATTCTCACTCCCTCTTCCTAATTACCCTGGGCCTTCACATGCCTAGGGTGAGCTTGGGAAGGAGTCTTTCTTGTCACTTGCTAAATTACGATTAGTCTTTTCCAGCCAACAATTCGCATTGCCTTGTTTATTCAAAAATCCTAAAAAATATATATGCAAAAATTACAAAAAGAAAGTTGATTTCTACATTTTCAAGTAAGAGATTTATAATTGCAAAAATTGCCTCCTTGGACGACTCTAGATACTCCACTATCTAGGCTTACAAATTTTAAAAGCGAATCAATTTTTGCATGTTGCAACAACTTATAAACCCATAATTTACAAACTCCATAAAAATCCGATCATGCACTTGCTTGTTATCTCCAAAGGCATGTCCTTTGAGAGAAGATTTGTTGAGGGGCGTGCGATCTTTGAAAAATCAGATATGAATCATCGATAGAAATCGACGTGCACCAAAAATGATCTGATGTCTTTGACTAAGGAAGGCACAGGTAATTTGGAAATCAGATTCACCTTGGCTCGGTCAACTTGGATACCCCTCTCAGATACAAGGTGTCCAAGCACAATATCCTCAAGAACCATAAAGTGCCTCTTTTCCTGGAAAAGAACCAAGTTCAGTTTAATGCATCTTTAGAGGATCTAGACCAAGTGTAGGAGGCAATCATAGAAACATTCACCAAAAATCGAGAAGTCATCCATGAAGACTTCAGGGTATTTACCTACTACATCAGAGAATATGACTAGCATGCACCACTGAAAGGTGGCAGGTGAGTTGCAAAGCCTGAATGGCATCTTGCGGAATGCATACGTACCGTTGGGGCAGGTAAAGGTGGTCTTCTCCTGATCTTCTGGATGGATTGCCACTTGGTTGTATTTGGAGTACCCATCCAGGAAGCAAAAAAATCGATTTCCCGCTAGTTTCTCAAGAATATGATTAATGAACAGAAGCAAGAAATGGTCTTTCTTAGTGGAGGCATTCAATTTCTGATAGTCTATGCAGACTCTCCACGGGTTTGCAATTTGAGTTTGGATTGTTCCTCTATATTCGATAATAATCAGAGTGAGCCCTGCCTCTTTAGGCACAATTTGGATGGGACTCACCTAGAGACTGTCAGAGATCGGGTAGATGATTCCTATGTTGAGCTACTTGGTAATATCCTTTTTCACGACCTCTTGTAGATTTAGGTTTAGTCTTCTCTGCATTTCTCGAGATGGTTGTAAGCCCTCTTCGGCATAGATACGATGTGTGCAATATGAGGGACTTATTCCGATCAGGTCATCTAGAGTCCATCTAATGTCTCTTCGATGTAATTGAAGGACAAAAATCAGCTTTGTTTCCTGGTCAGGAGTGAGTTGGGAATTGATAATCATAGGAAATGTTTGATTTGAAGCTAAAAAGATGTATTTCATATGATCTAGGGGGTGCTTCAATAAAAGCACCAAGTTATCAGCATCAGGTGGAGGTTCGAAATTGGCCTCAAAAGATAGGGTGGAAGTTAAGGGTATATCTAGATTAGTTTTGGATTTCTTGATCTATGGGTCAAGATCTTCTTGTGGCTGAGGTTCTGGGAGAATCAGGTTTTCCTCTGTATTCGGGTCGTCAACCAAGGAACTAATGTCTCAAACTTCTTCGATTTCCCCACAGTTTATTCCTTTCTTAGCCTTAAAGATATCGATTGATGGGAACACCATCATGAGCCCTAACATGCTCATTTTGATCCAGAAAAGAGAACAAAAGCTCCTACATAACCAACTGGAGGGCCTAACTCAATGAATAACCTTCTGAAAGAAATGCAAGAAACAAGGAGTAAAACTGTAATTTTACCATTTTAGTGCAACAACGGGATTTCTCATGGGCTAAACACACGTCAAATGGTCTTAACAAGATAAAAAGTGGGTTGGTTCAAATAAAAAAGGGTTCATGTGAATTCTGTGAATTAAATGACTTCTTGTAACCCTAAAATAGACCTACTTAATTTAACAAGGTTTTAGTTAGGATAAAATTCACCTAAAGCCTCTAAAATTCATGGAAAAATATCCTCTATGGTTTAGAACCTTCAATTTAGCCCTTAGAACCTATTTTGACCTAAATTGGGGTCATAGTAAAATGTTTGCCCTAAATTGGGTTTTTGTGTAAATTACCCAATCAAATATGGTAAAACCTAAAATCCAACTTCACAATTGGATTCCTTAGGTCCAAATTAGGTTTGTACCAAAATTTGGACCTAAGGGGAATTCACCTTGACTTACTTTGCAAACAGGTCCAGGCCAATTACATTTCTACCCTTAACTTTTGAAAACTTCTGCAGAAACCCCCTAACTTCCTTGTCGTTCTCTGCAATTAAGTCCCTCAGCCATTACCACAGAGGGATTCCTACTTCGGCGAGATATCAAGGGAAAGAACTCCTTGATTCCTTAGAGGATCCTCTTCAAATTTGAAAGGGAGATTCCTTGAGAAATCTCCTCCAGTTTGAACATAGTCAGAGGCTTGATTTGGCACCCAATCTCTCATGCGAATGCATGAGAGATTTGGGTCATCTTCGATCTTCCAACTCTGGTGAGGTTGTCGTGCTTGGAAGCTTGGCTTCCAAGCACAAGACCTTCTGCCAGGGCCTATAAAAGCCTGCCATGATCAACCCGCAGCCTCTAAGCTTGAAGTTGGCCTGAGATACCCCCTAATTCTTCTCTTCCCCCTCCTGTCAACAACCCAGCAAGATCCGACGACCACTATCTCTCTCTCTCGTTGCTCTGCCACAATACCAGTGGCAGGGTTCTCTCTATCCTCTTCGTTCGTGTCGCGTCGCACTAGCCGACCTCCCTGCAACCCCCTCGTCATTGCCATCCTCCTCCCACTGGGTACTTCGTCTTCGACGATGGTAGTATGAGCTAGCCGCCTCCTCCACATCCCCCTTCGTCTATCCACCCTTAGCTAAGTCCTCTCTCTCTTCTCATCCTTTTTCTATCATTTATTCCTGCAAACATGCCTCGACGCTCGCAAACCACCACCACCTTCTCCACCTCCGGCCAGACCTCCGGCGAGGTGTTCCCGCCACTCCACGCCTCCATCCGCCTTGCCAACTACCTCACGAGCAACACCACACCTCACTGACCTTAAACCCTCATTCCACTCACCGCGCTAAGCCCCCAGAACTCCCCCCGAACACACCCACTTTCTCATGCACAGGGTGACCTAGGCACGCATGCTCCGGCCACCCCACGCTACGACGACCACCGCATCACCTTCGCCGTGCTCAGGTGAAGCTCCCTGCATTTTGTAACAAGGCCGCAAGGCCATTTTCTTACTAACAGGGTTTGAGGTCTTTGCCGCCATTGATGAAGCAAGAAGCTTGCTTGGGAGCTTCATCCAGGACTCCTCGCTCTAGGCAATAAGTCCCAGGTCGCGTGGATTCCTTCTGCGCACATCCTCAGCAAGGAAATTGGCATGAAAGCCCTACACAGCTGCTGCAATCAGAGGAGACATCTGCTGTAGGCACTCACGAAGAAGGTGGGACAACATAGTCCCACTTTGGAAGTGGAGCGGAAGCAGTCAAATAAACTATAAAAGTACATAGGCTTATTGCCTCCTAACCACGGGGTGAGGTCCCACTCGCCCTCACTGCCTCGTCCATGACCCCACTACTCACGAACTTGGCCATGACCCATATACCCGACTAGCCTACACTCCTCCCCCACCATGCATACCGGTGGGCCTGGTCTCTGGCGTGCATACCCCACCCGATAACACGAGAAGGCTCTGGGAGAGCGAGCCTAAGAGAGAAAGAGGAAGAGAGATCGCGGGGGAGGGTAGGGGTAGGTTTTTCTCTCAGGAGAAGAAAAGGAAGCCAAGGAAGGAAAGGGCGACAGCTAGAGAAGCTAAGAAAGGAGAAGGCAAGGCTGAAGAAGAGAAAGTTGAAGAGGAGCTGAAGGAAGAAGAGAAGGAAAGAAGAAATCAGAGAAGAAAGAAGAAGAAGACCAGGGCTAGAGCAGCTAAAGAAGAAAGAATAAGAAGAAGCTAAGAAGAAAGATGGCCATCAGAGACATAGAACAGAAGAAAGAAAAGAAAGAAGAAGAAGGAGATCGGAGACAGAGATCAGATAGAAGACAAAGAAGAGCAATGGAAGCACTATAGCATCTATACATTTAAGACGTTAGCTTCACAAAATCAGACGTCCATTTTTCTGCTCTTTATATACATTGATATTTTGTGGCTCTATTTACATTTCTTGCATTATAACTCTGATTTTTCATTGTATATTATATCCAATTTGAAAGTTGTGCTCTTGATTTTTAGATCCTAATTTGCTCCCTGTGTTTGACCTCAGACATAAAACTTTGAGTAATAAAATTTATTTGTTTTCAAGGGATTTGAACGATACTATGACGCATTAATTTAACATTGATCTCACCTCGACTAAACATTTTGGCGCCATTGCCAGGGAGCAACGAGCGAATTAGAAATCTACATCACAACTTCTGATTCAACACTAACTTGATACATCTCTTTTGTGGTGATTGTTTCAAGGGAGAAGATTCAAAAGAAGACGGCTGCACAACAAACACACCCAGGGTAGCTAATCTCTGATTAGCCCTTTCTCTTAACCCCTTCATTCTGAAAAGTGAAAATAAGAAAAAATCAATTTAGGGCTACTTTCTTTCCATATTTAGCTAATTCACCCAAGTTGCCTAATTTTGATTTCAACAAATATTGAATTGTGCATCCATTTAAGGTAACTATGGCTACCACCTTCTTGATTGAGCCCTAGATACCATATCTATGGCAACTAAATTGGACCACAATTAGAACCAAATTAAGGATTCGAATTTAGGGTTTTAGAGACACATCTTCTAAGCAAGAATCAACTTTTCTGAAAAAAGGTGTGCCTAAGCCTTGATTGAAAAGACTTATTCAAGAGAAACCCTAAAAAAATCAAGCTCTTAATTTCACTTGAACCCTAAAAGAAAGGACCTAAAGCTCTCAAAGGACAAATAAGTGAAGTTGGCCTCTTGTTGGGTTAACCAACCTTGAAATTTGGTCACTTTTGCACTCAAAGCATCTAAAGTTCAAGTGGAATCCTAAGCACCTTTGATCTTAAATAAAACTGGTAGACTTAAGAGGTCAAGGTCCCCATTTTGGTCTACCTAGAATCTCAGTGACAAGAGAGGTTGGGTGGGGGAAACCCTATAACTCTTGGGGTTGCTTTACCATGTAGGGGTCTTTGCGGGACTCTCCCTCTCTGGCTGCCCAGGTATTTCTTAGGTGGACAGCTTTTCTGACTAAGGGGTATCATCCGCCCCAAAACTCTATAGTCATCCAAATTTTTTTGGGTGTCTTGATTGCGTCCAGCACATTTTAATCTCATCTAAACAATTAGTGCATGTTTGGTAGGAGGCCCTTTAGACCATCCTTAACACCTCCTTTAGCAATCCACTCCCACTGAGGCCAAGCCTCGACGTCTGTGTTTATGCAGCAACCACACCACATTGACATCTCCTCTGATTCATTAGAACCCAATTCTCTTCTTCCATCATCATGGCACAACTAGTTGAAGAAGAGAACAACCTTGGACGCCAACTCCAATGCCTGAATGATCTATCTCAGAACTTTGTAAACCCGTCGCAGTGTCCTACGATGCAAGATCACTATAATCCCGCTGCGGTGGCGATTGAACCTCGAGTCCAAATCCTAGCTGGAGGTCCTAATTTTGAACTCAAGCCCAACATGATTCATGCTATTCCAAAGTTTCATGGGCTTAACTCCGAGGATCCCTTCCAGCACATCAAACAGCTCAAACATTTGGCCAAGACCTTCGGATCAGATGTACAAAACTAGGATATTCTTCTTATGAAGATGTTTTCCTTCTCTTTCTTGGACAAGGCAGCTCATTGGTATCGGACTCAGATGAGACCAATCAACATGTGGGTTGAACTGCAATCCAAATTTTTAAAAAAGTTCTTCCTAGTTGGTCGGACGAATGCCTTGCACCACCAGATCACACACTTCACTCAGCAATCTGGAGAACCTCCTCATGAGGCATGGGACCATTTCTTGGATCTCATGTGAAAGTGCCCCCATCACGGAGTTCCTAAATGGGAACAAGTCCAGTCTTTTTACCAGGGACTCCATGAAGACATTCGCTTATTCGTCAATGCAACCTGCGGAGGAAATATCATGGGTCAACACAAAGACACTGTGTGGGAGATTCTTCAGAATATGTGTGAGAACTCCATCAATAATGACTCCATGGGCTTATTCGACAGGATGAATGCCCGCGCATCGACGAATCCAAGGGGAGCACATGAGATGCAGGGCCTGTCTGCATCCATTGACTTCGAACTGATGACTAGTCGGTTGGACAAGGTCTCTATCATAGAGAAGGTGGATGAGCTAACTCAACATCTGCAGCGAGCCACCTCTGCGCAAAACCCATTTGCACAGCCACCTCTTGAGAGGAAACTGTGCATAACATCTACCACTGATCTTCTCAAGAGATGGACTTGTATCCATTCCCGTCTAACTCCAGGATCGGAGGAAACTCCGATCCAACCTACTCTAGTTGGGGGAACTCTGAATCCTCGTACTCTGATTTTCTTGAGGTTCCTCAGACCTGCGAGGACCTCAATGCCATCCATAATGATCCATTCTCTAATACCTATAACCCTGGATGGCAGAATCATCAAAACTTCCTGTGGGTGGGAAATACTCAGAATCAAAGACCACCATATCAACCCCGTCCACAAGCCCCTCGTCCATATCAGCTGCCTCAGCCTCTGCCCAACCCCACCTATCAATCTAGGCCAACCCAAGCAGATCAAATGACTCTTATTCTTCAAACTCTGGCTAACATTCAGAAGATGAATGCGGCTATGCGAAAACAGCACAAGGAGGAGATCACAGAGGTTCAGAATCAACTCGCCCAGATGATGAATTCCCGCCAACCTGGCACACTTCCTTCTCAACCTCTGTTGAATCCAAATAACGTGCCGAACAAGAGGCACGTTATAAACCAAAATCTGGGCCAAGCTCACATGATTTATCAGGCCCCTTCTGTTCCATCGCCCGATGGGATGGAAGCTTCGACATCTTATACGGGATTTCAATAGCAGCCACCTATTTTACCAACCCCAAACCAAAACCAAGAAGGACTGAACTCTGTAACAACCTGAAGTGGTAAAGTAACTCAAGACCCACCTTATCCAAGCCACTCCAAGCCTAGTAGTAACCCAAGCCCTAGGATAGCTATCCAAGACATCCTTTTCCAAGATCAAGAACCTGGACCTATTCTAGAGGAACCAACCAAGGTTCCATTTCCTGAGGCCTTGACCAAGGGAAAGAGGATAACTAAACCTGTGGCTCCCGAGGCGGATCTAGTCAAGCTCTTTGAATAGGTCCATATAAACATCCCCTTATTGGATGCAATCCGCCATGTACCGGCTTACGCATGATTTCTAAAAGGCGTGTGTACACCAAAGCGTAAGCCGCGAGCTAAAAGTGGGAGTCTGATCGTACTTTCAGAGCAAGCCAACTCTGTAATCTTGAGCAAACTCCCACCTAAGGCTAAAGACCCAGGTACCCCCCTGATTTCATGTGCTATTGGTGATACCCAATTCAACAGAGCCTTATTAGATCTAGGTGCTTCCATAAACCTAATACCTGCATCCCTCCTTGACCACCTTGAAGAATCTAAGCTTAGACCGACAGAGGTGACATTGCAGTTAGCTGATCGATCCATTAAGTCACCTAAAGGAGTACTCGAGGATGTCATCGTTAGGGTATGGGATTTCTATTTTCTGATGGATTTTATAGTTTTGGACATGGATGCACTTCAAAACCCAAGGGATACACCAATTATACTAGGGAGGCCCTTTTTGGCCATTGTTAGGGCCAATATAAAGTATGAGGAGGGCCAAATTGAACTGAAATTCGGGAACCAAACACTAAAAATTGACATCTTTAAGGCCCAACAAGGGATTAATTGTAGTGTTATAGAACATATATTTGATATCAAGGTCGTGGTTGATCAACCGTATATCGAGGACAACCTGATTACTCCCAATCAACCATAAGAAGATTGAAACCCACAATCAGAGGAGTCTGACCCTGATCAAGATACACCCATAACTCCTTCCCTTGCTCCTGACACACACCCTGAACCACCCGCTACTGCTGATAACCCCGTTCTGGAACTCAAGCCTCTTCCCGACCATCTAAAGTACATCTTTTTGGGTTCCAATCAGATGTTTCCTGTGATTATCAACTCTAGACTCACACCTGACCAGGAATCTCGTCTGATTACTATTCTCCGGCAACATCGTAGAGCCATTGGATGGACTCTCGATGATTTGATTGGTATCAGCCCTTCTTACTGCACACACCGTATCTACACCGAATAGGGCACACGATCCTCCCGTGAAATGCAGAGACGTTTAAATCCTAATCTGTAGGAGGTCATGAAAAAGGAGATCATTAAGTGGTTAGATGGAGGGATCATCTACCCGATCTCCAACAACCAGTGGGTTAGACCAATCCAGGTTGTGCCTAAGAAGGTAGGACTCACTGTTATCACTACTGAAACTGGAGAAGTCATATTGACCTGTGTGGCGAACTCATGGAGAGTTTGCATTGATTACAAAAGACTCAATTCCTCCATGAAGAAGGATCATTTCCCACTCCCGTTTATTGATTAGATCCTTGAGAAACTAGCAGGAAATAGGTTCTTCTACTTTTTGGACGGGTGCTCCAGTTATAACCAGGTGGCAATTCATCTTGATGACCAAGAAAAGACCACTTTCACCTGCCCTTTCAGGACTTACGCATTCCGAAGGATGCTATTCGGTCTTTGTAATGCACTCGCTACTTTTCAACGGTGCATGCTTGCCATATTCTCAGATATGGTAGGTGATTATCTGGAAGTCTTCTTGGATGACTTTTCAATATTCAGAGAATCATTTGACGATTGTCTACTACACTTTGTCTAAATCCTCAGGCAGTGCATTGACGTGAATCTGGTTCTTTCCTGGGAAAAGAGCCATTTCATGGTGCCTGAAGGAATTATCTTAGGACTTCTTATTTCAGAAAAAGGCATCCAAGTCGATCGAGCTAAGGTGAACTTGATTTGCAAACTCCTTATGCGTAGCTCAATCAAGGACATTCGATCTTTTTTGGGGCATATCGATTTTTACCATCGATTTATTCCTGATTTCTCAAAAATTGCACACCCCTTGACCTCTCTACTCTCTAAGGATGTAACTTTCAAAATCTCCAAGGAATGCACTCAAGCATTTGAAATCCTCCATGATCGAGTTACCCAAGCCCCGATCCTACAGTCCCCTGATTGGTCTCAACCCTTTGCGATCATGTGCGATGCATCTAATTTCGCTATAGGAGAGGTACTTGGGTAGAAAATTGACAGGAAACCCGTGGTCATCTACTACGCTTGCAAGACACTTGACGAAGCTCAGTTTAACTACATAATTACTGAGAAAGAGTTACTAGCTGTTGTATTTGCCCTGGAAAAATTCAGATCTTATCTCCTGGGTTCCTGTGTTATCATTTACTCAGATCACACAGTTGTGAGGCATCTCCTTGAAAAGAAGGACTTGAAACCTCAATTAATCTGCTTGATCTTGCTGTTGCAAGAGTTTGACCTTGAGATTTGCGACAAAGTAGGAAAATAGAACATGGTAGCTGATCACTTGTCAAATCATCGAGAGTCCATCCAATGGCACTACGATGTTGTTGGAGAACACTAATCAGATGGGATTCCTGGTCAAGTGTGAGTCTGGAGTTGAGTATCACGGGAAACGTCTTATTGGAACCGAAAAAGATGTACTTCGGATGGTCAGGAAGAGGCTTGAGTTCCAAAATGGCATTATCATCAATAGCGAGTGGTTCAGGGTGTGTGTCAGGAGCAAGGGAAGGAGTTATGGGTGTATCTAGATTAGGGTCAGACTCCTCTGATTGCGGGTTTTGATCTTCTTATGGTTGATCGGGAGTAATCAGGTTGTCCTCGATATGCGGTTCATCAACCACGGCCTTGATATCAAATATCTGTTCTATAACACCAGAATTAATCCCTTGTTGGGCCTTAAAGATGTCAATTTTCAGTGTTTGGTTCCCGAATTTCAGTTCAATTTGGCCCTCCTCACAGTTTATATTGGCCCTAGCAGTGGCCAGAAAGGGCCTCCCTAGTATAATTGGATTTTCAGGTGCATCCATGTCCAAGACTATAAAATCAACTGGGAAATAGAAATCTTGTACCCTAACGATGACATTCGCGAGTACTTCTTTAGGTGACTTAATGGATCGGTCAGCTAACTGCAATGTCACCTCTATCGGTTTAAGCTTAGATTCTTCAAGGTGGTCAAGGAGGGATGTAGGTATTAGGTTTATGGAGGCACCTAAATCTAATAAGGCTATGTCGAATTAGGTACCACCAATGGTACATGAAATCAAGGGAGTAACTAGCTCATTTTGACCTAGAAAAGGGAACAAAAGCTCCTACATAACCAAGTGAAGGACCTAACTCAAGGAATAACTAGTTTGAAAGAAAAGTAAGAAATAAAGGGTAAAACTGTAATTTTACCATTGCAGTACAACAACAGGATTTCTCAGGGGTTAAACATGGGTCAATTGGTCTTAACAAGATAAAAATTAGGTTGGTTCAATCAGAAAAGGGTTAATGTTAGATCTGGAAATTAAATGATTTGTAACCTAAAACAGACCCACTAAATTTGACAAGGTTCTAGTTGGGATAAAATTCAACTAAGCCCTCTAAAATTCATGGAAAAATATCTTCTATGGTTTAAAACCTTCAATTTGTCCTTTAGAACCTATTTTGACCTAAATAGGTGTCCTAGTCAAACATTTTCCCTAAATTAGGTTTTTATGCAAAATGACTAGCCAAACGTGGTCAAACCTAAAATCCAACTTTACCATTGGATTCCTTGGATCCAAATTAGGTTTATACCAAAATTTGGACCTAAGGGGAGTTCACCTAGACCTACTTTGCAAAATAGTCCAACCCAATTACATTTATGCCCCTAGCTTTTGAAAACCCTTGCAGACACCCCCTATCTTCCTCTTCATTCTTTGCAATTAGGTCCCTCTGCCATTACAGCGGAGGATCCTACTCCGGTGAGGATTCAAGAGGGATATCTCCTTGATTCCTCAGAGAATCCCTTTCAAATTTGAAAGAGAGATTCTCTAAGGATTCCCGATTGTGTGAACCAAATCCTAAGCTTTGATTGCCACCCAATCTCTTAAGAGAATGCATGAGAGATTTGGGTATCTCTCAACCTTCCAAGTCCAGCGAGGTTGCTGTGCTTGGAAGCTTGCCTTCCAAGCACAAGGCCCTCTGCCTGTGACTATAAAAGTGGCCCCAAATCGCCCTGGTCAAGGCAAGCTTATTTTAGCCTGAGATTCCCTTAAAATTCCTCCTCCGGCCAAAAAGCCCGTCAAGCTCCGGCGACTCTTCCTCCCTCTTCTTGTCGCTCTGCCACCATACCAATGGTAGAGTTGTCTCCACCTCCTTCCGCATCGCGCCACACCTACACCCGTGCCTATCTCCCTCTCGTCGTCGCCGCCTCTCTATCTCAGGGTCTTCATCTCCGACAACGGCATATATGCGTTGTCGACCCCTCTGCTCCCCCTTCATCCAGCCACTCACAGATAGGCCTCCTTCACCTACTCTTTCTTTTCCCCTTATCAATTTCTACTTTCACGCCCTGACAACCACAAACCACCACCACCTTCTCCACCTCCGGCAGACCACCAGCGAGGTGCATCCACCACTCCACGCACTCACACACCTCGCCAACTACCTCGGAAGCATCGCCTCATCCCACTAATCATCTTCCCCCTCTCCATTAATCACCACAACCTCCATCACTCCCCCTGGACACAGCCAACTCCACTGCCACGGAACGACCTAGGCATGCATGCCCAGGCTATCCAGCACCACACCAACACCCGAGCCACCTTCGTCGTGTCACGACGAAGCTTTCTGAGCAATTTGATAGGGCTGTGAGTCCATATTCATGTTGATCGGTACAGGGCCCTATCTGCCATTGAAGCAAGCTTGCAGAAGCTTGCTACCTTCGTAACAGCCTCCAGGTGCTAGGAAACCAAGTCCCAGGTGTGTGGTTCCTCTTTGCGAACCAAGTCAGGCTCTCAATTGAAGGCCAAAGCATCTGTAGCTTCAGTAATTAGAAGAAGACCTGCTGCAGGCGTGCGCGAGAAGCAGGTGGGACATTTAGTCCCACCATGAAAACTTTGGAGCGAGCAGCACAGGATAAATTGAAAAAGTGTCAGGGGCTTACCGCCTCCTGACATGAGGTGAGGTCCCACTCGCCCACTCACGCCTCTTCCACAACCCCACGCTACGCGGACCTAGTATTTGACTCGACTACCCATGCACTCCTCGCCAACCACACACGTTAGTGGGCTTGGTCACGGGTGCGTTGACCCGACCCGTATACCCGAGTAGGCTCTGGGGGAGTGAGCCTAAGAGAGAAGAAAGAGAGGAGAGTCTGCGGGGAGGGTAGGGGTTAAGTTTTGCTATCCCAGAGGGCGAAGCCAAGGAAGAAGAGGAAGCCAGAAGCCAAGGAAGAAGAGGAAGAAAGAAGCCTCAGCATCAGCTAAGGGTGAAGTTGCCAGGGAAGAAGGAAGGAGAGGGAAGCTTCAGCAAGAAAAGCAAAGGAAGAAGAAGGCTTGAAGTAGAGAAAGAGAAATCAAAAAGAAAGAGAAGCCAAGGCCAGCAAGCAGAGGAAAGGAAGAAGAAGAAGAGAGGAAGAAGAAGCCAAGGCCAACAATCAGAGAGATAAAAGAAGAGGCGAATCAAAAGAATCAAAGAATGAAGAAGAAAGAAGAAGGAAAAGAGAGAGCTCAAGCTAGAAGTAAAGCAAAGAGAATTATCTGATCTTTTACATTCATCTTCATATTTTTTAGATTTTATATACATTGAAACCCTTTTTATTGCTTCATAACTTGATTGATCATTACATTTTCATCAAGTTGAAAGTTGTGTTAGTTTTCAAATCCCTATTTGCTTCCTGTGTTCAACCTCAGATTCATATTTTTCGAGTAATAAACTTTCATTTGTTTTCGAAGCAATTTCAACTATACTACGACGCATTTGTTTTATAAACTCGATTTCGCTTTCAACGAACATTTTGGTGCTGTTGCCCGGGAGCAATGGGCAATTTAGAAACTTTGATCACAACTTCTGATTCAATACTAACTTGATCTATTTCTTCTATTGTGACTATTTTAGGGGAGGAAAAGAAGACAGCCTTACAAGAACCACGCCAGGGGCAGGTAATTTCTCATTAGCCCTCTCTCTTAATCCCCTCAATTCTGGAAAGGAAGAAAAAAGAAAAAAATCAATTTAGGGTTACCTGCTTTCCATATCTAGTAATTCACCAAAGTTGCCTGATTTTAATTTCAATACATTTTGAATTGTGCATCCACTTAAGGTAACTTGGGCTACCCCCTTCTTGATTGAGCCCTAGATACCATCTTTGTGGCAACTAAATTAGACGAAATAGAGCCAACTTAAGGATTCCAATCTAGGGTTTTTAGAGACACATCTTCTTTAAGCAAAGAATCAAAATTTTCAAAAAGAGGTGTGCCTAGGCCTTGATTGAAGAGATTTATCCAAGAGAAACCCTAAAAAAATCAAGCTCTTAAGTTACTTGAACCCTAAAAGAAAGGACCTTAAAGCTCTCATAGGACAAAGAGGTGAAGTTGACCTCTTGGGTCAACCAACCTTGAAATTAGGTCACTTTTTGCACTCAAAATATCTAAAGTTCAAGTGGAACCCTAAGCACCTTGATCTTAATTAAAAGTGGTAGACTTAAGAGGTCAAGGTCCCCATTCTAGTCTACCTGAAATCTCAGTGACAAGAGAGGTCAGGTGGGGGAAACCCCTTAACTCATGGGGACGCTCTACCGTGTAGTGGTCATTGCGGGACTCTCCCTTTCTGGCTACCAAGGTATTTCTCAAGTGGACGGCCTTTTTTACTAAGGGGTATCATCCGCCCCGAACCTCTATAGTCATCCAAATTTTTTGGGCATCTCGATTGGATCCAACACATTCTAATCTCATCTAATCCTTTGGTGCATGTTTGGGAGGAGGTCCTTAAGACCATCCTTATGACCTCCTTTAGAAATCCACTCTCGCTGAGGCCAAGCCTCAATGCTCGTGTTTGTGCAGCAACCCCACCACATAGATCTCTCCTCTGATTCATCAGAACCAAGTTCTCCTTCTTCCATCATGTCACAACCAATTGAAGAAGAGAACAACCTTGAACACCAACTTCAGCGCTTGAATGATCTATTCCAAAACTTTGTGAACCCACCGCAGCATCCTATGATGCGAGATCACTATAATCTCGCTGCGGTGGCCATCAAGCCTCGAGTCCAAATCCCGGTAGGAGGTCCTGATTCTGAACTCAAGCCCAACATGATGCATTACATTCCAAAATTCCATGGGCTTAACTCTGAGGATCCCTTCCAGCACATCAAACAACTCAAACATCTGGCTCAGACCTTCAGGTCAGATGTACAAAATCGGGATATTCTGCTCATGAAGATGTTTTCCTTCTCCCTCATGGACAAGGCTGCTCATTGGTATCAGACTCAAACACGCCCGATCAACACATGGGACGAACTCCAATCTAAATTTTTGAAAAAGTTCTTCCCCATTGGCTAGACAAATGCCTTGTACCACTAGATCACTCACTTCACTCAACAATCAGGAGAACCTCTTAATGAGGCATGGGTACGATTCTTAGATCTCATGCAAAAGTGCCCCCATCACAGAGTTCCTAAATGGGAATAAGTCCAGTCTTTTTACTAGTGACTCCGTGAAGACATTCGATTGTTCGTCAATGCAACTTACAGAGGAAACATCATGGGTCAACACGAGGACATGGTGTGGGAGATTCTCGAGAATATGTGCAAGAAGTCCATCAATAATGACTCCATGGGCTTATTTGACCGGACGAATGCCCATGCATTGACGAATCCTCGGGGAGCACATGAGATGTAGGGCCTGTCTGCATCTGTCGACTTGGAACTGATGGCCAGTCAGTTGGACAAGGTCTCTATCATAGAGAAGAAGGAGGACGAGCTGACTCAGCATCTGTAGTGAGCCACCTTTGCGCAAAACTTATTTGCACAACCACCTCTTGTGAGGGAAATTGTGCAGAACATCTATCACTGACCTCTCAGGGGATGGACCCATATCCAACCCCCTTTGGCTCCAGGATTGGAGGGACCTTTGATCTGATATATTCTAGTTGTGGGAACTCTGAACCCTTATTCTGTGATTTTCCTGAGGCTCCTCAGACCTATGAGGACCTCAACGCCATCCAGAATGACCCATTCTACAATACCTATAACCCTGGATGGCGGAATCATCCCAACTTCCTGTGGGCAGGAAATTCTCATAATCAAAGACCACCTTATCAACCCCATCCACAAGCTCCTCATCCATATCTACTGCCTCAACCTCGGCCCAACCCCACCTATCATTCTGGGCCAAACCAAACAGATCAAATGACTCCTATCCTTCAAACTCTGGCTGACATTTAGAAAATGAATGCAGCAATACAAAAATAGCACAAGGACGAGATCATAGAGGTTCGCAATCAACTTGCCTAAATGGCGAATTCCCACCAACCTGTCACACTCCCTTCACAACCTCTACCAACATGAACCCAAGTCCAGGCCATGCCCACATGATTTATCAAGCCCCTTCTGTTCCATCACCTGACGGGATGGAAGCTTTGACATCTTACGTAGGATTTCAATAGCAACCACCTATTTTACCAACCCCAAACCAAAACTAGGCAGGACTAAACTTTGTAACAGCCCGTATTGGTAAAGCAACTCAAGACCCACCTTATCCAAACCACTCCAAGCTTGGTAGTAACCCAAGCACTAGGATAGTTATCCAGGATACCCCTATCGCAGATCAAGAACCTGGACCTATTCTAGAGGAACCAACCAAGGTTCCATTTCCCGAGGCCTTGACAAAGGGAAAGAGGATAACCAAACCCATGGCTCCTGTGGAGGATCTGGTCAAGCTCTTTGAACAGGTTCATATAAACATCCCCTTGATGGATGCAATCCACCACGTACCGGCTTATGCATGATTTCTAAAAGACGTGTGTACACCCAAGTGTAAGCGGCGAGCCAAAAGTTGGAGTCCAATCGAACTTTTAGAGCAAGCCAGCTTTGTAACCTTGAGCAAACTCCCACCTAAGGATAATGACCCAGGTACCCCCCTGACTTCATGTACTATTGGTGATACCAAATTCGACAGAGCCTTATTAGATCTAGGTGCCTCCATAAACCTAATACCTGCATCCCTCCCTGACCACCTTGAAGAATCTGAGCTTAAACCGATAGAGGTGACATTACAGTTAGCCAATCGATCCATCAAGTCACCTAAAGGAGTACTTGAGGATGTCATTGTTAGGGTATGGGATTTCTACTTCCCGGTGGATTTTATAGTCTTGGATATGGATGCAAATGAAAACCCAAGGGATACACCGATTATACTAGGGAGACCTTTTCTAGCCACTGCTAGGGCCAATATAAACTGTGAGTAGGGCCAAGTAGAACTAAAATTCGAAAACCAAACACTGAAGATTGACATCTTCAAGGCCCAACAAGGGATTAATTGCGGTGTTATAGAACAAATATGTGATACGAAAGCCATGGTTGATGAACCGTATATCGAGGACAACCTAATTATTCCTGATCAACCACTAGAAGATCAAAACCCACAAACAGAGGAGTCTGAACCTTATCTAGATGCACCCATAACTCCTTCCCTTGCTCCTGACACACACCTTGAACCGCCCGTTGCTGCTAATAACCCCATCCTGGACTCAAGCCTCTTCCCGAGCATCTTAAATACGTCTTTTTGGGTTCCAATTGGACGTTTCCTATGATTATCAACTCCAGACTCACACCTGACTAGGAATCCTATCTGATTACTATTCTCCAGCAACATCGTAGAGCCATTGGATGGACTCTTGATGATTTGACTGGCATTAGTCCCTCTTATTGCACACACCAAATCCACACCGAAGAGGGCACACGAACTTCGCGAGAAATGCAGAGACGTTTGAATCTTAATCTGTAGGAGGTCGTGAAAAAGGAGATCATTAAATGGTTAGATGTAGGGATCATCTACCCGATCTCCGATAGTCAGTAGGTGAATCCAATCCAGCTTGTGCCTAAGAAGGCAGGACTCACCATCCTTACGACTGAAATCGAAGAGGTCATACTGACCTGTGTGGCTAACTTGTGGAGAGTCTGCATTGATCATAGAAGACTCAATTCCTCCACAAAGAAGGATCATTTCCCACAACCATTTATTGATCAAATCCTCAAGAAACTGGCAGGAAATAGGTTCTTCTGCTTTCTTGATTGGTACTCTGGTTATAACTAAGTGGCAATCCATCCTGAGGACCAAGAAAAGACCACTTTCACTTGCCCCTTTGGGACTTATGCATTCCAAAGGATGCCGTTCGGTCTCTGCAATGCACCGATAACTTTTTAGCGGTGCATGCTTGCCATATTCTCAGATATGGTAGGTGATTATCTGGAAGTCTTCATGGATGACTTTTTAGTATTCAGAGCATCATTTGACGATTGCTTCCTACACTTGGTCCAAATCCTTAGGCAGTGCATCGACGTGAATCTGGCTCTTTCCTGGGAAAAGAGCCATTTCATGGTGCCTGAAGGAATCATCCTGGGACATCTAATTTTGGAGAAAGGCATCCAAATCGATCGAGCCAAGGTGAACTTGATTTCCAAACTCCCTATGCCTAGCTCGATCAAGGACATCCGATCTTTTCTGAGGCACGTTGATTTTTACCATCGATTTATCCCTGACTTTTCGAAAATCACACGCCCCCTGACCACTCTTCTCTCCAAGGATATACCTTTCGAAATCTCCAAGGAATGCACTCAAGCATTTGAGATCATCCATGTTCGAGTTACCCAAGCCCCGATCTTACAGTCCCCTGATTGGTCTTAACCCTTTGAGATCATGTGTGATGCATCTGATTTCGTTGTAGGAGCGGTATTGGGGCAAAAAATCAATGGGAAACTCGTGGTCATTTCTATGCAAGCAAAAAACTTGATGAGGCTCAGTGTAACTACACAGTTACTGAGAAAGAGCTGCTAGCTGTAGTATTTACCCTGGAAAAATTTAGATCTTATCTCTTGGATTCCCGTGTTATCATCTACTCGGATCAAACAGCTGTGAAGCATCTCCTTGCAAAGAAGGACGTGAAACCTCGATTAATCTGCTGGATCTTACTGTTGCAAGAATTTCACCTCGAGATTCGCGACAAAGTGGGAAAACAGAACGTGGTAGCTGATCACTTGTCCCACCTTCCTTCTGAGATCATCGACCCTTCCGGACCCATCACGGAACATTTTCCTGATGAGCACCTTCGGACTATCAATACAAGGCTTCCATGGTTTGCTGATTTAGTAAACTACTTGGCATCACATCAGATCCCGTCCAATTGGTCGAAGGCCAAGAAGGACAAATTACTTTCCAATGTCAAGTATTACTTCTGGGAAGACCTGTATCTTTTCCTCATCGGTGCTGATCAAATAATTCAACGATGTGTCGCGGAATCAGAAATCCAAGACATTCTTTTTCTACCATGACCAGGCATGCAGTGGACACTTTTCAGGACATAAAACCGTAGCAAAAGTCCTCTAGTGTGGCTTTTTCTGGCCCATAATTTTCAAGGACGCATACAATCACTGTAAGGCATGTACCCATTCCCAGACCTTGCGCAACATGAGCCATCAAGATATAATGCCTTTACAGTCGATTCTGGTATGCGAAACTTTTGACATTTAGGGGATTCATTTTATGGGACCCTTCCTTATCTCGGACGGCTTCGAATACATTTTACTCGCTATTGACTATGTGTCCAAATGGATCGAAGCCATTCCGACCTGAACCAATGATCATAAAGTTGTTTTCAAATTCATTCACCAGAACATCTTCTCACGATTTGGGATTCCACATGTGATAATTTCCGATGGAGGGACCCATTTCACAAATGCTCAATTCAGGTCACTGATGACCAAATACGGGGTGTCACACCGAATCTCTACTCCTTACCACCCCCAAGCTAATGGTCTGGCTAAGCTATCAAACCGGGAGATCAAGAAAATCCTCCAGGTTACTATTCGACCTGACAGGAAGGATTGGTCATCCCAGCTTCTGAAAGCTTTGTGGGCTTATAGGATCGCCCACAAGACCCAATTAGGTATGTCTCCCTTCAGATTGGTGTACGGGAAGGCATGTCACCTCCCCGTCAAATTGGAGCATAAAACCTATTGGGCAGTACGAAACTGCAACCTAGATCTCTCTAAGGCTATAACCCATAGAATGCTTCAAATGAGCGAGATTGATGAATTATGCCGCGATGCGTATGATAACTCACAAATTTACAAAGAGCGGGTTAAAGCCTTTCATGATAAGCACATATCTAGAAAGATATTTCATCCTGGTCAGAAAGTGCTACTCTTCGATGCCAGACTCAAACTGTTCCTAGGAAAACTGAGATCAAAACGGATTGGACCCTACCTGGTCCAATGAATCTTTAGAAATGGAGAAATTGAAATTAGTCCACTCAGCTATGATTTCGAACCCTTCGTTCTGAACGGTCAGAGACTCAAAACGTTCATCCACATGATCGATACAAATTTGGTTGAGATATCCTTTACCCTCCATTCTCCCTGAGCTCATTATGCCCAGCTGATGGCATAAAACTCAACGCTTAATGGGAGGCAACCCGTCATTCTTGAAAAACCCAAAACCTTTCTTGATATTCTTATGCTAAATTCATATTACACTTTAGGATTCATCCATTAGAATAGCCGACTCCACCTCAGGTACCCGTACCCGAGTCTAGAAATTGTTCACAACAGTTACCTCGTCCTGTTCTCCCACCCAAAACCTATCCTAATGAATGAACTAAGCTGAATTCAAACTCACCTAATTTACAATGGGGACATTACAAATCATAGGCATAGGGGGGTATGAAAGTGCAAAACTTCATGAAAACTCTTCTCACAAGAAAAGGTTTCAACAAAAAAATCACATATCACAAAAAACACCAAAAAAATGAAAAAATCTTGAAAAAGAACAAAATTGAGGGGAGAGAAAATTTTTGAGGCCATACAAACCATAAGGGGGAAAATAGCAAAATGACAAAAAAGGATCACAAAATGAAAAAGAAAAAGAGATAGTCATTAAGGGATTAACTGAAGTTCTAGACCACATCAAGAAAAAGCGATAAATATAGGAAAAAAAAGTGCTAATGAGACACAAAGAGCGATTAGTAGGAATGTTGATCTTAGGCCTTTTGTGCTAGACTCTTATGCTTAAAAATTCAAGTACCCACTAAGATCTGGATAATCCTCAAGAGGTTGGGGAAAATGCGAAGCTTAAGTATTAGGTCTAATGCTTAGGGAGTATTCAACCTCGTTAATTGACCTTTGGTTTGCAGGACTCAGTAACCTAAGCACCCTAATCCACACACAGTCTGGTTCAGTGCGCATAACTATCAAAATCACACAAAAGCGTTTAAATATCCTAAAAAAAGTTGCCTACATTAGGAGCGGCCAATCAACAGAAGTTGATTTGGATGAGTTCCCGACGCGGAGAGGTGGGAAATTCCCCTCAAAGATGCATAACAACATATCGTCTCCTAGGTGCATGTCTCCTAGGATATTTACATATCCTACCGGGGGCACGTAAGCACCATGCTGGTTCGGATGCCATAGGTGCAATTATCATGAAATGTTGATTGCTAGGGTCAGGATTTGGCTACAGAACATCATGGGTGGGATTATCTAAAAATCTTGAAAGCCAGGGTTCTAGGGGTTGCCATGGGCAGTGCTATAAGGAAGCATCGATTGCTAGGGACCTTTGAGGATTGATGATGGGGATGAGGAATCTGATATAGACCATGTTGAGAAGCCAATCCAAAGTTAGAAATAAAGAGGAAAGAGAGAGAAAATTCTCCAAACAAATAAATCCTCTGTCTCTCTCTTACAAAAAAAAATGCATTGCAAACTGAACCAAGGCTAAAATATGTCTTAAGCATGGGTGCCTTAACCACAGAGTCCAATGAACCTTTGGATAGTTCCTGTGGGCCATAAAAACCTTCGTGGAAGATCGAGGCTAGAGCTGGTCAGGTCCGAATCTTGGTTGGTACTTGAGTACCTCTGGGCCAACTGTCGGCATTCTAACCTAATAAAAAAGGAAAAGAAAAAGAACTCATCATAAACTGTAAAAGAAACTCATGGTCTAGAACAAAAGTTAAAACCTTAAAATTTTGCTAAGGGACTAGCAAAAGATAGGCATGGGGGTATGATGGGAACACCACTATGAGCCCTAACTAGCTCATTTTGACCTATAAAAGAGAATAAAAGCTCCTACATAACCAAGCGAGGGGCCTAACTCAAGAAATAACTGGTTTGAAGGAAAAGTAAGAAATAAAGGGTAAAATTACAATTTTACCATTGTAGTACAACAAGACGATTTCTCAGGGGTTAAACATGGGTCAATTGATCTTAACAAGATAAAAAGTTGGTTGGTTCAATTAGAAAAGGGTTAATGTGAGATCTGGGAATTAAATGACTTCTTGTAACCCTAAAACAGACCCACTTAATTTAACGAGGTTCTGGTCAGGATAAAATTCAACTAAACCCTCTAAAATTCATGGAAAAATATCCTCTAGGGTTTAGAACCTTTAATTTGGCCTTTAGATCCTAGTTTGACCTAAATAGCTATCCTAGTCAAACATTTACCCTAAATTGGGTTTTGTACAAAATGCCTCGTCAAATGTGGTCAAACCTAAAATCCAACTTCACCATTGGATTCCTTGGGTCCAAATTAGACTTACACCAAAATTTGGACCTAAGGGGAGTTCACCTAAACTTACTTTGCAAAACAGTCCAACCTAATTACATTTTTGGCCCTAGCTTTTGAAAACCCTTGCAGACACCCACTATCTTCCTCTTCGTTCTTTGCAATTAGGTCCCACCACCCTTACAGTGGAGGAATCCTACTCTGACAAGGATTCAAGAGGGATATCTCCTTGATTCCTCAGAGAATCCCTCTCAAATTTGTAAGGGAGATTCTCTGAGGAATTCCCGATCGTGTGAACCAAATCCTAAGCTCTGATTGCCACCCAATATCTCATGCGAATACAGGAGAGATTTGGTATCTCTCGATTTTCCAAGTCCAGTGAGGTTGTTGTGCTTGGAAGCTTGCCTTTCAAGCACAAGGCCCTCTGCCTGCGACTATAAAAGAGGCCCCAGATCCCCCTAGTCAAGGCAAGCTTGTTTTGGCCTAAGATTCCCTTAAAATACCCCCTTTCCCCTAGCCAAAAAGCCTGTCAAGCTCCGGCGACTCTTCCTCCCTTTTCTCATTGCTCTGCCACCATACTAGTGGTATAGTTGACTCCGCCTCCTTCCGCGTCGCACCATACCTACGCCTGCACCTATCTCTGTCTCGTCGTCGTTGCCTCTCTATCTTAGGGTCTTCATCTCTGAGATGGCATATACGTGTTGTCTGCCCCTCTGCTTCCCCTTCGTCCAGCCACTCACAGATAAGTCTCCTTCACCTGCTCTTTCTTTTCCCCTTATCAATTTCTACTTTCACACCCCGACAACCACTAACCACAACCACCTTCTCCACCTTCTGTAGACTACCGACGAGGTGCATCCGCCACTCCATGCACTTACACACCTCACCAACTACCTCAGAAGCATCACCTCATCCCACTGATCATCTTTCCCCTCTCCATTAACCGCCACAAACTCCTTTCACTCCCCCCGAACACACCCAACTCTACGACCATAGAACGATTTAGGCATGCATGCCTAGGCCGTTCCGCACCACACCAACACCCGAGCCACCTTCTCCGTGTCACGACGAAGCTTTCTGAGCAATTTGATAGGGTCATGAGGTCATATTCGTGTTGACGGGTACAGGGCCCTATTAGCCATTAAAGCAAGCTTGCAGAAGCTTGCTACCTTCGCAGTAACCTCCAGCTGCCAAGAAACCAAGACCCAGGTGTGCGGTTCCTCTTTGCGAACCAAGTTAGCCTCTCAACTGAAGGCCAAAGCGTTTGCAGCTTCAGCAATCAGAAGAAGACTTGCTGCGGGCATGTGCGAGAAGTGGGTGGGACATTTAGTCCCACCTCGGAAACTTTGGAGGGAGCGGCAAGGGATAAATTGAAAAAGTGTTAGGGGCTTATCGCCTCCTAACATGGGGAAGGTCCCACTCGCCCACTCACACCTCATCCACGACCCCACACTACGTGGACCTGGTATTTGACCCAACTACCTGCACACTCCTTGCCCACCACACACGCTAGTGGGCCTGGTCACGGGTACACCGACCCGACCCGTATACCCGAGCAGGCTATGGGAGAGAGAGCCTAAGAGAGAAGAAAGAGGGGAGAGTCCGTGGGGAGGGTAGGGGTTAGGTTTGCTCTCCCAGAGGGCGAAGCCAAGGAGGAAGAGGAAGCCAGAAGCCAAGGAAGAAGAGGAAGAAAGAAGCCTCAGTAGTGGCTAAGGGTGAAGTTGCCAAGGAAGAAGGAAGGAGAGGGAAGCTTTAGCAAGAAAAGAAAAGGAAGAAGAAGGCTCGAAGTAGAGAAAGAGAAATCAGAAAGAGAAGCCAAGGCCAGCAATCAGAGGAAAGGAAGAAGAAGAAGAAAGGAAGAAGAAGCCAAGGCCAGTAATCAGAGAGATAGAAGAAGAGACGAATCAAAAGAATCAGAGAAAGAAGAAGAAAGAAGAAGAAAAAGAGAGAGCTCAAGCCAGAAGCAAAGCAAAGAGAATTATCTAATCTTTTACTTTCATCTTCTTATTTTTGAGCTTTTATATAGATTGAAACCCTTTTTATTGCTTCATAATTTGATTGATCATTACATTTTCATCAAGTTGAAAGTTGTGTTCTTAGTTTTTAAATCCCTATTTGCTCTCCGTGTTCGACCTCGGATTCATATTTTTCAAGTAATAAACTTTCATTTGTTTTCGAAGCTATTTCAACTATACTATAATGCATTTGTTTTATAAACCCGATTTCGCTTTTGACGAATAACGAGATTTCTATTTCCCGGTGGATTTTACAGTCTTGGACATGGATGCACCTGAAAACAAAAGGGTACACCAATTTTACTAGGGAGGCCCTTTCTGGCCACTGCTAGGGGCAATATAAACTGTACGGAGGGCCAAATTGAACTGAAATTTGGGAACCAAACACTGAAAATTGACATCTTTAAGGCCCATCAAGGGATTAATTGTGGTGTTATAGAACAGATATTTGATATCAAGGTCGTGGTTGATGAACCGTTTATCGAGGATAACCTAATTACTCCCGATCAACCACAAGAAGAGCAATAACCCCAATCAGAGTTGTCTGACCTTGATCTAGATAAACCCATAACTCCTTCCCTTGCTCCTGACACACACCCTTAACCACCCGTTGCTACTGATAACCCCTTTTTGGAACTCAAGCCTCTTCCCGACCATCTAATGTACGTCTTTTTCGGTTCCAATTAGATGTTTCCTGTGATTATCAACTCCAGACTCACACCTGACCAGGAATCCTGTCTGATTAATGTTCTCCAGCAACATTGTAGAGCCATTGGATGGACTCTCGATGATTTGATTGGTATCAGCCCATCTTACTACACACACCATATCTACACCGAAGAGGGCACACGACCCTCCCATGAAATGCAGAGACATTTAAATCCTAATCTGCAGGAGGCTGTGAAAAAGGAGATCATTAAGTGGTTAGATGCAAGGATCATCTACCCAATCTCCAACAGTCGGTGGGTGAGTCCAATCCAGGTTGTGCCTAAGAAGGTAAGACTCACTGTTATCATGACTGAAACCGAAGAAGTCATACCGACTCGTGTGGCGAACTCGTGGAGAGTCAGCATTGATTATAGAAGACTCAATTCCTCCATGAAGAGGGATCATTTCCCACTCCCATTTATTAATCAGATTCTTGAGAAACTAGCAAGAAATAGGTTCTTTTGCTTTTTGGACGGGTACTCCGGTTATAACCAGGTGGCAATCCATCCTGAGGACCAAGAAAAGACCACTTTCACCTGCCCTTTCGGGAATTACGCATTCCGAAGGATGCCATTCTGTCTCTGCAATGCACTCTCTACTTTTCAATGGTGCATGCTTGCCATATTCTCAGATATGGTAGGTGATTATCAAGAAGTCTTCATGGATGACTTTTCAGTATTCAGAGAATCATTTGATGATTGTCTCCTGCACTTGGTCCAAATCCTCAGGCGGTGCATTGACATGAATCTGGTTCTTTCTTGCGAAAAGAGCCATTTCATGGTGCTTGAAGGAATTGTCTTGGGACATCTTATTTCTGAAAAAGGCATCCAAGTCGATCTAGCTAAGGTGAACTTGATTTCCAAACTCCCTATGCCTAGCTCGACCAAGGACATCTAATCTTTTCCAGGGCATGTCGATTTTTACCGTCAATTTATTCCTGATTTCTCAAAAATCGCGCGCCCCCTGACCTCTCTACTCTCTAAGGATGTACCTTTCGAAATCTTGAAGGAATGCACTCAAGCATTTGAAATCCTCTGTGATCGAGTTACCCAAGCCCTGATCCTATAGTCCCCTAATTGGTCTCAACCCTTTGAGATCATGTGCGATGCATCGGATTTTGCTGTAGGAGCAGTACTTGGGCGAAAAATTGACGGGAAACCCGTGGTCATCTACTACGCTAGCAAGACACTTGACAAAGCTCAGTG
This sequence comes from Thalassia testudinum, assembly GCA_037157565.1. Taxonomy (NCBI): domain Eukaryota; kingdom Viridiplantae; phylum Streptophyta; class Magnoliopsida; order Alismatales; family Hydrocharitaceae; genus Thalassia; species Thalassia testudinum. The sequence continues at coordinate 59,647,840 of JAZHRO010000015.1, forward strand.
TAACTACACAGTTGCTAAGAAAGACCTGCTAATCATAGTATTTGCCGTGGAAAAATTCAGATCTTATCTCCCGGGTTCCTATGTTATCATTTACTTGGATTGCACAGCTGTGAGGCATCTCGTTGCGAAGAAGGACACGAAACCTCGATTAATCCGCTGGATCTTACTGTTGCAAGAGTTTGACCTCGAGATTCATGACAAAGTACGAAAATAGAATGTGATAGCTAATCACTTGTCCCGTCTTCCAACTGAGATCATTGACCCTTCCGGACCCATCAAAGAACATTTTTATCATGAGCACCTTCTGACTATCAATACAAGGCTTCCTTGGTTTGCTGATATAGTAAACTACCTGGCATCACATCAGATCCCATCCGGTTGGCCGAAGGCGAAGAAGGACAAATTGCTTTCCAATGGCAAGTATTACTTCTGGGATGACCCATATCTTTTCTACATCGGTGCTGATCAAATTATTCGATGATGTGTTGCAGAAGCAGAAATTCAAGACATATTGTCTTTCTGCCATGACCAGTCATGCGGTGGAAATTTTTCAAGTCATAAAACCAAAGCAAAAGTCCTCTAGTGCAGCTTCTATTGGCCCATGATACGAAAAATCACGTGATTTGTAATTAGGGTTTTTAAAGTCCTTGTAACATGCGAAATCGCATAGGCTTTTAAATTTCTATTCCTAGATAGGGGAGTATCTAGGGTCATCCAAGGAGGCAAGTTTGCAATTCAAATCTCATGCTTTTAAAGGAAACTCAATCTTTCTTTTTGGTATTTTAAGTATATAATTTTTATGTTTTGCAATAATGAAGGCAAAATGCGAATTGTTGACGGAAAAGTAACTAACACCTACAATCACTAAGCTAAAACCTAAGTGACAAATATGACCCCTCCATAAGCTCACTCTAGGCACATCAAGGCCTAGAGTAACTAGGAAGTGGAAGTGAAAAAGTGCTAGAACAAAGATAAAGCAATTGCAATAGAAAATGAAAAGAAGGCAAATTCATTTACTAGAATTTGTGTTTTACAGAAACATGTAGAGGAATGCTTCTACTTAAAATGGAAAATATAAAAGTAATAAAAAAATGCAAATCCTCTTGCAAAATTCGGTGAAGAAGGGAGTCCTCTTGCTCCAAGCCTAGCTACTCCTTGGCTTGGAAAGAAGGTCTCCTTCTTCTCCTTCCTTGAATGCTCCTCCAAGGTGGATGCTCTCCACCTCAATTCCTTCCTCTAAGGGTGGGCATGCACCACCCTTTCTCCTCCAATGCATGGCCATCCTACTAGTGGTTGAGTGCTCCTCCTCCATGGAGTGACACAAGAAAACAATGGGAAGAAAGAAGGCACCAAAGGGGTGAGTGATGTACCCACTTAATCTTCTTCCTCCCTTCTTCTCTTGGTCGTAGGGTGTAGGTCGGTTTAGGTGGAATTAAACACTAATGGAGGATGATTTTTATGTGGTGACATGGTGGGTTTATATAGAGGTTGAGAGGGGGGTAGTTGGCGTGAATAGGTGGAGGGCTTGGATGGAGTTTGGTGGTGGTTTTGGGTGGTTAGAATGATCCTAGGGCTAGAGTTAGTTGGTGCCACCTTAAAGGGTGTTAAGGGGGTGGTTATGGTGGTGTTGGTGGCTTTTGGTTATCAAGAGACACCACCATTTTGGCGCCAACCTAGGGTCTTCTAGAAGGGGGGTTAGGTGAATGGTGGAAACGGATTTCAGGGGATTTTGGAGGGAAAACGTGGAGCCAAAATGGAGGTGGTTATGGTGGCTTTTGGCACCAAAATGGTGGAGTCTTTTGGTGGTGGAGTGGGGTGGAAGGGTGCCTATGGTTGGCGCCAAGAGTAGGGTTGACTAGGTAGCTAAAGTGGACTTAGGGTTAGGGTTAATTGGTGGAGCTAGTTAGGTGGGGTTTTAAGGTGGTAAATACCAAGGGAGCTGGAGCATAGCTAAGCTAAGCTAAGCTAAGCTAGCTTAGCTAGTAGTGGAGTAGAGGAGTAGGTAATGTGAGCTAGGGTTTGAAGAGAGGAGCTGAGGAGGAGAAGTCTGGAGCTTGAAATGGAGCTGTCAGCTGCTGAAGAGGCTGGCATGGAGCTACTCTAGCTTACTTAGTTTGCTAGTTCTTTTCTAGCTACTAAGCCAAGCTAAAGTGAGCTGGCTTCTTCCATAATGAGTTGAGGTGAGCTGGGTCTGGTGCTCCCAGGGAGGATCAAGCTAGTTGAGGCAACTAAGGCAGCTTAGCTCAACTTAGTTGAGCTAAGCTAAGTCCTCGAGAGTTGGACTTGAGCTTCTTGAGCTGGAATGAAGTCATCTTCAGTTGGCTGGAGTTGAGTGGAGCAGGATATAGCTGGACCTGAGCTGGGGTGAAATCCAGTCAACTCAGCTGAGCTAGCTAAAGCTCTCTTTTGACTAATGGGAGCTGAGATGAGCTAGACTCAACTAAGTTCAGCTAGATCTGAGCTGACCTGAGCTAAGGTGAGCTAAGATGAGCTCTCTTGAGCTACCATCCAGCTGAGATGAGCTGAATGGAGCTAAGATGAGCTAACCCTAATCCAAGTTAGCTAGATTCCAGCTATGGTGAGCTGGATCAAGCTGAGTTCCAACTAGTTTGAGCTTCTCCTTCAGCTGTTGCCTTCCTGAGTGCTAGGGTTCTAGCAATCTGTTAATCTGTTTATCCCTAACACTTACAAAAACACATTAAAAAGACAATAAAAAATGATTGCATTCCAAACCTAATTAATGCCTAAATGCAGCCCAAAAATCCGTTTGTGGAGTAAAATCCTAAGAGCTAGGTTTGTTTTAATGCATAAAAAATGATGATAAACTAGTGTTTATCACACCCCCATGCTTATATTTTGCTAGTCTCTTAGCAAAACTTTAATTTTTACAAAATAGAATTTTTGTGAAATTTAATTTTTTTTACTTTTGAGGAGAAAGAGATTATGGCACATAGGTTGATCCAAACACAAGCGGTACGAGATTTGTTAAGGATACACATTGGGATGTATTTTTGGATGCAAAAATTAGACAAAATGGGATCAATATATCCTCCAAAAAATTGCAAATTAACCCTTGTTAATTCAGATGACTTGAAATTTCTTTTTCTAGGATTTTTCTGGCTCTTGAATTTGATTCTCAACTTGCAATATCCTTTAAAACCTTGTGTTCGTGCTTGTGAAAAGCCAACATTTAAAAGGACGTGTTTTTGGTTTAAAACTTTTTTTTTCTCCCCCATGCTTATTTTTCGCTTAGTCTTGCAACAGATGTGTCGGGATCATCATTCCCATTACCAATCCTCGAGGGGGCTCTGGTGCCAGTACTTCGGGATAGCACTGTTGATGACACCACCTAGGAGCTCACAACCCCAAAACACAATGTGGTGTAAAGGGGCGCTCGAAGCAAACTCAAGCTCTTGTTCCGACAGTATAGGTAGAGCACCGTCCAAGACACTTGAGCTGCTAAAATGCGCTTTAATGCTCCGTCTAAAGATATGAAATATAGATATGGAGTAGTGCCGAGGTGGTAACATGTTGACATCACATCCTCAAACGAGGCATTTTCCTCCTTCTTGGCGGTGGGAACTCAAACCAATGATCTGCTTCAGACTTTTACTAAGTCCAAACATGGGAGTTTTTCTAATTTTTAGTTGCTTTTAAGTGTTGGCTTGTGTGAGAAATTTGACACAAGAAGTTCCAAAAGAAATGCAAGTTTTTTAATTAGAAACTAAGCCAAATACTTTCCATCTTACAAAAGAGGATCAAGTCACCTTAACTATCAATAGTTCAGGTGGAATTTTAGAGAAGGATATCTGATCTAGTCTAAAAATAGACCCTGAAATTCTAATGATTAGATCTGTATCATCATCCCTAGTTTGTTAAAGATTAAATCCCTTTGTACCAAAAGTGAGTTTTTTCAACCTTAGTCCCAATTTCAAAATTTCTCTTCTAGAAGTTTTCAACATTTTTATTTTTTTGGGTATGTAAGTAGGAAAATAAAATAACTAAAGAAAAATGCATGTTTTTAGGTTTTGAAAATCCTAAATCGATCGTCAAATTTTAAAATCACCCACCATGCTTAAGATATGCAATGTCCTCATGCATTAGGAGGGAAAAGGGATCACCTTAATGAAGAGTAGTCGGGTTTAGGATGGCCAAAACCTAGAAAAAGAAAGGAGAAAGGAAAGCAGGAAAAATGATGGGTTACCTCCCATCCAGTGCTATCTATTACATCATTCAGCCAGGCGTGAAGGTATGCACGAAAAATGGACAATCATGTAAATAATTGGACACTTGAATGTCCTCAAGAAATGTGTTTTCCTCAAGATCCCTAAAAAGATAAATGGTAAAGAAATCGGGATCAAAACGAAATGAAAAAATGGAAGAATGACCCAGATTTGGCCATGGTTTAAGTGCATGTAAAATGCCAGACTCTAGTGGGTCGAGTGATAGGTCCAATGGAAAGGGAGGGGGAAAGGATTCAATGAGATGTAGGGGGGGTGAAGTTAGTGTGGATGTTTTTGGTGAAAAATCAGGAAGATTGAAAGAGGAAAAGTCAAACCCTAGTTGATCTGAAAAGTCTCGGACCATAAAATCATCCTTAGAATAGGAATCAATAAAAATCTAGATCCATGGTGGTCAAAGTTGAGTAGGATTTGATCAACAAAGATTTCTCACAAATTGCTTCCATTGTATTATCAGTGTCGAAAATTTTATAATCAATGGACCTCTTGGAAGCTTGAAATAAATCTAATGAGAAAATCTAGTTACCGCAACTTATATTCATTTTCCCTGAAGGAGAGTTGATACTAGCTATTGCGGCAATTAGAAGGGGTCTTCCAAGAATGGTATTAGTGAGAGTTGTAGGTACCTCTATGTCAAGGACCAGAAAATTTACTGAATTTAGACAATTTCGGACCTTGACAATATGATCCTCAATGATTCCCCGTGGTTGAATGGTAGATTGATCTCCCAATTGAAATTGAACCTTAGTAGGTTTAAAATCACCGAATTGAGATTCCTCCAATATGACCTGGGGAATGATATTAATGGAGGTACGTAAGTTGAGAGGGGCAAGAAAAAAGGTGGTGTCATTTATGACAACCGAGATGAAAGATGTGCCCGGGTCCTTTTTTATCAAGGGAAGCTTGCTCTGAATAATTGAGCTTGCTGTCTTAGAAAGGACCACCCTTCCTAAATTCTAAGCCTCCCTTGTTGGAGTAAACTTTTCTTTCAAAAATTTAGCAAAGGTAGGGGGTGGCATCTAGGAGGGGGATATTCCTCTCGACTTTCCCAAATAAGTCCAAAAGATCTTGGTGAGAGGGCTCTGATTTTTTATCAAGAAGATTAGATTGCAGTGTTGGAGAGTGAGAAGTAGGATTTGAATCAAGTGTTTTTGGGATTTCTTTTTCTTCTTCCTAAGTGGGGTTAGGAGAGTTGATTTGCATAGACTGAGAGTGCGTTTCATCAACTTGATTTGAAGGCCCTAAATCAGTGGTGGTGTTCCCACTCCTCAACATATCTGTATATGCAGTTTGGTTATCACTGGAAGGAGGTGGGGGGGCCTGATGTTGATAGAAACCAGGTTGGTGTTGAGATATTGGGTTAATAGGAGGATGAGCAGTGTGGTTCTAATGTTGGTGTCCACCTGGGTGTTGGTTCCTTTGAGTGACAAAGTTTGGTGTGGGCTGGGATGGTGAATGTTCTGTAGGTCCTTGAGTCGGAATAACCCCAATTTGAGCATTGAGATTATTAATAGCACAGGTTATCTTCGTTGTTTTCCTTTGCATCTCCTATAGGGCTTTCATCATCTGGGCATTGATGTCTTCTTGAGATGGTCCAGAATGATAAGTTTGATTTGAGCCAAACCCTCCAAATGGGTTTTGTTTTTGGTGAGGAACTAGATTGGTCCAGAAGTGAGTCAGATAATTCCTCCAATTAGAGGAATTTTGCAATTGCTCCTGGAAGGTGAAGACATTTTGAGTGGGGTAATGATTTGGATAAGTATAATTCCCTGTTGAACCATAGAAAGCCTCAGAATAATGATTTTACTCAGCATGGGTCGTATGCAAATTTTGTCCCTTTGGGATGTGAGAAGGGGTGAGATTTGGAATGTGTGGAGCTTAGGTAGATGTGATAGGACTCCCTTGGTTGGCTAGTGATAGACAACTTTTCGGTTTGCGTTATAGTATTTAAGTGGTGGAAAAATCGACTAATAAAAAATAATGAAAATAACCACTCACAGAAGAGTGGGTCATGTCCACAAGGAGGAAATTATGCAATCAATACTTAATTGTTTAATGTTATTTCGGACAGTGCGAAATCCCTATTCAAATCTAACTTAAAATGTGAAGGAAAGTAGATTTGCAATAACATAAAATGATAAGGTTATAGGTGCAATTTTCCCTCACCGAAATCCTTAATAAATTTATGATGAATTTATGCAATTTTCACGTGATGTGTACTAAAGACAATTACTACTTAAGTTTAGCCCAAAAAATAATCTTTAAACTAGTTAATATCAATGTCATGCAATTATAAAGAACTATGAGTGTTCAAATGCAATGCTGCTACAATATAATAATAATAAATAAAATCAAATTAGGTGGCAATGGCATTGAATGTAAATTTTAATTGGGGGAAAGTAGGGCTTTTTTTCTCTCTCCTCTCTGCGAGAGAGGGAGAGCACCGCAAGGGTTGTTGCGAGGCTCAAGAGGACGGCGAGGTCGAGAGCTCTCCAGTGGTGGTAGCGGTGGCGACGGGGGTGGCCGGCGGCAGTGGCCGGAGCTCCGGCCTGTTGAATAAGAAGGCACAGGTGCTGCTGCGGTGCCTGCTGCTGGTGGCGTGCGGGCGTGCGCGCGTTGGTGTGCAGGCAGGCGCTTGCAGGCGTGCGATCTGTAGGTGGGTGGAGGTAGCACCTGGAGATGAGCGGTGGAGCGCGCTGCCTATGGTGTGGGCACCTGCTGTAGGGCGTGCTGGTTTGCGCCTGCAGTGGTTGGAGGGAGAGGCGCGGGCTTGGTGCGTGAGCGGATGAGAGGGTGACGAGAGGTGCGGCGTCTGCAGCACGGTGGTGGGGCACGCTAGCAGGCAGCGGGGCGTGCGGTGAAGGTAGATGGCATTGAAGGTAGGAAGTGGTAGGGCATGCAGGCGTGGTGAGCAGGGGGTGGCTTGCAGGTGGTGCGGGCGCCTGCTGTGCGGTGCGGGCAGTTAGTGAGCGCCTGCAGCAGTGGAAAGGCACGCGGTTGGGTGGATGCGCCCGCTGTGGCTGGGCGGAAGGTGATGCAGTGCGCAGGAGGCGTGAGGTTTTTCTCGTAAGGGGGGAGAAGGCCACAGTGCATACTTCTTCTCCTCTAGATGGCCTTCCTCTCTCCCCACCTCTCTTTTTAACTTGTCTTCTTTGCGCGTGAGTTAAGGGATTTTCCCATAAAGTGGACTTTATCAAGGTGCGAAAGGCATAGGTCAAACAACGAGCCATAAATGGAGAAGTCATCCATGAAAATTTCAATGAACTCATCGATCATATCAGAAAAGATAGCCATCATACAACGTTGGAAAGTGGCAGGAGCGTTACATAACCCTAATGGCATTCGGCGGAACATAAAAGTGCCATAAGGACTCGTGAAGGTGGTACACTCCTGATCATTAGGAAAAATGGATATCTGATTGTACCCAGAGTACCTGTCAAAAAAACAAAAGTACTTGTTCCCCGCCAATCGGTCCAAAATTTGATCGATAAACGGTAAGGGGAAGTGGTCTTTCTGGGTAGCCATGTTTAAACGACAGTAATCAATGCAAACCCTCCAACCAGTTGAGGGTCTAGTGGTCACCAGTTCTCCTTGGTCATTCTCTTCCATAGTGATTCCTACCTTTTTCGGAACTACATGAATCGGACTGACCCATTTACTATCTGAAATGGGATAGATAATCCCTGCATCCAGCCATTTTAGAAGCTCCTTTTTAACAACCTCCCGCATAATTGGATTGAGCCTTCTCTGCATGTCTCAGAAAGGCTTCATGGACTCGTCCGTGTATATATGATGCATGCAAAGAGAGGGATCAACACCCTTAATATTAGCAATTGTCCAGGCAATTGCTTTCTTGTGCCTTTGTAAACACTCAAGCAGAGCTCCCTCCTGCAATTCATATAATGCAGATGAGATAATAATGGGAAGCGTGCTATTAGGGCCAAGGAAAGCATATTTCAATGTGCTCGGGAGGGGTTTCAACTCCAATTCAGGAGCCTTTTGGATTGAGGGTTTTAATTGAGATGTCCCCGCCTTAGGCAGCGGATTTACCTTCACAGTCCAGGGCGGGGACAGAGACTCAGTGTGTATCCCTAGCAACTCTTCTAGTTCAGGCATTTTCCTTTCAGTTTCTTTAATAATCGAGGGATGGTCCTGAGATATGACCTTCTGAAGGGGATCTCTACATACGAGTGCTGGAGTAGTCTCTTCAATTATTTCATCAACTACCTCAATCTGAGAACAATCTTCAAATCCGGGTTGCTTGTAAGTATCAAAAACATTCAACCGGATCTTCTTGTTCCCAAAGTCCATTTTAAGTGCCCCAGATCTACAATTTATAGAGGCATTGGCTGTGGCAAAAAAGGGGCATCCCAGAATAATGGACAGCTTCATGAGCTTATTAGACGGGTCAGTATCAAGTACCAGAAAGTCAACGGGGAAGAAGAAATCCTCCACTCTCACAAGGACATCTTCCAACAATCTCTGCGGTGTCTTAAGTGATCTGTCTGCAACTTGGAGGATTACTGGACTAGGCTTTAGCTTTCCTCCTCCCAAAAGGTCATAGACAGAGCTTGGTAGAATGTTTACCCCCACACCCAGATCGAGCAGAGCCTCGTCAATGTGTTGGTTACCTATAACCACTGAAATATACGGGGCCCTTAGGTCTTTCATTTTGGGGGGTGTTCCATGTTGAAGAACCGAGCTAATGTGGTCAGGCAGGATGACCTTGGTTTGGACCTGTTTCCTAGATCGGCGCTTCTGGGTGCATAGGTCCTTCAGAAACTTGGCATAGGATGGAATCTATTTAATCGCCTCCAACAGAGGCAAGTTAATTTGGACTTGCCTAAAAGTATCCATAATCGCTTCCATCCTATCCTTGGCTCCAAACGAGACAACAGAAGATTCCCCAGGAGCAGATAGGCGCTCTGGATAGGGCACCCTCGGCTTCTGGGTAGAGGGGTCGTCATGGAGGGAAAGGGGTGGTGGAAGGACGACATCCTCATTGTGGGTGATTTTTTGTGAGGGAGAGTGGTGTGGCTCTTCCTCGGGTGAGATGGAAGTCAAGTCAGGTATGGAAGGGGAATTCTGAGATGTAACCGTAGGAGTGTTATCAGGCTTGTCAATCCTTTTTCCACTCCTCAACACGGTCACTGCTTGGGCGTGCTCCCTGAATACAACCCCCTTGCCCTTAGGGTTCTCCTCAGAAGAGCTAGGCAGCTTCCCCGGATCACGTTGCCTAACTGCCTCAATAAGATGACCAATTTGGGATTGCATATCAGTAATCATCTTATTCTAAGATTGGATAACCATATTCTGATGCTCTTGCATTGCTTTCATCATGGCCTATAGTTCATCCATCTCAAAGGGCTTATTCGGAGGAGCGTTTTCATAAGAAGGTTGGTATATGGGCTGGGGAGGTAAGGGTCTTGTATTCCCTGAGTTAGAAGCATCAGCTTGCTTCCAAGAGAAGTTTGAATGGTTTTTCCACCCTGGATTATAAGTGTTGGAGTAAGGGTTATTCCGAGGGGGGCGGAAACCTTGGGCCGCGTTCAAGTTGGCCTGAATCAACTCAGGGAATTGGGTTGCCTGATGGCACTCCGCAGTGGCATGCATTGTGCTTTGGCAAATGGAGCATTCTCTTGAAGCCTGAAAAATAGAGGCTGCTTGTGGGTTCATGCTAGGGTTTGCTAAAAGCCTATCAAAGTTTTTATTCAATAGTTGAATCTAATAAGCCAAATCTTGTGAAGCCCCAGCTTCATGGGCCTCTATCTTTCGTTGCAAGATTGATGGTTTTCTTTCTTGATATGTAGAGGATAGATGTATGGAGTTGTCGCTTAATGTTTCAAATAATGCCCAGGCTTCATCCTCAATTCTGGTCATGAAGGTTCCTGCACAGGCTGCATCAATGGTTTGCCTATGCCTTTCAAATAATCCGTCATAGAACCTTTCGACCAACTGCCATCATGGCACTTGATGGTGGGGGCATAACCTAAGAAGGTCATTAAAGCACTCCCAAGTCTCATGAAATTGCTCCCCTTCCTGTTGAGTAAAACCCATAATCTCTCTTCTGTAATGGTTGGTTTTACTCATAGGAAAATACTTTTTTAAAAATTCTCCCTTAAGGGTAGCCCAATCATTTACCCTTGCATCGAGGGTATGATACCAGTGGTTAGCCTTATCCTTTAGGGAGAAAGGAAATAGAGTCCTCATCAGGGCTTCATCAGTAAAGCCCTGGAGCTTCACCGTGGAATAGACCTCGGTGAATTCCTCCAAATGCTGGTAGGGGTCCTCCCTAGTAGTACCATAAAAAGAGGGCAATAAAGATATGGTACTGCTCTTGATCTCATACGGATTATCCCCTACCGGTCGTCTTAGTGCTTGTGCAGTTGGTTGGTAGGAATAAAATAGTCCCTTAGGGTCCTTTGTTGATTTGCAACTTGCTCACCCATTTCTTCTCTTTCTTCTCCTAGGTGAGCTCTCCTAAGAATTCTCTCAGGTCCAGCATCAAACACAAGACTACCCTTAAGAGAGCATCTACCAAGCATACAAAACACAATTCAGAATTTCTTTTTATTGAGTAAGTCAAACCTCCACTCCAAAGATAAGTCAAAAGATCAAGATTTATCCCTCCGTTCCCACGTAAGTGGTATAAGAGGGGTGTGGACTTGAAATCTTAACCTTCTTTATTGTGGATGTTGAATTAGTTAAAATAAATGACCAAACAAGTTTTTCACTGCAATTACGTGCCTTAATTCAACCTTCGAGTGCCCTAGGACCTATACTTTGCTTGGATGATACTCCCAGGTGATCAAAGGAGAAGTTACTCCAAGGACGAACAAAGGGATGCAAGTAGGGCGAACCTTCCTTTGAGGCGATGCGTATGCAGTGCCCCTTAACTACCATTTTGTTCCTTTAAGGGGTGTCCCCCTTCGTGGAGTATCAAAACACTTGATCAAAAGATAGTATCACCACCACCGCAAAGCACAATAGGAGGGTCTCCACCGATAAAGAGATCAGTGCCTATAGCCTTAAGGGATCGAGCCTTAGTGCGGTGCCTAATGTGCATGCTCAGTGTCAAAAGTGTGCAACACACCGCAAATCTTTGTAATTTCTTTTGAAATCGCAGACAAGTCCCTTAGAATCAGATCAAGTGTGAATTGCTTTTAGGGTTGAATCTGATTATCAGTTCCGCTTTTAGTTATGTGACCACTGAATTAGTAAATTCAAACAATTTGGTGGTCTTGAATTTAAATTGGAATGCAAATGCGTGAACAGAAGCTGGATGCAAAAGTTAGAAAGATATACCTGTCTCCAGCAATCTTCGTGCTAATATGCTTGCAATGCAATAATAAGATCTAATATGCTGCTCAATCACCCCTAAATGCGTGCACTTAAGGGCATGCAACTTCTAAATAGGCAGTTTGATATTTTCTTTATTGGTTTTTAAAAGCAAGCAAGTAGAAAATATAATCACACATGCACCAAAAATATTGTAAGCCCTAGTAGCTAAAGAATGCGGGGACAAACCCCCAAAAATTTAGCCCTAATTACTACAAGGGAGAAAAGACAGAATTAAATTGTGACAACGGAAAATCCTCTGTGAAACAGGGTCTTGGTCTCCTTCGTCTTTTCCTCGTGTCGCTTAACTCGTGGTTGCTGTCGCTGCTCTGTTGAGCCTCGTCGCCTCGGCGGATTCCTCACACAATAATCAAAATGATTAGATAATTTTGCAACTCAAAAGATTTAAAAATAATAAAGTAAATCTATTGCATCTGTTACCTCCCTAGCAACGGCGCCAATTTTGATAGACGACTTTTCGCTTTGCGTTATAGTATTTAAGTGGTGGAAAAATCAACTGATAAAAAATAATGAAAATAACCACTCGCAGAAGACCGGGTCGTGTCCACAGGGAGGCAATTATGTAATCAATACTTAATTGTTTAATGTTATTTCGGACAGTGCGAAATCCTTATTCAAATCTAACTTAAAATGTGAAGGAAAGTAGATTTGCAATAACTTAAAATGATAAGGGTATAGGTGCAGTTTTCCCTCACCGAAATCCTCAATAAATTTATGATGAATTTATGCAATTTCCACGTGATGTGTACTAAAGACAATTAGTACTTAAGTTTAGCCCAAAAATCAATCTTTAAACTAGTTAATATCAATGCCATGCAATTATAAAGAACTATGAGTGTTCAAATGCAATTCTGCCACAATATAATAATAATAAGTAAAATCAAATTAGGTGGCAATGGCATTGAATGTAAATTTTAATTAGGGGAAAACAGGGCTTTTTTTTCTCTCTCCTCTTTACGAGAGAGGGAGAGCACCGCAGGGGTTGTTGCGAGGATCAAGAGGATGGCGAGGTCGAGAGCTCTCCGGTGGTGACAGCAGCGGTGACGGAGGTGGCTGGAGGTGGCCGGCGGCGGTGGCCGGAGCTGCAGCCTATTGAACAAGAAGGCAGAGGTGCTGCTGCGGTGCCTGCGGCTAGTGGTGTGCTGGCGTGCATGTGCTGGTGCGCAGGCATGCGCTTGCAGGCATGCAGTCTGCAGTTGGGTGGAGGTAGCGCCTGCAGATGAGCCTTGGAGCGTGCTGCCTGCGGTGCGGGCGCCTGCTGTAGGGCACGCTGGTTTGCGCCTGCAGTACCTGGAGGGAGAGGCACGCGGGCGGAGAGGCGCGGGCTTGGTGCGTGAGCGAATGAGAGGGTGACGAGCGGTGTGGCGTCAGCAGTAGGGTGGTGGGGCGTGCTAGCAGGCGATGGAGCATGCGGTGAAGGCAGATGGCATTGAAGGCAGGAAGCGATAGGGCACGAAGGCGCGGTGAGCAGGGGGTGGCCTGCAGGAAGTGCAGGCGCCTGCTGTGCGGTGTAGGCAGTTGGTTAGCGCCTGCAGCAGGGGAGAGGTGCGTGGTTGGGTGGATGCACCTACTGTGGCTGGGCGAAAGGTGATGCAGTGTGCAGGAGGTTTGAGGTTTTTGTCGCAAGGGGGAAGAAGGCCACAATGCACACTTCTTCTCCTCTGGATAGCCTTCCTCTCTCCCTGCCTCTCTTTTTAGCTTCTCTCCTTTGCGCGTGAGTTAATGGATTTTCCCAAATCCCTGGTCATAGTTGTTGAGAAAGGCGACAGAAGAGGAAGATTACCCTAATGTCCAGCGGGGGAGGGGGGAAAGAGTCGCAGCTATTATGTGTTGGGGAATTTATCCCCCCACCCTTATTCTTTCTGCATTTTATTACCTGCACATAAAAACAACAAAATAATTAAGTTATAGAATGTTATAAACTTAAATCATGAGGCGTACAAATATTCTACAACTTAATTGTCATTGTTAACACACCTAAACTGTACGATTAAATATACTTAGGCTTAATATTAGTCCATTTTAATGGACTTATCAGCTAGGTTTGTTAAATCCTTATACAACTGTTGTTGCTTAACTTGTAGCTGAGCCATAATGGAGTAGAAGTTAGGTGGGGGAGCCTAATTAAGAAGCTCTTGGGTGGAAAGATTGGGGAAAGAATAATTAGCATGTAGGTTAGAGGACCAATTTTGATTTTCCATTTTTAAAGAAGAGAAAAAAATGCAGGAAAAGTCTTTTTGGGGAGGCAAAAATCAAGTGGTCCCTCCAAGTGTTGAGTTTTGGACCGCCGCTCGTGCAAAATGGAAGAAACGGGAGGGGAGGCGAACAGATGGAAATGAGAGAAGTGTGCACACAAGCAATCAAATTCTAGACCTAACTTAATTGTGACTACTTTGAAATTAACCTAAGACATGGTCTACCTAGGAAATAAGTAATCAACAGTGAATACCCATTATGTCAACAAATCTAGCCAAGTTGCTTAAGGGGAGGTTTGGACCCAAACGTTTCCTAGGAAAATCCCTAGGTGCTTATACAAACCCGTGCCTTATCGTTTGACACGACCCCTCAGCCTGAACACCAGATATAGATAACAGAATTGGCATTAACTAGAGAAAACTTAAGTACTATATAGGAAGCCTAAATTGATGAAACCTTAGGGGTCAAATTGCTACGAATTTTAGTTAGGGCTAGGGTACTAAAGTGTACACGAAATGTGGAGGGCGTTGATTGGGTTGTTACCCTGTTATTTCAATTTTTATTATGTGTGTAGGAATTGGAAAGCGATTCCAATTAAAAAGTAAGTTGTCACACAATTTCTTTTATTTTTATCTTTTAAGATTTGATTTAATTGAATGTATTTTAGGGTTTGTCTTTTTAAATGTTTAAACAAGTTTGAAACTTCCACAATCAAAGGACAAGTTGTATTGGTGATGATGTGTTTCCTTTATGTTATGGGACTAAAAAGCAAGAAAGAAACCGTAATTGGATTTGAACCCTAATACAGAAAATTACTACCAATGAATTATTTTTAGGCTTTCTGAATAAGTAGTGGTCCAAAAAATGCGACCAACACCACTACATTATGTAAAATTAAACAAGGATTCCAGAAAAGATTTTTTTAATATTTTAGGAATTTGTTTGGTATTTGTTTTGAATTTTTATTTGTGCTAGTGTCAAAGTCCAAAAATGGTACCTGTGAGTATTCTAGACTTTTTGTATCACCCATGGCCTTAGAAAATTTTGATGATTTAATGTGAGATGTAGAATTTCACAAAGATTGTAGAAAACTAAATTTAACAAAAATTGGATGAGCATAAAAATTCTAAAAATTCACAGACAGTAGAAAAATAGGAAGCTCAGAGGGTGTGACTCCTCGGTAGTCCATAAATTTTTAAAAATTAAATACAAAGCCAACTAATCTCAAATTTGAAGCAGACGTTCCTAACTTGCTTTGAAATCACTATGTGAAATTTCATGATTTTAGAGGACCTGTGATGCTAGAAATTGATTTTTTAATTCCCAACAGAAATCTGGACTCGAAAAATAGAACACCAACACTAGGATTAGTGTGGTGCTTAATGAAGCATACAAGCAAACAATGGATTTTTATGGGCACCACTCCATATAATTAAAGTGTTTAGGATCTTGAAAGCTAAGTTTAATATTTTTTTGGTATCGTTTTAGCTTAAATGTGACAAGAAATGGGGGACTAACCTTAAATCGTGGGAAAAAAAGAAACTTTGAGCTCTCGCTTCCAAATTCCCGCTTTCTTCTTGTAGTTCCTGCACACATGAGAGAAAAGAGAGACAAGGGCATGAGATCCACTTCAAGCAAGAGAATCAATTAAAATGCAAAGCCGTGCCTCCCCGGCAACGACCCCAAAAAGTGATGTAAAAAATCACGTGATCTGTAATTAGGGTTTTTAAAGTTGTTGTAACATACGAAATCGCATACACTTTTAAATTACTATTCCTAGATAGGGGAGTATCTAGGGTCGTCCAAGGAGGCAAGTTTGCAATTGAAATCTCTTGCTTTTAAAGGATACTCAATCTTTCTTTTTGGTATTTTAAATATATAATTTTTATGTTTTGAAATAATGAAGTCAAAATACGAATTGTTGACGAAAAAGCAACTAACACCTACAATCACTAAGCTAAAACCTAAGTGACAAATATGACCCCTCCCTAAGCTCACTCTAGGCACATGGAGGCGTAGAGTAATTAGGAAGTGGAAGTGAAAAAGTGCTAGAACAAAGATAAAGCAATTGCAATAGAAAATGAAAAGAAGGCAAGTTGATTTAGTAGAATTTGTGTTTTAGAAAAACATGTAGAGGAATGCTTTTACTTAAAATGGAAAATGTAAAAGTAATAAAAAAAACAAAAATCCTCTTGTAGAATCTGGTGAAGAAGGGAGTCCTCTTGCTCTAAGCCTAGTTGCTCCTTAGCTTGAAAAGAAGGTTGCCTTTTTCTCCTTCCTTGAATGCTCCTCCAAGGTGTATGCTCTCCACCTCAATTCTTTCCTCCAAGGTTGGGCGTGGACCACCCTTTCTCCTCCAATGCATGGCCGTCCTCCTAGTGGTGGAGTGCTCCTCCTCCTTAGCATGACACAAGAAAAGAGTGGGAAGAAAGAAGTCACCAAAGGGGCAGGTGATGTGCCCCCTTAATCTTCTTCCTCCCCTCTTCTCTTGGTCGTAGGGTGTAGATGGATTTAGGTGGAATTAAACACTAATGGAGGATGATTTTTATGTTGTGATATGGTGGGTTTATAGCTGGAGAGGGGGGCAATTGGCGAGAATAGGTGGAGGGCTAGGATGGAGTTTGGTGGTGGTTATGGGTGGTTAGAATGACCCTAGGGCTATGGTTAGTTGGCACCACCTTAAAGGGTGTTAAGGGGGTGGTTATGGTGGTGTTGGTGGCTTTTGGTGGTGGAGAGACACCACCATTTTGGTGCCAACCTAGGGTCTTCTAGAAGGGGGGTTAGGTGGATGGTGGAGATGGATTTAAGGGGAGATATGTGGTGGAGATGAAGGGGATTTTGGAGGGAAAAAGTGGTGCCAAAATGGAGGTGGTTATGGTGGTTTTTGGTGCCAAAATGGTGGAGTCTTTTGGTGGTGGAGTGGGGCGGAAGGGTGCCTATGGTTCGTGCCAAGAGTAGGGTTGACTAGGTAGCTAATGTGGACTTAGGGTTAGGGTTAATTGGTGGAGCTAGTTAGGTGGGGTTTTAAGGTGGTAAACGCCAAGGGAGCTGGAGCATAGCTAAGCTAAGCTAAGCTAAGCTAGCTTAGCTAGTAGTGGAGTAGAGGAGTAGGTAATGTGAGATAGGGTTTGAAGAGAGGAGTTGAGGAGGAGAAGTCTGGAGCTTGAAATGGAGCTGGCAGCTGCTAAAGAGGCTAGCATGGAGCTACTCTAGCTTGTTTAGCTTGCTAGTTATTTTCTAGCTACTAAGCCAAGCTAAAGTGAGCTGGCTTCTACCATAATGAGCTGAGGTGAGCTGGGTCTGGTGCTCCCAGGGAGGATCAAGTTGGTTGAGGCAACTAAGGTAGCTTAACTCATCTGAGTTGAGCTAAGCTGAGTCCCCGGGAGCTGGAATTGAGCTTCCTGAGCTGGAATGAAGCCATCTTCAACTGGCTAGAGTTGAGTGGAGTTGGATGTAGCTAGATCGGAGCTGGGGTGAACTCCAATCAACTCAGCTGAGCTAGCTAGAGCTCCCTATGGACTAATGGGAGTTGAGATGAGCTAGACTTAGCTAAGTTGAGCTGGATCTGAGCTGACCTGAGTGAAGGTGAGCTAAGATGAGCTCTCTTGAGCTGACATTCAGCTGAGATGAGCTGAATGGAGCTAGGATGAGCTGACCCTAATCCAAGTGAGCTAGATTCTAGCTATGGTGAGATGGATCAAGCTGAGTTCTAGCTAGTTTGAGGTTCTCCTTCACCTGTTGCCTTCTTGCGTGCTAGGGTTCTAGGGATCTGTTAATCTGTTTATCCCTAACACTCACAAAAACACATTAAAAAGATAATAAAAAATGCAATGCATGCCTAACCTAATTAATGCCTAACTATAGCCCAAAAACCCATTTGCGGAGTAAAATCCTAAGAGTTAGTTTTGTTTTAATGCATAAGAATGATGATAAACTGGCATTTATCAACCCACAATTTTCAAAGACGCGTACAATCACTGTAAGGCTTGTACTCGTTGCCATACCTTGGGCAACATGAGTCATCGTGATATGATGCCTTTACAGTCGATTCTAGTATGAGAAATCTTCGACATCTGGGGGATTGATTTCATGGGACCCTTCCCTATTTCGGACGGCTTCGAGTACATTTTACTCGTTGATGACTACGTGTCCAAATGGATTGAAGCCATTCCAACCCGAACCAATGATCATGAAGTGGTTATCAAATTCATTCATCAGAACATCTTTTCATGGTTCAGGATTCCGTATGCTATAATTTCTAACGAAGGGACCCATTTCACTAACGTCAGTTCAGGTCACTAATAACCAAATACGAGGTGTCACACCGAATCTCTACTCCTTGCCACCCCCAAACTAATGGTCTAACTGAGATATTAAATCAGGAGATTAAGAAAATCCTCCAAGTTATTGTTCAACCTGACAGGGAGGACTGGTCATCCTGACTTTTGGAGGCTTTGTGGGCTTATAGGACTGCCCTCAAAACCCAATTAAGTATGTCTCCCTTCAGATTGGTGTATGGGAGGGCATGTCACCTCCCCATCGAGTTGGAGCACAAAGCCTATTGGATAGTATGGAACTGCAACCTAGATCTTCAAAAGGCAGAAACCCATAAAAAGCTTCAAATGAGAGAGGTCGATGAATTACGCCACGATGCGTATGAGAACTCGCGAATTCACAAAGAGCAGGTTAAGGCCTTTCACGACAAGCACATATCAATAAATATCTTCCATCCTAGTCAAAATGTCCTACTCTTTGATGCCAAGCTTAAACTATTCCCAGGAAAACTACGATCAAAATGGATCGGACCCTACCTCATCTGACGAATCCTTGGAAATGTAGCCACTGAGATTAGTCCACTCAGCCATGATTCCGAACCTTTCATCGTGAATGGTCAGAGACTCAAACCATTCATTGACTTGACTGATACAAATTTGGTTGAGATATCCTTTACCCTCCATTCTCCCTGAGCTCGTTACACCCAGCCGATGGCGTAAAACTCAGTGCTTAACAGGAGGCAACCCATCATTCTTGAAAAACCTGAAACCTTTCTTGACATTCCTATGCTGAATTCATATTGCACTTTAGGGTTCACCCATTAAGATAGCTGACCCCACCTCAGGTACCTGTACCCGAGTCCAGAAATCGTTCCCAATAGTCACTGCGACCGGTTCGACCACCCAAAACCTATTCTAATAAATGATCTAAGCTGAATTTGAGCCCACCTAACTTACAATGGGGACATTGCAAATCATAGGCATAGGGGGTATGAAAGTGCAAAACACCATGAAAACTCATCTCAAAAAGAAAAGGTTTGAACGAAAAATCACATATCATAAAAACACCAACAAAATGAAAAATTCTTGAAAAAGAACAAAAAAATACTGAGGGGAGAGAAAATTTTGAGGCCATACAAATCATGAGGAGAAAATGAGGAGGAAAAAGGAAAAAGTAAAGAGCACAAAATGAATAAGAAAAAAAGTGAGATAGTCATTAGTAAGAAATTAAGGGATTAACTGAACTTCTAGACCATATCAAGAAAAAGAAAAATGAAGGAAAAAGTGTTAAATGAGACATAAAAAAGATTAGTAAGAATGCTAATCTTAGGACTGTAGGGCTATACTCTTAGGCTTAAAAATTCAAGTATCAGCTAAGATCTGGATAGTCCTCAAGAGGTTGGGGAAAATGAAAAGCTTAAGTATTAGGTCTATGGCTTAGGGAGTATCCAGCCTCGTTAACTGACCTTAGGTTTGTGGGACTCAGTAACCTAAGCACCCCAATCCACACACAGCCTGGTTCAGTGTGCATAATTATCAAAATCACACAAAAGCATTTAAGTGTTCCGAAAAAGTCTCCTAGATTAGGAGTAGCTGATCAACACAAGTTGATTTAGACGAGTTCCCAATGCGGAGAGGTGGGAAATTCCCCTCGAAGATGCGTAATAACATATCATCTCCTCGGTGCTTGTCTCCTAGGATATTTACATATCCTACTGGGGACACGTAAGCACCCAGTGCTGGTTCAAATGCCATGGGTGGCATTATCATAAAATGTCGATTGCCAGGGTCTGGATTTAGCTAAAAAATGCCATGGACAGGATTATCTCAAAATCTCGAAAGCCAGGGTTCTGGGGGTTGCCATGGGCGGTGCTATCACGAAGCATCGGTTGCTAAGGACCCTTCAACGATTGATGATGGGAACGAGGAATCCGATACAGACTGTGTTGAGAAGCCAATCTGAAGCTAGAAATAAAAAGAAAAGAGAGAGAAAACTCTCCAAACAAAAAAAATCCTCTGTCTCTCTTATAAAAAATGCATCGCAAACTGAACCGAGGCTAAAATACGTTGTAAGCATGGGTGCTTTAACCACGGAGTCCAACGAACCTTAGGATAGTTCCTATGGGCCTTAAAAACCTTTATGGAGGATCGAGGCTAGAGCTGGTCAGGCCCGGATCTTGGTTGGTACTTGAGTACCTCTAAGCCTACTATCAGCATTCTAACCTAATCAAAAAGAAAAAAAAAAGCACTCATCATAATCTCTAAACATCAAGGAATTCATGGTCTATAATAGAAGTTAAAACCTTAAAATTTTGCTAAGGGACTAGCAAAAGCTAGGCATGGGGTATGATGGGAACACCATCATCAGCCTTAACTAGCTCATTTTGACCCAGAAAAGAGAACAAAAGCTCCTACATAATCAACTGGAGGACCTAACTCAATGAATAACCCTTCTGAAAGAAAAATAAGAAACAAGGGGTAAAACTACAATTTTACCATTGCAATGCGACAATGGGATTTCTCATGGGTTAGACAATGGTCAAATGGTCTTAACAAGATAAAAAGTGGGTTATTTCAAACAGAAAAGGGTTCATGTGAATTCTGGGAATTAAATGACTTCTTGTAACTATAAAATAGTCCCACTTAATTTAACAAGGTTCTGGTGAGGAAAAAATTCACCTAAACCCTCTAAACTTCATAGAAAAATATCCTCTAGGGTTTAGAACCATCAATTTGGCCCTTAAAACCTATTTTGACCTAAATTGGGGTCTTAGTCAAATGTTTGCCATAAATTGGGTTTTTATGTAAATTACCCAATCAAACGTGGCCAAACCTAAAATCCAACTTCACCATTGGATTCCTTAGGTCCAAATTAGGTTTCTACCAAAATTTGGACCTAGGGGGAATTCACCTTGACTTACTTTGCAAATAGGTCTAGCCCAATTACATTTCTACCCTAACTTTTGAAAACTTCTGCAGAAACCCCCCTAACTTCCTCGTCGTTCTTTGCAATTAAGTCCCTTCACCATTACAGCGGAGGGAATCCTACTTTCGCAAGATATCAAGGGAAAGAACACCCTGATTCATCAGAGAATCCTCTTCAAATTTGAAAGGGAGATTCCCTAAGAAATCTCCTCTAGTTTGAACACAGTTAGAGGCTTGATTTGGCACCCAATCTCTCATGCGAATGCATGAGAGATTTGGGTCATCTTCGACCTTCCAACTCTGGCGAGGTTGCCGTGCTTGGAAGCTTGGCTTCCAAGCACAAGACCTTCTGTCAGGGCCTATAAAAGCCTGCCAAGATCAACTCGCTACCTCTAAGCTTGAAGTTAGCCTAAGATACCCCCTAATTCTTCTCTCCCCCCTCCGGTCAACAATCCAGCAAGCTCCGGAGACCTCTATCTCTCTCTCTTGTCTCTCTTCCACAATAACAGTGGTAGGGTTCTCTCTATCCTCTTCATCCGCATCGCATCGCACCAACCCACAACCTTGCAACCACCTCGTCGTCCCCATCCTCCTCCCACTGGGTACTTCGTCTCCAGTGACGGCTGTACAAGCTGACCACCTCCTCTACATCCCCCTTCATCTATCCACCCTCAGTTAAGTCCTCTCTCTCTTCTCATCCTTTTTCTATCATTTATTCCTGCAAACACACCTCGATGCTCGCAAACCACCACCACCTTCTCCACCTCCGACCAGACCTTCGGTGAGGTGTTCCTGCCGCTCCATGCCTCCATCTGCCTTGCCAACTACCTCACGAGCACCGCCACACATCACTGACCCTTAACCCTCACACCACTCACCATGCCAAGACCCCAGAACTCCCCCCGAACACACCCACTTTCGCACACACAGGGTGACCTAGGCACGCACACTCCTCCCACCCCATGCCACGACGACAACTGCACCACCTTCTCCATGCCCAGGCAAAGCTCCCTGTGTTTTCTGATGAGGTCACAAGGTCATTTTCTTGCTGACAGGGTTTGAGGTCTTTGCCGCCACTGACGAAGCAAGAAGCTTGCTAGGGAGCTTCGTCCAGGACTCCTCGCTCCAGGCAATAAGTCCCAGGTCGCGTGGATTCCCTCTATGCACATCCTTAGCTAGGCCATTGGTACGAAAGCCCTAAGAACCTACCACAATCAGGGGAGACATCCACTGCAGGAACTCACGAAGAAGGTGGGACAGCATAGTCCCACCTCAGAAGTGGAGGAGCTGAAGCAGCCAAATAAATTGTAAAAGTCACATAGGCTTATCGCCACCTGACCATGGGGTGAGGTCCCACTCACCCACACTGCCTCGTCTGTGACCCCATTGCTCGCGGACCGGGCCCTGACCTGTATACTCGACTAGCCTACACTCCTCGCCCACCACACAGGCCGGTGGGTCTAGTCTTGGGTGTGCATACTTGACCCGATAACTCGAGAAGGCTCTGGGAGAGAGAGCCTAAGAGAGAAAGAAGAAGAGAGGTCATGGGGGAGGGCAGGGGTAGGTTTTGCTCTCAGGAGAAGAAGGGGAAGCCAAGGAAGGAAAGGGTGGCAGCTAAAGAAGCTAAGGAAGAAGAAGGCAAGGCTGAAGAGGAGAAAGCTGAGGAGGAGCTGAAGGAAGAAGAGAAGGAAAGAAGAAATCAGAGAAGAAAGAAGAAGACAAGGGCCAGAGCAGCTAAAGAAGAAAGAAGAAGAAGCCAAGAAGAAAGAAGGCCGTCAGAGATAGAGAACAGAAGAAAGAAAAGAAAGAAGTAGAAGGAGATCAGAGATAGAGATCAGACAGAAGACAAAGAAAAGCAATGGAAGCACTGTAGCATCTATACATTTAGGACGTTTGATTCACAAAATCAGACATCCATTTTTTTGCACTTTATATACATTGATATTTTGTGGCTCTATTTACATTTCTTGCATTACAACTCTGATTTTTTCATTGCATATTATATCCAATTTGAGAGTTGTGCTCTTGATTTTTAAACCCTAATTTGCTCCCTGTGTTCCACCTCAGACTTAAAACTTCAAGTAATAAAATTTAGTTATTTTCGATCGATTTAAACTATACTACGACGCATTAATTTAAACATTGATCTCGCCTTGACTAAACATCGATCCTCAATGTATTATTCCTGAATTTGAACTCAATCTGGCCCTCTTCACAATTGATTTCACCCTAGCAGTGTGATCGGGGCACTCTTCGCGAATTAAAGTTGGGGTTTGGAGGACCCGTCGTCATAGCTCGCAAAACGCATCTATCAGATAAAATTTATAATCGAAACTCGAAAAGTGAGTCCTAGGCAAACACGAGGAGAATGTTTGGTTTTATAAAAATCCGCACATCGCTTTTTATTTTTTTCTTCATATTTTTGTCATTTCTAATTTTTTTGGTATTTTAGCAAGTAAGAGATCTGGTCGATACTTCTAGCTAATCTACTTGCAACAATATAAGAGAGAAGGGAGAAAGAGAGAGAGAGAAACAATCATATATTCATAAAGAATTGTTTGTTACACTATGAAAGCAGAAAATCTACACTACAAAAGGGTAAGGTGGTGCGCATTGCTGTGCCCGCATTGCTGTGCGCATGAGGTGGTGCATGCGTACGCATGCACCACCTCATGCGCACAGCAATGCGGGCACAGCAATGCGCACCACCTTACCCTTTTGTAGTGTAGATTTTCTACTTTCATAGTGTAACATGAGCGGCCTGGGTTGCGCCACGTGGCTCAATCTGGGTTGTCCATCTTCTTTTCTTTGTAGGGGTTGCTACAGAGGTCAGATTGAGTCGATTTTCACGTCATTAGGCTGTAATTGTTAACTCGAATCCATCCGCATGGTCAAATTTATCATTTGAAGCTCTAAATTATGTCACCTAGTCCATTGGCCGTTGATCTTCCTCAAACTACATATGGTGCTATGGGACTCCGATCGAGGCAATTTCGAAGGTGTTGGACTCTGATTGTCCTCTTGATCAGATCCGTTTGGTCAAATCGTCAATCCGAGGCTTCTAAATAAATATCCTTCTCTCCTGATCACAAAAAGGATGCAATTATATACAACTACTCTAAATGCAGAATGATGCATGCTATGCAGTATTTATAACATGAAATGCAAATCTAAGCCTAGGAACTTGCATGAATAGGCATTTTACCCTCAATAATTGTGTCTGCATCATACCCCCATGCCTATCTTTTGCTTGTCCCTAGCAAAATTAAAGTACATGCTATGTATAAAATCAAAATTAGGATCAGATCGCTTATCCATTAGTCGTTTATTAACAATAGAAAATTTCAACTAAGGTCCTAAACTACGAAGACTCAACAGTACTCGGGTGTTTGCCAGAATGTAGGCTGCCCAAGTCCTCGCCTTATTTAAAAAGGGAAGATACATTTTTTTTTGCTTTTCTTCTTTTCTAATTTTTTTGTACTTTTGAAGTTTGAGAGTTCCGGGATAACTTTTTACGACTACCCGACCCACCTAAAACTTGAAAAGGACTCTAAGTGTTAAGCATCTAGTGAAATGAGTGAAAGAGTCACTAGGCAGTCGTTAAAATAGACTTCGGGTTTCTACAACCTTAGGTGACCTTGCCTAGAGGTTTATCTTTTCGAATGGTAACTTTCTCCCTACTTCTTTTATTTATGGGGTCAACACAAGGGCGAACCCAGTGTATATCTCCCCGATTTATTCTACTTCCCTACTTCTTTCCTAAGTGTTTTGGGAATTATTGTGCATTTTTGTGAGCTAGGTTCTAGACAACCAGCCAATGGGTAGTTACCTACAACAACTTGCTAGCCATACTCATGTGGTGAAATGCCGTTTTATTTTTTTTTCCTCCTTTTTGTACTTTTTTTCTTTTAATTTTTTCTTTTTTTTTAAGTAGGTGGCTTCCCTGCTCTAAGATTTACCTAAAGTAATACAACGAAAATGGTCTTGTGGCTAGGCTCTGAACAATCGATCGATGAGCTGTTACCACCGACAACTTGCTAGTCATACCACCCTAGATAGTTCATTAGCTACCTAATTTTCAAAGAAACTGCCAAAAAGTGAGTCAGTGCAAAAGCTATGTAGATGCCTAGGCTTAAAGTCCCCTTAAATCAAAGGGTGGCTTGATAAGTCGTATACTTATCACCCCAATTTATTTACCGAATTAAAATTAGATTGACTTAGTGAGGACTCGCAAGTAAGTCCACATTTGAGTGGACACCTAGGCTAATTAAGCTCGAAGTTCAGAAGAGTCTAAGTATTCATGTCCTATTGTATCATTTCCTAAAGTTAATAACTTCCAAATGCCTAAGTTTTCTTCCCCTAATTCTTCTTTTTTTTTATTTTTTTGAATTTTCAATTTTTTTTAAAAAAACTAAAAGAATTCTATGGAGTTAACAAAATGATTTCAGGATTAAGTATCCACTCCCCTATGCCTATATGATGCAATGTCCTCATTGTAAAAATAAAGACATGAAAAGGGTGGAGTAAACAAAATATCACCTAAGTGTCGTGAAAATCCGATCAGCTGCGTAGAGAGAAAAGTGTATACACACGTGCTAAGTTTAATGCCTTCAGCTAGGCATAACATACATACAAAGAAGAAATTGAGAATTCACAAGTACGGGTCAGAATCAAAATAAAAATAATGATCCTCAAACCTGCCAGCAGAAGATGTCTATAGACATCGACCAGATTATGATGTAGACCCATGCCCCAGGGTCGAGTGGTTTTAAGGCTTTGGATGAAAATCACCCAGAACCGAATATTATTGTATTTACGGGGCTGAGCCTTTGGTTTGGTGGTGTGCAACCCAAGACTAAAGTGTCGTACAAAAGGCAAATTTGATTTACAAGGTTCAGATGTCCACTTAACATTCAGCTTAGAAAAATAATCAATTATTTCGAGCTTGGGTTGCACATGAAAGATATTGTAAGTGTCCTGGTAGAAAGTAGGTGGTTTTAGGTCAGCAAGAACCCTTAGATCCAAAATCAAAGTTCCCTTAGAATTAGCTTCCTAGATTTTTAGTTCCAACTTCCTATCCTCCGAAATCAATATTTCTGGGACCTCCAAATCATTGTACACCCCATCTAAAGTACCCAAGTCTAATAATTGTGGCTGAACCAGGATTGACTTGGGTCTGGTGATCTCAAAAATATCGTCATTCAATTCTTTAGGGTGTGATTGAGCAATGGGGCTATTGATTGAATCATTAGGATTCATAACATCGAAGTTAGCCCCAGCATGATCAATTTCCTCTATTATCGGGCAATCAAATGGTTCATCAAATTCCTCAGGCCTGTTTGTCTCACTAAAATCATCTTCCTTAAGCTCAAGTGAGACTTCACTAAGAGATTCCTCACCCTCAAAATGAAAGAATCCATGATCCTCATTTATATATGTCTCAAAATCGATTGTCATTTCTTGGTTCAAAGAGACATATTTTTCCTCTCTCCCTGGCTCAGGGATCTCGGGTGAATCAATCGGTTCATCCTCAATTGGTTGCCCTAGCCCAACCTGGTCATTCCTAGTTTCAGAAAATGTATTCCCCCCGACAGGCGCCTGAGTGGGTTCAGACATTGGCTCTCCTGAAGGGGGTTCATCTTGAGAATCATCCCAGGATTTGACTAGGGCAACCACAAATTTCATCCTCAACCTCGAAAATTTCCCAAGAAGAAACTCACCGAGGTCCCTATCACTAACACTTTGGAGCAAATCCAATAGAGAACTATTAAGTTCATCAATCATTTTGATCATAGGCTCCAATGCTTCAATGCATGGTGTTGGCTGAGCTTCTAAAGATTGTATAGTGTTCCTCAAATTAGCTAACACCCTATCCTAGATCTGGTTCACCTAAGCCGATTGGTTCTGTTCAGGTTTAGGTGGGTTCAGGTTAAATCTAGGGGAGTCAAGATGTCGAGGTTCTCGGGTCCCTCCCTGATAGTAAGTCATTTCAAGTTGTTCAAAGAATGGTGATGACCTACTTTCAATGGAATACTGGGGAGGGTAGGTGTTATAATCAGCATATCCTTCCTGATTGTAGATTGGGTTGGTTTTGTCATCAAAGGATGGAGATCCATAATCATTGTAGGTTTGGGAAGGATAGTAATCATAGTCTTGTTGTCTAGGGTTAGGCCCTGGACACTGAGGTTCGTATTCATATCCCCAATCAAAGTCATCCCAGCTATTGGATGGGTAATTACAAGTCAAGTCGGGATAGTAATCATCTTGGGGATAAGTGGTGGTAGGAGGATAGGATTGGAAATGTGTGAAAGATGTGGAAGGATACATTGTGTTGTAGGAGGGAAAACAAAAGAGAGAAAGGTACCCTACAGTACAATCAACCAAACCTATCCTTATGTGGGTAGCCTAAAGACCTACAGACTCCCAGGACCCGTCTTGAGATTATAAACGATTTGGTTTACTTTTATCCTGTCAATCCAACCAGCTAGAAGGAGGGACTGGGGAGAAGGTTCTTCCTTTAGCTTGCACTTTTGGCTCCTAGTATACCCCCCAGCCACGGTCATTTGACGCTACTCCCCTAGCTAGACATCAGATGGACCAACAGAAGCAGATTAATCGAAAAGAATCTCAGTCTCAGCCTTAAAGAGCGAATCAATCCTTAAGGCCAACGTCTACTCAGTTTTAATTAGGCTTGGGATGATTGTGCTCTTGGAATGTGATGGGCCCTTTAGATGGGTTGTTCCCTTAATGATCAATTCAAATGTGTGTGCGTGCACAACCAAGGTTTGCAAACAAGGTTATTTGATGATGTGTATTTTAGGGTTTAACCTTGTTTAGTAGCTTTTAGGGTTTAATCTTTAGGTTCGTTCAATCAGGTTTAGTAGAACACTCCAAGTTTTGAAAACACGGGTGATGATATGTTCCTTTAAAAATCAAAATTAATGTGGAGTGCTTGGTTCGGCCCTAAGAATCAACTTAAGTGGCAAGCTACTTGATGGATCAGTTTTAGATAGAGTGGTGCGGCCCAAACAGTTCAAGCAATTGGCTTGTTGCACCACTTGATTAAGGCACACAAAAAGTCTTAACCTAATCAAATTTCTACTTACTTATGTATGTGTTGAGTTTAGGTGTACTGGATCCACAGATTAGATCTCGATTAAGTGGTAGAATCAAAGTGGAGTGGTGCGCCTTAAGTTGAGAGTTGTGGGTGTTTAATGTGTGTCACTTTCAGAAAATCCCACAAGAGAAGAGTTTTTTTTTATTTTTTTTTATATATGTGGGGGGTGAGGTGAGTGGAGTGACAATCAAACAACCAAAATCTACCCTATGGTTTATGCAAGCACCTAAGTTGATTTGGGTTTGAGTTATTAGGTTATGGAATGAAAACTAAGGTAGGGGTGGTGCGGTACACTTACAAAACCTTCATCTGCACTTTTCTCCAATCTAATCGCTTAGGCCCACCTTGGAAGAGTACTTGCAATGACAGTAAGATCAAAGACAAAGTTAGATAAAAGTTAGGTATGGCGGAAAAAACGCGAGGAAAACCAAAGAGCGTTGCCTCCCCGGCAATAGTGCCAAAATGATGAGGGTGCGCTTCATGAATTAAAATCGAGGTTTGGAGGACCCGTCGTTGTAGCTTGCAAAATGCGTCTATCAGAGAAAATTTATAACCAAAACTAAAAAAGTGAGTCCCAGGTCGAACACGAGGAGGCGAACATTTGGTTTTATAAAAATCCACGCTTTGCTTTTTATTTGTTTTTGTTATTTTTTTTCTTTTCTAATTTTTTTGATATTTTAGCAAGAAAGAGATCAGGTCGATACTTCTAGCTAATCTACTTGCAACAATATAAGAGAGAGGGGGAGAAAGAGAGAGAGAAACAATCATATATTCATAAAGAATTGTTTGTTACACTATGAAAGTGGAAAATCTACACTACGAAAGCGTAAAAAGATAGAATAAGGTGAAAGAAATTCCCCTCAACGATTGCTCAGAAGATGACTCGCTCTGACGTCTCCTGGAGGAAGGTGGTGAGGAGTGGGTGCGTGCATGCGCATGGGTAACCTGGGTTGCACCACATGGCGAGATCTGGGCCATCCATCTTCTTTTCATTGTAGGGGCTGCTACAGAGGTTGGATTGAGTCAATTTTCACGCCGTTGGGCTGCAATTGTCAACTCGAATCCATCCACAAGGTTCGATTTGTCATTTGAAGCTCAAAATTATGTCACCTAGTCCCTTCGCAGTTGATCTTCCTCAGATTGCATATGGTGCTACGAGACTCCAATCGAGGAATTTTGGAGGCATTGGACTCTGGTCATCGTCTTGATCAGATCCATATGGTCAAATTGTCGATCCAAGGCTATGAAATAAATATCCTTCTCTCCTGACCACAAAAAGGACGCAATTATATACAACTACTCTAAATGCAAAATGATTTATGCTATGCAATATTTATAACATGAAATGCAAATCAAAGCCTAGGAACATGCATGAATAGGCATTTTACCCTCAATAATTGTGTCTGCATCATACCCCCATGCCTATCTTTTGCTAGTCCCTAGCAAAATTAAACTACATGCCATGTATAAAATCAAAATTAGGATTAGATCGCTTAGGCCTAAGTCATTTATTAACAATAGAAAATTTCAACTAAGGTCCTAATCTATGAAGACTCAACAGTACCCGAGTGTCTGCTAGAATGCAAACCACCCAAGTCCTCGCCTTATTTGAAAAGGGAAGATACCTTTTTTTTTCTTTTCTTCTTTTCTAATTTTTTTGTACTTTTCGAGTTTGAGAGTTCTGGATAACTTTTACGGCTTCCCGACCCGCCCAAGACTCGAAAAAGACTCTAAGTGCTAAGCATCCAGTGAAAAGAGTGAGACACACTAGGCGGCTGTTAAAACGAACTTCGGGTTTCTACAACCCTAGGTGACCTTGCCTAGAGGTTTATCTTTTCTAATGGTAGCTTTCTTCCTACTTTTATTTATGGGGTCAACACAAGGGCGAACCCAATGTATATCTCCCCGGTTTATTCTACTTCTCTACTTCTTCCCTAAGTGTTTTGGTAATTATTGTGCATTTTTCTAAGCTGGGCTTTGGACAACCAAGCAATGGGCTGTTACCCACGACAACTTGCCAGCCATACTCGTGCAGTGAAGTGTGGTTTTATTTGTTTCTTTTTCTCCTTTTTCTATTTTTTTATTTTTCTTTTCTCTTTTTTTTTTTAAGTAGGTGGCTTCCCTACTCTAAGATTTATCTAAAGGTAGTACAACAAAAATGCTCTTGTGGCTGGCCTCTGTACAACCGGTCGATGAGCTATTACCACTACAACTTGCTAACCATACCACCCTAGATAGTTCATTAGCTACCCAATTTTTGAAGAATCCGCTGAAAAGTGAGTCAGTGCAAGAAGTGTGCAAATGCTTAGGCTTAAAGTCCTCTTAAATCAAAGGGAGGGTTGATAAGTCGTATACTTATCACCCTAATTTATTTACCGAATTAAAAAAAGATTGACTTGGCGAGGACTCGAGACTAAGTCCACATTCGAGTGGACACCCAGGCTAATTAAACCCGAAGACCTGAAGAGTTTAAGTATTCAGGTCCTATCGTATCATTTTCTAAAGTTAATAACTTCCAAATGCCTAAGTTTTCTTCTCCTAATTCTTCTTTTTTTTTAATCTTTTTGAATTTTCAATTTTTTTTAAAAGAAACTAAAAGAAATTCTATTGAATTAACAAAAAGATTTTAGGATTAAGTATCCACCACAAAATGATCGAGACACGCTTTACGAATTAAAATCGAGGTTTGGAAGACCCATCGTCGTAGACCGCAAAATGCGTCTATCAAATAAAATTTATAACCGAAACTCAAAAAGTGAGTCCCGGATTGAACATGGGGAGGCGAACGTTTGGTTTTATAAAAATACGTGCTTTGCTTTTTATTTATTTTTGTCATTTTTTTATCTTTTCCAATTCTTTTGGTATTTTTAGCAAGCAAGAGATCAGGTCAATACTTCTAGCTAATCTACTTGTAACAATATAAGAGAGAGGGGGAGAAAGATAGAGAGAAACAATCATATATTCATAAAGAATTGTTTGTTACACTATGTAAGAGGAAAATCTACACTATGAAAGTGTAGAAAGATAGAATGAGGTGAGAGAAATCCCCCTCGACGGTTGCTCGGAGGACGACTCGCTCTGACGTCACCTGGAGGGAAGTGGTGAGAATCGGGACGAAGGAGGACAGAGCCAGAGGACGGAAGATGGGGCAGGACAGCATCGCAGTGAGGATCTTCTTCCTGAAGGGTGGTGAGAGGACGGCAACGGGATGCTCCATGAAGGGGGATGAGAGGAGGGAAAATATTTGGTTTTCTACTCTAGAGGAGCATCCTGGGCTTAGGACAAGCTCTCTCTAGAACCTTGGAGGTGGTGAAAGGAAGAGATGAAGAAAAATGGGAGAGGTAGGGGTCCTTTTATATGGAGGAAAGGATCAAATTCATATATAAGACATTTAGTGATAGTCATAATCGTCGCTGAAGATCTTCCAAAAACGTTGCTGAAGACAACCCATGCACCTACCCAACGCTGCACTAGCGCGTGCTCCATGCGCCCATGTTGCATGCCTCCGTGCACTGCCACTGCGTGCACATGTGCGTGTGCGTGCGCATGGGCGGCCTGGGTTGCACCAAGTGGCGCGATATGGGCCATCCATCTTCTTTTCATTGTAGGGGTTGCTACAGAGGTCGGATTGAGTCGATTTTCACGTCGTTGGGCTACAATCGTCGACCTAAATCCATTCGCACGGTCGAATTTGTCATTTGATGCTCCATATTATGTCACCTAGTCCTTGGCCATTGGTTTTCCTCGGACTGCATATGGTGCTATGGGACTCCTATCGAGGCGATTTCGGAGGTGTTGGACTTCGACCGTCGTCTTGATCAGATCCGTATGGTCAGATCGTCAATCTGAGGCACCAAAATAAATATCCTTCTCTCCTAAGGGATGCAATTATATACAACTACTTTAAATGCAAAATGATGCATGCTATGTAATATTTATAACATAAAATGCAAATCTAAGCCTAGGAACATGCATGAATAGGCATTTTACCCTCAATAATTGTGTCTACATCACTGTGTCTAGGAACGATCTCCCTAAGATGATCGGTGTGTCTCTCAGATTTTCAGGAGTATCCATGTCTAATACTATGAAATCCACCAGGAAGTAGAAATCTCATATCCTAACTAGAACATCCCTGAGAACTCCTCTTGGTGACTTAATTGATCTACCAGCCAACTGCAGAGTCACCTTAGTCGGTTTAAGCTTGGTTTCCTCAAAATGATCTAGTAGGGATGTGGGGATCAAATTTATGAAGGCTCTTAAATCTAATAAATCTCAATCGAACTCTAGGTTACCTATCTTATAGGAGATTAGAGGGGTGCCAAGATCTTTCACTTTCTGCAGGAGTTTGCTCAAGATGATAGAGTTGGCTTGCTTAGACAACACAATCGAACTCCTATCTTTGTTTCATGGCTTATGCTTTTGTGTACATAAGTCCTTTAGAAATCACACTTAAGTTGGTATGTGGTGGATTACATCCATCAAGGGGATGTTTATTAGGACTTGCTCAAAGATATTGACCAAGTCTTCCTCAAGTGCCATGGGTTTTTCTTTCCTGTTTCCTTTGGTCAAGGCTTTGGGAAATGGAACCTTTGTTGGTTCCTCTAAGATTGGTTCAGGTTCTGGATCTGAGATATGTGTGTCTTAAATGACCATCCAAAGGGTAGGATCTGAACTACTATGGTAGGGTGGCTAGGATAAGGTGGATCCTGAGTCGTTTTGCCTCTACGTGTAGTAACACCATTTAGGCAGCCTGGTTTGGGTTTGGAGTCAACAAGAGTGGTGGTTGCTATTGATATCCCACATACGATGTGGAAGCCTCCATCTTGTCAGGTGATGGAGCAAAAGAGGCCTGATAGATGTAGTGAGCTTGGCCTTGATTCAGATTCATAACGTGCCTTTGGTTCGATACATTATTCGAATTCGGTAGAGGTTGGGAAGGGAGTGCACCAGGCTGGCGAGTCCCAGCCATCTGTGTGAGTTGATTTTGAACCTCTGTGAACTCTTCTGTGTTGTTTCTACATAGCCGCATTAGTCTTCTAGATGTTAGCCAAGGCTTGCAAAATCAAGCTCATTTGATCTTCCTTGATAGGTCCAGATTGGTAATTCAGGTTGTGCCTAGGCTAAGAAGGTTGATATGGTTGCAGAGCTTGTGGTCAAGGTTGGAATTGAGGTCTCAAGTTCTGATTATTTCCTGACCACACGAAATTCAGATGATTATGCCATCCAGGGTTATATGAGTTGGAGAATGGATCATTCTAGATGGCGTGGATATCCTCGTAGGTCTGAGGAACTCTGGAGTACTCAGAGTACGAGGGTTTAGAGTTCCCCCCACTTGAGTAGGATAGTCTATAGTTTCCTTCGAAACCAGGATAGGTCAGGTTTGGATATGAGTCCATCCCTTGACATGAGTGGTGGTAAATGTTATGCATGGCCTCCTTACCTGAGGGCGGATGTGCATATGTGTCTTGCTGCAAAGAGGTAGCTCTCTATAGATGAAGAGTCAACTCGTCCACCTTCTTCTCGATGATGGAGACCTTATCTAGGCGACTGGCCACCAACTCCAGGTTGATGGATGTGAATGGGTCACCTATCTCATGTGCCCCTTGTCGCATTGCTTTTGTCGATTTTTAAGAAAACACATCGTAGTATAGTGAACAAAACTGATACAACATTTAAATTTATAATCTCGAAACCAAAGTGAGTTGAGGTCATTCGTAGGGAGCAATTATAAGCAATTCAATCCATTAATCACAATATCAAAAATAATATGCAATTGAAATCCAAATGATGCTCAATATATATCAGGAGAATATCTCAAAATGTTAGGAATAAGAGTGCAAAAAGATTAGGTTCAAAATGGTGGTTTGAACTGTCAAACTTAACCAACAATTAAGCTCTAATCAATATCTCCAATAAGTCAATAGTAATTCACAACCACTAATAACAAATTCCATGTCAACAAATGTATCAACAGTAACTAATCAATCAGGCACCAAATTAGATGATAGAGCCAAGGCACGGATGCCTTAACCTCAAGGACTTAGAGGGTTTAAGGCATAGCAGCAGCAACACACAGAGGCATAAGGACCTCACAAGCCACAGATTGACTAAGTGTTAAGCGTGGGAGACGGACAAAAATCTTGGCAATAGTAATGCAAAAACCCCCTCTTCCCTTTTAGATTTTTTTTTCTCAGAACCAAGTTGGACTCGGGTAACCAGGTAAACGGATTCGGCACAGATCTGTAGGCATGATCGT
Source organism: Thalassia testudinum (assembly GCA_037157565.1). Taxonomy (NCBI): domain Eukaryota; kingdom Viridiplantae; phylum Streptophyta; class Magnoliopsida; order Alismatales; family Hydrocharitaceae; genus Thalassia; species Thalassia testudinum. Next base: position 59,682,211 of record JAZHRO010000015.1, read on the forward strand.
GGGTGAGAGTGCATGAGCGAGCATGAGCAAGTGTGTGTGATGGGGATGTACGGGGACCTCATGCCCGTGAGTGCTAAGGCAATGAGCCTCAAGCACAGAATCAACTTATTTGCCTTCGTACACTTTGGAGCTCACGAGGTGGGACAAATCCCACCTCCTTCTTCGTTGCAAGCTACTTTGCATGCCTACAGTAGATGGTTCATCAAATTAAGGTTGCAGCTGTTGAGGGTTCCTTCGTTTGAGGGCCTAGGAAGCTGCAGCACTTGGAGTCGCTCTGACTACTTGCTGCAACAGGTTGATTGGAGTCCGGAGAGTAGCGAATGACATCGAAGAAGATGAAGGCGGTGGCAAAGTGTTCAGCCTCTCGATCCTAATAAACACATTCAACGACTTTGTTGGAGTTTGGCGAAGGTGCAAGGGGTGTTTCAGCGGTGGTTGATAGCCAGAGAAGTGCTATCAGTGATGGAGAAGGGTAACAAAGCGAGTGTTCGGCGAGGTGATTGTGGGATCAAAGCCCTAAATTTATTTGGGGCTTTCGATCAGTGAAGTGTGTGGATGCTCGTGGGTGTTGTGGCGTGCGATTTCGTGCAGTGTAGTGCTGATGCGAGCTTGTGGGAGCTTGTGCCGACCGTGGGGAAGATGACGAGGTTGAGGGTGGTGCAGTGGTTGGTCCTAGAGTCTAAAGGGGTCAGAGTGTTCTGGAGAGAGAGAAAAGGCTTAGGGATACAGAGGGGGCCTGAGTCATTTAGTGGTGACTAGCTGGAGTTAGAGAAGTTGTATGCCTCTGGTGGGGTGGACGGTGGGGAAGAAAGGTTGAGGCAACCCCTACTTTTATAAACAAGGAGTGGATGAAGCTGAGGAGGATGAGGGACCGGCCAATTTGGCCATTGGTCGATCTAAGAAAGACATTGAGGAGGGTTGCCGGAGCTACAATTGGAGGTGGCCAAGGAAGAAGAAGAAGAAGCTTTTTGGCTTTTAACCGAGCCGAGGAGGACGAGGAGGATCCCAGGGCTCTTTATAGAGCTCTTAGAAGCATGAAAATAGCTAGAATGGGTAAACCCCAAGTAAATTTCTTAGCTTGAAATTCTAGGGTTCGCCAGCGATGAATTCGACTACAATCAATCTAAAAATCTAGTCCAATCTTTAGGGAATCATTTCAGGGGTAATATCTCCAAATTTGGAGAGGTTTGGGTGAGAATGTCAGTAGTGCACTTCCGTTCACACCAATGGTGATAGGGACCAGAATGCAAAGAACGAAGATAAACTTAGGGACTAGAATGTAATAAATTCAAAACTTGAGGGTTTTATTGTGAGAAATAGAGTTTTAAAGGGCTAAAATGCAAACTAGGTAAGATGGACTCTGATTGTGCTCAAAATTTGGCCTTAACCTAATTTAGACCTAAGGAATCTAATGGTGAACTTGGATTTGAGTTTTAATCACGTTTGACTAGGTAATTTGCATAGAAACTCAAATTAGGATAAAATCCCGTTGAAACACTATTCTAGGTTAAAATAGGTTCAGATGGTCAAACAAGGGTACCAAGGCTCTTAGAATATTTTTCTATGAATTTAAGGAGGTTTAGAAGAATTTTATCTTAACCAAAACCTCTTCAATTTAAGCTGGTTGATAGTTAGGGTTTTGTGTACTATTTTCACCCTTGAAATGCGTGAAACCCCATTTCTATTAATGTTTACCCACTTTTTGGACTTTTAAGCTTATTGACCTTCATTTAGTCCTTGAGTGACCCCATGGTTAATTTGTGTTTGTGATGTTATGTTAAAATAACAGAATTAACCCTGATTCCCACTTCTCTCAAATCAAAATAATATGGAGTTACAACCCTCAGATGATTAGGTAGGAGTTTTTATCAATCAAACCTGCCTAAATGTGGCTAGTTGGGGCCCATAATGGTGATACCATCATACCCCCATTCCTAGCTTTTGCTAGTCCCTAGCAAAATCCTACGGATCAAACCAGATCTTTGAGTAGGATGTAATCGTCAGGATGCCCTACTAAGCAGCACCTCTAGAAATCAGATTAAAATACCAACAACAAGCCTAAGGTACTCAAGTACTAGCCTAGATCCAGACGTGACATGCATCAGCCTGGGTCTGCCATGAAGGTTTTTAAGGCCCGCAGAAACTGCCTAGAGGTTATTGACCCCAATGGTTAAACCACTCGTGTGTAAACGTATTGTGTCTAGGTTTAGTTTGCCAGTGCTTTTTGATAAGAGAGAGATAGAGAGGGATTTTTCATTACGAGTTTTCTCTCTTCTCTTTTTATATTTCCTTAAATCCAGCCTCGACTTGGCCTTAAACACAGTCTGTATTGGATTCCTTGTTCCCATCATCAATCCTCGAAGGGTCCTTGGCTTTCGATGCTTCGGGATTGCATCGCCCATGGCAACCCCAAGAACCCTGGCTTTCAACACTTTGGGATAATGTCGCCCATGGCGTTCTGTAGCTAAATTCAAGCCCTGGCAATCAACATTTTGTGATAATCATGCCCATGGCACCTGAACGAGTACAAGGTGCTTACATGCCCCCGGTAGGATATTTAGATATCCTAGGAGACAAGCACTGGGGAGATGATATATTATTACGCATCTTTGAGGGGGGTATTTCATTCCACCTTTCTACGTCGGGAACTCTTCCAATCAACTTGTGTCTTTGATCCGCTCCTAAACTAAATCTTCGAGATGACTTTTTCAAAACAAAATACTTTTGGCCTTATTTCTTCATTAAGTGCACTGAATCAGACTAGTGTGTGGATTTTAGGTGCTTAAGTTACCAAGTGCCACAAACCAAAGGGCAGGCAGTGTGGTTGAATACTCCCTAAACTTAATACATCAGCTTCGCACTTTACTCAACTTCTTGAGGACTAATTCGATCTTAACAAATACGTGAGTGTTTAAGCCCTAGAACAAGTCCAAGAGGCCTAAGGTCGGTACTCGTCACTAATCTCTTAAGTTTCAGCCTTCCATATCTTAATTCAACATCCGATCTAGCTTAGAAGTTAAGTAAGTTCCATAATCAATCACAAGGGACTATCTCATTTCTTTATTTGAGTGCTCTTTTTTTTTTCTTTCTTTTCCTTCCTCCTCACTTGCTTCCAATTTAGCTCAAAATTTGACCTCTTCTTCCTTCTCTCACCATTTTTTTTAAATGAAACCCCTCCATGAATTGATTTTCACAGGCATTTTGCACTTTAATACCCTCTATGCCTAAGATTTGCAATGTCCCCATTGTAAATTGTGTTCGAGTTCAGCTTAGATCGTACATTAGAACAGGTTTGATGGGTAGCGAACAGGTCGGGGTGATTGATGGGAACACCATCATGAGCCATAACTAGCCCAATTTAGTCAGTATCAAGGAATAAATGCTCCTACATAATTGCTAGAGAACTCTGAGTCACTACAAATCCATTCTGAGGGAAATACAAGAAACCAGGATTAAAATTGTGATTTTACCATCATATCTTGAATGCAGAATAAACATGGGTTTTCTCAAGGGTTATATAAAGGTCAAATGATCTTAAATGTCCAACAAGTGGGTTAATACAGATAGAAAAGGGTTTTCGCATGTTTTGAGAATTAAATGACTTTCAAAACCATAAAAACAAACCCACTTAATCCATTGAGGTTCTGGTCAGGATAAAATTCACTTAAATCCTCTAAAAATCATAGAAAAATATTCTCTAGGGTTTATGCCTTCAATTTGACCATCAGGACCCGTCTTGACCCAAAATAGAGTCTTAGACAAACTTTTGCCATAATTTTGGTTTTTGCAAAAATTACCCAGTTAAACTTGGTCAAAACCAAAATCCAACTTCACCATTGTATTTCTAAGGTCAAAATTAGGTTTTACCAAAATTTGGGCCCAATCTTAGATTGTCTTGACCTAGTTTGCAATTTGGTCTTCTCTGAATCTTTTATATCACACATATGCCCTTAACTTTCAAAATCCTTGCAGAAAGCCCCCTAGCTTTGTCATCATTTTCACAAAAAGGGTCCCTATCCCCATGAATCGTAATCCTACAAACTTCGAAGATCGTAAAATGGCATGTTCTCCTTGATTCCTTGACGAATCCCTCTCAGATTTGAAAGGGAAGTTCGTCAAGGAATTCCCTTCCTTTTGAGCCAATTCCTAAGCCCTAAAACTTTCCCAATATCTCATGCAAATGCATGAGAGATTAGGGTATCTTGGAATTCCTATCTTCGACGAGCTTTCCAAGCTTGGGAAGCTTGCTTCCCAAGCCCAAAACACCATCTAGAGGCCTATAAAAGGACCCCCAGATCAGACCAAAGATTCCAAGCTTGATTCCTACCGAGAAACCCCTCCTTTCCTCTCTCCACTATGGCTGCGAAACTACACAAGCTCTGACGATTCCTTCTAACCTCCTTCATCGTCCGTCCACAATACTAGTGGCCAGATTCCCTTCCTCTCTCTCATCAGCTCATTGCCGTACTAGCAAGAGCCTTCTTCCCGCCGTCATCACCATTCCTATCCTCACCAGAGCACTTCATCTTCTTTGTCACCGACATACTCCCGGTGTGGATTCTCCCCCCTTTCATCCATTTAGATTAGGTTAGATTAGTTAGCTTAGATTCCTAGTTTAGATTCCTACCCAAAAATCCCAAAAATAGCCCTCGACTACGTCGCTCACCTCCGTCTTCCCCATCTCCAACCACTCCTCCGGCAAGGCGGTTCCACTGCTGCACAACTCCATCCACCTCGCCGACCAGCCTATGAACTCCACCTTACCTTTCAACACAAAACCCCCATATTTATTCCACCTTTTGCCCACTCACAACCTCTGTCGAACACCGCACCTTTGCACTTCACTTTCTGTCACCGTCTGGCCACCTAACGGACACTACCGTTCACTTCCTCGCCTCATGGTGATGCTATTGAACCTTTTAATCGAGGCTTTTTGCTCGTATTGCATGTTTCAGGTACAACCCTTCAGACACCATTGGTGGAGTTACTTGAGCAAGCTCTACGCTTGCTCTTCAGCACCTGCAACTCCAGGTGATACATCCAGAGAACGCGAAATAGCTCCAGGGAGAGCCTCTAGGTCCTCAATCAAGAACCCCATCAGATGCATCCACGCAATTAGACGAAGGACCTCGCAGTTGCATAAAGAAGGAACGGTGGGACTTTAGTCCCACCTCGGAAGTGGACAACCAGATGAAGCGGCATAAGTTGATTTTGTCGCTCAACCTTATCGCCTCAAGACATAGGGGTGAGGTCCCCTTGACCCATGCACACCCGACCCAAGCCGACCTATGCCTACTCACTCCTCGGCTACCATACACCCCCAGTAGCCCTATACCTGGGTGCACGCTCTGCACGTTTACTCGAATACCTTGACTGTGGCCCTGGAAGGGCAGATCCTAGAGACAGAAGGAGAGAGAGAATGCAGGAGTAGGGGAGGGTTTTTCCCTGTGAGACACTTAGCCAAATCTGAGAGTGGGTCCCTTGTGCATGAGAAGAAAGGAGAAGGCACAAATGGAGAACTTAAGAAGAGTAGAAGAAGAAGGTTTGTGCCTAAAGAAGAGAAGGAAGGAGGATAGCAGCTGAAGAAGGAAAGCCAAGGAAAGAAAGAAAAGAAGAGGAGGAAAGGAAGAAGGCTAGAAGAAGAGAATAGAAGAAGAGAAGAGAAAAGTCATAGCTGAAGAAGAAGAAGAAGGGTTCAGAAGAAGAGGAAGACTTAAGCCATCTGATTATCAAATCAGACGTCTGAGGCACTGTTCATTTATTTAATTGCTTAAGTGGTCCTGGATATTGTTGATTTATTTGGCATTCTTGCTTAACCATTATATCTTTATCTAGATTAAATAATTGGTGATCTAAATAACCAATATTTCTATTCTAGATATCTTTTTGATATGCGAAACTCTTGTTAGACTTATATTCTACATTGATTATCAATTTTGTGTAATTAATATTCATTGCTTAGCATTATTTGGCTCATTTTCTTGTGCCCATTTACTTGTTAATTGAGATTAGCGATTGAATTCTTATTTGCTCCCTGTGTTCGACCTCGGACTTCATTTCTAATATCCGAGTAATAAATTTTATTTGTTTTCAAGTGATTTTGATCTATTCTACGACACAACATTTTATAACCTGGATCTCACTCTACAAGCATTTTGGCACCGTTTCCGGGGAGTAACATGTAATTCACTGCTATTCTCTATATTATTTGATTATATTTGAGCATTGACTTGCCCTGTTTGCTTTCTTATGATTTTGCGAGATATTTCACGAGAAGATCTTCGGCAAATCATCCACTCTAGGGTAGGTAACCTCTCTATTCTTCCCTAATCAACCTCCTAATCTTGGGAAGAGAAAAAAAAGAAATAATCAACTAGGAATCACTTGCCTTATTTTTCATAGTAATTATCATTTAAAAAGGCAAGTTTCCTGATTTGCGAATTTTTTTTTTTAAATTTGAGTGAAGTTTGAAGCGATTCTATTTAGAATTCCTACCCCAAATTTCCTGTGCCTATTAGGGACTACGCTTAATTTCTAATCACTTTGGGCTAACACATTTCTTACTTGAAGCCCAAGGTGAACATTTTTAAAGATCAAATTCGATGCAAAATAGAGCCAATTAGGGTTTCAATTTATAAGTTTTGGAGTGCTAGTTCACACTTGCTTGCATAAAAGAAAACAAGCCCACCTGCATTTGTATGCTACCCAAGCCCTTACAAAGAACTAATAAACAAAAACCCTAAAATCAGGATCTAAATTCACTTGAACCTCAAAATCCTTGGACCTCATAACCTGAGAGTCAAATCAAGGTGATTTCTGGGTCTTGACCTAGATCTCGCTCTGCCATCCTTAGGGCAAGTCATGTAAAGTTGGTCTACATTGTAGGCCAACCAACCTCCAAATTAGGTCACAAGTCAAATTAGACTTTTAATCAAGTGAAATCAAGGCACAAATTAAGGCATAAATCTGAAGGTCTTAAGTTTGTACATTCTGGTCTACCTGGACTCTCAATGACAAGGATGGTTGGGTGGGGGAAACCCTGTAACCCATGGGGACGCTCTACCATGTAGGGGTCTTTAAGGGGCTATCCCTTCCTGGCTGCCTAGGTAATTCTCAGGTGTAAGAATTTCTGATTCAGAGGTATCATCCGCCTCGAAATTTCCTTAGTCATCCAAAAATCTTTTGGACGCCTTGATTGGTCAAATCTCACATCCAGTCCCTCATCCCTTCTATTAGAGCACATACATAGATTTTCTTAGGAATCTCTTTCAGATCTAATCAACTTCAATCTAATCTTGAATTTTGATTCTACAGCCTGATTCCATCATTTGATTCAAAATGCAGCCTGACATGTTAGGAAAAGTGATTAGGAAACCTATGTCCTAAATGACCATCAAAGATAAAATGATTGAGGCTGCTTATGGATACCATGAAGAATATTATAGAGCCTTAGATAGGGACATTCAGGATAAATTTGTAGAAACAACAACCCTCATTGTGAACCATGTTGAAATACTTTATACACGAGTCTTGCATGGTTCAACTCGGGAGGATCTTTTATCAGCATTCAGTGAATTATGGAGATTGCACAGTACCAAGTGCCTACAATGCTGTTCGAATCCACAATTTTGGGAAACATATCAAAGTCTCATAGAAAAATGTAGGGACATGCTAAATACACTATAAAAGACAATTATTCAAAGGTACCCATACATTCCTTCAGAAGATGATGAGACATCTTGGAGCAACATTGAGGAGCACAATCTTCCAAATCCTTGGGATAAAAATCAAGGTTGTTATGGACCCCCAACCCAGATAGAACTTAATCCAAATTATATATAGATTGATACGCCTAATCTTGACATGGGTTGAGAGTATCCGATTGCAGGTGATCATGACTTCGAGCCAACCCTAGAGATACAAAACCCTAGTTTGCCAAGCTTAGATTTCCCAGACACCTATGATAATGAGATTAAGTCAGAACCTCTCGAGGGTGTAAAGTTCGCTCCTTATTTTGATAAGGTGGCCCTCGAGGACAATTCTAACATCCCTATAGAGCCCAATCTAGATTCTAGTGATCCAACCCACACCCTTAACCTAGAATCTGGATGTGAACCTTCCTAGGATAATTACAAGGCCTCATGTGATGAAAATCAGATTTTGAATCCAGATTATGATTCAGGGCCCATATTTGATGAGTGCACCTCTCCAACCTCCTCAGAGATACAGATTGATTTTTCAAAAGTCATGTCAATCTACGATACAGAAATCAAGGAGGTGGAAGAGTTGGGTTTTGATTGGGTCTTCCATATAAGCCAAGAACCCAAGCCCATGCCTAATAGGGACACCTTTTTGAGCTCAGAATCTGAGAATAGGCTAGACCCAAGTCAGGTTGCTGAGTCTACATCTTTTGATTTATTCTGTGGTGGAACCTATAATCCCAAATCAGATTTAGAACTTGATTCTTGTAAGTTCTCCGATGATTTAGAATCTTACTTTGATTTTAGAGAACCTTTGTTTCTTGTCGACTACTAACCAATCTACTACCTCAGCATACATGATCCATTCTTCGACTCTGACTCTGAGGTCCTTAATCCGAAGATCATTGATTCAAAATCAGATTCCATTGAGATGAAATCATTTCTTTTCGATCCTTAGGAATCAGAAACAGAAAATGCCGAAAGTGTCTACAACCTAGAGTTCGAATCTTTTCTTGACTCGGATTTCCTTGATCCTATAAACACTCTTCAGGCATTTACCTTTAACATTATTGGCTACTATGAGGACTCTCTAAATGAACCCACCTTTGAACATTTTCTAAAGGAGCCCTCACACACAATTCTTATTGAAGCCACCTCTTCCACAGCATATGCAGAACCTTCCCAAACCCGTTCTCAACCTTGACTCGCAACCGGACTCAATTTCTACTCTGATTCTCCTCTCAATGAACCGGTTGCACATGATTATCCTCCACATCTTTATCGGGTTTCGAATATCGATCAAACTACAAATCATGCCCCATCCTTCTTTGATCACTCTCGTAGGGTTCCTACATCCTCCACTGATTCATTTTCATTTGAGGATCCCTACTTTGATCAGGCTGATTCGACTTAGCCAAACCCTAGCTATACACTTCCATATCCTTTTGAGCTCCATAGTATCTGGTGGGCACTGCATCTCTTGATCCACATCTATCAACCCACCAGATTGATTGGGTTTGGGCTCCATCATTAGCCTACTGGTTGGACCAATTAGGCTATTGATCAAAGTGCTTATTTTACAAAATTTATCTGATTTAACCACTCCTTCCCCATACCATGTTCTACTCGGTTGAAGGCATTGAATTTAGTGCTTAACGAGAGACAACCCATCATTCCAAAAAACCTGAGATCCTTCTAATTATCCTTCTGTACTTCATGTCTATTGCACTTTGAGTTCAGTTTTAGAACAGTTGACTCCACCTCTGGTACCTGTACTAGGGCTTGAAATTGTCTGCAACAATCATCCTGACCCATTTGCCCACCCGATTATTCTGTTCTAATTCCTGAACCCTAACTATTTCATACCCTCCATTTACAATGAGGACATTGCAAAACTTAGGCATGGGAGGGTGGTAAAGTGCAAACACACAAAAATTCACAGTTCGGAAGGGTTCTCACAAAAAAATATATATTCCAAACAACTAAAAAAATAGAAAATTGAAAAAAAAAATGGAGAAGGAAGGAAATTTTGAATGAATTAATTGCATATCATTCTGGAGGAGAAAAAGGGGAGGTGATATAAATGTCAAAAAGGAGCACAACTTGAAACAAAAAGAGATAGTCATTAGAAAAAGATTAAGGAATCTACTTAGTTCTAGACCAAATCAAAAAAAAGAAATAAAAAAAGTGCTAAGAGACAAAAAGAGATTAGTATGGATGCTGATCTTAGGCCTCTTGGGTTGTGTTTTAAGGCTTAAAAATTCAAGTATTCATTAAAATCTGGATGGTCCTCAAGAGGTTGGAGAAAATGTGAAGCTTAAGTATTAGGTTTTAGGCTTAGGGATTATTCAGCCTTGTTAACTGACCTCTGGTTTGCAGGACTCAGTAACCTAAGCACCCCAATCCACACACAATCTAGTTCAGTGTGCTTAATTATCAAAATCATATAAATGCGTTATTTCTGTTCTGAAAAAGCTACCTAGATTACGAGCGGCTAATCAACACAAATTGATTTGGAAGAGTTCCCAGCCAGAGAGGTAGGAAATTTCCCTCGAAGATACGAAATAACACACCATCTCCTCGATGCTTGTCTCCTAGGATATCTAAATATCCTACCGGGGGCATGTAAGCACCATGTGCTGGTTCAGATGCCATGGGCGGCATGTTGTTTACCAGGTTCTAGATTTAGCTACAGAATGCCATGGGCGGGATTATCATGAAATCTCGAAAGCCAAGGTTCTGGGGGTTGCCATGGCCAGTGCCATCTCAAAGCATTGATTGCCATGGACTTTTCGAGGATTAATGGTGGGAGCTAGGAATCCGATACAGACCATGTCGTAAAGCCAGTCCAAAGTTAGAAATAAAGAAAGAAAAGAGAGAGAAAACTCTCCAAAAAAAAAAAATCTTCTGTCTCTCTCTGTTACAAAAATGCACTACAAACTGAACTGGGACTAAACATGTTTTAAGCATGGGAGCTTTAACCGCAGAGTTCAATGAAACTTAGGTTAGTTCCTATGAACCTTAGAAACCTTTGCAGCGTAATGAGGCTAGAGCTGGTCAGGTCTGAATCTTGGTTGGTACTTGAGTACCTCTACGCTTACTATTGGCATTTTACTTAATCTAACAAAAAGAAAGCACACAACAGAAATTTGATCATAGAAAGGTATGGTCTAGAATTTAAGTTGATTTCATAAGATTTTGCTAGAGAACTAGCAAAAGCTAGGCATGGGGGTATGATGGGAACACCATCATGAGCCATAACTAGCTCAATTTAGTCAGTATCAAGGAATAAATGCTCCTACAGAACTACCAGAGAGCCCTAAGTCACTGCAAATCCATTCTGAGGGAAATGCAAGAAACCAAGGTTAAAACTATAATTTTACCATCATATCTTGAATGCAGAATAACTGTGGATTTTCTCAAGGGTTATATAAAGGATAAATGATCTTTAATGTCCAACAAGTGGGTTAATAAGACAGAAAAGGTTTTTCACATATTTTGAGAATTAAATGACTTTCAAAACCCTAAAAACAGACCTACTTAATCCATCGAGGTTCTGGTTAGGATAAAATTCACCAAAACCCTCTAAAAATTATAGAAAAATGTTCTTTAGGGTTTGATACCTTTAATTTGACCATCAAAACCCATCCTGACCTAAAATAGAGTCTCTGACAGACATTTGCCTTAATTTAGGTTTTTGCATAAATTATCCAACCAAACTTGGTTAAAACCAAAATTCCACTTCACCATTGGATTCCTTAGGTCCAAATTAGGTTTGTACCAAAATTTGGGCCCAATCTGTGACTGTCTTGACCTAGTTTGCAATTTGGTCCTATTTGATTCTTTTATATCACACATTGCCCTTAACTTTCGAAATCCTTTCAGAAAGCCCCTAGCTTTGTCAACATTTTTACAAAAAGGTCCCTACTACCATGAATCCTAATCCTACAAACTCTAATGACCTTAAAATGGCATGTTATCCTTGATTCCTTGATGAATCCCTCTCAGATTTGAAAAGAAAGTTCATCAAGGAATTCCTTTCCTTTTGAAACAATTCCTAAGCCCTAAAACTTTCCCAATCTCTCATGCGAACGCATGAGAGATTATGGTATCTTGGATCTTCCCAAGCCCAAAACACCATCCAAAGGACTATAAAAGGACCCCCAGATCAAATCGAAGATTCCAAGTTTCATTCCAGCCATGAAACCCCTCCTTTCCTCTCTCCGCTCCAGTTGTAAAGCTCCGCAAGCTCAGGCGATTCCTCGTGACCTCCTTCGTCGTCCATCCATAATACCAGTGGCTGGATTCCCTTCCTCTCTCCAATTCACTCTTGGCCGTACCAACAGAAGCCTTCTTCCCATCGTCATCGCCATTCCTACCCTCACCAGAGCACTTTGTTTTCTCCATCACCGACATACCCCTAGTGCGGATTCTCCCCCCTTTCATTCATTTAGATTAGGTTAGATTAGTTAGCTTAGATTCCTAGCTTAGATTCCTACCCAGAAGTCCCAAAAATTGCCCTCGACTACGCCGCTCACCTCCGTCTTCCCCATCTCCGACTGCTTCTCCTGTGAGGCGGTTCCACTACTACACAACTCCATTTGCCTCGCCGACCAACCTATGAACTCCGCATAGCCTTTCTACACAAAACCCCCATATTTATTTCACCTTTTGCCCACTCACAACCTTCGCCAAACATCGCACCTTCGCACTTCACTTTCTGTCACCATCTGGCCACCTCACGCACTCACACCTCACGGACACCACCGTTCACTTCCTCGTCTCACGGTGACGCTATTGAACCTTTTAACCAAGGCTTTTAGTCTGTATGTCATGTTTTAGGTACAACCCTTCGGATGCCATTGGTGGAGCTGCTTCAGCAAGCTCTAAGCTCGCTTTTCAACACCTGTAGCTCCAGGTGATACATCAAGAGAACACGAAATAACTCCAGGGAGAGTCTCTAGGTCCTCAATCAGGAACTCCATCAGACGCATCCATGTAATTGGATGAAAGACCTCGTAGTTGCACGTAGAAGGAACGGTAGGACTTTAGTCCCACCTCGGAAGTGGACAACCGGACGAAGCGGCATAAGTTGATTTTGTCGCTCAGCCTTATCACCTCGAGACACGGGGATGAGGTCCCCTTCACCCATGCACACCCGATCCTAGCTGAGCTATGCCTACTCACTCCTCGGCTACCACACACCCTCTGTAGCACTGGACCCAGGTGCGTGCTCTGCCTGTTTACCCAAATACCCTATCTATGGCTCTGGGAGGGCGAATCTCAAAGAGAGAAGGAGAGAGAGAGAGCGGGGGCAGTGGAGGGTTTTTCCCTATGTGACACTTAGCCAAATCTGAGAGTGCCTCCCTTATGCATGAGAAGAAGGGAGAAGAACTTGAGAAGAGCAGAAGAAGAAGACTCATGTGTAAAGAAGAGAAGGAAGGAGGAGAGCAGCTGAAGAAGGAAAGCCAAGGAAAGAAAGAAAAGAAGGGGAGGAAAGGAAGAAGAGAAGAGAAAAGGCATGGCTGAAGAAGAAGAAGAAGGGCTGAGAAGAAGAGGATGCACTTAAGTCGTCTGATTATCAAATTAGACGTCCAAGGCACTCTTCATTTCTTTAATTACTTCAGTGGTCCTGGATATTGTCGGTTTATTTGGCATTCCTGGTTAACCATTATATCTTTATCTCAATTAAATAATTGGTGATCTAAGTCACCACTAATTTTATTCTAGATATATTTTTGATATGCCAAACTCTTATTAGACCTATATTCTACATTGATGATCAATTTTGAGTAATTAATATTCATTGCTTAGCATTATTTGGCTCATTTTCTTGTGCTCATTTACTTGTTAATTGAGATTAGCGATTGAATTCCTCTTTGCTCCCTTTGTTCGACCTCGGACTTCATTTCTGATATTCGAGTAATAAATTCTATTTGTTTTCAAGCGATTTCGATCTATACTATGACGTAGCATTTTATAACCTTGATCTCCCTCAATAAACAGTGACTATTGCAGATAATTTGAAGCTTTGATGGAAATATCAAAGGTGGAGTCGGCTATTTTAACAAACAAACCCTAAAGTGCAATATGATTTGAGTGAAAAGATAGGTTAGAAGGATCTTAGGTTTTTCAAATGATAGGTTGCCTTCTGCTAAGTGCTAAGTTTAATGCCATTAGCTAGGTGTTGAATGCATGAATTGCTACGCTAACGTGTTTGGTTTTAAAACCTTGTCGTTGTAGCTTGAAAGCGAAGAATTCGTGTTCAACAAATAAAATTTATATCGAAATTTAAATTTCGGGTCGAACACAGGGAGGCTACATTGATCTATATTCGCAAATATATTTTTTTTCGAATTTTTGAAAAGCGAGGCGATGTAATTACAATGAAGCTATTAGACTAAAGGGAAGAGAGATAGAAAGAGAGAAAGAGAGAGAGAGAGAGAGAGAAAGAGAGAGAGAGAGAACATGCATTCAATATTTCAAAATATTTATACAATCAAACCAAATAAAAATTACACTAGAAAGTGGGAAATCAGCTACACTATAAAGCAGGAAAATTCTACATTAGAAAAAGCTGTAAAGAGGAATGGGAGAGAGAAGTTATCCTCCTCGACGATCGCTTGGAGGACGAGTCGAACGAGACGACGCCTGGACGAAGGAGGATAGAGCAGGATGAAGGAGGACGAAGCAGAAGAACGGGAACGGAGTAGCACGTCGTCGTCGTTGCGGGATCCACTTCCGAAGGGGACGAAAATTTGGACTTTATCTCGCGAGGAGCATCCTGGGTGTGGGATAAGCTTCTCTTGAGCTTTGGAGAGCTAGAGAAGAGAAGGAAGGGATGAGAATTTCGTGTGGAGGGGGTCTCCTTTTATAGTTGCAAGGAGTGGGGTCAAATTGGTCATTACATCTTTAAAACATTAAATAAGGGGTCTTTAGTGACGGATAAAACCATTGCTAAAGCCCCAATGTGGGCATAGTGGCCACTGCCAACGCACGCTCGCTCGTCTGCTCGCTCGCAATGCATGCCGCATGTTCAGCCGTCCACAGCCATCCGATCGCGAGATCGGACGACCCAGATCGCGCCTTCGCCCACTCGCTGCGCACCTGCCCCAACGCGTGCGATGCCGCATCAAGCGCGGGCGTGCGATGGCACGCCAACGCTATTGAGCGCGGATGACCGCCCGATCAAGATCAGACGCACGCCCGCGCCTGCTCGTCTGCGCCCTTCGCCTCCTCGCTGAGGCTCGAACCCGCATCTTGTGAACGCACAGCGCCTCGCGACCGCTGCGCTACGGATACGGATGGTCGCGCAGACGATTTGAGGCGCATGCATTCACAGCCGTTGGATCGAGATCCAACGATGGAGAGGGGCGGATGCAGAGGCTTCAGCGGTTGCATGCGGACGATTGGGCGTGCCACGAGTGTCGGATTGACTCGATTTTTGCGTCATTAGGCTGCGATCGTCGATCTGAATCCATTTGTGTGGTCAGATTTGTCATTTGAAGTGCAGATTTACACCATCCTGGCCCTTGATCTTCTAGGGTTCCCCAGTTACTATCGGATGCTACAGATGCCTGATTAGGGCGATCTTGGAGTCGTTGAACTCCAATCGTCACCCTGATCACATCTGTATGGTTGGATCTTCGATTTCAGGCCCTGATAAAAAGTTTGCCCTGTCCAAGCACCTAAAAGGAGACAATTGACCTCCATTTTATTCAAACTACCCTAATTGCAGGATGATGCATGTTATGCAATATTTATATCATGCAATGCAATCCTATGCTTAAGAACATGCATAAATAGACATCTTAAGTGGTGTAAATGTGTTTACATCATAAACCCATGCCTATCTTTTGCTAGTCCCTAGCAAAAACTATATGCTATTTATAAAAGAATTAAGTTGGATTATTTGGGCATGAGTTATTTTCAATCATTAAGAAATTATCTACTTAGGATCTGAACTTTCAAGGACACTACAGTGCCCTAGTATCTGCCAAAGTGCAAACTGCCTCAAGCCCTCGCCTTATTCAAAGAAAAATTTTCTTTTTCTCTTTTTCCTCTTTTCTAATTTTTTTGGATTTTCAAATTTTCGGGTTTAAGAGTGGCTTTCTACGGCCATTCAACTCACCCAAGATTTGATGAGAACCCTAAGTTTTAAGCATCTTATTGTGAATGTGATAGACTCATTGACAGGCAATTAAAATGGACTTCTGATTTCTACGCCTCCAGGTGACCTAAAAAGAATTCTGCCTAAAGGTGTATCTTTAAAATCGGTAGCTTTCTCCCTACTTTTATTTTTTACAGGTCCAAGACAAGGTGAATCCAGTGTATATCTCCCCGGTTTATTCTACTTCTTTGCTTCTTCCTAAGTGTTTTGGGAATTTTTTTAGTGCATTTACTGAGCTGGGTTCTGGACAACCGGTCGATGAGCAGTTACCACCGACAACTTGCCAACCATACTCGTGCGGCGAAGTGTGGCTTATTTCTTTTTTTCTTCTCTCCTTTTCTTTTTGATTTTTTTTCTTTTCTTTTTTTTTTTTTTTTTTAAGTAGGTGGCTTCCCTGGTCTAAGATTTACCTAAAGACAGCAGAAAGAGAAAGGTCCATTGACTAGGCTCTGGACAACCTACCTATGGGCTGTTACCCACGATAACTTGCCAGCCATATCACTCTAGAAGGTTCATTAGCTACCCAATTTCCATTAGAATCGCCGAACAATGAGTCAGTGCAAAGAAAGTTTGTAGATATTTAAAACTCAGAAATTCCCTCAAATCAGAGGGTGGGTTGATAAGCCGTGTACTTATCACCCAAACTTATTTATTCCAATTATGATAGAATTAAGATGGTGAGGACTCGAAAGACAAATCCACATTTTAGTGGATACATGGGCTAATTAAGTCCAAAAGACTTGAAGGGTCTTTGTGTTCAGATCCTAATATAAAATTTCTTAGGATTGAAAAGTCCTAATGTCCAACTAATCCTTCCTAATTTTGATTTTTTTTATGTATAAATAAGAAGAGAAAAACAATTTACATGAATTTCACAAAGCTGACCAAATGATTCAAAAATGAATCCACCCCCCCATGCCTAGCTGATGTAATGTCCTCATTGAAAAAGAGACATGAAAGAAAGGGTAGAATATGAAAGATGTCACCTAAATATGAAACCCGTACCAGCCTTGTGTCATATGTACAACTGTTGAGTTTAATGCCATCAGCTAGGCGAAGTCCAGCCAAAGAAGTCATAGAATGGCTAGAGCAACTGAGTCTAAGACAGGTTCTGGAAGAATACGATCAACAACAGGCTTCAGACGTTGACCATTTACTTTAAATGTGTTACCCATCTTTGGGTCAAAAATCTGGTCAATATGATTGGGCCATTCCATTTAGATCTAAGTTTGCCAAGAAAGAGCTTAAGTTTAGAATCGAATAACCAGATCTTCTGGTTTGGCCTAAAGCTCTTGTGGGAAATCAATTGATCATGTAGAGCTTCGGTCCGGGCCTTGTAGATCTTGTCATTCTCATAAGCATCATTTCTAAGCTCCTCCAACTCAGATAGTTGGAGTTGAAAAGAGGTGTGGTCGGGCCCGGATAGGTTGTGTTAATATGGTGATTTTATCGTTGAAATGATTATAGTGGTTAAACTAAATCAAGCCTAACCATCTCTTTACAAAAAATTTTTACCTGGCCTACTTGATTTTATCTTGGTCACTTTTAGGCTCAGGGTCGAACTCAAGGAAGTGGGATTAGAAGAAGTTTCTATGCCTTTCCTACAACGAATCTCTTCCGTTCGTTTATTGTGTTTTTGGTGTTTTTTTTCTATTTAAGATTTTTTTCTGATAATTTTTGTCCTTGAGGTACACCCTAAAAATCAGGTTCCTAGCTTTGAGCCAAATTAGGGTTCCAAAACTGGTCTTGCTATTCTCAAGACTGAGTACCTGCAAGTCAAGGATTATCTTTTCTCTTTTGTATATTTTTTTATTTATCCTTTTAATGGTAAGAAAGAGAAATAGAAATAAAGTAAATATAGTATATATATATGTATAAAGGGGTGGGGGTGGCGGTGGAGATGGCGTGTAGCACGGTGTCGAGTCAGTCATCGTCTAGGAAGACACAACCAACAGGATGAAGTGCCGTGTGGAGTGTAAGGTGGATTGGTGGAAGATGAGTGCGAAAATGCTTTTTGTACGCGTGTATCGGGGAATATCAGCAACTGGTACGGATATTCCCGCGATACAACGTATGGTAAGTGATTTGAAAATATAAATATATATATATCTGTAAATATATATATGGTTATAGATATATAGGTATATATGTAGTTATATGTATATATATATATATATATATGTATATGTATATAGATATGTAAATATATGTATAGATATATATATATATATGTATATGTATGTATATATAACTATATAGATGTATATATATATATATGTATATATATATAGTAATATATGTATATAGATATATGTAGATAGATATGTATATATATATATGCATATATGTATATATAGTTATAGATATATATGTATATAAATATATGTATATATGTAAATATATATGTGTGTATATATATATATAAGAATATAGATGTATATATATATATATGTATGTATATAGACTAATACATAGTTATATAAGTACTAATATATGTATAGATATATGTATATATAAATATATATATATGAATATAAATATATATATATAAATATATATATATGTACGTATATATATATGTATATAGTAGAGTATTGGTGTGTGTACGAGCGTGTGTGTGTATGTGTGTGCAGAGAGTGTGAGAGTGCTGTGTGAGAGAGGGAGAGAGAGAGCGCCTGGTATGAAGAAGGCTGGGAGAGTTAAGTCGTCTGAAGCCGCGGGCATTATCTGATAGTGCACGCGCGTGCGCAGGCGCATAGGCGCATGAAGACGTGCACACTGGAGGGAGTGAGCAAGAGGGAGAGAGGCTGCAGCGCACCGCGCTGCGCGATGAGGGGGGCAAGCGTATGCAGGTGAAGGCGCTACGCGCTGAAGCCACAGTGTTCCGCTGACTTCCGTGAATAGTGGCTACAGTGCTGCTCGGCTTCGTACGACCGGGTGTGTTCGGTTCTGTGAGTGCGGGAGGTGTGAGCGGCTAGCGTGCGCGTGGAGAAGCTGCATCGGCTGCTGGCTTGTGGAGAGGCGGGTGCGGGCGTGAAGAAGCGGGAGGCGAGGGCGGCCTGCAGGCGCACGCTTGAGGTGAAGGTGGCTTGCAGGCGTGCAATGGAGGCTACGCTGCTGCTGCGGAGCTTGAGCGGTGGCCGGTTGAGCTTAAAAGCTTGAAGCTCCTATGGCAATGGCTGGGTTGGCTTGGAACGATGAAATAGGGAAGAGAACCACCACGCCCACTGGCTCTTTGATGAGTTGGGCAGTGGTGGACTCACGGTGGTGGTTGTGCACCACAGTGAGGTGCTCCTGCCCATAGAGTAGCTCCTTAGAAGGAGGAGAGGCTGCGTATGGAGGGGAGAGGGGAGGAGACGGCCTGGAAGGAGGAAGCTGCTGTGTGTTTTTTTACGTTGACCAGGCTCCCTTTGCAAAGAAGAAGCCGCAACCTTTTAAAGAGGAAGAAGGTATGCACAGCCATGCCCTGGCTGTGCATGGCTGTGCATGCCTTCTTCCTCTTTAAAAGGTCGCAGCTTCTTCTTTGCAAAGGGAGCCTGGTCCATGAAAAAAAGCACACAGCAGCTTCTGTGCATGACTGTGCACGCTTTGCATGCGGCTGCAGGGCAAGCATGCTACAGAGCATGGCGCGAAGAGGAAGAAGAGGCCATGCCATGTAGCCGCGTGGAGAAATTCAAAGTCAAAAAGAAATAAAAAAATAAAGATGGAGAATTTGTGAGGCGACACTTGAGGAATTTGTTAATTGCAAGGCCATTTATTTCACTCTCCTCCCCTCTTAATTAAATGCATGCATGCGTGCATTTTCACAAATGCGACTATGGATACCTAATATGCATTGGCAATGCTAGGAAATAGCACAAGATGGCACAATTGCAGGTGTATTTTTGCGGTGCAATCAGGAGTTTCCTAGTCTTCCCAGCTAGATTCAGATCTAAATTGCATTGTTTGATTACGCAGAATGCCCTGTGTTCAATCTCTACGGGTAGATGGCATGCATTTCCATACACCAAACAAAATGGAGACATGCCGATGGGCGTTTTATAGGCCGTACGGTAGGCCCAAAGAGCATCCTCAAGCTTGAGTCCAATCCTTGCGATCAGGCCTAACCATTTTCTGCAGAATGTTCTTGATCTCACGATTGGAGATCTCGGCTTGTCCATTCGTCTGGGGATGGTAAGGTGTGGAAATTCGGTGATTAACCCCATATTTGGCCAATAAATTCTGGAATTGGGCATTAGTAAAATGAGTGCCACCATCACTGATGATAGCCATCGAATCCTGAACCTACTGAAGATATTTTTCTTAACAAAATTGATGACCACCTTGTGGTCATTGGTTCGAGTGGGAATCGCCTCAATCCATTTGGACACATAATCAACGGCAACAAGAATGTACTGATGTCCAAATGAAGGGATAAAGGGTCCCATGAAATCGATGCCCCAAATATCAAAAATTTTGACAGGAAGAATAGGGTTTAGGGGCATCATGTCTCTCTTAGTTATGCTCTCGAGTGCCTGACATCGAGAACATGACCTTGAGAAATCTTAGGCATCCTTGAATAAAGACAGCCACTAGAAGCCAGATTGAAAGATTTTTGCAGCCATCTTTTTCCTGGAGAAATGTCCACCACACCTTGATGCAGGGCAAAACTCAAGTATACTATTGAATTCATTCTCCGGTATGCATCGGCGAATAATCTGATCAGAGCCGATGCGATACAGTTCAGGGTCCTCCCAGAAGTAGTATTTGACCTCAGATTTGAGTCTATCCCGTTGTTGCTTGGTCCAATCCTGGGGGATTTGACCAACAACCAAATAGTTAACAATGTCAGCAAACCATGGGGGTGTGGACACCTAAAATTGTAAGAATAGTTTCATCCGGAAAAGTGTCAACAATCGGAATGTTCGGACAAGAAGAATCACCTAGGAGTCTCGACAAATGATCCGCTACCACATTTTGTACCCCAGTTTTATCCTTGTTTTCCAGATCAAATTCTCGAAGAAGAAGAATCCAACGAATAAGCCAGGGTTTAGCATCCTTTTTGGCCAAGAGATGTCTCAAGGCCGAGTGGTCGGTATAGATGGTAGCATGAGACCCTAAGAGATAAGCCCTGAATTTTTCCAAAGCAAACACTACAGGTAGTAATTCCTTTTCAGTAACAGTGTAATTCCTCTGGGCTTCATCCAGAGTTTTACTAGCATAGTAGATGACAGAGGGCCTTCGATCAATTTTCTGACCCAGGATAGCCCCGACCGCGTAATCAGAAGCGTCGGTCATGATCTTAAAAGGGGCTGTCCAAATTGGTGGTTGCAAAACTAGAGCACAGGTGACTGCCGTTTGCAGGAAATCAAATGCCTTTCAGCATGATTCGTCAAAAACAAACGGCGTTTATTTGGCAAGAAGATTGCTCAAAGGATGAGCAACCTTCGAGTTTGGTACGCTAACGGTGCCAAAATGTTGAACGCACGAATTGCTATGCTAACTTGTTTGGTTTTAAAACCTTGTCGTTGTAGCTTGAAAGCGAAGAATTCGTGTTTAATAAATAAAATTTATGCCGAAATTTAAATTTCAGGTCGAACACAGGGAGGCTACATCTATCTATATTCACAATTATATTTTTTTTTAGAATTTTTGAAAAGCGAGGCGATGTAATAACAATGAAGTTATCAAACTAAAGGGAAGAGAGATAGAATGAGAGAGAGAGAGAGAGAACATGCATTCAATATTTCAAAATGTTTATACAATCAAACCAAATAAAAATTACACTAGAAAGCAGGAAAATTCTACACTAGAAAAAGCTGTAAAGAAGAATGGGAGAGAGAAGTTATCCTCCTCGACAATCGCTTGGAGGACGAGCCGGATGGGGCAACGCCTGAAAGATGGAGCAGGACGAAGGAGGATGAAGTAGAAGAACGAGAATGAAGCAGCACGTCGTCTACATCGCGGGATCCACTTTCGAAGGGGGACGAAAATTTGGACTTTATCTCGCGAGGAGCATCCTGGGTGTGGGATAAGCTTCTCTTGAGCTTTGGAGAGGTAGAGAAGAGAAGGAAGGGATGAGAATTTCGTGTGGAGGGGATCTTCTCTTATAGTTGCAAGGAGTGGGGGCAAATTGGTCATTACATCTTTAAAACATTAAATAAGGGGTCTTTAGTGACGGATAAAACCGTAGCTAAAGCCCCAACGTGGGCGTAGTGGCCACTGCCCACGCACGCCCACTTGTCTGCTTGCTCTCAACGCATGCCGCACGTTCAGCCGTCGCGATCGGACGGCCCAAATCGCGCCTTCGCCTACTCGTTGCACACCTGCCCTAACGCGTGCGATGCCGCGTGAGGCGCGGGCATGCGATGGCGCATCAACACTATTGAGTACGGACGGCCGCTGGATCAAGATACGACGCACGGCCACGCCCGGTCGACCGCTCCTTTCGCCTCCTCGCTGCGGCTCGAACCCTTGTCTTGTGAATGTGCAGTGCCTCGCGACCGCTACACTATGGAGCGCGGATGGTCGCATAGAAGATTTGAGGTGCATGCATTCACAGCCGTTGGATCGAGATCCAACGGCGGAGAGGGGCGGATGCGGAGGCTTCAGTGGTTGCATGCGGGCGATTAGGCAGCCGAGATGGCACCACGTGGCGCCATCATGGCCGTCCATTCTCTGGATGTTGTAGATGGTGCCACGGGTGTTGGATTGACTCGATTTTTGCACCTTTAGGCTGCGATCATTGATCCGAATCCATCAGTGTGATCGAATTTGTCATTTGAAGTTCAAATTTACACTATTCTAGCCCTTGATCTTCTAGGGTTCCCTGGTCACTATCTGATGCTACAGATGCCTTATTAGGGCGATCTTGGAGTCGTTGAACTCCAATCGTCTCCTTGATCACATCTGTACGGTTGGATCTTCGATCCGAGGCCCTGATAAAAAGTTTGCCCTATCCAAGCACATAAAAGGAGACAATTAACCTCCATTTTATTCAAACTACTCTAAATGCAAGATGATGCATGTTATGCAATATTTATATCGTGCAATGCAATCCTATGCTTAAGAACATGCATAAACAGACATCTTAAGTGGTGTAAATGTGTTTACATCACTAGGCACAATGTGGCTCAAGGAGAATGGAGATCAAAAGATGCTGCAACCAAATTCGAGTCGGTGAGTTCAAGGAACAGTTTAGGTCTCTAACCGTTCATCACAAATGATTCTGATTCATGGTTGAGTTTGCTGATTTTGACAGCTCCATTTCTAAATACTCGTCGAACAATGAATGGTCCAATCCACTTTGATCTGAGTTTTCCTGGGAAGAGCATGAACTTCGCATCAAAGAGAAATACATTCTAACTAGGATGGAAAGATTTTCGCGAAATGTACCTATCATGGAAGGCTTTGACCCGCTTATTGT
Organism: Thalassia testudinum; assembly: GCA_037157565.1. Taxonomy (NCBI): domain Eukaryota; kingdom Viridiplantae; phylum Streptophyta; class Magnoliopsida; order Alismatales; family Hydrocharitaceae; genus Thalassia; species Thalassia testudinum. The sequence continues at coordinate 59,705,486 of JAZHRO010000015.1, forward strand.
AGATTCGTGAGTTCTTGTACACATCATTGCGTAGTTCCTCGATCTTGCTCATTTGCATCCGATGGTGTATTCCAACCTTCATGAGATTTTGGTTGCACTTACGTATTGCCCAGTAGGCTTTATGCTCCATTTCTACGGGGAGGTGACATGCCTTCCCAACACGAGTTTGGAGGGATACATTCCTAATTGGGTCTTATGGGTGGTCCTATAGGCCCATAAAGCTTCCGGAAGGTGGGTAGACCAATCTTTCTTGTCAGGCTGAACAATGGCTTAAAGGATCTTTTTGATCTCCCGATTAGATAGTTCAGCCAATCCATTGGTCTGGGGGTGATAAGGAGTCGAGATACAATGTGACACCCCATACTTTTTCATTAGGAAGTGCACATTCGCAAAATGAGACCTGCCATCGCTGATGATGGCTTGTGGAACCCCAAATCTGGAAAACATGTTCTCCTAAATGAATCGAAGAACAACTTTATGATCGTTTGTTCTGGTGGGGACATCTTCGATCTACTTTGAGACATAATTAACAGTGAGTAAGATGTACTTGAAACTATTTGATTCAGGAAAGGGTCCCATGAAATCAATTCCCCAAATGTCAAAGATTTCGACATAATGATCGAATTCAAGGGCATCATGTTGCGTGGGCCCATGTTATCGAGAGTCTAACGGGTACATGCCCTACAATAGGATTGTGCATCTTTGAGCATTGTGGAGCAAAAGAACCCACACTGGAAGATCTTTGCTATAGTTTTATGCCCAGAGTAATGGCCACCGCAGGCCTGGTCATGACAGAACGAGATGACATCATTGACCTCATTGTCGAGAATGCATCTCTGGATCACTTTATCATTACTGATGTGAAATAGATATGGATCTTCCTAGACATAACACTTGGAATCGAAAATCACCTTGTCCCGTTGGGAAGTCGCCCAATCTGGTGGAACTTTCCCCATAACCAAGTAGTTCACAATGTCAGCAAACAAAGGAAGTCCATTAATGGCTAAGAGATGCTCATCCAGAAAGTGCTTGATGATAGGTCTAGATTGGTCAATGACCGAAGAAGGAAAGTGAGACAAATGATCAGCTACTACATTCTGCTTTTCTACCTTGTTGTGAATTTCAAGTTCGAATTCTTGTAACAGCATGATCCAGTGGATTAATCTAGGCTTCATGTCCTTCTTTGTGAGTGTCTCACTGCAATGTGATCCGAGTAAATGATGACGTGGGAGCCCAAGAGGTATGATCTGAATTTCTCCAAACTAAATACTGTGGCCAGCAGCTCTTTCTCCATAATCGTGTGATTATGCTGAGCCTCGTCTAGTGTCTTGCTGGCATAATATATCACCACTGGCTTCCCATCTATTTTCTAACCTAGCACCGCTCCTACTACGTAGTCAGACACATCGCACATGATCTCGAAGGGTTGAGACCAGTCAGAAGATTGTAGGATTGGTGCTTGGGTGACTCGATCACGTAGGATCTCAAACACATGAATGCACTCACTCGTCATCTCAAACGGTGTGTCCTTCGAAAGGAGATTAGCCAAGGAGCATGCGATCTTGGAAAAATCAGATATGAATCGACAGTAAAAATCGACGTGCCCCAAGAATGATCTAATGTCTTTGATCGAGACAGGCATAGGTAAGTTAGAAATAAGATTTACCTTAGCCTAGTTAACTTGGATACCTCTCTCAGAGACAAGGTGCCCAAGTATGACGCTAATGAGAACCTCATCATGAGCCCTAACTACCTCATTTTGACCTAAGAAAGAGGATAAAAGCTCCTACATAACCTAGAGAAGGGCCTAATTCAAGGAAGAACTGCTCTGAGAAGAAAACATGAAACAAAGGGTAAAACTGTAATTTTACCATTACAGTACATCAACGGGATTTCTCAGAGGCTAAACATAGGTCAAATGGTCTTAATAAGATAAAAGTGGGTTGGTTCAATCAGAAATGGATTCATATGCAATCTAAGAATTAAATGACATCTAGTAACCCTAAAACAGAACCACTTAATTTCACAAGGTTCTAATCAGGATAAAAATCTACTAAACCCTCTAAAATTCATGGAAAAATATCCTCTAAGATCTAGAACCTTCAAATTAGCCTTTGGAACCTATTTTGACCTAGATAGGGGTCCTAGCACATTATTTGACCTATTTAGGTTTTTGCATCAAATGTCTAGTCAAACATGGTCAACCTCAAATCCAACTTTACCATTGAATTCCTTAGGTCCAAATTAGGTTTGTACCAAAATTTGGACCTAAGGGGAGGTCATCTTGACCTACATTGCAAAATAGTCCACCCAATTACATTTTGGCCCTTATCTTTTGAAAACTGTTGCGTAGACCCCCCTAACTTCCTCACCACTCTTACAATTAGGTCCCTCTACCATTAAAGTGGAGGATTCCTACTCCGACGAGGAATTGAGGGGGATTGCTCCCTGATTCCTTAGAGATCTCTCAGATTTGAGAGGGAGATTCTCTGAGGAATTCCCTTCCATTTGAGTCAAATTCCAAGGTTGGATTTGCACCCAATCTCTCATGCGAATGCTCGAGAGAATTGGGTGCCGCAATGAATCCTTCTCCGACAAGGACTCTTGCTCTTGGAAGCTTGTCTTCCAAGCATAAGGGCCCTTGCCAGTACCTACAGAAAGACCCCCACCTTCGGCCGCACATTTGGAGCTTGACTTGGCTGGAGAACCACCTCCAACTTCATCTCTTCTCCTTCGGCTAGGAGTCTAGCAGTCTTAGCAGAGACGTCTTCGTCTCCTTCCTCTGCGTTGTGGCATACCCGCGCGTGCACCTCCAGCCCCATCATCGTCGTCGTTCTCCCTCCACTGGACTCATCTTCTCTGGCGGCAGCAGGTACTGCTAGCCGCTCTTCTATCCCCCTTCGTCCAATTAATTAGGTCAGAATGCTTCCTCTCTCTTTCTTTTCACTTTAAAACCCTTGATGCCGCAGACCACCTCCATCGTCTCCATCTCCGATCGACCACCGGCGAAGGCGCTTCCACTGCTCCATGCTTCCACACGCCTCACCAGACCCCTCAAAACTTCCACCATCATCCACTAAGCACATTCCACCCCTTTACTGACCGCCATCACCTCCCTATGTTCCCACTGAACACACCCATTACCACGGCCACAGAGCGACCTAGGCAAGCACGCCTAGGCCGCCCTATGGCCAGCCATCCACCTAGACACCATCGCCGTGCCACAGCGAAGCTACCTGTATGTTCTAATGGGGTTGCAAGGCTATATGGAGTGATCACAGGTTTGACCCCTTTTCGCCAATGACGCATGAGCAAGGGTCTCGTAAGCTTCAACCCAGGCTTTTCGCTCTAGGCTTCCAAGTTCAGGAGGAGCGGGTTGGTCTTGCGCACGCACTCAGCCTGGCAATTGGCTTTGAGAGATAGCACAGCCACATCAATTAAAGGCGATCTCCTGCAGGAGCACGAGCGAAGCAGGTGAGACTTTTAGTCCCACCTTGGAAACTCAGGTGCACAGTGAGTCATTTATATTGTTTTTGTTTTTCTTATTGGTCACCTCGAGTACACAGGGTGAGGTCCCCACGCCTAGGCTCACCAGCCTCGTCCGCGGCCCTTGCCCTCGCAGACCTGGTTGACCGACCCATTTAATCCCGCACTCCTCTCACACCACCCATGCCGGTGCGCCTAGACCCAGGTGCACAACCTGACCCGATTACTCGGCTGGCTTTGGGAGAGTGAACCCAAGAGAGAAATAGAGAGTGTATGCGTGGAGGGTAGGGGATAGGTTTCACACTTGTGTGTGTGTGCAGGGAAAAGAAGAAAGGAAGAGGAAGGTGCAGCCGCAGAGAAAGAAGGAGAAGGAAGATGAGATAAGGCAAGGAGAGTAGAGAAGCTATGGAAGGAGAAGGTGCAGCCAACCAAAGAATAGAAGAAGAAGAGGGAAGGAAGAGGTGTGGTTGAAGAAGAAAGACAAGGTAGAAGCCAAGAAAGAAGAAGGTAGGAGGAATCAAGGCAGAAGGAGAAGGCAGCAAGGAAGAAGGCACTGTAGCAAAGGAGCAAAGGAAGAGAAGGCTGAAGACAAGAAGGAAAAGAAGAGGAAGCTGAGGCTAAGGCCGAAGCAAAGGTAGAACAAAAGAAGGAAGGAGGAATTAAGGTAGAAAGAGAAAGTAAGGAAGAAGAAGCAAATAAGCCAAAGTTAGAAAGGAAAAGAAAGAGAAGCTAAGGCCAAAGACTCGTAGAGGAAAGTCAGAGAAAAGAAGAAAGAAGCCAAAGCTAAAGGAAAGAAGAAAAGAGAATCTAGAGAAGAAAGACAAGTAGACCTTTTACCGTATTCTTCTCGATCTCTTTATTTTGCTATATTTTATGATTCATAAACTCTTGAATTTTATTCTGAATTAGATTTTGAGTAGATTTAAGTGTTCAAATTACATTATTGAGATTAGTGAATAAATTCCATTTGCTCCCTGTGTTAGACCTCGGATACTTAGGTTTTCAAGTAATAAAAATTTCTTATCTGTTTTCAAGGTGATTTCATTTATACTACAATGCAACCTCTTTTAAAAATCGATCTCGCCTCGTAAACAGATGCCCTTAGGAACCATGAAGGGGTTCTTTTCCTAAGAGAGAACTAGGTTCACTTTGATGCATCTCTGAAGGCTCTGGACCAAATGTAGGAGGCAATCATCAAAAGATTCACTAAATACCGAGAAGTCATCCATGAAGACCTCAAGGTATTTACCTACCATATCGGAAAATATGGCCAACATGCACCGCTGAAAAGTGGCAAGTGCGTTGTGTAGCCCAAATGCATCCTGCATAACGCATACTAATCGGGAGGATTTTTCGCTTTTCAAATATGCTGTCAAAAAAATACTGCGTCGTAGTAAATAATGTGGTGGAAAACCCTCGATCAAAATTCATCAAAATATACTGAAATTATACCACAATTTCGGTCGTATCCACAGGAAGGACAGACTAATAAATTCACGACTATGGAGCCATCATGTTCACAGAAGCATTCATGAAATCAATTCAATGAATTTGCAACTCAGAATGTAACTTTAAATTTTATGAGAAGTTGAGGCTATTTACGTAAATTTCACATAATAAATCAAGCTCTCAAAAATATGTAAATGATGCATGTGTAGTGGCAGAGTATGTAATTTCTAGTTGCATGCAAATCTGCACCCAATTTTAATGAGAATTGATGTGCATATCAAGAGTCAATTAAATACGAGAAAAAATAAGTTACCGTTGCAATTTCCTCAATAATTTAAGCCAACAAAATATTTGAATAGTTTTCCACAATGGCATAATTGGTAAATTTAAATAGAACCCAAAATAGGGAATTACTTCCCCTTGTGCCCACGCGAAGAGGAGTCGATGGCAGAGGCCGAGGAGCTCGAGGAAGGTCGGCCACGACGAGGGCTTTCCGATGGTGGTGGTGGTGCTCCGAATGGCAGTCGGAGTTGACACCGGCGACGAGGAGGAGCGGCAACGGTGGAGGCAGCTCGCCGATGGACGTGGTTGTGGGCGGCATGTCTGAGGGCATGGTCAAGCTCGTGAGGTCGAGGAGAGCTCAACAGAGGTGACGACATGGAGAACGGTGGCGTGTAGTGGCGGCTGTGTGTGGGGTGTAACTGGCGGTGTTGGGTTCCTCGTCCCTGTTGGAGAAGAAGAAAAAGAGGAAGAAGGAGAGACGGGTTGTGCTGCTATGGTTGCGCACGGTGGGTGCTACTGTTGGTGTGCGGAGGAGGTGGCGCTGTAGGGGGGGCACCAGAGACCGCTCGCGGTCATGGAGGAAGTGTGTGGTCGATGTTGTTGTCACAAATGAGGAGGAAGGGCACGGTTTGCTGTGAAAGAGGCACACGAGTGTTGGCAGTGACAAGCAGGGCTAGCGCGTGAGGGTAGCCTGGCTACTGCTGAGCAATGGCACGCGGTGGGGGTGTCACAGTGCACGTGGCTGGCTGTGGTGCATGCTCTGCTTCCTGGTGGAGAGGCCCCCTTCGGCCCTTGCCTCAAACCCCTGAACAGATAATGTTCCATATCAAGAACGCCCACCTCCTCTTTCGCATGCGCAACCGCTGGATTTGAACACTGGTAGAGGGAGCGGCGGTGAGGGACAATTTGGGCATACCCTCCTTCAAATGCTAATTCTTGTCCAGCCACCTATTATACTTTTATTTTTTTTTTCTCTGCCTACACATATCAAATAAAAAGTATAAATGTATATATTAGAATGCAAAGCAGATACAAAAATATTCGTAAGCTAAGATTAATTACTACTTAGCTTAGGTCATTGAACTATAAGGAAATGTATTCCATATGTACTTAAGCCAAATAAATGTCCAATAAATTGAACTTATCAAATGCCCCCATGCTTAAGTTTTGCTAGTCCCAAGCAAAAAGTGAAAAACAATGGAAGCAATCAAAAAGATTTCTCCTTTTCTTATTCCAAAAACTTAGAGATCCAGACAAATGTGAAGTGATTGTAGTCTAGGTAACGAATCTAAATGAAAAGCTAACTTACATTTGAAGTTCATACTTAACCCTTGGTAAATATTTCTATCGAGATAGGCAACTATTCCTTAGGGGATAAGTAGAAAATAATATGTTATTTGACCTCGACCTTTTTGCCCTAGGTAGGAGAAATTGAGTTGAATGGATTCATATTTGGTGGCACACACTCATCTAGTGCTACATGTAATTTAGTACTACAGACTCTAGATCTCTAGACTGCCAAACAAGTCAACTCAGAGAGAGGCTAAACAACTGTGCTCTCTTGATGTTCTTTTGTGCTCACTCTTTTCCGTCTTTCTAAGATCACAAATCTCACCAGATTTTGTAAATATACTCACTGTTCTGTGGCCTCATATGGCATTCACACTTCAATTAAACTCCTAGCAACCCTACAACTAAGTTAGAGTCCTCAGCCAATATTCAGGTGATCAGAAATACCGAAAGGTAGGTATGGGTCATATTTGTTGGATTGCGATGGGTGTTTTTGTTGCCTCAGAAACAACATCATGAAGATAAAATTATAAACTTGGACTCTTTTCTTTTTCTTTTCTCTCTCTCTCTTTTCTTCTTTTTTTTTTATTCTTTTTTCTAAATATAATTGTTTCTTTTTTTCTTCTTTTTCTTTCTTTATAAATTAACACGATGCAGACTTTTATTTATGAGGCATTATTAGGGATGATGATGGTCAAGAGGATATTGTGTAGCATATTTGGTGGAAGTGCCTACTCTTGGCACCGGGAAGGAATGGATAGGACAAGCATATTTCTGACCTTTGACACTATTACCCTCCTTCAACCAAGGACTCTATGAAGGATAGTCGTAACAGTCCATCGTAGTTATAGCTTTATTAAAACTTAATCTTTGTGTATCTGCCTTATTTAGTGACTCTCAAGAATTCACACAATGTATATACACAGGAACAGAGAGCGAAAACTATGCCTAACTTTGAGGTATCATCATCTAATTGTCCAAAACATAAGAGTTCTTACATGAGACTTAGCGCACCAGTAATCTCTCTACTTTCTTCTTACAAATATGAGGTGGATCTAATAGAAGATAGTATGCCTGACTCCCTATTAACTGTCCAAGGGTTCAGTAGACTAAAAATGCTTATTGGTTCTCTTCGAAGATTTATTACCCAACCTACGTGCAAGTGAATGTAACTGTACTAGATTCTAGACTTAAGAAACAATTTAAAAAGAAAATCTTAAATGACACCTCCTTGATAACTTTTCTGCTAAGGACTAACCAATTCAGCTCAAGAAAATAAAAGATTTTTTTTCTCTCTCTTTTCTTCTTTTTTTTATAAATCACTATCCTAAATGTATGCAAATATTTATAAATGCGATAAACATCCTCAGGTTATACCCCCCATGCCTAAGATTAACAATGTCCTCATTGGAAAAATGCAGACATAGAAGAATATCACCTGAGGAGGAGAGTGGGAGGAGCTAAGGCTCCTCAAGCCGAAGTGCATCCAAAACCTGGCCATCTAAAAGAGTAATATAAGGTTTAAGTCACTGGCCATTTACCTTAAAGCTTGCACTAGAAGTAGGGTTCCGAATTTCTACTGCTCCATGAGGGAAAGTATTGATAACAACATACGACCCATCCTAGCAGGACTTGAGCTTTTCTGGAAATAATTTAATTCTGGAATTGAAAAGCCAGACCCACTGGTTGGGCTCAAAAGTCTTTCTAATGATGTGCTTATCATTGAAGACCTTTGTACATTGCTTATAAGCTTGAGAAGTTTCATAGGCTTCATTACGAAGCTCCTCAAGCTCACTTAACTCTAACACACGTGCCTTTCCCGCTTTATCTAGATTCAAGTTAATGTTTTTAATAGCCTAATAGGCTTTATGTTTTATTTCAATGGGAAGATGGCATGCCTTTCCGTAGACAAGATGGAAAGGAGACATGCCCAAGGGAGTCTTATACGCGATTCTGTAGGCTTAAAGAGTATCATTTAGTTTCTTAGACTAATCCTTACGGTCAGGCCTGATAGTTTTTTCTAAAATTCATTTAATCTCCCTATTAGACACTTCAACTTGTCCACTCGTTTGGGGATGGTAAGGTGTGGCTATCATGTGGTTAACTCCTAAATTTTGGAGTAATCTTGTGAAGTGCATGTTCTTGAAGTGAGGTCCTCCATCACTTATGATCGGCCTTGGGCACCCATACCGAGAAATGACATTAGCCTTAACAAAATCGAAGACCACAGAATGGTCATTGGTTCACGTGGGTATGGCTTCTATCAATTTCGATACATAGTCCATAGCCACAAGGATGTACTCATATTCGAAGGACACAGGAAAGGGACCCATGAAGTCGATGCCCTAAATATTAAAGATCTCAATAGGGAGGATAGTTTGCTAGGGCATCTCATCCCTTTTTCCGATGGTTCCTGTCTGCTGGCAATGTAGACATGCACTCACATATGTATGTGCATCTCGGAATAATGTGGGCCACCAAAAGCTAGACTAAAGAACCTTATGGGCAGTCTTTTTCCCACTAAAATGTCCCCCATAGTGGAGGTCATGGAAGAAACTCAGAAACTTCTTTATTCTTCGTCAGGGACGCAACGATAGAAAAGCTGGTCAGGGCCTATTCTAAAAAGCTCGGGTTCCTCCTAGTGATAAAATTTAGCATCAGCAAGAAATCTGTCTCGCTTCTCCTTATCCCAAGTACTGGGGGTAATGCCCGTGGCCATGCAATTCACTTCGTCAGAGAACCAAGGAGTTTTGGCCTCCACGGCCATCAGAGACTCATCAGGGAAAGTCTCTTGAATACCGCCAGTAGGGTTTGATGCCTCAATAGGGATCCTAGATAGATGATCTGCTACCACATTCTCAACTACTTATCTTTAATTTCTAGGTCAAACTCCTGGAGTAGCAGAATCCAACGAACTAGGTGAGGTTTGGTGTCCTTTTTAGCAAGAAGATGCTACAAGGTAGAATGATCAGTGAACACCACAACCTTGGATCCCAAAAGATAAGTCCGAAACTTTTCCAAAGCAAATACTACAGCAAGAAGTTCCTTTTCAATGACGGTGTAGTTTTGCTGAGGATCCGTAAGGGTCTTTCTAGCATAATGTAGCACATGAGGTTCACCATCAACCCTTTGACCTAACACCGCTCCAATTGCAAAATCAGAAGCATCGCACATTAGCTCAAACGGGAGGGTCCAATCTGGTGCTTGGAGAATTGATGCGGTAATAAGGGCTTTCGTTAAGACTTGAAAGCCTCGCCACATCTATCATCAAAATCGAAGGAGACATTGGTGTAGCTTGCTACATGGGTCGTGAGTGGGAATTGAGTTTCCGTTTGGGTATGCATCCTTGGATTGCTGTTGCATATTCAGCTCCTGTTGCAGCTGCTACTGCTATTTTCTTGATTTACCCTATTGGTCAAGGAAGTTTTTCTGATGGTATGCCTCTAGCGCCTATAAAATCTAGCATGGCCAAGGAAAGATCTAATCTGACAAACATTGGCAGGCGATGGAAGCCTAGAGATGGAATCAATTTTTGTGGTGTCCACCTTTAATCCTCTCTCAGAAACTTCATGCCCTAACACAATGCCCTGCTGGACCATAAAGTGGCTTTTCTCCCAGCTAAGCACTAGCTTTGCCTCTTCGCAAAGAGTTAAGACTTTATCAAGGTGAGAAAGGCACAGGTCAAATGTCGAGCCATAAATGAAGAAGTCATCCATGAAAATCTCTACAAACTCGTTGATCATATCAGAAAATATTGCAATCATACATTGTTGGAAAGTGGCAGGAGAATTACATAACCCGAATGCCATACGGCGGAATGCAAATGTACCATACGGGCTTGTGAAGGTAGTACGCTCCTGATTGTTAGGAAAGACAGCTATCTGATTATACCCAGAATACCCATCAAGGAAATAGAAGTACTTGTTCCCTGCTAGTCGTTCCAAAATCTGATAAATAAACGGTAAGGGGAAATTGTCTTTCTGGGTGGTCATGTTCAAACGGCAGCAATCAATGCAGACCCTCCAACCAGTTGAGGGTTTAGTGGTCACCAACTCTCTTTGTTCATTCTCTTCCACAGTGATTCTTACCTTTTTGGACACCACATGAATAGGACTGACCCATTTACTATCTGAAATGGGATAAATAATCCTGCATCCAGCCATTTTAGAATCTCCTTTTTAACAACCTCCCTCATATTGTGGTTGAGACTTCTCTGCATGTCTCGGAAAGGTTTCATGGACTCGTTCATGTATATATGATGCATGCAAAGGTAGGGATCAACACCCTTAATATCAGCAATTGACCAGGCAATTGCTTCCTTGTGCCTTTGTAAACACTCAAGCAGAGCTCATGCGATTCAAATAATGCAGATGAGATAATAATGGGGAGTGTGTCATTAGGGCCGAGGAAAGCATATTTCAATGTGCTCGGGAGGGGTTTCACCAACTCAGGAGCCTTTTGGATTAAGGGTTTAAGTTGATACGTCCCCACCTCAGGTAGCGGGTCTACCTTCACGGTCCAGGGTGGGGATAGAGACTCCATGTGTATCCCCAGCAACTCTTCTAATTTGGGTATTTCCCCTTTAGTTTATTCAATAGTCGGAGGATGGTCCTTAGATGTGACCTTTTGAAGGGGATCTCTACATAAGAGTGTTAGAGTACTCTCAATTATTTCATCAACAACCTCAATCTGAGAACAATCTTCAAATCCAGATTGCTTGTTTGTATCAAAAACATTCAACCGGATCTTCTTGTTCCCAAAGCCCATTTTAAGTGCCCCTGATCTACAATTGATAGAGGCGTTGGCTGTGGCTAAGAAGGAGCATCCCAAAATAATGGATGGCTTGGTGGGCTTATTAGAAGGGCTAGTATCTAGCACAAGAAAGTCAACAGGGAAGAAGAAGTCCTCCACTCTCACCAGGACATCTTCCAATAATCCCCGAGGTGTCATAAGTGATCTGTCTATGACCTAGAGGATGACTGGACTAGGTTTTAACTCACCTCCTCCCAAAAGGTCATAGATAGAGCTCAGTGGCGAATGCGACTCCCCTATAGTTTTTATTATTTCGTCGTAGTATAGTATAGAGAAGTGGTTACCAGTTTAATACAATTTCTTACTCGGAAAAAGAGTTCTCGAGGTTGAACTCAGGGAGCAAGTTGTATTCTAGAAGTAGAATGTTTCTATTACAAAAATAAGAGAGAGAGAGGGAGAAATAAATCTGAGTCTTGTGGCTTCTCTTCTCTCTCTTAGCTCATCTTCTTCTTCTTTTCTGCCTTTAATTCTTCTTCTGCTTCTTTCTTTTCTTCTCCAGAGCTTCTCATCTTCTTCTCTTTATCTTCTTTCTTCTTTCAGCTCTGTCTTTCTTCAGCTTCTCTTTTCTTCTTTCTTCTTCTTTTCTTCCTCTACAGAGCGTCGCCTGATTTTCCAATCAGACGACTTAAATCGCCACTGCTACAGTGCTGCTTGGTGCTCCTCCTTCTTCTTCCTTCAGTCTTTCTTCCTCGGCCGTTTCTTCTTCAGAGCTTCTTCTTCTCTACGCCCTGCTCTCTTCTTCTTCTCTGCCTCGGCCTGTTCCTGCATACACCACAGCCAACGCAAAACCTACCCCTTTCCCTCTACCCGAACGTCTCTCACTTTCTCAGACTTCACACAAAGGATAGCTCTCCCAGAGCAGCCGGGTAATCGGGTCAGGCTAAGCACCCGGGACCAGGCGCACCAGCAGGTGGGTGATGCGCGAGTTGTGCTTAGGATGGGTTCGGGTCGGATCCGCCGGATCCGCGTGGTAAGCTCGCGGACCGGGCGGGTGTGGGCGCGGGACCTCACCCCGGTGTGTTCGAAGGCGATAAGGCTATTTCACTTTTACAATTTAAACCGGTGTGCGGCTTCAGGATCTTCTGAGGTGGGACTAAATGTCCCACCCCAATTTGGAGCCTGCAGCTAAGAAAGCTGCAGGCAATCGCGGCTATTGCGAGGTCTTCTCTTCAGCTGAAGGCCTGGGCAGCTGCCTGGTTGCAATCCACGCGTCCTGGAGTGCAGGCCTGGGCGGAAGCGAAGCTGCAGCTGCAGAACGAAGGAGCTTCACCTGTTCGGCAATGGCAGTGAAGGACGGGTAACCTGTTCACAGAGATACGGCCTCTCGGCCTAGTCAGAAGGTGCAGGGAGCTTCGCTGGAGTGCGGCGAAGCTCATGCGGGTGGTGGCGAGGCGTGGGGCGGCGTGTAGGGGCTGCCCTAGGTCGGACTGTGGCCGGGGGAATGGGTTTGTTCGGGGGAGTGATGTGGAGGTGAGGAGTGGCAGTGAAGGGGTGGAAACGGTTCAGTCGGATGAGGTGGAGGTTTTGGGTCGGTCGGCGAGTCGTGTGGAGTGGCGGAATAATGGGAGCGACTCGCTGGAGGTGGGTCGGAGGCGTGGAAGGTGAAGGTGGTCGGGTCAGTCGAGGGTCTAATTGAACAAATTAAAATAGGGAAAAGAAAGAGGGGAGGAAGAGAAGTAACTGTTACCTACTTATAGGGGCGAAGGAGGCCGGAGTGGGGCGACAGTCGTATCAACTGTCGCCGAAGAAGAAGGTGCCCAGAGAGAAGGGGCGGCGGCGAGGAGAGAGCGGGAGAGCGCACGCTGGGTACGGCGCAACGCGGGAAGAGCGGGTGAAGGCGGCTCTGTTGCTGGTATTGTGGCAGAGCGCGAGGAGGAGGAGGAAGAACCGTCGGAGCTGGAGGGCCTCTGCCAGAGTGGGAAGAGAGGAAAAGGGGGGAGTTTCTCCGTCAGAACCGAGCTGCTGAATGCGGTAGACGGTGGCGGTTTTTATAGAGGCAAAATCAGAGAGGAGGGTGGAGGGAGACGACGTGCCTCCCTCGTCGGAGGATGGCCGGATCGCGACCCATACCTTCCGCACGTTCGCACGGAAGGTGTGGGCGATGGCAGAGATCGTGGAGGTGTCCCTGCGACAACAGACGTGCTAGGGAACACCCCGTTGTCTTACCAGGGGGTCGCCCTCACCCTGCGCAGCGCCATGCCTCGCCGGAGCATGGCGCTGCTCAGGGTTTTGCAGGGAGGACCCAAATGCAAAAATGATGAAGAATTAGGGGCCAAAATGCAAGGGTTTCAAAAGTTGAGGGTCAAAAAGTAATGGATGAGGACCAAAATGCAAAGTCAGTCAAGAAGGTCTCTTCTTAGGCTCAAGTTTTTATGCATGACTAAATGGGACGTAAGGATTCTAATGGTGAATTTTATTTCTAGGTCAGACCTTGTTTGACTAGCCAATTTACGTAAAAACCCAAATTAAATCATTAATTGGGTATGGTTCTCAATGTAGGTCAAAATGGGTTCCTAAGGCCAAATTGAAGGTTCTAAACCCTAGAGATCATTTTTATAAGAATTTTAGAGGGTTTAGTGGATTTTTTCTTTGCCTCAAACCTCGTGAATTGAAGTGGGTTTGTTTTAGGGTTACAGATTGTCATTTAATTCCTTGGAGTTGCTGTAGACCTTATCAGATCAGATCATCCCACTTTCCTACTTATTAGGTTAGTTTGACCTATGTTTGGACCCTAAGTTACCCTGTTTGTAGATTGTGCTGGTAAAATTGCATTTTTACCCCTTATGACTTGTTTTCTTCTTAGACTCAGAATTCTCTGAGTTAAGCCTTTCCTTAAGCTTTGTAGGAGCTTTTATCCTTTGTATTAGGTCAAAATGAGCTAGTTATGGCTCATGATGAGGTTCTCATCATACCCCCATGCCTAGCTTTTGCTAGTCCCTTCGCAAAAACTTAAGGTTTCAACCTTTGTTCTAGACCATGAAGTTCTTAATAGCTTTAGATAAGTGCTTTTTCATTTGAGCTTAGATTAGGTTAGAATGTTGACCTTAGGCCTAAAAGGTACTCTAGTACCAATCAATATCCAGATCTGTCTAGCCTTAGCCTCAGTCCTTAGCAAAGGTTTTTAAGGCCTACAAGGACTAACCTAAGGTCTATTGGACTTTGTGGTTAAAGCACCCGTGGTTGGAATGATTTTAGCCCTGGCTCAGCTCAAAGTGCGTTTTGTAAGAGAGAGAGAGATAGAAAATTTTTCTATTTGGAGAGTTTTCTCTCTCTTTTTCTTTTTAATTCTAGCTTAGGATTGGCTTTTCAACACGGTCTGTATCAGATTCCTTGCTCCCATCATCAATCCTCAAGGGTTCCTGGCAATCGATGCTTCGAGATAGCACCGCCCATGGCAACCCCCGGAACCCTGGCTATTGAGATTTCGAGATAATCCCATCCATGGTGTTCCGTGGCCGAATCCAAAGCATGGCAATTGACACTTCGTGATAATGCCATCCATGGAATGTGAACCAGCAGAGTGCTTACATGCCCCCAGTAGGATATGTAGATATCCTAAGAGACAAGCACCGAGGAGATGATATTTTGTTACGCATCTTCGAGGGGATTTCCCACCTCTCCGCACTGGGAACTCGTCCAAATCAACTTGTGTTGATCGGCCGCTCCTACTCTAGGTGTACTTTTCATAATTTTGCGACGCTTCTACATGATTTTGATTTTTACGCTTACTGAACCAGGCTGTGTGTGAGGTTAGGGTGCTTAGGTTACTAAGTCCCGTAGACCAAAAGTTAATTAATGAGGTCGAATACTCCCTAAGCCTTAGACCTAATACTTCAGCTTTTCATTTTCCTCAACCTCTTAAGGAGTGTCCAGATCTTAATGAGTACTAAGAGTCTATCCAAGAATGTCTAAGGTTTGCGTTCTTACTAATCCCATTTTGCACTTTTCAGTTCTTTTCTTGAATGGGGTCTAGAACTTAGGTTAATTCCTTAGTTTCTTACTAATGACTACTTTTTTCTCATAATTTTGTGCTCCTTTTTCATTTTGTTTCTTTTTCTCCTCCCACAAAATTTCCTTTCTCCTCTTATTCTCTTTTTTTTTTTTCGAAATTTTTTTTTAATTTATTTTTGTGTTTTTGGCATATGTGAATTTTTTTGTTTAAAACCTTTTCTTACAAGTTTTGCACTTTTATACCCCCCCCCCATGCCTAAGGTTTGCAATGTCCTCATTGTGACTTAGGGGATTTTTTATTTACTTAGTTCATTCCTTAAGACAGAAATTTGGATGAGTGAATGGGTCGGGATGAATTTTGCGAACGATTTCTAATCCTAGATGCAAGCATCTGAGGTGGGGTCGGCTGTCTATAAGGGTGAAATTTAAGTGCACAAAAGTGTGAAAAAGGTTTTGGATTTTTAGGAAAATGACGAGTTGCCTCCCGTTAAGCGCTGAGTTTTACACCATCAGCTGGGCGCAATAAGCTCAAGGGGAATGGAGGATATAAGATGATTCAGCCAAATCAGTAGAAATCACATCAATGAACGGCTTGAGTCTCTGACCGTTCACGATGAAAGGTTCGAAATCATGGCTGAGCGGACTGATTTCGATAGCTCAATTTCCAAAAACCTGTCGGACTAAATATGGTCCGACCCACTTGGATCGTAGCTTTCCCGGGAAAAGTTTGAGTCGGGCATCAAAGAGTAGGACCTTCTGACCAGGACGAAAGATTTTTCTTGAGATATGCTTGTCATGGAAGGCTTTAACCCTCTTCTTGTAGATTCGCGAGTTCTCATACGCATCTAGGCGTAATTCATCGATCTCGCTGATTTGAAGTTTTCTGTGGGTTCCAGCCTTCGAAAAATCTAGATTACAGTTCTGTACTGCCCAATAGGCTTTATGCTCTAGTTCTACAGGAAGATGACACACCTTCCCGTACACCAGTCTAAAGGGATACATGCCTAATTAAGTTTTGTGGGCGGTCCTATAGGCCCACAATGCTTCCGGAAGTCGGGACGACCAGTCCTTCCTGTCAGGCCGAACAGTGACTTGTAGGATTTTCTTGATCTCCCGATTTGACAGCTCAGCTAGACCATTAGTTTGGGGGTGGTAAGGAGTAGAGATTCGATGAGACACCCCATATTTGGTCATCAGTGACCTAAACTGAGCATTTGTGAAATGGGTCCCCCCATCAGAGATTATAGCACGAGGAATCCCGAACCTTAAGAAAATGTTTCAATGAATGAATTTGAGAATGATTTTGTGATCACAGGTTCGGGTCGGTATGGCTTCGATCCATTTGGACACGTAGTCCACAGCCAGCAGAATGTATTCGAAACCATCTGAAACAGGAAAGGGGCCCATAAAGTTAATCCCCCAAACATCAAAGATTTTGCATACGAGAATTGGCTGCATAGGCATCATGTCACGATGGCTCATGTTGCCCAAAGTTTGGCAACGACTGCATGGCTTGCAGTGACTGTATGCATCTCTGAACAGTGTGGGCCAGTGAAAGCCACACTGGAGGACTTTTGATGTGGTTTTATGCCCATAGAAATGGCCACCGCATGCCTGGTCATGGCAGAAAGAGAGGATATTGTTGAATTCCTCTTCCGGGACACATCTCCGGATGATTTGATCAGAACCTATGCGGAAGAGGTACGAGTCTTCCCAAATGTAATACTTGGCATCAGAGTGCAATTTATCTTTCTTGGCTTTCGGCCAATCAGACGGGATCTGATGAGATGCCAAGTAATTTACTATATTAGCAAACCATGGAAGGCTAGTACCGATAGTCAGCAGGTGCTCATCGGGAAAATGCTCAGTGATGGGTCCGAAAGGGTCAATTATTTCAGAAGGAAGACGGGACAAGTGATCAGCTACCACATTTTGCTTTCCCGCTTTGTCGCGAATCTCAAGGTCAAATTCTTGCAACAGCAAGATCCATTGGATTAATCGAGGTTTCGCGTCCTTCTTTGCAAGGAGATGCCTCACAGCTGTGTGATCCGAGTATATGATGACATAGGAACCCAGAAGGTATGATCTAAATTTTTCTAGGGCAAATACTACAGCTAGCAACTCTTTCTCAGTAACCGTATAGTTACGCTGAGCCTCATCCAGTGTTTTGCTGGCGTAGTAAATGACCATAGGTTTCCCGTCAATTTTCTGCCGCAAAATCGCTCCTACAGCGAAGTTAGATGCATCGCACATGATCTCAAAGGGTTGAGACCAATCAGGGGACTATAGGATCGGGGCTTGGGTGACTTGGTCACGTAGGATCTCAAATGCTTGAGTGCATTCCTTGGAAATTTTGAAAGGTACATCGCTGGAGAGAAGAGTGGTCAGGGGGCGCGCGATTTTTGAAAAATCAGGGATAAATCGACGGTAAAAACTGACGTGCCCCAAAAAAGATCAGATGTCCTTGATCAAGCTAGGCATAGGAAGGTGAGAAATCAGATCAACCTTAGCTCGGTCCACTTGGATGCCTTTTTCCGAAATTAAGTGTCCCAGGACAATTCCCTCAGGCACCATGAAATGGCTCTTCTCCCAGGAAAGAACCAAATTCACATCGATGCACCGCCTGAGTATCTGGACCAAGTGTTGGAGGCAATCGTCGAATGATGCTCCAGAAACTGAAAAGTCATCCATGAAGACTTCCAGATAATCACCTACCATTTCTAAGAATATGGCAAGCATGCACCGCTGAAAAGTAGCGGGTGCATTGCAAAGACCGAAAGGCATCCTTCGGAAAGCGTATGTTCCGAAGGGGTAGGTGAACGTGGTCTTTTCTTGCTCTTCAGGATGGATTGCCACCTGGTTGTAACCGGAGTACCCGTCAAGAAAGTAGAAGAACCTATTTCCCGCTAGTTTCTCGAGAATCTGATCAATGAAAGGCAGTGGGAAATGATCCTTCTTCGTGGAGGAATTGAGTCGGCGGTAATCTATACAGACTCTCCACGAGTTGGCTAATCGGGTAGGAATGATTTCTCCAATCTCAGTCGTTATAGTGGTGAGTCCTGCCTTCTTGGGCACGACCTGAATTGGGCTCACCCAACGACTATCGGAGATCGGGTAGATGATCCCGGCATCTAACCACTTGATGATCTCCTTTTTCACGACCTCCTGCAGATTGGGGTTCAAACGTCTCTGCATTTCACGAGAAGGTCGTGCGCCCTCTTCTGAATAGATATGATGAGTACAATAAGAGGGACTTATTCCAGTCAAATCATCGAGAGTCCACCTGATGGCTCTGTGATGTTGCTGGAGGACAGCAATCATACGGGATTCCTGTTCAGGATTGAGGTTGGAATTGATAATCACAGGAAGGGTCTGATTAGAACCCAAAAAGATGTATTTCAAGTGAGCAGGAAGGGGCTTCAGTTCGAGGATGGGGTTATCAGCAGCAGCGGGTGGTTTAGTATAGATGGGAGGTTCAAGGGTAGGAGTTACTGGGTTGTTCATATCTGGATTCGACTCCTCAGTTTGCGGGTCAAGATCTTTCTGCGGTTGATGAGGTATAATCAGGTCATTCTGGAAGTGTGTTTCATCAACCAAAGCCCTAATGTCACAAATCTGTTCGATGACACCGCAATTGATTCCTTGGTGGGCCTTAAATATATCAATTTTCAGGGTTTGATTCCCAAATTTGAGCTCTATTTGGCCCTCCTCACAGCTAATGTTGGCTCTAGCAGTAGCCAAGAAAGGTCTCCCTAAAATGATTGGTGTATCCCTAGGGTTCTCAGGTGCATCCATGTCTAAGACTATAAAGTCTACAGGAAAGTAGAAATCCCGCACTCTCACAATAACATCCTTGAGAATCCCTTTTGGTGACTTTATAGATCGATCTGCTAATTGTAATGTCACCTTAGTTGGTTTCAGCTCAGATTCTTCTAGATGGTTAAGTAAGGATGTGGGTATCAGATTTATGGAAGCACCCAAGTCTAGCAATGCTCTATCAAATTGTGTATCACCTATCTTGCAGGAAATCAGGGGAGTACCAGGATCTTTAGCCTTGGGTGGGAGTCTACTTAAGATTACAGAGCTGGCTTGCTCTGACAGAACAATTGGACTCCCACTCTTGGTTCGCGGCTTACGCTGGGGTGTACACACATTCTTTAAGAATCGTGCGTAAGCCGGTATGTGGCGGATTACATCCATCAAAGGGATGTTTATGTGGACCTGCTCAAAGAGCTTGACCAGGTCCTCCTCAGGTGCCATGGGCTTGGTTATTCTCTTTCCTTTGGTTAAGGCTTCAGGGAATGGGACCTTGGTTGGTTCTTCTAGGAAAGGTCCGGGTTCTTGATCTGGAACAGTGGTATCTTGGGTAACTATCCTAGGGTCTTGGTTATCAGGCTTGGAGTGGTTTGGATAATGCGGGTCTTGAGTTGTTTTACCACTACGTGTTGTTATAGAATTTAATCCGGCCTGATTTTGGTTTGGGTTTGGTAAGAGGGGTGGCTGCTGCTGAAATCCCGCATAAGATGTTGAAGCTTCCATCCCGTCTGGCGATGGAGCAGTAGGGGCCTGATAAATCCATTGTGGTGGCCTAAATTTGGATTCATAACGCGCTTCTGGGTCGATATGTTATTCGGGTTAGGAAGAGGTTGGGAAGGAAGTGTGCCTGGCTGGCGAGAATTTGCCAACTGGGCCAGTTGAGTTCTAACCTCTGTAAGTTCGTCCTTGTGTTGTTTTTGGATAGCCGCATTCGTTCTTTGAATGTTAGCCAGAGTCTGAAGGATAAGGGACATTTGATCCTGATTTGGCCCTGATGGATAAGTAGGGTTGGGCCGAGGCTGAGGCGGCTGGTAATGACGAGGGGGTTGTGGGCAGGACTAAAAAGGTGGTCTTTGGGTTTGGGAATTTCCTGCCCACTGAAAATTGGGATGGCTTTGCCATCCAGGGTTATAGGTGTTGGAGAATGGGTCGTTCTGGATGGCATTGAGGTCCTCGCAGGTCTGAGGAACCTCTAGAGAATCAGAGAAAGGGGGAATGGAATTCCCTGGGTTGGTGTAGAAAGGATCGGATGATCCTCCGATCCGAGAATCAGATGGGGATGGATATGGATCCATCCTAGGGGAAGATCAGTGGAGAATGTTTTACATAGTCTCCTGTGTGGAAGGAGGTTGTGCAAAGGAGTTACGCGCAGAGGTGGCTCGCTGCAAGTGCTGAGTCAGCTCATCCACCTTCTTCTCAATGATTGAGATCTTGTCCAATCGATTGGCCATTAACTCCAGGTCGACTGATGCGGACAGGCCCTGTGTCTCATGTGCTCCCCTAAGATTCATCGATGCACGGGTATTCGTCCTATAGAATAATCCCATGGAGTCATTGTTGATGGAGTTCTCGCACATGTTTTCGAGAATCTCCCACACGGTGTCTTCATGTTGACCCATGATATTTCCTCCGCAAGTTGCATTGATGAAAAGACGGATGTCCTCACGGAGTCCCTGGTAAAAAGATTGGATCTGTTCCCATTTAGGAACTCTGTGATGGGCGCACTTCCTCATGAGATCCTGAAAACGATCCCATGCCTCATGGAGAGGTTCCCCTATTTGTTGAGTGAAGTGCGTAATCTAATGGCGCAAGGCATTGGTCCGACCAACGGGGAAGAATTTTTTCAAGAACTCGGACTGAAGTTCTTCCCAAGTGTTGATCGGCTGGGTCTGAGTTTGATACCAATGAGCGGCCTTGTCCATAAGAGAAAAGGAGAACATCTTCATGAGAAGAATATCCCGATTTTACGCGTCTGACCCAAAAGTTTGGGCCAGATGCTTTAGCTGTTTGATGTGCTGGAAGGGATCTTCGGAATTAAGCCCATGGAATTTAGGTATAGCATGAATCATGTTGGGCTTCAATTCGGAATCAGGTCCTCCAGTCGGGATTCTGACTCGAGGCTCAATGGCCACCGCAGCAAGATTGTAATGGTCCCGCATCATAGGACGCTGTGGTGGGTGCACGAAGTTTTGGAAGAGGTCATTGAGTCGCTGGAGCTGATGCTCAAGATTGTTTTCTTCCTCAACTGGCTGAGCCATGATGGGGGAAGAAGAAGAGCTTGATTCAGAATCAGATGAGAGAATGATGGGGTAGGGTTGCTGTTCAAACATGGGCGTCGAGGTTGGGCCTTGACGAGAGTGAATTCCTAAAGGAGATCTTAAGGGTGGTCTTAAGGATCTCCTACCGTTCATGCACTGTTGGAGTAGAAGAGTTTAGAAGGTGCTGGACCCAATCAAGACACCCAAAAATGTGTTGGGTGACTATAGAGGTGCGGGGCAGATGGACCCCTTGATTAGAAAGATCGTCCACCTGAGAATTACCTGGGCAGCCAGAGAGGGTGAGTCCTGCGAAGACCCCTACACGGTAGAGCGTCCCCACCGGTTACAGGGTTTCCCCCACCCGACCTCTCTTGTCACTGCGGTTCCAGGTAGACCAGAATGGGGACCTTGACCTCTTAAGTCTACCAATTTTACTTTAAGATCAAGGTGCTTAAGGTTCCACTTGAACTTTTAGGTATTTTAAGTGAAGAAGTGACCTAATTTTAAGGTTGGTTGACCCAAGGGGTCAACTTCACCTCTTGTTTCTTTGAGAGCTTTTGGGTCCTTTCTTTTAAGATTCAAATGGATTTAAGAGCCTGATTTGCTTAGGGTTCCTCTTGTATAGATCTTTTCAAACAAGGTTTAGGTACACCTCTTTTTGGGAAGATCTTTTCTTTGTTAATAGAAGGTGTGTCTCTAAAAACCCTAGCTTTTCAATTCCTGAGTTGGCTCTAGTTGGTCCATTTTAGTTGCCTCAAAAATGTAGTATCTAGGGCTCAATCAAGAAGGTTTTAGCCCTAGTTACCTTAGCTGGATGGACAGTTAAAATGTGTTGAAATGAAAAATTTAGGCAACCTTGAGGAATTACTATGTATGATGCAGGTAACCCTAAGTTGAATTTTTTTTTTGTTCCGTTTTAGATTTTAAGGGAGTTTAAGAGAGGGCTAATGAAGATTACCTGTTTGTTGGAGTGTTTGTTGTGCGGCTGCTCTTCCAATTTTTACCTGCACATAAGAGAGAGAAAAAGATTAGCAATCTCTTGATAGAAATTTAAACCTTCTAGAATAGCCGTTGCTCCCCGGCAACGGCGCCAAAAACTGGCGAATGCGACTCCCCTATAGTTTTTATTATTTCGTTGTAGTATAGTATAGAGAAGTGGTTACTAGTTTAATACAATTTGTTACTCGGAAAAAGAGTTCCCGAGGTCGAACTTAGGGAGCAAGTTGTATTCTAGAAGTACAATGTTTCTATTACAAAAATAAGAGAGAGAGAGGGAGAAATAAATCTGAGTCTTGTGGCTTCTTTTCTCTCTCTTAGCTCATCTTCTTCTTCTTTTCTGCCTTCAGTTCTTCTTCTGCTTCTTTCTTTTCTTCTCCAGAGCTTCTCGTCTTCTTCCCTTTATCTTCTTTCTTCTTTCAGCTCTGTCTTTCTTCAGCTTCTCTTTTCTTCTTTCTTCTTCTTTTCTTCCTCGGCAGAGCGTCGTCTGATTTTCCAATCAGACGACTTAAATCGCCGTTGCTACAGTGCTGCTTGGTGCTCCTCCTTCTTCTTCCTTCAGTCTTTCTTCCTCGGCCGTTTCTTCTTCAGAGCTTCTTCTTCTCTACGCCCTGCTCTCTTCTTCTTCTCTGCCTCGGCCTGTTCCTGCACACACCACAGCAAACGCAAAACCTACCCCTTTCCCTCTACCCGAACATCTCCCACTTTCTCGGACTTCGCACATAGGATAGCTCTCCTAGAGCCGCCAGGTAATCGGGTCAGGCTAAGCACTCAGGACCAGGCGCACTAGCAGGTGGGTGATGCGCGAGGTGTGCTCAGGATGGGTTCGGGTCGGATCCGCCGGATCCGCGTGGTGAGCTCACGGACCGGGCGGGTGTGGGCGCGGGACCTCACCCCGGTGCGTTCGGAGGCGATAAGGCTATTTCACTTCTATAATTTAAACCGGTGTGCGGCTTCAGGATCTTCCGAGGTGGGACTAAATGTCCCACCCCAATTTGGCGCCTGTAGTTGAGAAAGCTGCAGGCAATCGCGGCTATTGCGAGGTCTGCTCCTCAGCTAAAGGCCTGGGCAACTGTGTGGTTGCAATCCACGCGTCCTGGAGCTCAGGCCTGGGCGGAAGCGAAGCTGCGGCTGCAGAACGAAGGAGCTTCACCTGTTCGGCAATGGCGGCGAAGGACGGGTAACCTGTTCACAGAGATACGGCCTCTCGGCCTAGTCAGAAGGTGCAGGGAGCTTCGTCGGAGTGCGGCGAAGCTCGTGCGGGTGGTGGCGAGGTGTGGGGCGGTGTGTAGGGGCTGCCCTAGGTCAGACTGTGGCCGGGGGAATGGGTTTGTTCGAGGGAGTGATGTGGAGGTGAGGAGTGGCAGTGAAGGGGCGGAAATGGTTCAGTGGGATGAGGCAGAGGTTGTGGGTCGGTCGGCGAGTCAAGTGGAGTGGCGGAATAATGGGAGCGACTCGCCGGAGGTGGGCCGGAGGCGTGGAAGGTGAAGGTGGTCGGGTCGGTCGAGGTTCTAATTGAACAAATTAAAATAGGGAAAAGAAAGAGGGGAGGAAGAGAAGTAACTGTTACCTACTTATAGGGGCAAAGGAGGCCGGAGTGGGGTGACAGTCGTATCAACTGTCGCTGGAGAAGAAGGTGCCTAGAGAGAAGGGCGGCGGCGAGGAGAGAGCGGGAGAGCGTGAGCTGGGTACGGCACAATGCGGGAAGAGCGGGCGAAGGCGGCTCTGCTACTGGTATTGCGGCAGAGTGACGAGGAGGAGGAGGAAGAACCGTCGGAGCTGGAGGGCCTCTGCCAGAGTGGGAAGAGAGGAAAAGGGGGGGAGTTTCTCCGTCAGAACCGAGCTGCTGAATGCGGCAAACGGTGGCAGTTTTTATAGAGGCGAAATCAGAGAGGAGGGCGGAGGGAGACGGCGTGGCTTCCTCGTCGGAGGATGGCCGGATCGCGACCCATACCTTCCGCACGTTCGCACGGAAGGTGTGGGCGATGGCAGAGATCGTGGAGGTGTCCCTACGACAGCAGACGTCGCAGGGAACACCCCGTTGTCTTGGCAGGGGATCGCCCTCACCCTGCGTGGCTCCATGCCTCGCCGGAGCATGACGCTGCTCAGGGTTTTGCAGGGAGGACCCAAATGCAAAAATGATGAAGAATTAGGGGCCAAAATGCGAGGGTTTCAAAAGTTGAGGGTCAAAAAGTAATGGATGAGGACCAAAATGCAAAGTCGGTCAAGAAGGTCTCTTCTTAGGCTCAAGTTTTTATGCATGACTAAATGGGACCTAAGGATTATAATGGTGAATTTTATTTCTAGGTCAGACCTTGTTTGACCGGCCAATTTACGTAAAAACTCAAATTAAATCATTACTTGGGCATGGTTCTCAATGTAGGTCAAAATGGGTTCCTAAGGCCAAATTGAAGGTTCTAAACCCTAGAGATTATTTTTCTATGAATTTTAGAGGGTTTAGTAGATTTTTTCTTTGCCTCAAACCTCGTGAATTGAAGTGGGTTTGTTTTAGGGTTACAGATTGTCATTTAATTCCTTGGAGTTGCTGTAGCCCTTATCAGATTAGATCATCCCACTTTCCTTCTTATTAGGTTAGTTTGACCTATGTTTGGACCCTGAGTTACCCTGTTTGCAGATTGTGCTGGTAAAATTACATTTTTACCCCTTATGAGTTATTTTCTTCTTAGACTCAGAATTCTCTGAGTTAAGCCTTTCCTTGAGTTAGGTAGGAGCTTTTATCCTCTGTATTAGGTCAAAATGAGCTAGTTATGGCTCATGATGAGGTTCTCATCACTCAGTAAAATGTTTACCCCTACCCCCAGATTGAGTAGAGCCTCGTCAATGTGTTGGTTACCTATAACCACTGAAATATACGGGGCCCCTGGGTCTTTCATTTTGGGGGGTGTTCCACGTTGGAGAACCGAGCTAACATGGTCAGGCAGGATGATTTTGGCTTGGACCTATCTCCTAGATCGGCGCTTCTGGGTGCATAGGTCCTTTAGAAACTTGGCATAAGACGGGATCTGTTTGATAGATTTCAATAGAGGCAAGTTGATCTGGACTTGACTAAAAGTGTCCATAATATCCTCCGTCCTATCCTTGGCTCCAAGCAAGCCAAGAGAAGATTCCCTAGGAGCAGATAGGCACTCTGGATAGGGCACCCTCGGCTTCTGGGTAGAGGGGTCATCATGGTGGGAGAGGCGTGTTGGAATGACAACATCCTCATTGTGTGTGATTTCAAGTGAGGGAGAGCACTGTGGCTCTTCCTCGGTGGAGATGGAAGTCGGGTCGGGTGTAGAAGGGGAATTCTGAGACGTAACCATAGGAGTGTTATCGGGCTTGTCAATTTTCTTTCCACTCAGCGCAGTCACAGCTTGGTTGTGCTCCTTGAATACGACCCCCTTGCCCTTTGGGTTCTCCTCAGACGAGCTAGGCAACTTCCCCGGATCACGTTGCCTAACTGCCTCATTAGGATGACCAATTGGGGATTGCATATCAGTAATCATCTTAGTCTGAGATTGGATGACCATATTCTGATGCTTTTGCACCGCTTTCATCATGGCTTTAAGTTCATCCATCTTAAAGAGCTTATTCTGATGAGGGTCTTCATAGGATGGTTGGTATATGGGTTGGGGAGGTAGGGGTGTTATATTCCTTAAGTTAGAAGCATAACCTTTCTTCCAAGAGAAGCTTGGATGGTTTCACCACCCAGGATTATAGGTATTGGAAAAAGGGTTATTGCGAGGAGGTGGGTGGAAACCTTGGGCTGCATTCAAGTCGACCTGAATCAAGTTAGGGAATTGATTTTCCTGGTGGCACTCCGTAATGGCATGCATTGTGCTTTGGAAAATGGAGAATTCACTTGAATCCTGAAAGATAGAGGCTGCTTGCAGGTTCATGCCAGGGTTTGCTGAAAGCCTATTAGAGTTTTTATTCAATAATTGAATCTGATAAGCCAAATCCTGAGAAGCATTGGCTTCATGGGCCTCTATCTTCCTCTGCAAGATTGATGGTTTTCTCTCTTGATAGGCAGAGGACAAATGTACGAAGCTGTCACTTAATGTTTCAACTAATGCCCAGGCTTCATCCTCAGTTTTGGTCATGAAGGTTCCTACATAGGCTACATTGATGGTTTGCCTATGCCTTTCAGATAATCCGTTATAAAACCTTTCGACCAACTGCCATCTTGGCACCTGATGGTGGGGGCATAACCTAAGAAGGTCATTAAAGTGCTCCCAACTCTCATGAAATTGCTCCCCTTCCTGTTGAGTAAAACCCATAATCTCTCTTCTATAATGGTTGGTCTTACTAATAAGAAAAAACTTTTTCAAGAATTCTCCCTTAAGGGTGGCCCAATCATTTACCCTTGCATCGAGGGTATGATACCAGTGCTTGGCCTTATCCTTTAGGGAGAATGGAAATATAGTCCTCATTAGGGCTTCATCAGTAAAGCCTTGGAGCTTCACCGTGGAACAGACCTCGGCGAATTCCTCCAAATGCTGGTAGGGGTCCTCCCTAGTAGTACCATAAAAGGAAGGCAACAAAGATATGGTACTACTCTTGATCTCATATGGATTATCCCCTGTTGGTCGTCTCAGTGCTTGAGCAGGTTGGTTGGTTGGAATAAAATAGTCCCTCAGGGTCCTTTGTTGATTTTCTCCTTGATAAGCCATGTCTTCTCTTTTCTCTCCTTGGTGGGCTCTCCTAAGAATTCTCTCGAGCTTAGGATCGAACACTAGACTACCCTCAAGAGAGCGTCTACCAAGAATACAATCACCATTCAAGTTCTTACTGATTGAGTAAGTGAAACCTCCACTCCAAAGATAAGTCAAAAGGTCAAGGCTTATCCTTCTGTTCCCACGTAAGTGGTATAAGAGGGGTGATGACTTAAGATCTTAACCTTCTTTGTTGCAGAGGTAGAATTGGTTGATATAGATGGCCAAACAAGTTATTCACTGCAATTGCGTGACCTAATGCAACCTTCAAGTACCCTAGGACCTATACTTTGCTTAGATGATACTTCTAGGTGATCAAGTGAGAAGTTACTCCAAGGACGAACAATGGGATGCAAGTAGGGCGAACCCTTCCTTTGAGGCTATGCATATGCGATGCCTCTTAACTACCCTTTTGTTCCTTTAAGGGGTGTCCCCCTCCGTGAAGTATCAAAACACTTGGTCAAAAGATAGTACCGCCACCACAAAGCACAATAAGAGGGTCTGCACTGATAAAGAGATCGATGCCTATAGCCTTAAGGGATCGAGCCTTAGTACGGTGCCTAATGTGCGTGCATAGTGCCAGACGTGTGCATCACACCGCAAATCATTTTTATTTTGAAAATGCCGACAAGTCCCTTTGAATCAAATCAAGTGTGATTTGGTTTTAAGGTCAAATTTGATTATCAGTCCCAATTGCAGTTAGGCAACCACTGGATTAAGTAGTTTCACTCAGCTTTGTGGTCTTGAATTTACTATGAATGGCGTAGTATTTTTCTAATAGCATATTTGAAAAGCAAAAAATCCTCCCGATCAAATGGCGTCGTTGCCGAGGAGCTCGAGGAAGGTCGGCCATGATGAAGGCTTTCCGAAGGTGGTCGTGGCACCTCGAACGGTGGTCGGAGTTGATGCCGGCAATGAGGAGAAGCGACGACGATGGAGGCAGCTCACCGGTGGACGTGGTCGCAGGTGGCGTGTCTAAGGGCATGGTCGAGCTCGTGAGGTCGAGGAGAGCTCAACAGAGGAGACGACGTGGAGAACTATGGTGTGTAGTGGCGGCTGTGTGTGGGGTGTAATCGACGGTGTTGGGTTCCTCCTCCCTGTTGGAGAAGAGGAAGAAGAGGAAGAAGGAGAGACGGGCCATGTAACTGTGGTTGCGCACGTCTATTGCACACGGTGGGCACTACTGCCGGTGTGCGGAGGAGGTGGCACCAGTGGGGGCACTGCAAGGGGTGCACCAAAGATCGCTCGCGGTCATGGAGGAAGTGTGCGGTCGATGTTGCTGTCGTAGACAAGGAGGAAGGGCATAGTTTGCTGTGAAAGAGGCGTGCGAGCGTTGGCAGTGACATGCAGGGCCTACGCGTAAGGGCGGCCCGGCTATGGCTGAGCGGTGGTGTGCTGTGGGGGTGTCACAATGCACGTGGCTGCCTGCAGTTCATGCTCTGCTTCCTAGTGTAGGGGTGCCCCTCGGCCCATGCCTCAAACCCCCGAAGAGATAAAGTTCCAGATCCACATCACCTGCCTCCTCCTTCGCATGCGCAACCGCTGGATTTGAATGCTAGATAGGGAGTGGCGGTGAGGGACAATTATGGGCATACCCTCCTTCAAATGCTAATTCATGTCCAGCCACCTATTATACTTTTATTTTTTTTTTCGCTACTTGTACATATCAAATAAGAAGTACAAATGTATGTATTAGAATGCAAAGCAGATACAAAAATATTCGTAAGCTAAGATTAATTACTACTTAGCTTAGGTCATTAAACTATAAGGATATGTATTCCATATGTACCTAAGCCAAATAAATGTCCAATAAATTGGGCTTATCGCATACGTACCGTAGGGGCAGGTAAAGGTGGTCTTTTCTTAATCTTTAGGATGGATTGCCACCAAATTGTATCCGGAGTACCCATCGAGGAAACAAAAAAATTAATTTCCCACCAGTTTCTCGGGAATCTGATCAATGAACAGAAGCGGGAGATGATCTTTCTTTGTGGAGGCATTCAATTTCCGATAGTTTATGCAGATTCTCCACAAATTCTCAATACGAGTCAAGATGGTCTCTCCAGATTCAATCGTAATAACGGTGAGCCCTGCCTTCTTAGGCACAACTTGGATGGGGCTCACCTAGCGGCCACTAGAGATTGGGTAGATGATACCAATGTCTAACCACTTGATGATCTCTTTCATCATGATATTTTGAAGATTTGGATTCAGTCGTTGATGTAGACACATCAATTTAGGATAAATTGCCTATTTATGAATGTTCCTAAGCTTATGGATGCATTCCATATTATAAATATTGCATAGCATTAATAATTTTGCATTTAGAATAGTTTGCATAAATTTTAGGTTAATTTGCATCCTTTTTTGCCTAGGAGAGGAGATTTATTTCAAGGCCTTGGATTGATGATCCAATCATACAGATCTGATCAGGATGACGATCGGAGTCCAACACCTTCGAAATCATCTTGATCGGAGTCTCATAGCACATTATGCAGTTCTAGGAGGATTAAAGGCCAAGGGGCAAGGTGGTGCCAATCCAAACCTCCTTTGCCAAATCCAGCTACTCGGATGGATTCGGATCATCGATTACTGCCCAACAGCATGAAAATCAACCCAACAGACATCCGTGGTGCCACCTACAAAGCAAAGATGGACGACCATGATGGCGCCACGTGGAGCCATCACAGTCGCCCAAACCCACTCAAGTCTCCCCACTCAACTTCATCAAGCAATCCCAGCCATTTGATCTCAATCCAACGGCTGAGATTCACACACGCCTGACGTTCAGCTTCAAAGGAGAACATGGAGATGAGATCTCGGCTGTTGGATCAAGATCCAACGGTCGAGTGTGTATGCACACAATTTCTTCTGCGCGACCATTTGCTGTCGCAGTGCGTTGAAGAGCGCCTTTGACCCATCACCACTGTCGCGCGATCGAAACCCCATGCACGAGTGAAATTCACCAGTTGGATCTAATTGGCCGGCGGAGGAGGCTATGTGTCACCATGCGATGCATGCGATTAGCGCATGCAAGAACCAATGTGCAATGTGACGCACGATCTTATGCATGGTGCGAGCGTGACCCGTAGCGTTGTCCTCCGCGCAAACAGAGCTTCTCATTTTCAATCCAACGGCTGTGATTCCACCTCAGCGCCAGTGATTAGCCCATATTTGTGGGCTATTTAAGTATTTAAGTGCCTAGACACTAAGTTAATTCTAACATTTAGATAGCATACATTAGGATGTAAATAAATTAATTCTTATTTTTTAGCTTAAGTGCATAATTCATGTGTGGCATCCATATCTAAATACATTTAAAATTAACCTAGAATTGCATGCATTTGATTAGTTAATTAAGTAGGTGCATTACATACATTGTTTCAATTAACATAGAAGTTAAGGAGTTATGTATAAATTATCCTAATTATTTTATTCTTCTTCTTCTCCATTTGAAGGTAATCGCTCCACCTCTGCCTCCTTCTCCTACACATTCACTCTTCCAGCATTCACTCGATGGTGGATCTCCTCCCACTTGTTTGAATTTCAAATCCTTGTAGCCATGCCTACAAAGGTAGAGGAACGACTGCCATTCGTAGGTAGCCTCCATCCCCACTCCTCACCGTGCAGAGAACTTGTTCTCATCTGGTCCACTACCACCGTCCAACTGTGGCAGAGCTTCGCCATCGTGGGCGTGTGGGGTGACAACTCGCACCGCCATCGCAAAGCTCCGTATTACAGATCAACTGCCCCGATGTCTGCCACTGCATACCTCCTTGCTTACTTAAGACATCCCTGCCTTTATCCATGCATCATGCCACCACTAGCATCGCCTGCATCCTCCTTCCTATGCATAGCCAGCAGGGCATCCATGCGTGCAGCAGTGTGCAACCTCCTGCGCGTGCCTCTTTGTTGCCTCCATCCCGCACGACTGCCCTCAAACTCCACCGCGGCAGGTGCGCACACACCCTCGCTATGTTACCTCGCCATTCCCATGCACACACATCGCCCGCAGCAGCAGCACCATGCACATGTCCTCGCAGCAACTCCTCGCAGCAACTCCAACCGCAGCAGCAGCACCGTGCGCACCCCCTTGCTGTACCTACTCCCCACAGACATAGCAGCGCACGTCCTCTAGTAGCTCCGCTCGCGTGTGTCCGCTCGCTGCACCTCCACCTGAGCACACCTCCAACGTATGCAGCAGGTAGTGCATGCATTCCCTCATGCCTCTTTGCCTCCAGCCCGTGCGTCACACTCGCCGCCTGTGCACACCTCTATCAGCGCATGCCACCATCTCTGCAGCAGTCGCATGCAACCATCTTCGTTCCCTCCTCCCCACAGGTAGCAAACAGGGGTTGCAACCGGTGCCCACCATCCATTCCTCTACTCCGCTGCCATCTTCGGCCACCATTCTTCAAACCACCACCGCCATCGGAAGCGGCTCGAAGGTCTTATCCTTCACTGTGAATCTCACCTCCAGCGGCAGCCTGCCGTGCATGCACGCCAAGCATGAAGGGAATCCCTTGTTCCACTCTCAATTAATAATTATATTAGTTGCCATTGTGAGATTTTTATTAGTATTATATTATGTTACATTGCAAAATATATCCTTCAGATGTGCGTAATTGTTATTTTAGCATTAGCTTATGTTGTTTACTTAATTTGAAGGCTAATTTGGCTCGATTTCTTGACAAAATCAATAGAGAACATTCGTTTTTGATATTAACAAGTTTAATTAGGTGATTGACTCCTTGTGGATATGACTCGCTCTTCTGCGAGTGGTTTAATTTTTAATTGTTTTGATTAGTCAATTTTCCACCAAATCTTAATCATCATTTTCGTAAGCGAAAATCGACTCATCAAATGGCATCGTTACCAAGGAGGCAACAAGCCTGTTAAACTTGCATTCATTTATTTATTAATTCACACATTTTATTTAAGGCACATTTCAATTCAATTATCTGTTTGGTGTGAGGTACATGTATTTGGAGACATCTTAACGCACAAGCCTAAGAGATCAAGCGATCGTTGACATTGCCAGCAGAGTCGCAACACTGAGAGAAGGAGCACCACATCTGCCTCTGCAACGCCTTGGTGGACCTTGTTTCCACCACTAGAGGAGATATCTGGAGGACCACATCCTCATTTCATTCCTTCAGCTGTAGATAGATTTGTATTTTTCTTTCTTCTCATTATTTTAGTACATTCATTTGAAAAACCCTTGTTCTAGGGTATATTTGAGGGGTTTGTTCCCCGAGTTTCTTTTAGGCCTGTGTTGGGTAACTTTTCAGGAGCCTATTCCCTGATCTAGGTTTTCTTTTGTGGATTGATTTTATTTTTCTTTCCTGTGCATAAGTAGCTAAAAAAATAAAAATAAAAATAAAAAAAAAACACGAGCTACCTACCTTAGGACGACCATTTAGGTGTGAATGAGTAGCCTCTAGATTTATTTTGCTTGCATTTGTGTGCATCTTGCTTTGCTGATTGCTGGAGGAAAGGTACGTCCTCTTTCTTTGCATTCTATATTATTCACGCATGTGCATTTGGATTTAATTGCAAGACCACCTAATTGAATTGAAAAGATCTAACAAGTGGTCACGTATTTTCTTAAAAAAGGACTTTAAGTTGAGGAACACTAAAAACCAAGGACTTGAATTGAGACATTGTGCTGCGGTTCAAAATTCAAAACTCAAAATTTTTACGGTGTATGCACACTTGTATCTCTTGCACCACGGCATGCATTTAGACAGTCCTAGGTCTTGGAACTAGTAGGACAAAAGCCCTCCTACCATTGGATTCTGAAGTGTTTGAAACTTGAGATCAAAGGTTTTGTAAATTCAAAGAGGGGGATACCTTGTCACGGATTTTTGGGGGTAGTTAAGAAGTACCACGAAAGCACAGCTTCAAAGGAAGGGTTAGGCCTACTTGCATCTCTCGATCTTTCATCTTTGGAGTTTCTCAACCATTTGAGATTTAGGGAAGAACGCCTAAGCTCCAACTAGGTCTTTTTAGGCATTTCGAAGGTCGACAATAGGCGCGTAATTGATTGGGCAACTTTCTTTGGCACCTATAATTTGAATTAAACTCAAAAGCCTAAATTTGTAAAGACATAAAAAGTCCTTTCGAATTGTGTTTGTAGTGCATGCTTGGTAGGCAATCTCTTAGGAGACAGCTTGTGTTTGATCCTAAACCTGAAAGAATCTTAAGAAGGAACCTCCCAAGGGAAGAAATGGCTGGTCAAAAGAGCCTTAAGGAATATTTCATTCCAACCAATCAAGCTGGCCCTACGCTACATAGACCTAGAGGGGACAATGCTTATGAGATCAAAAGCAGTACCATATCCTTGCTACCCTCCTTTTATGGTACTGCTAGGGAAGACCCTTACAGGCATATAGAGGAATTCACCAAGGTCTGTTCCACAGTAAAGTTGCAGGGCATTACTGATGATGCTCAAATGCGGACCCTCTTTCCTTTCTCCCTCAAGGACAAAGCCATGTATTGGTATCATACCCTTGATGATATTAACACTTGAGATGCCCTAAAGAAGGAGTTTTTGAAGAAGTACTTCCCCATAAGCAGAACAAATCACTTTAGGAGGGAAATTTTGAGTTTTGTTCAAAAGGATGGGGAAGCTTTCCATGATGCGTGGGTGCACTTTAATGACCTGTTGAGACTTTGCCCACATTACCAGGTGCCTAAGTGGCAACTGGTTGAAAGGTTCTACACTAGACTTAATGATTTGCACAGATAGACTATGAATGGTGCCTGTGTAGGAATCTTTCTATCTAAGATTGAGGATGAAGCTTGGAACCTTTTTGAAACTTTGAGTGAGAATACTATTTACTTGAATTCTGCCTACATGGATAGAAAACCCACTCACATACAAAGAAAGTTGGAGGCGAATGAGGCAAGGGACACCTAGAATTTAGCCTATTAGATTCAATTGTTGAATCAAAACATGGAAAGGCTTATGTCGAGCTCGGGCCAATTCGTATCTAGCACCTCCACATCCCAAGCTTCTGAATGCTCCATTTGCCAAGGCAATACACACGCCATTGTGGATTGCCACTTGGCCTCCCAATTCCCTGAGCTTGTACAGGCAGATCTGAATGCCGCTCAGGGGTTTCATCCTAGACCTTGTAATGACCCTTTTTCCAACACTTAAAATGAGGGATGTAGGAATGACCCAAACTTTTCCTGGAGACAAGGGAATGTTTCAAATTCAAGGAATTATAAACCACAACCCTTTCAAAATCAACAAATGAACAAACCTCAAACCTTTGCCCAACCTAAGACCTCTGAGATGGATGAATTGAAGTCAATGTTGAGAACTATGCAAGAAAGTCAAAGTGCCATCATCCAATCTCATGACAAGGCTATACATGAAATGAAATCGCAAATAGGACACCTTGTTGAGGTCGTTAGATAGAGGGAAACTGGGAGGCTTCCCAGTGCTGCTGATGAGAATCCTAAAGGAAAAGGGATTGTCATTAGGGAGCATGCTCAGGCAGTGACTATTCTGAGTGGGAAAGAAATTTCCAAACCCAATGCTCCTATAGTCTCACCCTCTGAGAAACCATCCACCTCGACTGTCACACCCACCGGAGAAGACTTGCCCAAATCTCCTTCGCTTGAAATCACCTCACCGAAAGAAGTTGCCCCAATTCCACCCCTTACTTGACATGACAACCCTTCCACCCAGAGATCGAGAGTGCCCTTTCCAAAGCAGTTATCCACCTCTGGGCAGACTTCTGCTGGATCATCTAGAGCCAAAGATAAGACGAATGAGATAATGGAAACTTTCAAGCAAGTGCAGATTAACCTGCCTCTACTTGAGGCTATCAGGTAGATTCCATCTTATACCCGCTTCTTAAAGGACCTATGCACGAAAAAGTGGCAATCTAGGAAACAGATCCAATCAAAAGTTGCCCTGCCTGATTCTATTAGCTCAATTATTCAACATGGCACACCCTCGAAACTTAAGGACCTAGGAGCTTTATACATCTCAGTGGTTATTGGTGACTTACAGATTGATGAGGCTCTACTTGATTTAGGTGCGAGGGTGAACATCCTTCCGAGCTACCTGTATGAACAACTTGGGGGAGGCAATCTGAAGCCTAGCCCAGTAATCC
Organism: Thalassia testudinum; assembly: GCA_037157565.1. NCBI lineage: Eukaryota > Viridiplantae > Streptophyta > Magnoliopsida > Alismatales > Hydrocharitaceae > Thalassia > Thalassia testudinum. The sequence goes on from JAZHRO010000015.1 coordinate 59,740,673, forward strand.
TCCAAGTTGCTGATCGATCACTTAAGACACCACGAGGAATTATGGAAGATGTCCTCGTGAGAGTGGAGGATTTCTTCTTCCCCATTGACTTAGTTTTGGACACTGACTCTACCAACAAGCCAACCAAGCCCTCCATCATTTTAGGTCACCCCTTCCTTACAACTTCTCATGCTTCAATCAATTGCAATACTAGGGCATTTAAAATGGGCTTTGGGAACAAAAAAATCTGGCTTATTGTGTTTGATGCTTATAAACAAGCTGGGCTTTAGGATTGTTCTCAAGTTGAGGTGATAGATGACCTGATTGAAGAGACAACCCCTACAATGTTATGTGATGACCCCCTTCAACATGTCATGCTAAGTGAGAATTCCCATCTCTTGGAGGAATGTGAAGGGGATATACAAGAACTTGAGGAGTTGCTGGGTGTTTCTGCTGTGTCTCTTTCCCCATCATCTCTACCCAAGGTAGATCTACTACTTGAGATGGGGACATCTATTATGAAACTCTCAACCATACAAGCCCCCGACCTTGAGTTGAAACCCCTCCTAGACACTCTCAAGTATGTCTTCCTGGGTGCCAATGATATGCTCCCCGTTATCATTTCGGCTGTGCTATCTGAGGCATAGGAGGGAGCCTTGATTGAATGCTTGTCTAAGCACAAGGAAGCTATTGGTTGGAGCATTGCTGACATTAAGGGTATGGACTCTACACTCTGCATGCACCACATTTATACTGATGATTCCATCAAGCCATTTAGGGACATGCAGAGACGTCTGAACCCTAATATGTGGGAGGTGGTTAAAAAGGAAATTCTGAAGTGGTTGGATGCTGGGATCATATATCCCATCACAGATAGTAAATGGGTAAGTCCTATTCATGTGGTGCCAAAGAAGGCAGGCTTTACTGTGGAATTTAGTGACCAAGGTGAACAAGTTGTAACTAGACCCTCAACTGGATGGAGGGTCTGTATTGATTACCGCAAGCTAAACACCACTACCCAGAACGATCACTTTCCCTTGCCTTTTATTGATCAAATTCTCAAGAAATTTGCGAGGAATAAGTACTATTGCTTTCTCGATGGATATTCTAGGTACAACTAGGTTGCAGTCTTCCCTGATGACCAGGAGATGACGACATTCACGAGTCCTTATGGTACCTTTGCATTCAGGCATATGCCGTTTGGATTATGTAATGCCCCTGCAACCTTCTAGTGGTGTATGATGTCCATTTTTTTGGACATGATTGACGAGTGTGTTGAATTGTTTGTGGATGACTTCTCAATTTATGGCTCGTCTTTCGACCATTGTCTCCTGCACCTAGAGAATGTGTTGAAGCGATGTAAGGAGACTTGTTTAGTCCTCAGCTGGGAGAAAAGCCACTTCATGGTATAGAAAGGAATTGTACTTGGGAGTGTTATGTCTGAGCGAGGTTTGTAAGTAGATAAAGCCAAGATTGATTCTATTTCCAAACTTCCATTGCCCATGAATGTCAAACAAATTAGATCCTTTTTGGGCCATGCCGACTTTTATAAGTGCTTTATTAAAAATTTCAGTAAAATTTTTAGGCTACTTTGTGACCTATTGGCAAAGGAATCTTCCTTTAATTTTGATTTAAAGTGTGCTGAGGCCTTTCAAGCTCTAAAGGAGGCCTTGATCTCTACACCTATTCTCCGAGCTCCTGATTGGACACTCCCATTTGAGCTGATGTGTGATGCTTCATATTATGCAGTGGGAGCAATCCTTGGACAAAGGTTTGAGGGAAGACCTCATGTACCGCATTATGCTAGCAAGACTTTAACAGAACCACAGCAAAACTACACTGTCATTGAAAAGGAATTACTTGATGTAGCTTTTGCTTTGGAGAAGTTTAGGTCTTATCTTCTTGGGTCTAAGGTGGTTATTTTCACTAATCATGCGGTAGTGAAACATCTCATTGCTAAGGAAGATTCTAAGCCACATCTGATTAGGTGGGTCCTACTCCTTCAAGAATTTGACTTGGGGATATGTGAAAAGAAAGGAGTAGAAAATGTTGTGGTTGACCACCTGTCTCGCCTTCCACTTAATGAATCTTCTTCTAGAGACATCCGCGAGACATTTCTTGATGAAACCCTTATGGCAGTAACACCAACTTCACCTTGGTATGCTGATACCGTCAATTACTTGGTCATTGGAGAAACTCCTGTCTCTTAGGATGAGTAGAAAAGAAAGAGATTCATTTCCCACGATAGATACTTTCATTGGGAAGAGCCTGAGTTATTTAAAATTGGACAAGATCAAGCATTGAGATGATGCATACCTGAAGAGGAGCAACAAAGTGTGCTGAGTTTTTGTCATAACTTCATTGTGGAGGAAACTTTGGTGTTAAGAAAATTGCTTTTAAGGTTCTCCAGTCAGATTTTTGGTGGTCTTTGTTATTTAAGGATTCTCATAATTTTGTTGAGGCCTGTATAAGGTGTCAACAGACTGGAACGATTGGGAAGAGGAATGAGATGCCTCAACACCCTTTTCAATCTGTTGAAATTTTTGATGTGTGGGGAACTGACTTTATGGGCCCCTTCCCTTCATCCCATGGTTATGAATATATCTTGGTGGTAGTTGATTAAGTCTCAAAATGGATAGAGGCCATTCCTACGTGCACAAATGACCACTCTGTGGTCTTGAAATTTGTGAAGGCCAATATCATATCTCATTTTGGCTGCCCCAAGACCATTATAAGTGATGGGGGACCTCATTTCCTAAACCACCACTTCAATCGGCTACTCAGGAGTCTGAGAGTAACTCACAAGGTTGCTACCCCTTACCATCCTCAAACGAGTGGCCAGCGTGAAATGTCGAATAGGGAGGTGAAGAACATTTTAGAAAAGACCGTTAGATCTAATAGGTGATGAGTCAATTCTTCGCTTTAACAGTCGTTTGTTACATAAAATGTCGCATCATTTGTAGTTCTATGTGGTGGAAAAATTGACTAATCAATAATATAACCACTCAATTAGGAGTGGGTCATGTCCACAGGGAGGCAATGATGCAATAATATCTCAATTATTTCGTATTCATTCAATCTCGTGAGAAATCCGTAGTCAAATCTGACATGAAATGAGATGGAAAGAAGATGCACAATATCTTGAAAATGTAAGGGTAGATGTCCAATTTTTCCTCACTAAAATATTTAATAAATATGTGATGATTTTATGCAATTTTCCATTGACATGTATTAAAGAAAATTTGTGCACATTTCAATCCCAAAACCAATGTAAAACAATGTTAATTACAAAAGCCATGCAATAGTAAGAGAGCTTGAGTATGAAGTTGTAATTTTACCATAATAAAATATTCATAAATCAAAATTCCTTTTCCTAGCAATGGCATGAAATGTAATTACTAATTAGACTAAAATAGAGGATTTTACCTCTCTCGTCCTCACGATCGGGAGAGAGGTTCAATCAAGGAGAGGTTCGCACAGGCGGTTGGTTGAAGTGAGGCCGTCGCGGTGGTGGTAGCTGCACGTCGAGTGGTGGGCAGAGCCAGCTTGCTGGAGGAGAAAGGTAGCGGTGGTTCTGGACTTGCTGCTGCCGCAAGGAGCGCACGAAGGTGGCACGGCATACTGCAGGCTGGAGCACGCGTACTTCTGCGCGCTGAAAGTGCACTTGAGGTGGCGGCGAGGCGTGGAAGGAGCGGGCGCGGGCTCTGCTACTCGCGGGAGGTGGGTGCTGCAGCAAATGTGCTTTACAGGCTGCAAGGCAGGAGTGCTAGAGTGGATGCTGCAGGAGGTGGCAGCGAGGAACGGAAGGAGCGCGCTGGAGTGGGAGCACTAGAGGTGCTAGCGGTCTTGTGCTGGCGATGCACGCGCAGAGAAGAGCTTGCGGTGCTAGCGGGCTTGGCGCTGGGGTGCAGCAGGATGTGCACGTGGCTGCTGCAAAAGGTGGTACTAAGTGTGTAACCGAAGGGGCGCGGGCGTGGAGTGAGCGGCTGGTTGCTGTTGGAGTGTGGGTCGAAGCTTCAGATGTCCAGGAAATTTCCCGAACATCTTAACTGACTAAGGAGATGAAAATGCAGTGGCTGCGGCAGTGGTTGTTGGTGATGACAGTGAGGGTGGTGCACACTGAGGTGCTCACGGTAATGTGGACGAGATCCGGATGGCGGTGTGGCCTGTCACACCACACGCCTGCGGTGGTGGAGGCTCGCCGCCACGGTTGAGGCTGGCACTATGGAATGGACAAGAGATGAACTCTCTGCATAGTGGTCGGTCGGGGGTGGAGGCCTCCCGAGCTCGGCTGCCTCCTCCTCTCTTTTTAAATCTGCTGCCCCAACCAGATCCAACACTTCCGCTCCTTGATTGGGTTCTTCACGCAGCAGTTGGAGGAAGAAATGCAGCTGTTGCACGTAGAAGACGAATAAAAAAATAATGATAAAATATTATGGTTATTTATATACAAACCCTCAACTTTTATGTTAACTTAAATTAATGTATGCAATGCACCAAATTGGTTAACTAATTAAATAAATGCAATTCTAAGTTATTCTAAATTCATTTAAATATGAATGCAATGCATGAATTATGTAATTAAATTAGAAATATGAATTAACATATTTACATCCTAATTTATGCTAAATAAATGTTAGAATTAACTTAATGTCTGGGCACTTAAATACTTAAATAGCCCACAAATATGGGCTAATCAAATACCCCCATGCTTAGTTTTTGCTAGTCCCTAGGAAATCCAAGCAAAAACCTAGCACTCCAAGTAGACAAGTCAACCCAATCGGTCTTCCTTTAGAAACACATTTAGTTTAGACTCTAGACCTAAGGTTCCCAAGTAGTTGCTAAGTTACAGAGTAGGTTGGCTAAAGACGAGTTGAAGGCATAGGTTTCCCTGATTTCTGACTCTACCCTAAGGTTTATTGATCCCTAAGATTAAAGCATCCGTGCATGTGCGTCGGTCTGAGTTATTTGAGTTAAAGGAAAAAGGATTTATATATATATATATATATATATATATTTCTTTTAATTTTTGTTTGATTCCCCTAAGTCTAACCTCAGATCAGCTATCAACAAGGTCTGTGTCGGATTCATTGTCCCCATTACCATACCTCGAAGGGTGCCTGGCTTTTGATGCTTCGAGATAGCACCGCCCATAACGACCCCAAGAACTCCTGGCAATCGACACTTCAAGATAGTATCGCCCATGGACTTCTTAAGCGAATTCATGCCTATGGCAATCGACACTTCGAAATAGGGCCGCCCATGGTACCTGAACCGCACAATGCACTTACATGCCCCCAGTAGGATGTATATCCTAAGAGACAAGCATCGAGGAGGTAATATATTATCATCGCATCTTTAAGGTGAGTATATACTCCACCTCTCCTGCAGCGGGAACTCTTCCAATCAAATTGTATTTTCAAGCCTCTCCTAAGTCAAAACTAAGAGAACCAAATCTCTTTTAAGAAAGGAATTAAGTTGATTACTTATTTACACCAGAACAAGTGTGTGAAATTTGGATGCTTGGGTTACAAGGACCAGTAAACCAAAAGGTAGAACAAGACTCCAGATACTACCCCAACTTTTAACTCAAGCCCTAGCTTTCCTTCCTCAACCTCTTGAGGAATGGCCTATAAGTTAACTCCTACATAAGTTTTTAAGTCCACAAAGGACCCTAAAGGTCTAAAGCTAGTAGCTCATTTAGCTTCTAAAGTTTGACCCTAGAATTAACTTAGTCTACCCTAGTGTTCTGATTTGCTTAAGAATGCAGGACCTAGCCAGTTAAGCTCAAAACCCTTTTTTTTTTTTAATGCAAATGTATGCAATGAATGCACTATGCTATGTATATCCCCAAGTACACCCCCCCATGCCTAAAATCTGCAATGTCCTTATTGCATAGAAGGATATTACCTGGGTCAGAGGTGGGCTGCCGTTCTTTTGTTAGCAGCCAAATAGCCAAAGAACCTACAAATCAGGTTCAAGGATTGCAGAAATAGGCCCTAAAAATGAGCAAAGCAATGTTGACGAAGAAAATAGGTAACCTAGGATGTTGGTGAGAAGATGATGAATCTCGATAGCAAATGCTCGCCCAACTAAGATGGGAATGAAATCTTCCCAGGTCACCAGAGGAGGTTCTAAAGGATAAACAGGTATAACAACCTCCAAAGGGGTAGGGGGAGGATGACAAGGATCCTCCAAAAGGAATGGGGAAGGAATGGTGCAGAGATAAACCCCCAGGGCAATGGACTGACTAAAGAAATCATCAATCCATACCCCATACTCCATTACGGGAAATATTTGTTTGTTAAGCCCCCCAGTCAGAACAAAAGTGAGCAATTCTCTATGGCAAGGATCATCTAGGATGTCCAAGTTTCGAGGTTGTGAGATGGCCATAAGTTCTAGGTTGGGTTTAATCGGCTCGGTGTCCATCCCTAACACTCTTTCCAAATCCTCAATTGCATCCCTAGCATTCCTTGCACCATCACATTTATCTTCCTGCTCTTCATAAGGAGTCACAATTTCACTTTCAGATATAAGCGAATCAGAGGGTGACTTCGAAATGAATGAAGGCAGGTTGGAAGCAACAGATCTAGGGATTATCCTATCAATGTCATCCCTGGGTTTTTGTTCTTTATTCAAATCTTCCCTGGAGTCTATATGTGAATCCACATAAATCTTAGAAGTTACTTCCAAATTTTCCATCATTTCATCATCAATGGGTGTGCTAAGGAAACCTAATTTGGTCAAATTTGTGACATCCTCAGGGGCTAACTCTTCAAATAAGACATAATCACCCTTAGTGTCACTCCAAATCTTGAATGTAGGTTCCTCATATAATTCGTCTTTCTCCTCATCACACAATTCATCATATACCCCCGGTCTAGAATCATTTAATATCTCAGCAGATCCCCTAGGGTACTCTATCTGAGGTAAATGGTTTACACTGGTAAAATCAGACTCCTCAGATAAGTCAATTTCTTCAGGGTTAGGTTCCCTAAGGGTGGGCTTGAGTTCCATCTCGTGATCAGAAGGGAGGGTAGGATTAACAACTTGACTTCGACCCACTTCATCAAATGTCACGAAAATACTATCATCTGGGTCGAGGTTTTCCAATGGTACCATCATTCCCTTCGTTTGACTCCAATATAATTTAGGTGGATACTCAACCTTATCATCATCTTCCTCGGGTTGCCACCTTTCTTCATCCAATGCATAGCTACTTTCATATGTATCTTCCTCCCACTTAAGGTGTGGATCTCTCGAGGAATTGTCATCTAATGGGGAGGTTTCAAAATCGAACCTCGAAAAGTAGCTACTCTCCCCAGAATTTCCCTCCAACTTAAAGTGTGGCTCTCCCATGGGAGATGCATCTATTGAGAGGGGTGTACGTCATCCTCAATGGGGTAGATTGGGTGGCTAATTTCATCTCTTTCTTGTTGGCCTGCTCTCAAAGATTCTCCCAACAATTCAATCATTTCCTTTTGCATTTTCTATATTTCCATCTTCAAAGAGGAGAGGTCATTTCTATCATGAGAGAAGTCAAGCTCAGGCTTATAGTACCCCGGAGTGTCTGTCCAACCATTATAATTTTTCAGGGAGGGTGGGTTGGGTATTTCTTTGGTGTGTGGGATATTGGGCAAAGCAAATCCCGCTCCTAGGTTCTGCTCACTGATTTGGGGCTTAACCAGGCCAATAATCCTATAATAGGAGTAAAATGGATCCCAATGATTATCATTATGTCCATCAAGGGATGGACCATCTCGACGTCTGGGATCGAAGGATGTAGAGTGGGGGTGAGGGTGTGGGCAAGATGTGAAAGGATGAAAATCAATGTGGTCCATTCTAACTCACACCTCAACCAGAATTCCCCAAGCAAAACACAATTCAAAAAGGACTTTTTAGGTCTTTCCCAATTTAGGCTTTTGATTTAAGTCAAATTGTAGGTGACAATACAATTTGTTCAATCAATTTACGCGCTTATTGTCGACCTACGGCTCGCCTAAGAAGGCCTAGTTGGAGCTTAGGTGTTCTTCCCTAAATCTCAAATGGTAAAGCAACTCCAAAGATGGAAAATTGAGGGATGCAAGTAGGCCTAAGCCTTCCTTTGAAGCTATGCTTTCGCAGTGCTTCTCAACTACCCCCAAAAATCCGTGACAGGGTATCCCCCTCTTTTGATTTACAAAACCTTTGATCTCAAGTTCCAAACACTTCAGAATCCAACGGTAGGAGGGCTCTTATCCTAGTATTTCCAAACCTAAGGAGTGTCTAAGAGCGTGCTGTGGTGCAAGCGAAAGAAGTGTGCATACACCGCAAAAGATTTTGAATTTTGAATCGCACGCCAAGTTTGAAAATCAAATCCTTGGTTTTTTTGATGTCCCTCCTTTAATTAGTCCCTTTTCAAGAATATATGTGACCACTTGTTAGATTTATTCAATAGAGATTAGGTGGTCTTCGCATTAAGTCCAAATGCAATGCGTGATCAAGAATAGGATGAAAAGTAAGAGAATGCGTACCTTACTTCCAGCAATCAACGATGCAAGAATGCACGCAATGCAAAGAAGTAAATCTAGAGGCTGCTCATATAGACTTAAATGGTTTGTCCTAGAGCAGGGAGCTCATTTTTTTTTTATTATTTTTTTAACTACTTATGCACAAACAAATAAAGGTAAACAATCCACAAAATAAATTAAAAACCTAAATCTAAAGAAAAGGGAATAGGCTCCCAAAAATTACCCAACACAGGCCTAAAATAAAATCGGGGAACAAACCCCTCAAAATATACCCCAGAATAAGGGTTTCAAACCAAATGCACGCAATGAAAAATTAAATCTAAAGTCTTAATCCTACTCTAATTAAATCAGCGACTAAATGTACAAAGATGATCCTCGCGTCCTCATCCTTCCCCTCCTTTGCAAGGTAGCTCGACCAATTTTTTTCTCTGGCGACATCAAGGGTCGCCTCTCACGATGGCAGATTCTTCCACAAATTTCTCGCACAGAAAAAAAAAAATGGTCAGATCACTGTGCAATGAGAAATAATAAAAAATAAACTTAGGTGAAATTATTACATCTGTTGCATCCCCGGCAACGGCACCATTTGACGAGTCGATTCTTCACTTTAACAGTCGTTTGTTACATAAAATGTCACGTCGTTTGTAGTTCTATGTGGTGGAAAATCGACTAATCAACAATTAATATAACCACTCAATTAGGAGTGGGTCGTGTCCAAAGGGAGGCAATGATGCAATAATATCTCAATTATTTCGTATTCGTTCAATCTCGTGAGAAATCCGTAGTCAAATATGACATGAAATGTGATGGAAAGAAGATGCACAATATATTGAAAATGTAGGGGTAGATGTGCAATTTTTTCTCACTGAAATATTCAATAAATATGTGATGATTTTATGCAATTTTCCATTGACATGTATTAAAGAAAATTTGTGCACATTTAAATCCCAAAACCAATGTCAAACAATGTTAATTACAAAAGCCACGCAATTGTAAGAAAGCTTGAGTACAAAGTTGTAATTTTACCAAAATAAAATATTCATAAATCAAAATTCTTTTTCCTGGCAATGGCATGAAATGTAATTATTAATTAGACTAAAAACAGTGGATTTTACCTCTCTCCTCCTCGCGATCGGGAGATAGGTTCAATCGAGGAGAGGTTCACACAGGCGGTTGGCTGAAGTGAGGTTGTCGCGGTGGTGGCAGCCGCACGTCAAGCGGTGGGCGGAGTCAGCCTACCGGAGTAGAAAGGTAGCGGCGGTTCTGGACTTGCTGCTGCCGCAGGGAGCACACGGTGGTGGCACGGCGTACTGCAAGCTGGAGTACGCGTACGACAAGCTGGAGCACGCATACTGCTGCGTGCTGGAAGTGCGTTTGAGGTGGCGACGAGGCGCGGAAGGAGTGGGTGCGGGCTCTGTTGCACGCTGGAGGTGGGCGCTGTAGCAGGTGCGCTCTGTAGGCTGCAAGGCGAGCACGCTGGAGTGGATGCTGCAGGAGGTGGCGGCGAGGCGCGGATGGAGCGCGTTGGAGTGGGCACACTATAGGCACTGGTGGTCTTATGCAGGCGATGCACATGCAAAGAAGAGCGTACGGTGCTGACGGGCTTGGCACTGGAGTGGATGCTGCAGGAGGTGGGGTGGAAATGTACAGGCGATGAACGCGCAGAGAAGAGCATGTGGTGCTGGCGGGCTTGGCATTGGGGCGTAGCAGGATGTGTGCATGGCTACTGCAGGAGGTGGTGCAAGTGTGCAATCGGAGGGGCGCAGGCGTCGAGTGAGCGGCCAGTTGCTGTTGGAGTGTGGGTCGAAGCTTCAGACATCCAGGAAATTTCCCAGACGTCTTAACTGACTGAGGAGATGAAAATGCAGTGGTTGCGGTTGTGGTTGTTGGTGATGACGGCGAGGGTGGTGCATGCTGAGGTGCTCACGGTAATGCGGACGAGCTTCGGATGGCGGTGTGACCTATCACACCACACGCCCATGGTGGTGGAGGCTCATCGCCACGGTTGAGGCCAGTGGTGTGGAATAGACGAGAGATGAACTCTCTACACAGTGGTGGGTCGGGGGTGGAGGCCTCCCGAGGTCGGCTGCCTCCTCCTCTCTTTTGAAATCAGCTGCCCTGACCAAATCCAACACATCCACTCCTCCTTGATTGGGTTCTTCACTACGGCAGCTAGAGGAAGAAATGCAGCCGTTGCACGTAGAAGGCAAATAAAAAAATAATGATAAAATATTATGGTTATTTATATACAAACCCTCAACTTTTATGTTAACTTAAATTAATGTATGCAATGCATTTAATTGGTTAACTAATTAAATGAATGCAATTCTAAGTTAATTCTAAATGTATTTAAATATGAATGCAATGCATGAATTATGTAATTAAATTAGAAATATGAATTAACATATTTACATCCTAACTTATGCTAAACAAATGTTGGAATTAACTTAATGTCTAGGCACTTAAATACTTAAATAGCCCACAAATATGGGCTAATCAATAGGAAGGACTGGTCCCAAAAGCTCGATGATGCTTTGTGGGTGTATCAAAAGGCCTATAAGACCCCTTAGGGTACATCTCCCTTTCGGATTGTGTATGGGAAAGCATGCCATTTACCCATTGAGCTAGAACATAAGGCACTTTGGGCTATTCGAAGTGTTAACATGGATTTAGAAAAGGTGGGTAAGCCACGACTTCTCGAATTAAGTGAGCTTTAGGAGCTGAGGAATGATGCTTATGACACCTCTCAATCTTATAAAGAGAGAACTAAGGTCTTGCATGATAAGTATATCCTTAGAAAGAACTTTGAGCCTTATCGCATTGCAAAAATACACCTGCAATAGTGCCTTCTTGTGTTATTTCCTAGCATTACCTATGCATATTAGGATTCCATAGTTGCATTGTAAAACTACATGCATGCATGCATTTAATTGAGAGGAGAGGAGAATGAAATAAAATGGCCTCGCAATTACATTTTTCCTCAAGTGCTTCCTCACAAATTTCCATCTCCATTTTTATTTCTTTGTGATTTTTAAATTTTTCTCCTCGCGGCTGCATGGAGCATCGACTTCTTCTCTTCACGCCATGTCCTACTTCACCTCTCCCTGCAACCGCAACTGACCACTCCCAACCGAGGCCATGCATGAGCCATGCACAGCTAGGGCATGGCCATGCATGGCTTTGGTCTTCTATTTAAAGCCACGGCTTCTCCTTCAGAAAAGAAGCCTGGTCCCAGCCAAGAGAAAAAACCACCTGCAAAACTTCTCCTTCCAGGCCAACCTCTCCTCCCTCTCCCTCCATACGCCGGCCCTCCTCCTCCGAGGAGACACCCGGCGGGCAGGAGTCCTCACTGTGGTGCACACCACCACAGTGAGACCACCACCGCCCAGCTCTTCAAAGAGCCGGTGGGCGTGGTGGCGCTTTCTAGTTTTTTTTTCTTTCGGCATGAAGACCTTCAGCCATTGCCGCAAGCTTCAAGGTCTGAAGATCAGCGGCAAGGCAGCAGCAGCAGCAGCCACCCCACTCCTTTCCGCGCAAGTCTGCAGGCCGCCTTCACCTTTCCTCGCACGCATGCAGGCGCCTCCGCCTTTGCTTCTTTGCTCTGTAGCACGCTTCGTCCCACCCGCAGCCAGCTGCCATGCGTCACTGCAGTGGCTGGCCAACCCTCACCACGCACCCCAGCAGCGCTCGCGTCGCCCTTGCCCTCCACCGCGCATGCCAGCACGCGCTTTGTCGCAACCTTCCGCCCGCAAGCCAGCAGCCGAAGCCACTCCACCACGCGCACCGAGCCATCCTCACTCACACAACCGGCCGTACCCTGTTGCGCGGCGCAGATGACCACTGCAGCCACTGTTCACGCGAGTCTGCGCGACACTGTGGCTATAGTGGGGTGACCGGAAAGCCTCTCACTTTACCGGTCACCCGGCAAGTCACAACCAGCCACAGCCCACGTGCGTGTCTCCGCCCGCGTCACCCGCACTCGCCCGCATGTCTGCCAGCCCTCGGCACTCCCCCACGTGCACCTGTGTCGCTCGCTTCACTCGCCCGCATACTCCTCTTCGTGCAGCGCTGTGCGCTGCGGGTTCCTCTTCGCTCCCCACTCCCGCGCGCTCCTCTCTACGCAGACGCGCCTCCACGTGCACGCATGGAAGCTCCAGACGACACCGCTGGTTTGCAGATGCCTTGAAACCTTCAGCCTTCACTCCAGAAGCGTGCGGCTTCCATATCTCCTACCTTCTCTCTCCTGCTCTCTCTCTCACTCTCTCTCACAACACTCACAGCACTCTCTACACCGATGCTCACACACACCTACACTAACACTTCCACACAAACACACACACCTATACTCTATTGTATACATATATATATATATGTATACTTATATATTGATATATATATATATACATACATGTAACGAATGTGTGCCCCAGACGTATTTTAAGACGTCTGGGAGGTGGCTCAGACGTCGGACAAGACGTCTGGGATCACAAACAGACGTCTGATAAGACGTCTGGGATAGTTTCAAGACGTCTGGAAATCCGTTATTTTCGACACACGCGAGTCGCCTGCGCGCCTGAGCACGCAGACCGCATATTCCCTCTTTTCTCTACGGCTGCAGGCGGCCTGCCGCCTTCTCTCTCTCCTCCCCGCGCGGCGTTAAAAAGGGGTGCGTCTCCACCGTCTCCACCGTCTCCACCGTCTCCTCCTTCTTCTCCTTCCTGTACGCGAGAGCGAGCGGACGCGAGGGTGGTAGCGGCGGCCGCAGTGAGCGCGGAGGTGCGGCGTGCGAGGGCGGAGCTCTGCCGTGCGGGCGAGCTCGCCGGAGCGGCTTGGCCGGCTGGCGGAGGGCGCAGGGGGGCGCGGAGCAACGCGGAGAGGGACCTGCTGCGGGTTGAGCAGCAGACGCGCGAGGTGCGACGCGGGCGGCGTCGCGAGCGGAGGCCGAGCAGGGTTCTGATTCTGGAAAAATTTCCAGAATCAGACGTCTGGGTTGATAGCCAGACGGCAAGGTCGACGTCTGTAAGATCATACAGACGTCTGAAAGGTGAGTTTTCCGCCTTCTTCTTCCTTCTTGTCGATTGACCGTACTGAGGGAGGGGGGTTGGCTGTGCGCAGGTTCGCTGATTCGCCATCCTTTGCGAATCAGACGTCTGGAAGTTGTACCAGACGGCGGGAGTGACCTCCAGACGTCCGGAGTGACCATCGGATGTCTGGATCTAGGCAGACGTCCCCGCAGACTTCTGGACGTCTGGGAAACCACGCTGAACAGGTAATTCTCTGATCCACTCTTTAAGACGTCTGGAAGGAGTTCCAGACGTCTGATTTTGCACAGTATCGTCTTTTTCGACCCGTTTAGGGCCCGTTCGGGCTCCGTTTTCCGTGATTCGAGTTGCGTTCTCTTCAGAATTAATTCCTCTACTCATCTACGGTAGCTATACACTGTTTTGAGACACTCCTTGTGTTTGATCCTTATGACAGGATCTTGTTCAGTTGCAGTCTTGAGAGTCGCGGAGGCACGCGGGATTCCCGATCACGCCCCCATTACTCCCGTTGTACCTGGTAGAGTGGCTTAAGTTATTAATAAAATCTGTTAAAGTATGAAACCATAACTAGAATCTAGGACATTGCATGAATCCTAGGAAATGAGAAATGTATGGAATGATAGCTCCTAGGTGATGCATGAATCCTAGGGCTGGAAAACTAGTTGTATGCTAGATCCTAGGATGTGGCATGAATCTTAGGATGGAAAAACTAGTGGAATGTATAATACTGCAGTCTTGGAAAAATGGAAAGGAATATAAAGCTGCCTGTAATTTGAATTAACAGCTGCCTGTTATGAATAAATAAACATGTTTGAGATCATGGATTTTGAGAACGTGAATCTGGAAAGTGAAACATATGATGTTCTGAGATAAAGAGCTGGAACCCTACGGGGAATTAGGAGTGGAACTCCTGGAAAGAAAAAGGAATGGAACTGAGATGTAGTTTGTACTGTCTCTTGGGTACGCAGTACCAAGGGAAGTACGTGTACCTGTTTAGTGCAGAGTGGGGCCAGCCGCCCCAGGGACCCGGGGTTAGGATTGGCCGCTCTGTACCGACTTGTTGGCCCTCGTGTACGTAGTACCGAGGAGAGCTAGTAGTGTTAGGAGAGTACTAGCTACCCCACGGGCCCCGGGGGTTCTGCTAGCCTCCTTCACCGACTTGTTAGGCCCACTAGGGCAAACCAGGGTAGTCAGGCGAGGGTGCGCGGACTGTGGAGGGGCAAGGCCCCGGTTTGGTTACTGTGGAGGGGTTGGACCCCTGTTACTGAGAGGGCTCTGCCCTGGTTCCGTGCTGTGCTTTGGGCGCACCCGTTAACGGAAAGGACTGACCGCGTGCCAGTGCGGGCTAGCTACCTGTGCGTTTATCGCGTGTGCCGTAGTCACCGTTACGTCTGTCAGTGACCTTGGGGTGGTTGACTAAGGGTAGGATCACCACGGGGGACTCTCCCGGCCAGGAGAGCACCACGTGCTACTTCTACTTTTGGAAAAGACTGCAATCAAGATCGTTCCCACGAGGACATTCGAGATCAAGTAAAGGATCTGAGAAATAAATGAAATAGTGAGAAAAATTGAAAGATGTGAATAAAGGAAGTAATAGAACATAACAGCTACTGTTGC
The DNA here is from genome assembly GCA_037157565.1 of Thalassia testudinum. Lineage (NCBI taxonomy): Eukaryota > Viridiplantae > Streptophyta > Magnoliopsida > Alismatales > Hydrocharitaceae > Thalassia > Thalassia testudinum. The sequence continues at coordinate 59,755,821 of JAZHRO010000015.1, forward strand.
CTTTAGTTAGTTTGCCACTCTACTCAGCGTTTTGCTGACGTGTTACACTCGTTACCTTTTTCAGGACCAGGTGTTGAGCAGCCAGGGTCGGCGGCTGCAGAGGACGCTGGGCCGAGTAGGGTCCAGTAGAGTTACCACAGCCTTTTGTACTCCTTTTGTTTCTGTTCTAGTGAGTAGTTTTTGTTTCCGCTGTACCTTCTTTACCTGCAGTTCTTGTTATATGATAAATGCTGTTTTACTGTTGTGGTGGTACCTACTGTAGTAGTTTCTTTCCTTACTGCTGTACTTTCTTACTGTTAGTTATATTCATGCTGAATGTGGTTTATTTTACTGTCTTTTGGTTACTTCCTCGTTGGACGACTAGGTCTTGGGATTAGTCGAGTCGGTCCAGTTCTCGTGTCTCGTAGGGACTCGGGAACCGGGTCGTTACAAGATGGCATCAGAGCAAGGTCGTCCCGAGAAGTGAATCAACTGACTGGAAAATAACCAATTCACATGTTTATAGCTAGAGTAGCCACCACAACATATCTCTTGACATGAGCTCTTAGAAGTTTTGTTAGGTACCGTCTGTTTTGACGTTTCTGTTTCGTTTCGCGTCTCCTTGCAGGAGATGCCTCGTCGCGGGACTGGCGAGACTGGCCGCGGGCGCGGCCGAGGGCGAGGTCGGCAAGGTGGACGTGCTGTCGTTGACGTCTCGGTGGACCAGCCACCACTCCCTGGCGTCCAAGCCCAGGACCTCGCCAGACTGATACGGGATATTGTACGAGAGGAGCTCCACCCACCGCCCCGAGCACCTCCTCCTGGGGTTGCAGAGGGGGAGTCCTCTGTGGGACCACGCGACAGACGCGGCGCTGGACACGAGGGAGGGGATGGGCCCCTGCCGCCCCCACCTTCCTCCGACACTTCTGTACACGAGGCACCTTCGCCTGGAGGTGCACCAGCACCTCCCCTACAGCGCCACTTCGAGCTTTTCGGACAGTTCCGGAAGCTGAAGCCCCCCTCCTTCAAGGGGGATGAGGACCCGGCCGAGGCAGAGGACTGGCTTGAGCAGCTGGAGAAGATCTTCGACACCCTTCGCCCCCCGGTGGAGTGCCACGTGGCCTTTGCCACGTACCAGCTGGAGAGTGCGGCACACCGGTGGTGGAGGGCGGTCCGGGGACAGGAGAGGGACGAGCCGACGTGGGACCAGTTCGTCACCCTCTTCTGCGAGCAGTACTTTCCCCAGACGTGGCAGGACCAGAGGAGGCGGGAGTTCCACACTCTCCGCCAAGGGACGATGACCGTGAGCGCGTACCGCACGCGTTTCTTGGAGCTGTCCCGCTTTGCAGCGACAGCGGTAGCCACTGAGGAGGAGCGCCTTTGGAGGTTCACCGAGGGGCTCCGGCCTGCGATCCGGGGGTATGTCAAACCCCTGAAGCTGCCGACGTTTTCGAGGGTGGTAGAGGCAGCTATGACTTACGAGGAGACCAACCCGTCCGCGCGAGAGACCGACGGCGGGCGGAAGAGGCCCTTTCATCCAGAATTCTCACAGGGCCGGCGAGAATGGAGACATGTGGCGTCCGCAGGAGAGCCGTCACGTTGTGCAGGGCCATCAGTGGCCTTTGGGGGCCCTCGACAGGGGCCAGTCGCCAGCACCGGACCCCCGCCTAGCCGACAGCAGGGACTCACTGAGGGCGGGAGTCGGGTTCCCCTCTGCTACTAGTGTGGCCAGCCGGGCCACGTCAGGAGGGACTGCCCATCAAGGGCAGGAGGTCAGCAGATACTTCCCGTGCAGAGCACTGGAGGGCGTGCAGGAGGCCGCGGTTCCCAGGCACGAGGAGGAGGACAGCAGTCGCGAGGAGGGTACCGGCCAGCACCTACCCGTCCGACGCAGAGTGTGGCTGCTTCGTCCGCACCTAGAGCTGAGGGGCGTATCAACGCCCCAACACACAGGGACGCCAGAGCATTGGGATCCGTGGTAGCAGGTATGGTTTCAGTTTCTGGCAGACTCGTTTACACGCTTTTCGATTCCGGCGCTACGCACTCGTTTGTCGCAGCCAGTTTCGCAGTTAGTTTGGACCAGGATTATACACTGTTAGAGAATCCGTTCGTAATCAGAGGTCCGAGTGGTCAGCTGTTTGTAGCTGAGGAGGTGTACACGGGTTGCGGGGTCAGCATCGGGGGACATAGCCTGCCAGCTGACCTGATTATGATACAGATGGAGGACTTTGGAGTGATTCTGGGGATGGATTGGCTGTCCGCTTACCACGCCTTGGTAGACTGTTTTGAGAGGAAGATTGTATTCTCCATTCCGGAGTTGCCTTCTTTCGAGTTTCACGGGCAGCCAGTGGACGGAGGTTTCAGGTGCATTTCGGCACTTCGGGCGGCGAGACTTTTGAGCCAGGGGTGTGAGGGCTTCCTAGCTTGTGTGGTGGTAGAGCACAGCCCCGTGGCAGACTTCCAGAGCATCCCGGTGGTCAGAGAGTACCCCGACGTGTTTCCAGACGAGTTACCAGGACTACCGCCCGAGATTGAGATCGAGTTTGAGATCTCACTAGTACCAGGGACCAGCCCCATCTCCACCGCGCCATACAGAATGGCACCGCTTGAGCTGCAAGAGCTCAAGTCCCAGTTGCAGGACCTTTTGGAGAAAGGTTTCGTGAGGCCCAGTGCGTCTCCCTGGGGAGCCCCGGTACTGTTTGTGAAGAAGAAGGATGGGACCCTACGCCTTTGTGTGGACTACCGACAGCTGAATAGGGTCACCATCAAGAATAGATATCCGCTGCCGAGGATCGACGATTTGTTTGACCAGTTGCGGGGTGCCACGGTGTTTTCCAAGATCGACTTGAGGTCTGGATACCACCAGTTGAGGATCAGGGAGACCGACGTCTCCAAGACAGCTTTCCGCACCCGGTACGGACACTACGAGTTTTTGGTCATGCCGTTTGGGCTGACCAATGCCCCCGCTGCTTTCATGGACCTGATGAACCGGGTGTTTAGACCGTACTTGGACCAGTTTGTGGTGGTTTTCATAGATGATGTACTCATCTATTCTAGAGATCGGACGCAGCACGGACAGCACTTGCGGATGGTTCTGGACACTCTGAGACGATGCAGGCTGTACGCCAAATACAGCAAGTGCGAGTTCTGGTTGAGGGAGGTGACCTTTTTGGGTCATGTGATCTCTGGAGACGGCCTGGCGGTGGACCCCGCCAAGGTCGAGGCAGTGCTCAGGTGGGAGAGACCGCGTTCAGTCACTGAGATTCGCAGTTTCCTGGGACTGGCAGGTTACTACAGACGGTTCATCAGAGGATTTTCACAGATTGCGCGTCCTATGACACAGTTGACCCGGAAGGACGTGCCTTTCGCTTGGACAGACGCCTGTGAGGCATGTTTTCTGGAGCTGAAGGAGAGGTTGAGCTCGGCTCCCGTGCTCACCATCCCTGACAGTAGTGGCGGGTTCGTTGTGTACACGGACGCTTCCTTGCAGGGGTTAGGAGGTGTGCTCATGCAGAGGGGTCACGTGGTCGCTTACGCTTCGCGGCAACTGAAGCCCCATGAGCATACCTACCCTACCCACGATCTAGAGTTGGCAGCTGTTGTCTTCGCGCTGAAGACATGGAGGCACTACTTGTACGGTGAGACCTTCGAGATTTTTACAGATCACAAGAGCCTCAGATATCTTTTTGACCAGAAGGAGCTCAACATGAGACAGAGACGTTGGTTGGAGCTCCTGAAGGACTACGACTGCAGCATCTCCTACCACCCGGGAAAGGCCAATGTGGTGGCTGACGCCTTGAGCCGTAAGGCGCCCGCACGCTTGGCCAGTCTACAGTTACAGAGTTGGAGCCTTTTGGAGGAGGTGGGCAGTTGGCGACCTCTAGAGTTACGAGGGTACTGTGGGGCAGTGACGGTGACACGGTAGACCAGGCCAGAGTTGATAGACCGCATCATCACGGGACAGATGGCCGATCCGTACTTGCAGTCTTTGCGCGACAGAGTACTATCAGGGGACCCAGGGGACTTCTCTTTCACAGACCAGGTGTTACGCTTGAGGGGACGGTTGTGCGTCCGCAGAGACGAGGAGCTGTTGAGAGAGCTCCTGACTGAGGCACACGGTTCCAGATTCACCATACATCCCGGAAACACGAAAATGTACCATGACTTGAGACGCGAGTTCTGGTGGAGAGGGATGACGCGGGATGTGGGTGAGTTCGTGCAGCAGTGCTTAGTGTGCCAGCAGGTGAAAGCCGAGCATCAGAGGCCTGCAGGGCCGCTTCAGCCGCTTCCAGTGCCAGAGTGGAAGTGGGAGAGCATCACCATGGACTTGGTGGTGGGCTTACCTATTACCCAGCGAGGACACGACGCAGTCTGGGTAATAGTGGATAGATTGACGAAGACGGCACGATTCTTGCCGATCCGAGTCACTTTGGGACCAGCACAGTTGGCAGAGAGGTATATCCGTGATGTGGTGCGACTACACGGAGTTCCGCGGGAGATCGTATCCGACCGGGATACCCGCTTTACGTCCCAGTTTTGGGCTGAGTTTCAGCAGGCTTTGGGGACGAGGTTGAGGTTTAGCACGGCTTACCACCCCCAGACGGACGGACAGTCGGAACGCACGATACAGACACTTGAGGACCTTTTGCGTGCCTGTGTACTAGACTGGTGGGGCTCTTGGGAGGAGCACCTGCCCCTGGCGGAGTTTGCATACAACAACAGTTATCACTCGAGCATCGGCATGGCTCCCTACGAGGCTCTGTACGGACGGAAATGCACGGCACCCTTGAGTTGGGTTGAGGTGGGGACCAAGTGGGAGGTTGGCCCCAGGTTGATCCGGCAGAGTCAGGAGGTAGTTGAGCAGATCAACAGACGACTCCGCACTGTCAGGAGCAGACAAAAGAGCTACGCAGATCGCAGACGCAGAGAGGTGCAGTTCGAGGTTGGGGACCACGTCTTCCTTCGTGTTTCGCCCATGAAGGGCTTACAGCGGTTTGGGGTGAGAGGGAAGCTCGCGTCGAGGTTCGTGGGGCCCTTTGACGTCCTGGAGCGGGTTGGACCCGTTGCTTACAGACTTGCCCTTCCCCCGCAGCTTTCTGGTGTGCACGACGTGTTCCACGTGTCCAACCTCAGGAAGTACGTAGCCGATCCCAGCCACGTACTGAGTCACGAGAGCGTCGAGGTGAGCGACGACCTGACCTACCCCGAGCGGCCAGTGCAGATCCTAGACCGAGCCGTCCGCAGGTTGAGACGAAAGCAAGTACCCCTGGTAAAGGTTTTGTGGAGGAGCCAGCGGTACGAGGAGGCTACCTGGGAGCCTGAGGCGGCAATGCGGGAGCGGTACCCAGAGCATTTCGCGGGTACGTCTTTTCGGACCGGCTTCGGTCCTCTTTGAGTTTGTTATGGTTATTTGGACATCTTTTTCCCGCACCCTAGTTGGCGCAAGTTTCGGGGACGAAACTTCCTTTGAGTTTGTTATATTGTAACGAATGTGTGCCCCAGACGTATTTTAAGACGTCTGGGAGGTGGCTCAGACGTCGGACAAGACGTCTGGGATCACAAACAGACGTCTGATAAGACGTCTGGGATAGTTTCAAGATGTCTGGAAATCCGTTATTTTCGACACACGCGAGTCGCCTGCTCGCCTGAGCGCGCAGATCGCATATTCCCTCTTTTCTCTGCGGCTGCAGGCGGCCTGCCGCCTTCTCTCTCTCCTCCCGGCGCGGCGTTAAAAAGGGGCGCATCTCCACCGTCTCCACCGTCTCCTCCTTCTTCTCCTTCCTGTGCGCGAGAGCGAGCGGACGCGAGGGCGGTAGCGGCAGCCGCAGTGAGGGCGGAGGTGCGGCGTACGAGGGCGGAGCTCTGCCGTGCGGGCGAGCTCGCCGGAGCGGCTTGGCCGGCTGGCGGAGGGCGTAGGGGGGCGCGGAGCGACCCGGAGAGGGACCTGCTGCGGGCTGAGTAGCAGACGCGCGAGGTGCGACGCGGGCGGCGTCGCGAGCGGAGGCCGAGCAGGGTTCTGATTCTGGAAAAATTTCCAGAATCAGACGCCTGGGTTGATAGCCAGACGGCAAGGTCGACGTCTGTAAGATCATACAGACGTCTGAAAGGTGAGTTTTCCGCCTTCTTCTTCCTTCTTGTCGATTGACCGTACTGAGGGAGGGGGGTTGGCTGTGTGCAGGTTCGCTGATTCGCCATCCTTTGCGAATCAGACGTCTGGAAGTTGTACCAGACGGCGGGAGTGACCTCTAGACGTCCGGAGTGACCATCGGACGTCTGGATCTAGGCAGACGTCCCCGCAGACTTCTGGACGTCTGGGAAACCACGCTGAACAGGTAATTCTCTGATCCACTCTTTAAGACATCTGGAAGGAGTTCCAGACGTCTGATTTTGCACAGTATCGTCTTTTTCAACCCGTTTAGGGCCCGTTCGGGCTCCGTTTTCCGCGATTCGAGTTGCGTTCTCTTCAGAATTAATTCCTCTACTCATCTACGGTAGCTATACACTGTTTTGAGACACTCCTTGTGTTTGATCCTTATGACAGGATCTTGTTCAGTTGCAGTCTTGAGAGTCGCGGAGGCACGCGGGATTCCCGATCACACCCCCATTACTCCCGTTGTACCTGGTAGAGTGGCTTAAGTTATTAATAAAATCTGTTAAAGTATGAAACCATAACTAGAATCTAGGACATTGCATGAATCCTAGGAAATGAGAAATGTATGGAATGATAGCTCCTAGGTGATGCATGAATCCTAGGGCTGGAAAACTAGTTGTATGCTAGATCCTAGGATGTGGCATGAATCTTAGGATGGAAAAACTAGTGGAATGTATAATACTGCAGTCTTGGAAAAATGGAAAGGAATATAAAGCTGCCTGTAATTTGAATTAACAGCTGCCTGTTATGAATAAATAAACATGTTTGAGATCATGGATTTTGAGAACGTGAATCTGGAAAGTGAAACATATGATGTTCTGAGATAAAGAGCTGGAACCCTACGGGGAATTAGGAGTGGAACTCCTGGAAAGAAAAAGGAATGGAACTGAGATGTAGTTTGTACTGTCTCTTGGGTACGCAGTACCAAGGGAAGTACGTGTACCTGTTTAGTGCAGAGTGGGGCCAGCCGCCCCAGGGACCCGGGGTTAGGATTGGCCGCTCTGTACCGACTTGTTGGCCCTCGTGTACGTAGTACCGAGGAGAGCTAGTAGTGTTAGGAGAGTACTAGCTACCCCACGGGCCCCGGGGGTTCTGCTAGCCTCCTTCACCGACTTGTTAGGCCCACTAGGGCAAACCAGGGTAGTCAGGCGAGGGTGCGCGGACTGTGGAGGGGCAAGGCCCCGGTTTGGTTACTGTGGAGGGGTTGGACCCCTGTTACTGAGAGGGCTCTGCCCTGGTTCCGTGCTGTGCTTTGGGCGCACCCGTTAACGGAAACGACTGACCGCGTGCCAGTGCGGGCTAGCTACCTGTGCGTTTATCGCGCGTGCCGTAGTCACCGTTACGTCTGTCAGTGACCTTGGGGTGGTTGACTGAGGGTAGGATCACCACGGGGGACTCTCCCGGCCAGGAGAGCACCACGTGCTACTTCTACTTTTGGAAAAGACTTCAATCAAGATCGTTCCCACGAGGACATTCGAGATCAAGTAAAGGATCTGAGAAATAAATGAAATAGTGAGAAAAATTGAAAGATGTGAATAAAGGAAGTAATAGAACATAACAGCTACTGTTGCCTTTAGTTAGTTTTCCACTCTACTCAGCGTTTTGCTGACGTGTTACACTCGTTACGTTTTTCAGGACCAGGTGTTGAGCAGCCAGGGTCGGCGGCTGCAGAGGACGCTGGGCCGAGTAGGGTCCAGTAGAGTTACCACAGCCTTTTGTACTCCTTTTGTTTCTGTTCTAGTGAGTAGTTTTTGTTTCCGCTGTACCTTCTTTACCTGCAGTTCTTGTTATATGATAAATGCTGTTTTACTGTTGTGGTGGTACCTACTGTAGTAGTTTCTTTCCTTACTGCTGTACTTTCTTACTGTTAGTTATATTCATGCTGAATGTGGTTTATTTTACTGTCTTTTGGTTACTTCCTCGTTGGACGACTAGGTCTTGGGATTAGTCGAGTCGGTCCGGTTCTCGTGTCTCGTAGGGACTCGGGAACCGGGTCATTACAATACATATATATATATATACATATACTTATATCTATATTTATAGTAGTATTAGTATACTTATATACATATATCTATATACTTATATATATATATATATACATATATACTTACATATATCTATACATATATTAGTACTTATATAAATATGTATTAGTCTATATACGCATATATATATATATATACTTATACATACACATATATACATATACTTACATAAATATACATATGTACTTACATATATACATATATCTATATATATATTACCAATATAACTAAGTATAGATTCATATATTTATATATATATATATATATATATATATATATATATATATATATATATATACATACATACACACCTACTTATATATACATACATATATACATATATATGTCTATATAACTATATATACATATGTACATATATATACATATCTAGATACATATACCTATATACATATATTATTATTATATATATATACATATATATATATACATCTATATAGTATTATATACATACATACATATATATATATATACATATATATATACATCTATACATATATATATCTATAACTATATATACATACATACATACATATATATATATATATATATATATATATATATACTTAGCTACATATATCTTTATATACATATATTACTATATACTTATACATGCATATATATGTACCTCTATATAGTTATATATACATACACACATATATATATATACATATACACTTATATATATACATATATATCTACCTATATATATACCTATATATTTATCACCATATATATATATATATATAGATATATTTACAAACATATATGTATATATATCTATTTTCACCTTATTTACCATATGTGGTATCGCAAGAATATCTGCACCAGTTGCTGATATTCCCCGATACACGTGCACAAAAAAGCGTGGTCGCATACATCTTCCACCATCCATCCCACACTCCACACGGCACCTAGTCCTGTTGGTTGCGTCTTTCTAGACAATGACCGACTCGACACTGTGCTACACTCCTCCGCCTCCACCCCGACCCCTTTATATACATAATATATGCCTATATATATATACTATATTTACTTTATTTCTACTTCTCTTTCCTGTTAGTAAAAAGATAAAAAATATATATGTAAAAGAGAAAAGATAATCTTTGACTTGCAGGTACTCCATCTTGCCAAGGCAAGACCCATTTTGGAACCTTGTTTTGGCTCAAAGCCAAGAACCCAATTTTGATGGTGTGCCTCAAGGACAAAGATTACCAAAAAAAAATCTAAATAAGAAAAACACCAAAAACACAGTAAACGAAAGGAAGAGACTCATTGTAGGAAAGGCGTAGAAACTCGACTTGTAACCCCACTTCCCTGAGTTCGACCCTGGGCCTAAAAGTGACAAGATAAAATCAAGTAGGCCAAGTAAAAAAATTTGTAAAGAGATGGTTAGGTCCGATTTAGGTTAACCACTATACACACTTGAACGATAAAATCATCATATTAACAACCTATTCAGGTCTGACACCACACCTTTTCTGGCACCGTTGCTGGGGATGTGCGCCTTCAAGTAAGTTTCTATTCAATTCCTTTCAATTTTTCTCCTCTCTCTTCACGGGTATCTCTAGTTTTGGTGTGCAGGTAAACTGTGTAGGGAGAAGGCAGGCAGACGAAGTCGAAGACTTGAGCAAATCCAAGGCAGGAACGAGAGCGTGAAGACGCTGACACCGCATTGGAGCTTCGCACACGTTGCCGAACAAGTAGGTCTTCTTTTCTTAGCAACCTAGGTTAACTTGTAACCTTTATAATAATATAAGAAAAAAACTAGAAAAACTTCTTGGGATCTCTTCGGGCAAGTGGATTAAAATTCACTTGTTTGATTGATTGTCTTCACTCCCACTGCCCCAGGATTTCCCGCCCTACTTCGCATAGCAAAAATCCGAGAATCTTGATTCTTGAAATTTTCACCGTGGGAAGTATTCTTTGAGGCCCTTACATACCGCAAGCAGAACACGCATCAAGTCCTCTTGACAAATTGATGTGAATGATGATGGATATGTCAAAGAGCCATGAAGAGAACATGACCACTCTTCAGCACCAATTGGCACAACAGAATGCTGAGATCAGTCAACTACGCATGGCGACTCGATCTCAGGGCACTCTTCCCGCCCAACCTGTTCCAAACCATCGAAATTTCGTACCCTGTGGTCCTCAACCACAGGTACAACCTTCTTAGGGACAGGTTCATCAAATTCTGCAGGCTCCGAGCATTCCACCGAGATTTCAGGCTAATCCTGCTGCAGCACCACACTCTTATGTCCCCATTGCGAACCCTCCTCCGCCGTATGATCCCACTGGACCCACATCGTCCAATGCTATCACTACGAGGAGTGGTAAGCAGACTGTCAATCAGCCTCGGCCTGATCCTGGCCCGTCTTCTTCATCGCCCTCTCATTTGGGATGCACACAGCAGTCACAAGAGGACAATACACCCAAATTGTTGCCAGAATCAGTCCCATTCCCTGAGGCTTTACTGAGGGAGCCAAAAGGCAAGAAGAAAGACACACAGGCCTTTGATAACCTGTGTAATTTGTTCAGGGATGTAGAAATCAAGGTACCCCTACTCGAGGCTATTGATCACATACCTACTGTCGCCCAATTTTTCAAAGACTACACAACACCCAGGCGACTGTCAAAGAAAAGTAAAAATTCGGTGGTTCTCTCGCCTCATGCGAGTTGTGCTATACTGTCAAACCTACCACCGAAGAAGAAAAATCTGGGCACACTGCTTATTTCCTGTAGCATTCAAGGATGCAATTTTAACCGTGCCCTGCTTGATCTAGGATCTTCCATAAATCTCACACCGACCATCATGCTCGAAAATTTTTCCTTGGGAAATCTAAAACCCACCCCTGTCACGTTACAGTTGGCAGATCGTTCTGTCAAAATCCCAAAGGGTGTGGCGGAAGACGTGGTGGTTAGGGTCAATAGTCTCTGTTTTCCTATTGACTTTCTTTTTTTAGATATGGAAGTTTCTAGCTCACTTTCTAATTGTCCGATCATCCTTGGTCGACCTTTCTTGGCCACAGCCCGCACCCTTATCGACTGTGAGTCGGGCTGTATTGAGATTGCCGTTGGATCTGAAAAGCTCAGATTTAACATCTTCAGGGCAGCCAAGAACTTTGATTAAGATTGCATCGAGGATGACACGTCTGACGAGGACATGACCGTCAGCGCGTGTATCAGACTAATTGGGACCTGTTCAGACTACTGCAGATTACCTGACGACTGCCTGATCAACACATACTGTGACGTTCCCCCATCCCTCCCTTGTCCCGTACCTTCTCTTGGGCAAACTTTTGATGAGGTTTTCTCTGCTTCCCATACCTTGTGGTCTAAGTCACATCCGGGCTACTCATTGCCAGTCTACACTCTTCAAGACTGGATTGCCCTTTCTTTCCCGCCAAATTAGGTGGATTTGCAATTCCACACTAGGACCTTGAGCCCACATCTTACTCGCTGGGGCTGTTCCTTTTTGGATCAATCTATCCAAGAAGCCCCTCTTCTTGGCCAATCTAAGGGCCAACTTCTTCTCGACTTGTTCTCTGTTCCGCCTGGGACACTCTCATCCCAGAAAATGCCAGAACTTTCACCACCCACCATCCACCCACCCTACCACCCTGCTGTATACCCTACACTTCAGTTCTCGTTACCCGATCTTTCGTCCTTTCTCTACCCTTCCCTACAGGCATATGAGGACATAGCATTGTTTGGCATGGGGGGGTGGACAGGCATCCATAGGATCTGGGTATTTTATGGTATCATGCAGTTTCCACCTATTTTTAAATATGCAAGAAAAAGAAAAAGAAAAAAAATATATATATATATATATATATAAATAAATGGTGTTTAGTAATGATCTGAAAGCTGAAACAAAAATACAATAAGTGTTTATGGATATTCAACCTCTGTTTTGAAGACTTTCCAAGCCACAGAAGCTTGATTCGCTCAGGCTCGGCTTAATTCATTTGAGCATTGACAAAATAGATTGGAGTCTCTCCTAACTAAGGACGTATTCTTGTACCTGAGACACCAGTATAGGATCCGTTGGTTTGCTTTTACTTGAGAGCTTAAGTAAACTTGGTTCACACTACACATATCAGGAAAGACCAGGTGAACATAAGATCCAACCCTAGTGTTCATTAGGGAAGGTGGAGTCCTTACCTGTGCACGCAGGTAGACTTTTTATCCTAGGCTTTAGTCTTGTGTTTAGGAGAGATCTTTCCAGCAAAAAAAGAAACTCTCCCACCAAAAAGAAAAGTGTGCTCCTCCAAATAATGTTGTAAGAGATATACTGACACGTGTTTCAAAAAACAAAAAATGTTGCAAATAAGTCAGTATGTCTCACAAATGTTTGCAAAGTCTTCACCCTACAAGCAGTTCTTCAGGGCAGGTTACAAATACCTTATTTTCTTTTGAGCCACAAAAATCAAAAAATGGGAGTTGAGTTTTTTATCATCTTCTTAAGGGTCAATCTGAAAGCACGAGCTGAAACTGGGACCAACCTGTACTTAAAGATTCGTGAAACCCTGGGCTTGAATCTTAAAGTTCATTTGGTTAGTCTTGATCCTTCACTAAGCACAAGACATAACCTCTTGAGCTCTCGAGTACGGCAAAAAACCTCCTGGGTCCTGGAAATCGTACTTAAGGTTTAAATATCAAGAGTCCTGGTTAGTCGAGAGATGATCAATGTCATGTGAGGCTTAAAGTATTGGTAGTCTTCTCTACAATTGGTTCTCACAGTATCCAACAGTAAACACACCTATATTGCCTCGGAAGAAAATCTTCAGCTTAAGATGATTTCTAAATACTACAAAAAAAATGTTTTGTTAGGGACTAGCAAAAGATATGCATGGGGGTATGATTGCACCGCAAAAATACACCTGCAATAGTGCCTTCTTGCGCTATTTCCTAGCATTACCTATGCATATTAGGATTCCATAGTTGCATTGTAAAAATACATGCATGCATGCATTTAATTGAGAGGAGAGGAGAATGAAATAAATTGGCCTCGTGATTACATTTTTCCTCAAGTGCTTCCTCACAAATTTCCATCTCCATTTTTATTTCTTTTTGATTTTTAAATCTTTCTTCCCGCGGCTGCATGGAGCATCGACTTCTTCTCTTCACGCCATGTCCTGCTTCACCTCTCCCTGCAGAGGCAGCTGACCACTCCCTGCCGAGGCCAAGCATGAGCCATGCACAGCCAGGGCATGGCCATGCATGGCTTTGGTCTTCTATTTAAAGCCATAGCTTCTCCTTCAGAAAAGAAGCCCAGTCCCAGCCAAGAGAAAAAACCACCTGCAGAACTTCTCCTTCCAGGCCGTCCTCTCCTCCCTCTCCCTCCATACGTCGACCCTCCTCCTCCGAGGAGACACCCGGCAGGTAGGAGCCCTTACTGTGGTGCACACCACCATAGTGAGACCACCACCTCCCAGCTCTTCAAAGAGCTGGTGGGCGTGGTGGCTCTTTCTAGTTTTTTTTTTTTCTGCTTGAAGACCTTCAGCCATTGCCGCAAGCTTCAAGGTCAGAAGCTCAGCGGCAAGGCAGCAGCAGCAGCAGCCGCCCCACTCCTTTCCACGCAAGCCTGTAGGCCGCCTTCACCTTTCCTCACGCACCTGCAGGCACCTCCACCTTCGCTTCTTCACTCTGTAGCACGCTCTCTCCCACCCGCAGCCGGCCGACACGCGTCACTGCAGTGGCCGGCCAACCCTCACCACACACCCCAGCAGTACCCGCGTCGCCCTCGCCCTCCACCGCGTACACCAGCACGCGCTCTGTCACAACCTTTCACTTGCAAGCTAGTAGCCGAAGCCACTCCGCCGCACGTGCCGAGCCGTCCGCACTCACACAACCACCCGTACCCGGTTGCGCATCGTGCACGACCACTGTAGCCACTGTTCATGCGAGTCTGCGCGACACTGTGGCTACAGTGGGGTGACCGGAAAGCTTCTCACTTTACCGGTCACCCGGCGCGCCGCAACCGACCGCAGCCCTCACGCGTGTCTCCGCCCGCGTTGCTCGCACTCGCCCGCGCGTTTGCCAGCCTGCCCCACTCGCCCGCATGCGTCTGCGTCACTAACTTCACTCGCTCGCATACTCCTCTTCGCGCAGCGCTGTGCGCAGCGGGTTCCTCTCCGCTCCCCACTCCCGCGCGCTCCTCTCTGCACAGACGCACCTGCATGTGCGTGTGTGGAAGCTCCAGATGATGCCGCTGGTCTTCAGATGCCTTAAAACCTTCGGCCTTCACTCCAGAAGCGCGCGGCTGCCATCTCTCCTACCTTCTCTCTCCCGCTCTCTCTCTCTCTCTCACTCTCTCTCACAACACTCATATCACTCTCTACACCGACGCTCACACACACCTACACTAACATTTCCACACAAACACACACCTATACTTTATTGTATACATATATATATATACGTATACTTATATATTGATATACATATATATATACGTATATTTATATACATATATATATATACATACATATATATACATATACTTATATCTATATTTATAGTAGTATTAGTATGCTTATATACATATATACATATATCTATATACTTATCTATATATATATATATATATACATATATACATCTATATAGTTATATATATATATACATATATTTATATACTTGTACATACACATATATACATATATCTATACACACATATATATATATAAATATACATATATCCATATATATATTACCTATATAACTAAGTATAGATACATATATACACACCTACTTATATTTACATACGTATATACATATATATATCTATATAACTATATATACATATAAACATATATATACATATCTAGATACATATACCTATATACATATATTATTATATACATACATACATATATTACTATATACTTATACATACATATATATATACCTCTATATAGTTATATATACATACACATATATATATGTATACATATACACTTATATATATACATATATATCTACATATATATATACCTATATATCACCATATATATATATATATATATATATATAGATATGGATATATTTACATACATATATATATCTATTTTCACCTTATTTACCAAACGTGGTATCGCGGGAATATCTGCATCAGTTGCTGATATTCCCCGATACACGCGTACAAAAAGCATGGTCACATACATCTTCCACCATCCATCCCACACTCCACACGGCACCTAGTACTGTTGGTTGCATCTTTCTAGACGATGACCGACTCGACAATGTGCTACACTGCATCTCCGCCTCCACCCCCACCCCTTTATATACATAATATATACCTATATATATTACTTTATTTCTGCTTCGCTTGCCTATTAGTAAAAAGATAAAAAATATATATATAAAAGAGAAAAGATAATCTTTGACTTGCAGGTACTCCATCCTGCGAATAGCAAGACCCATTTTGGAACCTTGTTTTGGCTCAAAGCCAAGAACCCAATTTTGAGGGTGTGCCTCAAGGACAAAGATTTCCAAAAAAAAATCTAAATAAGAAAAACACCAAAAACACAATAAACGAAAGGAAGAGACTCATTGTAGGAAAGGTGTAGAAACTCGACTTGTAACCCCACTTCCCTGAGTTCGACCCTGGGCCTAAAAGTGACAAGATAAAATCAAGTAGGCCAGGTAAAAAAATTTTGTAAAGAGATGGTTAGGTCCAATTTAGGTTAACCACTATACACACTTCAATGATAAAATCATCATATTAACAACCTATTCAGGTCCGACGCTAGAGCCCAACGAACAAGTCTGGCTTTTCAATTCCAGACTTAAGCTTTTTCCTGGGAAATTAAAATCTCGTTGAGATGGGCCTTACATAATCACTACAGTATTTCCGCATGGAGTCGTGGAGATTAAGAGCCCTTCCTCTTCAGGAACTCCCTTTATCATCAACGACCAACGATTAAAACCATACATTACTTTGGATGGCCATCTGGTTGATGAGGTCACTCTTAAGGAGCCTTTGCTCCTGTCATTCTCCGCCTCAGGTAATATCTTCCTTTAACTGTTTTGTTCCCAATGAGCACACTATTTGAACCAGGCATGGGGGAGAGGACCTGAGGCATCTTTTTATAGCATGTCTACATTTTGCATTCAAAAAAAAAAATTTGTATTATTGAGCTTAACTAGCTGGGCCCTGCATTCCTAAGCATACCAGAACTTTAGGTTAGACTAAGTTGATTCTAGGTGTCGAACTTTAGAAGCTAAGTAAGCTACTAGCTTTAGACCTTTAGGGTCCTTTGTGGACTAAAAAACTTAAGTAGGAGTTAAGTTGCGGACCATTCCTCAAGAGGTTGAGGAAGGAAAGCTAGGGATTGAGTTAAAGGATGGGTAGTACCTGGAGTCTTGTTCTACCTTTTGGTTTATGGGTCCTCGTAACCTAAGCATCCACATGTCACACACACTTGGTCATGTGTAAATAGTGACCACCCTAATTCATTTCTTAAAGAAAAGTTGGTTCTCTTAGTTTTGACCTAGGAGAAGCTTGAAAATACAATTTGATTGGAAGAGTTCCTACCATAGGAGAGGTGGAGTATATACTCACCTTGAGGATACAATGATAATATGTCACCTCCTCGATGCTTGTCTCTTAGGATATCCATCCTACTAGGGGCATGTAAGCACATTGTGCGATTTAGGTACCATGGGCGACCCTATCTCGAAGTACTGATTGCCACAGGACTGAATTCGCTTAAGAAATCCATGGGCGATACTATCTTGAAGTGTCGATTACCAGGAGTTATTGGGGTCACTATGGGCGATGCTATCTCGAAGCATTGAAAGCCAAGCACCCTTCGAGGTTCGATGATGGGAACAATGAATCCGACACAGACTGTGTTGATGGCTGATCCAAGGTTAAACTTAGAGGAATCAAACAAAAATATATGACAAAAGAGAAAAAAACTTTCTTTTAAGGTTGGCAATCATACCAACCTCAAATAACTCAGACCAAAGCACATGCATGGATGCTTTAATCTCTGGGACAAATAAACCCTAGGGTAGAGTTAGAAATCAGGGAAATATGTGCCTACAACTCGTCTTTAGCCGACCTAGCCTGTAGCTTAGCAACTACTTGGGAACCTTAGGCCTAAAATATGAACTCAACATGTTTCTAAAGGAAGACTGATTGGGTTGGTGATTGCACCGAAAAAATACACCTGCAATTGCGCCATCCTGTGCTATTTCCTAGCATTACTAGTGCATATTAGGTATCCATAGTTGCATTTGTAAAAATACATGCATGCATGCATTAAATTGAGAGGGGAGGAGAGTGAATAAAATGGCCTTTTAATTTACATTTTCTTCAAGTGCTACCTTGCAAAATTTCCATCTTTATTTCTATTTCTATTTGATTTTGAATTTCTCCGTGCGACTGCAAGGAATGGCTTCTTCTTCTTCGTGCCATGTCCTGCTCAGCATTGCCCTGCACAGCCGCATGCCCTGCCAAGCCATGCATTGCCGCATGCACAACCAGGGCATGGCTGTGCATGCCTTCTTCCTCTATAAAAAGGGCACAGCTTCTTCTTTGAAAAGGGAGCCTGGTCCAAGCCAAAAAAAACACCACAGCACCTTCCTTCCTCCTTCTAGGCCGTCTCCTCCCCTCTCCCTCCATACGCAGCCTCTCCTCCTCTGAGGAGCCATGCTGCGGGCAGGAGCACCTCACAGTGGTGCACAACCACCACTGTGAGTCCACCACCGCCCAGCTCATTAGAGAGCCAGTGGGCATGGTGGTTCTTTCTCTATTTCAACGTTCAAGCCAACCTCGCCATTGCCACAAAGCTTCAAGCTTTGAAGCTCAACCGGCCACCGCATGCCCCTGCAACTGCCGGCCAAGCTCCACCGCGCATGCCAGCAAGGCACCCGCAGGCCACTGCATGCCCTGTCACGCTCCTTCGCTCGCCGCACAGCCCTCTCCGCGCGCTCTGTCGCGAAGTCCCGCCCACAGCTCAACCGGCGTAGCCACTTCCGCATGTGCGTCGAGCCGTCCACGCCTCGCACACTCATAGCACCGGGCGCACCCGGTCGCGCGGCTCACCCCGGCACTGTAGCCATTGTTCAAACGTTTCAGCGGGACACTATGGCTACAGTGCAGTGACCAGTAAGTTTCTCACTTAACCGGTCACCCGATGTGCCGCAAATGGCCCCAGCCTGCACCTGCGTCCAACCCTGTGCCCGCTCCAGCGCCCGCCCACGTGTCTGCGTGTGCCCGCATCTGCCAGCACCCGCCCGCTTCAGCGTCTGCGTCCGTGTCTCCCTTTGCCCGCACGTGCCCGCTTCAGCGCCCGCTCTTAACGTAGTGTCTCCAATGCGCTTTGTCGTGCTATCACTTCATTTACGCAGCAAAACGACGAATAATTTAATGAGGCATGGGAGAGATATAATGACCTCCTCAGGAAGTGTCTGCACTACGGTCTGCCTAAGTGGCATATAGCCCAGATTTTCTACTCTAGGCTAAATGAGACTTTGAAGCAGATTACAGACACTTCCTACGGAGAGAATTTTATGAATAAAGACGAGAATGGAGCATTCGAATTATTTGAAAATAAGAGTGAAAACTCAATGAACAATGCCTCCATTGTCGCCTTTAATCATACCAGCCTGCCTCGAAATGTCCATGAAGTTGACACGGGACTCTCCCATTCATCCACAGATCTTAGCTTATGGCATAGAAATTGGATGAAGTCTCAATCGTGCACAAGAAGCTGGACGAGCTTCTGGCCAACCCTGCCTGTTCTATGGCAAACACCCCCTCCTCACCACTTCGTCAGAATCCCAATTCTTCCTACACCAGGCTTATCCCGAGAAAACCCGTAAGACCTTCCTTACCAAGTGTCGTGTCGAGTGACTCGGTAAGTCATGTGGAACTGGCTTCTACGAGCCTGTATTTCGACACGGAGGACCAAGCCTCCATGTTCTAGGAAGCATATTTACATACGAACACGTCATCTGGCATAGAAAACGCTTGCGCCCTAGGGAACAATCCGTTCTCTGCCACTTATAACCCAGGGTGGCAAAATCATCCGAACTTCGCATGGTCCAACAACCCGCAGTGCCAAAACCCCACGGGTGGACCAATGTGACTGTCCACACCCATCATCCCAAGGGCCCAGTCTAATCCTATGGCAAATCTATCATCGGGTCATTGCGTACTGCAAACCGAACACGCATCAAGTCCTCCTGACACATTGATGCGAATGGTGACGGAAATGTCAAAGCACCATGAAGAAGACATGACCTCTCTTCAGCACTAATTGGCGCAGCAGAATGCTGAGATCAATCAACTATGCATGGTGACTCGATCTCAGGGCACTCTTCCCACCCAACCTGTTCCAAACCCGCGAAATTTCGTACCTCGTGGTCCTCAAACACAGGTGCGACCTTCTCAGGGGTAGGTTCATCAGATTCTGCAGGCTCCAAGCATTCCACCAGGATTTTAGGCTAATCCTGCTGCAGCACCTCACTCTTATGTCCCTATTGCAAACCCTCCTCCGCCGTATGATCCCACTAGACCCGCATCATCCAATGCAATCACTACGAGGAGCGGTAACCAGACCGTCGATCTGCCTCGACCTGATCCTGGCCCGTCTTCTTCATCGCCCTCTCATTCAGGATGCGCACCGCATTTTCGAGAGGATGATACACCCAAATTGGTGCCGGAATCAGTCCCACTCCCTAAGGCTCTACTGAGGGAGCCAAAAGGCAAGAAGAAAGATACGCAAGCCTTTGGTAACCTATGTAATTTGTTCAGGGATGTTGAAATCAAGGTACCCCTACTTGAGGCTATCGACCACATGGCTACTGTCGCCCGATTTTTCAAAGACTACACAACACCCAGGAGACAGTCAAAGAAAACTAAAAATCCGGTGGTTCTCTCTCCTCATGCGAGTTGTGCTATACTGTCAAACCTACCGCTGAAGCAGAAAGATCCGGGCACACCGCTTATTTCCTGTAGCATCCAAGGCTGCAATTTTAACCATGCCCTGCTTGATCTAGGATCTTCCATCAATCTTATACCGACCATCATGCTCGAAAAATTTTCCTTGGGAAATCTGAAGCCCACCCCTGTCACGTTACAGTTGGCAAATTATTCTGTCAAAATCCCAAAGGGTGTGGTGGAAGACGTGGTGGTTAGGGTCAACAGTCTCTACTTCCTGTTGACTTTCTTGTTTTAGAAATGGAAGTTCCTAGCTCACTTTCTGATTTTCCGATCATCCTTGGTTGTCCTTTCTTGGCCACAGCCCGCACCCATATCGACTGTGAGTCGGGCTGTATTGAGATTACTGTTGGATTTGAAAAGCTCAAGCTTAACATCTTCAAGGCAGCCAAGAACTTTGATTGCAATTGCATCGAGGATGACACGCCTGATGAGGACATGGCCATCAGCATGTGTATTGAACTAATTGGGGCATATTTTGACTACTGCGGATTACCTGTAAACATTGACGATTGCCTGGCCGACACATATTATGACGTTCCCCCATCCCTCCCTTGTCTCGTACCTTCTCCTTGCTAGACTTCTAATGAGGTTTTCTCCGCTTCCCGTACCTCGTGGTTTGAGTCATATCCGGTCTACTCACCGTCGATCCACACTCTTGAAGACCGGATTGCCCTTTCTTTCCCACCAAATCCAGCATATTTGCAACTCCACACTGGGACCTTGAGCCCATATACTTCTCACTAGGGCTATTCCTCTTTGGATCCATCTATCCAAGAAGCCCCTCTTCTTGGCCTATCTGAGGGCCAATTTCTTCCTCCTAACTTGTGCTCCGATCAGCCTGGGACACTCTCATCCCAAGAAATGCCAGACCTTTCACCATCCACCATCACTTTTCATGCCACTGTCACGATCACTTCACTTTTCACTTCACCACCCACCATCCACCCACCCTACCACCTAGCTGTATACCCTGCACCACAACTTTTGTTACCCGATCTTTCGTCCTTCCTCTACCCTACCCTGCATGCATATGAGGACATAGCATCGGTTGGCATCGGGGGGTGGATAGGCATCCATAGGATCTGGGTATTTTATGGTATCAAATAGTTTCCACCTATATATATATATAAAAAGAATGGTGTTTAGTAATGATCCGAAGGCTGAAACAAAAATACAATAAGTTTTTATGGATATTCAACCACTATTTTGAAGACTTTTCAGGCCACAGTAGCTTGATTCGCTCAGGCTTAGCTTAATTCACTTGAGCATTGACAACATAGATCAAAATCTCTCCTAACTAAGGACGTATTCTTGTACCTGAGACACCAGTACAGGATCCATTGGTTTGCTTCTACTTGAGAGCCTAAGTAATCTTGGTTCACACTACACATATCAAGAAAGACCAAGTGAACATAAGATCCAACCCTAGTGTTCATTAGGGAAGGTGGAATCCTTACCTGTGGACGCAGGTAGACTTTTTATCCCAGGCTTTAGTCTTGTGTTTAGGAAAGACTCTTTCCACCAAGAAGGAACTCTCCCACCAAAAAGAAAAGTGTGCTCCTTTAAATAATGTTGTAAGAGATATACTGACACGTGCTTCAAAAAAAAAAAAGTCAGTATATCTCACAAATGTCTATAAAATCTTCCTACAAAAAATTTCTTCAGGGCAAATACCCTATTTTCTTTGAGCCACAAATATCAGAAAATGGGAGTTAAGTCTTTCCGTCATCTTTTTAGGGGTCAATCCGAAGACATGAGCTGAAACTGGGACCAACCTTTACTTAAAAATTCGTGAAACCCTGGGCTTGAGTCTTAATGTTCATCTGGTCAGTCTTGATCCTTCACTATGCACAAGCCATAATCTCTTGAGCTCTCGAGTACGGTAAAAACCTCCTGGGTCTTGGAAATCGTACTTAAGGTTTAAATATCAAGAGTCCTAGTTAGTCGAGAGATGATCTATGTCATGTGAGACTTAAAGTACTGGTAGTCTTCTCTGTAATTGGTTCTCACAATATCCAACAATAAACACACCTTTATCGCCTCAGAAGAAAATATTCAGCTGAAGATCATTTCTAAATGCTGTTTTTCAAGGGACTAGCAAAGGATATGCATGGGGGTATGATTGCACCGCAAAAATACACCTGCAATTGTGCCATCTTGTGCTATTTCCTAGCATTACCAGTGCATATTAGGTATCCATAGTTGCATTTGTAGAAATACACGCATGCATGCATTTAATTGAGAGGGGAGGAGAGTGAATAAAATGGCCTTGTAATTTACATTTTCTTCAAGTGCTGCCTTGTAAAATTTCCATCTTTATTTTTATTTCTATTTGATTTTGAATTTCTCCACGCGGCTGCAATGAATGGCCTCTTCTTCTTCACGCCATGTCCCGCTCAGCATTGCCCTGCACAGCCGCATGCCCTGCCAAGCCATGCACAACCGCATGCACAGCCAGGGCATGGCTGTGCATGCCTTCTTCCTCTATGAAAAGGGCACGGCTTCTTCTTTGAAAGGGGAGCCTGGTTCAAGCCAGAAAAAACACCACAGCACCTTCCTTCCTCCTTCCAGGTCGTCTCCTCCCCTCTCCCTCCATACGCAGCCTCTCCTCCTCTGAGGAGCCACGCTATGGGCAGGAGCACTTCACAGTGGTGCACAACCACCACTGTGTGTCCACCACTGCCCAGCTCATCAGAGAGCCGGTGGGCGTGGTGGTTCTCTCTCTGTTTCAACATTCAAGCCAACCTCGCCATTGCCACAAAGCTTCAAGCTTTGAAGCTCAACTGGCCACCACACGCCCCTGCAGCATCTGGCCAAACTCCTCTGTGCACACCAGCAGGGCACCCGCACTCCACCGCGTGCCCTGTCGTGCTCCTTCGCCAGCGGCCCAGCCCTCTCCACGCACTCTGTTGCGCTCCTTCGCCCGCGGCCCAGCCCTCTCCGCGCACTCTGTCGCGATGTCTTGCCCGCAGCTCAGCTGGCGCAGCCTCTTCCGTGTGCGCGTCGAGCCGTCCACGCCTGCTGCACTCACAGCACCAGGCGCACCTGGTCATGCGGCTCGCCCTAGCACTGTAGCCACTGTTCACACGTTTCAGCGGAACACTGTGGCTATAGTGCGGTGACCGGTAAGTTTCTCACTTAACCGGTCACTTGACACGCCGCAACCGGCCCCGGCTTGCGCCTGCGTCCAGCCCCGCACCCGCTCTAGCGCCCACCCGTGCGTTTGCGTGCGCCTACATCTGCCAACGCCCGCCCGCTTCAGTGTCTGCGTCTGCGTCTACCTTTGCCCGCACCCACCCGCTTCAGCGGCCGCTCTTCATGCAGCGCTGTGCGCTGCGGCCTCTCTCCCTCGTGCTCACTCCCTCCCAGCATGCGCCTACGCGCAACGTGGTGCGCTGGTGCCATCAAACGATGCCCTGAGCGCGCGGACAACTTAACTCTCCCAGCCTTCACTCCAGCAATCTCTCTCTCTCTCTCTCACAGCACTCTCTCACTTCTCAGCAGACACATACACACACACTCTCACCTATACACTATTATATACTTATATATATACATATATATATATTTATATCTATATATATTTATATATATATATATATATATACTTATATCTATACATATAGTAGTGCCAATATAACTAAGTATTATTATACATATATATATATATATTTACATCTATATATATACCTATATAACTAAGTATAAGTATAGATACATATATATATAAATATACATACATATATACATATATATATCTATAAAACTATATATACATATATATATATATACATATCTATCTGCATATATCTATATACATATATTACTATATATATATATACCTACATATATATACATCTATATAGTTATATATACATACATATACATATATATATATATACATCTATACATATATCTATCTATACATATATTTCCATATCTATATATATACATCTATATATATATACATATATAACTACATGTAGACATATATATTTATAACCATATATACATATATAGATATATTTTCATATTACTTGCCATACGTTGTATCGTAGGAATATCTGCACCAGTTGCTGATATTCCCCGATACACACATACAGAAAGCTTGTTCGCACTCATCTTCCACCAATCCACCTTACACGCGACACTTCGTCCTGTTGGTTGCATCTTCCTAGACGACGACTGACTCGACACCATGCTACACGCCATCTCCACCTCCACCCCCACCCCTTTATGCATATATAATATATACCTATATATATACTATATTTACTTTATTTCTGCTTCTCTTTCCTGCCAATAAAAAGATAAAAAGAATATATAAAAGAGAAAAGATAATCCTTGACTTGTAGGTACTCAGTCTTGCGAATAGCAAGACCAATTTTGAAACCTAGATTTGGCTCAAAGCCAAGAACCTAATTTTGAGGGTGTGCCTCAAGGACATGAATTGTCAGAAAAAATCTAAATAGGAAAACACCAAAAGCATAATAAACGAATGGAAGAGATTCGTTATAGGAAAGGCGTAGAAACTTGACTTCTAACCCCACTTCCCTGAGTTCAACCCTGGGCCTAAAAGTGACCAAGATAAAATCAAGTAGGCCAGGTTAAAAATTTTGTAAACAGATGGTTAGGCTCGATTTAGGTTAATCACTATACGCATTTCAACGATCAAATTACCATATTAACACACCTATCTGAGTCTACACCAGTTGGCTAGTCTACTTGGAGTGCTAGGTTATTGCTTAGATTTGCTAGCGATTAGCAAAAACTAAGCATGAGGGTATTTGATTAGCCCATGTTTGTGGGTTATTTAAATATTTAAGTTCCTAAACATTAAGTTAATTCTAACATTTAGATAGCATACATTAGGATGTAAACAAATTAATTCTTATTTCTTAGCTTAAGTGCATAATTCTTGTGTGGCATCTATATCTAAATGCATTTAAAATTAACCTAGAATTGCATGCATTTGATTAGTTAATTAATTAGGTGCATTACATACATTGTGTTAATTAACATAGAAGTTAAGGAGTTATGTATAAATTATCCTAATTGTTTTATTCTTCTTCTTCCTCTCCATTTGAAGGTAACCGCTTCGCCTTCGCCTCCTTCTCCTGCGCATTCACTCTTCTAGCATTCACTCGACGGTGGATCTCCTCTTGCTTGTTTGAATTTCAAATCCTTGTACCCATAGCTACAAAGGCAGAGGAACGGCCGCCATTCAGAGGAGACCTCCATCCCCACTCCTCACCATGCAGAGAACTTGTTCTCATCCGCTCCACTACCATCGACCAACCGTGGCGGAGCTTCGCCACCATGGGTGTGCGGGGTGACAACCCACACCGCCATCGCAAAGCTCCATATTATAGATCACCTGCCCCAATGACCACCACTGCACACCTTCCCACTCACTTAGGACATCCCTACCTTTGTCAACACATCATGCCACCACCAGCATCGCCTGCATCCTCCTTCCTATGCATGGACAACAGGGTGTTCGTGCGTGCAGCAGTGCGCAACCTCCTGCGCATACCTCTTTGCTGCCTCCAGCCCGTGCGACCGCCCTCCAACTCCACCGCGACAGGCGCGTGCACACCCTCGCTGTGCTTCCTCGCCATTCTCGCCACACACATCACCCACAGCAGCAAGACCGTGCACACGTCCTCATAGCAACTCCTCGTAGCAACTTCGCCCATAGCAACAGCATCGTGAGTGCCCCGCTTGCTGCACCTCTGCCCTGCAGACGTAGCAGCGCATGTCCTCCAGCAGCTCTGCCCAAGCGTGTCTGCTCACTGCACCTCCGCCTGCACACACCTTCAGCGTGCACAGCAAGTAGCACGTACGTTCCCCCACACCTCTTCCCCTCCAGCCCACACGTCCTTCTCACTGCCTACACACATCTCCATCAACGCATGCCACCATCTCTGCAACTGTCTCATACAACCATCTCCGTTCCCTCCTCCCCACAGGCAGCAAACAAGGGTTGTAGCCGACACCCACTATCCATTCCTCCATGTTGCCACCATCTCCGGCCGCCATTCATCAAACCACCATCGCCATCGGAAGCAGCTCGGAGGTCTTATCCTTCACCGTGAATCTCGCCTCTAGCCACGGCCTACCGTGCACGCACGCTAAGCATGAAGGGAATCCCCTATTCCACTTTCAATTAATAATTACATTAGTTGCCATTGTGAGATTTTTATTAGTATTATATTGTCTCACATTGCAAAATATATCCTTCAGATGTGCGTAATTGTTATTTCAGCATTAGCTCGTGTTGTTTACTTAATCTGAAGGCAAATTTGGCTCGATTTCTTAACAAAATCAATAGTGAACATTCATTTTTGATATTAACGAGTTTAATTAGGTGATTGTTTCCCTATGGATACGGCCTGCTCTTCTATGAGTGGTTTAGTTTTTAATTATTTTGATAAGTCAATTTTCCACCACTTAGAAATACAATGACAAATCTTAATCATCATTTTTGAAAGCGAAAATCGACTCGTCAGCCAGCGGATCCATGCAAATGCCAGCACGAGCATGTGAGTTGGACCTACAGCGATGATAGAACTAGAGCATTAGCGATGTCTGTACTGTCGCTGTCGACCCATGCCTGATGTAGCCTCTTCTTCTCCACTATAAAAGGACCACTACTTCTCCCATTCTTCTTCATCTCTTTCTTTCTTTCCTTCACCACCTTCAAGCCTTTAGAGAGAGGTTATCCCAAGCCCGAAATGCTCCCCTAGAGTAGAAAAGAAAATTATTTTCCCACTTCTCAACCCCCTTCGTGGAGCATCCCGTAGCTGTCCTCTCACCACATTCGGGAAGTAGATCCTCGTCGTGACACCGTCTTGTCCTGCCCTTCGTTCTCCAGCTCTATTCTCCTTCATCCAGCCTCTTGTCACCTTCATCCAGGGTGTCATTAAAGTGAGTTGTCCTCCACGCGACCGTCGAGGGGGATTTTTCTCAACCCATTATATCTTTTTTTTGATTTCTAATGTAGTTTTCTGCTTTCTATCTGTAGCAAACTCTATTTCGATATATATATTGATGTTCTCTCACTCTCTAATTAGTTGTAGAGTAGATTAGTTACATAAATATTTCATTGATTTGATCTCTTGTCATAAAAAATACCAAAAAAATTACAAAAGATAAAAACAACAAAAACAAATAAAATCGAAATGCGGATTTCACAAACCAAACGTTCGCCTCTCCATGTCTGACTCGGGACACCCTTTGAGTTTCAATTATAAATTTATTTGATAATGATATTTTGCGACTACGATGACGGGTTCTCCAAAACCTTGATTTTACTTGCAAAAAATATGCTTATCATTTTGGCATCGTTGCTAGGGAGGCAACGCTCTTAGGTTTTTTCGCATTTTCCTCCTTAACTTTTTAGCTCACTTTGCTCCTTTCCTTCTGTGATTACAGGTACCCTTCCAAGGCAAGCCAAAGTGGAATAGATCGGTGTAAAGTGCAGTTAGAAGGTTATGTAATTGTATCCCCACCACCCACCCATTAGATTTCCATTCGAGCACCTAATAACTCAAACTCAAATCAACCTAGGTGCTTTCATAAACCCTTGGATAGCTCTGATTGTTTGATTGTCACTTCACCTCACCTCACCCCCTATATAAAAAAAAATTCTTATTATGGGACATAACTAAAATTTACACACCTCACACACCCACAAATTTCTCGACTTAAAGTGCACCTTTTGTGATTTAATCACTTAACTGGGATTTTGACCTGTGGACCCAGTACACTCAAAGTTAACCCACAGATAAGTGATTAAAAATATGAATAGGTTAAATATTTCCTAAATTAAGTGGTGCAACAGGCCAATTGACTAAGTTGTTTGGGCCACACCACTTAAGATAAAAGTGAATCATTGGTAGCTTGCCCCAAAGGGTTGATTTTTAGGGTTGAACCAGGCACTCCACACTATTTTTGAGTTTTAAAGGAATATACCATCACCTGTGATTTCAAATCTTGGAGTGTTCTCCTCAACTTGATTGAATACACCTAAACATTAAACCCCTAAAGGCTACTAAACAAGGTTAAACCCTAAAAGACACATCATCAAAACCTTGTTTGAAAACCATTGGTTGTGCACGCACACACATTGTAATTGATTATTAAGGGCACAAACCATCTAAAGGGCCCATCACAATCCAAGAGAACAATCATCTCAAGCCTAATTAAAACTGAGTAGACGTTGGCCTTAAGGATTAACTCACTCTTTGGGACTCCAATTGAGATTTTTTTTTATTAATCTGCTTCTATCGGCCCATCTGATGTCTAGTTAGGGGACTAGTGTTAAACGACCATGGTTGGGGGGTATCAAAGGAACTGGAGGCACAAGCCAAAGAAAGAACCTTCTTCCTAATCCCTCCCTCTAACTGGTTGGATTGACTGGATAAAAGTAGACCAAATCATTTTTTTATCTCAAATAGATTCTGAGAGTCTGTAGGTCATTAGGCTACCCACTTAAGGATAGGTTTGGTTGATTGTATTGGAGGGCACCTTTGTCTCTTTTGTTTTCCCTCCCACTTTACTATGTGTCCTTCCACATCCTACACAAATTTCCAATCCTGCTCTCCTACCACCACTTATCCCCAAGATGATTACTATCCTAACCCGACTTATGACTACACATCCACTAGTTAGGATAACTTTGATTAGGGATATGATTCCAGACCTCACTATCCAAGACCTAGCCCTGGACATCATGATTATGATTATTATCCTTCCCAAAGCTATATTGATTATAGATCTTCACCCTTTGATGAACAACCCAACATGATTTATAATGAAGGATATGATGATTATAACACCCACCCTCCCCTAGATGATGCTGAACATAGGTCACCACCTCTCTTTGAGCAACCCAAAATGACCTACTATCAAGGAGGAACCCAAGAACCTCATTTTCTTGACTCCCCTAGATTTAACCCAAACCCACCCAACCTTGAACTGAACCATTCAGTTCAAGTGAACCGAGTCCAAGATAGGGTGTTGGCCAATTTTAGGAATACCATATGATCTTTAGAAACCCAGCCAACACCCCACAGTGAAGAATTAGAGCCCCTGATTCAAATGATGGACGATTTGAATAGTTCGTTACTGGATTGGCTCCAAGATATTGAGGATAAGGGCTAGGGTGAGTTTTTACTTGGGAAATTCTAAAGATTGAGGATGAAATTCATGGTTTCCCTAGTCCAATCTTAGGTTTATTCTCAGGATGAACCCCCTTCAAGAGAGCCAATATCAGAACCAACTTAGGCACATGTCGGTGGTGACAATTTTTATGGGACTGGAGATGACCAGGTTGGTCTAGAGCAACCAATTGAGGATGACTCGATCTTCTCTCCTATGATCCTCGAGATAGGTGATGTAAACACATTTACACTACTTAAAATGTCTATTTATGCATGTTCTTAAGCATAGGATTGCATTTCATGATATAAATATTGCATAGCATGCATCATCTTGCATTTAGAGTAGTTTGAATAAAATAGAGGTTAATTGTCTCCTTTTATGTGCTTGGACAGGGCAAACATTTTATCGGGGCCTCGTATCAAAGATCCAACCATATGGATGTAAGCAGGGTGATGATTGGAGTTTAACAACTCCAAGATCGCCCTAATCAGACATCCGTAGCATCAGATTGTGACTGGGGAACCCTAGAAGATCAAGGGCCAGGATGGTGAAAATCCGCACTTCAGATGACAAATCCAACCGCACAGATGAATTCGGATCGACGATCGCAGCCCAAAGACGCAAAAATCAAGTCAATCCAACATCCGTGGCACCATCTACAACTTCCAGAAGATGGAGGGCCAAGATGGTGCCACGTGGCGCCATCTCGGTCGCCCAAACGGTCGCACGCATTCTACGAAGGTCCCGCACCCACTCGCTCTCCGCCATTGGATCTTGATCCAACGGTTGTGCTCAGCCACACTTAAAAGCGTCCGCTCGACCATCCGCGCCCCGTAGCGCAGCGGTCGAGCACGCTTACGCGACCAATGGCCGCGGGTTCGAGCCGCAGCAGAGGGCTGGAGGTGCGGGCGATTGGGCGTGGGTGGAGCGTCAGATGGAGATCGAACGGCCGCTGGCGCCCAATAGCGCCGACATGCGATTGGACGCGCAGCGTGGACGCGCGATCACACGTGGGCGGGCGCGTAGCGTAGTGGGCGAAGATGCATTTTAAGCCGTCCGATCTCGCGATCGGACGGCTGAGACTCAGCGTGTGTGCGATGGCGTTGAGCGCGCGGGCAGCTGAAGCGGCACGCGTGGGCACGGAAGCTACGCCCACGTCAGGGCTTTAGTGACGAATTTATCAGTCACTAAAGACCCCTCATTTATTGTTTTGAAGTTGTAATGTCCATTTTGCCCCTACTCCTTGCAACTATAAAAGGAGACCCCCTCCATACGAAATTATCATCCCTTCCTTCTCCTCTCTACCCCTCCAAAGCTCAAGAGAAGCTTGTCCCACACCCGGGATGCTTCTCACGAGATAAAGTCCAATTTTCGTTCCCCTTCGGAAGTGGATCCCGTGATGACGATGGCATGCTGCTTCGTTCCCATTCTTCTGCTTTGTCCTCCTTCATCCTGCTTCGTTCCCCTTCATCCAGGCGTCGTCCCGTCCAGCTCGTCCTCCAAGCAACCGTCGAGGAGGATTTCTCTCTCCCTATTCTTTTTACTGCTTTCTCATATAGATTTACTGCTTTCTAGTGTAGTTTTGTTCATCCTCCAAGGAATCGTCGAGGAGGACATTTCTCCCTCCATTCTTTTAATGCTTTCTAGAGTAAATTTATCGCTTTATAGAGTAATTGTTTTATGCTTTCTAGTTGTAATGAACAATCTCCTCAATGAAAAATTCCTTGTTTATTCTACATCTCATTTTGATTTCTCTGTGTAATATTCTCTCTCTCTTACTCTCTCTCTCTCTTCTATTTATTGTAAATAATTAGATAGTTTTAAATTGAATTATTCTGTGACAAATAAAAGAAACGCGTAGTTTTTAAATCAAACGTCCGCCTCCCTATGTTCGACCCGGAATTTTCATTTCGGTATAAATTTTATTTGTTGAACACGAATTCTTCGCTTTTGAACTACAACGACAGGTTTTCCAAAATCGAACACGTTAGCGTAGCGTTCGTAACGCCCAACATTTTGGCACCGTTGCCGGGGAGGCGACACTCTTTGGTTTCTCTTCGCGCTTTCTAACTTACAAATCATTTACCTCACTTTTCTCCTTTCTTATTGTGATCGCAGGTACTCTTTCGAGACAGGCAAAAGTGGTAGATCGGAGTAAGATGCTGTGGAAGGTTTTGTGAGTTATCCCCCACCCCCCACCCATTAGATTTCATTCCACCACATAATAATTCAAACATCAATCAACCTAGGTGTTTTTATAAACTCTAAGGTTAGATTGTTTGTTGTTTGACACCCATACTCACCCCAACCCCCATATTAAAAAAGAAGAAAAAAATTAAAAAAATCTCAAAGAGGTACACAACCTCATCTGATTTTCAAACTCAACCGGTAAACTGACCTCAGGAACCGGTACACACATTCAAACACATAATTGAGTAGAAATCAGATTAGGTAATCATTTATGTGCCTAATTAACTAGTGCATCAGGCCAATTGTTTGAGTTGATTGGGCCGCACCACTTCAAATAAAATAAACTCATCAAGTAGCTGCCAATTAGGTTCAACTCTTAGGGATTTACCAGGCACTCCACATTCTTTTTAAACTTTAAAGGCAAACATCTTCCTGTGCTTGCAAAACCTGGTGTGCCAACGAAACCTGTTTGAAAACACCTAAAGTTGAATCCTAAAAGCTACTAAGCAAGATTTGAACCTTAAAATTCACCACATCAAGAAAATAATCTTGCTTGAAAACCACTGGTTGTGCACGCACACACAAATCAATCAATCATTAAGGGCACAACCCATTTAAAGGGCCCATCACATTCCAAAGCACATTCAAACCTAGCCCTAAATAAAACAGAGTAGACGTTGGCCTTAAGGATTGAACTCGCTCTTCAGAACCCAAAACGAGATTATTTTCGATTAGTCTGTTTCTACTGTTAAATCTAATGTCTAGCTAGGGGAGCAGAGTCAAACAATCGCGGCTGGGGGGTACACTAGGAACCGGAGGCTTAAGCCGAAGGAAGAACCTTCTCCCCAGTCCCTCCTTCTAACTGGTTGGATTGAACAGACGGAAGCAGATCAAATCGTTCCGTTATCTCAAGACGGGTTTTGAGAGTCGGTCTTTAGGCTAACCCATTTAAGGACATGTTTGATTGTTTGTATTGCAGGGCACCTTTCTTCCTCCCGTGTCTCATGAATCCTTCCACATATTTCACGCATTCCCGCTCTTTCCCTCCTGTTGTGAATTATCCTCAACATGACGATTATCCCAACTCGTATTGTAATCAACCATCAATTAGTTGGGATAGTTCGGATTGGGGATACAATTCCAAACCTCCGTGTTTAGAGTCTAACCCTGAACACTTTCATTCTGATTTCTATCCTTCTCAGAGCTACATCGATTATAGATCGTCTTCCTTTCATGAACAACCTAATATGATCTACAATCAAGAAGGATACACCGATCCTTACCCATCCTCTAATTTCACTGCCTTTAGGTCATCAGCATTTTTTCAACAATCTGAAATGACCTATTATCAGGAAGGGTATAACGAATCTCAATTCGTTAATTCCCCTGCATTGAGCCCAAACCCGCCCAACCCTGAATCAACTCATTTGGTTCAGGTTAACTAGGTTCAAGATAAGGTTCTGGCTAACTTGAGGAATATCATTCAATCTTTAGAAGTTCAGCCAATACCTTGCATTGAGAGATTGGAGCCCCTAATTGAAATGATTGATGATTTAAATAAGTCTTTGTTGGATTGGCTCCAGGATGTTAAGGATAAGAACCCGGGTGAGTTTCTACTTAGGAAATTAGCGAAATTGAGGTTGAGATTCGTGGTTGCTTTGATTCAATCTTGCAATAATTCCCAGGATGAACCCTCTTCAGGAAAGCCAATGACAGAACCCGCTCAGGCACCAGTTGGGGGGGACACGTGTTACGAGGCTGACCAGATTGAATTAAAGCAACCAATTAAGGAAGATCTGATTTCTTCTCCTGAGATCCCTGAGCCGGGTTATGAGGAAATGTATGTCTCCTTGGAACAGAAAGTGACAACTAATTTTGGGACATACATTGATACGGATCCTGATGGTGAAGATTCAAGTTGCGAAGTCTCACGCGAGTTTTCTGAACACGATTTCTGTGAGACGATTGGGCCTGAGGAATCTAATAGATTATTTGATAGCCCAATAATTGAGGAAACTAATCTTAGGGCACACATTACGGATCCAGAATCGCATTTTCTGGAGGAATCAATTCAATGCCCTGATTATCATTTACACCCTGTTGAGCTTATTGATGATTCTAATTCTGAGATAATTAGACCCAAGTCAATTTTGATTCTGCCACATCATTTAAACTTGGAGATTTCAAACGGGGTGATAAATATACAAGAGGTCCTGGAATTTGATATGCTGAATAAGGAGGATAGGAGCTGGGAAGTTCTGATTTGGGAAGTTAATTTTGGAGGAAATGGAAGATTGGGTCGAAGGGTTCCTTTTAAGCTGAAACCATCAACTCAAAACCCTTACGACATTTGTTTTAGCACACATTCAACGATTATCCTTTTGAGCTTCAATTCTCTGTAACCTGACCTTTTGGTCTTGGGTTGCATCCTCATAAATTGCAGGCCCGACCCCGCTTGCATTCTGATTTTAGGTTTTGGGTAATTTTTATCCAGAACCTAAGATATTCTCGATTATGGGGTGTGGGCTTGCACGACAATCTGGTCCACATCTGTGGACCTCTTTTGATAGGTCAGAGGATTCTTCTATTTATTTTAATTCTGACCTGCACTTGTGAATTCTTCATTTCTTTTCTTTGTATAGGGTGCCTAGCTGAAGGCACTAAACTCAGCACATATATAGTTCTTTTCAATTTTTCATCTCGGAGCGGACCTGACATTCATGCAATTCAGGTGCTTTCTTCGCTTTTCCACCCTGTTTTATGTCTTTTTAATACAATGAGGACATTACATTAGATAGGCATGGGGGGGTGGATATTTATCTCTGAATTCATTCGTCAGCTGCGTAGATTTGTTTTCTTTTATTAAAACAAAAAAAAATCGAAATTAGGAAAGAGAATTTGGGTTTAAGAAAATTTTCAATCTTAGGAAATACTACATTAAGATCTGAACACAAAGACCCATCAGGTCTTTGGACATAATTAGCCTATGTATCCACTAAAATGTGGATTTTTCTTTAAGTCCTCACCATCTTAATTGTATTATAATTGGAATAAATAAGTTTGGGTGATAAGTACACGACTTATCAACCCGCCCTCTGATTTGAGGAAATTTTGAGTCTTAAGCATCTACACACTTTGCACTGACTCGTTCTTCAGCGATTTTAACGGGAATTGGGTAGCTAATGAACCTTCTAGGGTGATATGGCTGGCAAGTTATTGTGGGTAACAGCCCATAGGTAGGTTGTCAAGAGCCCAGTCACTGGACCTTTCTCTTTTTGCTGCCTTTAGGTAAATCTTAGACCAGGGAAGCCACCTACTTAAAAAAAAAAAAAAAAAAGAAAAGAAAAAAACATCAAAAAGAAAAGGAGAAAAGAACAAAAAGAAATAAGCCACACTTCCCCGCACGAGTATGGCTGGCAAGTTGTCGGTGGTAACAGCTCATCGACAGATTGTCCAGAACCCAGCTTAGTAAATGCACTAAAAATTCCCAAAACACTTAGGAAGAACCAGAGAAGTAGAATAAATCGGGGAGATATACACTGGATTCACCCTTGTGTTGACCCCGTAAAAAAAATAAAAGTAGGGAGAAAGCTACCGGTTGTAAAGATACACCTTTAGGCAGAATTCTTTTTGAGGTCACCTAGAGGCGTAGAAATCCGAAGTTCATTTTAATTACCGGTCAACAAGTCTATCACAATCACAATAAGATGCATAAAACTTAGGGTTCTCATCAAATCTTGGGTGAGTTGAATTACCGTAGAAAGCCACTCTTAAACTCTAAAATCTGGAAATCCAAAAAAATTAGAAAAGAGAAAAAGAGAAAAAGAAATTTTCCTTTTAATAAGGCGAGGGCTTGAGGTGGTCTGCATTTTGGCTGATACCTGAGCACTATTGTGTCTTTGAAAGTTCAGTTCCTAAGTAGACAATTTCTTAATGATTGAAAAATAACTCAAGTCCAAATAATCCAACCTGATTCTTTTTATAAATATCATATAGTTTTTGCTAGGGACTAGTAAAAGATAAACACATTTACACTACTTAAAATGTCTATTTATGCATGTTCTTAAGCATAGGATTGCATTTCATGATATAAATATTGCATAACATGCGTCATCTTGCATTTAGAGTAGTTTGAATAAAATGGAGTTTAATTGTCTCCTTTTATGTGCTTGCACAAGGCAAACATTTTATTACGGCCTCGGATCAAAGATCCAACCATATGGATGTAATCAGGGCAACGATTGGAGTTCAACAACTCCAAGATCGCCCTAATCAGACATCCGTAGTATCCGATAGTGACCGGGGAAACCTTGAAGATCAAGGGCCAGGATGGTGAAAATTCACACTTCAGATGACAAATCCGACTACACGGATGAATTCGGATCGACGATCGCAACCCAACGACACAAAAATCAAGTCAATCCGACATCCGTGGCACCATCTACAACTTCCAGAAGATGGGCGGCCAAGATGGCACCACATGGCGCCATCTCGACCGCCCAAACGGCCGCATGCATTCTATGAAGGCCCCACACCCACTCGCTCTCTGCCATTGGATCTTGATCCAACGGCTGTGGTCGGTCGCACCTAAAAGCGTCCACTCGACCATCCGCACCCCGTAGTGCAACGGTCGAGCGCGCTTACGTGATCAGCGGGCGCGGGTTCGAGCCGCAACAGAGGGTTGGAGGCGCGAGCGATTGGGTGCGGGTGGAGCGTCAGATGGAGATCGGATGGCCGCGTGCCCAATAGCGTCGACGTGCGATTGGACACGCAACATGGATGCGCGATCACACGCGGGCAGGCGCGCAGCGTAGCGGGCGAAGATGCGTTTTAAGCCGCCCGATCTCACGATCGGATGGCTGAGACTCAGCATGCGTGCGATGGCGTTGGACGCACGGGCAGCTGAAGCGGCGCACGTGGGCGCGGAAGCTACGCCCACGTCGGGGCTTTAGTGACGGATTTATCCGTCACTAAAGACCCCTCATTTATTATTTTGAAGTTGTAATGTCCATTTTGCCCCCACTCCATGCAACTATAAAAGGAGACCCCCTCCATACGAAATTCTCATCCCTTCCTTCTCCTCTCTACCCCACCAAAGCTCAAGAGAAGTTTGTCCCACACCCGGGATGCTTCACGCGAGATAAAGTCCAATTTTCGTTCCCCTTCGAAAGTGGATCCCGCAACGATGACGGCGTGCTGCTTCGTTCCTGTTCTTCTGCTTCGTCCTCCTTTGTCCTGCTTCGTTCCCCTTCGTCTAGGCGTCGTCCCGTCCGGCTCGTCCTCCAAGCAACCGTCGAGGAGGATTTCTCTCTCCTTATTCTTTTTACTTCTTTCTAATATAGATTTACTGCTTTCTAGTGTAGTTTTGTTCGTCCTTCAAGCAATCGTCGAGGAGGACATTTCTCCCTCCATTCTATTAATGCTTTCTAGAGTAATTGTTTTATGCTTTCTAGTTGTAATGAACAATCTCCTCAATAAAAAATTCTTTGTTTATTCTACATCTCATTTTGATTTCTCTGTGTAATATTCTCTTTCTCTCTTACTCTATCTCTCTCTTCTATTTATTGTAAATAATTAGATAGGTTTAAATTGAATTATTCTGTGACAAATAAAAGAAATGCGTAGTTTTTAAATCAAACGTCCGCCTCCGTGTGTTCGACCTGGAATTTTCATTTCGGTATAAATTTTATTTGTTGAACACGAATTCTTCGCTTTCGAAGTACAACGACAGGTTTTCCAAAACCGAACACGTTAGCGTAGCGTTCGAATATGTTCAACAATAGGAAGCAAAGAAAAATGTCTCCATGGACCAGGAAATGATAAATGATTTCGCGACATATATAAATGAGGATCAATAATTCTTTAATTATGAGAGTGAGGAATCACTTAGCGAAGTCTCACTTGAAGTTAAGGAAAATGATTTCAATGAGACAAATAGGCTCAAGAAGTGTTTATCATGCTTGATTGGGTTTTAAGAGTGTCATGTTGTACAACCGAAAAAGCGTTCAAAACAAATAATTTTATCACTTGAATTTAAAGTTTCAGGTCGAACACAGGGAGCAAATGGAATTCACACACTAAGCTCAATAATAAATGCAAATTGAACACATAATACTACTCAAAATCTAATAAAAAATATAAAGCATGAGTATATGGATAATAAGAATAAATGTAGCTAAAAACAATGGAGAGCTTATGAAGAATTGGACGTCTGATTATAAAATCAGATGTCTTAAAATTATGTGCTATAGTGCCTTTTCCTTCTTCTTTCTCTGCCTTCTTTCTCTGATTTCTCTTGCAATCTCTCTTCTTCTCTTTCTTATCTAGCCTCTCCCTTTCTTTCTCTGTCATTGGCTCCTTCTCTTTGTCTTCTCTT
Source organism: Thalassia testudinum (assembly GCA_037157565.1). Taxonomy (NCBI): domain Eukaryota; kingdom Viridiplantae; phylum Streptophyta; class Magnoliopsida; order Alismatales; family Hydrocharitaceae; genus Thalassia; species Thalassia testudinum. Next base: position 59,793,716 of record JAZHRO010000015.1, read on the forward strand.
TCCTATTCCTTCTCTATCTTCTTCTTCCTTCTTCTCTTTCTCTTCCTTCAACCTTTTCCTCTTCAGCTTTTGCCTTGAGAACCTCAGCTTCTTCCTTCTTCCTTCTCTTCCTTGGCTTCTTGTCTGACCCTTCTCCTTCCTTCTTCTTCTTCCTTCCTTCTTTATTTTTCCTCCCTTGGATTTAGCTAAGTGTGGAGCCAATCTTTCCACAGCAAAACCCTCCTTCCCCTGTGTAGCGTTCCTCTCTTCTCTCTTCTCTATTTTGGTTCGCTCTCACAGAGCCACATCTGGTTCGGGTAATCAGACGTAACGGAGACCCGGATCTAGGCTCACCGGCGTGGGTGGTGAGCGAGGAGTGAGTCGGTCGGATAAACGGGTCGTGGCCAGGTCCACGTGGGCAGTGCCGTGGACGAGGCCATGAGAGGGGGAGAGAGGAACCTCACCCCGTGAGTGGGAGGCGACAAGGCTAATGCAAAAATTCCTTTTATGCAGCTATGCTCACTCGTCTAGTTCTGAGGTGGGACTAAATGTCCCACCTCCCTTTCATGCACCGCAACAGAGATGTCTAGCTTAATTGGCGAGGCTGCTACAACCTTTGACTCTAATTGGCAACCTGGACACATTCGTGCCTCAAATCTGTACCTCTTGGAACTCGCACTTGGAGCAGTAGCACCTGGAGTGCATCAAGAAACTTTAAGCTTCTTTGTCCATGGCGATCGGTGTTGTGCGAACCTGAAATCATGAGCACGACCTTGCGGCCACGTTAAAATGGTTAGGGAGCTTCGCCAAGGCACGTCAAATGTGTAGCGGTGGTTGGCGTGGCACAGGGATGGTGGTGGTTGATTATGCAGCAATCATAGGTCTTAATTGACCTAGATTAAGCTAGGACTTAGCATAAGTTAGGGTTATTCATGCATGCATATGCATTATCTGCATCTTAACTGCTTTTCCTTAGCTATGCATAAAATAATGTTATAATGTGCTGATTGCAGGCAATAAGCTGATCAGGGGTTGGATCTAGAGTACGATCTGAAGCTGGATCAGGAATAACGGGAGTTGCAGCAGAGCTGGAGTAGAAGGCTTAGTTTAGATGTAGGAATAATAATGTAAGGGAGTTAAAGGTTTTCTATTCTATTAAGTAGAAATAAAGCAATAAAATGTGGAGAGCTTAGGTCCATCCTAGCCATAGGATAGCCTAGAGACCTCCCCAAGCCTTAGCCACCCTTAGATTAGGTCACAATACCCTAGGAAGCCCTAAAACCCTAGTTCCAACCCTTATCTGGGCATCCAGAAAAGTTATAGGATGTTCAGGACCCTTAGCCAACTCCCACACACCTTAAACCCACTTCTGCAGTGTTATTGGACGTCCAGACACTTTGTCAGACGTCCAATTTCTGCAGAATACCCAAAACAGAACCTTGATTTCCCCTTGACTCAAATTGGATGTCCAGAACTGAAGTCTGGAATTTTGATTTTTGAGTATAAGTCATCTGATCACATTATTGGATGTCTGGTACTGGTCTCCAGTCCCTATTTTGAGATTCAAGTCTTGATGTTGGATCTCTAGCTCCCTAGACCTAATCCCAACCACATAGGAACCTAAATTAAGGTGTCTTAACCCTAGTACAACACCTCTAGACCTACCTAAGGACCTAATTAGGTCCTCACCAAACCTAATTGACTTAGATCAAAGTCAATTACCTTCACCTAAGTCAATTGGACTCATTGAGTCCAATTGAGCTCAGATCTCAACCCACACAAGTTCAATTGGACTTGGTGAGAGTCTAGTTGACCTAAACCCAACCTAATTGAGTTATTTCACTCTCAATTACGTTCACACTCATTTAATTAAACTTAGGTTAAGTTTAATTGGATTTTCCCCTTGGCAATTAGGGTTTGTAACCGTAATTCAAGACATACACCTACCCAAACCCATTAGGACCTAACCCAAACCTTTTGGACACCTATAGCACGACCACACACACACACACACACACACACCCATTCACGCACACACACATCTCTAGAGTTCTCTAGAACTCTCTTGAATTGGCGCCACCTATTGGTTGCCAAATTTAGCAACCAAGAGGCATTCAAATTGAGATCCACATTTTTTGTATCTCAAAAACCACCTCTATCCTCGTGTGGCCGGACACTCTTGTACTCTCTCTAGAGAGTTCCACAACACTCTAGAGAGAAGCCCTTGAGTCTATAAAAAGACCCCATGGGCGGCCAAGTGGACCCATTCTCATCCCTTGGCTTCCATTGGCACTACTCACTCCATTGGCTCCATGCACACCCACCTTCACTTAGGTTAGCCACTTCACCTCCACGAGCTCACCACCATCATGGAGGACATCATGTCAGGATGCTGGATCAATCCTCCCTCTCTCCAAGGGTCGACCTAAGCTACATTGGCCGCCCCACATTCTCCTCCCAACCACTCCAAGGCAATCGGGGACCACCCTTGAATGACCTTTTATTATGCTAGATTTAGTTTATGCTCTTCGTAGTTTACTACTTTTTATTACTGCTTAATAGAGTAGTCTTTATTCTCCCCCAAAGATGCATGCAAAATCCCCCCATTGATTCTTGTATGCAGTTGCTTTCTGGTAGCTAGATTTAAATTCCAAGCATTTTTGTACAAGCTTTCCTATATAGTTTTTGTTGCAAACAACCCTCCCACTAAATGAATGAAAAATGCTTATATATATATATCTGTCTCCATGTTGTGAAATCACAATGCACTTATTGATTGCTATTATATTTGCGTGATTCAAGTTGCCTGTTTTTCAATTGTCTATCCATTCCGCAACAAGCATGTCATTTCTTGATAATATTGAAAATCTAATGGTAGACGCTTTCTCCGTGAGTAGTCACCACCTTACTAGAATCATGCACACAGAAACTCACATGTTCACCTTTGTGATTTACTTAATGCACGCGCACGTAATTCGAGCCCATAACAGAAGTGGTGAAATCTTAATTAGGAGATTGGAAACCGACGTGCATTTTTAAACAAGTAGAGCGGCAAAAGGATCGATTTCAAAAGTAAAACAAACGCCTCCCAGAGACGAACGATAGAGACTCAAAGTCTCGTTATTTTTACAAACATAATTTTTGGCAAACATTTTTTGTCCGACTATACTACGATTCAGACGACTTTCAAAACACGCGAAAACAGTTTTGTTAATGGTGGCGGATTTGGGGCACACTGTGGCCGTGTGAGTCGGTGTGTTTGGTGGGATGTTAGGGCAGTTAATGGAGTCAATGAAGTGGTGGGAGATGATCAGTGAGTCAAGGAGGAGGTCGTAGGTGGTTGGTGAGGTGGATGAAGGTGTGGAGCGATGGGGGCACCTCGCTAGAGGTGGAGAAGGTGATTGTGATCGATGGCGTCGAGAGGTGTTTCTGAGAAATAAAGAGGGGAAATGGGAGTAGAAGAGAGAGGGAAGCTAACAAACCTAATCTAAGGACAAAGGGGACAGGGGAGGCATCTAGGCTAGTACAGCCGACGTCGGAGACGAAGATCTCCGCAGATGAGGCAGCGAAGAAGATGAGGGCAAAGGAGGCATTAGGGCTGGTATGGCAGACGCGAACGATTGAGAGGAAGATAACCCAACCACTGGTATTGCGGTTGGGCAATGAGAGACAGAGGGAGGTGCCGCTAGAGCTTGCGGAGGTGTTGTGGCTGGCGAGGAGAGAAGAATGTGAGGTGGACCGGCCGAATTCAAAGCTGAGGAGATGCGGCTGGATCAGGGGCTGCTTAAATATGCTTCTAGGGATGAATTTGTGCTTGGAAGCTCAAAGTATGTCCGTAGAAGTTGGAAGCTTCAAAAAGACCCAAATGTCTTATGCGTTCACATGAGAGATTGGGTACAAATTAGGGCTTTGTGATGGGTTCATACTAAAGGAGATTACTCAGAGAATCTCCCTTCCAATTTTGGGAGGGATTCTTTGAGCAATTAAGGAGGAATCACCTTCTAAAGTTCGCCGGAGTAGGATTCCCTCTACTATAATGGCAGAGGTACCTATTTGCAAGGACGATGAAGAAGCTAGGAGGCAAATGCAAGGGTTTTCAAAATATAGGGGCAGAAATGTAATCTAGTTGAACTTATTTGCAAAGTGGGTCAAGATGAGTTTCTCTTCCAAATTTTGGTACAAACCTAATTTGGACCTAAGGAATCCAATGTTGAAGTTGGATTTTGGGTTTGACCATGTTTGACTAGGTAATTTATGGAAAAACCCAATTTAGGGAAAATATCTAGCTGAAACCCCATTCTAGGTAAAAATAGGTTCCAATGGCCAAATTGAAAGTTCTAAACCCTAGAGAATATTTTTCTATAATTTTTAGAAGGTTTAGGTGAATTTTATCCTGACCAGAACCATGGTTAATTAAGTGAGTCTATTTCAGGGTTACATGAAGTCATTTAATTCCTAGAACTCACACAAACCCTTTTCTATCTGAACCAACCTACTTTTTATCTTGTTAAGACCTTTTGACCTTTGTTTAGCCCTTGAGAAACCTATTGTTGTACTGCAATTGTAAAATTATAGCTTTACCCCATGTTTCTTAGTTTTGTCTCAGAATGGTTATTCAGTGAATTAGGACCTTCAGTTGGTTATGTAGGAGCTCTTGTTCTCTTTTTTGGGTCAAAATGAGCTAGTTAGGGCTCATGATGGTGTTCCCATCAAGGAGCATCATGAATTATTTGATTGCCTGATAATTGAAGATTGTGATCCAGTTGGGGTTAACTTGGAGGATCCGAATCTTGATTTACTAGAAGATTCAATTAGTAGCCCTATTCCTCAACCACACCCCAAAGAGCTGAATGATGATATTTTTGAAATCATTGTACTCAAGCCAATCCTGATTAAGCCACAATTATTTAACTTGGAAATTTTAGATGGGGTATATAATGATCTGGAGGTCCCAAAAATCCTGATTTTTGTGGGGAGAAATTTGGAAATGAAAATCTGGGAGGCTAATTCTGAAGTGAAGTACAATTTTGGATCTAAGGGTTCCTATTGACCTGAAACCACCAGCCTTTTACCAGGACCCTTATGATATCTTTAAGGTACAACCCAAGTACGAAACAATTTACTATCTTTTTGAGCTAAACTTGAAGTGGACATCTAAACCTATTGAACCAGATCTACCCAATATCCGACACTTTAGACTTGGGTTGCACACCACAAAATCGTAGGCTCAGCCCTGCAAGCACAACAATCTTCAATTCTAGGTGATTTTCATCTAGAACCTTAGAACTACTCAACCTTGGGGCATGGGTCTGCACCACAACTTGGTCTACATCTATGGACATCTTCTGCTGGAGGGTTTGAGGAATAGTCTTTTGATTTTGATCTTAACCCACACTTGCGAATTCTCAATTCCTTCCTTATTTGCATATTATGCCTAGCTAATGGAAATAAACTTAGCACGTGTTTATGCTCCACTTCTCTATGAAGCCAACCAAATTTTCATGAAATTCAGGTGATATTTTATTTATTTTTACTTTTTCATGTCTTTATTTTTATAATGAGGACATTACATCATTTAGGCATGGGGGGGTGGACACTTAACCTGAAAATATTTTGTTAGCTTCGTGGAATTTCTTTTATTTTCTAAAAAATAGTTAAAAAATTCAAAAAAGTCAAAAAAAAATTTAGAATTAGGAGAAGAGAACTTAGGCATTAGGAGTTATTAACTTTAGGAAATAATATGATAGACCTGAACACTTAGACTCTTTAGGTATTCAGACTTAATCAACCTGGGTGTCCACTAAAATGTGGACTTGGTCTCGAGTCCTCAACAAGTTAATTTTGTTTTAATTTGGCTAATAAATTGGGGTGAGAAGTACACGATTTATCAACCCACCCTTTGATTTAAGGGGACTCTAAGTCTAAAGCATCTACATACTATTTGCACTGACTCACTTTTCAACGATTTTTATGAAAATTATGTAAGTAATGAACTTTCTAGGGTAGTATGGCTGGCAAGTTGTCATGGGTAACAGCCCATCCGTCAGTTGTCCAAAGCCCAGCTACATGACCAAACTCTTTTTACTGCCTTTAGGTAAATTTTAGATCAGAGAAGCCACCTACTCAAAAAAAGAAATATATATATACTAAAAAAGAAAAAAATAGAAAAAATATATATAGAAAAAGGAGAAAAATAAATAAAGCCACACTTCACCGCACGAGTATGGCTAGCAAGTTGTCGTGGTTAACAGCCCATTGGCTGTTTGTCCAGAGCTCAAGTCACAAAAAATGCACAAATAATTCCCAAACACTTTGGGAAGAGGCAGGGAAATGGAATAAATTGAGGAGATATGAAAAGCAACTAGCATTTGGTGGAGCCCAAACTTGGAGATGACCTTGAGTTTAGCTTCTGGATTGAGCAATGGTCATCGCTGGGTATTCTGAAAGACACCTATCCAAGGGCATACTCGGCTACAGTAGACAAAGCAGCTTCAGTCAGCAGCTTGTGGTTTGGAACTAGTGACTGCTGGACTTTGGACCAATCTGAAACTAGCAGAGAGGGCACTCGGCTATGGGATGAAAGGCAAAACGTGATCTCAGCTTTGCAGAACTTCAGTCCAAGGCTTGGCGTGGAGGACACATATATTTGGAATGGCAAGTACACTACCTAGTAGGCATATGAAGAAATAATCAGATCCAGCAAGAGTATGGAAAGGGACCTTGTCAACAAGAATATATGGCTATTCAAGATCCCACTCAAAGTATAAATTTTTTTATGGTTGTGCAGGAGAGAAGGTTTGACCATGAGAGATCTCAGACATAAAAGAATGGGAGCAACATTAAATGAATGCTATCTATGCGGGTTGCACACTGATAGCTTATCCCACATATTCTCTTCATGCCTGGTCATGGATATGATATGGAGAAAAATATGTCAGGAACCTTTACCGGCATGGGAGTCCCTATGGTAGAGGTTTGCAACACCTGGAAGACCACACTTTGGGCTAACCTAGACTTAATCAAGTCTAGTTAGCCGGTGAGCTTGGTCACCATGTGGGCCACTCACCACAAACCCCACTGAAGAAAATGGGTTTAAATTAATTTTAAAACATGAAATCAACCCGAGTTCGTTGTCATACGACTAGGTGTTTTTAACCTCTCTTGCCAAACCTAGTGACTAAGTCTATGGGGCAGTGTCAAACGACCGTGGCTCGGGGGTTAACGAAACCAGAGGTGTAAGCCAAAGGAAGAACCTTCCACTTAGTCCCCTCGTAACTAGACTGGCTGGGTTAACTTGAGAGGCGGGAATCACTTTCAGTCGGTTGAACGACGAACTTTTCTTCAGGAATTCAAACTTCTAGCGAAAAATCTGGTCACCTAATCCATAAGGACCATTTGATTGATAGGGCCTTAGCCTTGTCCTGCTTGGTTACACCAACCCCGGGGTTGGGTGGTGTATGCAAGGAAGGAGGTCACTTCAACCTCACTTGGTTGGACCTTGGGAGCCACTCCCAAGGAGGTGAGTCACCTCACCCGGACCATCTTCTCCCCCCACTTCTACTCCCAAAGCCGCCATGGCAAATCCTGGACCTGGACCTAGACCTTGACCAAGTCAGGATATCGAGAATCTGCACCCAATTGCTCATCTGGAAGCCTGGGTTGCCGAATCCGAGGAGCGGCATCAACAGAGCATGGATCGCATCTTGACGACACTTGACAGGATGCAGCACCCGCCGCGAGGAGAACAACTGGGCGATTTCTACGACCCAGCTGCACAAATCGTCGCACCTCTAGTCAGAATTCCCACAGGCGGAGACACATTTGAGCTCAAGCCCAACATGATTGGGTTGATCAGCACTCATTTCTATGGGAACTCAAGCGAAGATTTGTTCCAACACCTTGAGGACCTGTGTCGACTCGCTGAAACGATTCGACCCAGGAATATTGATCTCGGGATTGTTTTAATGAAGTTTTTCCCATTCTCTATGAGGGACAAAGCTTCATACTGGTTCAAGACTATTGGGAAGCCAATTGGAACCTGGCTGGAATTACGACGTGAATTCCTGTAAAAGTTCTTCCTAATCAGTCGAACAAATGCAATGCGGCGCACAATCATGACTTTCTCCCAAGGAGCTTGGGAGAAGTTACATGAAGCATGGGACAGATTTCATGACCTTCTCCGATAATGCCCGCATCATGGTATACCCAGATGGCACTTAGCTCAGATTTTCTACCATGGGCTGGATGACACACATCGGTATCTGGCCGATGCATTTAGCGGCGGGAATTTCCTCGCAAAAGACGAGAACAACGCATTTGAGCTGTTCAAATCATTAGCAGAGAACTCGATGAATGCCGCATCTATGAACCAGTTCCAGTGGCCTAGTCAGTAGTAGGTTGGTGTCCATGAGGCTCACACCGAGTCTATTCGAGCCGACATGGATATCATCGTCAAGCAGCTAGATAGAATAAACTTAATCGAGAAGAAGATTGACCAGATTAGTCAGGGTCAATCTGACTCGAGCTCTGCAACCTCAAGACCCTCCTATGCACCCCGAGCCCCTCTTGCTCGAGTTAATCTACTCACTCGGGATACATCTTCTCCGTATTTATGAGATCCTGCATATCAGGATCCTGTAAATAATCCAGATTTGGCACCTTAAGACCCGGGTTACGTCTTCACGGATATACGTCTCAGACATCTTTGGCCTATGAGGACATCAATGCTATCCAAGGATATGGGCGTAATAACATGTATTCAGAGACGTATAACCCTGGTTGGTGCCAGCATCCAAACTTCTCCTGGTCTGGTAATTCACAGAGACCACATCAAGATCCACACTACCAGACCAGGCAATACAGGAATGCGCAAAACACGTACCCTAGGTAGTAGCCATTCCCGTCTCAACAATAGCAACCCCACTCTTCATACCAGCCGCTGCACCAAGTTGCCAACCACCCTCCAAAGCGGGCTGACCCTTTGGAGGCATTGAAAGAGGAGCTGCAAGAATTAATGAGGAAATCAACAGAACATAGCTTGCAGATTATGAAGGCGATGGCTGATCAAATACAAACCATACAGAACACGTAGAACCAACTGTTGCAGGAGCATCGAACTCAGGGAGCCCTGCCCTCCCAACCCATTCCGAATCCTCGATATGTGCAGAACTAGGGCACCCCGCCTAAGTATCAGGCACTGCAGGGATAGGCACACGCCATACTACAAGCGTCTCCTGCACCACCAAGTTATGTGCAAGGCCAGCTGCCTTTAAAGAACCCCACGTATTCTGCCCCTTCCGCTCCACCACCACCTCATAGACAGCAAGCTGATGCACATGCTGTCTCTTTGAGGAGCGGAAGGAAGACATTCGACCCACCACATAGGTAGGCGGATCCTGATTTTTCCCACCCTTCGCTGCAAGTGGGTTTGACTCCAACATCTCAAGAGCCACCTACGGTAGATAAGGGTAAGAGGCCACTTAACCCTGAGATTCCCGTCCCTTTTCCTGAGGCTCTGACACGAAATGTAGTACAGAAAAGGGACATGTGGAATTTTGAGGATCTGAAATCGACGTTTAAGGAAGTACATATTCAGGTCCCCCTCCTCGAGGCAATTGATCACATTCTCGCTGTCGCTAGGTTCTTCAAGGACTATTGTACCCCAAAGCGACAGTCGAGAATTGGATGAACGGCGGTACTGTAGAAAGAGGCTAGCACCATGATTCTAGCTGACTTACCACCGAAGAAGAAAGACCATGGTACCACACTCTTATCCTGCTTCTTGCAGGATTCTCCATTTGATCGGGCCCTTCTAGATATGGGTTTGTCCATCAACATAACTCCCGCTGTCGTATTTGATTGATTTCGATTTGGAGAGTTGAAGCCCACCTCGGTCACGATTCAGCTGGCTTACAGATCAGTCAAAACACTGAGGGGGGTGGTTGAGAACGTGATCGTGAAAGTCCACAGGTTCTGCTTTCCTGCAGATTTTTTCATTCTCAATATGGAAGTTCCTCCTAATCTCTAAGATGCACAGATTATTTTGGGTCGCCCATTTCTGGCGACAGCCCGAGCGAACTTTGATTGTGCATCCAGGTATATGGAGATCGCCCTAGGCAATGAGAGACTTTGACTTGACATATTTAGGGTAGCAAAGAACTTCGACTATGATCGAATAGAGGAGGATGGTGAAGGTGAAGATTCGGCATATTGTGGTAACATTTGGCTACTTTGTGACGACTTAATGTCTCATTCACCTGCACTATCATGGTTCTCGGACCTCGATCCACTCGGGACTGAAACCACTGCATTACACATATCTCCCCAAGGTTCTGACTATTTAGGGTGCACTTCTAACCAAAGCACCCCTAAATCTAGCTATCCTGATCCATACATTACTAAATAGCCCCTGTTGTTGCAGGAAGACGTGACTACAGCTAACAGGTTTCCTGTTAAAGCAGTCACAATCGAGTACACAAGGAGCAACTCAGTGGGAATTCACGTGCACACGGATCAGCAGATTCCCACCCTCAATTCTACTCCTCCCACTCTCATTTCTGACTCTAACCCACCCATGATTGAATTGAAGCCCTTACCTGACTCAGTCAAGTATGTGTTCTTGGCCGAAAGTGAGACATACCCAGTTATTATCAATGCCCACTTATCCCAAGAACAGGAGCATCAATTGATTTCTATGATTCAAGACCGTAGGGCTGCTATCAGGTGGAGTATTGCTGATCTCCGCGGTATTCGTCCCTCGTATTACACTCATCACATTTAAACGGATGAGGGGGTGAAACCTTCAAGACAACCTCAAAGACGGGTTAACCCGAATATGCTTGAGGTTGTTAAGAAGGAGATCATCAAATGGCTAGATGCAGGCATTATATATCCAAACTCAGACAGCCAGTGGGTGACCACGATCCAGATAGTGCCCAAGAAAGCAGGGCTCATCGTCATGCAGAATGATAAGGGTGAATCCATCCCGACCCGCACTGCAACATCTTGCCGGGTCTGCATCGACTACAGGAAACTGAACACAGCTACCCAGAAGGATCACTTTCCTTTGCCATTCATTGATCAGATCTTGGAACGGTTAGTCGGACGCAGTTTCTTCTGCTTTCTAGATGGATACTCTGAGTATAATTAGGTAGCGATTAGCCTGGCAGATCAAGACAAGACCACATTCACATGCCCTATGGAACATTCGCCTTCAAGCGGATGCCCTTTGGCCTCTGCAATGCACCAGCGACATTTCAGCGTTGTATGATGGCCATCTTCTCTGACATGATTGGGGACTATGTGGAGGTATTCATGGACGACTTCTCCATTTTCGGAGATGATTTCACATCTTGTCTTGATAACCTCACCAAGATCTTGAAATGGTGTATTGAGGTAAACCTAGTACTTTCCTAGGAGAAAAGCCATTTCATGGTGACGGATGGCATAGTACTAGGGCACAGGATCTCCAAAAATGTACTCAAGGTCGACCGAGGTAAATCAGAGATTATCTCCTACTTACCACCACCTAGCTTGGTCAAGCAGATCAGATCATTCTTAGGTCACATCGGCTTTTATCGGAGATTTATACGTGATTTCTCAAAAATTGCACGGCCTTTGACGAATCTCCTAGTTGTCGATGTCCCTTTTGAATTTAATACCTCGTGTCTCAGTGCCTTCGAGACTTTACAAAGTACTGTTTCCAACTCCCCGATTCTCCAACCACCCGACTGGTCTCTTGATTTCGAAATGATGTGCGACGCTTCTGATTTTGCCGTTGGAGCTGTTTTAGGCCGACATCGGGAAAAACAACCCTTCGTCATATACTATGCTAGCAAGACACTGAATGAAGCTTAGCGCAATTACACTGTCACCGAAAAGAACTGCTAGCAGTAGTATTTGGGTTGGAGAAATTCAGATCATATTTATTAGGGTCTAAGGTCATCATCTTCATTGACCACTCTGCCCTCCGGCATTTGTTGGCAAAGAAGGATGTCAAACCACAGCTCATTAGATGGATCCTTCTATTGTAGGAATTTGATATCGAAATCCATGACAAAGCCGGAAAACAGAATGTTGTGGCAGATCACCTATCCAGATTGGATCCAGATCACATCCCTTATTCCCTGCCTATCCACGAACAATTTCTGGATGAATCTCTTTTGGCTGTTCATTCTGTTGAGTTCCCCTGGTATGCGGATTTCACGAACTACCTTGCCGCAGGCAAAGTTCCCATGAACCTATCCAAGGACTAGAAACTCAAATTCATTGCAGAGGACAAATACTTCCTCTGGGATGACCCATCGCTCTACTACATTGGAGCAGACCAGATTATTCAAAGATGCATCCCAAACTCAGAGATCCCTAGTGTGTTATCTTTCTGCCACAATGATACGTGTGGTGGCCATTTCTCGGGATGGAAAACCGCTGCAAAAATTTTGTAGTCGGGATTTTTCTGGCCAACCATCTTCAAAGATACACATGAATGTGCCAAAAATTGCAAATGATGCCAGTCGGTCGGTTCTATGACCAGGAGAGACATGATGCGACTCCAACCCATCATAGTCGTAGAAGTGTTCGACGTCTGGGGCATCGATTTTATGGGCCCTTTTTCGAACTCGCATGGCTTTGAGTGCATATTGCTAGCCATTGATTATGTCTCAAAGTGAGTCGAGGCCATCTCAGCGAGATGGGATGACCATAAGACCGTCATTTCTTTCGTATAGTAGAACATCTTCACAAGATTCGGAATACCCCATGCTCTGATTAGCGACGGGGGAAGCCACTTCATTCATGCCCATTTCAGGTCGTTATTAAAGAAATACGGGGTACATCACCGCATAGCCACCATGTATCACCCGCAGACCAATGGGTAGGATGAAGTGTCTAACCATCAGATCAAGTTGATTCTCCAGAAAATGGTTAGACCAGACAGGAAGGACTGGTCCGACAAATTAATCGATGCACTCTGGGCATATCGGACCATATACAAGGCCCCACTCGGAATGTCACCATATCGCATCGTATATGGCAGGGCCTACCACCTTCCTGTAGAGCTGGAACACTGCACCGTTTAGGCGGTGCGAAAATGCAACCTTGACCTAGATGCAGGAGGTCAAGAATGGAAACTCTAGCTCAGCGAGTTAGAGGAGATACGGCGGGAGGCCTATGAGAACTCAATAATATACAAGGACAAGACTAAGGCCTTTCATGACTGCCACATCCGGAGGAAAGCATTCACGCCCAACCAGCGAGTCTGGTTGTTTGATTCACGGCTGAAACTGTTCGCAAGGAAGCTCAAGTCCAAATGGACTAGCTCGTATATTGTGATTCATCCATACCCTAATGGGGCAATCCCAATCAAGGACCCAAAATTTTGGCATATATCCACGGTTAAAGGCCAGTGCCTCAAGCCATTTTTGGCCTAGGAACCTCCTCCACCTGACGAGATTGTCCATCTTATTGAGGACGTGTGATTGAGTTCTCGCCCAGCTGGAGGCGTTAAACTCAGCACATATAGATAGCATATATCCCACATTTCACCATCATCTATATAAAACCATTTTTATACATAGCATATTTTTTAGCATATTTCCTTTACGTATATTGCATGCTAACAGGTTGGCCGGTGCTGAATGTATATTTTCAGGAGCAATTCCAGGTGACTTCTACCCACTCATCCACTATCAAATTTATTTTCCTTTTTATTCATTCATGAGAACATGTAATAACTTAGGCATGGGGGGTAGATACAACAAAACTGAAAAAGTTTATGCCAACATTTAGGAAAACCTCGGAGCTACATGTAAAATGTACTTTAGGACCTTAAATAAAAGAACAACTGACTCCACCTCTAGTGCCTACATTGGAGCTAGAAATCGTTCGTAACAGCCATTTCCGACTCACCCACTCACCTCTTGTTCTAAATTTAGGGTCAAGCTGATTGTAACCCAATATGGGAATTTCATGAAGTACAAATTATACGAGGTTGCTTGTTTATAGCATATATACATAATGCATTCATGAATAAGATTATTTTATTAAGAGAATGCATTAGGGACTTCATCCTCTAGTTGATTCCTGTAATCTGGAATCCAGTACAACTTTTCACACACACGTAGAATTTACAATTGATTCACGGTAAAGGGTGATAAACGTCTTCAGTCCATCGAGAAGAAGCAGTGCTTCTTTTCCTAAACCTTTGGACAGTGTTTTGGGAGTCAGGCAGATTTTCATCCAAAAATCCACCAAATAGTGTGAGATGAGAGTAGAGTGTACTGGTGCTCTAAGATTAGTGCAAGGAATCTGGAATCCTAGATAATTAGGTGATGATACTCTGAGTTTAGACATAGTTTTCGCTCTCGATTCCCGTGTATACATTTTTGTGCGAAATTTTGAGAGCCACCAAATAAGGCAAATACGTGGAGAGCGAGTTTTCATAAAACTAGGGCTAAGGTGGATGGTTACGACCATTCTCTATAGAATCATCGGCTAAAGGAGGGTATTGATGTCAAGGTTAGAAATACACTATCCTACCCATCTCTCCCGGTGCTGTGAGTGGGCACTTCCACCAAATAAGCCACACAATGTCTCTTGAGTACCACCAATCCCTAATAATGCCTCCTCAATAAAGTTCATGAATGTATACTTGTTGTGTTATGTTGAAAAAAAAAAAGAGAAAAAGAAAAAGAAAGAAAAAGATAAAAAATATTGATGAAAAGAAAGAATAATTGAAAAAAAAATTAGAAAAAGAAGAAAATGCAAAGAAAAGAATGAATAGTTAGTGTTTATTTCATTGAGGCAATACCACCAAATAAAATATAGATCCACCAAATATGACCTTAACCTATTTTTCTTGTGTTTCTGACCGCCAGAATACTGGCTAAGGAATTCCAACTTAGTGTTAGGGTTTTGAGAACTCAGTTAAAGTGTCAATGCCTAGTGAGACCACCAAATAATATGTGAATCTGGTAAGGTTGTGTACTCTAAGAAAAAGAAAGAAAAGAAAAAGAGTAAGAGAGAATAGATACAAAGGAATCAAAAGGGAGCATAGTTTTCCTTGTCTTTCTCTGAGTTGAGTTACTTAGTAATTTGGGAATCTAGGTTCTGTAGTACTAGTCTCTATGTAGCACCAAGTGAGAGTGAGCCACCAAATATATAATCTTAGCCCTCAAAGATTCTCTACCTAAGCCTAAAGCCGGGGTGGAATTCATAGAATATCTTGAATACCCTGAGGGAAGAAGTCCACCTATCCCACTAGAATTTTTACTAGCGGTCAAGTACAGGCTTTAGAGGTGTATCAGTTTTTACTCGAATCCATTGCAAAAGCTACATAGTTGCACTTTCACGATTGTCTGGATTTCTAGAGCATAGGATGAAAACAAAAAGGGGAAAAATCTCTATGCACACACTTGATAAAATAATCAGCCCCTTAAGGATCCTTGCTGTAAATAATTTAAACTTGCATTTGCTAGGGACTAGCAAGATTTAGGCATGGGGGTATGATTGCGCAACAATCATAGGTCTTAATTGACCTTGATTAAGCTAGGCCTTAGCATAAGTTAGGGTTATTCATGCATGCATACGCATTATCTATATCTTTACTGCTTTTCTTTAGCTTTTCATGAAATAATGTTATAATGTGCTGATTGCAGGCAATAAGCTGATTAAGATCTGGATCTAGAGTAGGACTGAAGCTAGATCAGGAATAACAGGAGTTGCAGCAGAGCTGGATCAGAAGGCTTAGTTTAGATGTAGGGACAATAATGTAAGGGAGTTAAAGGTTTTCTATTCTATTAAGTAGAAATAAAGCAGTAAAATGTGAAGAGCTTAGGTCCATCCTAGCCCTAAGATAGCCTAGAGACCTCCCCAAGCCTTAGCCACCCATAGATTAGGACACAATACCCTAGGAAGCCCTAAAACCCTAGTTCCAACCCTTATATAGACATCCAGATAAGTTATATGGCGTCCAGGACCCTTAGCCAACTCCCGCACACCTCAAACCCACTTCTATAGTGTTATTGGACGTCCAGACACTTTGTCAGACATCCAATTTCTGCAGAATACCCAAAATAGAACCTTGATTTCCCCCTGACTCAGATTGGATGTCCAGAACTAAAGTCTGGACTTCTAATTTTTGAGTATAATTTGTCTGATCACATTATTGGATGTCTGGTACTGGTCTCTAGTCCCTATTTTGAGATTCAAGTCTTGATCTTGGATCTATAGCACCCTAGACCAAATCCCAACCACATAGGAATCTAAATTAAGGTGTCCTAACCCTAGTACAACACCTCTAAACCTACCTGAGGACCTAACTAGGTCCTCACCAAACCTAATTGACTTAGATCAAAGTCAATTACCTTCACCTAAGTCAATTGGACTCATTGAGTCCAATTGAGCTTAGATCTCAACCCACACAAGTTCAATTGGACTTGGTGAGAGTACAATTGACCTAAACCCAACCTAATTGAGTTATTTCACTCTCAATTAGGTTCACACTCATTCAATTAAACTTAGGTTAAGTTTAATTGCATTTTCCCCTTACCAATTAGGGTTTGTAACCCTAATTCAAGACATACACCTACACAAACCACTTAGGACCTAACCCAAACCTGTTGGACACCTAGAGCACAACCACACACACACACACACACACACACCCATTCACGCACACACACTTCTCTAGAGTTCTCTAGAACTCTCTTGAAGTGGCGCCACCTCTTGTTGCAAATTTAACAACCAAGAGGCATTCAAATTGAGATCCACATTTTTTGTATCTCAAAAACCACCTCTATCCTCATGCGGCCAGCCACTCTTGGACTCTCTCTAGAGAGAAGCCCCTAAGTCTATAAAAAGACCCCATGGGCGGCCAGGTGCACCCATTCTCATCCCTTGGCTTCTATTGGCACCACTCACTCCTTTGGCTCCATGCACGCCCACATTCACTTAGGTTAGCCACTCCACCTCCACGAGCTCACCACCATCATGGAGGATATCATGCTAGGATGCTGGATCAATCCTCCCTCTCTTCAAGGGTTGGCCTAAGCTACATTGGCTACCCCTCATTCTCCTCCCGACCACTCCAAGGCCATTGGGGACCTCTCCTAAATGCCCCTTTGTTCTGCTAGATTTAGTTTATGCTCTTCATAGTTTACTACCTTTTATTACTGCTTAGTAGAGTAGTCTTTATTCTCCCCCAATGATGCATGCAAAATCCCCCCATTGATTCTTGTATGCAGTCATTTTCTGGTAGCTAGATTTAAATTCCAAGAATTTCTGTACAAGCTTTCCTTTATAGTTTTTGTTGCAAACAACTCTCCCACTGAATGAATGAAAAATGCTTTTATATATATATTTGTCTCCATGTTGTGAAATCACAATGAGCTTATTGATTGCTATTATATTTGCGTGATTCAAGATGCTTGTTTTTGAATTGTCTATCCATTCCACAACAAGCATGTCGTTTCTCGAGATTATTGAAAATCTGATGATAGACACTTTCTACGTGAATAGTCACCACCTCCCTAGAATCGTGCACACAGAAACTCACATGTTCACCTTTGTGATTTACTTAACGTACGTGCACGTAATCCGAGTCCATAACATTAGTGGTGAAATCTTAATTAGGAGATTGGAAATAGACGTGCATTTTTAAACAAGTAGAGCAGCAAAAAGATCGATTTCAAAAGTAAAACAAATGCCTCCCAGAGATGAACGATTGGGACTCAAAGTCTCGTTATTTTTGCAAACTTAATTTTTGACAAACAGTTTTTACGCGACTATGCGACAATTTCGACAACTTTCAAAACGTGCGAAAATAGTTCTGTCAGTGGTGGCGGATTTATGCCACACTATGGCCGTGTGAGTGGGTGTGTTTGATGGGATGCTAGGGCGGTTAATGGAGTGAATGAAGTGATGGGTGATGATCAATGAGTCGAGGTGGAGGTCGTAGGGTGGTTGGTGAGGTGGATGGTGGTGTGGAGCGATGGGGACACCTCGCCGGAGGTGGAGAAGGTGATGGTGTTCGGTGGCATCGAGGGGTGTTTTTGAGAAATAAAGTGGGGAAATGAGAGTAGAAGAGAGAGGGAAGCTAACAGATATAATCTAAGGATGAAGGGGATAGGGGAGGCATCTGGGCTAGTACGGCCAACGTCGGAGACGAAGATCTCTATAGATGAGGCGACGGCGAAGACGAGGGCAAAGGAGGCATCAGGGCTAGTATGGCCGACACGGACGATTGAGAGGAAGATAACCCAACCACTGGTATTGTGATTGGGTGATGAGAGACAGAGGGAGGAGCCGTAGGAGCTTGTGGAGGTGTTGTGGCTGGCGAGGAGAGAAGAATGTGGGGTTGACCGACCCAATTCTAAGCTGAGATGTGGCTGGATCAAGGGCTGCTTAAATAGGCTTCTGGGGACGAATTTGTGCTTGGAAGCCAAGCTTCCAAGCAAAGTATGTCTGCCGGAGTTGGAAGCTTCAAACAGACCCAAATCTCTCATGCGTTTGCATGAGAGATTGGGTACAAATTAGGGCTCAGCGATGAGTTCATACTGGAGGAGATTACTCAGAGAATCTCCCTTCCAATTTTGGGAGGGATTCTTTGAGCAATCAAGGAGGAATCGCCTTCTAAAGTTAATCAGAGTAGGATTCCCTCTGCTATAATGGTAGTGGTACCTATTTGCAAGGACGATGAAGAAGCTAGGGGGCAAATGCAAGGGTTTTCAAAATATAGGGGTAGAAATGTAATCAGGTTGAACTTGTTTGCAAAGTAGGTCAAGATGAGTTTCTCTTAGGTCCAAATTTTGGTACCAACCTAATTTGGACCTAAGGAATCCAATGGTGAAGTTGGATTTTGGGTTTGACCATGTTTGAATAGGTAATTTATGCAAAAACTCAATTTAGGGAAAATATCTAGTTGAGACCCCATTCTAGGTCAAAATAGGTTCCAATGGCCAAATTGAAAGTTTTAAACCCTAAAGAATATTTTTCTATGATTTTTAGAGGGTTTAGGTGAATTTTATCCTGACCAGAACCTTGGTTAATCAAGCGGGTCTGTTTCAGGGTTACAAGAAATCATTTAATTCCCAAAACTCACACGAATCCTTTTCTATCTGAACTAACCCACTTTTTATCATGTTATGACCTTTTGACCTTTGTTTAGCCCTTAAGAAACCTGTTGTTGTACTGCAATGGTAAAATTGCAGTTTTACCCCTTATTTCTTGGTTTTGTCTCGGAATGGTTATTTAGTGAATTAGGACCTCCAGTTGGTTATGTAGGAGCTCTTATTCTCTTTTATGGGTCAAAATGAACTAGTTAGGGCTCATGATGGTGTTCCCATCAAGGAGCATCATGAATTATTTGATAGCCTAATAATTGAAGATTATGATCTAGTTGGGGCTAACGTGGAGGATCCGAATCTTGATTTACTAGAAGATTCAATTAGTAGCCCTATTCCTCAACCACACCCCAAATAGCTGAATGATGATATTTTTGAAATCATTATACTCAAGCCAATCCTAATTGAGCCACAATTATTTAACTTGGAAATTTTAGATGGGGTGTACAACGATCTGGAGGTCCCAAAAACCTGAATTTTTGGGGGTAGAAATTTGGAAATGAAAATCTAGGAGGCTAATTTTGAAGTGAAGTACAATTTTGGATCTTAGGGTTCCTATTGACCTGAAACCACCAGCCTTTTACCAGGACCCTTACCATATCTTTAAGGTACAACCCAAGTACGAAACAATTTACTATCTTTTTGTGCTAAACTTGAAGTGGACATCTAAACCTATTGAACCAAATCTACCCAACATCTAACACTTTAGACTTGGGTTGCACACCACAAAATCGCAGGCTCAGCCCTGCAAGCACAACAATCTTCGATTCTAGGTGATTTTCATCTATAACCTTAGAACTACTTGACCTTGGGGCATGGGTCTGCACCACAACTTGGTCTACAGCTATGGGCATCTTCTGCTGGAGGGTTTGAGGATTAATCTTTTGATTTTGATCTTAACCCTCACTTGCGAATTCTCAATTCCTTATTTGTATATTATGCTTAGTCAAAGGAAATAAACTTAGCACGTGTTTATACTCCACTTTCTCTACGGAGCCGACCAAATTTTCATGAAATTAAGGTGATATTTTGTTTATTCTGCCCCTTTCATGTCTTTATTTTTGTAATGAGGACATTTCGTCATTTAGGCATTGGGGGTAGATACTTAATCTTGAAAATATTTTGTTAGCTTCGTGGAATTTCTTTTATTTTCTAAAAAATAGTTAAAAAAATTCAAAAAGGTCAAAAAGAAATTTAGAATTAGGAGAAGAGAACTTAGACATTAGGAGTTATTAACTTTAGGAAATAATATGATAGACCTAAACACTTAGACTCTTTAGGTATTCAGACTTAATTAGCCTGGGCGTCCACTAAAATGTGGACTTGGTCTCGAGTCCTCACCAAGTTAATTTTATTTTAATTTTGCGAATAAATTGGGTTAGAAGTGTACGACTTATCAATCCACCCTTTGATTTGAGGGGACTCAAAGTCTAAAGCATCTACACACTATTTGCACTGACTCACTTTTCGATGATTTTTATAGAAATTAGGTAAGTAATGAACTTTCTAGGGTAGTATGGCTGGCGAGTTGTTATGGGTAACAACCCATCCGTCGGTTGTCCAAAGCCCAGCTACATGACCAAACTCTTTCTACAGCCTTTAGGTAAATTTTAGATCAGGGAAGCCACCTATTCAAAAATGGAAATACATATATACTCAAAAAGAAAAAAATAGAAAAAATAAATAGAAAAAGGAGAAAAATAAATAAAGCCACGCTTCATCGCACGGATATAACTGGCAAGTTGTCATGGGTAACAGCCCATTAGATGTTTGTCTAGAGCTCAAGTCATAAAAAATACACAAATAATTCCCAAACACTTTGGGAAGAGGTAGGGAAATAGAATAAATCGAGGAGATATAAAAAGCAACTAGCATTTGGTGCAGTCCAAACTTGGAGATGACCATGAGTTTATCTTCTGGAATAAGCAATGGTCATTGTTGGGTATTCTGAAAGATAGCTATCCAAGAGCATACTCGGCTACAGTAGACAAAGTAGCTTCAGTCAGCAGCTTGTGGTCCGGAACTAGCGACTGCTGGAGTTTGGATGAATCTAAAACTAGCAGATAGGGCACCCAGCTATGGGAGGAAAGGCAAAACCTGATCTCACCCTTGCAGAACTTTAGTCCAAGGCCTGGCGTGGAGGACACATATATTTGGAATGGCAGGTACACTACCCCGCGGGCATATGAAGAAATAATCAGATCTTGTAGGAGTATGGAAAGGGACCTTGTCGACAAGAAGATATGGCTATTGAAGATCCCACTCAAAGTATAAATTTTTTTATGGTTGTGCATGAGAGAAGGTTTGACCACGAGAGATCTCAGACATAAAAGAATGGGGGCAACATTAAATGAATGCTATCTATGCAGGTTGCACACTGATAGCTTATCCCACATATTCTCTTCATGCCTGGTCACGTATATGATATGGAGAAAAATATGTCAGGAACCTTTACCCGCATAGGACTCCCTATGACAAAGGTTTGCAACACCTGGAAGACCACATATGTGTATGGCTATGACTTGTGGTGTGTATGGAGGGCAAGAAATGAGAAGTTATTTCTGGAGAGACCAGTATGTTGTGTGCAAAGTGTAAATGAATGTTGGTCCCTCATATATATATGGGGATCCAATGTGTAGTTCTCCTTATTTATTTTTAAACAGTATGAAATAAAATGCCCTCCGGATTGCTATCATAGCATGATAGATTTCCTTTCAATTTCAAAAAATAAAAAAACAAAAAAAATAAATCGAGGAGATAAACATTGGGTTCGCCCTTGTGTTGACCCCATAAAAAATTTAAAAGTAAGGAAAAAGCTACTGATCAGAAAGATAAACCTTTAGGTAGAAGCTCTTAAGGTCACCTAAGCTCGTAGAAACCTGAAGTCCATTTTAACAGTCTCCTAGTGAGTCTACCACTTTTTTACGTTAAGATGCTTAGAACTTGAAGTTCTTTTCGAGTCTTGGGTGGGTTGGGTAGCTGTAGAAAGCTGCTTCGAAACACTAAAACCAAAGATCCAAAAAAAATTAGAAAAGAAGAAAAAGCTGAAAAAATGTATTTTCCCCTTTCAAAATAAGGCGAAGACTTAGGCGGTTTGAATTTTAGCAAATACCTAGGCGTTGTTGAGCTTTCATAGTTTAGGACCTTAGTTGAAATTTCTTTTTGTTAATAAACAACTAATGCCTTATGCAATCGAATCCTAATTCTATTTTTATACATAGCATATAGGTTAATTTTGCTATGGACTAGCAAAAGATGGGCATGAGGGTATGATGTAGACTCATCTATTTAGGATAAAATGCCTATTTATGAATGTTCCTAAGCTTGTAGATGCATTTCATAATATAAATAATGCATAACATGCATCATTCTACACTTAGAATTGTTTGTATAAATTTTAGGTTAATTCACGTCCTTTTGTGGCTAAAAGAGGAGATTTATTCAGGGCCCTGAATTGACAATCCAACCATACGAATCTGATCAGGATGATGATCGAAGTCCAACGCCTCCTAAATTGTCATGACTAGAGTCCCGTAGCACATTATGCAGTTCAAGGAAGATTAAAGGCCAATGGCCAAGGTGGTGCCAATCCGAACCTTTGATGCAAAATCCAACTACACAAATGGATCCGAATCGACGATCCTAACCCAATGATGTGGAAATAGACCCAATCTGACATTCGTGGTGCCACTTACAAAGCAAAGAGGATGGATGGCCATGATGGTGCCAGGTGGTGCCATCACAGTCACCCAAATCCACTCAAGTCCCTCTGCTCAACTTCATTAAGCAATCCCAACCATTGGATCTCAATCCAACAGTTGAGATTCACGTGCCTCCAATGTTTAGCTTCAAAGGAGAAGATGGAGATCTTGATTTTTGGATTGTAATCCAATGGTTAAGAGCATGTAAACAAAATTTCTTCCATGCGACCATTTCTCGTCGCAGTGCGTTGGAGAGCGCCTTCAACCCATCACCACCGGCGTGTGATCGAAGCCTCGCACGAGGAATTAATCCATTGTAGAGTGCACGCGAGTGAAATTCACCCATTGGATCTAATCCAGCAGCAGAAGAGGCTACATGGTGCCATTTGATGCTCGCGATTAGTGCATTTGGGATCTGACGCGTGATGTGACATGCGATCATACATGTAGTGCGGGAGCTATTTGGAGCGTTGTCCTCTACGCAATCAGAGCCTCTCATTTTCAATCCAATGGCTATTATTCCACTGCAGTGCCAGTAGATGCATGCAGGCGCCAACTCGGGTGCGTGAGCTGGACCTACAGTGACGATTGAGCTGGAGCTTTAGCATTATCTTTACTGTCGTTATCGACCCATGCCTAATTTAGCCTCTTCTTCTCCACTATAAAAGGATCACTACCTCTCCCATTCTTCTTCATCGCTTTCTTTCTCTCCCTCACCACTTGCAAGGCTCTAAAGAGAGCTTGCCCCAAGCTGGGATGCTCCTTTAGAGTAAAAAAGAATATTATTTCCTACTTCTCACCTCACTTCGTGGAGCATCCCATGGCCATCCTCTCACCACATTCAGGAAGTATATCCTCTTTGTGACGTTGTCCTGTCCCTCCCTCCATCCTCTGGCTCTATCCTACTTCATCCAGCCTATTGTCACCTTCGCCTGGGGCATCGTCAAAGCGTGTCATCCTCCAAGTGACCGTTGAGAGGGATTCTTCTCAACCTAGTATTTTTTTTATTTGCTTTCTAGTGCAGTTTTCCACTTTTCTATCTATAGCAAACTCTGTTTAGATATATATATTGGTGTTCTCTCTCTCTCAAATTTGTTATAGAGTAGATTAGTTAGAAAAATATTTCGTCGATCTTATCACTTGCCGTATAAAATACCAAAAAAATTACAAAATTTAAAAACAACGAAAGAAAATAAAATCGAAATGCAGATTCACAAACCAAACGTTCGCCTCCCTATGTTCGACCTGAGACTCCCTTTGAGTTTTGGTTATAAATTTATTTGATTTAAATATTTTGCGACTGCAACAACGAGTTCTCCAAAACCCTGATTTTACTCCCTAAAAATACGCTTATCAGTTGTCTCTACATTTCTCGAGATGGTCGTGAGCCCTCTTCGGTGTAGATATGAAGCGTGGAAAAAGAGGGGCTTATCCTAGTCAGATCATCTAGAGTCCATCTGATGGCTCTTCGATGCTACTAGAGAATAGAAATCAGCTTTATTTTCTGATCAGGTGTGTGTTGGGAATTAATAATCACAGGAAACGTTTGATTGGAACCCACGAAAATGTACTTCAAATGATCTGGGAGGGGCTTCAATTGTAGCACCGGGTTATCAGCAGTGGGTGGGGATTCGGGATGGGCCTCAGAAGATAAAGTGGAACTAAGGATAGGTCTGGCTCAGCTCTGGGCTTCTCTATCTGTGGGTTAAGGTCTTCTTGTGGTTAAGGATCGGGGATGATCGGATTTTCCTCTGTAATTGGGTCCTCAACTAAAGAACTGATGTCACATACTTCTTCGATCACCCTACAGTTGATTCCTTTCTGGGCCTTAAAGATATCAATCCTTAGAGTCTTGTTCCCAAATTTCAACTTGATCTGGCCCTCTTCATAATTGATATTCTCCTTAGCTATGGCTAGGAATGGTCTCCCTAAGATGATCGGTGTGTTTCTTAGATTTTCAGGAGTATCCATATCTAATACAATGAAGTCCACTAGGAAGCAGAAATCTCAAATCCTAACTAGAACATCCTCAAGAACTCCTCTAGGTGACTTGATTGATCAGTCGACTAACTACAAGGGCACCTGAGTCAGTTTGACCTTAGTTTCCTTGAAATGATGTAGTAGGGATGTAGGGATAAGGTTTATGGAGGTTCCTCGATTTAATAAAGCTCGATCAAATTTTAGGTCACCAAACTTACAGGAGATCAAAGGGGTGCCAGGATTTTTCACTTTCTACGAGATTTTTCTTAGGATAATTGAGCTGACTTGCTCAGATAATACGATCGGACTCCCATCTTTGTTTCATGGCTTTCACTTCGGTGTAGATAAGTCTTTCAAAAATCGCACGTATGTTGGTACGTGGCAGATAGGATCCATCAAGGGGATGTTTATCTGGACTTGCTCAAAGGAGGTTGACCAGGTCTTCCTCAAGTGCCTTGGGTTTGGGTTTCCTCTTTCCTTTGGTCAAGGCTTTTGGAAATGGAACCTCTGTAGGTTCCTCTAGGATAGGTTTAGGTTCTAGATATGGGATAGGAGTGTCCTAGATAACCATCCTAGGGATAGGCTCTAAACTACCAAGTCTAGAGTAGCTAGGATAAGGTGGATCCTGAGTCGATTTGCCACTATGGGTGGTGATAGCATTAAGGCCTACTTGGTTCTGGTTCAGAGTTGGTAAAAGAGGTGATTACTGCCGATATCCTGAATACAATGTTGATGCCTCCATCTCATCATGTGGTGGAGCAGAAGGGGTTTGATATACGTAGTTATCATGGCCCTGATTCAGGTTCATAATGCGCCTCTAGTTTGGCATGTTATTCGAATTCGGCAGAGGTTGAGATAGGAGTGCACAAGGATATCGAGACCCATCCATCTGTGCGAGCTAATTTCGAACCTCTGTGATCTCGACATTGTGCTGTTTCTGCATAGCCAAATTGGTGTTTTGGATGTTAGCCAGTGTTTGTAGAATCAAATTCATTTGATCTTTCCTTGATGGCCCGGATTGGTATTTCGGATTGGTCCTAGGCTGAGCGGGCTGATATGGATGCGAAGCCTATGGTCGGGGTTGGAATTGCATTCTCATGTTTTGATTGCACCATCCAAGTTTGCAGGTATTAGAGAATGGATCATTCTAGATGGCATGGAGATCCTCGTAGGTCTGAGAAACTTTAAAGGAGTCAGAATACGAGGGTTCAGAGTTCCCCCAACTAGAGTAGGCAGATCTAGAGTTTCCTTCAAAATCAAGATCAGATGAGGGTGCATATGGGTCCATACCCTAGTAAGAGTGGTGGTGAATGTTATGCACAACCTCCCTACCTGAGGGCAGTTGCGTATATGTGCTCTATTGTGCGGTGGTGGTTCTTTGTAGATGTCGAGTCAATTCGTCCACCTTTTTTTCGATGATAGACACCTTATCCAAGCGAGTAGCCACCAACTCCAAATTGATGGATGCATATAAGCCTTGAATCTCGTGTGCCCCTCGCATTTTTGTTAATGCACAGGTGGTAGTCTGGTCGAACACACCCATAGATTCGTTGTTATGGAGTTCTCGCACATGTTCTTAAGAATCTCCCAAATAGTATTTTCATGCTGACTCATGATGTTTCCACCAGAGGTTGCATTGACAAATAGCCTAATATGCTCACGAAGTGCCTAGTAAAAAGATTGGACTTATTCGCATTTAGGAACTTCGTGATGGGGGCATTTCCACATGAGATCCAAAATACGATCCCATGTCTCATGAAGTGGTTCTCCCGCATTCTGCAAGAAGTGCGTGATCTGGTGCCTCAACGTGTTCGTCCGACTGACTGGGAAGAATTTCTTCATGAATTCAGGTTGGAGTTCCTCCCATGTGTTGATCAGATAGTTCAGTGCCTGATACTAGTGGGTAGCCTTATCCATAAGGGAGAAGGAGAACATCTTCATAAGCAGGATGTCCTGATTCTGAACAAGAGGCTCGAAGGTCTGGACTGGATGTTTCAAATGCTAGATATGGTGGAAGGGATCTTCGGAGTTCAAGCCGTGGAATTTGGGGATAGCATTAATTAGATTTGTCTTTAGTTTAGTGTCATGTCCTCCAGCTAGGATTTGTACCCTAGGTTCGATTGCTACTGCAGTAGGATTGTAATGATCTCACATCTGAGGATGCTGCGATGGGTTCATGAAATCCTGGAATAGATCGTTGAGGCATTGTAACTGATTCTGAAGATTGGGTTCTTCTTCTTAGTTCTCCATGGATGCAAATGATGGAGATCTGGGCTCAGAAGCAGATGAGTCAGAAGAGATGTCAATTTGGTCAAGTGGTAGCACAAACAAATGGGTCGAGGCTTGGCCTCGAGGAGAGTGAACTGCTAGTGGAGGTCTCACGGGTGGTCTTAAGGAACTCCTCCCGAACAAGCACTATGGAACCAGATGAGGGTCTGAATATGTGCTAGACCCAATTGAGGCACCCAAAAAATCTTTGGATGACTAAGGAAATTCAAGGTGGATGTTACCTCTGGATCAGAGAGCTAGGAAGGGAGAGTCCCACAAAGACCCCTACACGATAGAGTGTCCCCATGGGTTACAGGGTTTCCCCCACACGACCTTCCTTCTCACTGAGAATCTAAGTAGACTGGAATGAGCAAGCTTGACTCCTAAGTCTACCAATTTTAATCCTGCGTATGTGCCTTGAATTTCACTTGAACTTTAGAGTTGATTTTGCTTTGTGACTTAATTTGGAGGTTGGTTAACCTACAAGGTGGGTCAACTTCACCTAACTTGCCCTAAAGTTTAGGATGAGTGGGGTAAAGAACCCAAAATCACCCCAAGTAGTTTGCAAATAGGTTATTAGATCCCAAGTTTTAGTGATTCAAGTGATTGTTAGAGTCTGCTTTTAGGGTTCACTTGATTAAATAGTTCAACCAAGGCTTAAGTAACACATGATGCAGGAAATCTATTTTCTTTAAATCAGGCAAGTGTGTTTTCTTGAAACCCTAAAATGGAAACCCTAATTGGCTCTATTTTCCAAGTCCAATTCTTTCCAAAGTTGGTACCTAGGGCTTAATCAAGAAGGTGAATAGTCATAGGCACCCTAAGTCCCTAATAGGTGCAAGTATTAGGATTGGGATTTCTAATCAAATCAAACCAAATCAGGCAACTCAAATGATTAATTTTATGAAATAATGTGAGTTGATCCTAATTGATTCTTGCTTTTAATCCTTTCCAGAAATGAAGGGCTTAAGGAGAAGGGAATGAAATTACCTAACCCTAGAGTGGTTGTTGCGTGGCCGATCCTGTGATTCACCTTGCAAAATTACAACAAATTAGAGAAATCAAGTTAGTATCAAATCAGAATTATAATTAGTGAATGAAATGCACGTTGCTCCTCGGCAACAATGCCAAAATGTTGCGTCACTTTCATCAATTTTTAAGAAAACACCACGTAGTATAGAAAACAAAAGCGAACAACATTAAATTTATAATCTCAAAACCAAAGTATGTTCAAGGTCATTTGGAGGAAGCAATTATAAGCAATTCAATCCACTAATCATAATAAGAAGAATAATATGCAACTGAAATCAAAGTGATGCTCAATATTTATCAGGAGAATATCTCAAATGTCAGGAATAAGAGTGCAAAAAGATTGGGTCAAAATGGTGATTTGAACCACCAAATTTAACCTATAATTAAGCTCTAATCAATATCTCAATTAAATCAACAGTAATCTACAACCACTAATAGCAAATTCCATGTCAGCAGATGTATCAATAGTAACCAATCAATCAGGCACCAAGTCAAACGACAAAGCCAAGGCACGGACACCTTAACCTCAAGGCCTCAAAGGATCTAAGGCACACCAGCAACAGCACACGGAGGTGCAAGGACCTCACAAGCCAAAGATTGGCGAAGTGTTAAGTGCAAGAGAGAGGCACTGATTAGCACATAGTTGTGCGCTATTTAAGTATTTAAGTGCCTAGACATTAGGTTAATTCTAACATTTATTTAGCATAAATTAGGATGTAAATAGATTAATTCATATTTCTACTTCAATTACATAATTCATGCATCTTATTCATATTTAAATGCATTTAGAATTAACTTAGTATTGAATTAGTTAACTAATTAGGTACATTGCATGCATTAATTTAGGTTAACATAAAAGTTGAGGGTTTGTATATAAATAAACATAATATTTTATCATTATTTTTTTATTCTTCTTCTTCGTGCAACAGCTGCATTTCTTCCTCCAGCTGAAGCAGTGAAGAACCCAATCAAGGAGGAGCGGATGTGTTGGATCTGGTCGAGAAGCTGATTTTAAAAGAGAGGAGGAGGTAGCCGAGCTCACTAGGCCTCCACCACCGACCCAGCACTGTGCAGAGAGTTCTTCTCTCTTCCATTCCACACTGCTGACCTCAACCACGGCAACGACCCTCCACCACCGTGGGCGTGTGGTGTGACAGGCCACACCGCCATCCGGAGATCGTCCACATTACCGTGAGCACCTCAACGTGCATCTCCCTTGCCGTCGTCACACCTACATCTTCCTTCCCTGTCCTTAGTTCTTCTTCCAGCCACCGGTCACAGCTACAACGCACGACCCTTCCATCCTCCAATGCCATGCCCAGCCCACACATGCCTTGCTACTGCACATCTGTAGCAATAACATCCACTTCCATCCCACACCAACTGCGCGTGTACGCTCCCTGCCATCTGCAGAAGCACGCCCCTGCAGCCTTCTCGCGCCCACCTGCATGCCCTCTAGCCGCACGCAAGGCGGGCATGGCCAGCAACCTTCCCATGCCCTCTAGCCTTCGAGCGCACCTGCGCCCACCGCCAACAGTGCGCGCACCCGCCTACAGCACCCGCGCCTTCCGCCAACAACAGTGCGCCCACGCCTCCAGCCAGTGTGCAGCACCGGCACCAGCACTAACCCGCACGCTTGCAGCAGAGCCGCCCTCCTCCAGCGCACTGCAGAATGCGCACCACCTCCGTGTGCACCCTGCAGTAGCAGCAGCCGCTTACACCAGCAGCGCCACCTTCGCGCGCGCGTAGTCCCGTGCGCACCTGCCTGCAGCCTTCCTGCGCCTGCACACGCTCATTTCACTTCCAGCAGCTGCAGCCACCGTTAGCAGCCACTCTCACCGGAGCTCCGTCCAACCGACTCCGGCCACCGCTCGACGTGCGGCTGCCACCACCGCAACGGCCTCGCTTCAACCACCCGCATGTGCGAACCTCTCCTCGATTGAACCTCTCTCCCAATAGCGAGGCGGAGAGAGGTAAAATGCTCTGTTATGGAGTTAATTACTTATTACATTTCATGCCATTGCTAGGAAAAAGAATTTTGGTTTATGAATATTTTATTGTGGTAAAATTTACAACTTCATACTCAAGTTCTCTTACAATTGCGTGGCTTTTGTAATTAACATTGTTTGACATTGGTTTTGGAATTTAATTGTGCACAAATTTTCTTTAATACATGTCAATGGAAAAATGCATAAAATCATCACATGTTTATTGAATATTTCAATGAGGAAAAATTGCACATCTACCCTTATGTTTTCAAGATATTGTGCATCTTCTTTCTGTCGCATATTATGTAAGATTTGACTACGGATTTCTCACGAGATTGAACGAATACGAAATAAGTGAGATATTATTGCATCATTGCCTCCCTGTGGATACGACTCGCTCTTTTGTGAGTGGTTATTTCTTTTTAAATATTAATTAGTCAATTTTTCCACCACATAAAACTACAAAGGACTTTAAAGCAAACAATCGACTCGTGACATGGTGCCGTTGCCAGGGAGGTAACAGACGCAATAATTTCACCTGATTTTATTTTTATTATTTGTCAATTGCACGGTGATTTGACCATTTTGTTATTTTCTTTTCTGTAAGAGAAATTTGTGCAAGAATCAGCCATTGTGAGAGGTGACCCTTGACGTCACAAGAGGAGAATTGGATGAGCTATTTTGAAAAGGAGGAGAAGGACGAGGACGCGACGGTCATCATTGTATATTTAGTCGCTAATCTGCTTAGAATAGAATTAAGACTTTAGATTTAATTTTTCATTGCATTTGGTTTGAAACCCTTGTTCTGGGGTATATTTTGAGGGGTTTGTTCCCTGATTTTGTTTTGGGCCCGTGTTGGGTAATTTTTGGGAGCCTGTTCCCTTTTCTTTAGATTTAGGTTTTTAGTTTATTGATTACTTTTATTTTCTTGTGCATAAGTAGTTTTAAAAAAAAGAAAAAAAATGAGCTGCCTACTAGAAGCTACCTGCTCCTAGGATGAACCATTTAGGTCTGTATGAGCAGCCTCTAGATTTATTTCTCTACATTGCATGCAATCTTACATTGTTGATTACTCGAAGCAAGGTACGCATTTTCTTACTTTGCATCCTATTCTTGATCATGCATTGCATTAGGACCTAATGCAAAGACCACCTAATCTGTACTGAATAAATCTAACAAGTGGTCACACATTTTCTAGAAAAAGGACTAATTAAAGGAGGGACATTTTAAACCAAGGATTTGATTTTCAAACTTGGCGTGTGATTCAAAATTCAAAATCTTTTGCAGTGTATGCACACTTATTTTGCTTGCACCATGGCACGCTTCTAGACACTCCTTAGGTTTGGAAATACTTGGACAAGAGCCCTCCTATCATTGGATTCTGAAGTGTTCGGAACTTGAGATCAAAGGTTTTGTAAATCCAAAGAGGGGGATACCCTGTCACGGATTTTTGGGGGTAGTTGGGAAGCACCTCGAAAGCACAGCTTCAAAGGAAGGCTTAGGCCTACTTGCATCCCTCGATCTTCCGTCTTTGGATTTACTTGACCATTTGAGATTTAGGGAAGAATACCTAAGCTATAACTAGGTCTTCTTAGGCGAGCCGTAGGTCGACAATAGGCGCATAAATTGATTGAACAAATTGTATTATCACCTGCAATCTGACTTAAAATCAAAAGCCTAAATTGGGAAAGACTTAAACGGTCCTTTTTGAATTATGTTTTGCTTGGGGAATTCTGATTGAGGTGTGAGTTAGAATGGACCACATTGATTTTCATCCTTTCACATCTTGCCCACACCCTCACCCCCACTCTGCAACCTTCGATCCCAGATGCCGAGATGGTCCATCCCTTGATGAACATAATGACAATAATTGGGATCCGTTTTACTCCTATTATAGGAGTATTGGCCTGGTTAAGCCCCGAATTAGTGAGCAGAACCTAGGAGTGGGATTTGCTTTGCCCAATATCTCACACACCATAGAAATACCCAACCCACCCTCCCTGAAAAATTATTATGGTTGGATAGACACTCTTGGGTACTATAAGCCTGAGCCTGACTTCTCTCATGATAGAAATGACCTCTCCTCTTTGAAGATGGAAATACAGAAAATGCAAAATGAAATGATTGAATTGTTAGGAGAATCTTCGAGAGCAAGCCAACAAGAAAGAGATGAAATTAGCCACCCAATCTACCCCATTGAGGATGACGTACACCCATCTACAATAGATGCATCTCCTGTGGGAGAGCTACACTTTAAGTTGGAGGGAAATTCTGGGGAGAATAGCTACTTTTCGAGGATTGATTTTGAAACCTCCCCATTAGATGACACTTCCTTGAGAGATCCACACCTTAGGTGGGAGGAAGATACACATGAAAGTAGCTATGCATTGGATGAAGAAAGGTGGCAACCCGAGGAAGATGATGATAAGGTTGAGTATCCACCTGAATTATATTGGAGTCAAAAGAAGGGAATGATGGTACCATTGGAAGACCTCGACCCAAATGATAGTATTTTCATGACATTTGATGAAGTGGGTCAAAGTCAAGTTGTTAATCCTACCCTCCCTTCTGATCACGATATGGAACTCAAGCCCACCCTTGGGAACCTAACCCTAAAGAAATTGACTTATCTGAGGAGTCTGATGTTACTAGTGTAAACCATTTACCTCAGATAGAGCACCCTAGGGGATCTGCTGAGATATGAAATGATTCTAGACCTCGGGTATATGGTGAATTGTGTGATGAGGAGGAGGTCGAATTATATGAGGAACCTACATTCAAGATTTGGAGTGACACTAAGGGTGATTATGTCTTATTTGAAGAGTTAGCCCTTAAGGATGTCACAAATTTGACCAAATTAGGTTTCCTTAGCACAACCATTAATGATATTTCTCCTCATGATGAAATGATAGAAAATTTTGAAGCAACTTCTAAGATTTATGTGGATTCACATATAGACTCCGGGGAAGATTTGAGTAAAGAACCAAAACTCGGGGATGGCATTGATAGGATAATCCCTAGATCTGTTGTTTCCAACCTACCTTCATTCATTTTGAAGTCACCCTATGATTTGCTTATATCTGAAAGCAAAATTGTGACTCTTGATGAAGAGCAGGAAGATACATGTGATGGCGCAAGGAATGCTAGGGATGAAATTGAGGACTTAGGAAGAGTGTTAGGGATGGACACCGAACTAATTAAACCCAACCTAGATCTTATGGCCATCCCGCAACCTTATAACCTGGAGACCCTAGACGATCCTTGCCTTAAAGAATTGCTCACTTTTGTTCTAACCAGGGGGCTTAACAGACCAATATTTCCCGTAATGGAGTATCGGGTATGGATTGATGATTTCTTTAGTCAGTCCATTACCCTGGGGGTTTATCTCTGCACCATTCCTTCCCCACTTTTTTTGGAGGATCCATCTTATCCTCCACCTACCCCTTTGGAGGTTGTTATACTTGTTTATCATTTAGAACCTCTTCTGGTGACCTGGGAAGATTTCATTCCCATTTTAGTTGGGCGAACATTTGCTATCGGGATTCATCATCAGCTCGTTAACATCCTAGGTTACCTATTTTCTAGGCCAACATTGCTTTGCTCATTTTTAGGGCCTATTTCTGCAATTCTTGAACCTGATTTGCAGGTTCTTTTGCTATTCAGCCCAGCTCTGACTCAGGTAATATCCTTCTATGCAATGAGGACATTGCAGAATTTAGGCATGGGGGGGTGTACTTGGGGATATACATAGCGTAATGCATTCATTGCATACATTTGCATATAAAAAAAAAAAAGTTTTGAGCTTAACTGGCTAGATCTTGCAGTCTTAAGCAAATCAGAACTCTAGGGTAGACTAAATTAATTCTAGGGTCAAACTTTAGAAGCTAAATGAGCTACTAGCTTTAGACCTTTAGGGTCCTTTGTGGACTTAAAAACTTAAGTAGGAGTTAAGTTGCAGACCATTCCTCAAGAGGTTGAGGAAGGGAAGCTAGGGTTTGAGTTAAAAGGTGGGTAGTACCTGGAGTCATGTTCTACCTTTTGGTTTACGGGTCCTTGTAACCCAAGAATCCAAATTTCACACACTTGGTCTGGTAATTAACTTAATTTCTTTCTTTCTGAAAATAGATTTGGTTCTCTTAGTTTTGACTTAGGAAAGGCTTGAAAACACATTCTGATTGGAAGAGTTCCCACCGTAGGAGAGGTAGAGTATATACTCACCTTAAGGATTGGATGATAACATATTACCTCCTCGGTGCTTGTCTCTTAGGATATCCATCATACTGGGGGCATGTAAGTGCATTGCGCTGTTTAGGTACCATGGGCGACCCTATCTCTAAGTGCCGATTGCCATAGTCCCGAATTCGCTTAAGAAATCCATGGGCGATACTATCTCCAAGTGTCGATTGTCAAGAGTTCTTGGGGTCATTATGGGAGGTGCTATCTTGAAGCATCGAAAGCCAGGCACCCTTCGAGGTATGGTAATGGGGATAATGAATCTGACACAAACCGTGTTGATAGCTGATCTGAGGTTAAACTTAGAAGAATCAAACAAAAAATATATATATATATATATATTAAACAAAAAAGAAACTTTTTCCTTTAACTCAAATAACTCAGACCAATGCACAGGCACTGATGCTTTAATCTCAGGGATCAATAAACTTTAGGGTAGAATCAGAAATTAGGGAAACTTGTGCTTGCAACTCGTCTTTAGCCGATCTAGTCCGTAACTTAGCTACTACTTAGGAACCTTGGGTCTAGAGTCTGAACTTAATATGCTTCTGAAGGAAGACCAAGTGAGTTGACTACTCTACTTGGAGTGCTAGGTTTCGCTTAATTTTACTAGGGACTAGCAAAAACAAGGCATGGGGGTATTTGATTAACCCATAGTTGTGGGCTATTTAAGTATTTAAGTGCCTAGACATTAGGTTAATTCTAACATTTATTTAGCATAAATTAGGATGTAAATAGATTAATTCATATTTCTAATTCAATTACATAATTCATGCATCTTATTCATATTTAAATGCATTTAGAATTAACTTAGAATTGCATTAGTAAGCTAATTAGGTACATTGCATGCATTAATCTAGGTTAACATAAAAGTTGAGGGTTTGTATATAAATAACCATAATATTTTATCATTATATTTTTATTCTTCTTCTACGTGCAACGGCTGCATTTCTTCCTCCAACTGCCGTAGTGAAGAACCCAATCAAGGAGGAGCAGATGTGTTGGATCTGGTCGGGTAGCTGATTTCAAAAGAGAGGAGGAGGTAGCCGAGATCACTAGGCCTCCACCACCGATCCACCACAGTGTAGAGAGTTCTTCTCTCTTCCATTCCACATCTCCTGCCTCAACCGCGGCAATGACCCTTGTTGTCAACGTTTTTGTGCGGATTTAAAGGTGTATTACGTTGCAGTAGAACCGACAAAACGTTTAAACAAATATAAATAATTTTATTACTCGAACAACTAGAGTATCCGAGGTCGAACACAGGGAGCAAACTCAGTACTTTGTAAAACCCAAGAATACAACTGTTAAATGCAAATAGAATTGATTCAAAGAGTTTTTTAAGAAAGATGTAAAAAAAAATAGAATTAGACGTCTGATTTATGTATCAGACGTCTTAAATGTGATCCTTCTTTCTCTGTTCCTTCTTCTGCTTTGCCTTTCTGATCTCTTTGCAATCTTCCCTTGTCCTTCTTCTTCTTCTCCTCTGCGAAGACTTCTAATCTTTCTGCTTTCCTTCTTCTCCTGCGAAGACTTCTTTCTTTCTTCTTCTGTCTTGCTCCTCCTTTCTTCGTTGCCTTCTTCTTCTTCTTTGGCTTGCTTTTCCTTCTTCTGCAGCGGCCAAGTCCTTCTCCTACGATCAGCCTGCTTGCACAGGAGCAAAACCTAACCCTTCTCCCTCTACCCGCGCATCTCTCTCTCTCAAGCAATTCACTCAAACCGCTCTACCAGAGCCACAGTCTTAAATCGGGTCGGATCGTACCCGGGACCAGGCGCACCTGCAGGTGTGTGATGCGCGAGGAGTGCATAGGTCTAGGTCGGGTCGGATCCGCCAGGTCCGCGTGGTCAGGCCGCGGACGAGGCGGGTGGGGTCAGTGAGGGACCTCACCCCTGTGCTTACTGAGGCGATAAGAGTAAAACGCAAAAACAACTTATATGGTACCTGCCGGTTGCAATCCCACGATGTGGGACTATCTGGCCTCGCCTTCACGCGCGCCTGCAGAAGCCTCGTCGTGCGATTGCCCCGCAGCTGCTGGCTCTGCTAGCGCTCCTTGGCTGGACTCGTTCACCTCGCGACACTCGCGCTAGTATGCAGCACCTGTAGCCTGGAAGACCGGGTGCCTGGAGCTTCGTGGGAGCTTCATCAGAGGTCGTCCATGGCGGCAGCGGCCCAAATCCTGTCGTACACAAAACGCGCCTCTCGGCCAAATTAGAATAGCTAGAGACCTTCGCCGTGGCACGGCGAAGGCGGTGGGCAGTGCTGCAGGCCGCAGGTCGGCCTAGGCGTGCGTGCCGAGGTCAACCTGTGGCCGGAGATGGTGGGTTGGTCGGGGGGTGATTGTGGAGGGATGGAGTGGCAGTGGTAGGGTGGAGTGTGTTCCTGGAGGTGAGGCGGAGCTTTCGAGGTGGTTGGCGAGCCGTGTGGAGGGCTGGAGTGGTGTGGGCGGCTCGCCGGAGTGTGGTCGGAGGCGAAGATGATGGAGGTGGTTAGCGTCTGTCGAAGGTCGATCAAGGGAGATAACAGGGGGAAAAGAGAGAGGAGAAGGTGGAGAACGTATCTGGGGTTGTCTGGAGGGAGGGGAGGCGGCGGAGAGGATGGCTCGTAACTGCCGTCGTCGGGGAGGAAAGACCCTGGGGGAGGAAGCGGCGACGAAGATGAGGTCGGGAGCTTGCGCGCAGGGTACAGCGCGCCGCGGGAGGAAGAGGCGGAGAGGACTCTGCTGCTGGTATGGCAGCAGAGTGACGAGAAGGAGGGAAGGCGGTCGCCGGAGCTTGTGGGTCGTTTGTCCGGAGATGGGAGAGAAGAAATTTGGAGGGGATCTCCGTCAAAATCAAGCTTAAGATGAGCGGCCGGGTCCGTGGGGTGTTTTATAGGTGCTGGCCGCTCCTATCAGTGCGTGAAAAACACGCAATTAGGTCAGCCGGCTCGCCGGAGTTGGAAGGAAGAAAGATACCCAAATCTCTCGTGCGTTCGCACGAGAGATTGGGTTCACGCCAGCGAATTTGATTGGCTTTAGAAGGAAGGGAATTCCTCAGAGAATCTCCCTTCCATTTCTGGGAGAGAATCTCTGAGGAATTAGAGAGCAATCTCTCTCGAAACTTCGTCGGAGTTCGGTTCTGCCCTGGCAATGGCGGCAGGACCGGTTTGCAAAGAAGGCGAAGAACCTAGGGGGCTCTCTGCAAGGATATTCAAAAGATAGGGACCTATTTGTGATTTGGGTGTACTAACTTGCAAATTAGGTCAAGATGACCTCCCCTTAGGTCCAAATTTTGGTACAAACCTAATTTGGACCTAAAGAATCCAATGGTGAAGTTGGATTTTAGGTTTGACCTCATTTGACTGGACATTTTGCGTAAAAACCCAAATTAGGTTAATTGAAGAGCTAAGACCCTAATCTAGGTCAAACTAGGTTCCAAAGGCCAAATTAAGTGTTCTAAACCCTAGAGGATGTTTTTCTATGATTTTTAGAGGGTTTGCTTGATTTTTATTCTGACCGGAACCTTGTTAATTTAAGCGGGTCTGTTTTAGGGTTACCAAGTGTCATTTAATTCTTAGATTGCACATAAACCCATTTCTGATTAATTCAACCCACTTTTTATCTTATTTGGACCATTTGACCTATGTTTTGCTTCTGAAAAATCCCGTTTATGTACTGCAATGGTAAAATTGCAGTTTTAACCTTTATTTCATGTTTTCTTCTCAGAGCACTTGTTCCTTCAATTAAGCCTTCTTCTAGGTTATGTAGGAGCTTTTATCTTCTTTATTGGGTCAAAATGAGCTAGTTATGGCTCATGATGAGGCTCTCATCATACCCCCATGCCTAGCTTTTGCTAGTCCCTTAGCAAAATTTCAAAGTTTTAACTTCCATTCTAGACCCAAAGTGTCCTTAGTTATGATAAGTGCTTCTTTTGTGATTAGGTAGGAATGCCGACAAGAGGCCTAGAGGTACTCAAGTACCAACCAAAATCCGGGCCTGTTCTACTTTAGCCTCAGTCCTTCGCAAAGGTTTCTACGGCCCACAAAAACTATCCTAGGGTTTGTTGGACTCTGCGGTTAAAGCACCCGTGCTTGAGACATTTTTAGCCTAAGCTCAGTTTGCAGTGCGTTTTTTTTTTTTTTTTGTAAGAGAGAGATAGAGGATTTATTTGTTTAGAGAGCTTTTCTCTCTCTTTTCTTTCTATTTCTAGCTTTTGATTAGCTTCTCAACACGGTCTGTATCGGATTCTTCGTCCCCATCATCAATCCTCAAGGGTCCCTGGCTTTCGAGATTTCGAGATAATCCCACCCATGGCAACCCCCGGAACCCTGGCTTTCGAGATTTCGAGATAATCCCGCCCATGGCGTTCCGTGGCCGAATTCAGACCCTGGCGATCGACATTTCGTGATAATGCCACCCATGGTATCTGAACCAGCAGAGTGCTTACATGCCCCCAGTAGGATATTTAAATATCCTAAGAGACAAGCACCGAGGAGACGATATGTTGTTACGCATCTTCGAGGGGAATTTCCCGCCTCTCCGCGCTGGGAACTTGTCCAAATCAACTTGTGTTGATTGGCCGCTCCTAATCTAGGTGACTTTTTCAGAACATTAAACGCTCTTGCGTGTTTTGAATATTTATGCGCACTGAACCATACTGTGTGTGAATTTGGGTGCTTAGGTTACCGAATCCCGCAAACTAGAGGTCAGTTAATGAGGCCGAATACTTCCTAAGCCTTAGACCTAATACTTAAGCTTCGCATTTTCCTCAACCTCTTGAGGATTATCCAGATTTTAACGGATACGTGAATTTTTAAGCTAAAAATCTAGCCCAAGAGGCCTAAGACCAGCGTTCCCGCTAATCTCTTGTTATATCTCCGTAGCACTTTTCTTTTCTTTTTCTTGACTCGGTCTAGAACTTCAGTTAACCCCTTAATCTTTTACTAATGACTTTTTCTTTTTCTTTTCCTTTTGTGCTCCTTTCTTCATTTTTGCTCTTTTTCTCCTCCTTAACATTTTCTCCCTCCCCATTTTTTTTTTTTTATGTGAAACCCTTTCTTGATATGAATTTTCTGACATTTTGCACTTTCATCCCCCCATGACTAAGATTTGCAATGTCCCCATTGTAAATTAGGTGGGTTCGAATTCAGCTTAGTTCATGTATTAGGACAGGTGTGTGGTGAGTGAATGGGTCGAAGTGACTTGTTGCGAACGATTTCTAATCTCGGGTAGGTATACCTGAGGTGAAGTCGGCTGTTCTAATGGATGAACCCTAAAGTGCAATATGAGTTCCGCATAGCGATGTCAAAAATGGTTTCAGGTTTTTCAAAGAATGACGGGTTGCCTCCCGTTAAGCGCTGAGTTTTACGCCATCGGCTGGGTGCAATGAGCTCAAGAGGAAAGGAGGGTAAAGGATGACTCAGTCAAATCTATATCGGTCATGTCAATGAACGGCTTGAGTCTCTGCCCGTTCACGACAAAGGGTTCAGAATCGTGGTTGAGTGGGCTGATTTCAATAGCTCCATTTCCGAAGATTTGGCGGACTAGGTAGGGTCCAACCCACTTGGATCTTAGCTTTCCTGGGAATAATTTGAGTCGAGCATCAAAGAGTAAAACTTTTTGACCAGGATGAAAGACCTTTCTAGAAATGTGTTTGTCGTGAAAAGCTTTAACCCGTTCTTTGTAAATTCGCGAGTTCTCATACGCGTCGTGGCGTAATTCATCGATCTCGCTCATTTGAAATCTTCTGTGGGTTCCAGCCTTAGAAAGGTCGAGATTACAAGTCCGTACTGCCCAATAGGCTTTATGCTCCAATTCGACGAGGAGGTGACATGCCTTCCCGTACACTAGTCTGAAGGGAGACATTCCTAATTGGGTCTTGTGGGCGGTCCTATAGGCCCACAATGCTTCCGGAAGCCGAGAAGACCAATCTTTTCTATCAGGTCGAACAGTAACCTGAAGGATCTTCTTGATCTCTCGGTTAGATAGCTCAGCTAGACCATTAGTTTGGGGGTGGTAAGGAGTAGAGATTCGGTGTGACACCCCGTATTTGATCATCAGTGACTTGAACTGAGCGTTTGTAAAATGGGTCCCTCCGTCGAAAATTATAGCACGCGGAATCCCGAACCTTGAGAAAATGTTTTGATGAAGGAATTTTATAACGACTTTATGATTGTTGGTTCGGGTCGGAATGGCTTCTATCCACTTGGAAACATAATCAACTGCGAGTAAAATGTATTCGAAGCCATCCGAGGTAGGAAAGGGTCCCATGAAATCAATCCCCCAAATATCAAAAATTTCGCATACCAAGATCGGCTGTAGAGGCATCATGTCTCTATGGCTCATGTTGCCTAGAGTATGGCAACGGGAACATGCCTTACAGTGATTGTATGCATCTTTGAAAATTGTGGCCCAGTAGAAACCACACTGGAGGACTTTCGATG
The DNA here is from genome assembly GCA_037157565.1 of Thalassia testudinum. Taxonomy (NCBI): domain Eukaryota; kingdom Viridiplantae; phylum Streptophyta; class Magnoliopsida; order Alismatales; family Hydrocharitaceae; genus Thalassia; species Thalassia testudinum. The sequence continues at coordinate 59,834,436 of JAZHRO010000015.1, forward strand.
CGGTTTTATGTCCCGAAAAATGTCCACCGCATGCCTGGTCATGGCAGAATGAGAGCATGTCTTTGATTTCCACTTCCGTGACGCATCGTCGGATTATCTGATCAGCACTAATGCGGAAGAGATACGGGTCTTCCCATAGGTAATACTTGGCATCGGAACGCAATTTGTCCTTTTTGGCCTTCGACCAATCGGGCGGAATCTGATGTGATGCCAGGTAATTAACAATATCGGCGAACCATGGAAGACTTGTACTGATAGTCAGGAGGTGCTCATCAGGGAAATGTTCTGTAATAGGTCCGGAAGGATCAATAATTTCAGAAGGAAGGCGGGATAAGTGATCAGCTACCACATTGTGCTTTCCCGCCTTGTCGCGAATCTCGAGGTCAAATTCTTGCAACAGCAAGATCCAGCGGATTAATCAAGGTTTCGCGTCCTTCTTGGCCAGGAGATACCTCACAGCTGTGTGATTCGAGTATATGATAACACGGGAACCCAGAAGGTATGATCTGAATTTTTCCAGGGAAAATACTACGGCCAGCAGCTCTTTCTCAGTAACCGTATAGTTACGCTGAGCCTCATCCAATGCTTTGCTGGCGTAGTAAATGACCACAGGTTTCCCGTCAATTTTCTGCCCCAAAACCGCTCCTACAGCGAAGTCAGATGCATCGCACATGATCTCAAAGGGTTGAGACCAATCAGGGGACTGTAGGATTGGGGCTTGGGTGACTCGGTCACGTAGGATCTCAAATGCTTGAGTGCATTCCTTGGAAATTCCGAAAGGCACATCCTTGGAAAGCAGATTGGTCAGGGGGCGCGCGATTTTGGAGAAATCAGGGATGAATCGACGGTAGAAACTGACGTGCCCCAAAAAAGATCGGATGTCCTTAATCGAGCTAGGCATAGGGAGCTTGGAAATCAGGTTAACCTTAGCTCGATCCACTTGGATGCCTTTCTCTGAGATTAAATGTCCCAGGACAATTCCCTCAGGCACCATGAAATGGCTCTTTTCCCAGGAAAGAACCAAATTCACCTCGATGCACGGCCTGAGTATATGGACCAAGTGTTGGAGGCAATCGTCAAATGATTGTCCAAAAACTGAAAGTCATCCATGAAGACTTCCAGATAATCACCTACCATATCTGAGAATATGGCAAGCATGCACCGCTGAAAAGTTGCAGGTGCATTGCAGAGACCGAACGGCATCCTTCGAAACGCGTACGTCCCGAAGGGGCAGGTGAATGTGGTCTTTTCTTGGTCCTCTGGATGGATTGCCACCTGATTGTAACCGGAGTACCCGTCAAGAAAGCAGAAGAATCTATTTCCCGCTAGTTTCTCGAGGATCTGATCAATAAACGGTAGTGGGAAATGATCCTTCTTCGTGGAGGAATTTAGTCTTCTGTAATCAATGCAGACTCTCCACGAATTAGCTATTCGGGTAGGAATGACTTCCCCGGTTTCAGTCTTGATGATGGTAAGTCCTGCCTTCTTAGGTACCACTTGTGTTGGACTCACCCAACAACTGTCGGAGATCGGGTAGATGATCCCTGCATCTAACCACTTAATGATCTCCTTTTTCACGACCTCCTGTAGGTTAGGGTTTAGTCGCCTTTGCATTTCTCTTGAAGGTCGTGAGCCTTCTTCTGTGTAGATTCGATGCGTGCAGTATGAAGGGCTTATACCAGTCAAATCATCTAGAGTCCATCCAATGGCTCTACGATGTTGCTGGAGAACAAAAATCAAACGGAGTTCCTGGTCAGGTGTGAGTCGAGAATTGATAATCACAGGAAACGTTTGATTTGAATCCAAAAAGACATATTTTAGATGTTCGGGAAGGGGCTTGAGTTCCATGACAGGATTGTCAGCAGCAGCGGGTGGTTCAGGGTTTGTATCGGGAGCAATGGTAGGAGTCATAGGTGTGTCTAGATCGTGTTCGCACTCCTCTGTTAGCGGTTTTTGATTTTCTAGTGGTTGATCAGGAATAATCAGGTTGTCCTCTATATGCAGTTCATCAACCACGGCTTTGACATCACAAATTTCCTCTATAACCCCGCAATTAATCCCTTGTTGGGCCTTGAAAATGTCAATCTTCAGATTTTGATTCCCAAATTTTAATTCTATCTGGCCCTCTTCGCAGTTTATATTGGCCCTAGCAGTGGCCAAAAAGGGTCTCCCTAATATGATTGGTGTGTCCCTTGGGTTCTTAGGTGCATCCATGTCCAGTACTATGAAGTCCACTGGGAAATAAAAATCTCGTATCCTAACAATGACATCCTCGAGTATTCCTTTGGGTGACTTGATGGATCGATCGGCTAACTGCAATGTCACCTCAGTGGGTTTAAGTTCAGATTCTTCAAGGTGGTCAAGGAGGGATGTAGGTATTAAATTTATGGAGGCACCTAGGTCTAATAGGGCTCTATCAAGTTGAGTTTCACCAATTTTACAAGAAATCAAGGGGGTTCCTGGGTCTTTAGCCTTGGGTGGGAGTTTGCTCAGGATGACAGAGCTGGCTTGCTCTGACAGTACGATCGGATTCCCATCCTTGGTTCGCGGCTTACGTTTAGGTGTACATATGTCTTTCAAGAATCTTGCGTAAGCCGGTATGTGGCGGATTGCATCCATCAACGGGATGTTTATCTGGACCTGTTCAAAGAGCTTGACCAGATCCTCCTCAGGAGCCACAGGTTTGGTTGTCCTTTTTCCTTTGGTCAAGGCCTCAGGAAATGGGATCCTAGCTGGTTCCTCTAGGATAGGTCCAGGTTCTTGATCTGGGACAGTAGTATCTTGGATGACTACCCTAGGGTCTTGGTGATTATCAGGCTTGGAGTGGTTCAGATAATGTGGGTCTTGTGTTGTTTTACCACTACGTGTTGTTACAGAGTTTAATCCAGCCTGACTTTGGTTTGGGTTAGGTAAGAGAGGTGGCTGCTGCTGAAATTCTGCATAAGATGTAGAAGCCTCCATCCCGTCTGGTGATGGAGTAGCAGGGGCCTGATAAATCGAATGTGCGTGGCCTGGATTTGGATTCATAATGCGCCTCTGGGTCGGCACATTATTTGGGTTGGGCAGAGGTTGCGAAGGAAGGGTGCCAGGTTGGCGAGAATTTGCCATCTGGGCCAGTTGGTCGCGAACCTCTGTGATCTCGTCCTTGTGCTATTTTTGCATTGCCGCATTCGTTTTTTGAATGTTAGCCAGCGTTTGAAGGATAAGAGTCAGTTGATCCTGATTTTGCCCGGATTGGTAGGTGGGATTGGGCCGAGGCTGAGGCGGCTGATATGGACGAGGAGCTTGTGGGCGGGGTTGATATGGTGGTTTTTGAGAATTTCCCGCCCACTGAAAGTTAGGATGATTTCGCCATCCAGGGTTGTAGGTATTGGAGTATGGGTCATTCTGGATGGCGTTGAGGTCCTCGCAGTTCTGAGGAACCTCAGGAAAGTCAGAATACGAGGGTTCAGAGTTCCCCCAACTCGAGTAGAAGGGATCGGAGGTCACTCCGGTCCGGGAGGTAGACGGGGGTGGATAGGGGCCCATCCCTTTGGCAGGTTGGTGATAGATGTTTTGCACTGTTTCCCTTGCCAGAGGAGGTCGTGCAAAAGAGTTTTGTGCAGAGGTGGCTTGCTGCAAATGCCGAGTTAGCTCGTCCACCTTCTTTTCTATGATAGAGACCTTGTCCAACCGACTGGCCATCAATTCCAGGTCAACAGAAGTGGACAGGTCCTGCGTCTCATGTGTCCCTCTTAGATTCGTCGATGCGCGGGCATTCGTCCTGTCGAATAAGCCCAAGGAGTCATTGTTTATGGAGTTCTCGCACATGTTTTCGAGAATCTCCCACACCGTGTCCTCGTGTTGGCCCATGATGTTTCCTCCACATGTTGCATTGACGATTAGACGAATATCCTCACGGAGTCCTTGGTAAAAAGACTGGACTTGTTCCCACTTAGGAACTCCGTGATGGGGACACTTTCGCATGAGATCTAGGAATCGATCCCAAGCTTCGTGAAGAGGTTCTCCCTGTTGTTGAGTGAAATGAGTGATCTGGTGGCGCAAGGCATTCGTCCGGCCAACAGGGAAGAATTTTTTCAAAAATTCAGACTGTAATTCCTCCCAAGTGTTGATCGGGCCGGTCTGAGTCTGATACCAGTGCGCGGCCTTGTCCAAGAGGGAGAACGAAAACATTTTCATGAGTAGGATATCCCGGTTTTGTACATCTGACTCGAAAGTCTGGGCCAGATGCTTGAGTTGTTTAATGTGTTGGAATGGATCCTCAGAGTTAAGCCCATGGAACTTTGGTATGGCATGAATCATATTGGGCTTTAGATCAGAATCGGGTCCTCCAATTGGGATTAGTACTCGGGGTTCGATTGCCACCGCAGCGGGATTATAGTGATCTCGCATCATAGGTAGCTGTGGTGGGTTTACAAAGTTCTGAAAGAGATCATTCAAGCGTTGAAGTTGGTGTTCAAGGTTATTCTCCTCTTCAATTTGTTGTGCCATGATGGGAGAAGAAGGAGAATCAGGGTCTGAATCAGATGAAAGATTTATGTGGTGGGGTTGCTGCACAAACAAGGGCGTCGAGGCTTGGCCTCGGCGAGACTGAATTTCTCGAGGAGGTCTTAAAGGTGGTCCTAAGGACCTCCTACCAAACATGCACCGGAAGATGTGATGAGATTAGAAGGTGCTGGACCCAATCAAGACACCCAAGAATTGTTGGGTGACTATAGAGGTTCGGGGCAGATGGACCCCTGGATCAGAAGATCGTCCACCTGAGAAATACCTGGGCAGCCAGAGAGGGAGAGTCCCGCAAAGACCCCTACATGGTAGAGCGTCCCCACGGGTTACAGGGTTTCCCCCACCCGACCTCTCTTGTCACTGCGGTTCCAGGTAGACCAGAATGGGGATCTTGACCTCTTAAGTCTACCTTTTTTATTTTAAGATCAAGGTGCTTAATGTTCCACTTGAACTTTTAAGTATTTTGAGTGCAAAAAGTGACCTAATATTAAGGTTGGTTGACTCGAGGGATCAACTTCACCTCTTGTTCCTTTGAGAGCTTTTAGGTCCTTCCTTTTATGGTTCAAAATGGATTATCAGCCTGATTTGCTTAGGGTTCCTCTTGTATAAATCTTTTCAAACACGGTTTAGGCACACTTCTTTTTGGAAAGTTTGTTTCTTTGTTTTAGAGAAGATGTGTCTCTAAAAACCCTAGCTTTGCAATCCTAACTTGGCTCTAATGGGTCCAATTTAGTTACCTTAGAAATTAGCACCTAGGGCTCAATCAAGAAAGTTTTAGCCCTAGTTGCCTTAGTTAGATGACAGACAAAAATATGTTGAAATGAAAATCAGGCAACTTGATGAGTTACTAAATATAAGACAGGTAGCCCTAAGTTGATTTCTCTCCTTTTTTTTTTCTTTTTTTTTTAGATTGTGCGAGGGTTAAGGGAGAGGGCTTATGGAAATTACCTGTTCCAGTCTGTTGTGCAGTTGCTATTCTTTCCTTTTTGTTTTGCTTTCCCTGATTGAACACAACAAAAGAGAAGTTAAGTCAGATATTAGATAGAAAAGTTGTACTCAAAAGCTTTAAAAGTGCCCGTTGCTCCCCGGCAGCGGCGCCAAAATGTTGTCAATGTTTTTGTGCGGATTTAAAGGTGTATTACGTTGCAGTAGAATCGACAAAACGTTTAAACAAATATAAATAATTTTATTACTCGAACAACTAGAGTATCCGAGGTCGAACACAGGGAGCAAACTCAGTACTTTGTAAAACCCAAGAATACAACTGTTAAATGCAAATATAACTGATTCAAAGAGTTTTTTAAGAAAGATGTAAAAAAAAATAGAATTAGACGTCTGATTTATGTATCAGACGTCTTAAATGTGATCCTTCTTTCTCTGTTCCTTCTTCTGCTTTGCCTTTCTGATCTCTTTGCAATCTTCCCTTGTCCTTCTTCTTCTTCTCCTCTGCGAAGACTTCTAATCTTTCTGCTTTCCTTCTTCTCCTGCGAAGACTTCTTTCTTTCTTCTTCTTCTGTCTTGCTCCTCCTTTCTTCGTTGCCTTCTTCTTCTTCTTTGGCTTGCTTTTCCTTCTTCTGCAGCGGCCAAGTCCTTCTCCTGCGATCAGCCTGCCAGCACAGGAGCAAAACCTAACCCTTCTCCCTCTACCCGCGCGTCTCTCTCTCTCAAGCAATTCACTCAAACCGCTCTACCAGAGCCACAGTCTTAAATCGGGTCGGATCGTACCCGGGACCAGGCGCACCTGCAGGTGTGTGATGCGCGAGGAGTGCGTAGGTCTAGGTCGGGTTGGATCCGCCAGGTCCGCGTGGTCAGGCCGCGGACGAGGCGGGTGGGGTCAGTGAGGGACCTCACCCCTGTGCTTACTGAGGCGATAAGAGTAAAACGCAAAAACAACTTATATGGTACCTGCCGGTTGCAATCCCACGATGTGGGACTATCTGGCCTCACCTTCACGCGCGCCTGCAGAAGCCTCATCGTGCGATTGCCCCGCAGCTGCTGGCTCTGCTAGTGCTCCTTGGCTGGACTCGTTCACCTCGCGACACTCGCGCTAGTATGCAGCACCTGTAGCCTGGAAGACCGGGTGCCTGGAGCTTCGTGGGAGCTTCATCAGAGGTCGTCCATGGCGGCAGCGGCCCAAATCCTGTCGTACAAAAAACGTGCCTCTCGGCCAAATCAGAATAGCTAGAGACCTTCGCCGTGGCACGGCGAAGGCGGTGGGCAGTGCTGCAGGCCGCAGGTCGGCCTAGGCGTGCGTGCCGAGGTCAACCTGTGGCCGGAGATGGTGGGTTGGTCGGGGGGTGATTGTGGAGGGATGGAGTGGCAGTGGTAGGGTGGAGTGTGTTCCTAGAGGTGAGGCGGAGCTTTCGAGGTGGTTGGCGAGCCGTGTGGAGGGCTGGAGTGGTGTGGGCGGCTCGCCGGAGTGTGGTCGGAGGCGAAGATGATGGAGGTGGTTAGCGTCTGTCGAAGGTCGATCAAGGGAGATAATAGGGGGAAAAGAGAGAGGAGAAGGTGGAGAACGTATATGGGGTTGTCTGGAGGGAGGGGAGGCGGCGGAGAGGACGGCTCGTAACTGCCGTCGTCGGGGAAGAAAGACCCTGGGGGAGGAAGCGGCGACGAAGATGAGGTCGGGAGCTTGCGCGCAGGGTACAGCGCGCCGCGGGAGGAAGAGGCGGAGAGGACTCTGCTGCTGGTATGGCAGCAGAGTGACGAGAAGGAGGGAAGGCGGTCGCCGGAGCTTGTGGGTCGTTTGGCCGGAGATGGGAGAGAAGAAATTTGGAGGGGATCTCCGTCAAAATCAAGCTTAAGATGAGCGGCCGGGTCCGAGGGGTGTTTTATAGGTGCTGGCCGCTCCTATCAGTGCGTGAAAAACACGCAATTAGGTCAGCCGGCTCGCCGGAGTTGGAAGGAAGAAAGATACCCAAATCTCTCATGCGTTCGCACGAGAGATTGGGTTCACGCCAGCGAATTTGATTGGCTTTAGAAGGAAGGGAATTCCTCAGAGAATCTCCCTTCCATTTCTGGGAGAGAATCTCTGAGGAATTAGAGAGCAATCTCTCTGGAAACTTCGTCGGAGTTCGGTTCTGCCCTGGCAATGGCGGCAGGACCGGTTTGCAAAGAAGGCGAAGAACCTAGGGGGCTCTCTGCAAGGATATTCAAAAGATAGGGACCTATTTGTGATTTGGGTGTACTAACTTGCAAAGTAGGTCAAGATGACCTCCCCTTAGGTCCAAATTTTGGTACAAACCTAATTTGGACCTAAAGAATCCAATGGTGAAGTTGGATTTTAGGTTTGACCTCATTTGACTGGACATTTTGCGTAAAAACCCAAATTAGGTTAATTGAAGAGCTAAGACCCTAATCTAGGTCAAACTAGGTTCCAAAGGCCAAATTAAGTGTTCTAAACCCTAGAGGATGTTTTTCTATGATTTTTAGAGGGTTTGCTTGATTTTTATTCTGACCGGAACCTTGTTAATTTAAGCGGGTCTGTTTTAGGGTTACCAAGTGTCATTTAATTCTTAGATTGCACATAAACCCATTTCTGATTAATTCAACCCACTTTTTATCTTATTTGGACCATTTGACCTATGTTTTGCTTCTGAAAAATCCCGTTTATGTACTGCAATGGTAAAATTGCAGTTTTAACCTTTATTTCATGTTTTCTTCTCAGAGCACTTGTTCCTTCAATTAAGCCTTCTTCTAGGTTATGTAGGAGCTTTTATCTTCTTTATTGGGTCAAAATGAGCTAGTTATGGCTCATGATGAGGCTCTCATCAACCCTCCACCACCGTGGGCGTGTGGTGTGACAAGCCACACCGCCATCCGGAGATCGTCTGCATTACCATGAGCATCTCAGCGTGCATCTCCCTCGCCGTCGTCACCAACAACCACCGCCGCAGCCACTGCAATTTCACTCCTTCGTTAGTTAAGACGTCCGAGAATTTTCCCGGACGTCTGAAACTCCTACATCACACCTTCATCTTCCTTCCCTGTCCTTAGTTCTTCTTCCAGCCACCGGTCACAGCTACACCGCACGACCCTTCCATCCTCCAATGCCATCCCCAGCCCACACACGCCTTCCTGCAGCACATTTGCAGCAGCAACCTCCATTTCCATCCCACACCAACCACGTGCGTACACTCCCTGCCATCTGCAGAAGTGTGCCCTTGCAGCATTCCCGCGCCCGCCCGCATGCCCTCCAGCCGCACACAAGGCGGGCATGGCTAACAGCCTTCCCACGGCCACCAGCCTTCGAGCGCACCTGCTGCCACCGCCAACAGTGAGCGCACTCGCCTGCAGCACCCGCGCCTTCCGACAACAGTAGCGCGCCCACGCCTCCAACCAGCGTGCAGCACCGGCTCCAGCCCTCACCCGCACACCTGCAGCAGAGCCACCCTCCTCCAGCGCACCTCCAGCGCACTGCAGAACACGCACCACCTCCGTGTGCACCCTACAGTAGCAACAGCCGCTTACGCCAGCAATGCCACCTCCATGCCCGCGCAGTCCCGTGCGCACCCGCCTGCAGCCTTCCCATGCCTGCGCACGCTCACTTCACTTCCAGCAGCTGCGGCCACCGTTGGCAGCCACTCTCGCCGGAGCTCCGTCCAGCTGACTCTGGCCACCGCTCGATGTGCGGCTGCCACCACCGCGACGGCCTCGCTTCAACCACCTGCATGTGCGAACCTCTCCTCGATTGAACCTCTCTCCCGATCGCGAGGAGGAGAGAGGTAAAATGCTCTGTTATGGAGTTAATTACTTATTACATTTCATGCCATTGCCAGGAAAAAGAATTTTCGTTTATGAATATTTTATTATGGTAAAATTTACAACTTCATACTCAAGTTCTCTCATAATTGCATGGCTTTTGTAATTAACATTGTTTGACATTGGTTTTGGAATTTAATTGTGCATAAATTTTCTTTAATACATGTCAATGGAAAAATGCATAAAATCATCACATGTTTATTGAATATTTCAGTGAGTAAAAATTGCACATCTACCCTTATGTTTTCAAGATATTGTGCATCTTCTTTCTGTCGCATTTCATAACAAATTTGACTACGGATTTCTCACAAGATTGAACGAATACGAAATAAGTGAGATATTATTACATCATTGCCTCCCTGTGGATACGACCCGCTCTTCTGCGAGTGGTTATTTCTTTTTAAATATTGATTAGTTGATTTTTGCACCACATAAAACTACAAACGACTTTAAAGCGAATAATCGACTCGTCAGGCATGAATCTCGAGGTAACAATAGTGCAAAAACCTGCCTCTTCCCTCATATTTCCTTTTCTCAGAGCAAAGTCAGACTCGGGTAACTGGGTAAATGGATCCTGCCCAAACCCGCGAGCGTGATCGCGAATGAGGATGCATGAGCGAACTCGTGCATGGGGACCTCACCCCCGTGCTTGCTGAGGGATCGAGCCTCAGGCATAGAATCAACTTATTTGCCTTCACAAACTTCTGAGTTCACGAGGTGGGACTAATCCCACCTCTTTCTTCGTTGCAAGCTACTTTGCGTGCTTACAGCAAATGGTTCATCAAATTGAGGTTGCAGCCGCTGATGGTTCCTTCATTTGAAAGCCTAGGAAGCTACAACACCTAGAACGGCTCTAAGTGCTCGCTGCAACAGGCTGGTTGGAGTCTGGAGAGGAGAGAATGACGTCGAAGAAGATGAAGGCGATGGTAGAGTGTTGGGTGAGGACCTAAAACCATGAAAATGGCCTCTCGACCCAATTAAACAAGTTCAACAGCTTCGCTGGAGTTTAGCGAAGGTGCTAGGGGTGTTTTAGTGGTGGTTGATGGCCGGAGGAGAGCTGTCAGTAACGGAGAAGGTGAACAGAGGAGCAAGTGCTTGGCGAGGTGATTGTGGGATCAAAGCCCCAAATTTCTTTGAGGCTTTTGATCAGTGAAGTGTGGGGATGCTCGTGGGTGTTGTGACGTGCGTTTTCCTACACTGTAGCAACGATACGAGCTCACTGGAGCTCATGCCAATCATGGGGAAGATGACGGGGTTAAGGGTGGTGTAGTGGTTGGTCCTAAAGTCTAAAGGGGTGAGAGTGTTTTGGAGAGGGAAAGGAAAAGAGAGAAAAGGTTTAGGGATAGAGAGGGGGTCTGAGTTGTTTGGTGGTGACTAGTTGGAGTCAGAGAAGTTGAATGCCACTAGTAGGGTGGACAACGAGGAAGAAGGGTCAAGGCAGCCCCTGCTTTGATTGGCAAGGAGAAAATGAAGCTGAGGAGGATGAGGGACCGACCAATTTAGCCATTGTTGGTCTAAGGAAGACGTTGAGGAGGGTCGCTGGAGCTGTTGTTGGAGGTGGCCAGGGAAGAAGAAGCTTTTTGGCCATTAACCGAGCTGAGGAGGACGACGAGATCCCAGGGCTCTTTATAGATCTCTTAGAAGCATGGAAACAGTCAGAAAAGGCAAACCCCAAGTCAATTTTTTAGCTTGAAATTATAGGGTTCACCGACGACGAATCCGACCACAATCGATGTCAAAACCTAGTCCAATTTGTGGGGAATCATGTCAGGGGCAATCTCTTCAAATTTGGAGAGGGTTTGGTAAGAATTGAGCGAGGAATCCTCACTCAAAAGTCGACGGTGAGCTTTCGTTCATACCAATGGCAGTAGGGACCAAAATGCAAAGAACAATGGTAAAATTAGTGACCAAAATGTAATAAATTCAGAACTTGAAAGTCTTATTATGAGAAATAGAGTTTGAAAGGGCTAAAATGCAAACCAAGTCAAGATGGACTTTGATTGGGCTCAAATTTTGGCATTAACCTAATTTATACCCAAGGAATCTAATAGTGAACTTGGATTTGATTTTTGATAACATTTGACTGATAAATTTGCATAGAAACCCAAATCAAGATAAAATCCCACTTGAAACTCTATTCTATGCCAAAATAGGTTCACATGGCCAAACCATGGATACCAAACCTTATAAAATATTTTTCTATGAATTTTACAAGGTTTAGATGAATTTTATCCTGACCAAAACCTCTTCAATTTAAGTAGGTTAATAGTTAGGGTTTTGTATACTATTTTCGCCCTCGAAATGCGTGAAACCCCATTTCTGTTAATGTTGACCCACTTTTTGGATGTTTGAGCTTATTTAACCTTCCTTTAACCCCTAAGTGACCCCTTGGTTAATCTATGTTTGTGATGTGCTATTAAAATTACAAAATTAACCTTGATTCCCAATTCTTCTCTTAAATCAGAATAATGTAGAGTTGCAACCCTCAAATGATTAGGTAGGACATTTTATCAATCAAACCTGACTAAATGTGTCTAGTTAGGGCCCATGATGGTGTTACCATAACCCCTCGTGTGTTTCTCAATGCGCAGGTGGTCGTCCGATCGAACACATCCATAGACTCATTGTTTATGGAGTTCTCGCACATGTTCTCAAGAATCTCCCAAATGGTGTCTTCATTTTGACCCATGATGTTGCCACCATAGGTTACATTGACAAATAACCTAATGTCCTTACAGAGTTCATGGTGAAAAGACTTGACTTGTTCCCATTTAGCAACTCTGTGATGGGGGCATTTCCATATGAGATCTAAAAGGCCGTCCCATGCCTCATGAAGTGGTTCTCCTACATTTTTTGTGAAATGCGTGATCTGGTGCCTCAAGACATTAGTGAGACCAACCGGGAAGAATTTCTTCAAGAATTTAGATTGGAGTTCCTCCCATGTATTGATCGATCGAGTCAGGGTTTGATACCAATGGGTAGGCTTATCCATAAAAGAGAAGAACATTTTCATGAGTAGGATGTCCCGGTTCTGAATAGGTGGTCCAAAGGCCTGGGCTAGATATTTCAACTGGAAGGGATCTTAGGAGTTCAAGCCGTGAAATTTGGGGATTACATTGATCAGCTTTGGCTTCAATTAAGTGTCAAGTCCTCCAGCCAAGATTTGTACCCTCGGTTCGACTGTCACCGCTGCGGGATTATAGTGATCTCGCATTTGTGGATTGTTGCATCACTGCTAGATGCATTAGAAAGATTCAATCTTATCGTTGCAGTGCAAATTGTGACGGAACAAAAAAATTTGTAAAGACTGGGAGTACCAGATTATTCGTAAGGAGGCAATCACGATTTCATGCAAAAGCTTTTTAGAAAACTCGTTCTAAGCAGATATTTATATATGTATATATGTATAGATAAATATTAGACAATCAAAAGATTAGAATTTTATTGCATTCAAATAGAGTTTTTCAAAATAGAAATTCCTAAAATAGATAGCAAATAGATAGAGAGAGAGATAGAAGGTAGATAGATGACGACACTGCTTGTGGAATGATTATGCGAAGTGCGGTAGCACTTCAGATCTAGAGTGCCGAGATGAAGGGTGGAGGGAAGTTGTAGAGGGAGAGAGGTCTGAAGGAAGGTGGAAGAGAGATAGCTGGAAGATGGAAGAGTTGTCATTCAACTGGGGGGCCCTGGTGACACAGTAAATCACATGATTTGTTAATTAGGATTTTTAGAGTCGTTACATGCAAAATCGCATATGCTTTTAAAATTTATAACCTAAATAGGGGAGTATCTAGGGTTCTCCAAGGAGGTTAAATGTTTGTAAAATTACATCTCTTTCTTGGAAATTGAACTCAACTTTCTTTTTGGTGTTTGAATTAGGGAGAGGGGGTGAAACAAATGCTAGGCAAAAAATTGTAAAAAGCTATGCAACAAAAATTGAAAGAAGGCAATTTGAATTAAAGCAAAATTGTTCACACAAAACCTATATTGGAATGCTTCTACTCTACTTGAAAATACAAGAAAAATAAAACACAAATCCTCTAGATAGATGGTGAAGAAGAGGGCTTCTTGCTCGAAGCCAAATAGCTCCTTGACTTAAAAAGACAACTCCTCCTTGGCGTGAGATGCTCCTCCAAATGATGTCCTCCAAGGTGGTAGCTACCACCTTTAATTTTCCTCATCCAAGGGTGGACGTCCACCCTTGGTCCTTCTCCTTTGCCTGGCTGACCTCCTTGAAGTAGAATGCTCCTCCTCCTTGGCGTGGCACAAGTTGAAGAAAGTGTGGAGAAGAAGGCACCAAAGGGGCTGGTGATGTGCCCCCTTAATCTTCTTCTCTACTCCTTCTTGGCCATAGGTGCAGGTGGATGTAGGTGGAATTAAACACTAATGGAGGATGCTCTAAAATAGTGGTAGGTGATGGGTTTATATAGAGTAGGAAGGGGGCATAGGTGGCTATTGGAATGGATGGCTAGGATAGGATATGGGGGGTAGTTGAGGATCCTATGGCTAAGGGTGATTGACGCCAACCCAAGGGGTACCTAGGTGGTGGTTATGGGTGGTGGCACCCCTTGAAGTTGGCGCAAAAATGGTTTCTAGAAGGGGGGCTTAGGTGGTGGCAAGTAGGGTTCTAGAAGGAGGGTAGGTGGGTGGCTAGGATGGGTTGTAAGGTTATGTGTAGGGCCATGATGTGGGGGTGTTTTGGCACCAAAAGGTAGAGCTTCTAGAAGGGTAATTTGGTGCCAAACCAAGGTGTCTTTTGGGTATAGTTGAGAGGCTAGGAGGTGTCCATCTTGGCACCAAAATAGAGTAGAGGCTAGGTAGCTTAGGTGGACTAGGCAAGCTTAGTTGGTGGAGCTAGCTAGGGTTAAGTTGAAGGTGTAGGATGGCCAAGGAGCTGGATGCTAGCTAAGCTAAGCTAGATCAGTTAGTAATGGAGTAGAGGAGGAGGCAATGGGAGCTAGGGTTTGAAGAGAGGAGCTAGACAGAAGAAGTCTGGAGCTGAAATGGAGCTGGCAGCTGCTGAAGGGGGTGGCATGGAGCTACTCAAGTTGGCTTAGCTTGCTAGTTCTTTGCTAGTTGCTAAGTCAATCTAAAGTAAGCTGGCTTCTACCATAATGAGCTAATGTGAGCTGGGTTTGGTGCTCCCAAGGAGGATCAAGCTGGTTGAGGCAGCTAAGGTAGCTTAGCTCAACTAAGTTGAGCTAAATTGAGTCCCCGAGAGTTGAACTTGAGCTTCCTGAGCTGGGATGAATTCATCTTCAGCTGGCTGGAGTTGAGTGGAGCTAGATGTAGCTAGACCTGAGCTGGGGTGAACTCCAATCAACTTAGCTGAGCTAGCTAGAGCTCCTTGTGGACTAATGGGAGCTGAGATGAGCTAGACTCAGCTAAGTTGAGATGGATCTGAGCTGACCTGAGCTAAGATGAGCTCTTTTGAGCTGTCATTCAGTTGAGATGAGCTGAATGGAGCTTGGATGAGCTGACCCTAATCCAAGTGAGCTGGATTCCAGCTATGGTGAGCTGGATCAAGCTGAGTTCCAGCTAGTTTGAGCTTCTGCTTAACCTATTGCCTTCTTAAGTGCTAGGGTTCTAAGGATCTGTTAATCTATTTATCCCTAACACTCACAAAAAGACATTAAAAAGATAATAAAAAATGCAATGCATGCCTAACCTAATTAATGCCTAAATGCAGCCCAAAAACCCGTTTGCGGAGTAAAATCCTAAGAGCTAGGTTTTTGTTAATGCATAAGATTGATGATAAACTGGCATTTATCAAGCTGGCAACTGCTGAAGAGGATGGCATGGAGCTACTTTTGTTGGCTTAGCTTGCTAGTTCTTTGCTAGCTGCTAAGCCAAGCTAAAGTAAGCTAGCTTCTACCACAAGGAGCTAAGGTGGGCTGAGTCTGGTACTCCTGGGGAGGATTAAGCAAGCTGAGGTAGCTAAGGTAGCTTAGCTCAACTGAGTTGAACTAAGCTGAATCCCCGGGAGCTAAACTTGAGCTTCCTGAGCAGAAATGAAGTCATCTTCAGCTGGCTGGAGTTGAGTGGAGCTGGATCAAGTTGGTCCTAAGCTGAGGTGAACTCCAGTCAACTTAGCTAAGCTAACTAGAGCTCCCTGTGCACTAATGGGAGCTGAGATGAGCTAGATTCAGCTAACTTGAGCTGGATCTGAGCTGACCTAAGCTATTGTAAGCTAAGATGAGCTCTCATGAGCTGCCATTCAGCTGAGATGAGCTGAATGGAGCTAGGATGAACTAATGCTAGTTTAGGTGAGCTGGATTCCAGCTATGGTGAGTTGGATCAAATTAAGTTCCAACTGGCTTGAGCTTCTCCTTCATCAGTTGCCTTCCTGAGTGTTAGGGTTCTAGGGATCTGGGAATCTGCTTATCCCTAACACTCACAGAAAGATATCAAAAACACAATAAGAAATGCAATGCATGCCTAACCTAATTAATGCCTAAATATAGTCCAAAAACCCATTTGCAGAGCAAAATCCTAAGAGCTAGGTTTGTTTTAATGCATAAAAATGATGATAAATTGATGTTTACCACACCCCCATGCTTATCTTTTACTAGTCTCTTAGCAAAACCTTAGTGCAAAATGGAATTTTGGGGAAATCTAATTTTTTCGACTTTTGAGAAGAAAAAAAGATTTTGGGACCTTGGTTGATCTAAACACAGGAGGTATGAGATTTATCAAAGATAAACATCGGGATTTATTTTTGGATCCAAAATTAGATAAAAATGAGATTAATATATTCTCCAAAAAATTCACAGATTAACCCCTTGTTAATTCAGATGACTTGAAATTTTTATTTTTAGGATTTTTCTGGCTCTTGAATCTGACTTGCAACTTGCAATAACCTTTAAAATTTTTGTGTCCGTGCTTGTGAAATGCCAACATTTATAAGGGTGTGTTTTTGGTTTAAAACTTTTTTTTTACTCCCCCATGCTTATTTTTAGCTTAGTCTTACGACAGATGTGTCGGGATCATCATTCCTATTACCAATCCTCGAGGGGGCTTTGGTGCTAGTACTTCGAGATAGCACTGTCCATGACACCACCCAGGAGCTCAGAACCCCAAAACACAATGCAGTGTAAAGGGGCGCTCCAAGCAAACTCAAGCTCTTACTTCTACACTATAAGTAGAGCACCGTCCAAGACACTTGAGCTGCAAAAATGCACTTTAATGCTCCATCTAAAGATATGAAATATAGATATGGAGAAGCGTCGAGGAAGTTACATGTTGACATCACATCCTCAAAGGAGGCATTTTCCTCGGCGGTGGGAACTCAAACCAATGATCCACTTTAGACTTTTACTAATTCCAAACAAGGGGGTTTTTCTAATTTCTAGTTGGCTTTTAGGTGTTGGCTTGTGTGTAAAATTTCACACAAGAAGTTTTGCACGAGATGCAAGTTTTTGAATCAGAAACTAAGTTAGATACTTTCCAAATTACGAAAGAGGATCAAGTCACCTAAACTATCACAAGTTCAGGTGGAATTTTAGAGAAGGATATATGATCTAATCAAAAAATAGACCCTGAAATTGTAATGATCAGATCCGTATCCTCATCCCTAGTTGTTAAAGATTAAATCCTATTGCACCAAAAGTAAGTTTTCAACCTTAGTCCCAATTTTCAAAATTTTCCTCAAAAAGTTTTTGACATTTTTATTTTTTTTGGGTATGTAAGCAGGAAATTAAAATGTCAAAAGAAAATGCATGTTTTTAGGTTTTCAAAATCCTAAATCGATCATCAAAATTTTAAAAACACTCCCCCATGCTTATGATATGCAATGTCCTCATGCATTAGGAGGGAAAAAGGATCACCTTAGTGAAGGATGGTTGGGTTTAGGATGGTCAAAACCAGGAAAAAGAAAGCAAAAAGGAAAGCAGGAAAAATGTTGGGTTACCTCCCATCTAGTGCTATCTTTTACACCATGCAACTGGGCATGAAGGTATGTACGGATGACGAAAGATCATGTAAATAGTTGGACACTTGGATGCTCGCATAAAAGACATCTTCTACATCCCGAGAAAAGTGATTAGAGGAAATATAGGTATCAAAGATGGATGGAAAATGATAAGTGTAGCCCAAGTCTGGCCATGGTTTTAAATTGGGTTGAATGCCAAACTCGAGTGGGTTTGGTGGCAGGTCCAATGGAAAGGGTTTGGGGGAAGAATGGTGAAGGGTGGGTGAAATTAGAGTGGAAGGGTGGGTTGAGAGAAGAGTGGGTGGATTAGGGAAAGGATCAAGGGGATCATCAGGAATGGATTGTTGTTGAAGACAAGTCTCCAAATCATAGATTTTGCCGACCACTGATTCTAAATTTGATTCCTCAAAAATATTGTGGTCGGTAAGGGTATCTATCAACATTGTCTCATCCACCATATTTGAAATTTCAATATCTGAGTCCTCAAAAAAGTTATCATCATGGAATCTCTTGGAGGATTGAAAAATATCAAGAGTGATAGTTTGCCCTACGTAGGTGATATTCATTTTGCCTTTGTGGAAATTGATATTTGCCTTTGCAGTGGCCGAAAAGGGTCATCCAAGGATTATTGGGGCATTCAATAAAGATTTGGGTACCTAAATGTCAAGGACCAGAAAGTCTGCAGGGAAGACACAATTCTGAACCATGACCAAAACATCCTCAACAATCCCACAAGGATTGATTGTAGATCGGTCGGTTAATTGCAGAGTAACCTCGATGGGTTTTAATTCATTGATCTGAAACTCCTTAAATAAAATTGAATGATATTAACTAAGGCACCAAGATCAAGGAGGACACGATCAAAGGTAGTATCATCAATAATCACTTAAATTATGGTGCCCCCGGGTCTTTCATCTTAGGAGGCAGCTTACTTTGTATGACAGAGCTTACTGTCTTCGAAAGATATACCTATCCTAGATTTTTGGCCTGCCTTTTAGGAGTACAGATGTCCTTCAAAAATTTGGCATAGGAAGGTATATATTTGATGGCATCTAGGAGAGGAACATTGATTTGGACTTGCCTAAATAGATCTAGGAGTTCTTCTGTGGTGGGCTCAGATTTCTTTTTTCTATTAATGGTAGGGTAGAGAGCTTGTGGAAAAGGTATAGAAGTCGTGTCTTGACATTTTTGTGTTTCTTTTTCTTCCTGATGGGGAGGTCGAGAGTCAATGTGAACAGGGATGGGGATGTCACCAGGTTTTTGTGAAGGACCGGGATTAGTGGTGGTTTTCCCACTCCTCAATGTAACTGCATGTACAGTTGGATTATTATTTGGAGGAGGTGGGGGGGCCTGTGGTTGTGGAAACTTGGGAGGCTGCTGAGGTGGTGGATTAGTAAGAGGCTGATTCGAGTAGTGTGGATTTCTACCCAGATACTGGTTCCTTTGGTGATTAGGGTTGGGCATGGCTTGGGAGCGAAGATGTCCTGAATGTCTTTGAGTGGGAGTAACCCCGATCTGACTATTTAGATTTTTGATGGTGCGGGTTACTTCCATCATCTTTGTCTACATTTCCTGCATGGTTCTCATCATCTGGGCATTGATGTCTTATTGGGATGGCCAAGGATGAAAGGTCAGATTAGACCCATACCCATTAAATTGATTTGGTTGGGGAGGAAGCTGATTATTCTAGGAGTAGTTTGGGTAATTCTTCCAATTGGAAGAATTTTTAAATGGCTCCTAGATGGCAGAAATATTTTCAGTGGGGTTAAGATCAGGATAGTTGTAATTCCCTAGTGAATCATGGGCAACCTCAGAATACTGGTAATAATCAGGAGTAGTGTTGAGATTGTGCAAATTTTCTCTTCGTGGAAAGTTAGGTTGGGTTAGATGTGGACTGTGTGGAGCTTGGGTTGATGTGGCAAGTCTTTCATCAACCATCTTTTGATTAATGTGCATCTAGTCGAGTTTTATGCAATCATTTGAAGATCATCTTGGGTTACAGGAATAGATTGAGTGCCTACTTCATGAACACCAAACTGTGAGCTTGGAGTTATGCAAAATGTGTTCATGGAAGCTTGACTAAATGTGTTTTCACTCATTTCTTCAAAAAGATCATAGGCACTCTCAACATCCTTATTCAAGAAGTTGCCGCCACATGAGGCATCGACGAAATGTCAGATTTGATCTTCTAATCCATGATAGAAGATCTGCACGAGCTACCATAAAGGAATCTCATGGTGCAGGCAACTTCTTAGGAGATCTTGAAATCTTTTCCAAGAATCATGGAAAGTCTCACAAGATTTTTGTTGAATGGTCGGAATAGATTTTCGCAGGGATTTAGTACGACCTATGGGAAAGAATTTCTTGAGGAAGGTGCTCTTGAGCTGAGGCCAAGTTGTGATGGGTCGGCTAATGGTTTTGAACCAGTAAGCAGCCTTATCTTTAAGAGATAATGGAAATAGCCGTATTAGCCATAGGTCTTCTTGCACATTTCGGGAATGGGTTGTTTGTGCAAGAAGAGTTAGCTCTTTAAGGTGGCTAAACGGGTCTTTCCTAGGAAGGCCATGAAAATGTTTAATCAAGTTCAGAATCATTGGCTTGATCTCAAAGTCCCCTTCTAGTATGGACACCCTTGGTCGTCCCTCATAATAAGAAGGATCAAAAAAATCTTTTAGAGGAATGACAGGCTATTGACGGGGTGGTGGGTTTGGTCTTTGATTGGCTAGGTTTTGGATGTTCCTAGTCAATGTTTGTTGATTGGCATTCAGTTGAGCAATCTTCTCAACCATCATTATCAAGAGATCAGGCAGGGGGACTTGATGTTGTGATTAAGGAAGATCAGCATTAGGGAGCTCCAAGTGCAGGAAGTCAAAGGTGGGGGGTTTTGGGTGGACGAGTTAGAATTAATTTTAGTAGTGGAGTTAGAGGTGGGATTAGAGGTGGAAGTGGAAGGGTTAGTAGATTTGTTCTGTTGATTTTCCATTTTTTGAGAAGAAGAAGAAGCTAAAAAAAGCGATCATTTTGTGCGTGGGGCATAACCAAATGGTCCCTCCAAGTGCAGATTTTGAGACCTTCGCCCGTGCATAAAATAGAAGAACGAGAGGGGAGGAGAAGAGATGGAGATGAGAGAAAGTGTACAATTCAAACAACAAATTCTAGACCTAACTTAAATGTGACTCCCTAAAAATAACAAAAGACTTGGTCGACCTAGGAAATAAGTAATCAATAGTGAATACTTGTTTTGTCAACAAATCTAGCCATGTTGTTTAAGGGGAGGTTTGGGCCCAAACGTTTCCCAGGAAAATCACCAAATGCTTGTACAAACCTGCACCTGGTCATTTGACATGGCCCCTCAGCCTGAACAATAGATATAGATGACAGAATTGATATTAACTAAAGAAGCTTAAGACCTAGATAGTAAGCCTAAGTTGATGAAACCTTAGGGGTCAAGTTGCTACATATTTTAATTAGGTCCAGGATACTAAAATGCACACGGAATGTGTAGGATGTTGATTGGGTTATTACCCTATTAGTTCAATTTTATTGTGTGTGTGTGTGGGAATTGGAAGGTTGTTCCAATTTCAAACAAGTTGTCACACAATTTTACGTATTTCTATCTTTAAGGATTTGCTTTAAATTAATGTGTTTTAGGGTTTCCTTTCTTAAGACCTCAAACAAGTTTTGAGATCTACAAACAAGAGGAAATCAAGTTGTATGGGTTGAGATCAATTTCCTTTTACTTGTTTGTCTCTAAAAATGGAAAAGAAACCATAATCCAATTGATCCTAGGATAGAAATTTAACTACCAATTGATCTTTTTTTAGGCTTTCTATATCAAGTAGTGGTCTAAACAGATCAAACAATACCACTAATTTATGTAAAATCGAACAAGGATTCCGGAAAAGATTTTTATAGGATTTTAGGAATTTGTTTGATATTTTTAAAAAAATTTTCTTTGTGCTGGTGCAAAAGTCCAAGATTGATACTCGTGGATATTTTGGACTTTTTAATAATGCCAGCGACCTTAGAAAATTTCGGTGATTTTATGTAATGTGTATAATTTTACAAGAATTATAGAAAGCTAAATTTCACAAAAATTGGATGGGTATAAATATTCTAAAAATTTACGGACAGAAACAAAATAAGAAGATTAGAGGATGTGACCCCTCTACAGTCCATGAATTTTTAAAAATTAAATACAAATCCAATTGGTCTAAAATTTAGAAAAAATATTTCTAAGTTGATTTGGAATCTTTGGGTGAAATTTCAAGATTTTATGAGGCTTGTGGAGTTAGGAACTAATTTTTAAAATCTGGATAGAGGTCTGGATCCAAAAATCAGAACACCAACACTTGAAGTGAGGTGGTGTTTAATGAAGCATACAAGCAAACAATGGATTTTAGATTGCACCACTCCACTTAATTATGGTATTTAAAATCCTGAAAGGCAAGTTTAATATTTTCCTGGTAGTTTTAAGGATAAATGTGACAAGAAAGGGAGAACCAACCTAAAATCGTGGGAAGAAAAGGAACTTTTGAGCTCTCGCTTCCAAATTCCCACTTCCTGCAATACCTGCACGCCCAAGAGAAAAGAAAGAGAAAGGGATGAGATCCACTTCAAGCAAGAGAAAAATTGATTAAGCAAAGCTATGCCTCCCCAGTAATGGCACCAAAAAGTGATGTAGTAAATCGCATGATTTGTTAATTAGGGTTTTTAGAGTCATAACATAAGAAATCGCATACCCTTTTAAAATTTATAACCTAGATAGGGGAGTATCTAGGGTCATCCAAGGAGGCCAAATGTTTGCAAAATTATGTCTCTTGCATGGAAATAGAACTCAAATTTCATTTTGGTGTTATATATATATGATTTTTATAGGTTTTGAAATAACAGGAACAATGCGGGTTTGTAGATAGCAAGAAAATCGTCTACACTAATCAACTACACTATTACTAAAGTGACAAGTAGAGCCTCTCCCTACGCTCACTCTAGGCACATGGAGGCCTAGAGTAATTAAGGAGAAGGAGTGAAAAAATGCTAGACAAAAAAAAAATTTCAACAAAACTATGCAACAAAAAGATAAAAGAAGGCAACTTGAATTAACGAAAATCTATTTTACAAAAGCACATGTAGAGGAATGCTTCTATTCTAACTTGAAACTACAAGAAGGTAAAACACAAATCCTCTTAAAAATCGGTGAAGAAGAGGTGCTACTCCAAACCTAGTAGCTCCTGGGCTTAAAAGTAAATCTTCCAACTCCTCTTCGAAAGCTCCGCCAAGACGATGTCGTCCAGGGCAAGCCCTAATGGGGCGTTCCCTAAGCTTCTCCTCAAGGGTGGATGTCCACCCTAGGTGCTTCTCCCTTACCTAGCCATCCTCCTTGATGAAGAATTGCTCCTCCTCCTTGGCGTGGCACAAGAAGAAGAGTGGGAAGGAAGAAGACATCAAGGGATTGGGTGATGTGCTCCCTTAATCTTCTTCCTCCCTTCCTCTCTTGGCTGTAGAGTGTAGGTGGATTTATGGTAGACTTATACTAATGGTAGGATGAATTTTTTGGTGGAATATGATAGGTATTTATAGAGGTAGAGAGGGGGGTAGTAGGTGTGGGTTAGGTGGATGGCTAGGATGTGTTTAGGTGGTGGTTATGGGTAGTTAATTTGATCCTATGGCAGGGGTTAGTTGGCTCCAACCAAGGGGGTGCCATGGCGGGTAGTTATGGTGGGGGTGTCCCTTGAAGTTGGCACCAAAATAGGTCTTCTAGAAGGGGGTTAGGTGGTGCCATGTAATGAAGGGTTGGGATGTATTTGGTGGATGGATGGATGGCCATGATGGAATCTTAAGTTGGTGCCAAAAGAGAGGCTTCTAGAAGGGGGGTTTTGGCACGAACTTTTGGTGTCTTTTGGAGGAGGTTGAGGGGTGAAGGGATGGCTTGGGTTGGCACCAAAATAAGGGGGGACTAGGTAGAGCTTAGGTGGACTAGGTGGGCTTAGTTAGTGGAACTAATTAGGGTTAAGTTGTAGGTGGTGGATGGAAAGGGAGCTGGGGCCTAGCTAAGCTAGCTTAGCTAGTAATGGAGTAGAGGAAAAGGCAATGGGAGCTAGGGTTTGTGGAGAGGAGTTGGATAGAAGAAGTCTGGAGCTGAAATGGAGTTGGAAACTGCCAAAGAGGATGGCATGGAGTTACTTTAGCTTGCTTAGCTTGCTAGTTCCTTCCTAGCTGCAAAGCCAAGCTAAAGTAAGCTGGCTTCTACCACAAGGAGTTGAGGTGAGCTGAGTCTGGTGCTCCTGGGGAGAATTAAGCTGGTTGAGGTAGCTAAGGTAGCTTAGCTCAACTAAGTTGAGCTAAGCTGAATCATCGAGAGCTGGACCTAAGCTTCCTGAGATGAACTGAAGTCATCTTCAGCTGGATGGAATTGAGTGTAGCTAGATCAAGTTGGTCCTATGCTAAGGTGAACTCTAGTCAACTCAACTGAGCTAACTTGAGCTCCCTATGAACTAATAGGAGCTGAGATGAGCTAGATTCAGCTAAGTTGAGCTGGATCTAAGCTGACTTGAGCTAGGGTGAGCTAAGATGAGCTCTCATGAGCTGTCATCCAGCTGAGATAAGCTAAATGGAGTTAAGATGAGCTAACCCTAGTTTAGGTGAGCTGGTTTCTAGCTATGGTGAGCTGGATCAAGCTGAGTTCCAGCTGGTTTGAGCTTCTCCTTCACCAGTTTCCTTCCTGAGTGCTAGAGTTCTAAGGATCTGGCAATCTACTTATCCCTAGCACTCATAGAAAGATATCAAAAATACAATAAGAAATGCAATGCATGCCTAGCCTAAATAATGCCTAAATGCAGCCCAAAAACCCATTTGCGGAGCAAAATCCTAAGAGCTAGGTTTGTTTTAATGCATAAAAATGATGATAAACTGGAGTTTATCACCTAGGCCTTCTTTTATAATTTTGATGAGGGGCAAAGTGGGCATTTTGGCCCTTAAACTTGTGTAACAACTTTAGGCTAATCAGATCCATCGATTGGGAGATCAACGACTCTGATTTGGCCTCAAAACAACCTCAAACACGCCCTCTACGTGTGAATTAAGCCTCTGGCCGACATGTAGCGGCCTCTCGCTCCTTGGATCTCGGTTGGATGCTCCAGCACTTGCCACGCCAACATTCGCTGCTTCTTTCTCCTGCACGTCCCTTTGCGAATACAAATCGCACCTTAAGCCTTATCAATCCGATCTTATGATCGAACGGTTTAAAGATCGCCCGCACAACCTTCGCATCGAAGAAAACGCATGGGATTGTGTGTGGGATCCCGCGTACTGCCGCGGGGCACTCAAATCTTGCCACGTGGTCGTGCCTCTACCCATTGGTTGCCATATGATGGTGCAATTGCACCCATGCCCAACACCCCTTCAATTTCACACGAGGCATGGATCGAACGCACATCGCTTACTTAAGCACGAAGGTGCTAGCCATTGTGCTGAGAATGCCTTTATGTTATGGTTTTGCTTTAGGCAACTCCGCTCTCAGCTATTGGATGTAGATCCAATGGTTGAGATCTTCTCCTTCTTGATGAGGTGCAGATGGAGCGAGGACGTGGCTGTTTGTGGACCATTGGATGGCCATCCAAGAGTCGATAGTGGGTGAAGGATGGTCTTTAAAGATGGGCCAGTGGTGAGGGGAGGTTGTGATGGTGCCATGTGGCACCATCATGGTCGTTCGTCTTCTTTTCTTTGTATTTGGTGATGTAGACCTCTGATTGGGTTGATTTTTGCACCGTTGGACTACGATTGTTGATCTGGATCCATCCGTGCAGTTAGATTTTTCATTTGAGGCTTGGATCTTTATCCTCTGGCTCCATTGCCTCTGTTATTCTATGGACTACACAAGATGCTCTAGTTGTCTGATCAAGACAATTTCAGAAGCATTGGACTTCCATCGTAGTTCTAATTAGATCGGTGTGGTCTGATCTATCATCCGTGGCTTCAAAACATCTGCGATTAATTTCATCTCTCATTTAATGCATAAAATGACAATATTATCTCTATGACTAACAAGCTAACTATTGTGCAAATTATGATGCTTATGCATGCATTGTTCCTAAGTTATTCTTGAATCTAACTTAATTCAAGTGATTTAGGTTGCATGATTGCTGTGCAATCACAGACACTACGGGGATTCATGAATGCATGGAATAGATCAGTGAGGCACTGTAATTAATTATGAACGTTGGGCATTTCTTCTTCTTGATTCTCCATTGATGCAGATGATGGAGAGTCGAGCCTAGATCTGGAAGTAGCTGAAGAGATCTTGATCTGATTGGATGAGAACACAAACAATTGGGTCAGGGCCTAACCTCGATGAGAGTGAATTGCTAATGGAGGCCTCAAGATTGGTCATAAGGACCACCTCCCGTATATGCACTATGGAATAAGACGAGGGATAGAATGTGTATTGGACCCAATCGAGGCTCTCGGCAAAGCTGAGTGACTATGGAGGTTTGAGGTGGATGTTACCACTAGATCAGAAACTCACCCACTCGAGAATTACTTGGGCAGCCAGGAAGGGAGAGTCCTACAAAGACCCCTATATGGTAGAACATCCCCACAGGTTACAGGATTTCCCCACCCGATCTTCCTTGTCACTGAGATTCCAAGTAGATTGGAATGTGTGAGCTTGACTCCTAAGTCTACTAATTTTAATCCTTCTTGTGCCTTGAATTTCACTTGAACTTGAAGTTGATTTGATTTGTGACCTAATTTGGAGGATGGTTGATTCACAAAGTGAACCAACTTCACCTAACCTGTCCTAAAGTTGAGGATGAGTTTGGGTCAAGAACCCAGATCACCCTGAATTGGTTTGCAAACAAGTTATTAGGTCCTAAATTTTAATGATCCAAGTGATTGTTAGAACCTTGATTTTAGGATCCACTTGATTAGATCAATTCAACCAAGGGCATGTGTAACACACAATGTGGGAAATATATTTTCTTTTAAATCAGGTAAGTGTGTACCCCTGGAAACCCTAATGTGGGAACCCTAGATTGGCTCTATTTCCAAGTCCAATTCTTGTAAGAGATGGTACCTTGAGCTCAATCAAGAAGGTGAATAGCCCAAGGAACCTTATGTCCCTAATAGGTGCAAGTAGCAAGATGGGGATCTCTAGTCAAATTTAATCAAATCAGGAAACCTGAATGATAATTACTATGTAAGTAAAGCAAGTTGATCCTAATTGATTTCCTTTTCAATCTTCCCAAGAGATGAGGGGCTTAAACAAGAGGGAAATATAATTACCTACCCCTGGTGTGATTGCTTGTGCGGTTGATTTTCAGATTCACTTGCAACAACACAACAAATCAGATATAGCAAGTTAGAATCAGATCAGAAAGTGTGATTAGTGATTGAAATGCACGTTGCTTCCTGCCAATGGCCTCAAAATGTTACATCGAAAATCATTATAGTTTAGGAAAACATTGTGTCATAGTATAGTGACTAAAATCGATACAACATTTAAATTTATAAAGCTTGAAAACCATGAGTTTTGAGGTCATTCTTAGGGAGAGAGTGGAGCAAATCAATCCACTAATCAGAATAATAAAAAATAATAATGAAAATGAATAGTCAATCTCAAATAGAATAATTAGTTAATGCTTCAAAAATATATCTCAGAGTAGAAATAAAAAGAGAAAAATGGTGGTCGAAACCACCAAATATCCCCAACAATTAAGCACAATACCCCAAATTTCTCAAAATCTCAATAGTACTCAATATCAAGTTAGAGCCAATTCCTTCTCAAATTAGACATTGGTACCAAGGTTTAGATGGCTTAAGTAATAAGCCCCACACCTCTAAATTTGTCCAAGTGTTGGGCACAAAACCCAAGGTTCTACAATGAAAAAACCCCCCAATCCTCTTAGAATTTCCCTCTCCCTTTCTCTCTTCAGAACTAGATCAAGGGTTATGCAAGTAATCGGATCAGAGGCCCAAACCCACAAGGCATGAGCGTGAGTGAGGGCATGCGTGGGCATGTGTGAGGGGACCTCACCCCATGCTTCTGAGGCAATAAGGCAACACAACAAATATTTATTAATCAAAATTTTTTTTAGTCGTTGCCGATGTGGGACTAATGTCCCCACTTTCTTCGCACAACTTTAGCTAAAGATTGGAGGTGCAATTGCTGCTACTACTTTGTTCTCATCCAATTGAAGGTTCAAGCATTGTCGTGGTGTTAGGTCGCGACAATTGGTGGTGGAGGCGAGGATGCTGGCGGCAAGACAGCTGGTGATGAGGAAGACGACCGAGGATGGTAAGTGCCCTACAAGGAGAATACAGCCCTATGACTTGATTTAAGCACATGAGGAGTCTGGCTCTATTCACCTAAAAAAGACCCTAAGGTAATTGGGTGTGTGAGTGATTGAGGATGATCAGCTGTAAAGCTCTAATGAGCTCTGGTCAATGGTGATGGATGATGGTGGTGGTTATGGTGAATAGTGAAATTGAGGAGCTAGGAAGCTTTGCTGTGGCGATGCATTGCTGCTGCTGGTGGTTATTTGTTGTGTGATCGGCGGAAGTGTATTGGCGGTGAAGGTGGTCGGCAGAGGTGTAGCCAGTGTTGGAGGAGAGATAGGGGAGATTGAACCTAAAAATCTACCTAAAGCTAATTGGAGGGATAAGGAAGAGAAGCCCTGATTATATTGGACGAACAGAGGCTCGGAGAGGCTTGCTAAAGTAATGCCAGAGCTGAGGAAGACGAAGGCAAAGATGGAGTTGACGAAGGTGGAATTGAGCCAACTTCTGTGTTCAAAAGCTCGACGATGAAGTGGCGAGGAGAAATCCTCTGCCTGTTGTTCGCGGGAGTGGTTGTAGAATGGGGGTGAAGAAGCTCCAGGTCATCGTTAGTGGTGGCAGAGGAAGAAGGCGAAGGAAGGAGTTACGCGCCAAAAACAAGACAACCTCGACATAGGTACATGCTACCCTCTTTATAGGAGTGTTCTTCCTCCTCAAATGTCCATTTTGAGCAAGTTTCAAGTTGGTTTTTGAGGATGAAGAACTTGGGTTCACTGACGATGAAATCAATAGCGATTGATCTTGAAACGAAGCTTGGCTGATCGGCTAAGTTCTTGGGAACATGTATACCAATTTTGGTGATTTTAGATTGAAGTTTCTTCAATTGATTCCGGGATTAAACGTCGTTGATGAGAGGTTGAAGATCCTGTTCATACAGTCATGGTGGCAGGGACCATTTTGAGAAAATGATGAGAAGTTAGGGGCCTGATGGGAAGGAACTTGAAACCTAGGGTTATGAATGTGAGAAATAGAGTTTTTAGGGGCTAAAATGTAAACTAGGTCAAAATGGACTCTAATTGGGCCAAAATTTTGCTGGTGACCTAAGTTGGACCCGAGGAATCTAATGGTGAACTTGGATTTGAGTTTTTACCACTTTTGACTGAGAAAATTGCATAGTAGCCCAAATTAGTGCAAATTCACATTTAATACTCTATTCTAGGTCAAAATGGATTTAGATGGTCAAAGTGAAGGTACCAAACCTCTTAGAATATTTTTCAATGAGTTTTAGGTGTAGATTGATTTTATCTTGACCATAACCTTTTCAATTTAAGTAGGGTTGATAATTGGGGCTTTTAGTACTATTTTCACCCTCGAAATGCATAAAACCCTAATTTAGTCAAAGTAAGACCACTTTTTGGTCTTTTAAGTTCATTTGACCTTTTAATTAACCTCTGAGTAATCCCGTGGTTAATCTGCATTTGTGATGTATTGTTAAAACAACAAAATTAACCATATTTTCTTGTCTTCTAAAATCATATCAGTGCAAAATTTTGACCCTCAGGTGATTATTTAGACGCATTTATCATTTGAATATGACTAATAGTGGCTAGTTTTGACCCACGATTAATCTGCTACCATCACCAACTCAACAATAATCACAATCAATCTCCATAAGCTTTGTGCACTCATGAAACATTGGATCATTAGCTATATACATAGCCACATGATTATCACATGTCATCCCCATAGGCTCCTAAATCTTAAAATTAAAATCAAGTAAGTGAGATCTCACCAAAACTTACTCTGCTACTATCTATGCCATGGGTCTTTATTCTGACTCGGCACTAGATCGATATACAACACTCTACCTTTTACTTTTCCATGTCACCAGGTTACCAGCTACATAAGTATAGAAGACAATGGTAGACTTCCTATCTAAAAAGCATCCTACATAGTGTGCATTAGAGTATCCCACAATAGTTATGGACTCGCCTCTCCTAAATAGCAATCCCTATCCTAATGCTGGCTTCAAGTACCTGCATTGCAGCATCCCAATGCTGCTTGGTAGGAACCCATAAACTGGCTGAGCTTGCCTACAACAAGAGAAATATCTGGACGTATATAATAGTAAGATAAAGAAGTTTCCTAATCAACTATTTATATCCTCTGCTCTCTGTGTCTATTAACTCTACATCATATAAGTGCATCTTAGGATCCATCAGTATGTTCCCTGGCTTTGCACCCAACATCCTAGTCTCCTGTAACACATCAAGAGAATATTTCCTCTAACTGAGAATAATACCTTCTTTTCCTCTTGCCACCTCAATTCCCAAAAAATATCTCAGAGGACCTAAGTCCTTCATGACAAATCTCTCAGCCAAACTCTACTTGACCTCAACTATGCTGGTTGCATCATCACCAGTGATAATAAGATCATCTACATAGACACGAAGTGTAACAGCCCCCTTCTTTGTCTACTACACAAATAAGGAATGATCTGATGATGACTTTCTAAGCCCCAAATCTTCAACAACTTCTGATAACTTTTGGAACTAGGCTCATGGACTTTGCTTGAGTCCATAAATTGCCCTCTTGAGCTTGCACATGCACTCCCCCAGAACCTGAAAACCTAGGGGTTGCTACATATATACCTCCTCATGGAGGTTACCAAACAAGTGTTCTTTACATCCAGTTAATGTAGTGGCCAATCAAGATGAGTTGCAATAGCTATGAGAATCCATACTGTAGGAAGCCTTGCAACAAGAGAGGTCTCAAAGAAATCCATCTCATATGTCTAGGTGAATCCCCTTACCACAAGATGGGCCTTATACCGAGAAATAGATCCATCGAGATTGTATTTCAAGGCAAGGACCCAACGGTAGCCAATAGTGCGTGCACCCAAAGGAAGCAAAGTAAGCTCCTATGTCTCCCGGGACTAAAGTGCAGCCATCTCATCCTCCATGGCTTGCCACCACTTTGGATTAAGCATGGCCTGCTAGTATATAGCTGGTATCTAAGTAGAAGATAGAGCCCCTGTGGACAGGGCAAATGGATGACTACAGTAGACAGTCGAAACAACCCCAGTAACTTGATATTATGCACAACTCTTGGGTGCCTTCCGAATAGCTATCGAAAGGTCAAGGTCATAAAGTGGAAGCTCAACATCATCAACAAGAGACTCAGAAGCCAATGGTACATCACTAGAGAAAGTATCATCACTGGCAGGATCACTACCAAACACATGACAATCAATAGCATAACACATAGCTATTGTGGGGAGGATGATGGTGTTGAAGTAGGGGGTGTGTTGCTGATATGCCACAAGTAATCTAAAAGACACAGGAGGATCTTTAAAGCAAGTAACAACTCTGTCTGTGGTGCTTGGAGATGTAGACTAAGATATAGGAAAAATCTCCTAGCTAAATAGGAGGAATAAGCATCGGTGCTACCTCTACCTCAAACGACACCTAGTCATTGAAAAGTACCGCATAGTCTCATGGAAAGTGACATTTGCTCTAACATTGTGGCTCTTCTACAAAAGATCATAACATTTGTAACCTTTCTGGGTATAACTATATCCCAGAAAAACATATTTAACTGCCCTTGGAGCCAATTTATCTCTATTGAGTCCAGTAACATGGATAGGCTACACAACCAAAAATCTAGCGTGACAATTGAAATAGCTCTCGAGTTGGATATAATATTTGCCATAGTACCTGCTCAGATAGTACAGACCTAGGCATTCTGTTAATCAAATAACATGCGGTAAGCTTTGTATCTCCCCAATATCCTAAGGGAACATTATGATGAATTAATAGAGTCCTGGCCACATCAAAAGATCATGTGTTTTCACACTGCCACACCATTCTATTGTGAGCTTATGACATATGGGGATAGGTAATCTGATGAATGACACCATGACATCTATAGAATGCAATCATCTAGGAAGTACAAAACTCAAGAGCATTATCCTTATGAACAACTTTGACAGTAGAAGGAAATTGATTCTTTATTTCAATAATATCTCAATAACTAGACCAACAACAAACCTATTCTTTAATAAAAAATACCCAAGACATTCTAGAACAATCATCAATTATCACCAAATAATATTGGTGACCCAATTGATCCGGTATACAATTGAGTCCCCACATCCAAATGTAATAAATCAGAAACAAACTTAGTAATAGTAGAACTAACAAGGTAGGTGGCTTTATGATGTTTCTCCATCTAGCACAGATCACAATAAATCTCAATAGTTGGCGAAAGGTAAGGGATGATATGGCAAAGCCTATCTAGAGATAGATGAGCAAGACGATTGTGCCACTGCAGAACACTCCCTGTAACTAAACACTCCTCACCTTCGTAAGAAGTTGCAACTGGCATCTGAGACAGGCGATACACACCCTCTCTTCATGTCTACCATGAATCATCCTGTGCATGAGCTTGTCTTCCAATACACGACCAACATCATTAAAGATTGCCCTATAATTAAAACCCTTCATGATTCGTAATAAGCTCATAGGAAAATCTGGAATAAATAAAACATTAGGCAATCTCAAACTGGGGGTAACTGACACCTCCCCCTAACCATCCACCCTAGAATGTTGCCCATCTACGACTTGAATTGTCCTACCATGAGGCACTAACTGAAGCTGTTGAAAACAACTGTGAGCGCCACTTAGATGACGTGAAACACCAGAATCAACAGGACAAGTAGTGGCATCAAAAACCCTATCAGAAACACTTGAAGCACAATCTATACTAGAGGAAGTAATGGCAGATGTATCATAAGATGAAGAAGGGGTCTCCTAAGTAATTTGAACAAATCATTAAACTATGGCATCGTACTCTACCCATGACATGATATCTGACTTTGCCTCAAAAGTAATCACAACCTAGTTGGCCACAAGATGTTTCCCATGCTTCGGCCAACATGAATCCTCAACATGGCCAGTCTGCCCATAAAAGGTGCACATAAGGCAAGTGCTACTAATTGCGCAACAATCATGGGTCCTAATCAACCTAAATAATGTCTAAAACTAGCTTAAATTGTGGATATTGCACGCATATCTTGCATATCATGCATTGCATCAATCTATTTAGAATAAGATGAGATATCCTACTAGTTAATAGTTTTTATTGCTATTTGCAGATAATAAAGTGATCCAGGATGAAGGAGATAGTGGAATAAAGCCATAAAGGAAGAAGAAGACTGATCCAGATAAGAGGAGCGAAGAGGATAGCCTTATCCCTACCCCTAGAAACCCTAGGACAGCTTTCCTAAACCCAAAATGACCTCCATTAGGACACCTTAGCCTCAAAACCCAAACATGGATAGCACTATCCATGTTCTTATCCACCCTATCCCTCTCCCAAACACTTAGGAACCAAAACCCACCTTAGATAACCTAAAACCCATTCTCCAGCACCTTTTAAGACATCTTGACATCTTGCAGGATGTCTAATTTCTACAGAATAACAATCCAGGAAGGTAGAACTCATACTAACGTGAAATTGGACGTCTAATTTAATATTCAGATGTCCAATTTTGTAATATAAAACATTTGAACACTATTCTAGACATCTGATACTGCTATCTGGCTCCTGATTTTGGTGTTGGAAGCCCTAGCTTGCCTATTTTGACCTAAGAACCCCATCAGACACCCTAGGAAACCTAATTAGAGATCTCCTAAGCCTAGTCCACTATCCATAGCCCTACTTATCCTATCCCTAATCGAATTGAACCATCTCATACCTAATTGGGTGCATCTACAGTTAATTGGGTGCACCCGAGCCTAATTAGATCCACCCAAGATCTAGTTGACTCATACCTATTAGGGTTACCCTAGCCTAATCACATGCACACATCCAATTAGACTTAACCTAACCTAATTAGGTTCACTCCTATCCAATTAGACTTTCCTAAGCCTAATCAGGTCCACACCCACTTCATGTAGGTTAACCCAACCTAGATTCACAAAACCTACTCTACAAAAAACACACACACACCCTCCTAAACCCTACCTTCCTATTATACCCCTACCAAACCCATGCACACCCTCTTGGAAACCCTACAACCTATGTGTCAAACCTAGATCCTAAATAAGTGGTGCATGATATTTTTGGAGCCACCAAAAGTGGCAACCAATTGAAGAGCCCTTCCCATAAAAGCACAAGAAAAATTGGTGCAATGAGAATTCATTCTCCCCCACTCCACACTTGTGACCACCCTCCCCTCCAACCCTAAGAGCTGCCACCTCCAATCCCTAGGGCCGTCCACCACTCCCTCCTCTAAGGGGTCCTCCTCCTCCAAGGCTCCTCCATGGATGACTAAAGAAGAAGCTCCTCCAAGGCATCTTCATGTGGGCAGCTAGAAGAAGGAGATCACAATGGATGCAGCACCCTCTTCTCCTCTCTTCACTTGGGTGTGCCCTCTCTTCTCCATAGAGTGGATGCCTCCTCTCTTTCTTCTTTATCTTGGTCGGCCAAAAGGTTTCCCATACCTTGTTTGGATGTCCTCTCTTATTGGTAGGCATGTAGACGGGTTTGCATGCCCAAGGTCTAGCCTACACCCTCACACATAGCCGATGGCCCTATTGGCAACTTTCCAACATAAGGGATTTCTTCTATTTATATGCTTTCTAGTGTAGATATGTGATATTCTTTCGATCATTTTACTCATAAATAATATCATGATGCTTCTGTGATTGATCGTCCTCACATTTGCTTGCCTACATGATACTTAGGTTCATTCACACCATGCACGGCCACCATGTCCCCACTTAGATGCACATAGTCATTTAGGTTTTAGCTAGCATGTCTAGATCAAGGTTTCATTTTATGTCTCAAAATAAAAATCAAAAAACACAAAAAAGACAAAAATATAAGGTTAGGTTAGATTTAGGTTAGAAAGCTGATTCAAATCTTGACTTATTTTCATGCCTCCCAGAGACGAACGACTGGGACTCAAATTCTAAAAAAAAATGAAATCTAAGTGAGTTTCGTAAACAATTAAATATTTTGATTAAGGGTTTAGCACAACTATACTACGATTTCCAGCAATTTCAAAACACGTGAAAACGGACTTGTCAGCTACCAGTTTGTCCTCCGTCGCACCCACATCCACAAATAGATGGAGAATCCAAAGTACCATGACCTCCATTGACTGCAAGTGCAAAGGTCTATCCAATAATCTCTTGTGAAGAAGAGGTGATAGTAATCTAGTTGGGACAACTATACACCTCCTCAATAGATGGGAGATTTAACAAAGTTAATATCTAAGAACAAGTAGCAACATACTTTGGGCCTAATCCAAGTTGTCTCCTTGCAGTAATCTAGCTGAGTAGTACACATGCATACAGGTCTACACACATTATACTTCTTTAGAAGCACTTTCAAGGTGGTATAGTATTGAGGTAAAGGTTGACCCTCTTGCCTAAGGGTAAACATGGCATTGTAGATTTGATATACCTTGCTAGAATTCTTTTCATGAGAATAGGTGTCATGAAGAGAATCCCACATCTCCTTAGTGGTTTTGTAGTACATAATGCCATCTCCAATCCATGGCAAAACTACATTCTTAATCCATTCTCTCACCATAAGTTTCCCTTCATCTAAGTAGCGTAATTTCCCATCTTATTCTTAGGCTTTGCCTCAAGGAGAATATGTTCCTTATCATGACCCTCAACCGTCATGAGGAACATCTATGACCAACGAACATAGTTGGTCTCATCCAACTTCACAATAGGAACAAAAAATGGATTTTTGTAGTTCCTGCAATTCGAAATCATCTTCGATGAAAATTGAAATCATGAGGACAAAGCCATGATGCTTAGAACAAATAGGAATTGCCAAAATTAGATCTAACATTGACTTTCCAGATCTGTAAAGTCACCATAAATCACAGAAGAGGTGATCTAACATGAAATCCAAGTAATTTCTTCCTTGGAATCAAGTTAGGACCACATGACAAACCATCCAGAGATCAAGAGGCACATGATAGGTTCAAAAGGGACCCCTAGTGGTTCTTAGAGAGACTGTTGCTTCTTCCCTCACAAGTGCAAGGCAATGCAGGCCAACCGACGGTGCTACAACTGACTGACGATGGGTCCTGTTACCCCTACTAGTGCTCCCTGCCATTGCTATGGTGCCTGCAACAGGTGTTGTTGCCGCTACTCCTGTTAATCTAGCCAATGACGGCATGGAGAGGAGAGTGAAAGAGGATCTAGGGTTTAGGTGGTTTGGGTAGGAGGCTTATTTCTGTGGGATACCAAAGCGCTGACCTAGGATCACCGCACTGATACCAAATAAAAGTAAACAAATGATCTTATTCTCAAAAGAAATCCTACACCTCTTTACATAATGAGAGGTGTTGGAAAAATTACATCAAAGACCAAACTAGAAATAAGAAATATTTAAACGATCCAAAAGGCCAACTAAAATATAATATAGTGTCTCACAATGATAGCAAAAATTTGATCCTAAGTAGGTCGATGCCTAGCATTAATGCCATCCAAAAACCTTTGAACCTCTCAAGCTTGTCATTGTCTATCTACATATTATAGCATGAGGGTTCTACATTCAACTCCTTGAAAAGCACCCCCATCTCACTATAATAATCAACCAGCAATCACTCCCCCTGAAACATGGACCAGATCTTATGGTAGATGTCTGTGACACGGCCATGGTTGGATTCCTAGGAGAATTTCTTCACTTGGCTCTCCAAAATCTCCTTAGCAGCCTTTTTAAACAGGAGATTGGCTGCAATTTGAGGCTCAAAACTATTCATCAACCATTCATCACCAAATAGTTGTCATGTTCCCATCTCTTGAACTCTGATGACTGAGCCTCAAGAGGGGTCTTTGTCAAGATATATAGTTTCCTTTGTCCTTTAATAAAGATCCTAAACACCTGAGACCAAAAGAGATAGTTTTGAACACCATTAAGTTTTACAGAGGTGACTTATTGTTGAATGTTGGACCATGCTATCGAAGTTGGTTTTGAAAACCTGCCGTTATAGTTCAAGTAGCGAAGAAATCAGGTTCAACAAATTAAATTTATACCGGAAATCTACAATGAAATCCTAGGTCGAACTCAGGGAGGCTATATCGATCAAAATTCACAATTATATATATTTTTTTGTGTTCTTATTTAAAGAGCGGAATAATCATAATGAAATGGAAAAAATATAGACAATAAGAGAGAGAGAGAGAGGGAAAACATTCACTTGATGTGGCAAAATATTTTTACAACCAAGAAAGCGAGAGAAGATTACACTAGAAAGTGAGAAATTATTACAACTAGAAAGCAGGAAAATTCTACTCTAGAAAGCAAGAAAAAGGAATGGGATAGAGTAGTTATCCTCCTCGACGATTGCTTGGAGGATGAGCCGGATGAGACAATGCCTGGAAGACGAGGAACAAAGCAGGAAGAAGGAGGTCGAAGCAGGAGGAACGGGAACGAGGCAGCACGCCATCATCATCGCAGGATCCACTTCAGGAATGAGGGCGAAAAGTTGATTTTAGCAATTGAGGAGCATTCCAGGTGTGGGATAAGCTTCTCTTGAGCTTTGGAGATGGAGAGAAGAGAAGGAAGGGATGAGAAATCCTTGTGGTTGGGGTCTCCTTTTATAGTTGCAAGGAGTGGGAGCATTTTGGACATTACAACATGAAAAACATTAATTCAGGACCTTTAGTGACAGATAAATCCGTCACTAAAGGCCTGAATGTGGCTGACGTGTTCACGTCGCTTGCGTGCCCCTTCGCCTTCATGGTCTCCAGGCCTTCACACGTACATGCACGCTCACTCGTCAGATCAAGAGATTGAACGGCATAAACCACCCTCGCCTGCGTTGCGTGCCTGCGTACGATCGGGTATTTGCTCTGTGCATCTGATCGTGCGTGGAAACTATCGGTCGAACTATGCCACTCGATGTGAATCAAATGGCTCCAATCATGCGCCCACGTGCTCGCTTGTTCTGATTTGGCGGCCGAGCGAGATTCGAACGCACGCCCATCGACTTGTGAAGGGTGCTGGACCAACGTGCTGTGGGGCCGACTTTGTCTCATTTAGAGATTAGGCGTGCGTGATCTGCGACCATTGGATGGAGATCCAATGGCCCATATCGTCCACGCCTTTGTCTTCAGATATTGAATGGAGAGGGGCAGTCGGTTCTGGGTGGCTATGATGGTGCCACGTGGTGCCATTTAGGTCATCCATCTTCTAAGTGTTGTAGATGGTGCCATGGGTGTCGGATTGGACTGATTTTTGAGCTGTTAGGCTGCGATCGTCAATCTGAACCCATCCATGAAGTCGGATTTGTCATCTGAGGTGCGGATTAACACCATCCTGGCCCTTGATCATTAGGGTTCCTCGGTCTCTATTAGGTGCTACGGATATCATATTTGGGCGATCTTGGAGTCGTTGAACTCCAATCGTCACCCTGATCATATCTATACGATTGGATCTTTGATCCAAGGACCTGATAAAAGGTCACCCTGTCCCAGACAATAGAAAGGAGACAATTACTATACAATTTATACAACTTGATCAGAATGCATGATTATGCATGGTATGCACTATTTACAATGTATGATGCTAATGTGACACTAAGAACATGCATTAATAGAAATTTTAGGTTAATCAGATGTATGCACATCACACCCCCATGCCTATCTTTTGCTAGTTCTTAGCAAAAACTATATGCTATTTATAAAATAATTAGGTTGGA
Organism: Thalassia testudinum; assembly: GCA_037157565.1. NCBI lineage: Eukaryota > Viridiplantae > Streptophyta > Magnoliopsida > Alismatales > Hydrocharitaceae > Thalassia > Thalassia testudinum. The sequence goes on from JAZHRO010000015.1 coordinate 59,872,643, forward strand.
TTACTTAGGCATAAGTTATTTTCGACATTAAGAAATTTTTACTCAGGATCTGAACTTTCAAAGACACAACAGTGCTTGAGTATTTGCCAAAATGCAGACCGCCTCAAGCCCTTGCCTTATTCAAAGAAAAATCTCTTTTTCTCCTTTTCTTTTTTTCTAATTTTTTTGGATTTTTTAGTTTAGGGTTAAAGAGAGCCTTTCTACAGCCACTCAACCCACCCAAGATTTGATGAGAACCTTAAGTTCTAAGTATCTTATTGTGAATGTGATAGACTCGTTAATCGACAATTAAAATGAACTTTGGGTTTCTATGCCTCTAGGTGACCTTAAAAACAGAGTTTTGCCTAAAGGTGTATCTTTACGACCGGTAGCTTTCTCCCTACTTTTATTTTTATGGGGTCAACACAAGGGTGAGTCCAATGTATATCTCCCTGGCTTATTCTACTTCTCCACTTCTTCCTAGGTGTTTTGGGAATTTTTAGTTCATTTCTTGAGTTGGGTTCTGGACAACCGGTCGATGAGCTGTTACCACCAACTTGCCAGCCATATTCGTGCGGCGAAGTGTAGCTTATTTCTTTTATTTTCTTTTTTTCTTTCTTTCTTTTCTCCTTTTTCTTTTTCTTTTTCTTTTCTTTTTGACTTTCTTTTTCTTTTTAAGTAGGTGGCTTCCCTGGTCTAAGATTTACCTAAAGGCAGCAAGAAGAGAATGGTCTAGTGACTGGGCTATGGACAACCTACCTATGGGTTGTTACTCATGATAACTTGCCAGCCATATCACCCTAAAAGGTTCATCAGCCACCCAATTTCCATTAAAACTGCCGAACAACGAGTCAGTGATAAGATAGTGTGTAGATGCTTGGACTTAAAGTTCCCTTAAATCAGAGGGCAGGTTGATAAGTCGTATAATTATCACTCAAACTTATTTAATCAAATTAAAATAGAATTCAGAATGGCGAGGACTCAAAAAATAAATCCACATTTTAGTGGATACCCGGGCTGATTAAGCTCAAAGACCTGAAGGGTCTTAGTGTTTAGATTCGATTGTAATATTTCCTAAGATTGAAAAGTCCTAATGTCCAAGTATTCCTTTCTAATTCAATTTTTTTTATGTATATATATGAAGAGAAATAGAATATACAAGAATTTCACAGAGCTGACAAAATGATTCAAAAATGAATCCACCCCCCCATGCCTAGCTGATGAATGTCCATATTGAGAAAAAGAAACATGAAAGGAGGGGTAGAGTATGGAGGATATCACCTGAATATGAAGCTCGGGTTAGCACTGAGTCAGACTATACAACTGCTGAGTTTAATGCCATTAGCGAGACAAAGTCTAGCCAAAGAAGTCACAACATGGCTAGAGCAACCACGTCTGAGATGGGTTCTGGAATAATACAGTCAATAATAGGCTTCAGACGTTGACCGTTGACTTTGAATGAATTACTCATCTTCGGGTCAGAGATCTGAATGGCTCCACTTGGAAAAATATGGTCGATAATGAACGGGTCATTCCATTTCGACCTAAGTTTGCCGGGAAAGAGCTTAAGTCGAGAATTGAATAGCTAGACCTTCTTGTTCGGCTCAAAGCTCTTGCGGGAACTCAATTAGTCATGTAAAGCTTTGGTCCGAGCCTTGTAGATCTTGGCATTCTCATACCCATCATTTCTAAGCTCCTTCAACTCAGAAAGTTGGAGTTTCCTGGTCTTTCCGGCTAAACTCAGATCTAGATTGCACTACTTGATTGCCCAGAATGCCCTATGTTCAATCTCTACGAGTAAATGGCATGCCTTTCCATACACCAGACGAAATGGAGACATGCTAATGGGCATTTTATACGCCGTACAGTAGGCCCAAAGAGCGTCCTCAAGCTTTTGAGTCCAATCTTTGTAATCAGGCCTAACTATTTTCTGCAGAATATTCTTGATCTCCCAATTGGAGATCTCAGCCTATCCATTCGTCTGGGGATTGTAAGGTGTGGAGATTTCGTGATTAACCCCATATTTAGTGAGCAAATTACAGAAGTGAGCATTAGTGAAATAAGTGCCACCATCACTAATGATGGCCCTCAGAATCCCGAACCTACTGAAAATGTTCTTCTTGACAAAATCAATGACCACCTTGTGGTCATTGGTTCGGGTGGGAATCGCCTCAATCCATTTGGATACGTAATCAACAATGACGAGAATGTACTAATGTCCAAATGAGAGGAGGAAGGGTCCCATGAAATCGATGCCCCAAACATAGAAGATTTTGACAGGAAGAATCGGGTTTTGGGGCATCATATCTCTCTTAGTTATGCTCCTGAGTGCCTGGCATCGGGAACATGACCTTGAGAATTCTTGGGCATCCTTGAATAAAGGCGACCAATAGAATCCAGATTGCAAAATTTTTGCAGCCGTCTTTTTCTCGGAGAAGTGTCCACCACATGCAGATGCATGGCAGAACTATACTGTTGAATTCGTTATCTAGAACACATCAATGAATAATCTGATCAGAGCCGATGCAGTACAATTCAGGGTCCTCCCAGAAGTAATATTTGGCCTCATATTTGAGTCTATCCCGTTGTTGCTTGGTCCAATTCTGGGGGATTTGACCAACGACCAAATAATTAACAATGTCAGTAAACCACAGGGTTTGGATGCCTAAAACTGTAAGGATGGTTTCATCCAAAAAAGTATCAGCAATCGGAATGTCTGGACTAGAAGAATCACTCAGAAGTCTCGACAAATGATCCGCCACCACATTCTGTACCCTGGATTGATCCTTGATTTCAAGATCAAATTCTTGAAGTAGAAGAATCCAATAAATAAGCTGGGGTTTGGCATCCTTCTTTGCCAAGAGATGTCTCAAGGCCGAGTGGTCGGTATATATAATCACGTAAGACCTTAAGAGATAAGCCCTAAATTTCTCCAAAGCAAATACTACGGCTAGTAATTCCTTCTCAATAACAGTGTAATTCCATTGGGCCTCGTCCATAATTTTACTAGCGTAGTAGATGACAGAGGGCTTCCTATCAACTTTCTGACCCAAAATAGCTCCGACAGCGTAATCAGAAGCATCGGTCATGATCTCAAAAGGGGTTGTCCAAATAAGTGGTTGCAACATCGGAGCACAAATGACTACCGTTTTAAGAAAATCAAATGCCTTACGGCATGATTCATCGAAATCAAACGATATTTCTTTGGCAAGAAGATTGCTCAGAGGACAAGCAACCTTCAAAAAGTCCTGGATGAATCTACTGTAGAATCCCACATGACCAAGAAATGATCGAATTTGTTTAACAGATGTGAGAGGAGGAAGTTTAGCGATAGCATCAACCTTAGCTTTGTCCACTTCAATTCCCCGTTCAAAGATTACATGACCCAAGACGATGCCTTCTTGTGTCATGAAATGACTCTTTTCCCAGCTAAGGACCAATCTTGTTTTGATGCATCGTTTAAGAATCATTTCAAGATTAGCTAGAAAAGAGTCAAATGATTCTCCAAAAATAGAGAAATCATCCATGAAGACTTCCATAGACTCTCCCACCATGTTAGAGAATATGGCCAGCATACACCTTTGAAAAGTTGCAGGTGCATTTCATAAGCCGAATGGCATCCTACAGAAAGCAAAGGTTCCGTAGAGATAGGTGAAAGTAATTTTTTCCTGATCCTCGGGATGGATAGGAACTTGGTTGTATCCCGAGTAGCCATCAAGAAAATAGAAATACTTCTGCTCGACTAATCTTTCTAAGATTTGATCAATGAAAGGCAGAGGGAAATGATCCTTTTTCATGGCCATGTTCAGCTTCCAATAATCGATACAAACCCTCCAAGAGAAAGCTGAACAAGTTGTGATAGATTCTCATTAGTACAATAGTAATCCCAGGTTTCTTGGGAACAATCTGCACGGGACTTACCCAAGGACTATCAGAGATCGGATAAATGATTCCTGCATCAAGCCACTTAATAATCTCTTTCTTGACCACTTCTCGCATATTTGGATTTAATCTCCTCTGCATTTGGCGAGAAGGGTGGGATCCATCTTCCAAAAATATTCTGTGATTGCAATAAGATGGCTCGATCCCCCTAAGGTCATGAATGGTCTAACCAATTGCCTCCTTGTTTTCCTTCAGGACCTTAATTAGTTTAATCTCCTGCTTCTTTGTTAATTTAGCACTGATAATCATAGGGAGTGTCTTATGTGGTCCTAAAAATTGATATTTCATATTCTCAGGCAATGGTTTCAGTTCAAGCTGGGGCGGGTTGATGATTAAAGTTAAGGAAGATGCTGATGAAGACTCGTCAAGAGGAAGAGGTTGAGAGTGAACAAAATCAATAACCTCTTCAAAAGATGGCGGGTCTGCCACAGAGTGTTGTGGGTCTAATTCATCATCAGAGGAGGAACTTTCAAATGCAGAAACCATCATACAAGTTTCAATATTCACATTATCGTCCTGATGTTCCTCAATAAATCCACAATGCTCGAATTTATTAATCACCATAAAAATATCCAATTTCATTCTTTGATCCCCAAAGGCAATTTCCATGCTACCGCTTTCACAGTTAATGTTGGCCTTAGCGGTAGCCAGGAATGGATGCCCCAGAATGATGGGTGTGTTCCTCAGATTTTCAGGTACATCTTTGTCAAAGACAAGGGAATCTATAGGAAAATAGAAATCTCTAACCTTAACAATAACATCTTCCATAATGCCTCATGGATTTGTGACCGAACGGTCCGCTAACTATAGCGTTACTAAAGTCGACCGAAGTTCACCTAATCTAAACTTCTCGTAAAGAGAAGTCGGAATTAGGTTGATGGATGCACCAAGATCCAGCAATGCTCTATCAAAAGTGTAATCTCCGATGACACAAGAAATCAAAGGATCTCCTGGATCTCTCTTTTTCTAAGGGAGGTGGTGTAGGATAACATAACTAGCCTGCTCGGAGAGTACCACCTTCCTCGGAATAGATTCTCTCGACCTACGCTTCTATGTACATAAATCCTTTAAAAATCTCGCGTAAGCCAGTATATGCTTAATAGCGTCGAGGAGAAAGATATTGATCTCGACATTCTTGAAAATATTCAGAAGCTCCTCGTTACTATCAACAAACTTCTTCTTCCTTGATCTAATCAAGGCCTCAGGAAAAGGAACATGACTTGGATCTTCAGAATCAGGTTCCTGAGCCTTGATTTCTTCTGCAGAATTCTCCTTTCTCTCCTCAGGCTCTTTAGGATTCAATAAATCAAAATACTGTGGTTGTGGATCCTGAGTTTGTTTACCACTCCTCAAAGTAACAAAATTTATGGATGCATAAGAATTTGGGTCTTGAAGAGGGTTAGGAAAGATTGGAGGGGCTTCATTAGCCAAGAATCATTTATTTGCAGAAGAAGAAGAAGGGCCCTGCTCAACCACCTGAGCATGTGCATGTGGGTCCCTCTGATTTTTGTATCCATGGGCTTAATTGCCCAGATTCAGGATATTTCGTGGGTTGGGTATGGGTTGAGATGGTAGAGATCCGGGTTGACGAGAATTAGCTATGAGCTTGGTTTGCAAGTTGTCCAGCGTGGTTTTCATTTGCTGCATGAGCTGGAGCATGGATCCTTGCAACTCTACCATTTGTCGGTTCAAATCAGCCTGCCCTACGGGTTGACGGGCATTCCAAGCTGGCTGATTGGCCTGATTCGGGGGCAACTGAGTATAAACATGACCCTGACCCATTGGTCATTACAGAGCATAGTTGTTGGGTCGAAAATGGGTCTGCTACCCCGGGTTTTTCCAAGAGAAGTTAGGGTGGTTTCTCCAACCTGGATTATATGCATTGGAGTAGGGGTTGGATCTAACATTCTCCTATACATCACAAACATCCTCATAGGGTGAGGATGGAGAGAAAGAAAGGGAAGGATCAGAGAAACTAGGATCAAACGCCCCAGTTTGGAACCTATGCAACTCCGAATAATGCTGGCTCGCAGGTTGAGCCGCATCAAGTTGATACACGAACTCCCGTCAAGAAGGAGTTCACAACGAATGGAATCCCAAATTCTAGGATTGAGTCGATTGAGAGTTGTTCATTGAGTTTCCAGCCATCCACTCCTCCATTCTCTTAGCAACCAAGTCCACCTTATCAAGTTTATTACAAATCATTTCCATATTGAATGAATGAGAGTCTTGGACTTCATTAACATTCGATCTGGGCTGTTGGGACCAGTTAAAAGTATCCATGGAGGCATGATTGATCGAATTCTTGCTCATTTCCTCAAACAAATTGTGTGGGCTATCTACGTCTTTGTTGAGGAAATTGCCCATGCAAGAAGTGTCCACGTGATTTTTGAGTTGCTTAGTCAACCTGTGGTAGAAAATCTACACAAGTTGCCATTTCGGCACCTCGTGGTGTGGACACCTCCGCAATTGGTCCTGGAATCGCTCCCAGGCCACATGAAACTACTCCCTCGGTCGCTAGGTAAAGGTAGTGATTGCCCTTCTCAAAGCATTGGTACTCCGACAAGGAAGAATTTCTTCAGAAAGGTCGATTTCAACTCATTCCAAGTTGCAATTGGTCTTCCTATAGTCCTGTACCAATGAGTGACTTTATCCCTAAGAGAGTGGGGGAAGAGCTTCATGATCATTTGCTCCTCATTCACATTTCGCACCTTGGTGGTCTAGACCAAACTGGTTAAGCCCTGCAAGTTTTGAAATGGGTCCTCAGAGCCAAGCCCATGAAAATGTTTGATCAGGTTTAACACTTGGGGAATGATTTCTATGTCTCCGACAAGAATTTGGAGGCTGGGACGTTCCTCGTAATTTGAAGGATCATAAAAATCCTTCAAAGGCTAAGCACCCTACATTCTCTGGAGCCATTCTTGCATTCTCTGCATTTGTTCCAGCTACCTTCGAAATACCTCCTATGGATCCTGGGGTAGAGGAGGCTGTTGATCAGCCATGGGATCAATTTGGCCAAAATCCAATCTACGCCTCCTAGAATACTCTAGTGGTCCTTCCAATCGGGGATTCACTGACCTTCTTCCTAGCATAAACTAGGAAAAGATTGGAAGGACTGGGGATAAGAACCCTACAACACAACAAAACAAGCCTGTCCTTAAGTGGGGTAGCCTAAGGATCTACAGACTCCCAGAACCTGGCTTAAGATTATAAACAATTTACTCTACTTATGTCTGCGCAATCCAACCAGTTAGAAGGAGGGACTGGGAAGAAGGTTCTTCCTTCAGCTTGCGCCTCTGGTTCCCAGTGTACCCCCCAGCCACAGATGTTTGACGCTACTCCCCTAACTAGACATCATATTGATTACTACAAGCAGGTTAATCGTAAACAATCTCAGACAAGGCCCCAAAGAGCGAATCAGTCCTTAAGTTCAATGTCTACTCGATTTTATTGAGTCCTGGAATTTTAGTGCTTATGGAATGTGGTGGGACCTTAAAATGGGTTGTGCCCTTAATGATCAATTGAGTATGTGTAAGTGCGTGCACAACCAAGGTTTTCAAGCAAGATTATTTGTGATGAGTAGATTTTAATGTTCAAATTTTGGTTAAGTAACTTTTAGGGTTTAGAATTAGGTTGATTTCAATCAAGTTTGAGGAAAACCAGGTTTTCAAGCACAGGTGAAGATTGCTTTCCTTTTAAAATCAGAAATCAAGTGGAGTACCTGGTATGAACCTAGATTGAAAACCCTAAGAGGAAGCTACTTGGTGATTTGATTTTATGTTGAGTGGTGCGGCCCAAACAACTCAAACAATTGGCCACAATTGCACCACTGAGTTAGGCACACAGAAATGATTAACATAGAATGATTTCTACTCTTTTATGTGTTAATTTGTGTGTACCGATTCCACAGATTAGAATTCGGTTGAGTAAAAGATAATCAATTAGGTTAAGTGCCTTAAATGTGGGTGTATGTTGTGTGTATGTTGAATTACCCCACAAAATTATCTTTTTATTTTTCGTTTTTATATGTGAGGGTGAAATGTGAGTGAAAATCCAAATAACCAAACTAATCCTAGGATTTATGCAAACACCTAGGTTAATTGGGATTCGAATTTATTGTGATGAAATGAAATCTGTGGAGGGGGAAAGAATGGGAAGCACTTACAGTCGTCTTCAACTGCACTTTACTATAATCTACTGCTTGATGATTCCCTGATAGAGATATCTACAAAATAATAGACACGAGATAAAGCAAGTTAGAAGATAGTAAAGTGCGTGAAATGTGAAAAGAAGATTAGAAAATCATTGCCTCCCCAGCAACGGTGCCAAAATGTTGAACGTCGGAGGACTACACTATCAAAGTTGGTTTTCAAAACCTATCGTAGTTTGAGTAGCGAAGAAATCGAGTTCAAAAAATAAAATTTATACTGGAAATCTATAAAGAAATCCCGGGTTGAACTCAAGGAGGCTACATCGACCAAAATTTGCAATTATATATATTTTTTGTGTTTTTCATTAAGTAGCAAAATAATCACAATGAAATGGAATAAATATAGACAATAAGAGAGAGAGAGGGAAAACATTCACTTGAAGTTGCAAAATATTTTTACAACTAAGAAAGCGAGAGAAGATTACACTAGAAAGTGAAAAATTATTACAACTAGAAAGTAGGAAAATTCTACTCTAGAAAGCAAGAAAACGGAATGAGAGAGAGAAGTTATCCTCCTCGATGATCACTTGGAGGACTAGCTAGACGTGATAATGCCTAGAAGATGAGGAACAGAGCTGGAAGAAGGAGGTCGAAGCAGGAGGAACAGGAATGAGGCAACACATCATCATCGTCGCGGGATCCACTTCCAGAATGGGGGCAAAAAATTGATTTTAGCCCCTGAGGAGCTTCCTAGGTGTGGGACAAGCTTCTCTTGAGATTTGGAGGGGGAGTGAAGAGAATGAATGGATGAGAAATCCATGTGGTAGGGGTATCCTTTTATAGTTGCAAGGAGTGGGGGCATTTTGGACATTACAACATGAAAAACATTAATTCAAGATCTTTAGTGATGGATAAATCTGTCACTAAAGGCTTGAATGTCTCCAACGTGCGCGTGCCGCTCACGCACCCCTTCGCCTTTGCACGTCCGCACGCGCTTAGCCATCTGATCTTTAAACCACCCTCGCCTGCGCCGTGCTCCCGCGTTTGATCGAGCATTTGCACTGCGCGTCTGATCGCGTGTGGGTGCTATCGGTCGACCTGCACCGCTCGATGCGAATCAAACAGCTCCAATCGCATGCCTGCGCGCTCGCTTGTTCTGATTTGCCAGCCGGGCAGGATTCAAACACCCACCCATCGACTTGCGAAGGGTGCTGGACCAATGCTCTGCTGGGCCGACTCTGTCTCATTTAGAGATTAGGCATGCCCGATCTGCGACCGTTGGATGGAGATCCAATGGCCCAGATCATCCACGCCTTTGTCTTCAGAAATTGAATGGAGAGGGATGACTGGTGCTGGGTGGCTACGATGGCGCCATGTGGCACCATCTAGGCCGTCCATCTTTTAAGTGTTTTAGATGGTGCCACGGGTGTTGGATTGGACTGATTTCTACGCTGTTACGCTGCAATCGTCGATCCAAACCCATCCGTGCAGTCGGATTTGTCGTCTGAGGTGCGAATTAACACCATCTTGGCCATTGATCATTAGGGTTCCTCGGTCTCTATCATGTGCTACGGATATCATATTTGGGTGATCTTGGAGTCGTTGAACTCCAATCGTCACCCTGATCATATCTGTACGGTTGGATCTTCAATCCAAGGCCTTGATAAAAAGTCACACTATCCTTGACCATAAAAAGGAGACAGTTACTATACAATTTACACAACTTGATCTAATTGCATGATTATGCATGTTATGCACTATTTAAAATGTATGATGCCAATGTGATACTAAGAACATGCATTAATAGACATTTTAGGTTAATCAGATGTATGCACATCACTTATCAATGTAGAGGAAACCATAAAATTGGCTTCAAGAGTAGTAGACAATCCAGAGGAAGCCATGAGGAGTCAGAAGAAGCTCGATATAAAGCAAATTAGAACTCAATCAATCATACGTAACATCCAAATCAAGCAACAAAGAGAGTCCAGGACCACATATATCTACACACGACCCAAGGCAGAGGAAATAAGGGTTGGAAAGACAAGATGTCTCCTAGAAGGCCACCAACCAAAGGCACAAGCAAGGGGGTTAAGGTCCCCAATAATACTTTAGTAGCACCCAATGACACTACAGCAGCCCTATGGCAACACTAAGGGTGACGTTGGAGGCTGGTGATGGCACTGGCCTTGTGGTTGGTAGCACTACTAGCTTTCGGCAAAGATATAGTAGGCACAATAGAGAAGAAAGAAGTCCTTCACTTAGTGTTTGATGGTAGGAAAATATTAGAGCACGAAGAGTCTAGGACTCACCCAACTTTGACACCATGTTGAGAAGAGAACTAATGGAATTAATTTCAAAAGAAACCTTAGCCCTCTATATAAAGAGAGGTTATGGGTAAATACAAGAAACCCCTCATGAAAATAACAAATAGTAAAATACCCATATCAAACACTATAACACATTAGTCTCTAACAACCTACTTGGCAAGATAGAGATAGAGCAAGAAAGCGAGAACGATGAAACATGAAGAGAAAAAGAGAAAGCATTTCCCTTAAACTCACTCATCTTCATGTGCACATGGTAGAAAGGCATGCCTAGAAATAGTAGGCACGTCATATAGTGTGAGAAGGAAGACCCCACGTTGTGACTTGCATGCAAGGCTACTAGAGCATAGTAACACAAGTGAAAAGTTGATGCTTATAGAGGAACAGTAATGGGAGATTGTTGGTGCTAGAGCACCACGATCATTTGTTTTGATGATAACAAAACACGTGTTATTTAACATTTGCAATTTGAGTCCTAGATTTCAGGTCAATTGCAAATGAAGACGTGTTTAGACGGAACTCGAGCTCGCATCCAGGACGGATTGGAGGAGCTTGACGGAAAATAGAGGAGGTTCGCGTGGAGCGAAAGATTGGAGATGGAAGACAAGAAGAATAGGATAGATTCTTTTTTATCCTTTCATGTATCTCTTGTATTTATTTTCTTGCTCTTTATTTTCCTTAGACATTATGTTAAAGAGCCTCAAAGAACCCTAACAGTAGTCCTAGGAACACCTGCACAACCCTAGGATACTTAGGTTTTCTGTAGAACACTTAGAAAACCAATATAGGGTTAAAACAGACTCTCCAGACGTCTAATTCACAAATCAGACATCTGATAAAGAACTTTAAGACGTCTGACTGTTGTTTCAGACGTCTGATAACTGTTAGGCTGGACATAGTTAGTTCTGTCTGATGAATTCAGACGTCCAGACCTTATACCAGACGTCTTAGGAGACGTCTGATGACTTTGCCAGACGTCCAGTTAGTGGACCGTTGGCTGGCTTAGAAGACACTCAAGAATATGACCGTTAGAGCCTTATCAGACGTCCATAGGACTTCACAGACGTCTGATAAATGACCGTTTTGCCTCGGCTGACCCAAAATCTCTTCTCAGAGATTTTCTAGCCGTTGTAACGTTTGGAAATCAATTCCCACGATAAAAGTAGGTTTCCAGACGTCCAGACTTAGTGCCAGACGTCCTCTATGTCGTCTGATGGACTTGTACAAAAACCCTGTTTAGATCTGATTCAAGTCAGGGAGAAACCCGCATAGAATCAGACGTCTGACCTTGGAATCAGACGTCTTAAAGTGGCCTTCCAGACGTCTGATGCCAGAATTAGACGTCTAATAACCCTGTGAAGTGTAATCATTGTCCTGATTTCGGCCTGATTCTCTTGGGCTTTACACCCAACGGCTATGGAAGCTTTTCCAAGCCTTCCAAAGCCTTCCTAAGGCCTCTATAAATAGAGGGGAGCCTTTGCAACACAAAATACACAAGATACACACTAAGAGAAACAAGAGACACACCTAAGCAACTTAGTTCCACTCTTTTGTGTCCAATTGAGGCCCTTGCTCTCCAAGCTCTAGCTTCATTCTCTTGAGAGCATCAAGCCTACGCGCGTCCGCTCTCCCACTGTTGATAACGAGAGCGACGTAGCGCCATCGCGTGGCACACGCACCGCGTCATCGTCGACGCACTCCTTGCAAAGGGGAGTTTCCTATTTCCTATAGAAGCTAGGTTTAATTACTTTGTTGGCTCTATAGGACTATTGTTTCTTTTATCTTTGTCTTTTGGTTGGGTATTCGCTTTGCGAATTCCCGTCTCCTTCGTGGGACAAAATCCTTCTCGTGGAGAGAAGGGGTTGAGGAACGCTACCCTCGTACTTGTAGCGTGGTTGTATTGAGGTTGAATCACCCTCGTTCAAAGTGATTCGGTTAGTGGATTTGATCAACTAGGTTGATCGGAAAATCCTAACTCGAGAGGGTTAGGTGGTGGTTTTTACCCGGTTTGGGTTTCCACCTAAAAATACCTGTGTACATTTTGTGATTGATTTTTGTGAGATTGCTTTATATTTTCATTTCCGCATTTTATTACGTCACCCCCTCCTAGTAGGGACTTTCAGAGATGATTTGCTTCCATGTGCAAATAGGAGGGTATGCCGCATCATTGTGAGAAAGGACCATGAGCAAATGCATGGTAATGAGAGCCTAAATCACACTGCAACATCAATCTAGGCATAGGGAAACCACCCAATTGAAATCAACAACATGTCAAGTGTTGTCTAGAGCATTTAAAGGGAAGTCCAAGGCCCTACCTATTCAACCCAATTCAAGGCTCATTTGGCATAGTTTGAATGGTTCAAGGTCCGATTAGGTGATTTGTAATAACGATGACAATTCATATGAATGTATATTGGATAACTGGTGCAATCTTAATGTTCATTGAAGTTTAGATGTAATGCCAATCTTCAAGATTTCAATCAATCAAGGCTGGTCAAGGAGTAGGCTAGCCTCCTTACAACTTATCATTATTCTCCATGGTCAACTAGGAGAATAGAGTGCATGGTACCAAGGTTTGGAAAAGTTACTTTTCCTTTGTCAACTCATGAATGGAGGTGGCCCATGGATTGGCATGGCTAGCTACCACGCATTGAAACCATGCAATGCAGTCACCACTTTGCTTCAAGGTGATGGACAAACTTGTAGGGCAGATGCAAGGTGTCCTCTTAGCTAAGAGGGTGCCTCATATCCATTGTGCTTCTCGGAATGTCACAACAAGATCTCCCTCCTTGTACCTTCTAAGATATTAATCAATGGCTAATATAAACTACAGTTATCAAGGGCAACATAGATATGAATAAGTTATACAGTACCAATTTCCTAATTACCGTTGTTGTTACTTTGTATTACTTACCTTTTGCTAGCATGTTCTTTGGACTTCATATTCAAGTATAGCTAAGCAACCAAAGATCATGATTGCATTTAAAGCAATTAGTGCAGGCCTTAGCATGGCACAAGTAGATGGTCTGTGAAGGCCAAAGTCTTTTCTCTAGCTTTCCCATAGTTCTTTCTTCACTTATTATTCAGTTTTTATCAAATGTGATACTGCTAGTGTTTAGGAAGTTGGCCGCCTAGGCCGAGTAGGCGCTTGCATAGGTGTGAGCGGACCCCTTCCCGAACCAAGTAGTGCCATGTGGTCCTATACTTGGGTCTAGTCGAGTAGGTGTTTACTCGGCCGCATACTCACCCGATTTTGAGATAAAGCCACCAGTGAGCTCTTCTCAAGAAAATCCACATTAACCAAACACCTACCCAATACCCCCACCCCTGATACTCCTCTCTCCATTGACACATTAACACCTTAGTAACCCTTAAAATTAAAATCCCCATCGCATCTCTTTCCACAAAACCCCCAAGCTCTTAAGGTCGGGGGATTCTTTTGGTCAATAGTAACTACAAGCCAAGCTCTTAAGGTATATGCTAGGTGACTTTGATTTGAGTTTTTGAGAGATTTTTTCCTCTTGTCATTTTAGTTATTGTTTGACATGATGTCCAATGTACATGCATTTTATTTTTTGTTTTGATTTACATTTGATTTTAAGTTTCATTTAAGATTCTTAGGTTTGATTTTGAGTTTTTGATCTAGATTCACTTTAGATTCTTGATAATATGTTTTGATTTAGTTTTCAATTTAGATTCTTACTTTAGATCTATTGTTTATGTTCATTGATAATAAACATGAACATTTATTCTAATCTCTATATTTTCTTTTTTCTAGATGTCTAATCTTTTATATTCTAAGTTGTATACTAATTAAAGAATAGGAGTATTAATTATGTTATTTTTATTATACAAATTGAGATAGTTGTATAATTATAATATTACATATAACACAAATTTTAATCATCTAATTAATTATTTTATATTTTTTTAAATTAAAAAAATACAAAATGAAATACTCGTCCCAATACCGCATACACTTTATGCGGTGACTCAACCAACCGCATATTATATATCGACTTTCTGAACCTTGGATACTACACTCTTTTCCTTTGTGGACTTATGGATTACGCATGCGGTTTGGTCTACATTTTTCTTTATATGTTATGTTTATTTAATATTTTATGTTTTACTTGTTTGATGGACTGTTAAAAAACTTGTTTATTATTTGATGACTCGAATGGAAGTTGGATCATCACAAGAATCATCAAGAGTCATCTCTCTCTCATAAAGTGATGATCTAGCTTCACATACTTGAAGTTTGATAGCTGCGTTGTTGTCCCAATATAATCTTATGGTATGTTTAATGGTCACTTCAATATCAGACAACATGATTTTTAGCCACTATATCGTATCTGTGAGCTTGACCTAGCCCATAGAGACTATTCCTTCTCGAAATTATCATATTTCCTATAAAAAGAAATAAAGTAACTTGTGGTGGACCCCGATCATCAACTAAACCAACCCAACCTACATCAACATATTCTTCAATATTCGGTTCAGCTTTAGTGAAGTGGAGGACTTTGCCAGGATTTTTCTTTTGAAATGCCATAAAATTCTACTAATAACAACAGCCACATGAAAATGTACGGGGCTAGCCTCGTGAGACTTAAGGGTGTGCAAAATCAATTTGATTTGATTTTGATATTTTTTCAAATCAAACCAAAAATTTGATTTTGACATAAATTACAAAATAAATTCTAACTAATTGCTAATGAACTAATAGAAACAAGATATAAATGAGCTATAAAAGTTCACATCTAGTAACTCACTACCAGGATTGTTGACTCCATCTCGAGCAAATTTGAATTTTTCATAGAATAAACTGATGCCATGTTCTTATTTGAAAGTAATGATGATGTCAACCTACGTTAAAAAGATACACAAATTTAAAAAATTTGTAACTGAACTTTCTATCAAAAACTACACTGTTAATATAGAAATTAATCAAACATGACAAAATCAAAAAAATAGAGAACATGTGAATCACCCAAGCACTCAATGTTCTTGGAAAAACCTTAAGGATGATTTTCATGTAATTTATCAAGCATACCATGGCATGAGAAGGTTATTTTTATACCAGCCTTACATCCATTATAAAAAAAGTAGGGAAAAAAAATAAACGAACACAAAATCATTGTATCAGCAATCCATTTGCTTGAACAGCTCCGTGCACGCATACTGAAGCACCAGCATGCGCTATTTGCACACGTGTAGTAATAGTCATGTCCTTACCCAATTCTAATAAAACCCTTACAATGCTTTAACCACAAAACATATGATCATACCTTCGCCTTTTCTATGTTTAGTAAAATATGGGTCTTTCCCCCATCAACTTTCAATTCCAACATGGAAGAATTGTGTCGACCCAAGTTACTCCGTACAGAATCTACATTGGGTCTCTGCGTTGTGTAAAATTCTTCAGCATAAATCGAGACGTCATCAAACCATGCCCCTGCCCACTTTGGCCACAAAATTGAATCCATTGACCTATGTTGAGACATGCAAATCAAATAAATAAACTTGATGTGAAAATTCAATTTTCCATCCAAAATCCCTAACTACTTGACTCTAGTACAAATGGCATAGTTTATAGAAGATTCAGGTAGGCCCAACAGTACTTTGTCCACTTTTATTTAACTTTCCTTTTATTTTTAACAAAAAAAATCAACGTATAATTTTTTATTAACCTGATTAATTTTTAAAGTTAGTTTTTGCTTGATGGGATGCCTTAATTCTAGAAATAGAAAAATATCAATATTACTTTTCAAAAACTCACTTCTAACCAAACATGAAATATTGCTATCAAGAATCATTCCAAGTTAAGTGAAATAATTAACTGCTTCCTAAGCCTTTGACTCTACTAATTCATACAATTTTAACAATTTGTCCAACCAAACAAAAGCTACGTTGTCCACCCACATGAATGAGCTAAGGATGAAATTCATGATCCCGACTTATTTTAAGGTTGGCAATCTACAGCCAATTGAGGTGTCTGTATAATTAGTTGACCAATCAATTAAGATACTTTAGGGAGTGTTGGAAGATGTTATAGTGTGGGTTAAGGATTTTTTTTTCCTATGGATTTTATTGTGCTTGACATAGAAGTAGCTGAGGATATGCGGAACACACCCATCATACTAAGAAGACTTTTCTTGACAACAACCAAGGCAAACATAGATTGTAAGGAGGGCCTTTTAGAGTTGAAGTTTGGAGACCAGAAGATGAAGATAGATATTTTTCATGCTCAAAGGGGACCGTCTTGGATCTTGATTCAGGAAATACATTCTTTGGATTCTTTGGACAAGATGGTTGAGGACACATCGATTGATTCACTCACATTAGAATCTCAATTCCCTTCTACTTCTGACCTGACTCTTCTTGAGACACTAGCTAGAGACACTGGCTAAGGATGAAATTTGATAGTGGTTGCATAGCTCACTACAAACCCCTAGAAGGATATTTATATATTGGTTATGAAAAAATGTTAGAGCTATTGTAGCAGCCCTCTCAAGATAGGCACCAATATGTGCCATATTACAGGAGTCCCATTGTGATGAGGCAATCATCTTATAAAGGACATATTGTGTATGTTATATTACATATGATGCTAGCTATTGCCTGATACCGCCCCTCAAATTGAGAGCTTTTGAAGAAACTGAACTTTGTTTCTAAATATGTGAAATTTTGCTCTTGAGAGTGGCTTCTAAGGATGTCAACAAGTTGATAATCAAAAGGAATATATATTCACAATAAGCTCATGATGAGATGCACGATCAAGAAAAAAATGGTAGTCAGCTTCCACATGCTTAGTCTTGGGGTGAAACATTGGATTAGTAGTCATATATTTGGCACCAATATTATCTCAAAATAGATTAGGCGCTTGAGGAAGAAAAATGTGCATTTCATCCAAGAGAGAGTTAAGCCAAACAAGTTCCATAGATGTATTCACTATAGCTCGATATTCAGCTTCTATGGAAGATCAAGCAACGGTTCCTTGCTTTTTGGAAGAACATGAGATGGGAGTAGCACCAAGAAAAATGAGAAAACTTCTTGTGGACCTGCAGTCATTAGGACATGAAGCCCAATCTACATCAGAGTATGCAAGTAATTAAGAAGGTTTTGATGTAGAAAAAAGTAAGTTAAGATCATCTATGCCCTTTAAATATCGAAGAACATGCTTGAGAGCATACAAATGTGCATTAGTGGTAAGGCCATGAACTGACTTAGCCAATGAATTGTAAAAGCAAGGTTCGATCGCGTGAATAGCATGTATTAAAGACATCCAATCAATTGCCTATACGATGATGGATCAGAGAGTGGAGTGCCAGTGGCTTTTGTCAGCAGCTTAACTTGTGATGCAGCCATAGATATTTGAACAGGTTTTATGCCATCAAGCTTGAATCTAATCAAAACATCTACTATATAGCATTGATGAGAAATTTGAATTCCAGAAGTAGTGCATAAAATTTCAACACCAAGAAAGAATGTTGGAAAGCCCAAGTCTTTGATGGGAAATGCAATAGCTAAGTCATCATATACTTGCTGAACAACCAAAGCAGTGGAGCCAATGATGAGTATATCATCAAAGTAAATTAGAAAATAAATAACAGCATTATCAGAGTGGTGAATAACCAAAGGTGTGTTTGTCTTCGATAACAAAAATATTTTTTACTGGCAAAAAAGATTTATCGGTAAAGTAATAATATTTGTTGCTATAGACATTTTCCGATACTTTTTGGATTCATCACTTGTCCACTAGTAAAACTGGTGTCACTAAAGATTTACCAACAATTTTCGATCGTCGGTATTTTTTGAATATTTAGTGACAGTTATTTTTGTCGATATTTTCATTAGTGAATATTACTTTCAATGACTATCTTTTTGTTGCTACAATTGATGCTATTATAAAAAAAATAGAAACAAAAATAATTGTTACAACAAATTGACAACATAAGATGCTCCAAAGGCAATGACTATTTGTCTTTGATTAATCACACAATTCTTTTAATTCTTGTTACGACAAATTTGATGTCGCTAATGAAGATGATTAAGGGTAATAAAATCTATCACTAATTTTACCAAATCAACCTCTTACTCAATTCTAATTTAATCACTAATAGCATCATTGTTTTATATAGTTGGTTAATTAACTTTCAATGCTATCGAATGGTATATCTTAAAGATTGTTATTAGAGTTTAATTAACATCAACTTTGATTATGAAATGTATATTAACATTTAGGTGACTCTTAAATTGGAATGAATAAATATTTAAACAATAAAACAATCCAAAGATCTTTCATAATAAAAAATAAATATTTTCATCCTAAAATCAAATAATAAAAAAGTGATTGGAGGTCTAACCATCTATATGTTTTAATAATTTAATTGTAGTATGAAAGAGAAAACATCTAAAATGACAGGTCAATCATAAATCCATTCATCAATCAATAATCTTTTTTTTAGGTAAATCAACCAATAATATTTTATCAGAAAGAAAAATTTTCGTAAATAAGTCAATGTTACATAATACCATAATCAAATATGACACGTGTCCAACATAAAGTAAAAAAAGGTCTACAAAAAATATTTTAGTTAAACTAAATCACATAAAAAGTTTTTTACTGATGACTGGAGTACATCTTCTATTAGTAACTTGAAGAGATCCTGAAAAAAATAAAGATTGTATAAGAAAATAGCCATGAGATACATTATATAAAGAAAAAGTTACATTTATATACTATTATTCAAAATAATTTTATCATAATACATATCATCAAATATCAGCACGATGAGTGTTTTAGTTTGATGGAAGAATGTGTTCCTCTTTAAAAACAAAAAAAGAAGTGTTCCTAAACAATAATTAACTCAAAATGTGTTCCTTAATGAAGGGGTTAAATTTTGACAAAAAAATCGGCAGAGTTTCCCCTATTTTATCATGCTTTTCTCAAAATCCTTTACCTGTAAAGAAGACCTATACATGGATATAAATATATAAAATGGTGGGTACACCCCACAATCACATTCATAACTACCGTAAGCATAAATTTATTCATCCACAAAGCGGGCACAGCATGCCACAAAGTAAAACAGAGCGAAAAACAAAACATCATAACATAAGCTATTTTCTAAGTATAAAGGTCCCTCCAAAATATTACATCCCATTCACAGAGTTCTATACAAAAGTTGAGAACCCATACATGGAGCTATACCATGTAAATGTACAATAAATTCGAGTTGTAGTCCTATTTCAAACAAATGCTATAACACCCTTCTTGCTTTCACAAAAAAAAATGACAGCCCAAGGCTCAATTCATTTATATATATTTCTATTATAAAGAGAATCTCCATGCAGGAATCGATTAATTCATACTAATTGCATGATTCGAAATGGGTGCACTTTGTTCACTGAGTGGGCGCAAAACCACGTATCAACTTCGCATAGGCATAATTAGAGGTGCACATGTGTAGCCTATCTCGCATGCATGTTTACAATTGCGCATATGCCATGCACATGAAATGAGCAGGTAGATGCCAAGCACACATTTCCCTCTCTATTTTGGACTTGTTCTTAGGTTTGATTTCAATTCAAACCTACATCCTAGCATCCCACAAGGCATGTAAAACAAAAAAATTAAAAACATGTGGGAAGGGCTACCCTACTTGTTCCTTAGGGTGCTTGTTCTGTGATCTTCCTACGAGTTCCCAACAAGGAGATCATAGGTCAAGAAGAAGGTGAGGATGACCTCTCTCTCTCTCTATATATATATTGCACGTGCAAGGGTGTATGTAGATGATGGTGAGGATGCTTATGATCGAAGACAAAGAATGTTGACCAGGGAGAGATTGGGAGAGGAGAGAACAATGCGTGAGGGTGATGAGGATGGGAGCACCTAGAGAGAAGAACCATTGGGGGGTGTCGTGAGCCCCACGATCGAGATAAGAAGAGCAAGAAGAGGGTTCAAATTGTGTATCATGAATCCCTAAAGATAGCCTGAGGTGTCCATTTCAGGAGCAAATTCAACTTTCCTGGTTTGGTATACTTAAAGGGGAAACTATCCTCAAATTCCCCTTCCATTATCACAAAGTCAAATGTCTAATTCCAAGCAGGATTGAGGCTGTCATTCACAACCCTTGTTTTATTTTTATTTCGATTTACTTCATTTTGAGCACAACATAAGGATTAGGTTTTCCCATAACATTAGCAGGAGGTAGATCATCAACAGAAAGAATAGTTATGAAATGCATAGCTACAATATATATTTTTTAGTAGTGTTTGTATTCTTAACTATTGTTAAGACATTCCAACAACATAGCTACAAAGACAAGCAACATCGTGAACTTCCCACAATGATTATCCCAACATCTAATCAAAAGACAGTTGACACTATGGGAGAGACAATTGCACCAAAAATCGATTCCATCAATATCAAGATGCATGTCTTCATGGTGGTCATTTTGTAGGCATCTGGATTTTTTTTAAAAGGATCTATGCATCCAGATTCTTTAGATGTTCAAGACTTGTAAAGGCAATCCATATGGTTATAGTGTTTGATATCAAATTAGTGTTATACATTTCAAAATAAATTAGTGCCAGACTTAACCTGTGTAGGATGTGATTTCGTACCCTCAAATACTGACTTGATTTGGTAATCCCAAGTAGCAAGCGCACCATTTAATGTTGGGCAAGAAAAACAATACTAGTGAATACCCATGCGTTGCACGGAAAACATTCAAAGATACACATTTACGTGTGTATAGCTATAATTTTGAATGAACAAAAGTCAAAATAATGGTTGTCATAACTTGGCGCAAACTGGAGCATAGAGGTTCCTTGTGCACGGGAAAAACAATCCCACATGGGGCTATGCATGAGTGGAGCAAGGAGAGCAGCCCTTGGTAGCTAGAGGTGGTCGGCAGCCTTGTGAAGAGAAGAGAGAGATGAGAGGAGCCTTTGAATAGTTGGAAATATTATTATGACTCAAAAAATTACAAAGAGGGAAGGCTCTCTTTTATAGAGAGTACATATCCATATTCTTGTAAACTAAAGATCTTATCCCTTAAGGAAAGATCTTATCTCTCTAAACAAATCAAATCTCAAACTCTTTTCCTAGAACATATTTACTAAAAATAGAAAACTTCCACTCTAAGAAAAAGCTCCAAAATTGGGTCCAAAGACCCATGACTGCCGGCCCTTATGGGCCTTCCTATTGACTACCACGTGGCCTATCCATGTGGCTTTATTATGCCGTTCTAACACTCGCCCTCAAGTCGAAGGCCGAAAGGCCGATGACTTGCTCTATAACTTGTGAGGCTAGATGCCCCACCTTTCTTCTTCTTCAAGAGCTACATTCTCGATCTTCTCCTTCAACATGTTGACGGTGAAGCCTCTTGCAACATTCGAAGTCGTTACCTCTGTGGCAACTTGAGTATTCATCACTATGGTGGCCATCCTAGAGAGCCCGTAGCTTCTCGAGGTCTTCATGAGTTAGGGACTCCACACGTGAGGTGCTAGTAACCCCACATGGTGGTCTCTACATCTTGCTTAGATCTTTAGGAAAGGAGCTTGGATAAACCATTAGTCTCTTCACAACCTAGGAAGTCATTGCCTCCTTTAGCAACCTCGAAAGTCGTTGTGTGGACTGTGGCATCCTCTCCTTGACATCCTTTCTCCGGAAAAATCTCCTTTTTGAAGGAGAATAAAAACTTAGATATAAGGTGTCAAGATTATGAAGATCACAAGTAATAGAACCTGATAGATCTCCTTCTCTTGCTTCTTTTTCTTCTTGTCGTCCCTGTAGAGCTTGATGGTTGTCCTGGAGAAAATTACCTTGCTCTCTCCCAGTCGAAGCATGGCATCGTTGATTGTCGTGATGCTTCCGCCATCTTCTCTACTCCTTCTCTGCATAAGGCAGCAGATCTTTCGAAGTAGACTTTCTTTGGAGGTGAGAATCACCAGCACGTGGTCTAAACCCAAACACACAATAGGCCTAGAACATTTGTTCTAATACCATGTCACAACTTGGTGCAAATCAGAGTGTAGAGGCTCCTTGTGCGTAGGAAAAACAGTCCTACATGAGGCTATGCACGTGTGGAGTAGGGAGAGTAGCCCTTGGCTGGTAGAGGTGGTTGGCTACCTTGTGAAGAGAAGAGAGAGAGGTTAGTAGCCTTTGAATAGTTGGAAATATTATTATGACTCAAAAAATTACAAAGAGGGAAGGCTCTCTTTTATAGAGAGTACATATCCATATTCTTGGAAACCAAAGATCTTATCCCATAAGGAAAGATTTAATCTCTCTAAACAAATCAAATCTCAAACTCTTTCCCTAAAACATATTACTAAAAATAGAAAACTTCCTCCTAAACAAAAACTCCAAACTTGGGTCCAAAGACCCATGACCGTCGGCCCCTATGGGCCTTCCTGTTGACTGCCACGTGGCCTGTCCATGTGCCTTTATTCTGCCATTCTAACAATGGCAACATATAAAATTCTAAAGAGAGATGACAAATGACAAAGTAAAATAAATTATACATTTAAAATAAATTTATAATAATTCAAACTCTTCAAATCACATGTATTGTCCACACACTAGATTCTAGTTAGTCTTTCAATGCAAAAAAAATCATCAAAACAACAGGACCCTATCTCCAACCCTCTTTTGTTCTTATTCATTATGGTCTCAAGAAAACAAGAGTAGTCATCAAGCATATTAATTTTACCAATACTTTTTTCCCAACTACTTAATTTGATGCTATTTATGTAGAGATAATTTATTGTTACAGTTTAGATTTCAAAAGTCTCAAGATGATTTTTCAATGCCATTTAAAGGAACTTTTTTAGTTATAAACATAGGCTCCTACACTATAAAAGATGATTGAATTGGTTCCACTTTCAGGAACTCAGACAATCAAAAGGGAACTTGAGTTCCATGATGAGGCATGCTGAATTCCTTATGACATCACTGATTTTAAGGTGAGAGTAATTATCCCTCACTTAGTAAATCTTTGATCAATTCTTATGGGACACACTTTTTCCTCTCCTTTTCCTTCAACATCAATTCTTTCTAAATCTTGGACCTCATCGCGACAACCTCTCTTGCCTTCTATTCTGCAACATACAAAGCAACAAAAAGCTTAGCGTAATTATCATTGATCTGGACTTCTTGGAGACCTCACCCATCTGCTGCAAGGCACTTGTCCAATGAAATTGTTAACCTTTAGGATTTGTCCAGTTGGAAATGCAAGGTGGGACTTTCCAATCCTATTGATCTTTCATAGTGACTGGTTAGGGCGAGGAATGCATCACAACAACAAGCAGTTACCCATATGCCCTTGGAGCCCACATGTATTCGAACTTTGGGCACTCAAGAGGATCATTGGGCTTTTCCACCATCCTTATAATCCTCTCTTTAGCACCTGAATTGAATGCTATAAACTACTGTGAAGGCTTATATTTGATAAACTTTGCATCAAATAAATGTGTCAAGACATTTTTTGGTTGGGCAGTGCACAACCTTGTGTTGACTATCTTCTCTAAAGCTTCCTTTGTCCTCTGTGTGGTTTCTTCAATCTCCTTCTTCAACTCTTCATCCTCCTACTCATTCTCTTTAGAAACAAATCTTTGGGACAAGATCCTTATGCTAGGAATAAACAATTTTCTTAGAATTTTCCGCTACATCGCCGCCTGGATGTAGTTCAAAATGAGCAATGGTTCTCACATGAGTAACACATGTGAGTAAAGAAGTTAGTTCCGCTACATCGCTACCCAGATGTAGTCCAAAATAAGAAAGGGTTCTTGAATGAAGAACTCATGCGAGTAAAGAAGCTAGTTCCACCACTTCGCCATCAAAGTGTGTCACAAAGAACGCTGAGATTCGGTTGTTGGAATATTGGTACTTTGACCAGCAAGCTCATGGAGATTGTTGATACAATGGTAAGGAGAAGGATTCAAATTCTTTACCTTCAAGAGACTAAATGGGTTGGAGAAAAAGTAAAGGAAATCGAGATAGCAGGTTTCAAGCTATGGTATCCAGGAAGGGACAAAAGTAGAAACGGCGTGGGCATTATAATTCATAAGGATTTGAAGGAGAATGTGGTTGAGGTTAAGAGATTGGGTAATAGAATTATTTTGATAAAATTAGTCTTAGAAGAAGAGATCTTGAATGTCATTTCAGTTTATGCACCTCATGTTGGTCTGGAGAAAAGAATAAAGAATAAATTTTGGGGAGAGTTTGATATGATAATTCAAGGAATCTCACAGAGAGAAATGATTTTCTTGGGTGGAGATTTAAATGGGCAGTGGGAAAAATGCTTTAGAGTATGCAGAAGTGCATGGAAATCATGGTTTTGGTGTTAGGAATGAAGAAGGGAAGACGTGTTCATTGATTTTGCTATGGCTTATGATCTTTTCATAGCAAATACCTTCTTCAAAAAATGAGAAGGACATTTGATTACCTATAAAAGTAGCTTAATAAGAATGCAGATCGATTACTTTGCTTTGAGAAGAAGGGATCGTTTATCTTGTAAATATTGCAAGATTATTCTAGGGGAGAGTTTAACTGCTCAACATCGTCTTTCGGTGTTGGATGTTCATTTGAAGAAGGCAAAGAAGAGAAAATTAGTGTCTAAGAATTTGAGAATTAAATGGTGGAATCTTAAGAAAGAGCAAGTGAGATTTAAAGAGAAGATGATGCAACAAAAGACTTGAGATCTTGATGGTAGTGCTGATGAAATGTGGTTAAATATGGCAAACTGTATTAGGAAGGTGGCAAAGGAGGTGTTAGGCATGTCTAAAGGAGGTGTTCCAGGATAAAAGGAGGCCTGGTGGTGGAGTGAGGAAGTGCAGGAGAAGCTTAAAATTAAAAGAGCCTGCTTTAAAGCCATATATCGAGATAAGACCAATGAAAATATGGAAAACTACAAAAGAGCAAAGAAAGAAGCAAAGAAAATAGTTAGTGAAGCAAAAGCAAAAGCTTGGGAGCATTGTTATAAGAAACTTGATTCTAAAGAAGGTGAAAAGGATATTTTCAAGTTAGCTAAAGCAAGAGAGCAGAAAGCAAAGGACCTTACACATGTAAGATGCATCAAGGATGAAGGAAGGGTGCTTATAGCTAGTGAGGATATAAAGATAAGATGTAAAAGATATTTTCATAAGCTATTTAATAAAAAATAAAAGAATGATATCATCTTAGGGGAGTTAGGCAACTCAGAAGAGTATGTGAATCAGGCATGTTATCGAAGGATAGAAAAGAAAGAAGTAGAGGAGGCTTTGAAGATGATAAAAAATGAGAGGGTTGTTGGGCGTGATGATATTCCTATAGACATTTGGAGAACGATGGGAGAACGGGGTATAACTTGGCTCACAAATTTATTTAATACTGTGTGGAGAGGCAGGAAGACACCAGATGAATGGAGGAAAAGTTTTGTGGTACCTTTATACAAGAATAAGGGTGACATACAAGATTGTTCCAACTATAGACGTATTAAGTTGATGAGTCATACGATGAAACTTTGGGAAAGAATAATTGAAAAAAGGGTGAGGCAAGTCTCTATGGTAAGTGAAAATCAGTTTAGCTTTATGCCAGGAAGGTCTATTATTGAGGCAATACATCTCTTGAGACGTATGATGGAAACATACAAAGTCAAGAAAAATGATTTACATATGATTTTTATTGATTTGGAGAAGGCCTATGATTCTTTCCCAAGAGATATCTTGTGGAGAATTTTAGAGAAGAGATAAGTGCCAATTATGTATATCAACCTCATAAAGGATATGTACTATGGAGTAGTAGCTTGTGTAAAGACTAAGGATGATTTGACGGACTACTTTGATATCACCATTGGTCTGCATCAAGGTTCGACTTTAAGCCCTTATCTTTTTGCTTTGGTCATGGATGAGTTAACGAAGCATATCCAAGTTGAGGTGCCTTGGTGTATGCTTTTTGTTGATGACATTGTGTTAGTTGATGAGACAAGAGATGGAGTGAATAGAAAACTTGATCTTTGGAGAGAAGTCCTGAAAGATAAAGGATTACACATAAGTAGGACGAAGACTGAGTATATGGAATGCAAGTTTAGTAGTAGAGGGAACAATGAAGGGATTGATGTAAAAATTGAGGAAGAGTGCATTCCAATGAAAGATGTTTTTAAGTACTTGAGATCCATTTTCAAACATGATGGTGGAATTGATGGAGATACACATAGAATTAATGTAGGGTGGTTGAAATGGAGGGGTGCATCTGGTGTTCTCTATGATAAGAGGGTTCCTTTAAAAGTCAAAGGAAAATACTATCGAGCTGTGGTAAGACCAGCCATGTTCTACAGTTCTGAATGCTGGGCTATAAACTATAGGCATGTACAGAAGATGTCTGTGGCAGAAATGATGTTAAGATGGATGTGTGGTCATACAAGAAAGAACCGTATTTCAAATGAGATTATTAGAAATAAGGTTAGGGTGGCACTGATAGAGGATAAAATGAGAGAGACACAAATAAGGTGGTTTGGACATTTATAAAGAAGGCCAGTAGATGCTCCAGTTAGGAGATGCGAGAAGTTGGAGGTTGAACCCACTAAGAGGGGGCGAGGAAGACCAAGTAAGTGTTGGAAGGAAACTATTAAGTATGACTTCAATTACTTTAATTTAAGTCCTGAAATGGCTGAAAATCGATCTGTGTGGAGGCAAAGAATCCATATAGCCGACCCCACTTAGTGTGGGAAAAGGTTTGGTTGTTGTTGTTTCATTCTATTTGACAATTGCATCAAAAGCAACATTGCCTTGGGAGTCAATAGTGAGTGGGAGAATTTTGGAACTTGGCTTTTCATCCTTCCTACCCTTGCCAAGTGGACACTCTAAAAGCCAAGGATGAATGATAGTGACTCTCCTTTCTACTACCTAGCTATCTTCTTCTCTAATCTTGATATCACTTTTCTCTAGCTCTGTATCTATGAAACAGAGGAGATTCGGAGGTCTCTCTTCTCTTTATCAATGATAAGGTGTGGTGTTAACACCAAAGGCAACTCACTGATGAGAAGCATCATAAATACTAGTGTTTTTTATTGTAGTATTATGTAATTTCATTTTTTTATAGAAAAATATTAATTGTGATGTCTTTTTACATGACTTGTATTTACCTAATGCCCTTTTTGAAATCACATCCTCTTTTTATGTGCTATATGTGTTTTTGCTTCTTGTCCTTTTACTTATTAAATTATTTTATATTCCACAAACTACAGATTATATAGGTCAACCTCTAGGTGATTACATCAACAAATTCAACCTAGTAAATGTTTTTGAAGCTTCCATCTTCAACAAGCTACAAGATAATTCTCCATTTGTATAATCCATGTTTTTGTTGTCAAAGAATGAGAGTTAGCCAAAAGCTCCTCGAAAGCTCATGTTGAATCAAGTGGTCACATTGAATAATTTGTGGTTTAATCAAGCAATCAAGTTGGGATGATAAAGAAGATCAATTTAAACTACATTGTAATAATAATAAAAAAAAGTTGTATGGGTTTTTGTGATTTGGTGATGTATTTTTTCCATTCTTATGAAAATTTTCAAAAATAGTGTAATTTGAACTATGAATTTGAATTTCAATAAAATAATATATTGTGCTAGAGATAATTTTTATCAAGTTGTTTGACTAGTCCTTTTCAATCATAGATCATTCACTCATTATAATTTTCAAAAGCCATTGAAAGAGTTGTCAATCTACTCTAGTCCATCCTTCGTGTACACCCTTGTTGAAGGGCAAGGGATGGCTTATGTCCTCTTGTCCATCCGCACAAAAGGGACAAGTATTTACTAAGCTCCCCACTCCCCCGCCCCCAAATTCTATTTTTTTTGCGTCATAGTCCATCTCCTGTACAGCTCCCAAGCACGGAACCTACTAATAGACTCATGTAGTTGTAATAATTCTATTGCTTTAGCATCTAAAAGTTTTAATTGAAAATTAGAGTACATTGATGAGTCCAATTTATTGGGCTAAGTTTTAACCTAAGTACTCTTTAATTATATGTGCTTAGTTTCTAATTGCTTAAGAGTTAAATGGTAATTCATCTTAGTCTGCGTATAATTTTATGCGCCAATTTTGCATTTATTAACATATGGTTATGATAATTTATTTGGTGGATGCAAGTTAGATGCAAGGACAGCTTTTGCAAGTAGAGTTTGCACACACCAACTCTATGTCTCAGTTGGCATTTTAAATAAAGCTATAAACGTCCAATTTCATTCTTTAAGACGAACTGAGATCAGTTTGGATGTCTGATAACCATCCATCGTGGACTCACTGCTATCTATATTTTTAAGACATCCAGAACTCAATCTGGATGTCTAATGAATTGATGGCACCGCCACCCAATTTCACTGACTCACCACTGCCACCAATCTGTTGGAAGAGACGACTCTTTGGGGAGAGTAAATAGATCAAGAGGGAAAGCTGCAACAACAAGATGTTTCTTTTTAAAGGGAAGAAGCGGGTAGCCATGGGAGGGATCCATTGTCCTGCGAGTGGGGACCTCATCCACCTCCGCCACCATGGAACCTGTGTACACTGTGAAATAAGCTTGACCTCACATACTTTGCCATGACCCTGACATCACTAATCATGTGTGCAATGTGATAGTGTGCACACGCACACCACCGCCCCCCCTTCTTTCATCTCCTCCTTTGTTTCCACTCTCCTTCCTTGTTCCTCCCTTCCACCTTTAAGAAGAACCAATCACCACCAGCCATTCCCCTTGCCGAAGACCACCACCACCACTGCCAACCCCTCTCATAACCCATGGCTAGCCACCCTCATCCAACCACCAAACTCAAAGCCCACGCCCTCATCCACGCTTAAGCATCTTCTTCTTCTTCAACCCATCCATCATCACTGTTACATGAAAAAGAACCCAAAGACTACAGCAGCGGTACCTCCATCGAGCGTCCTCCAACCTCCAAACCTCAACCCGAGCGCCTTCACAGACTTCAACCATGACCATGGGCACTTTTGCCGACCTCAAACACTGGCCGAATACCTTTACCTGTTGCCTATGACGGCGCACTGCCATTGGCCTTCTCCGCTTCGATCACCGTCATCGGCCACCTCTCACTACCTCGCCATTGTCATTGCGACCCCCTCATTCCAGGCGACTCCACTGCACATAAGACCAGTTGCCAGCCCCACCTCTTCACCCACGAGGAGGAGAGAGACGAAATCCTTTATTTTTCTCCCAATTAGAAATTATGCATATTTTCATTGTGAGATGCACTATTGATATATTTATCCAATTATTATATTAAGATGGATTTGCATGAACCCCCTCCCACTTTCATTTAATTGAGTTATGTTTATTCTTTCACAATAACTTTAAGTAAATGAGAATTAATGAGGTCAATGGCTAATGGATAATTCGTGAACAACATTATTTTTAGACTTTAAAGAGTTTTTAATAGGCTAGTTGCTCCCTGTGGAGACAACTTATTTCGTTGTGGTTAGAAATACTAAATGCTTTGATAGTCGATTTTCCACCACAATAGCTTTACAACGACATGACATTTTATGTTAAAAATTTCAATGAAAGTGAACATCGACTCATCAAATGGTGCCGTTGTCGGGGAGGAAACACGCCTATTAAGTTTTTCGGGGAATTTAGACTATTTTTCTGTTATTTTAAAGTATTTCTGAATTACTAACATTAATTCTGTCTATGTGCAAAAACATACGAACAAACGAGACGAGCACGCACGATTGAGGTGATATGTTTGGTGGACCTTGATGCCACCTGGAGGATAGTAACAGGCGCTTGTGGGCCTTGATCCCATGCATGTGAAGGCATACAGAGGAACAATCAAGAGAATTGCTTCCCTGATTTCATTGTTTTCTCTTCATTAGATCTTAGTTTAGATTTAGACTTTTAGATTCTAATTATTGGTTTTCTCACCGTTATAGCCTAGGGCTTATTTTCGAGGTTTATCCCCAAGTTTTTGGTTGACCCTTTGTTTTGGGGGTATTTTTGGGGAGTGTATTCCAATTTTATTTAGATTATAGGTTTATTTGAAGATTTTGAACAGCATGTTAGTTAACTAAATTAGATTAGGTTTGTTTGCTTATCAGAAAAAAAAATTTTGAGTTGCCTGCTAGAAGCTGCATATCTATTGAGAGATCATATAGGATTATTTGAGTGGCATCTAGTTTTTCTTTCTACATTGTAGACATCTTGCATTGAAGAGACTTGGAGTATGGTACGTCTTCTCTTTAGCATCAAATACCTGTCATTCATCTACATTGGATTTAAATCCAGGACCACTAAATTATTTGAATCTAATTAATTCAGTGGTCACTTTACGAAATTGGGACTGCTAAGAGGATTGATTATAAAATCAATGACTTTAAATTGCATGCAAAAGGACTTATTTGTGGGATTTCAAAATACAAAACATGTACGTGTGTTGCACACCTGAGACACTATGCATATCACACATAAGGTCACTAGATAAATTTCTACCTCTCCTCTTTGCACCACAAGGGATATTAGTCGGAAATCAACAACCCTATCCACCAAGTTACTTTGGTTCCTCATGTGTGGGCTCGATTCGAGACTTCCATTCCTTGCAAGTAGGTTGTAGGCACCAACGAAGGTCGGACTAGGAAGTGTAATTATTGTAAAACTTGTTTGGCCACTTATTATAATTGAATTCAACCTTCTTGATGGGAACACCATCATAGGAACTAACTAGCCCATTTTAGTCTAGAATAAAAGATAAAAGCTCCTACATATTCATCTAAGGGTTATATCTCCACCTTATTATATTTTTAGAAGAGAATAAGAAACCAAGGTTAATTCTATAATTTTAACAGCATATCATGAACACAGAATAACCAAGGGGTTTACTAGGGGTGAATTAAAGGTCAAAAGAGCATTAAAGTCTAATAAGTGGGTCCATGCAGACAGAAATGAGGTTTTGTGCATTTTGAGAATTAACAATAACTCAAAACCCTAATTTTAGATCCATTTAAATTACATAGGTTTTGGTTAGGATAAAATCCATCTAAAATTTCTAAAATTCATTTAAAAATATTCCATGAGGTTTGGTTCCTTTGATTTGGCCATTGGAACCTATTTTAACCTAAAATAGAGTCTCAAACATAATTCTACCCTAATTTGGGCTTGTACATAAATTGCCAAGTCAAACTTAGTCAAAACCAAAATATGAATTTACCATCAGATTTCTTGGGTGTAAATTAGGTTTTCACCAAAATTTGAGCCCAATTAGAGTCCATCTTGACCTAGTTTGCATTTTGGTTCAATCTAACTCTTTCTCTCTCATTCATGCAGCTAACTTTCAAAATCTTTACAAAAAGCCCCCCAACTTCTCTTCATTTTCTTCAAATGGGTCGCTTTCGCCATGGCAGGTGTGCACCCAAAGGAGCCGAGCTTCAATCACAGATTCCACCCTGATTGCTTGGTCAATCCCTTCCAAAATTGGAAGGGAAGATCCTGAGGAAGTCCTAATCCTCTAAACCTAATTCTAGATCCTAAATCCCCTCAAAAAGCTCATGCGAATCCTTGGATTTCAAGGATCTTTTTCCTCAAAATCAGAGCTTTGCAAGCTTGTTTCCAAGCTTGGAAGCTTGCTTGAAGCTCTATAAAAGTCTCTACATCGCATAACCATGCTCCTTAGCAAGTTTTGGCCTGAGAAACCCCTCTTTCTTCCCACTCCAACCACCTTCGCACCTTACTTCGGCGACTCCTCTCCTCTCTCCTTGTCTGGCTATCCAACAATCAAATTGGACAGCCCTTTACCTTCCTCTACCTCCTCTACATCTCTCCAACCAAAGAGGGATAGCTTCCTATCACTTCATCGTCGGTGCCACATCACCAGACTTGCTCATCTTCTTCCACTTCGGATCGCCAATGCCGACGCTCTCCACCCACCTCCTTCCCTCCTAAGTCCCTCTATACCTTCCTCTCTCCCTCTACTTCCTTTCCTAACACTCACAACACAAGCACGACCACCATATCACCTGCACGACCTTCATCTTCTTCACCTTCGGCGATGCTCTAGCAGACCGCTACAATTCACCAAATGCCTTGCCGCCACCTCCACAAGCTTCGCCATGCCACGCTCATCAAAAGACCTCTCCTAATTTGGGCTTTCACCCACCAATATGCCTCACGACCACTATCACCTGCACACACCTTCCTCGAGGCCATTAGGCCTCCTCACACACTCACACGCCATGCTACAACCCCCAGCATACTCACCATTCCACAGTGATCTTCTTGAATGAGTTTGACATGGCCGCAAGGTCATCTTTTGCTTTTCAGGATATGTCGGGCATGTCATCGCCACCTTCATCTTCTCCAAGCACGATAGCCCTTCTCTGACCATCCCACGAACGACTGTGTCCCTGTACGTGTTCGGCTCTAGGTCCTGATGCATACCCAGGCATTACTCAAGGCAAGGCAAGCCCCAATTTCCTTGATTTGGTGTTTCATCCTTCATCAGTTGCACGCAGCTGTGCAAAGAGGAAGGTTGCAAGGATAGTCCCACATCGACGAACGTAGAACCCGTAGCTACACATAAAAGGATTTTCTTACCCCGACCCCTCACCCAGACATGAGGGTCGTTTCCCCAGCCACCTGCACACCCACTTACTTGATCCCACTCCTCACCTATGACCACTCCCGCAGGCCTGGTCCACTGTTCACACCCGGTTACCCGCTTGATTACTCGGCTATACTCAGGTTTCTGAGAGAAGAGGAGAAAAGAGAGAGAATGAGAGTGGGGGGTTTTTCCCTCTACTGCGCTCTCTCTACACTTAGCGATTTTTGGAGGCCTTTGCCTCTGTGCTGTGCTATGCTGTGACTGGCTCCCCCCTTGAGGCACGAAGGAAGAAGGAAAGAAGGAAGGAAGAGGCCTTTGCTTTTGTTCTGTTGAAGCTGAGCTGAGCTTTGAAGCAACTTAAGTTGTCTGATATCTATTAATGCCTTGGTTCAGAATACTGTTGAGATATTGGTTAACGTGGGTTATTTGATTGAGAATTACTATTGATATATTTGAGATATTTGAGCTTAGCATTCAAAGGGTTAATTGATGAATAAAATTACTATTTTAACCCATTCTTTTTGCACTGTGATATTTGATTTCATCTATATATCATTTTGAATAGTTCTGAATAAGGTTTTGATTAAAATTGCTTATATTTCTTATGATTGGTGAGATTAAATTGCTATTATTTACTCCCTGTGTTTGACCTTGGACTCTTTCACTTTTGAGTTATAAATTTAAATGATTTGAGCGCATTTGTCCTATACTACGACGCATTTCTTAACAAACGACGAATTCGCTTAAAAATTTTGGAGCCGTTGCCAGGGAGCAACGTGCAATTTGATTGCACTTATTATAATTTCTGATTTGGTACTAACTTGCTCTATCTATTTTGTTGTGTTTGTGTAAGGTACACAAAGAAAATCAACTGCATGACAACCACTCCACAGGCAGGTAATCTCATTTCCTTCTTAAACCCTTATTTCTAGAAAGGATTGGAAAGAAAATCAATTGGGATAAACTCTCTTTCGTTATTAGATTTAATCATTTGAGTTGCCTAATTTGATTCATTCTAGAGATCCCCATCCAAATTTCTACACCTATTAAGGATCTAAGGTGCCTAAGGCTATTCACCTTCTTGATTGAGCCTTAGGTGCTACATTTGGAAAGAACTAATTGGACCAAAAGAGCTGAATTAGGGTTTCCATCTTAGGGTTGAGAAAACACACCTACCTAAAATAACAGGAATTGATTTTTCGGCGTTGTGTGTCACCCAAACCCTTGCTTGAATTGACATAATCAAGAAAACCCTAAAAGAAGGCTCTAATCATCCACTTGAATCCTAAAACTTGGGACCTATTTTCAAATCACTTAGGGTGATTTTGGGCTCATTACCCAACTCGTCCTCAACCTTAGGGCAAGTCAGGTGAAGTTGATCCACCTTGTGGGTCAACTAACCTTCAAATTAGGTCACCAAGCACAAGTCAACTCTAAAGTTCAAGTGAAATTCTAAGCACCTTAATTTAGTATTAAAATTTGTTAGACTTAAGAGATCAAGTTATTCATTCCTGTCTACTTGGATCCACAGTGACAAGGAAGGTCGGGTGGGAAACCCTATAACCTGTGGGGACACTCTACCGTGTAAGGGTCTTTGTGGGACTCTCCCTTCCTGGCTGCCCAAGTATTTCTCGGGTGGATGACTTTCTGATTAAAAGATATCATCTGCCTCAAAACTCCTTAGTTATTTAAAAGTTTTTGGGTGCCTCGATTGGGTCCATCACATATTCTATCCCTCATCAGGTTTCCTAGTACATGTTCGGGAGGAGATCCTTAAGACCACCCTTGAGGCCTCCATTAGTTGTTCACTCTCATCGAGGTCAGGCCTCGACTCATTTGTTTGTGCTACCTCCCGACTGGATTGATATCTCTTCTGATTCATCTAAGCCAAAATCTCCTTCATCCATAGCCAAGGAATGCCAAGTAGAAGAAGAAAACAATCTCTAGAATAAGCTTCAGTGCCTCAATGATCTATTCTAGGCATTCATGAATCCACCACAGCATCCTATGATGCAAGGTCATTACAATCCCACTGTGGTAGCAATCAAACCTAGAGTTCAAATCCCAGCTGGAGGACTTGATACTGAACTCAAGCCCAACATGATTCATGCTATCCATAAATTTCATGGGCTGAACTCCGAGGATCCTTTCCAGCATTTCAAACAACTCAAGCATCTAGCCCAGACCTTTGGGACAACTGCTCAAGATCGAGACATCCTGCTCATGAAGATGTTTTCTTTCTCCCTCATGGACAAGGCTACCCACTGGTACCAAACCCTAACTCGTACGATCAACACGGGCTAAATTTCAACCTGAATTTCTAAAGAAGCTTTTTCCCA
Source organism: Thalassia testudinum (assembly GCA_037157565.1). Lineage (NCBI taxonomy): Eukaryota > Viridiplantae > Streptophyta > Magnoliopsida > Alismatales > Hydrocharitaceae > Thalassia > Thalassia testudinum. The sequence goes on from JAZHRO010000015.1 coordinate 59,907,979, forward strand.
TTGGTCAAACAAATGCTTTGAGGCAACAGATCACGCACTTTACTCAGAATGCGGGAGAACTAGTTCATGACACATGAGATTGCTTTATGGATCTCATGCGAAAATTCCCCCATCACGAAGTTCCTAAATGGGAACAAGTCCAATCCTTTTACTAGGGACTCCGTGAAGATATTAGATTATTCGTCAATGCGACCTGTGGTGGCAACATCATGGGTCAACATGAGGACACCGTCTGGGAGATCCTGGAGAATATGTGCGAGAACTCCATCAATAATGAATCCATGGGCATGTTCGATAGGATGACTGCCCATGCATTGACGAACACTCAGGGGGCACATGAAACCCAAGGACTATCTGCTCCTGTGGATTTGGAACTAGTGGCCAGTAGCCTGGACAAGGTCTTCGTTATCGAGAAGAAGTTGGACAAATTGACTCGACACTTGCAAAGAGCCACCTCAGCATAACAAAACCCATTTTCGTAACCACCCATTGGTAGGGAGGCTATGCATAACATCTATCATCACTCTTCCCAAGGGATGAACCCATATCCACCCTCGTCTGATCCTAGTTGCGGAGGACACTCTAGAACATCCTACTCTAGTTGGGAGAACTCTGAGCTTTGACCTGCGAGGACCTCAACGCCATTCAAAATGATCCTTTCTCAAAAACTTATAATCTTGGATGGCTTAATCATCCCAATTTCGCATGGTCATGGAACAGTCAAAATCCGAAATCTCAATTCCTGCCCCAACCACACGCTCCACGCCCATATCAACCTACTCAGCCTAGGCCCAATCTGAATTATCAATCCGGGCCAACACCGGAAGATCAAATGTCTATAATCCTTCAAACCCTGGTTGATATTCAAAAGACAAATGCAATTATGCAAAAATAGTACAAGGATGAGATCCTAAAGGTCCATAATCAACTCGCATAGATGGCACATTCTAGCCAACTTGGTGCACTTCCTTCAAAATCTCTATCGAATCTGAATAGCGTGCCAAACCAGAGGCGCGTTATGAACCTGAATTAGGGACAAGCACATTATGTTTATCAGGCCCCTTCTGCTTCATCACCTGATAGGATGGAGGCTTCAACATCATACTCAGGATATCAATAGCAACCACCACTTCTACCTACTGTAAACCAAAACTAGGTGGGACTAAATTTTGTTACCACTTGTAGTGGCAAGAAAACTCAGGGTCCACCTTATCCAAGCCACTCTAAGCCTGGTAGTTCAGAACCTAACCCTAGGTTGGTTATCCAGGACACCCCTATCCTAGATCCAGAACCTGAGCCAAGCTTAGAGGAACCTACACAGGTTTCATTTCCTGAGGCTTTGCCCAAAGGAAAGAGGAAACCCAAACCCGTGGCACTTGAGGAAGATCTAGTCAAGCTCTTTGAGCAAGTCCAGATAAACAACCCCTTAATGGATGCGATCTGCCACGTACCGGCATACACAAGATTTCTGAAAGATTTGTGTACACCTAAGCCTAAGCCGCGAACCAAAGATGGGAGTCCAATCATATTGTCTGAACAAGTCAGCTCAATCATTTTGAGCAAGCTCCCACAAAAAGCAAAAGATCATGGCACCGCTTTGATCTCCTGCAAAATTGGTGATCTAGAGTTTGATCGAGCATTGTTAGAGTTAGGAGCCTCCATAAACCTGATACCTACATCCTTGCCAGACCATTTCGAGGAAACTAAGCTCAAACCGACAGAGGTGACCTTGCAGTTAGCAGACCAATCGATCAAGTCACCTAGAGGAATTCTCAAAGATGTTCTGGTTCGGATTCGTGATTTCTACTTCCCAGTGGACTTTATTGTATTAGATATGAATATTCCTGAGAATCTGAAGAATACACCAATTATTTTAGGAAGACCATTCCTAGCCATGCTAGGGCTAATATAAACTGTGAAGAGGGCTAGATTGAATTAAAATTCGGGAACAAAACATTGAAGATTGATATATTCAGGGCCCAAAAAGGAATTAACTGTGGGGCAATTGAGCAAGTTTAGGACATCAGTTTTGTGATTGAGGACCCACTTCTAGATGGAAACCTGATTACCCCTGATCCTCAATCCCAAGCAAATCATGCCCCACAAATAGAGGAGCCTAGAGCTGATTTGGATTCACCCACAGTTCCTGCCTTATCTTCTGAGGCCCATCCTGAACCTCCTTCTACTGTTGATAACCTAGTTATGGAGTTGAAACCTCTTCCCGATCAACTAAAATATGTCTTCTTGGGTTCTAATCATACATTTCCTGTGATCATCAATTCCTGACTAACATCTAATCAGGAAACAATGCTGATTTCTATTCTCCAGCAACATCAGAGAGCCATTGGTTGGACTCTTGATGATCTAACTGGTATTAGTCCCTTATATTGCACACGTCGTATCTACACTAAGGAGGGATCACGACCATGCTGAGAGATGTAGAGAAGACTCAATCCAAATCTGCAAGAGGTTGTGAAAAAGGAGGTCATTAAGTGGTTAAATACTAGGATCATCTACTCGATCTCTGACAGCCGTTGGGTGAGCCTGATCCAGGTTATGCCTAAGAAGGCAGGGCTTACCATTATCACGACTGAATCTGGAGAGACCATCCCAACCGACATTGCGAATTCATGGAAAGTCTGCATTGATTACCGAAGACTAAATGCCTCCGCGAAGAAAGATCATTTCCCACTGCCATTTATTGATCAGATTCTCAAGAAATTGGTAGGAAATCAATTCTTCTATTTCTTGGATGGTTACTCCGGGGATAATCAGGTGGCAATTCATCTAAAGGATTAGGAAGAGACCACCTTTACCTGCCCCTACGGTACGTACGCGTTCCATAGGATGCCTTTTGGGCTATGCAATGCACCCGCCACCTTTTAGCAATGCATGCTAGCCATATTTTTTGACATGGTAGGTAAATACCTTGAAGTATTCATGAACAACTTCTCGGTATTTGGTGAATCTTTTGATGAGTGCCTCCTGCATCTAGTCCAAATCCTCAAAAGATGCATTGACGTGAACCTAGTGCTCTCCTGGGAAAAGAGCCACTTTATGCTTCTAGAAGACATCGTCCTAGGACATCTTGTTTTTGAAAGTAGTATTCAAGTCAACTGAGCCAAGGTGAATTTGATTTCCAAACTTCCTGTGCCTAACTCGGATAAAGATATCAGATCATTCCTAGGGCACGTTGGATTTTATCGTAGATTCATATTTTTCCAAGATCGTGTGCCCCTTGACAAACCTCCTCTCAAAATACATGCCTTTCGAGATGAGGAGTGAGTGCATTCATGCATTTGAGATCCTGCATGACCGAGTCACCTAAGCACCAATCCTACAATCCCTTGACTGGTCTCAACCCTTTGAGATTATGTGTGATGCTTCTGACTACGTAGTGGGAGTGATGCTAGGGTAGAAGTTCAACAAGAAACCCGTGGTCATATACTATGCCAGAAAGACATTAGACAAGGCTCAACATAACTACACAATTATGAAGAAAGAGCTGTTGGTTGTCATTTTTGGCCTAAAAAAATTCAGATCATACCTCCTGGGTTCCCATGTCATTATATACTCGAATCACACCGTAGTGAGGCACTTACTCACGAAGGACATGAAACCTAGATTAATTCGATGAATCTTGCTGTTACAAGAATTCGACCTCAAAATTCATGACAAGGCAAGAAAGCAGAACGTGGTAGTGGACCATTTGTCTCACCTTCGTTCTTCAGTCATTGACCCGTCTGGACCTATCACCGAGCATTTTTTGGATGAACATCTGTTGGCCATTAACGGACTTCCCTGGTTTGCTGACATGGTAAACTACTTGGTTATGGGGAATGACCTGCAAGAGTGGGTGACTTCTAGGTGGGGCAAGTTGATTCCAATGCCAAGTACTATATTTGGGAAGAACCATATCTCTTCCATATTGGCAATGACCAGGTAATCCAAAGATGAATTCCTGACAATGAGTTTAATAACGTCATCTCAATCTGTCATGACCAAGTCTGCGGCGGCCATTTCTCTAGTCAGAAAACCATAGTGAAGATCCTCCAGTGTGGGTTCTTCTATCCCACAATGTTCAAAGATGCATAAACCCATTGTATGGGATGCGCTCGTTGTCAGACCTTAGGCAACATGGGTCCACACGATATGATGCCTTTGAATCCGATCATTGTGTGCAAGATCTTTGACATCTGTGGAATTGATTTTATGGGAACCTTTCCAGGATCTAATTGCTTCAAATATATCTTACTCATTGTTGATTATGTCTCTAAATAGATAGAAGCCATCCTCACCAGAACAAGTGACCATAAAGTTGTTCTTCGATTCATTCAGGAGAACATCTTTTCAAGATTCGAGGTTCTGAAAGCCATCATCAGCGATGGTGGGTCTCATTTCGCCAATGTGCACTTCGAGTCCCTGATGAAAAAGTATAGGGTGTTGTATCGTATCTCAACTCCTTATCACCCACAGATTAATGGATTAGCAAAACCATCAAATCAAGAGATTAAGAAGATCCTTTAGGTCACTTTTTGGCCTAACAGGAAGGATTGGTCTACCTGCCTTCTGGAAGCCTTGTGGGCCTATAGGACCGTCCACAAGACCCAGTTAGGCATGTCTCCCTTCATATTCGTGCACAGGAAGACATGTCACCTCCCCGTAGAAATGGAGCATAAAGCCTACTGGGCAATACGAAAGTGCAATCTAGATCTTGTGAAGGCTAGAATCCACCATCGGTTGCAATTGAGCAAGATCGAGGAGTTATGCAATGACGCATACTAGAACTTGTGAATATACAAAGAGCGGGTGAAAGCCTTTCATGACAGGCACATTTCAAGAAAAACCTTCCATCCTAGTCAGAAAGTACTACTCTTTGATGCCAAACTCAAGCTCTTCCCAGACAAACTCAGATCTAAATGGATTGGACCATTTCTAGTGAGATGAGTATTTGGAAATGGAGCTGTCGAAATAAGTGAACTCAGCCTTAATTCTGAACCTTTTGTTGTGAATGATTAGAGACTCAAACCGTTCATCGAACTTACTGACTCAAATTTGGCTACAGTATCTTTTGATCTCCATTCTCCCTTAGCTTCATTGTGCCAAGTTGATGGGATTAAACTTAGTGCTTAATGGGAGGCAACCCATCATCTTTTGAAAAACCCAAAACCTTCTTGACACATCCTTTTGCTGAATTCATATTGCACTTTAGGGTTCGTCCATTAGAATAGCCAACTCCACCTTTGATACTTGTATCAAAGCTTGAAATCGTTTGCAATAGTCATTCCGACCCGTTCACCACCCACCTATTCTAATGTACAATCTGAATTGAACTCGAACCCACCTAATTTACAATGAGGACATTGCAAATCGCAGGCATGGGGGGGTATTAAAGTGCAAGATGATGTGAAATCAATGCATGGAAGGGTTTCATAAAAAGAAAAGGGAGAAAAGAGGAAAGGAGAGATCATTTTGAGATGAATGAAAAAAGAGGGAAGGAAAAGAAAAGAAAGAAGAAAAAGGAGCAAATAAAAAGAAAAAAGTGAGTCCCTTAAAACTAAATATGGAAACTACCTAACTTCTAGGTTGGATCGGATGATGAATTAAGACTTGGAAGGCTAAAACTTAGGAAATTAGTGGTGGATACCGACCTTAGGCCTCTTGGATCTATTCTAGGGTTTAAACACTCAAGTATTTGTTAAGATTTGGATTAATCCTCAAGAGGTTGAGGAAAGTACAAGGTTGATGTAGTAGGCTTAAGGCCTAGGGAGTATTTTGCCTCATTGCTTGCCCTTTGGTTTGTGAGACTTGGTAACCTAAGCATCCAAAATCACACACTTAGTCTGGTTCAGTGCACTTAATAAAGAAATCATGAAAAAAGTGTTCTATTATGAAAAGCCATCTCGAAGATCTATCTTAGGAGTGGCTCGACAACACAAGTTGATTGGATGAGTTCCCGACACGAAAAGGTGGGAAATTCTCCTCGAAGATGTGTAATAACATATCGTCTCCTCGGTGCTTGTCTCCTAAGATATCAAATATCCTACAGAGGGCATGTAAGCACCTTGTGCTGGTTCAGGTGCCATGAGCGGGATTATCCCAAAATGTCGATTGCCAGGGCCTGAATTTAGCTATAGAACGCCATAGGCGACACTATCTCAAAGTGTCGAAAGACAAGGTTCTGGGGGTTGCCATGGGCGATGCTATCTCGAAGCATCAATTGCTAGGGACCCTTGGAGGATTGATGGTGGGGACAGGAATCCAATACAGACCGTGTTTAGGGCTAATTCGAGGCTGGATTTTGGGAAAAATAAAAAGAAAAGAGCGAAAACTCTCCAAATGAAAATCCTTCTATCTCTTTCTTACAAAAAATGCACTAGTAAGTTGAACCTAAACATGTTACGTCTATGCACGGTTGCTTTAACAGCTGGGTTCAACAAACCTCTAGGCAGTTTTTGCAGGCCTTAGAAACCTTCACGACAGACTCAGGCTGAAGCTAGTCAGGTCTGGATCTTGGCTAATACTTGAGTATCTCTAGGCCTATTATTGGTATTTTGATCTAATTTCTAGAGATGAAGCTTAGTAAGGCACCTTGACGGTTACATCTGACCTAGAGACCTAGTTTGATCCATAGAATGTTTTGCTAAGGGTCTAGAAAAAGCTAGGCATGGGGGTATGATGGGAACACTATCATAAGACCCAACTAGCCCATTTAGTCTAGAATAAAAGATAAAAGCTCCTACATATTCATTAGAGGGTTATATCTCCACCTTGTTATGTTTTGAGAAGAGAATAAGAAATCAGGATTAATTCTATAATTTTAACAGCATATCATGAACACAGAATAATCAAGGGGTTTGCTAAGGATGAATTAAAGTTCAAAATAGCATTACAGTCTAATAAGTGGGTCCATGTAGACAGAAACAAGGTTTTGTGCATTTCGAGAATTAACAATAACCGAAAACCCTAATTTCAGACCCGCTTAAATTATTGATTATGCAGCAATCATAGATCTCAATCAACCAAAATAACATTTGAACCTAACTTAGTTTGTAAATATTGCATTCATTTATGCATATCATGCATTGCATCATTTTATATAGAATGAGATGAGATATCTTGCTATTTAATGATTTTGTTGCTATTTGCAGGTGATAAAGTGATCCAGGATGCGAGATAGAGTGAAATAAGGTAATAATGAGAGAAGAGGATTGATCCAGACATGAGGAGTGAGGAGGATAGCCTTATCCCTAACCTTAGAAACCCTAGGATAACCTTCTTAAACCCAAAACCACTTCCATTAGGACATCTTAGCCTTAAAATGCAAAACATGGATAACACTATCCATGTTCTTATCCACCTTATCCCTCTCCCAAACACTTAAGAACCAAAACCTACCATAGAAAACCCAAAACCCACTCTCTAACACCTTTCTGGACATCCAGATATTAGGCTGGACATCTTATTTCTACAAAAATTCAATCCAGGAAGCCAAAACTCTCAATGACATAGAATTGGACAAAAATTCAATCCAGGAAGCCAAAACTCTCAATGACACAGAATTGGAATTGGACAAAAATTCAATCCAGGAAGCCAAAACTCTCAATGACACAGAATTGGAAACTCTCAATGACAAAGAATTGGAATTGGACAAAAATTCAATCCAGGAAGCCAAAACTCTCAATGACACAGAATTGGACGTCCAATTCTGTGTCAGTGCGAGTTTTCCAATTTACTCTAAAGACATCCAACTTTGGACTTTAAGACGTCTGATATGTTCCCTAGACGTCTGGTATTGTTCCCTAATTCTTGTTTTGGGTGCTAGAAGCCTGAGCTTGCCTCTTCTAACCTAGAAAGCACACCAAACAGCTTAGGAAACCTAATTAGAGACCTCCTAAGCCTATTCCACTATCCATACCCTCACTTATCCTATCACTAATCCAATTAAACTAGCCCATGCCTAATTGGATCCATCTACAGTTGGTTGGGTGCACCTAAACCCAATAAGATCCACCCAGGATCTAATTGACTCCTACCTACCCATACAAGTTTAATCAGGCTCAGTAGAACCTAATTAGACTTTATGTAGATCCAATTAGGTTCACTCCTCTCCAATTAGACTCTCCTAAGCCTACTTAGGTCCACACCCACCTAATCTGGATTGACCCAACCTATTTAGCACCTAATCCTACCAACACCCACAACATAGCTGTATGAAATTCAAACCACACACACACACACACCTTCAAAAACCAACCTTCCTAATCTACCCTCCCTATTTTTGGTCATCAACACTAAGGGCACCAATGGTGGTGACTTCTATTTTGGGAGCCACCAAAAGTGGTGAATGCTAAAACGTAGGCCTTCCCATAAATGCCAAGAGATAGGTGCTGCACATAATTCAACAAATTCTCCTGCACTCCACTCTTGCGACCACCATCACGTTCCCTTCCACCCTCCCAAGGCCGTCCACTCTCCTCCTCCATGGATGGCTAGGAGAAGCTCCAAGGTGCTCCTCCATGGACGACCAAGTAAAACTCGAAGGTGTTCTCCTCCAAGGCATCAAGGATGGCTAGAAGAGAAAGGGTCCACCACCTTCTTCTCCTCTTCTTCTTCATGGGCATTGTTGAACATTGGAAGACTATGCTATCGGAGTTGGTTTTGAAAACTTGTCATTGTAGTTCGAGTAGCGAAGAACTCGGGTTAAACAAATAAAATTTATATTGGGAATCTATAAAGAAATCCCAGGTCAAACTTAGGGAGGCTACGTCAATCAAAATTCGCACTTATATTTTTTTGTGTTTTTGTTTAAAAAGCGGAGTAATTACAATGAAATGGAATCAATATAAACAATAAGAGAGAGAGAGAGAAAACATTCACTTGATATTGCAAAATGTTGTTACAACTAAGAAAGCGAGAAAAGATTGCACTAGAAAGCGAGAAATTATTACAACTAGAAAGAAAGAAAATTCCACTCTAGAAAGCAGGAAAAAGGAATGGGAGAGAGAAGTTATCCTCCTCAACAATCGCTTGAAGGATGAGCCGGATGAGACAACCCCTAGAAGATGAGGAACGGAGCGAGAAGAAGGAGGTCGAAGCAGGAGGAATGGGAATGAGGTAGCACGTCATTGTCGACGTGGGATCCGCTTCTGGAATGGGGGCGAAAAATTGATTTTAGCTCTTGAGGAGCATCCCGGGTGTGGGACAAGCTTCTCTTGAGCTTTGGAGAGGGAGAGAAGAGAAGGAAGGGATGAGAAATTCATATGGAGGGGGTCCCATTTTATAGTTGCAAGGAGTGGGGTCATTTTGGACATTTTAATTTCAAAAACATTAATATGGGACCTTTAGTGATGGACTTAAACATCACTAAAGGTCCATCATGGGCGACGTGTGTGCACGTCGCGCGCACCCGCTCTTCTTCTCCGCCCAAAACACATGCGCATGTATGCACGCTCATAGCCGTTCGATCAAGAGATCGGATGGTTGAGAGTAGCTATGCTCGCACCGCGTGCCCACATGCGATCACGTGCAAGCGCCACACGTTTGATTGCGCATGGGTGGTATCGCTCTCTCCTCGCAGCCCGATCTTCATTGCACGACTTTGATTGTGAATCCGCTCCATGCTCGCTCTTCAATTTGAGGCCCCATGCAGCTCAGACCTGCGACCTTTACCTCGCCCACGAGCACGCAACCACTATGCTAAGTGGGTGGATGGTCGTGGTTTTGCAAGCACGCTCGACCATTGGATCTTCATCCAATGGTTGATATCAAACGAGTGGGTGAAGAAGGAGGGCTGCGGCCAGTGTTCGGTGGCTATGATGGCACCACATGGCTATCTAGGCTGTCCATCTTCTGAGTGATGTAGATGGTGCCACGGGTATCGGATTGGACCGATTTTCCTGTCGTTAGGCTACGATCATCAATCCGAATCCATCTATGCAGTCGGATTTGTCGTTTGAGGTGTGGATTAACACCATTTTGGCCCTTGCTCTTTAAGGTTCCTCGATCTCTATCTAATGCTACGGATGTCCGATTAGGGAGATCTTGGAGCCGTTGAACTCCAATCGTCACCCTGATTAGATCCGTACAGTTGGATCTTCAATTTGAGGCCCTGATAAAAGGTTGCCCTATCTTTGACCATCGAAAGGAGACAATTACTATACAATTTATACAACTTGATGTAAATGCATATTGTGCACTATTTACAATGTATGATCTAATGTGACACTATGAAAATGCATTAATAGACATTTTAGGTTAATCAGATGTATTCACATCAGGCGTGCCCTCTTCTCTCTCCTTGGAAGATGGGCCCACACCCTACCTCTCTTTCTCTTCTTGGATGGCCAAGAAAGCTTCTTCATAGCCTCTCTTGGTTGATCTTAGCATTCTCCTAGTTTAGCCTTTATTATGTATTCTTTTGCAACTTCAAATAATTAGTTAATGCATGATTAGTTTCTCTCTGAATAAGTAGTGGTATGCTTCTATTATCATTATGAATACACTCCCATTAGTTAGGTTAAGACTAGGTTTTCTCTGGCATATTTAGATTAGGTTTCATTGCGCTTTCCAAAACAAAAATCAAAAACACAAAAAAATCATAAAATACAAAAAATACCAAAAAGATTAGGTTAGGTTAGATTTAGGTTAGAAAAGTGGATCTAAATCTAAAACTCGTTTCTCACGCCTCCTAGAGACGAATGATTGGGGCTCATGTTATAAAAGAATAAAAATCAATGCAAGTTTCATAAAATAAATATTTTTTGATCGAGGGTTTAGGGCAACTATACTACAATTCCAACGTATTTCAAAAAATGTGTGAAAATGCCTTGTCAAACGGCGTCATTGCCAGGGAGGCAACGAGCGAATTTCTAGATTTGGATTTTCATTTGCCTAACGTTTTTACGTTTATTTTGTTTGTAGGTTAAGATGAGGATCTGTGCACGCATCAACCTGTGGTGAAGACCACAGGTAATTGTTCTTCATCCTCTATGTTCTTGCTTTCTTAGGTTTGAACAATAAAAAGACAAACCAAAAAATATATATATAATTCAAATTCAAAATTTGAGATTTGGATTAAAAAAACAAAATCTTTGTTTGGTGTATAATTGACTTGGAAAGTACCTAAAATACACCAACTCTATATTTAGAATCTCGGCCTGAAATTGATTTTGATTTTAAAAAATTAATTACCACCAAATTAGGAATTCAAAAATATTGAGATTTGAACTAACAATAGAGTTTCAAACCAGCTTTCCAATGCCATATTTTATTTGGTAAAATTCATACTGTATGAATTTTGAAAATTTAGTCAGTAGATAGGGGTCAGAACAGTCCGCACATTGATTTTACCCAACTTTAAACATTAACTCTGACCTTTATATAAATCAGATTGATTTAAAATTTGTGGGTTTGGAAAGCCACTGAAACCTAGCCTTTTATATAAGTTTTCAAGAATTTTTGGATTCCCTTTGTACTGTTTCAAAATAAATTACTCGCAGGCGGTCCATCTGTTCTGTTTGACCCCTGACACTAAAAAATTTGTGAAAAATTGTATGAAATAGTAAAAATCTCCGAAAAACATTCCTTGAAAGCCTTATTGAAAAAGTAAAATCTGTGTCAAAATTCAACTTATTTGGGTTTCCTTTACTGATCTACAAAGTGAGTTCAAGCCAGAATAAGGTCTGGCTGCAAGTTTTTAAAAGAGCATAAACCTTAGGACATAAAACTTTAGGGTTTTTTTTCTCATAGAGACCTAAATTGACTTGAATCAACTTAGTTGCATAGTAGGTGAGGTTGATTTCTTGATTGACCCCCTCACCTACCTGAATTAAATTGATTTACACTTCAACTTTGGCAACCACTTAGGTCTATTTCACTTAGTAGTGGTGCACTAAGACCATTGTTTTCTCTGATTGGGTCACACCACTTCTACCTTGTTGGACTTAAAATCATCATATAGACATATCTGATATTAGGGTTTCCACATTAAGGTAGAGCGCATTTGCATTCCATACTTAAAGGAAATTCATAAAACAAATTGGGACTTGCAAAATCTGTTGTGTGCTTCACTACAACCTTATTTGAATTGACTTAAACAAGGAAACCCTAAAAGAAATTAATATAATCACTTGAACCATAAAAGCCACTACACCAATTAAAGCTTGTATTGCAAACCCTTTGTCTATGCACTTCACACTACTAAATCTAATTTTATGGGCAACACTCCCATAACACCCAATCACATTCCAAGTGCACTTCAAGCCCAAGCCTAAAACTAAGTAGACATGCCCTAAGCAGGATTAACTCACTTTGTAATCGAAGTTTAATTGGGTGAAAATCAAGGCCTTGTCTATTTGGATCAACTGGTGACAAGAAAGGTCGGTGCAATAATTGCGTTAACCTCTACTGGTATCCCGCCATGCGAGGTGTCCTAAGGAGTCCCACCCTTCTGGCCAGCCAAGTAATTTAAGGGTTGGTCTAACCAGGTCCATTTCAGGGTACCAGGTTTAGGTCCATTCAGGGCATACAATTTAGGGCTAGCTTGTTTGCTTGATTTGGGGCTTTCTCTCATCTTTCTTCCTAGTCCTTTGCCTTATTTTCACCAACCCCTTGTAGTTGGTTGTGTCTTCCTAAGGAAGACCTTCTCTTCTCTCTATTCTCTTCTTTTCTTGAATATCCATGAACCCATACCATCCTTTTGACCGTCAGGGTCCTCCATCACCCAACCCAACCATGATTTCGACTCCTCCTTGTTGGGAGACTCATCCTCAGCAGCTGGGATATGATTATTCTCATACTCCTTATCCCCCAGCTTATTTAGAACCTAAACCTCATGGATCTGACCCTTATCTAGATCAAAACTAATTGAAGGCCATAGTTGCTTAATTTCGGGAGTATAACAAGGATTATAAGGATTAATGTGCCAAGCTCTTGAAGCAAATTAGACAAAACTAGGAACAATCTCAATCTTATCACTCCTCCCAAGAACAAGAGATCTGGAATACTCAACCTAGTGGATTAGGTGACCATATTTTGGATCCAATGGCTACTCTACTAACTCTTGCCACCTGGGGGAGTTACATTGGACTCAGCCAACCCAAAAGGCACCTTTGGACCTACTTCATGATTTAGGTGGATCACTTGGGGAATGCACCATTTCTGATACACCTGTAATTGATGATTTATCACTTAAGAATTGGAATAATGGATCACAAGTACAGGACCACACATCAGGTTCTCAATCAACTCCCTCTATAGTCAGCCCCACTCAGGGTGATACACACTTTGATTCATATCCTGATTTGTTTAACCTAGAGTGGAGAGATAATCCTAATCTTTCATGGCCACCACAGAGACCGACCCAAACTCAAGATCAATCTAGGCCAGCCCAGTACTCCACTCAATCCACTTTAGGGCAACCATCTAGTCCAACCCAACCCACAACCACCCTTGAGGATATCATGAACCTTTTGTTGGACTTGGACAAGAAAAATGAAGAAAGGATGACTAATTTGGAAAATCAAGTGAAATCTCAAGGGGATCAAATAAGAGATTTCAAGAATCATTCTATCCCTGTATGCGCACTCCTCTTCACTCCTATTCTCCACCTATTCTTTCGACCCCTCCTCCAATTTATCATATGTGCCATTATGCATGTGCCAATTCTTTGGCCTCTAAAAGAAAGAGAAAAACTAGGAGCCTACCCAAACGATCTGATTCAGGCTCAACCAAAAATCTTAGGACCAAACTTACATCCAGCTCTAACTTAGACTCTAGGGACAAAAAGAAGAAAAAGGCTCCTGAAGTTGATTTGAATTATTTACCCTTTCTTAGGGCCTTAAAGAAAGAGCCACAAGAAAAGAAAAGACTTGCACACCTAAAGAGGTGGTTTTATTTGCTAACATAGGTGCATTCATTTCTGGCACTCTACCACCCAAAGAGACTGACCTTGGAAAACCTTTCATATCTTCTACCATCAAGGGATTCACCTTCAATAGAGCCCTTATAGATCTAGGGTCATCCATCAGCTTGATCCTTACCTGCCTTATTGACCACACCAGAATTGGAGATCTGCACCACATAATTATCACCAATAAAATGGCAGATGGCACCATCAACACACCGAAGGGGGTAGTTCATGATGTGAACATTAAAGTACAAGGTCTTAGCTTTCTAGTTGATTTTATTATTTTGGACATGGATATACCGGAGAAGCTAAGTGATTCACCCATTATTTAGGGTCTCCCTTTCTTGGCTACGACCAATGCATGGATTGATTATTACTCAAGATGTATGGAAATGAGTAGTGGTAATGAGAAGATTCACTTTGATATTTATACAGCTGCTAAAGAAAACAAAGTCAGGGTATTTTTTCAATGATACGGAAAGTGATTTGGAGGGTAATTCAGAAGAAACCATGGCAATTGCCACCTAGGTAGGACCACATGACCTGAATCAAGAATCTACTAAATCACAAGAGTCACCCTCAATACAGGATCAAATCTTTGATGGCATGGTTGACTATCTTGACCAACCTAGCCCAATTCAAACCCTTGTCCCTTGCAATGAATCCCAGATTACTCAATTAATCAAAATGGTTCACGAAATAAAAGAAGCTAGTGCAAGAGAATATGATGATATATGAAAAGAGTTTCATAGAATCTGGGATGAGAAACAAAAATCAGAAATGTTTGAGTTTGGGTCAGGTGTGCCACAAAAGAATTATGATTTCGAGGTAGTCATTGAGGATTCTGTGGATTAGGCACACAAGGTGGATGATATTGATGTTTCTATTGAAGTTGAGGAAGGAGATTCATTTGAGGATCTTGATCTTGATTTAGGGCCTAAATATCAATCATTTCATTTTGAGGAACCAAGCATTAATGAGTTTGAATATTATTTTGTTGTATTTGAGGATACCCATGTAGACATTGATGAATTGATTCAAATGATCATATGCACAGAGCAACAAAATCAAAAAGACTTTAATGACCCCTCAATCAATGATTCAGCCCATTCCATTTTCATGGAGGGACTCACTACAGAATCTAATGCCTAATTCCATCTAAGTGAGGTGGAAATATCCCTTATGAAAAAGATATTCAAGACATTGAAAAATTATTGGGGATTACATATGATGAGTTATCTGAGGAAGCTAAAAATTTTGCTAAATCATGTCATAATTGGGAATTAGAATTGAATTATTTGGAAAGAGAAGAGGATGATACTCAGGAAGAAACATCTGTGGGAGAGATAAAGACTGATCACTGGACATTGATTTCCAGATTTGATCATACCACTTGGGTCATGCCTTCCATTCATCACCATTATCAAGTCCCATATGATTTTTCCCCACACGACTCCACTTATACACCAACCACTCGTCTTCTCCACTACCTCTTCAGGATGCCTTCATCTTCATTTCTTCCCAGCACCCATATTTATTTGTCTTTCTACTGTAGCACTTGGCTATAGATAATCCCAAGCCCTAGCTACATATTTTTTTAATTTTTTGCAGTTGAAATTTATGGATAACTGGTCTGCATTTGCGACCCGCTGTTGGCGAATGAGATTAAAATTCTTATCATTTTACTCACCATTCTCAATACTATATTGACATATCCTTTTCGAGTTTACGCCCAGTTGGATGCATTAATCTCAACACTTATATATAGCATTTTTTATTTGGCATATTTTCCTACATATTTATTTTACTTATGTGTTGGAATAAGCGGAATGAAAAATTTAGGAGCTATTCTAGGTGATTTTTGGCCATTTACTCCCTGTCTTAATTTAGTTTTCATTATATTCATGCATGAGGACATGCAAGAAAGTAGGCATGGGGGGGTAGTACATGTAAACTGACACATAGGAAAAACCTTTCATACACCATGCTAATTGCACTTTAGGATCCTTAAATTAAGAACAACCGACTCTACCTCCAATGTTTGCGTTGGAGCTAGAAAATATTTGCAACAACCACTTCCAACTCATCGACTCACCTTTTTGTTCTAAAATTAGTGCTGAGCTGAATGTAACCCGAATTAGGGAAATCTTCAAAGTGCAACTTTGAAAGGTTATACATAGCATTTATATATATATTCATGCACTAATTTTTATCAAGGATGTTTTATTAGGGATTTTATTCTTGAGTTGATTCTAAATCTGGAATCCAGTATAATTTTTACACTCACATAGATGTTGCAAAGGATTCACTGTGAAGATTGATAAACATCTTTAGTCTGTTGAGAAGAAGTAGTTCTTCTTTTTCTGAACCCCTGGACAGTGTTTAGGGAGTCAGGCGAATTTTCTTCTGAAATCCACCAAATAGCGTGAGATGAGAATAGAGTGTTACTGGTGCGCTAAGATTAGTGAAAGGAATCTAGAATTCTGAGTGATGATACTAGGAGTTACGCACAGTTTTGCTCTTGGTTCTCGCATACAATTGATTGTGCAAATTGTTGAGAGTCACCAACTAAGGCAAATACGATGAGATTGAGTTCTAATAAAACTAGGACTAAGGGGACGGTTATGACCGTTCCCTACGGAATCCTCAGTTGAAGGAGGGTATTGATGTCAAGGTTAGGAATACACCACCCTATTAGTCTCTTTCCTAGTGCCGAGAGTAGGCACTTCACTAAATAAGCCACCCATTATCTCTTCAACACCACCAATCCCTAATAATGCCTCCTGAATAAAATTCATGTATGTCATGTGCTATATTAATTTGTGTTGAAAAATTATATAAAAGAATTTTTATTCTTAGAGAAAAAGAAAAAAAAAGGAGAGAAAAAAAAGAGAAGAAAAAAATTAGAGAAAGAAAAAGAAGAAAAAAAGTGATGAGTTTATGAGTGCTTTAGTATTTATTTCAATTACATTGAGGTAGCATTACCTACCACAATTATGATCTACCAAATATGGCCTTAACCTTTTTTTTTTTTTGTATTCCTGGCTGCCCGAATACTGGCTGAGGAATTCTAACTTAGTGTTTGGTGTAAGCACCTCTGTTTCGATACACCAAAATTATGCTTCTTGTTAGTTAACATTTCAGGATTATCTCGGATTAAAGTAGTAAAGCGTCTTTCAAGCCAAGTGCAGATAGATGCTGATGTGTGTCTTTTCATCTTTATTTGAGTCTAGGACATTATTGTAAGGAACCTCAAATAGAACTCAAAAGTGGATTTTTCGTGTATCTTTTCAAAACCAAGTTTTTAGGGTTATTAATTGACCAAATTAGTAAATTGATCAAACAAATTACCTTGATCAATCAACCAACTTCATTAATTGATCAAATCAACCCATTTTTGGAAGTTGAGAAATATCCTTTTGATCGACCAACCAAGTAAATTTACCGATCAATCAATGATCGACCAACCATCTTAATTGATCAACCAAATTGTCTTTTGATCGACCAATTTAATTTCCTATTCAGGCAAAACTTTTAGTATAAATAGAGGTCGTATGGAGCCCATCTTTTCATAACTTTCAAATAGAAATACCATTCAAAAAGTAGAGCTTCTCGTGCTTATTCCAAAGGCTTCTATGCCCCATTCTTCATGTTTTTTAAAGCACAACTCCTCAAACTTATGCAAAAAAATTCGATTTTATCTTTTATTGAGGTTCCATAGAAGTATTTCTATTATTCTATTTTGTTGCTTTGATTTACGGATCCCAAGTTTTTTAGGAAGATCCGTGGTTGTTGTTTTTGCTTCTCTTCAGGATAAAAAGAGAACTGGTTGTAAGAGGTTGTGCCACCCTTGTTCAAGTGGTGTGATTAGTGGATTGACTAGCTTGGACTAGTCAGAAAAATCCTAAGTTGGGAGGCTTAGGTAGTGGTTTTCACCCGATTTGGGCTTCCGCTATAAATCAGGTGTACTTTGTGCTTGAATCTTTTGTGATTTATTTGTACCTGTGTATATAATTTTTTTAAGGCAATACTATTTACCCCTCCCCTCTAGTATACGTTGCGATCTATAGGATATCCTCCTACTTTCACTTAGTATCAGAGCTTGCATTGTCTAGGAGATGTCAAAGTCGAATGTTGACACATATGCTGAGGGTCAATCGGTGGTTCGACCTCCTCTATTTAATGGAATGAACTTCAGCTATTGGAAGACAAGGATGCTGATCTTCCTGGAATCAAATGTCATCGCCTCAAAGTACGCACACCTAGAAATCAAAGACAGCGTTGCAATACTCTAGACCAAAAGAAGATGGCTATACACAATGCAAAAGCCATGAACGCCATATTCTGAGGTCTCTCTTGAGCATAATTCAACCGAGTCTTGGCATGCAAAACAGCATATGAGATATGGAGCATTCTAGAAGCTACCCATGAGGGAACTTCAAAGGTAAAAGAAACTCGAGTAAATCTATTAACTCAAAACTATGAGCTTTTCAAGATGAATAAAGGGGTATCAATAAAGGAGATGCTCACAAGATTTATGAACATCATAAACTCCTTATGAAATCTTGATCAAGACATCAAGAACAAAGCCCTTGCCAGAAAAATTCTTCGCTCACTCACCAGCGACTGGAAAACCAAGACTATTGCCATTCAAGAGTCAAAAGATCTATCCACCATGAAACTGGATGATCTTATAGGAAGTCTAATGGCATACGAAATTCAACCCCAACACATGAGGGATCAAGAAGGAGAAGAATCCAAGAAGAAGACTATAGCTCTTGAAGCTATTTAGGAATTCAAAGAAACCTCAAGCAGAGAAGAAGACTGGCAATGGCACCAAAATGTTGAGAGGGCTATTCAAGAGATTAAAGTGTCTCGTTGTAGTAAAGTCTCCTAAATTGCTCAATCAACAGATAAAATTATACCTCAAATTCAAAAGAGTATCCGAGGTCGAACACAGGGAGCAAATAGGAATTCACGCATTAATCTCAATTAATATATATATATGAGCACGAGAAAATAAGCCAAATAATGATATGCAATGAATAATAATTACTCAAAATTGATCATCAATGAATAACATGAGTATTTGAAGAGTTTGACATAGCAAAAGCAAACCTAGAGCAAAAACAATGGTGATTTATATCACTCATTATTTAGTCTAGATACATATATATTAGGTAATCAATATTGCTATAGTAATCAGGACCATGGTCAGGCGTGTGCCGCATGTTGGAAATCAGGCTTACGAATAACCTGTCATTGTAGTTGCAAAACACGTCGATCAGATAAAATTTATACCAAAACTCCAAGAGAGTCCCATATCGAACATAGGGAGGTGACGTTTACTTTAATTGAAAATCGTGATTTGATTTGTTTCTTTTTGATATTTTATGGTTTTGTTTTTTTTTTGTATTTTTTTAAGAAGAAAATAAGCAAACAAATCACAAAATAGAGATGCAATGAAAATGGTATAGATATCACTTCAATGTCTATTACAATCTTCTATGAAAGCATAAAAAGAGAGGGGGGTGAGAGGAAATCTCCTGAATTGGTTGTTCGGCGAGACGACAGTGCCTGGCGGAAGCTCAAACAAAGGAGGTGAGGAGCGAGACGATGGAGGTAAGATGCAGGAGGATGTCGGGTTGAGGAAAGCTTCGGCGTGGCTTCAGAATGGAGGTGAGAAGACGGAGATGATCTGCTACTGGAATGGAAGTGGGAAGATGGCTCCAAGGTGACCTATGAAGGGGGATGGGAAGTTGGAGGAGTATTTGGTGAGACAGAGGTTCATTATACTAATAGGTGCCTTGGGAGCTTGAGAGCAAGCTCTAATGGAGCATTGGTAGGCTTGCTAGAGCTTGGGAGTAGGTGGGAGTAGACTAGGTAGAGATGGCTTGGAAGGGAGGGGGTGTAGGTCTTTTTATAGTAGAGGAGAAGAGGCTAAAAATGGGTAAAGGAACTTTAGCGACTTCCAAACCGTCGCGGGAAACATTGCTGTAGACCTCCAAACCGTCGCGGGAAACATTGCTGTAGATAGCTCACATCCGCTCATGCCCTTAGCTTGCTTTGCTAGCGTGTAATGAAGTACCGACGGCTGTAAGCGTCACTGTAAGTCAGCCCAACTGTCACTGAAAGCTTGCCTGCACGCTGTCCAGCCATCACACGTGCTAATCGCATGGTTCCCTACTGTGTGCGCACTGTCATGCACTGGCATGCTCGTGCGTGCACCCGCTGCACTGCCGCCGCTGCTGCTACTATGCATGCGGCTGATTTGAGATTGGGAAGGGGCTACGGGAATTCGAACCCATGCCCCTTCCTTATGAACCACCACGTCAACCAATGCGCCATGTCTCCTTGTGCATCGTGAAGAGGATTTCCGGCTGCGTGGTGAGGGCACTCTCTCAGTCGTTGGATTCTCATCCAACGACTGAGATCACTTGATGATCAGCCTTTGGAGAAGTGGTGGGTGGCCTTGGGAGCTCCATATGGTGCCACATGGCATCATCTGGACCTTCCACCCTTCATTGCTTGCAGAGGATGCCACGGTGCTCGGATCAAGGTGATTTCTACATTGTCGGACTGCGATCGTCGCTCCGGATCCATCCGTACGATCGGATTTTTCATCTGAAGTCCGTAAGGATGTCACATTGCCTCATGGCCATATAAAATGAAGGAATTAATATACAAAACATGCAACTATCCTAAATGCCATGCAATGGATGTTATGCAGTATTTATAACATGATGTATAATGCTAAGCCTAGGAACTAACATAAGTAAGCATTTTATTATGAATTTAAGCAAGTTTATCTGACCACTTAGCCAATTTCCATGTCATGAAATAAACCAACAGTATCAATCTCAAAGGGGCTATCAAACGTCAGTCTTGTGCATCAGACGGCTTAAGTGAACACAAGCACAAGGCTTCTCAAAGCCTTTCTTCTTCTTTGTCTCTCTACTTGCCTTCAACTTCTTCTCTTTCTTTAGTTTCTTCCTCTCACTCTCTCTTCTTCAGCCTTTCTCTTTCTTCCCTTCACAGCACAAGGATGAAATCCCTCTAGCAGCTAATTGTTGGTCGTGCAAACAAGAGAGCAAAAGCCCTTCCCCACCTCTATCTTTCCTTCTCTCCTTTTCCTCTTCTTAGATAATCAGATCACTTATCGGGTAATCGAATCCGTGTGACCAGGGCTACTAGCAGTGGGTGGTAGTTGAGGTGTGCGAATGGGTGAAAAGGACCTCACCCCCATGGTCTTGAGGTGAACAATGTATGGGAGAAAATCATAATAAGTGCTGAGTAAGCCTCCACAGCCGCCAATGTGGGACTAAGTCCCCGTTCTTCTTCTCGTGAACAACTGCAGGCAAATTTGAGGAAATCGATGACATTATAGCTGCTTTCGTGGTCAATTGGAAGCCTAGGCATCTTCATAGAGCCAACCCGCACATGGGGAAAGTGGTGGCGATGTTGAAGCAGGTCAGATGAAGGAGAATGATATTGGAGAGGATGATGAAGATGACGGACGATGACGAGAAACTTGGAAACATAAATACGACCTTTTTACCCAATTAAAAAAGCTCATAAGTTTCGTTGGAGGGCGTGGAGTGCGATGGCAGTGTTTTCGTGATGTTTGATGAAGTGTAGAGGTCGGACGACCTCGGGGAAGGTGGTGTGGAGATGGTTTGTTCGGCGGGGATCTTGGGTGGCCAATAGCCCCAAAAAGGTTAGGGCTTTTGGTCGCGAGGTGATGGAGGAGCTTTGGGAGATGTGGCGGTGTGGATGGTGGTCTGTGGTGGTGGTGCAAGCTCGCCAGAGCCCTTGCCGGAGTGGAGGAAGACGATGGGGGAATGGTGTGAACGATGGCTGAATTAGATTAAGAAGAGGTTGAATGAAGTATAGAGAGGAAGGGGAGGCTAAGGACCTAACTAAGGGACAGAGAGGATGGAGATCTATGCCGGCTTTGATTGGCTGGCATCGGAGGGGACAATTCTTCGGTGAGGTGAACAGTGGCGAGGAGAGGGGAAGATGGTGCTCGCTGTGATTGGCGAGGCACAGAGGAAGATGGTGAGGATGATGGATGGGCCAATTTGGTCATTGGCCATCCCTAAGAAGACAGGGAATAAGAGCCACCAAAGCTCAGTCGGAGAAGGGTCGGAGGTAGGAATTTGAAGAGGGTTTTGGCCCCAAACCTTGCTAAGGAGGTGAGGAACTTAATGTAGGATCATTTATAGGCCATAGAACAGAGGTCTAAGTTTGGGAAGCAAGCTTGCGAACTCCATGCTTTTCGCTCAAGTTGGATACCCTTCCTTTCAAAGAGTTCGCATGATCTTTTGGGAAGGAGTTGGGATCCAAGATTGGTCTCATTTGGAAGGGGATTTCACAAGAATTCTTCGATTCAAATTTGGGATTGTTTGGTGGAGAATCGAGTGAGAAAATCTCGCTCGAATCTCGCCAGAGCTCAATGTGTTCACACCAATGGCAGCAGGTACCTAAATGTGAAGATGATGAAAAGGTTAGGGACCATTTGTAAATAATTCAAAAAGTTAAGGGCCATTGTGTGATAAAAAAAGTATCTGGACTAGAATGCTAAATAGGTCAAGGTGATTTCTGATTAGGCCCAAATTTTGTTACAAACCTAATTTGGGCTTAAGGAATCTGATGGTGAAGTCAGATTTAGGTTTTGACCAAGTTTGACTAGGTAAACTTGTGTAGAAACCCAAATTAGGGCAACTGTCTGTCTAAGACTGTTTTAGGTCAAATTGGATTCTAGTGGTCAAATCAAGGGTACCAAACCTTAGGAAATATTTTTCTATGATTTTTAGAAAGTTTTGGTGAATTTTATCCTGACCAGAACCTCAGTGAATTAAGCAGGTCAGTTTTTAGGGTTTCAGATGTCTGTTAATTCTCGTAACACGTGAAAACCTATTTTTGTCTGTACGGACCCTCTTGTTAGGCTTTAATGCATATTTGACCTTTAATAAACCCCTGAGAAAACCCATGGTTGTTCTGCATTCTTGATATGATGGTAAAATTACAGTTTTAACCCAGGTTTAATGTTAAACTCTCAGAAAGGATGTACAGTGAATTGCGGTCCTTTGGTGGTTATGTAGGAGCATTTATCTGTTGATTATGGCTAATAAAAGTAAGATATGACTGATGATGACGTTATCATCAACTCATCTCCAGATAATTTAGGAAGTTCCTCAAAGACAAGAACTTAAGGAAGAAGAAAGAAGAAACCAAGAATGATACAATCACCTATTACAACTGCAAGAGAAGGGGACACATCAAGAAAGAATGTCTGCTTCTCAAAATGGAGTCATACAAGAAGAAGAAGCCCTTCAGAAAAGATGAAAAGAAGAAAGCTTTCACGGCAACTTGGGATGACTTAGACTCAAGTTCAGAGGAAGAAGAAACCTCAGGAGAAGAAGCTCTTCTTGGTCTTATTGTTCTAGACGATGAGGTAACCTCTTTTACTGAAGATGAATTATTAGAAGCATTCTTTGAGTTGCATGATGTAGCTAAATCATTAAAATAGGAAAATAAAAAACTAGAAAAATCTCAAAAAGACGTACTTGATAATCAAAGCAAAGAATTATCTGTTGAGATTACTGCATTAAGATCTCAGATAAACAACTTAAAGATAGATATAGATAAACTAAAAGAAAACTCTGCTATTCTATTAAATGATCTAGCTAAGTTCACAAATGGAAGTAGAAACCTGCAAAAATTGTTAAGAACACAAACCCAAAGCTCCACAAAATTTAGGTTAGGTTATATACCAAAAAATGATCATGAAGCATCTAGCTCTAGCAAAGGGAAAGGTAGTCTACCCAAATAGGCAACAAAAACTAACCACCGTGGACCCAAACAAAATTGGGTACCAAAAGTATATTGCAATCATGTTTTGTAGGTTCTATAGATTATAAGAAGTGGACTTTCCAACAAACCAATGGAACATTTGCGCCACTCTATCAAATAAAGCCTCACAACCAATGACAGGAAAGAGAAGAATGAAGATGGATAATGGATAGCAGCTGTTCTAAGCACATGACCAGTGAAGAAGACCTATTCCTGTAGCTCAACCGTTTGGAAGGTTGTACGGTCACATTTGGGAACAACCACAGGGGCCGTATTATTGGTACTGGTCAAATTGGTGATGCAGGATCAACTTGAGATGAGCATGATGGGAGAACTTCGATTCTTTGTCGGACTTCAAATTGATCAGTTGTCCTCTGGAATCTTCATATCTCAAACAAAATACACAGCAGAGATACTGAAGTAATTCTTGATGGACAAAGTCAAAGGTAAAGAAACGTCGATGGTAGCTTCTACTTAATTGAAAACTGATGACACAGGTAAATCAGTAGATCAAAAACTATATAGAAGCATGATAGGATCTTTGTTATATTTAACTACAAGTAGACCTAATATATTGTTTTACACTTGTTTGTGTGCTCGCTTTCAAGTAAACCCTAAGGAATCACATCTAAATGCTGTTAAAAGAATACTTAGGTATCTAAACAATACATAAGATTTAGGACTCTTCTATCAAAAGTCAGATACATTGGAATTATACTCTTTTTGTGATGTTGACTATGCAGGTAGTTTCACAGACTGTAAGAGTACTAGTGGAACTTGTCAATTTCTCAAAAATTCCCTAGTCTCTTGGTTCTCTAGAAAACAAAATATTGTATCACTATCCACAACTGAAGCTGAATACATAGCTGCATCTTTAGCCTGTTCACAACTATTGTGGATGAAACAAACATTACAAGATTTTGGCCTGCCTTATAAGCATAAAAAAATTTTGTGTGACAACACAAGTGCCATTAATCTATCCAAGAATTCAGTACAACGTGTTGGAGGGTCGTAGATCGCATTTTTGATAGAAGCATCATAGTATAGTTGCGAAATATGATCCAACAAAGATATTATTTTGTAAAAATAACGAGACTTTGAGTCTCGGTCGTTCGTCTCTGGGAGGCGTTGTTTTTGCTTTTGAAATCGATCTTAAAGCCACTCTACTTTATTTAAATGACATGCTGGTGCGTAATATATAGGCAATTAAATAATAGGCACTTAAATCACGCAAATATGATAATCATTCAGCTCGTGGTGATTTCAAACACATAAGAGATATATATATATAAAGTGAAATTTCATTCATCATTGGAAAGTTGTTGCACAAGGAAATCTAGAGGAAAGCTTATACATGAATGCTTAAAAATTAAACCTAACTACTAGAAAATGATTGCATACAAGAATCAACGGGGGTATTTTGCATGCATCATTGGGGGAGAAGTAAGACTACACTACTAAGCACTAAATGAAAGCAATAAAGATTATGAAGAGCATGATTTAAAGCTAGAAGAATAGAGGGCATTCAGGGGTGGTCCTCGATGGCCATGGAGTGGTCGAGAGAAGGAGGGGCGGCTAATGGAACTTAGGTCAGCCCTTTGAGAAAGGTAGGGTTGATCCAGCATCCCGGCATGGTGTCCTCCATGGTGGTGGTAGTGAGCTCGTGGAGGTGGAGTGACCATGGAGGTGGCGTGAATGGCACCAATGGAGTGCAATTGCCAGAGAAGTGAATCGTTGCAAATGGCCACCCAAGGGGTCTTTTTATAGACCTAAGGGAAGCTCTCTAGAGAATTATGGAATTCTCTAGAGAGGCCTATGGTGGGAGCTCCTGGGAGAGTGAGAGAGAGAGGGTGGATGGTGGTTTTTAGATCCACCAAATGGGGATCTAAAAATTGAATGGCTCTTAGTTGCTATTTTTGGCAACCAATGCAACCACACATAGTAGAGAGTTCTAGAGAACTCTAGGCTAGATATTTTCGTGTGGATGGTGTGTGTGGGTGTGTGTGGGTCAAAACTTAGGTGGCTAGGTTGATTAGGTTGGGTTATAGTGGGTTTAGGTCAAGGTAGGTCTCAAATTAGGGTTATAAACCCTAATTCACTAAGGTAAAGTGCAATTAAACTTAATACAAGTTTAATTGGGTGTGTAGAAACTTAATTGAAAGTAAAAAAACTCAATTAAGTTAGGTCTAGGTCAATTGGACTCTCACTGAGTCCAATTGGATAGTGTGTGCTGAGATCAGGGCTCAATTGGACTCAATGAGTCCAATTTAATAGGCTGATGGAATTGACTAAGATCCAAGTCAATTAGGTTTAGTGAGGACCTAATTAGGTCCTTAGGGAGGTCTAGAGGTGATGTACTAGGGTTAGGCCACCTTAATTTATGTTCCTATGGTGTTGGAATTGGGTTTAGGGACCTAGAGATCCAAGATCAAGGCTTAAATCTCAAAACAACAATTGGAGAGCAGTATAAGACGTCTAATAATAGAATCAGACGTCTTATACTAAAAAATCAGAAGTCCAAACTTGTTGTTTGGACATCCAATCAAAGTCAGGAAGGATTTTGGGTTCTGTTTTGTGTATTCTGCAGAAATTATACGTCTGACAAAGTGTCTGGACGTCCAATAACACTGCAGAAGTGGGTTTGAAGTGTGCGGGAGTTGGCTAAGGGTCCTGTACATCTTAAAACTTATCTGGACGTCCAGAGAAGGGTTGTAACTAGGGTTTTAGGGCTTCCTAGGGTGTTGTGACCTAATCTAAGGGTGGCTAAGGCTTGGGGAAGTCTCTAGGCTATCCTAGGGCTAGGATGGACCTAAGCTCTTCACATTTTACTGCTTTATTTCTACTTAATAGAATAGAAAACCTTTAACCCCCTTACATTATTATTCCTACATCTAAACTAGGCCTTCTGCTCCAGCTCTGCTACAACTCCCGTTATTCCTGATACAGCTTCAGATCCAACTCTTGATCAGCTTATTGCCTGCAATTGACATAATGCACTTAATCAGCAGATTATAACATTATTTCATGCATAGCTAAAGGAAAGCAGTAAAGATGCAGACAATGCATATGTATGCGTGAATAACCCTAACTTATGCTAAGTCCTAGCTTAATCTAGGCCAATTAAGACCTATGATTTCTACGCAATCATACCCCCATGCCTAAATCTTACTAGTCCCTAGCAAATGCAAGACTAAATTATTTACAGCAAGGGTCCCTAAGGGACTGGTTATTTTATCAAGTGTTTGCATAGAGATTTTTCTCCCTTTTTGTTTTCATCCTATGCTCTAGAAATCCAGACAATGGTGAAGGTGTAGCTATGTAGCTTTTGCAACGGATTCAAGTGAAAACTAATACACCTCTAAAGCCTGTACTTGACCCCTAGTAAAAATTCTAACAGGATAGGCGGATTTCTTCCCTCGGGGTATTCAAGATATTTTATGAATTCCACCCTGACTTTAGGCTTAGGTAGAGAATCTCTGAGGGAAAGGATTATATATTTGGTGGCTCATTCTCACTTGGTGCTACATAGAGACTAGTACTACAGAATCTAGATTCCTGGATTACTAAGTAACTCAACTCAAAGAAAGACGAGAAAAACTATGCTCCCCTTTTATTCCTTTGTATTCATTCTCTCTTACTCTTTTTCTTTCTTTTTCTTAGAGCTCACAACCTCACCAGATTCACACATTGGATCTGTATTTGGTGGTCTCACTAGGCATTAACACTTTAATTGAGTTCTCATAACCCTAACACTAAGTCGAGATTCCTCAGCCAGTATTTAGGCAGTCAGAAACACAAGAAAAATAGGTTAAGGCCATATTTGGTGGAGCTCAATTTTATTTGGTGGTATTGCCTTGATAAACACTAAATATTCATTCTTTTCTTTGCTTTTTCTTCTTTTTCTAAATTTTTTTTTTCATTTTTTTCAATTTTTCTTTCGTTTCATCATTCATTTTCTTTTTCTTTTTCTCATTTTTTTTTTAATAATTTTTCTTTCAGCATAACACAATTGGCATACATCGATGAACTTTATTGAGGAGGCATTATTAGGGATTGGTGGTACTCAAGAGACATTGGGTGGCTTATTTGGTGGAAGTGCCTACTCACGGCACCAGGAGAGACAGATAGGACGGTGTATTTCTGACTTTGACATCAATACCCTCCTTCAACTGAGGATTCCGTAAAGAATGGTCGTATCCATCCACCTTAGCCCTAGTTTTATGAAAACTCGCTCTCCGCGTATTTGCCTTATTCGGTGGCTCTCACAATTTCGCTCAAAAATGTATACGCAAGAACCGAGAGCGAAAACTATGTCTAATCTCAAAGTATCATTACCTAATTATCTAGGTTTCCAGATTCCTTGCACTAATCTTAGAGCACCAATACACTCTACTCTCATCTCACACTATTTGGTGGATTTTTGGAGGAAAATCTGCCTGACTCCCAAAACATTATCCAAGGGTTCAGGAAAAGAAGCACTGCTTCTTCTCGACAAACTGAATACGTTTATCAGCTTTCATCATGAATCCATTGCAAATTCTACGTGTGTGTGAAAAGTTGTACTGGATTCTAGATTACAGGAATCAACTAAAGGATAAAATCCCTAATGCATTCTCTTAATAAAATAATCTCATTCATGAATGCAATATCTATATATGCTATAAACATGTAACCTCATATAATTTGTACTTCGTGAATTTACCGTATCAGGTTACAATCAGCTTGACCCTAAATTTAGAACAAAAGGTGAGCGGGTGAGTCGAAATTGGTTGTTGCGAACGATTTCTAGCTCCAATGAGAGCACTGGAGGTGGAGTCGGTTGTTCTTTTATTTAAGGTCCTAAAGTACATTTTGCATGCAGCTCCGAGGTTTTCCTAAGTATTGGCATAAAATTTTTTTCAGTTTTTCTGTATCTACCCCCCATGCCTAAGTTCTTGCATGTCCTCATGCATGAATGTAAAAGAAAATAAATGCTGCAGGGAGAGAATGGGTAGAAATCACCTGTAATTGCTCTTGAAATTATATTCAGCACCAGCCAACCTATTAATATGCAATATAAAAGGGAAATATGCTAAACAAAAATATGCTATGTATAAAAATGGTTATGTATAGATGTTGGTGAAATGGTATTTATACGTGCTGAGTTTAACGCCTCCAGCTGGGCGAGCACTCAATCACACGTCCTCACTAAGATGAATGGTCTCGTCAGGTGGAGGAGGTTCCTGGGTCAAAAATGGCTTGAGGCGCTGGCCACTTACCATGAATAAATGCCCAGATTTGGGGTCCTTGATCTGGACTACCCCATAAGGATATGGTTGCATCACAACATACGGGCCAGTCCATTTGGACTTAAGCTTCCCCACAAACAATTTCAGTCTTGAATCAAATAACCAGACTCGCTGGTTGGGCATGAATACTTTCCTCCGGATGTGGCGGTTGTGAAAGGCCTTAGTCTTGTCCTTGTATATTAATGCATTCTCATAGGCCTCCCGCCGGATTTCTTCTAATTCGCTGAGCTGGACTTTCCGTTC
This sequence comes from Thalassia testudinum, assembly GCA_037157565.1. Taxonomy (NCBI): domain Eukaryota; kingdom Viridiplantae; phylum Streptophyta; class Magnoliopsida; order Alismatales; family Hydrocharitaceae; genus Thalassia; species Thalassia testudinum. The sequence continues at coordinate 59,937,274 of JAZHRO010000015.1, forward strand.
TCGACCCCCTGCATCGAGGTCGAGGTTGCATTTTCGCACCGCCCAAAAGGCGCGGTGTTCCAGCTCTACAGGAAGTTGACAGGCCTTGCCATATACCATGAGATATGGTGACATTCCGAGTGGGGCCTTGTATGCAGTCCGATATGCCCAGAGTGCATTGATTAATTTGTCGGACCAGTCCTTCCTGTCTAGTCTAACCGCCTTCTGGAGAATCAGCTTGATTTGACAGTTAGACACTTCAGCCTTCCCATTGGTCTGCGGGTGATACGGGGTGGCTATGCGGTGATGTACCCCGTATTTCTTTAATAATGACCTGAAAAGGGCGTGGATGAAGTGGCTTCCCCCGTCACTAATCAGAGCACGGGGTATTCCGAATCTCGTGAAAATATTTTGCCGTATGAAAGAAATGACGGTCTTGTGGTCAGCCCATCTTGTCAGGATGGCCTCGACCCACTTCGAGACATAATCAACGGCTAGCGATATGTACTCGAAGCCATGCGAGTTCAGAAAAGGGCCCATAAAATCTATGCCCCAGACGTCGAACACTTTTATGACCATGATGGATTGGAGTGGCATCATGTCTCTCCTGGTCATAGAACCAATCGATTGACATCGTTTACAGCATTGGGCGTAATCATGTGTATCTCTGAAGATGGTTGGCCAGAAAAATCCCGACTGTAAAATTTTTGCAGCGGTTTTCCGTCCTAAGAAATGGCCACCACACGCATCATTGTGGTAGAAAGATAACACACTGGGGATCTCAGAGTCTGGGATGCATCTGCGGATAATCTGGTCCACTCCAATGCGGAAGAGCAGTGGGTCATCCCAGAGATAGTATCTGACTTCTGCAATGAATTTGAGTTTCTGGTCTTTGGATATGTTCGCGGGAATTTTGCCTGCAACAAGGTAGTTCGCGAAATCCGCATACCAGGGGAACTAAACAGAATGAATTGCCAAAAGTGATTCATCCGGAAATTGTTCATGGATAGGCAGGGAATAAGGAATGTGGTCTGGGTCCAATCTAGATAGGTGATCCACCACAACATTTTATTTCCCGGCTTTGTCACGGATCTCAAAATCAAATTCCTGTAATAGAAGGATCCATCTAATGAGTCGTGATTTGGCATCCTTCTTTGCCAACAAGTGCCGAAGGGCGGAGTGGACAGTGAAGATGATGACCTTGGACCCTAATAAATATGATCTGAATTTCTCCAACCCGAATACTACTGCTAGCAGTTCTTTCTCTGTGACAGTATAATTGCGTTGAGCCTCATTCAGCATCTTGCTAGCATAGTATATGACAAAAGGTTGTTTCTCCCGATGTTGGCCTAAAACAGCACCGACGGCAAAATCAGAAGCGTCGCACATCATTTCGAAATCAAGCGACCTGTCAGGTGGTTGGAGAATCGGGGAGTTGGAAACAGCGCTTCGTAAAATCTCAAAGGTGCTGAGACACGAGGTATTAAATTCAAATGGGATATCGGTAACCAGGAGATTCGTCAAAGGCCACTCAATTTTTGAAAAATCGCGTATAAATCTCCGATAGAACCCAACATGACCCAAGAATGATCTAATCTGCTTGATCGAGCTAGGTGGTGGTAAGTGGGAGATGATCTCTGATTTAGCCTGGTCGACCTCGAGTCCACTTTTGGAGATCCTGTGCCCTAGTACTATACCATCCCTCACCATGAAATGGCTTTTCTCCCAGGATAGTACTAGGTTTACCTCAATACATCGTTTCAGGATCTTTGTAAGGTTATCAAGACAAGATGCGAAATCATCTTCGAAAATAGAGAAATCATCCACGAATACTTCCACATAATCCCCAATCATGTCAGAGAAGATAGCCATCATACAACGCTGAAATGTTGCTGGTGCGTTGCAGAGGCCAAAGGGCATTCACCTAAAGGCGAATGTTCCAAAGGGGCATGTGAATGTGGTCTTGTCCTGATCTTTCGGGCCAATTGCTACCTGATTATACCTGGAGTATCCATCCAAAAAGCAGAAGAAATAGTGTCCGGCTAACCGTTCCAAGATCTGATCAATGAATGGCAAAGGAAAGTGATCCTTCTGGGTAGCCGTGTTCAGTTCCCTGTAGTCAATGTAGACCTGCCAAGATGTCGCAGTGCGGGTCGGGATGGATTCACCCTTATCATTTTTTATAACGGTGAGTCCTGCTTTCTTGGGCACTATCTGAATCGGACTCACCCACTGGCAGTCTGAGATTGGATATACAATGCCTGCATCCAGCCATTTGATGATCTCCTTCTTAACAACCTCTAGCATATTTGAGTTTAGCCATCTTTGAGGTTGTCTCGAAGGCTTCACCTGCTCATCCGTGTAAATGTGATGAGTGCAATACGAGGGGCGAATACCGCGGAGATTAGTAACACTCCACCCGATAGCAACCCTATGGTCTTGAAGTGTAGAAATTAATTAATGCTCCTGTTCTTGGGTTAAGTGGGCATTGATAATGACTGGTTGTGTCTCACTTTTGCCCAAGAACACGTACTTGAGTGAGTCAGGTAAGGGCTTCAATTCAATTACGGGTGGGTAAGAATCAGAAATGAGAGTGGGAGGAATAGAATCGAGGGTGGGAATCTGTTGATCCATGTACACATGAATTCCCGTTGAGTCACTCCATGTGAACTCTATTGTGACTGCGTTAACAGGAAACCCGTTAGCTGTAGTCACGTCTTCTTGTAATAACAGGGGTGATTCAGTAACATATGGATCAAGATAGCTAGATTCAGGGGTGCTATGGACAGAAGGACACCCCAAACAGTCAGATCCTCGAGGAGATATGTGTAATGCAGTGGTTTCAATCCCGTGTGGATCGAGATCCGAGAACCCTGATAGTGTAGACGAATGAGACATTGCGTCGTCACAAAGGAGCCTAATATTACCACAGTAAGCCGAATCTTCATCTTCACCATCCTCCTCTATTCGATCACAGTCGAAGTTCTTTGCTGCCCTGAATATGTCTAGTTGAAGTCGCTCACTTCACATGGCAATCTCCATACACCCAGATGTATAATCGATGTTTTCTTGGGTTGTCGCCAGAAATGGGCGACCCAAAATAATTGGTGCATCTCGGAGATTAGGAGGAACTTCCATATCGAGAACGAAAAAATCTGCGGGAAAGCAGAACCCACGGACTTTTACGATCACGTTCTCAACCACCCCCCTCGGTGTTTTGATTGATCTGTCAGCCAGCTGAATCGTAATCGAGGTGGGTTTCAACTCCCCAAATTGAAATTGATCAAATACGGCGGTGGGAGTTAGGTTGATGGACGAACCCAAATCTAGAAGGGCCCGATCAAATGGAGAATCCTGCAAAAAGCAAGATATGAGTGGGGTGCCAGGGTCTTTCTTCTTCAGTGGTAAGTCAGCTAGAATCACGGCGCTAGCTTCTTTCAACAGTACCGCCTGTCGTCCAATTCTCGGCTGTCGCTTCGGGGTACAGTAGTCCTTGAAGAACCTAGCCACAGCGGGAGTGTGATTGATAGCCTCGAGGAGGGGGACCTGAATATGTACTTCTTTAAACATCGATTTTAGGTCCTCGAAATTCCACGTGTCCTTTTTTTGTACTATATTTTGTGTCAGAGCCTCAGGAAAAGGGACGGGAATATCACGGTTAAGTGGCCTCTTACCCTTATCTACCACAGGTGGCTCCTGAGATGCTGAAGGAGTCGAATCTACCTGTGACGAAGGGTGGGAAAAATCAGAACCCACCTACCTAGGTGGTGGGTCTAATGTCTTCCTTCCGCTCTGCAACGAGACAACGTGTGCATCGGCTTGCTGTCCATGAGGTGGTGGGGGAGCGGATGGGGTAGAATACGCAGGATTCTGCAAAGGTGGCTGGCCTTGCACGCAATTGGGTGGTGCAGGAGGCGCCTGTAGTATGGCGTGTGCCTGTCCCTGTGGTGCCTGAAACCTAGGTAGGGCACCCTGGTTCTACACATATCGAGGGTTCAGGATGGGTTGGGAGGGCAAGGCTCCTTTAGTCCTATGCTCCTACAACAGCTGGTTCTGCGTATTTTGTATGGTATAAATCTGTTCATCCATAGCCTTCATTATCTGCAAGCTATCTTGCGTAGACTTCCTCATCGATTCTTGCAGCTCCTCTTTCAGCGCCTCCGAAGGGTCAGCCCACTTTGGAGGGTGGTTGGCAGCTTGGTGCAACGGCTAGTATAACGAGCAGGGTTACTGCTACTGAGGCGGGAATGGCTGCTGCCTAGGATACGTGTTTTGCGCATTCCCGTATTGCCTGGTCTGGTGGTGTGGGTCTTGATGTGGTCTCTGTGAATTACCAGACCAGGAGAAGTTCGGATGCTGGCGCCAACCAGGGTTATATGTCTCTGAATATGAGTTATTACTCCCGTATCCTTAGATAGCGCTGACATCCTCGTAGGCCAAACATGTCTGAGATGTATATCCGTCAAAGGGATACGCGTTAAAATCTGTGGGTGGTGCGTGACCCTGGTCGTAGGGTGCCAGATCTGGATTATTGACGGGATCCTGATATGCGGGATCTCATAAATACGGAGAAGGTGCATCCCGAGTGAGTAGATTAACTCGAGCAGGTGGAGCTCAGGGTGCATAAGAGGATCTTGTGGCGACATAGCTCAAGTCGGATTGATCTTGACTGATCTGGTCAATCTTCTTCTCAATCAGGTTCATTCTATCCAGCTACTTGACGATGATATCCATGTCGGCTCGAATAGAATCGATGTGAGCCTCGTGGACACCAACCCACTACTGACCAGGTCGCTAGAATTGGTTCATAGATGCGGCATTCAATGAGTTCTCCACTAATGATTCGAATAGCTCAAATTCGTTGTTCTCGTCTTTTGCGAGAAAATTCCCGCCGCTAGATGCATCGTCCAGATACCGATGTGTGTCATCTAGCCCATGTTTAAAAAATCTGAGCTAAGTGCCATCTGGGTATACCATGATGCGGGCATTTTCGTAGAAGGTCATGAAATCTATCCCATGCCTCATGTAATTTCTCCCCAGCTCCCTAGGAGAAAGTGATGATTGCACGTCGCATTGCATTTGTTCGACCGATTGGGAAGAACTTTTGCAGGAATTCACGTCGTAATTTCGGCCAGGTTCCAATTGGTTCCCCAATAGTATTGAACCAGTATGAAGCTTTGTCCCTTAGAGAGAACGGGAAGAGCTTCATCAGAACGATCCCGAGATCAATATTCCTAGGTCGGATCGTTTCAGCGAGTCGACTCAGGTCCTCAAGGTGCTGGAACGGATCTTCGCTTGAGTTCCCATAGAAATGAGTGCTGATCAACCCAATTACATTGGGCTTGAGCTCAAACGCGTCTCCGCCTGCGGGAATTCTGACTAGCGGTGCGATGATAGGTGCGGCTGGGTTGTAAAAATCCTGCAGTTGTTCTCCTCGTGGCGGGTGCTGCATCCTGTCAAGCGCCGTCAGAATACGATCCATGCTCTGCTGATGTCATTCCTCAGATTTAGCGACTCGGGCTTCTAGACGAGCCATCGAGTCCAGATTTTCAATGTCCTGACCCAGTCTAGGTCCAGGTCCAGGATTTGCCGTGGTGGCTCTTGGAGTAGAAGAAATGTGGGGAGAAGATGGTCCGAGCGAGGTGACTCGCCTCCTTGGGAGTGGCTCCCAAGGTCCAACCAAGTGAGGTTGAAGTGACCTTCCGTGCATACACCACCTAACCCCTGGGTTGGTGTAGCCACGCAGGACAAGGCTAAGGCCCTGTCAATCAAGTGGTCCTTATATATCAGGTGACCAGATTTTTCGTTAGGGATTTGAATTCATGAAGATTAGTTCGTTGTACAACCGACTGAAAGTGAATTCCATCTCTCAAGCTAACCCAGCCAATTTGGTTACGAGGGGACTAAGGGGAAGGTTCTTCCTTTGGCTTACACCTCCGGTTCCGTTGACCCCCGAGCCGCGGTCGTTTGACACTACCCCACAGACTTAGTCACCAGGTTTGGCAAGAGAGATTAAACTTATCCAGTAGTACGACAACGAACTCGGGTTGATTTCGTGTTTTAAAATTGGTGTTTAACCTATTTTCTTCAGTGGGGTTTGTGGTGAGTGGCCCACAAGGTGACCAAGCTCACTGGCTAACTAGACTTGATTAAGTCTAGGTTAGCCAAAAGTGTGGTCTCTATTTGTGACCCTAAAGGTTCAACCTATGTTGCATGCACTTCTAGGGTTTTTCTTTATTTCAACAAACCACAAAAATAATGTTGATTCTTTAATAATAATTGGAATCCAATTAAATTGAAATTTTGCGAGTAGATCTCTTTTTCAATTAGTTTTTCAGAGAATATTTTTTTGAAATTTTTTTACTGTTTCAACTGAATTTTTAGGGAATTTTGAATATCAGCAGGTCAGATTTGAATCTTTGACCCCTGGATGGTTTTTCACTTTGAAACAGTATCAAATGATCCTCAAAAATTGGGGAAAAATATGGAAAATAAAGCCAATTAAATCAGCTTTCAAACCCCACCATTTTTAGTCAAAATAGATTTGCGGATTGCTCGGAATCACCTTTGGAAATTTAAAAATTTTTGAATCTAGGTCAATCTGACCCCTGTGCACTTCGCGAATTTTTAAAAATTTTACACTTGGAGTTTTTTCAAATTAACGATGGCATTACAAAGATGGTTTGAAAGTGAAGGTTCAACCCGAATTTTAGAATTTTTCACTAACGAATTTTTCGGCAATCGAATTTTTAAGTCAGATTTGAAATCTGGTCAAAAATCAGAAGGTGGTGGAAAAGCTTTTAAAGAGGTTTGAACTTGAAATTCAAGCCTTCCACCAAAAATGCTTTTTTTTAAAATCTTTTGCACTCTTTTTTTTTCAAAAAGAATTTTTTCAAAAGATTCAATGAAAATATCTCTTTTTTTTTTTAACCTAGATTCAAAAGGGAACCTACTGTAGATTTTTTTCATAATTTTTCTCCTTTTTTTTTTACGAAAATGAGAAAAATCTCCCTTTTTTTTTTTAAAAGAAATTTCAGGAAGTAATTCTAGTCCTAGGGTTCAGAAAACAAACCTAATCTAAGAGAATGTGATGTGCACCTGATTTCTTTTCCGCGCTCGTTGTGTGTGCAGATCCTGTTTTCTTCCGTGTTGTCTTGCACATCAAGAACAAAGTAGAGGCCAATTCGTTAGTGATAGTTCCAAAATCGAAATCAAATAAAATGACGTTGCCTCCCAGCAATGGCACCATTTGTTGGAGGGTCGTAGATTGCATTTTTGATAAAAGCGTCGTAGTATAGTTGCAAAATACGATCCAACAAAGATATTATTTTGTAAAAGAAATGAGACATTGAGTCCCGGTCGTTCGTCTCTGGGAGGCATTGTTGTTGCTTTCAAAATCGATCTTAAAGCCGCTCTACTTTATTTAAACGACATGCTAGCGCGTAATATATAGGCAATTAAAGAACAGGCACTTAAATCACGCAAATATGATAATCATTCAGCTCATGGTGATTTCGAACACATAAGAGATATATATATATAAAGTGAAATTTCATTCATCATTGGAGAGTTGTTGCACAAGGAAATCTAGAGGAAAGCTTATACATGAATGCTTAAAAATTAAACCTAACTACCAGAAAACGATTGCATACAAGAATCAACGGGGGGATTTCGCATGCATCATTGGGGGAGAAGTAAGACTACACTACTAAGAAGTAAATGAAAGCAATAAAGATTATGAAGAGCATGATTTAAAGCTAGAAGAATGGAGGGCATTCAGGGGTGGTCCCCGAAGGCCTTGGAGTGGTCGAGATAAGAAGGAGGGGCGACCAATGGAACTTAGGCCAGCCCTTGGAGAGAGGTAGGGTTGATCCAGCATCCTGGCATGGTGTCCTCCATGGTGGTGGTAGTGAGTTCGTGGAGGTGGAGTGAGTATGGAGGTGGCGTGAATGGCACCAATGGAGTGCAATTGCCAAAGAAGTGAATCGTTGCAAATGGCCACCCAAGGGGTCTTTTTCTAGACCTAAGGGAAGCACTCTAGAGAATTACGGAATTCTCTAGAGAGGCCTATGGTGGGAGATCATGGGAGAGTGAGAGAGAGAGGGTGGATGGTGGTTTTTAGATCCACCAAATGTGGATCTAAAAATTGAATGGCTCTTGGTTGCTATTTTTGGCAACCAAGGCAACCACACATGGTAGAGAGTTCTAGAGAACTCTAGGCTAGATATTTTCATGTGGATGGTATGTGTGGGTGTGTGTGGGTCGAAACTTAGGTGGCTAGGTTTATTAGGTTGGGTTCTAGTGGGTTTAGGTCAAGGTAGGTCTCAAATTAGGGTTATAAACCCTAATTCACTAAGGTAAAGTGCAATTAAACTTAATACAAGTTTAATTGGGTGTGTGGAAACTTAATTGAGAGTAAAACAACTCAATTAAGTCAGGTCTAGGTCAATTGGACTCTCACTGAGTCCAATTGGATAGTGTGTGCTGAGATCAGGGCTCAATTGGACTCAATGAGTCCAATTGAATAGGCTGATGGAATTGACTAAGATCCAAGTCAATTAGGCTTAGTGAGGACCTAATTAGGTCCTTTGGGAGGTTTAGAGGTGATGTACTAGGGTTAGGGCACCTTAATTTATGTTCCTATGGTGTTGGAATTGGGTTTAGGGACCTAGAGATCCAAGATCAAGGCTTAAATCTCAAAATAGGAATTGGAGAGTAGTATAAGATGTCTAATAATATAATCAGATGTCTTATACTCAAAAATTAGAAGTCCAGACTTGTTTTCTGGATGTCCAATCAGAGTCAGGAAGGATTTCGGGATCTGTTTTGGGTATTCTGCAGAAATTAGACGTCTGACAAAGTGTGTGGATGTCCAATAACACTGCAGAAGTAGGTTTGAAGTGTGCGGGAGTTGGCTAAGGGTCCTGTACATCTTAAAACTTATCTGGACGTCTAGAGAAGGGTTGTAACTAGGGTTTTAGGGCTTCCTAGGGTGTTGTGACCTAATCTAAGGGTGGCTAAGGCTTGGGGAAGTCTCTAGGCTATCCTAGGGCTAGGATGGACCTAAGCTCTTCACATTTTACTACTTTATTTCTACTTAATAGAATAGAAAACCTTTAACCCCCTTACATTATTATTCCTACATCTAAACTAGGCCTTCTGCTCCACCTCTGCTACAACACCCGTTATTCCTGATTCAGCTTCAGATCCAGCTCCTGATCAGCTTATTGCCTGCAATTGACATAATGCACTTAATCAACACATTATAACATTATTTCATCATAGCTAAAGGAAAGCAATAAAGATGCAGACAATGCATATGTATGCATGAATAACCCTAACTTATGCTAAGTCCTAGCTTAATCTAGGCCAATTAAGACCTATGATTGCTGCACAATCACAACTCTCTAAGACTAAACATATATTTGTTAGATGTCATTTTCTTAGAGATTATGTCCTAAAAGGAGATATTAATTTAGAATTTATTAACACAAAAAATCAACTAGCTGATATATTCACAAAATCTTTACCTAAGGAGTGGTTTAATCAAATTTGTCATTCACTTGGATTATATAAATTAAAAGAGCTTAATTAATTTGCATAATGAATGTTTTCTTTTACAGTTTGATCGATCAATTTTGAAAAATTGATCGACCAAAACATTTGATCAACCAAATAGTCCACATTGATTGACCAAAACTTGAAATTTGCCTAGCAGGAAATCTCCCTCCAAAATTTTGACCTTTGATCTATCAATCAAAATGTTTGATCAACCAATCCATTTGGGTAGGACTTTTCCCTCCAAACGTTTAAACTTTGATCGACCAATTAACATTTCTGATCGATCACTTTTCTTTTTGATCGATCAAAAACTCTTTTTGATCCACCGAAATTGGCAGATTCTCTTTTCGAAGATTGCGATCTTTTTTCCTCAATCTATGTTTGCAACCACCGTTTACCATTTCTACCCTACGTGATTAGTTGCCTAAACTGCAGTTACCTATTTTACTAGTAACATTCTCTATAAAACACTTCATTTTTACTTAAACACCTACTTTTTTAACTACCCTACCCCACATATTTGGTCCTGACTCACCAAAACTCAAACACTCCTGACCCCACTCCTCTCCATCAGTCGTGTGATAGACCAACGTCACCGACCATCTCGTGCACAAGCCTCCTCCATGCATGAATCCTCTGAGAGGGGCCCTTTGACGACGAAATTGCACATCCTCCGTCTACCTCCTCCCTTGATCAACCATTTTTCTTTTTTTTTGTTCGATCTTGGTACATTCTAAACCTTGTATACATCCATTTCATTGGATTTCTCTTGTGTTTATAATGTACCTTGGCTTACTAATTTCTTGTTGTTACCTGTGTTTGTGTTTGAATGCGAAATCAAGTAGTATATGTGAGCGTATCATCCGACCAAACCTCTTTTTTTTGGTTTGTCACAATTTTTATTGACCAAACACCTTGGTTGATTGACCAAAATACCAATTTTCAGTACCTTTGTCCGAATCATTTTTGATCGACCAACCTGATATTTTTGATCAACCAATGAGTTTTTGTGATTTTCGAATGACTCCAAAATGCGCATGTACCTCCTCATCTCATCGTGATGACACCTTTGATCTCTTCGTCACTGAGGCTGCATGTGACCATTTTTCATTATTCGCAAAATTCTCACCTCATGTTGGTAGACCCATTGACTTTACTTATTTTGAATTTATAGTCCCTGGCATCTGCGAAAAATTTACTTACCACCAGATTTTACACCATTTTGAGTGGAATTTTTACATAGGTTCCTTGAATAGCTACATACCCGATGTTGATCCCATGGCTTGTCACCTATTTTATGCTAATCTAAAAAATATAGGTGAGAGTTTCAACATCGAGTTAACCTAGAACGTCTATGGCATAAAAGTTCTAGTCAACGCGAATGTTCTTTCTGAGATTCTCAGTTGTCTGTCTGTTGGTCCCATGTTTCTTGAGCTCTACCAACAAACACAGAAGGATACCATTAGGGAGACCCTACTCACTCCCTCTCACTTTGACTTGGGTCATCTGGCCAAGTCACCTTATTTTCTTCGTCTTCCACGTTTTCTTAGTCGAGTTTTCTATAGAATCTTATGTTTAAATCTACATCTTTTGAAAACTACCCTGGAATTATGCTCATCACTCTTTACGCATTCCTTAAGAACAAATGGTTCAACTGTAACCACTTGATTCTATATCTTATGAGCAAGTCTCCCACCAACTCCTTCCAGTTTAGGACACTTCTCTCCCATATCTTCTTACACTTTAGTGTTCCTATGGATATAAACCATAAACGATTCATCACTCGTGTCTCCCTATTCAATAAGCTCACTTGTACGAAGATGGAGCAAGCACGAGGAGCCCGTGGTGAGGAAGCAACCCAGGAGCAGCAGCAATAGCAACAGGAGAAGACAATAGTACCTCCTCCGGGCTTATGAGCACTTTACTGCAACATGTCCTCCTCCAGTGAGACCATCTTCATCTTTCTACAACCAGGACTAGAGCCTCTTGGACCGATAGCTATTAGCTAGGGACTTTGTCACTATTCAGGGTGTGACAAGTGGTATCTCTTTGATGATGCATCGGTAGTGGGAGACAGATTTGATGATGATGCACCATGGGCACCAAGTATCAAACTACCTGTATGCTCAGAGTCAGTTCTTGGATAGACTTGGAGAGTTCGTCCATGACATTCAGCAGCAACTTCACCGACCTCAACCTCGCTGATCTACTACCATGCCTCCATCATCTGCACCACCTCCTCCTCTACCTACTACTTCAGCAGTAGCACCAGCAGATCAACAGGTTACAGCACCAGATAGGACATCTAGGCAGCCAACACCCAGGTCATCAGCTCAGCGCTGCCTTTGTCTTGGTCAGCCTACATCTTTTGAGAGATCAGAATCGTTGAACCTCAAGTTGGACACTAATGTTCAGAGCACTATGGATGCCTTCATGGCATCATTAAATGATTAGATGTTGTATCTGTTTCTATCTTTATTTCGACATGTATAACTTAATTTTTCTCAAAACATTTATATTTTATGCACTAATTATCTAGACTATTTATGCATGAAGATTATCTCCTTCAATTTTATGTTCCCCTTTAGCTCTCTTATATTGCATGATATTTTTTATGCTTAAATTACATGTTTAACAAGGAGTTAAATGTTAAATCAACAGCAGCATATTTTACTTTTTGCTGAAACAAAAATGTGGAGATATTATGCAACTTTTTCAATTTCATAGTTATAATTTTGTTGTCATCAAAAAGGGGTAGAATGTAAGCACCTCTATTTTGATGCACCAAAATTTTGCTTATTGATAAACTAACATTTCATGGCTATCTCGGATTAAAGCAACAAAGAGTCTTTCAAGCCAAGTGCAGATAGTTGCTGATGTGTGTCTTTTCATTTTTATTTGAGTCTAGGACATTATTATAAGGAACTCAAATAAAACTCGAAAATGGATTTTTCGCGTCTCTTTCAAAACCAACTTTCTAGGGTTATTGATTGGCCAAATTAATAAATTGATCGACTAAATTACCTTGATCGACCAACCAACTTCATTAACCGATCCAATCAACCCATTTTTGGAAGTTGAGAAATATCCTTCCGATTGACCAACCAAGTAAATTGACCAATCAATTAGTGATTGACTAACCATCTTAATTGATTGACTAAATTCTCTTTTGATTGACTAATAACCTTAATTCATCGACCAATTTAATTTCCTATTTAGGCAAAACTTTTAGTATAAATAGAGGTCATAAGCAACCCATCTTTTCATAACTTTCAGATAGAAATACCATTCAAAAAGTAGAGCTTCTCATGCTTATTCCAAAGGCTTCTGTGCCTCGTTCTTCACATTTTTCAAAGCATGACGCCTCGAACCTCTGCAGAAAAATTTGGTTTGATCTTCTATTGAGGTTCCATAGAAGTTATTTATGTTATTCTATCTTGTTGCTTTGATTTACGGATCCCAAGTTGGGAAGATCCATGGTTGTTTGCTTCTCTTCAGGATAAAAAGAGAAGTGGTTGTAAGAGGTTGTGCTACACTCGTTCAAGTGGTGCAATTAGTGGATTGACTAGCTTGGACTAGCCGAAAAATTCTAAGCTGGGAGGCATAGGTAGTGGTTTTCAGCTGGTTTGGGTTTCCACTATAAATCAGGTGTACTTTGTGCTTGAATCTTTTGTGATTTATTTGTACCTATGCATTAATTTTTTTAAGGTGATACTATTCACCCCTCCCCTCTAGTATATGTTGTGATCCGCAGGATATCCTCCTACTTTCATTAGGGCTATTGGAACTCTGTTAAAGTGTTAATGCCATGAGAGACCACCAAATATAGATTATATGTATAAATTCGGTGAGATTGTGAGCTCAAAAGAAAAAAGAACAAGAAAAGAGAGAGTGAATACAAAGGAACCAAAGAGAGAATAGTTTTTTTCACTTTTCTATGGGTTGATTCACTTAATAATTTGAGAATCTAGATTTTGTAGTACTAATCTCTATGTAGCACCAAATGAGAGTGAGCCGCAAAATGCACACCTATTTGCCTCAGATATTCACTACCTAAGCTTAAAGTCGAGGTAGAAATCATAGAATATCTTGGATACCCCGAGGGAAGAAGTTTTCCTATCCTGCTAGTATTTTACCAGGGGTCAAGTACAGGCTTTAGAGGTGAATCGAATCTGTTGCATAAGCTACATAGTTGCACTTTCACAATTGTCCGGATTTCTAGATTTCTGGGTGAAACAAAAAGAAAAAAATCTTTAGTCAAACTCTTTGATAAAAAAAATAAGTAGTCCCTTAAGGACCAAACTTGTAAATAACATGGCCATGTACATAGTCTTGCATTTGCTATGGACTGGCAAAGTTTAGGCATGGGAGTATGATTGCGCAACAATCATAGGTTCCAATCAACCTAAATAATGTTTGAACCTATCTTAATTTGTAAATATTGCATTCATATCATGCATATCATGCATTACATCATTTTATATAGAATAAGATGAGATATCTTGTTATTAATGTTTTTGTTGCTATTTGCTGGTGATAAAGTGATCCAGGATGCGAGATAGAGTGAAATAAGGCAATAATGAGAGAAGAAGATTGATCCAGACATGAGGAGTGAGGAGGATAGCCTTATCCCTACCCTTAGAAACCCTAGGATAGCCTTCTTAAACCCAAAACCACTTCCATTAGGACATCTTAGCCATAGAACCCAAAACATGGATAGCATTATCCATGTTCTTATCTGCCTTATCCCTCTCCCAAATAGTTAGGAACCAAACCATACCTTAGAAAGCCCAAAACCCACTCTCCAACACCTTTCTGGACATCCAAATATTAGGTTGGATGTCTGAGTTTTGCTGAAATTCAATCTAGGAAGCCAAAACTCGCACTGACACCGAATTGGACATCTAATTTACTATCTATACATCCAACTTTGGACTTTAAGATTTCTAATATGTTCCTTGGACGTTTGATATTGTTCCCTGGTTCCTATTTTAGGTGCTAGAAGTTCCAGCTTGCCTCTTCTGACCTAGAAAGCCCACTAAACACCTTAGGAAACCTAATTAGAGATCTCCCAAGCCTATCTAATGGGAAAACCATCATGGGCCATAACTAGCTCAATTTGGTCTAAAAAGGTTGATAAATGCTCCTACATATCCATCAGAAGGTCCTAAGGGCATATTATCCTATTTTGAAAACAAGAGAAGAATACAAGGTTATTTCTGCAAAATTAATAGCACTTCATAGATACAGAATAACCATGGGGTATTTCAGGGGTTTATTAAAACTCATATGGTCATTAATGTCGAATAAGTGGGTCCATGCAAAGCAAAATGGGTTTTCACATATTTTAAGAATTAATGGATATTTGAAACTCTTAAAATAGATCCGCTTAATTAACTAAGGTTATGGTTAGTATAAAATTCATCTAAATATTCTAAAAATCATATAAAAATATTCTCTAAGGTTTGGTACCTTTGATTTGACCATCTAAATCCAATTTCACCTAAAAAGAGTCTCAGACATGTAATTGCCTTAATGTGGGTTTTGGAATAAATTACCCAGTCAAACTTTATCCAAACTAAAATCCAACTTCACCATTAAATTACCTGGGTCCAAATTAAATTTATACCAAAATTTGGGCCCAATCTGAGATCATTTTGACCTACTTTGCATTTTAGGCCTAGTCTTACTCTTATTCTCTCAAATAGCCCCTCAGCTTTTGAAATCTTTGCAAAAAGCCCTAGAACTTCTTCATCTTCTTTGCAATTAAGTCCTTTCCACCATTAGAGGTCAACTGACCTCCAGGCGAGCTTTGACCAAACGAAATCTTACTCAAACCTCAATCAAATCCCACCAAATTTGGTAGGATTGATGTTCACACCTAGGGAAACCTATTAGGATCAATTTCGACTCCTAACTCCCTCTGATTCGTGTGTGTGAACCCACAAAATTAGTGGGGTTATTCTTGAATCCCAAGCAAGCTATGGAGCTTGTTTCCTATTCTCTAAGCTCTCCTAAGCCCTATAAAAGACCTCCCATCCCTACCTAACCTCCTTAGCGAGAAATAGAGCCAAAAGACACCTCTTCTTGCTCAACCTCCAACTCACTCCACCTTGCTCTAGCGACTCTCCACATCCGGCCTCTTCACCACTTCCATGTACGATAGGCAGTCGGTTCTCCTTCCCCTCGTCCTTCCACACCTCGCAATACCGACGAGGTGTTCTCTATCCCTCCGTCATCGTCGTTACCCACCTCTAAAGCACCTTCATCTCCGACGCTGGCCATACCCAACTCGGTGCCATCTCCGCTCCCCTTCGTCCGACTTCTACCTCAATCAATACTCCTTCAGCCACTGATCACCACAGTATGACCGCCGCTTCGAATCGACTCTTCACGCTCCCCCACACCCACTGTCTTCCACCTTGCCAGCATACCTCCGACGAGGCATTCCCACCGCCACAGACCATCTCTCCACGCACCACCAAGTCAGTGAGCATCGCCTCATTCCATTAATCAAAAGCCCCAAAAAAATTTGGGGCTTTGATCCCTCAATCACCTCATCGGACAACACCTCCTTTGCACCACTGTCGTAAGGTCGTCGGGCCTCTCCACTCACCCTCTCGCCACTCCACGCACACCATCACACTCTTCGTTCCATAGAGAAGGTTCAAAATTGCTCTAACATGGCCACAAGGCCACGCTCTTTGTTCAGGTCACTGGTTGAAGCTGCCATTGCTGGAGCTTCTTCGAAGAGCTCAAAAGTGTGTTCTTGCAGCGATTGTCCCAGGTCCTCACCCCAAGCAATGTGGAACACCTCTAGGCATTCATCCAGGTCTTCAATTAGGAGCGTTGACTACTCCCTCACCCTCAATTGGACCAGCCCTCAATTGCTACCCACACGGGGAGAACTACAGACAATATAGTCCTACATCGGGGACGTAGGAGCGAAAGAGGGTGCATAAGTTGTTTTTCTGCATTCGACTTCTCATCTAGTACATAAGGGTTCGGGTCCCTCACATGCACCCTCACCAACATACCCACCTAGCCACTACTCGCCTGTGATCATGCCTGCAGGCCTGCACTCGATTACTATTCCTACCCGATTAACCCTCGGTCTTTGAGAGAAAGAAGAGAAGGAAAGAGAGTGAGGGGGGTTTTGCCTCGCTCTCTAACTCTCTAACACTTTAAGAGAAGAGGCCTTTGCCTCTGTGCGTGACTTGAGAAAGAGCAAAGAAGAAGCCAAAGAAGAAGAAGAGAGCAGTGCCTTTGCACTGTAGCAGCAGAGCATTTAAGCTATCTAATAAGGAATGCCATCGTCTGATTTGTATGACATAGTGCACTATGCACTTAAGCCTGTGTGAATTAAAATTGCTTGATACTATTCAAATATTTTCTATTATTGTAATTTGGGTAATTGGTGATTCAAATCACCATTTTACCCTATTCTTTTTGCACTATTGACATTTGCCTTCATTTATATATCATTATTGCCTAGAGTTTTGTTACAATTTGCTTATCTTGTGCTTAAAATGTTATCTTGAGATTAATTGCAATACTTGCTCCTAGTGAACGACCTCGGACATCAAATTCTAGTATAAATTGTATTTGTTTTTGTGTGATTTCGACCTATACTACAAAACATCTTTTAAAACATCGATTTCATGTGTTAACACTATCCCACTATCCATACCCTCACTTATCCTATCCCTAACCCAATTAAACTAGCCCATACCTAATTGTTTGCATCTACAATTGATTGGGTGCACCTGAACCCAATTAGATCCACCTAGGACCTAATTGACTCCTACCTACCCATACAAATTTAATTAGGCTCAGTAGAACCAAATTAGACTTGACTTAGACCCAATTAGGTTCACTCCTCTCCAATTAGACTCTCCTAAGCCTAATTAGGTCCACACCCACCTAATCTATATTGACTCAACCTAATTAGCACCTAATCCTACCAACACCCACAACATAGCTCTACGAAATTCAAACCACACATACACACCTTCCAAAACCAACCTTCCTAATCTACCTTCCCTATTTTTTGTCATCAACACTAAGGCCACCAAAGGTGGTGACTTATATTTTGGGAGCCACCAAAAGTGGCGACTACCAAAATGTAGGCCTTCCCATAAAAGCAAAGAGAAAGGTGTCGCACATAATTCAACAAATTCTCCTCACTCCACTCTTGCGACCACCAACACCTTCCCTTCCACCATCCCAAGGCTACCCACTCTCCTCCTACATGGATGACTAAGAGAAGCTCCAAGGTGCTCCTCCATGGATGACTAAGTGAAGCTCCAAGGTGTTCTCCTCCAAGGCTTCAAAGACAGCTAGAATAGAAAGGGTCCACTACCCTCTTCTCCTTCATGGGTGTGCCCTCTTCTCTCTCCTTGGAAGATGAGCCCACACCCTCCCTCTCTTTCTCTTCTTGGATGGCCAAGAAAGCTTCTTCATAGCCTCTCTTGGTTGATCCTAGCATTCTCTTAGTTTAGCCTTTTTTTATGTATTCTTTTGCAACTTCAGATAATTAGTTAATGCATGATTAGCTTCTCTTTGAGTAAGTAGTGGTATGCTTCTATTATCATTATGAATACACGCCCATTAGTTAGGTTAAGACTAGGTTTTTGCTAGCAGATTTAGATCTAGGTATCATTGTGCTTTTCAAAACAAAAATCAAAAACACAAAAAAATCCTAAAATACAAAAAAGACCTAAAAGATTAGCTTAGGTTAGATTTAGGTTAAAAAAGTGGATCCGAATCTAAAACGAGTTTCTCACACCTCCTAAAGACGAATGACCAAGACTCATGTTATAAAATAATAAAAATCAATGCGAGTTTCGTGAAACAAATATTTTTTGATTGAGGGTTTAGCGTAATTATACTACAATTCCAACGTATTTCAAAAAATAAGTGAAAATGCTTTGTCAATTACTGAGGTTCTGATCAGGATAAAATCCATCTAAACCTTATAAAATTTATAGAAAAATATTCAAGAGGTTTGGTACATTTGATTTGACCATTGGAACCTATTTTGTCATAGAACAGATTCTCAGACCTAATTTTGCCCTAATTTGAGTTTCTACGCAAATTTCCTAGTCAAACATGATCAAAACCAAAATCCAACTTCACCATCAGATTTTTTTGCTTCAAATTAGTTTTGTACCAAAATTTGCGTCCAATCAGAGTCCATCTTTACCTAGTTTGCATTTTCGTTCAGTCTGCCTCTTTTTCTCTCATTCATGCCCCTAACTTTTGAAATCTTTACAAAATGCCCCCTAGCTTCTCTTCATTTTCTTCAAATGGGTCCTGACCACCATGGCAGGTGTGAATCCAAAGAAGTCGAGCTTCAATCAAGGATTCCTCCTTGATTGCTTGGTCAATCCCTTCCAAAATTAGAAGGGAAGATCCTGAGGAAGTCTTAAATCATCTAAACCTAATTTTAGATCCCAAATCCCCTCAAAAAACTCATGCAAATCCTTGGTTTTCAAGGATCTTTTTCCTCAAAATTAGAGCTTCGCAAGCTTGTTTCCAAGCTTCAAATCTTGCTTGAAGCTCTACAAAAGCCTCTACATCACATAACCGTGCTCCTTAGCAAGTTTTGGCCTGAGAAACCCCTTTTTTCTTCCCTCTCTGGCCACCTTCGCACCTTGCTCTGACCACTCCTCTCCTCTCCTCGTCCGGCCATCCAACAATCAAATTGGATGACCCTCTGCCTTCTTTACCTCCTCCGCATCTCTCCACCCAAAGAGGGATAGCTTCCTGCCTCTTCATCGTCGCCACCACATCACTAGACTCGCTCATCTTCTTTGGCTCCAGCTTGCCAACGCCAGCCCTCTCCACCCACTTCCTTCCCTCCTAAGTCCCTCTATACCTTCCTCTCTCTCTCTACTTCCTTTCCTGACACTCACAATGCATGCACGACCTCCATATCACCCATACGACCTTCATCTTCTCAGCCTTCGGCAATGCTCTAGCATAGCCTCCAGACCGCTACACTTCACCAAATGCCTCGCTGCCACTTCGACAAGCTTCGTCATGCCACCCACATCAAAAGCCCTCTCCTAATTTGCGCTTTCACCCATCAAAATGCCCCACCGACCACCGTCACTTGAACACACCTTCCTCGAGGTCGTCAGGCCTCCTCACGCACTTGCATGCCATGCTGCAACCTCCAGCATACTCGTCATTCCACGGCGATTCTCCTGAATGAGTTTGATGTGGCTGCAAGGCTGTCTTTCACTTTTCAGGTATACGTCAGACAAGTCACCATTACCTTTGTCTTCTCCTAGCATGATAGCCCTTCTCCGACCATCCCACGAACTGCTATGGCCCTATATGTGTTCGGCTCCAGGTCCTGACACATACCTAGGCATTACTCAAGGCAAGGCAAGCCCCAGCTACCTTGATTTGCCATTCCATCCTTCATCAGTCGCATATAGCTACGCGAAGAGTAAGGTCTCGAGGATAGTCTCACATCGATGACTACAGAACTCATAGCTATACATAAAAGGATTTTCTTACCCTGACCCCTCGCCTAAGACACGGGGTCAGGTCCCTAGCCACCCGCACACCCGCTTACCCGACCCCACTCGTCGCCTACGACCATGCCCGCAAGCTTGGTCCACTATTCCAGCCCGATTACCCAGCTATACCCAAGTTTCTAAGAGAAGAAGAGGAGAAGAGAGAGAGGGGGTTTGCCCTCTACTGCACTCTCTCTACTCTTAGCAATTTATGGAGGCCTTTGCCTCTGTGTTGTGTTGTGGTTGGCTCTCTCCTTGAGGCACGAAGGAAAAAGGAAAGAAGGAAGGAAGAGGAGGCCTTTGACTCTATTCTGTTGAAGCTGAGTTGAGCCTTGAAGTAACTTAAGTCATCTGATATCTGTTGGTGCCTTAGTTCAGAATACTATTGAGATATTGTTTAACGTGGGTTATTTGATTGAGAATTACTATTGATATATTTGAGATATTTGAGCTTAACATTCAAAGGGTTAATTGATGATTCAAATCACCATTTTAACCCATTCCTTTTGCACTATGATATTTGTTTTCATCTATATATCATTTTGAATAGTTCTGAATAAAGTTTTGGCTATAATTGCTTATATTTTTTGTGATTGGTGAGATTAAATTGCTATTATTTGCTCCCTATGTTCGACATTGTACTCTTTCGATTCTGAGTTATAAATTTAAATGATTTGGCCGCATTTGTCCTATACTATGACGCATTTCTTAACAAATGATGAATTCTTTTAAACACTTCCTCAGGTAGGTCTAGTTAAGGATCTGAAGGTGCACTTGACCTCTTATACCACTTAAGTGGGAATGGAGGAGCGCTGACTTGACTTCTTTGATTAACCTGTGGAGTAGGATTGAGGAGACCTACAATCTACTAAAAATAGATTCCTACTGTATTTGCGTTTGTTTTGGTAGTGTTTTTAGACAAATTGGAACCCTTACACCCGGTCCTTTACTTCCTCCGAATTGGCTCCCAAATCAATATTTCCCAACTCCTCTCTTCCTCATTCAAGATTTCAAATTCCGGGACCTCATGCATGTTAATCACCCCATCTGAAATTTCCAAGTCTAAAAGATGTGACTGAATCAAAATTGACTTGGGTCTAGTGATCTCAAAAATAGAATCATCAGTATACTCAAAGGGGTGTAATTGAGGAATGGGGCTATGAATTGAATCCTTCATGAAATTAGGATTTGAATCCATTGTGCGAGCCCCAACAGGATCAAGTTCCTCAATTTTAGGGCCATCAAATGATTTATCAAATTCCTCAGGCCCAACTATCTCACTAAAATTGTGTTCTGCAAACTTATGTGAGACTTCACATAATGATTCTTCACCTTTAAAATCAAAGAAATCTGAATTCGCATTAATGTATGTCTCAAAATTATCAATCACTTTCTGATCAGTGGAGACATACATTTCCTCGTACCTTGGCTCAGGGATCTCAGGTGAAGTAATCAATTCACCCTTAGTTGATTGCTCTAGAACAACCTAGTCAACCCTGGTCTCATAAAACATGTCCCCCTTATAGGTGCCTGAGCGAATTCTAACATCGGCTCTCCTGTTGAGGGTTCATCCTAGGAATCATCCCAAGATTGAACTAAAGCAACCACAAATCTCATCCTTAATTTTGATAACTTCCCATGTAAAAACTCACCCGGGCCCTTATCCTTAACATCCTAGAGCCAATTCAACAGATATTTTTTAAGATCGTCAATCATTTCAATCAGGGGCTCTAATTCTTCAGGGCAAGGTGTTGGTTGAGCTTCTAAAAATTGTATGATATTCCTTAAGTTAGCCAACACCTTATCTTGGACTTGGTTCACCTGAACCAAATGGTTTGGCTCAGGGTTGGGTGGGTTTGGGTTAAGTGCAAGGGAGTTAATGAATTAAGGATCTTGATACCCTCCTTGATAATAGGTCATTTCAGGTTGTTCATAAAGTGGTGATGACCTAGAGGCAGTGTATTTAGGAGAGGGGTAACGATTAATGTATCCTTCTTGATTGTAGATCGTATTAGGTTGTCCTAATGAAGGCGATGATCTATAATCAATGTAGCTTGGAGAAGGATAAGAATCAAGAAAATGGTGTCCAGGGTTAAACCTTGAACACGGAGGTCCGAAACTGTATTCCTAATCAGGATTATCCCAACTAGAAGATGGATGAGAATAAGTTTGGTTGGAATAATAGTCATTTTCGGAATAAGTAGTGGTAGAAGGGTAGGAATGGAAGTGTGAATAAGATGTGGAAGGATCCATGATAGAACAGGAGGAAGAAAGGTGCCCTGCAATACAAACAAACAAACTTGTCCTTAATTGGGCTAGCCTAAAGACCTATAGGCTCCCAGAACCCGTCTTGAGATAAAGAATCGATTTGATCTACTTTTTTCTGGTCAATCCAACCAATTAGAGGGAGGGACTAGGGAGAAGGTTCTTCCTTTGCCTTGTACCTCAGGCTCCTAGTGTACCCCCTAGTTTCGATCGTTTGATTCTGCTCCCCTAGTTAAACATCATATTGAATGGTAAAAATAGACTAATCAAAAATAATCTCGATCTAGGCTCCGAAGAGCGAGTCCAATCCTTAGGGCCAATATCTACTCTATTTTAATTAGGGTTAGGTTTGAATGTACTTTGGAATGTGATGAGCCCTTTATCTGGGCTGTGCCCGTAACGATTGATTGATATGTGTGTGCGTGCACAACTAGTGGTTTTCAAGCAAGATTATTTTTGGATGCGGTGAATTTAGGGTTCAAATCTTGCTTAGTAGCTTTTAGAATTCAACTTTAGGTATATTCAATCAAGTTCAATTGGCACACAAGGTTTTGAAAGCACAAGTGAAGATGTTTTCCTCTAAAGCTTAAAAGAATGTGGAGTGCCTAGTACATCCCTAGAAGTTGAACCTATTTGGCAACTACTTGATGAGTTGATTTTAGTTGAACTGGTGCCGCTCAAACAACTCAAACAATTCACCTGATGCACCACTTAATTAGTCACACAAATGATTACCTAATCTGATTTCTACTCGATTATATGTTTGGGTGTGTGTATTGGTTCCAAAGATTGGTTTATCAGTTGAGTTTGAAAATCAAAAGAGGTTGTGTACCTCTGTGAAATTTTTTAAAATATTTTTCTTTTATATGTGGAGGGTGGGTTTAAGAGAACTCCTAGGTTAATTAGGGTTTGTGTTATTAAGTGATGGAATGAAATCTAGTGGGTAAGGAGGTAGGGGTAAACTTACAAATCCTTCAACCACACTTTACTTCAATCTACAGCTTTGGCCCATCTCGTTAGAGTACCTGCATTCACAATAAGAAAGGAGAGAAGTGAGGTAAAAGATAAGTAAGGTGGGAAAACGTGAAAAATCAACAATCATCGCCTCCCCTGCAACGGTGCCAAAATGTTGTAGTGGAAAACTACGCGATCCGAGATGGATTTTGCAACCCTTCGTTGTAGTTCAATTTGCGAAGCAATCTGTTAGCAGATAAAATTAACCAAAATTCATAAAGAAATTCCGAGTCGAACACAGGGAGGCTACATCGATCTAAAATCCACGATTATATTTTTTTGGTATTTTTGTTTAAAAGCGAGATAATCACAATGGAACTGATATTAACACTAATGGAGAGAGAGAGAACAATCACTTGATTTATGAATAATATATTTATAGCTAGAAAGTGGGAAATGATTACAACTAGAAAGCAGGAAACAATTATAGCTAGAAAGTAGGAAATTCTATTCTAGAAAGTAATAAAAAAAAGGGAGAGAGATGTTGTCCTCCTCGATGATTGCATGGAGGACAAGCTGGACGGAGCAACTCCTGAAGACAAAGGACAGGGTGGGAAGAAGGACGATGAAGCAAGAACGAGGTAGAACGTCGTCATCGTTGCAGGATCCACTTCCGGAATGAGGGCGAGAAAACTTTGGATTTAGCTCTAAGGAACATCCCTAGTGTTGGACAAGCTTCTCTAGAACTTTGGAGAGGGAGAGAGGTGAAGGAAGGGATGAGAATTTCGTAGGGTAGGGGTCTCCTTTTAGAGTTGCAAGGATTGGGGGAAATTTGTTCATTACAAATTCAAAATATTAAATGAGGGGGTCTTTAGTGATTGAATTAAGCGTCACTAAAGACCCGATCATGGCCTTACCTACGCACCCGCCCACGCACCCTTTCCTCTTCAGTGTAACAGTGCCTGCTCGTGTTCTTGTAAGATCATCGATCTTCAATTGTCTGTTCGTCAGCTCTATGCACAAGCACACCTCTTCTCAACCATTCGATCTCGCATCCAACAGCTCAGAATGAGCCGCGTCCCCTGCATCTGATTAGGCGTTAGAATCTGCATCTGATCATGCATGCATGAACCGTGCACATCCATTGCACCACGTCGTTTGCACCTCACCCGCACAATTTGCATAGAATGGCTGAAGTGAATGCGCCCCACTCCTTCACCTTAATTTGAGGCTTGCAGGGATTTGATCCTGCGGCCTCTGCTTCTCAAGCGCACCCACGACCAATGCGCTATGGCCTTGTCTTTGTCTCACTTAGGAATTAGGCCCGTACGATTGTGGCTGTTGGATCAAGATCCAACGGCCCAGATCATCCATGTGTTTGCCTTCAGAAGTGTAGCTATGAGTCCTTGGGTTGATTGGGCAGCTGAGATGACGCCACGTGATGCCATCTTGGCCATCCATCTTCTGTGTTATAGATGGTGCCACGGATGTCGAATTGGTCGATTTTTGCATCGTTAGGCTGTGATCGTCGATCCAAACCCATCCATGCAGTCGGATTTGTCATTTGAAGTGCAAATTAACACCATCTTGGCCCTTGATTTCTGAGCTTCCTCAGACTATATCTGGTGCTACAGATGTCTAATCGGGGCAATTTTGGAGTCGTTGAACTCCAATCGTTGCCCTGATCAGATTCATATTGTTTGATCCTCAGTTCGAGGCCGTAATTAAAAGTCGTCCTATCCATGGCCAGAAAAAGAGATAATTACTATACAATTTGTAAAATTTGACTTAAATGCATGATTATGCATGTTATGTGTTGAAGCGACTGGCTCGATCGTGTTTTAACAGTTATTACATCGTAGTATAGGTGATCAAGCGTCGTCAACAAATAAAAGTTTTTATTACTCGAAAACCAAAGTATCCGAGGTCAAACACAAAGAGCAATTGGAATTTACTACTAATCTCAAATGTAATTGAACACTCTAATTTACTCAAAACTTTAATTAAATATGAATGTATGTGGTTAAAAAGTAATTATGACAAAAGAATGAAATTGGACGTCTGATCTTGTGATCAAACGTCTTAAAAGTGTTTTCCCCTCTTCTTTTGCTTTCTTTCTTCTGCAGCCTTCACATTGCTTCTTTCTTCTTCTTATGTTGGCCTTCTTCTTCTTTTTCTACAGTCTCTCTTCTTCCTTGTCTTCTCTCTTCTGCGAAGGCTTCTTCTTCTTTGGTCTTCTGTCTCTTCTCTGCAGCCTTTTGCTTCTTTTCTCTTCTGTCTTCTTCTTCTCTTCTCTGCAGCCTTCCTTCTTCTTCTGCCTTGCTTAGCCTCTTCCTCAGAGTTTCTTCTTCTTCTGCTCCTCTTCTCCTTCTTCTTCTCTTCTCCTTCCTGCGACTAAGTCTCTTCTCTTCAACTCTCAGCCTGCCTGCACAAGGAGCAAAACCTACCCCTTTCCCTCTACTCGCACGTATCTCTCTCTACAAATCGCTCTCAGGACGCTC
This sequence comes from Thalassia testudinum, assembly GCA_037157565.1. Taxonomy (NCBI): domain Eukaryota; kingdom Viridiplantae; phylum Streptophyta; class Magnoliopsida; order Alismatales; family Hydrocharitaceae; genus Thalassia; species Thalassia testudinum. The sequence goes on from JAZHRO010000015.1 coordinate 59,963,063, forward strand.
TCCCAGAGCCGCGGGTAATCGGGTCGGGCTTCGCATCCAGGACCAGGCGCACCGGTGTGAGGGTGATGCGCGAGGTGTGCTCAGATAGGGTTGGGTCGGAGCCCGCCAGATCCGTGAGGTGAAACCGCGGACGAGGCGAGCGTGCATTAGGTGAGGGACCTCACCCCTGTGCATTCGGAGGCGATAAGCGTATAACACAAAATCAATTTAAAGCATACCTACGCATTGTAGATTGCCGATGTGGGACTATTAGTCCTGCCCCGCTCTCGCGCGCGGCCGCAGAACCTTCGTGCAATTGCCACAGCTGCGGCCTCTGTTGGCGTTGATTTTTGGAGCAACGATCTTCGCGAGACCTGCCCCAATGCGCAACACCTGAAGCCCGGACGTCCTGAAGCCTGGAGCGAGCTTGGAGCTTCTTCAACTGTCGTCAATGGCGGCTGCAGCTCCGATCCTGTCGTGCATGAATACGGCCTATTGGCCTAATCAAACCACCTGTGATGCGACGTGTAGTAGGTCGCCGGGCGGCCTAGGTGTGCGTGCCTAGGTCGCCTTGTGATCGGAGGTGTGGGTGTGTTCGGGGGGCTGTGGTGGAGGCGTAGAGGGATGGTGGATGGGCGGAGGTTGCTTGGTGAGGTGAGGCGGAGCCTCTAAGTTGGTCTGCGAGTCGTATGGAAGTGTGGAGCGACGGGGGCGACTCGCCGGAGGTTGGTCGAAGGCGAGGAAGATGGCGGTGGTCAGCGATGGTCGAGGGTCGATTGATGAAATAAGGTGAGGGGAATGAAAGAGGGGATAGAGGAGAATAGTTTAAACCTAACTACAGGGATGAAGGGGGACGGAGAGGTGGACAGCTGTACCTGCTGTCGCCGGAGAAGAAGCTGCCCAGTGGAGGAAGACGGCGGCGACGACGGGTCAGAGGTAGCGTGCGCAGGTATTGCGCGACGCGGAGGAGAATCAGGAAGAAGTCTCTGCCACTGGTTTTGTGGCAGAGCAAAGAGGAAAGGAAAGAAAGCTCGCCGGAGCTCGCTGGGTACCCTAGCCGGGAAGGAAGAGACGAATCTGAGGTGAAACCCCAGCCAGGTCGAGCTGAAATTGAGCGGCCGGGTTTGGGGGTTCTTTTATAGGCATTGGGCCGTGTGTTCAAAGCTTTGAGGGCACGTATCCGTCTCCGACGACTCGCTAGAGAAGGAAAGAGGGTGGATACCCAAATCCCTCGTGCGTTCGCACGAAAGATTGGGTTTACACCAGAGATCGTGATTGGCCTTAGATGGAAGGGAATTCCTCAGAGAATCTCCCTTCCATTTCTGGGAGGGGATCTCTGAGGAATCAGAGAGTATTCCCTCTCTAGTCCTCGCCGGAGAAGGATTCTGCCCCAATAATGGTGGAAGGACCTGATTGTAAGGTTGGCGAGGAAGCTAGGGGGCTCTCTGCGATGATTTTCAAAAGATAGGGACCAAATTATGATTTAGGTGTACTAAATTGCAAAGTAGGTCAAGATGGCCTCCCCTTAGGTCCAAATTTTGGTACAAACCTAATTTGGACCTAAAGAATCCAATGGTGAAGTTGGATTTTAGGTTTTACCACGTTTGACTGGATATTTTACGTAAAAACCCAAATTAGGTTAATTGATGAACTAGGACCCTAATCTAGGTCAAACTGGGTACCAAAGGCCAATTTGAATTTTCTAAGCCCTATAGGATATTTTTCCATGATTTTTAGAGGATTTACTTGATTTTTATCCTAACCGGAACCTTGTTGATTTAAGCGGGTCTGTTTTAGGGTTACCAAATGTCATTTAATTCCTAGATTGCAAATGAACCCATTTCTGATTGATTCAACCCACTTTTTATCTTATTTAGACCATTTGACCTATGTTTTTCCTCTGAGAAATCCCATTTATGTACTGAAATGGTAAAATTGTAGTTTTAACCTTTATTTCTTATTTTCTTCTCAGAACGCTTATTCCTTCATTTAGGCCTTCTACTAGGTTATGTAGGAGCTTTTATCTTCTTTATTGGGTCAAAATGAGCTAGTTATGGCTCATGATGAGGCTCTCATCATACCCCCATGCCTAGCTTTTGCTAGTCCCTTAGCAAAATTTTAAGGTTTTAACTTCGTTTCTAGACCTTGAGTGTAAGTGCTTTTCTTTTTCTTTTGTGATTAGGTTAGAATGCCGACAATAGGCCTAGAGGTTTTCAAGTACCAACCAAAATCCGGAGCTGTTTCGCTTTAGCCTCAGTCCTCCACAAAGGTTTCTAAGGCCCACAGAAACTAACCTAGGGTTTGTTGGACTCCGCGGTTAAAGCACCCGTGCTTGAGACATTTTTAGCCCAAGTTTAGTTTGCAGTGCGTTCTTGTAAGAGATAGATAGAAGATTTATTTGTTTGGAGAGCTTTCTCTCTCTTCTCTTTTTATTTCTAGCTTCGGATTAGCTTCTCAACAAGGTCTGTATCAGATTCCTCGTCCCCATCATCAATCCCCAAGGGTTCCTAGCTATCGATGCTTCGAGATAGCACCACCCATGGCAACCCCCAGAACCCTGGCTTTCGAGATTTCGAGATAATCCTGCCCATGGCGTTCCGTGGCCGAATTCAGACCCTGGCGATCGACATTTCGTGATAATGCCGCCCATGGTATCTGAACCAGCAGAGTGCTTACATGCCCCCAGTAGGATATTTAAATATCCTAAGAGACAAGCACCGAGGAGACGATATGTTGTTACACATCTTCGAGGGGAATTTCCCGCCTCTCTGATGGGTCGGCCTGGATAGGTTGTTAATATGATGTTTTTATCGTTGAAATATGTATAGTGGTTAACCTAATTCAGACCTAACCATCTCTTTACAAAATTTTTAACCTGGCCTAATTGATTTTATCTTGTCACTTTTAGGCCCAGGGTCGAACTCAGGGAAGTGGGGTTAAAGTCGAGTTTCTACGTTTTCCTTAAAACGCGTCTCTTCCATTCGTTTATTGTGTTTTTGGTATTTTTCTTATTTAGGTTTTTTTTCTGGTAATCCTTGTTCTTGAGGCACACCCTCAAAATTGTGTCCTTGGCTTTTAGCCAAAACAGAGTTCCAAAACGCGCCTTGCTACTCGCAAGACGGGGTACCTGCAAATCAAAGATTATCTTTTCACTTTTATACCCTTTTTTTTTATCTTCTTACTAAGAAGGAAGCTAACAGATAGAAAGTAAATATAGTAGCTATAGATATATATTTATATGTAGTATATATATAAAGGGGTGGGGGTGGAGGTGACGATGGAGTGTAGCACTATGTCGAGTCAGTTGACGTCTAGAGAGACGCAACCAACACGACTATGTGCCGCGTGGAGTGTGGATGGAGGATGGATGATGTATGGGACCACGCTTTTTTTTGTACGCGTGTATCAGGGAATATCAGCAACTGGTGCAGATATCCCCGTGATACAGCGTATAGTAAATAACGTGAAAATATATGTACATATGTATGTATATGAGTAAATATATCTATATGTATATAAATGTATAAGTATATATGTATAGATATATATAGATATATATGTATTATATATATATAGGTGTATATGTATATATATATATATGTATGTATATATGTATCTAGATATATATATATATATATATGTGTGTATATATATAAGTATATAGATATGTATATATATATATATGTATATGAGTATATATGTATATATATATAAGTATACGTATAAGTATATAGATATATATATATACGTGTATGTTTATATATATATAGATATATTATATATATGTGTGTGTATACATAAATATATAGATATACTATGTATATAAGTATATATATATATATATATATATATGTATGTATATATTATATATAGATGTATATAAGTATATATATGTTACTATATATAACTATACGTATAGTGTAAGTGTGTGTGTGGGTGAGTGTGTGTGTCGATGAAGATGTGTGTGTGTTGGTGTAGTGTGTGTCTGTGAGTGAGTGAAAAAAAGAGAGAGAATACGTGAGAGAGAGAGAGCGGGAGAGAGATAGAGAGCGCCAGAGAGAGAAAGAGCGGGCGGGAGAGATCGCGAGCGCGGACGATGGCAGCGAGTTAAGACGTCTGCTCGCGGCGGCGGACGTCTGACGCCGCGTCGTCTGAAGGCGGAGGCGGACGTCTGAAGACGGCGGGTGCGGGCACGCCTTCGCGCAGGGTTCTGCAGGCCTGCGCGAAGTCGACTAGCGGGCGATGGCGCGGAGGAGCGAGCGTGGAGGAGGTCTGCAGGTGGTCGCGGAGGGTCGCGGAGGGGGGCAGGGGTCGGTGTGAGGCCGTAGCCGGCCGCTGCAGTGCGCGCGGCGGCGGGCTACGGGTGCAACTGCAAGGCGGACAGAACGGAGACGGAGGCGGAGAACGGGCCTGCAGACGCGCGCAGAGGGTTGCGCGCCTGCGGGGAAGGTCGCGGAGGAGGCGGGGGGTGCTGCTGCTGCTGCTGTCGCCGCGGTTTAGCTGCTGCTGCTGCTGCTTCAAGCTTCGGAGCTTGAAGCGGCAGCAATGGCGTGGAGATGAAAACGAAGAGAAAAGAAAACACCACGCCCACCTGCTCGTTGAAGAGCTGGGCGGTGGTGTTCCCACTATGGTGGTGAGCACCACAGTGGGTTCTCCTGCTCGTCGGGTGCCTCCTCGACGGAGGGCCGGCGTATGGGAGGGGAGAACGGGCGAGGAAGGTGGCTACGGGTTTTTTTTCAGCAGCTGCAACCGCTCCGTCGCGAGGATGAAGCTGCAGCTACTTATAGAGGAGGGGAGAGGGGCGTGTTGGCTGCAGCAGGGAGAGGGCGTGCGAGTTGCAGCTGTAGGGAGCGGCGTTGGCAGGGAGACGTGACGGGAAGAGGTGCTGCGTGGCTGCTGCATGCAGCTGCGGGAAGAGTGCAGCCGCGGGAAGGACGCAGCCGCGGGAAGGAGAGAAAAGCCGTGGGAAGAAGAAAGAAAGATGAAAATAAAATATGGAGAGGGGACTTTTGCAAAGAGACACTTGAAGAAAAATGTAAAAATGCAAGCCATTTATTCCATTCTCTTCTCCTCTCAATTAAATGCATGCATGCAAGCGTTTTTACAAATGCAACTACAGGATTATAATGTACATAGTTAATGCTAGAAAATAGCATAAGAAGGCGTTCTTATAGGCGTGTTTTGAGGTGCAAACATATACCCCCATGCCTATCTTTTGCTAGTCCCTAGCAAAACCGTATTTAGAAATGATCTTAAGCTGAAAATTTTCTTCTGAGGTGATATAGGTGTGTTTATTATCGAATATTGTGAGAACCAATTGTAGAGAAGATTACCAGTACTTTAAGTCTTACATGACAAAGATCATCTCTCAACTAACCAGGACTCTTGATATTTAAACCTTAAGTACGATTTCCAGGACCCAGGAGGTTTTGCCGTACTCGAGAGCTCAAGAGGTTATGGTTTGTGCATAGTGATGGATCAAGACTAACCAGATGAACATTAAGACTCAATTCCAGGGTTTCACGAATTTTTAAGTACAGGTTGGTCCCAGTTTCAGCTTGTGTTTTCGGATTGACCCTTAAGATGAATACGGAAAACTCAACTCCCATCTTTGATTTTTTTTTTTTTTTCTTTTTTTTTTGTGGCTCACCGAAAAATAAAGTATACAGACATTTATGAGATATACTGACTCTTTTATATTTTTCTTCTTTTTTTTTTTTTTTTTCTTCTATTTTTCTTTTTTCCCTTTTTTTTTCAACTCCTTTTTTTTTTTTTTTTTTTTTCTTTTTGGTGGGAGAGTTTCTTTTTGGTGGAAGGAGTCGCTCCTAAACACAAGACTAAAGCCTAGGATAAAAAGTCTACCTGCGCGCACAGGTAAGGACTCCACCTTCCCTAATGAACACTAGGGTTGGATCTTATGTTCACCTGTTCCTTCCTGATATGTGTAGTGTGAACCAAGTTTACTTAAGCTCTCAAGAAAAAGCAAACCAACGAATCCTGTACTGGTGTCTCAGGTACAAGAAACGTTCTTAGTTAGGAGAGATTTTGATCTATTTCGTCAATGCTTTAAGTGAATTAAGCCGAGCCTGAGCGAATCAAGCTTCTGTGGCCTGGAAATTCTTCAAAACAGAGGTTGAATATCCATAAACACTTATTGTATTTTTGTTTCAGCTTTTAGATCATTACTAAACACCATTTATTACTAATATATATATATATTTATTTTTTTTTTCTTTTCTTTTTTCTTTTTCTTGCATATTTATAAATAGGTGGTAATTGTCTGATACCATAAAATACCCGGATCCTATGGATGCCTATCCACCCCCCCATGCCAAACAATGCTATGTCCTCATATGCATGCAGGGAAAGGCAGAGAACGGACGACAGATCGGGTAACAGGAGCTGAGGTTCAGGGTATAAATCAGGGTGGAAGGGTGGGTGGATGGTGGGTGGTGAAGAGAAAAGCGAAGTAATCGCGATAGAGGCGTGAAAAGTAATGGTGGATGGTGAGAGATTTGGCATTTTCTGGGACGAGAGTGTCCCAGGCGGATCAGAAAACAGATCAGGAAGAGGAAGTTGGCCCTTAGATTGGCCAAGAAGGGGGGCTTTTTGGATAGATGGATCCAAAAGGGAATAGCCCCGGTGAGTAAGATGTGGGCTCAAGGTCCCAGTGTGGATTTGCAAATCCGCCTGATTTAGCGGGAAAGAAAGGGCAATCCGGTCTTCCATAGTGTGGACCGGCGGTGAGCAACCCGGCAATGACTCAGACCACGAGGTATGGGAAGTGGAGAAAACCTCGTCAGAAGTCTGGTCAGGAGAAGGTACAGGAATAGGGAGGGATTGGGGAACGTCACAGTTTGTGTTGGTCAGGCAGTCGTCAGGTAATTCGCAGCAGTCAGAATCGGCTCCAATTAGTTCGATACAAGTACTGACAGTCACGTCCTCGTCAGACGTGTCATCCTTGATGTGATCACTATCAGCATAAGAGTGCGGTGCTGCAGCGGGATTAACCTGAAATCCCGAAGGAATACTCGGAGCTTGCAGAATTTGATGAACCTGTTCCTGAGAAGGTTGTACCTGTGGTTGCGGACCACAGGGTACAAAGTTTTGCGGGTTTGGAACAGGTTGGGCGGGAAAAGTGCCCTGAGATCGAGTCGCCATGCTTAGTTGATTGATCTCAGCATTCTGCTGCGCCAAATGCTGAAGAGAGGTCATGTTTTCTTTATGGCGCTTTGACATTTCCGTCATCATTCGCATCAATTTATCAAGAGGTTTTGATGCGTGTTTGGTTTTCTGTACACAAGGGCCTGATGGCAGATTTGCCATAGGATTAGACTGGGCCCTTGGGATGACGGGTGCAGACGATCGCATTGGTCCACCAGTGGGGTTTCGACGCTGCGGGTTGTTAGACCATGCAAAATTGGGATGATTGTGCCACCCTGGGTTATACGTGGCAGAAAATGGATTATTCCCCAGGGTGTAGGCATCTTCTATGCCAGAAGATGTGTCCGCATATGTGTCCGAGTACACGGAGGCTTGGTCCTCCATGTTGAAATACTGGCTCGCAGAAGCCAGTTCCACATGACTTACCGAGTCGCTTGGCGCGACACTCGATAAGGAAGGTCTTACAGGGTTTCTCGGGATAAGCCTGGTGTTGAAAGAATTAGAATTGCGACGAAGTGGTGAGGCGGGGGTGTGTGCCATGTTTGTGGAGGAGGAGGATGATTCGGCTCTTTTTCTAGATTTATCAGTCAATACAAGCAATTCAGGGTTTTGTGACCTCCTCCCAAACATGCACTACCGCAGGAAGAATTGGGGAGATGAGAAGGGAAAAGGGATGAGAGAAATGACGCCGCAAAGGTACACTTGATTACAAATCAATACAGTCAAGTTCCTAACCTCTACAGTGTGCCCTTAGACCTAAAGATCTAAGTTACCTACTATCACGAACTACGGAACCGAATGCGAGCACCGCGGAACCACCGGGCAGATTGAAAGGCCGTTTGCCCCAGTCTTAGACACCCGATAGCACGCGGGAACTCTCACCAGCACGTAGTCGCTACACACAGGTAGTTAGACCTCCAATCCTTAGTAAGGGTCAAGTTACTACCAGTTTTAATTAGAGGCTTAGGGTCAAGTGCTTTTGGAATGTGAAGGGCGTTGTTTACGGGTAATGCCCAAGTGATTGATTTTAAGAGTGTGTAAGAACAAGCATGCAACGGGGAAATCTCCCCGAATTGAAGTTTTTATTGGCGAATGGTTTTTAGAGTTCAGCCTTAAGTGGTATGAATTTTAGGGTTTTGCTGAATTACCAATTCAACCAATCTCCGGGTTTTTGCAAAAATACAGGTTTTCCTTCTAAAACCCAAGAAACCCTTCTTCAATTATCAGTTAGTTAATGCATGCTAAAATGCAATGGGCTACCCTAAATGGAGATTCTAAGTGTGGATGCACGAATCAATTTTATATCAATGTGACAGGGAGCCAAAGCACTTCAATTCAAGTGCTCCCAATCACCAGAAATGATTTCCACACACAAGGCTTCAACCAAAAGATAAAGAAAATAAAATTTTTGGGGTTGAAGTATTCAGGATCGAATCACAGGCAAATTTGAAAAGTCGTGGTGGGGTTGGAATCAACTCAATTCCAAGTCTCCCCACCAAAAATGTGATCCTGAATTAAAGATAAGTGAGGCAAAAGAGGGATACAAGCAATCTTTTTCTTTGCCTCAAAGAATACTTCCCACGGCGAAAAATCTAAGAATGAAGATTCTCGGATTTTCGCTATGCGAAGTAAGGTGGGAAATCCGGGGCAGTGGGAGTGAAGACAACCACTCAATCAAGTGAATTTTAATCCACTTGCCCTCAAGAAATCCCAAAAAGTTTTTTTAGTTTTTAGTTTTAAATTTTTTTTTTTTTTTTTTTGTGGTGGCAAGTTAACACTAATTTGATGAGAAAAGAAAACCTACTTGTTCGGCAATGTGTGCGAAGCTCCAATGCGATGTCGGCGTCTTCACGCTCTCATTCCCGCCTTGGATCTGCTCTCATTCCCGACTTCGTCTGCTTTCCTTCTCCTTCCACCAAGTTCACCTGCACACCAAAAAAAACAATACCCGTGAAGAGAGAAGAGACAGATTTAAAGGAATTGGATAGAAACTTACTCGAAAGCGCACCTCCCCGGCAGCGGCGCCAGAAAAGTCATGATGGGTCGGCCTGGATAGGTTGTTAATATGATGTTTTTATCGTTGAAATATGTATAGTGGTTAACCTAATTCAGACCTAACCATCTCTTTACAAAATTTTTAACCTGGCCTAATTGATTTTATCTTGTCACTTTTAGGCCCAGGGTCGAACTCAGGGAAGTGGGGTTAAAGTCGAGTTTCTACGTTTTCCTTAAAACGCGTCTCTTCCATTCGTTTATTGTGTTTTTGGTATTTTCCTTATTTAGGTTTTTTTTCTGGTAATCCTTGTTCTTGAGGCACACCGTCAAAATTGTGTCCTTGGCTTTTAGCCAAAACAGAGTTCCAAAACGCGCCTTGCTACTCGCAAGACGGGGTACCTGCAAATCAAAGATTATCTTTTCACTTTTATACCCTTTTTTTTTATCTTCTTACTAAGAAGGAAGCTAACAGATAGAAAGTAAATATAGTAGCTATAGATATATATTTATATGTAGTATATATATAAAGGGGTGGGGGTGGAGGTGACGACGGAGTGTAGCACTATGTCGAGTCAGTTGACGTCTAGAGAGACGCAACCAACACGACTATGTGCCGCGTGGAGTGTGGATGGAGGATGGATGATGTATGGGACCACGCTTTTTTTTGTACGCGTGTATCAGGGAATATCAGCAACTGGTGCAGATATCCCCGTGATACAGCGTATAGTAAATAACGTGAAAATATACGTACATATGTATGTATATGAGTAAATATATCTATATGTATATAAATGTATAAGTATATATGTATAGATATATATAGATATATATGTATTATATATATATATATATATAGGTGTATATGTATATATATATATGTATGTATATATGTATATAGCTATGTATATATGTATATAAGTATATATATATAATACTATATAGATGTATATATATATATGTATATAAGTATATAGGTATCTAGATATATATATATATATATATGTGTGTATATATATAAGTATATAGATATGTATATATATATATATGTATATGAGTATATATGTATATATATATAAGTATATGTATAAGTATATAGATATATATATATACGTGTATGTTTATATATATAGATATATTATATATATGTGTGTGTATACATAAATATATAGATATACTATGTATATAAGTATATATATATATATATATATGTATGTATATATTATATATAGATGTATATAAGTATATATATGTTACTATATATAACTATACGTATAGTGTAAGTGTGTGTGTGGGTGTGTGTGTGTGTCGGTGAAGATGTGTGTGTGTTGGTGTAGTGTGTGTCTGTGAGTGAGTGAAAAAAAGAGAGAGAATACGTGAGAGAGAGAGAGCAGGAGAGAGATAGAGAGCGCCAGAGAGAGAAAGAGCGGGCGGGAGAGATCGCGAGCGCGGACGATGGCAGCGAGTTAAGACGTCTGCTCGCGGCGGCGGACGTCTGACGCCGCGTCGTCTGAAGGCGGAGGCGGACGTTTGAAGACGGCGGGTGCGGGCGCGCCTTCGCGCAGGGTTCTGCAGGCCTGCGCGAAGTCGACGAGCGGGCGATGGCGCGGAGGAGCGAGCGTGGAGGAGGTCTGCAGGTGGTCGCGGAGGGTCGCGGAGGGGGGCAGGGGTCGGCGTGAGGCCGTAGCCGGCCGCTGCAGTGCGCGCAGCGGCGGGCTACGGGTGCAACTGCGAGGCGGACAGAACGGAGACGGAGGCGGAGAACGGGCCTACAGACGCGCGCAGAGGGTTGCGCGCCTGCGGGGAAGGTCGCGGAGGAGGCGGGGGGTGCTGCTGCTGCTGCTGTCGCCGCGGTTTAGCTGCTGCTGCTGCTGCTTCAAGCTTCGGAGCTTGAAGCGGCAGCAATGGCGTGGAGATGAAAACGAAGAGAAAAGAAAACACCACACCCACCTGCTCGTTGAAGAGCTGGGCGGTGGTGTTCCCACTGTGGTGGTGAGCACCACAGTGGGTTCTCCTGCTCGTCGGGTGCCTCCTCGACGGAGGGCCGACGTATGGGAGGGGAGAACGGGCGAGGAAGGTGGCTGCGGGTTTTTTTTCAGCAGCTGCAACCGCTCCGTCGCGAGGATGAAGCTGCAGCTACTTATAGAGGAGGGGAGAGGGGCGTGTTGGCTGCAGCAGGGAGAGGGCGTGCGAGTTGCAGCTGTAGGGAGCGGCGTTGGCAGGGAGACGTGACGGGAAGGGGTGCTGCGTGGCTGCTGCATGCAACTGCGGGAAGAGTGCAGCCGCGGGAAGGACGCAGCCGCGGGAAGGAGAGAAAAGCCGTGGGAAGAAGAAAGAAAGATGAAAATAAAATATGGAGAGGGGACTTTTGCAAAGAGACACTTGAAGAAAAATGTAAAAATGCAAGCCATTTATTCCATTCTCTTCTCCTCTCAATTAAATGCATGCATGCAAGCGTTTTTACAAATGCAACTACAGGATTATAATATACATAGTTAATGCTAGAAAATAGCATAAGAAGGCGTTCTTATAGGCGTGTTTTGAGGTGCAAACACTCTCCACGCTGGGAACTCATCCAAATCAACTTGTGTTGATTGGCCGCTCCTAATCTAGGTGACTTTTTTAGAACATTAAATGCTTTTACGTGATTTGGATGTTTATGCACACTGAACTTGGCTGTGTGTGAATTTGAGGTGCTTAGGTTATCGAATCCCGCAAACCAGAGGTCAGTTAACGAGGTCGAATACTTCCTAAGCCATAGACCTAATACTTAAGCTTCGCATTTTCCCTAACCTCTTGAGGATTATCCAGATTTTAGCGGATACGTGAATTTTTAAGCTAAAGAATCTAGCCCAAGAGGCCTAAGACCAGCGTTCCCACTAATCTCTTGTTATGTCTCCTTAGCACTTTTCTTTTATTTCTTTTCTTGATCTGGTCTAGAACTTCAGTTAATTCCTTAATCTTTTACTAATGACTATTTCTTTTTCTTTCTCATTTTGTGCTCCTTTTTGTCATTTTACTCTTTTTCTCCTCCTTATGAATATGTGGCTTACAAAATTTCCTCCCTCCCCCATTTTTTTGTTCTTTTTCATAATTTTTCAATTTTTTTGTGTTTTTGACATTTTCAAAAATTTTTTTGTGTGTGAGACTCCTGACTTTTTTCTTGGTTCTGTATGTATGCACTTTATCACCCCCCCATGCCTAAGTTTTGCAATGTCCTCATTGTAAACAGAGGGTGTGAAATAGTGTTAAGGTCAGGGACTTAGAACAGGATACATCAGGTGGGTGAATGGGTCGAAAATGACCGATGCGGACGATTTCAAGCTCTGATACGTGTACCAGAGGTGGGATCAACTGTCTAAGGCTGAACTCAAGGTGCAATGGAAGTGGAGTACAGACGGATAATCAGACAGGTCTCTATTTTTGGGAAGATAGGTTGCCTCCCGTTAAGTGCTAAATTTGATCCCTTCAGCCGAGCGAAAAATGGGGTGGAGAGGGAGTGGTCAAATCAGTGGAATTTTGTAAAACAAGCACCTTGATTAAGAGCCTGGTTGGTCCAACCAGGTGCTTGTTGAGATCAGTAGGCTGATGATGCAGCCCAAACCCAATGAGTCTGGTAGGTTGATAGATGTAGATCAACAGATGCGGAACCCACCATATGTAGTGAAGTTCAAATGAATATGGAAGTGAAAACTCGGGTTTAGGCTGAGTCGACTCAGCCTGGTCAGAGTAGGGTTCCGAAAAATAATCAATGTAAGGTGTGGAATCCCTACAGGGGTGATCACAAAATGACGGCTACTGTTTTTCGATCTGATCAATGCCTGATACCCGGTATAGATATGGAGTTGAATCATCTGCAAACGACTTAGTGAGAGGTCAATCGGAATAGAAATTGAGTCTGGTTGCGGGTCGGGGTAGAGAATGGGTTTTGATTGGTTCTGTATATGTGGAGCAGGTGACTTCAAAGAAAATTGGCTTGTTATAATCAGGAAGTAGATTTTCTCCGATGTTATGGTCAGATTCGAAATCGTCGGAGAGTTTGCGAAAATCAAAGTCTGAATGAGATTCAAGATCATGAGTTCCACCATAGAATGAATCATATGTTGTATACTCAGCAGCCTGACTGGGGTCTAGCCTAAATGTTAATTTTGAGCTTAAAAAGGTATCCTTATCTAGTAGAGGCTCAGGTTCTAATCTAGTAGGGCAGACCCAATTGAAACCCCACTCGTCCAACTCCTCGATTTCTATGTCGTAGATTGGCATGACTTCCGAAAAATCGATTATTTCCTCTGAGGATGTTGGCGAGGGATATTCATCAAATCGAGGCCCAAAGTCATATACTGCATTGAAAGATTGATCTTCTTCATATGGGGCCTTGAAATCTTCAAAATATGTTTCAATCTAGGTTCTAGGCTTAGGATGCGGGTTGAATTACTAGAATCTAGGTCTGAATAACCTTCGAGGGTCACCTTATCAGAATAAGGGACGGAATTTATACCCTCCAGAGGTTCAGCTCTACCTTCATTATTGCAGGAGTCTTGGGATTCTAAAATGGGCTCAACATTGTATTTTCCTGCATTTGGAGCTTCCCAACCTTCTTCAATATCAGGCACATTATACTCCATTTGGGTTGGGAATCCACAACCATTTTGTGCCTCAAACCCGAGATCAGATTGATCCTCGATGTTGTCCCAAGATAGTTCCTCCTCTGTTTGTGGTATATACAGGTATTTCTGGTCAATAACTTGTTTTACTAATCTCATTATCTCTTCCCATTTTTCAAGACTATCTTGGTGTTGCTTCCAAAGTCGAGGATTTGTCATACATTGAAGGTATTCAATATTGTGCATCTTTTCTATCTCAATGTATCCAGTAATGAGCAAGTCACGGGTTGATCCTTTTGTAGCTTCTGCTAATAGTACTTGGGCACAAGTTATGATAAAGGTTGTGGTTGTTGGGACATCAACCTGAATGTTTCCTACTAGTGTTGAGGTTTCTTCACTTTCATAGAATTTCATGGCATCCTCAATCATTTTATCTCTCATGGATCTCTTATATTCAGGTTTCTTGAATGGTAGTCCTAAGTGGTTTGGCTGCATATTTGGATCAAGTGGTGGAATCTAGATGTCGAATCAGAGTTTGAATCAAGATATAGAATCAAGTTATGAAGCGATCAGATCTGAATAACAAGTCCCACTGAACATGTGTATGTGTGCTCTAAAGAGAAAAGATGAGGGACTGGAGATGTTTTTGACCCAATCAAGACACCCAAAGACGTTTGGATGACTATGGAGGTTCGAGGCGGATGGACCCCTAGATCAGAATATCGTCCACCTGAGAATTACCTGGGCAGCCAGAGAGGGAGAGTCCCGCAAAGACCGCTACACGGTAGAGCGTCCCCATGGGTTACAGGGTTTCCCCCACCTGACCTCACTTGTCACTGAGATTCCAAGTAGACCAGAATGGGGACCTTGACCTCTTAAGTCTACCACTTTTATTTCAAAGGTGCTTTTAGGGTTTTCACTTGAACTTTAGATAGTTTAATGTTGTGACCTAATTTAGAGGTTGGTTGACCCAAGGGGTCAACTTTACCTGACCTGTCCTATAGATGGCAGAATGATTCTAGGTTTGGAGCCTAAAGATCACCCTGATTTGACTCCCAGGTTATTAGGTCCAAAAATTTTAAGATTCAAGTGATTTTAGAGCTTCTTTTTCTTTAGGGTTTGTCTTGTTTAGCTCTCTTCAATCAAGGTCTTGGGTGGCACACTGATGCGGGTGGTTTATTTCCTTTTATGTAGGCATGTGTGACTATCACTCCAAGATCCTACTGTAGAAACCCTAATTTGGTTCTATTTCCAATCCTCTTTTTCTTTTTGAAAAGGTTCTCTTTGGACTTAAAAGCAAGAAGTGTGTTGTCCGTCGAGATTAAGCGTGATTTCAATTAGGCACATGAATTTGTGGGATAGAATCTAAAAAAAATTGCTCCAACTTCAAGAAGATTTGAAAAATTTTTGCAAAATTAGGAAACGTTTGCCTTAAAGATGGTGATTATCATATAAAGAAGGCAATTGATTCCTAAATTAATTTTCTTCCTTTTGTCTTTCAAAGCTTAGGGGATTGTTTAAGGAAGAAAAGAAATTATCTGCCCAGGAGTCGTTGACTTGCGGGAGGGATTTTCTCGTGAAATACCTGCAAGATCACCCAAAGACCTTTTGTTGAGGCACGCCTGGCTCGATCGTGTTTTAACCGTTATTGCGTCGTAGTATAGGTGATCAAGAGTCATCAACAAATAAAAGTTTTTATTACTCGAAAATCGGAGTATCCGAGGTCGAACACAGGGAGCAATTGGAATTTACTACGAATCTCAAATGTAATTGAACACTCTAATTTACTCAAAACTTTAATTAAATATGAATGTATGTGGTTAAAAAGTAATTATGACAAAAGAATGAAATTGGACGTCTGATCTTGTGATCAGACGTCTTAAAAGTGTTTTCCCCTCTTCTTTTGCTTTCTTTCTTCTACAGCCTTTTGCTTCTTTTCTCTTCTGTCTTCTTCTTCTCTTCTCTACAGCCTTCCTTCTTCTTCTGCCTTGCTCAGCCTCTTCTTCAGAGTTTCTTCTTCTTCTGCCCCTCTTCTCCTTTTTCTTCTCTTCTCCTTCCTGCGACCAAGTCTCTTCTCTTCAACTCTCAGCCTGCCTGCACAAGGAGCAAAACCTACCCCTTTCCCTCTACCCGCACATCTCTCTCTCTCTTTGCAAATCGCCCTCAGGATGCTCTCCTAGAGCCACGGGTAATCGGGTCAGGCTTCGCATCCAGGACCAGGCGCACCGGTGTGAGGGTGATGCGTGAGGTGTGCTCAGATAGGGTCGGGTCGGAGCCTGCCAGATCCGTGAGGTGAAACCGCGGACGAGGCAAGCGTGCGTTAGGTGAGGGACCTCACCCCTGTCCATTCGGAGGCGATAAGCGTATAACACAAAATCAATTTAAAGCATACCTGCGCGTTGTAGATTGCCGATGTGGGACTATTAGTCCTGCCCTGCTCTCGCGCGCGCCCACAGACCCTTCATCCAATTGCCACAGCTGCAGCCTCTGTTGGCGTTGATTTCTGGAGCAACAATCTTCGTGAGACCTGCCCAATGCACAGCACCTGAAGCCTGGATGTCCTGAAGCCTGGAGTGAGCTTGGAGCTTCTTCAACTGTCGTCAATGGCAGCTGCAGCTCTGATCCTGTCATGCATGAATACGGCCTATTGGCCTAATCAAACCACCTGCAGGCCTTCGCCGTGGCACGGCGAAGGTGATGCGACGTGCAGTAGGTCGCGAGGCTGCCGAGGCATGTGTGCCTAGGTTGCCCTGTGGCCGGAGGTGTGGGTGTGTTCGGGGGGCTATGGTGGAGGCGTAGAGGGGTGGTGGATGGGCGGAGGTTGCTCGGTGAGGTGAGGTGGAGCCTCTGAGTTGGTCGGCGAGTCGTGCGGAAGTGTGGAGCGGCGGGGGCAACTCGCCGGAGGTTGGTCGGAGGCGAGGAAGATGGTGGTGGTCAGCGACGGTCGAGGGTCGATTGATGAAATAAGGTGAAGGGAATGAAAGAGGGGATAGAGGAGAGTAGTTTAAACCTAACTACAGGAACGAAGGGGGACGGAGAGGTGGACAACTGTACCTACTGTTGCCGGAGAAGAAGCTGCCCAGTGGAGGAAGACGGCGGCGACGACGGGTCTGAGGCAGCGTGCGCGGGTATTGCGAGACGCGGAGGAGAATCAGGAAGAAGTCTCTGCCACTAGTTTTGTGGCAGAGCGAAGAGGAAAGGAAAGAAAGCTCGCCGGAGCTTGTTGGGTACCCTGGCTAGGAAGGAAGAGATGAATCTGAGGTGAAACCCCTGCCTGGTCGAGCTGAAATTGAGCAGCCGAGTTTGGGGGTTCTTTTACAGGCATTGGGCCGTGTGTTCAGAGCTTGGAGGGCATGTATCGGTCTCCGACAGCTCGCCGGAGAAGGAAAGAGGGTGGATACCCAAATCCCTCGTGTGTTCGCATGAGAGATTGGGTTTACAGCAGAGATCGTGATTGGCCTTAGATGGAAGGGAATTCCTCAGAGAATCTCCCTTCCATTTCTGGGAAGGGATCTCTGAGGAATCAGAGAGTATTCCCTCTCTAATCCTCGTCGGAGAAGGATTCTTCCCCAATAATGGTGGAAGGACCTGATTGTAAGGTTGGCGAGGAAGTTAGGGGGCTCTCTGCGATGATTTTCAAAAGATAGGGACCAAATTATGATTTGGGTGTACTAAATTGCAAAGTAGGTCAAGATGACCTCCCCTTAGGTCCAAATTTTGGTACAAACCTAATTTGGACCTAAGGAATCCAATGGTGAAGTTGGATTTTAGGTTTGACCACGTTTGACTAGATATTTTACGTAAAAACCTAAATTAGGTTAATTGATGAACTAGGACCCTAATCTAGGTCAAACTGGGTACCAAAGGCCAATTTGAATGTTCTAAGCCCTATAGGATATTTTTCCATGATTTTTAGAGGATTTACTTGATTTTTATCCTGACCGGAACCTTGTTGATTTAAGCGGGTCTGTTTTAGGGTTACCAAATGTCATTTAATTCCTAGATTGCAAATGAACCCATTTCTGATTGATTCAACCCACTTTTTATCTTATTTAGACCATTTGACCTATGTTTTGCCTTTGAGAAATCCCATTTATGTACTGAAATGGTAAAATTGCAGTTTTAACCTTTATTTCATGTTTTCTTCTCAGAACACTTATTCCTTCATTTAGGCCTTCTACTCGGTTATGTAGGAGCTTTTATCTTCTTTATTAGGTCAAAATGAGCTAGTTATGGCTCATGACGAGGCTCTCATCATTATGCAATATTTACATTGCATGATGCTAATATGGTACTAAGAACATGCATTAATAGACATTTTTGGCTATTTAGATGTATGCACATCACTCTCTAGGAAGTTTCTATCTGATTTCTTCTAAAGAGAGTTAAACCTATTTGGCTTAAAAGAAATGAATCACCCTTACTTCTATCATTTAGATTATCAGAACCAATACTTCCCATCTTTTAACCAGGATCCCATGCCCCGAGCATATCCCTCCTTAGAGGGGTACAATGACAGTTCATGGGATCAATCTTATTCCTATATTGGGAGTACTAGCCCGATAACTCTCACTTTTGAGTAAAGCCTAGGAGTGGGATTTTCCACATTTGGAATCCCCACTACTATGCAAACACCCAACCCTCCCACCCTTCATGATTTTTCTTATCAAGGTTAGACCGATACCCCTAGGCAACCTAAGCCTGAGATGGACTATCCTCCCCAATCTGATAGTAGCCTCTCCTCTTTTATGATAGAAATACAAAAACAATAAAAAGAAATGGAGTCTATGGGAGATATGTTAAGGAATAGTCAACGTCTAAATGAAGAAATTAGTCAGCTTCGCTACCCTCATATGAGTGATTATGACCCTACCTCTCTACCCTCGATCACCAAGATCATTTTGAAGAAACAATGAATAACAGGGATCCTGTTTTGAGTAGATATCACTTAGGCTATCCCCATGAGACACAACCACTAGAGGAGTACTATCTTCATGATTATCCACTTGAGTTATAATCGAGTCAAAAGAAAAGGAAGATGGTACCACTTGAGGACCTTGACCCTGCTTACAATATTTTTCTCACCCCTGATGACCGAGGTCAAGGTCATCCTATTCATATCACTTCCCCGATTGATCATGTGGTGGAGTCCCATTCTACTCATAGTAAGCCCAATCCCGATCCTCAACTTAGGGAACTAACACATACCATACAACATTCTGAGCATTTACATGTGCCCCACATAGATGACACTAAGGGAATTGTTAACGAGGTGACATCGATGTTTTAAAATCGTTTCGTTGTAGCAAGTCAAAATCGCTCGAAAACACTTAAATTTATAACTTAAATTTCAAAAAGAGTATCGAAGGTCGAACATAGGGAGCAATTAATGACAATTCAATATCAAAGATCAAAATTATAAGCACAAATATGAGCAACTATAGCCAAGATTCCATTAAAAAATAATATATATATGAGTCAATACCAGAGTGCAAAAAGATTAGGGTAAAATGGTGATTTGAATCACCAAGTTACCCCTTAAGTTTAAGCCTCACAAATATCTCAAATAAATGAATAGTAAGCTCAACCACAGAATTGGATGCCTCAGGAATCAGATGATAGAAATAAGCCCCAGACAGCTTAAGTGTTCAGGAGGAGTAGCTTCAATAGAGAGGCAAAGGCCTCTTCTTCCTTCCTTCAAGCCTCGAGAGAGAGGCACAGCACAACACCAACCAAAGGCATGAAAGCCTCTTAGTAGCTAAGTATAGAGAGGGCAAGAGCAAGGGCAAAACACCCCTCTCTCTATTTCCTTCCTTCTCTTCTTTCTCTCAAGGGCCCAATCGTAGTCGGTTAAATGGATCCAGAATAGGGTGCAGGCCTGCGGGCGTGGTCGCAAGCAAGCAGTGAGGCTTAGGTGGGTTAGGCAGATGTGTGAGTGAAGAGGACCCCAACCCATGTTCTTGGGCAAAGAATGGGGGTCACAAATTCCTTATATGCTGCTCACTCAGCTGTAGATCCAACGAATGTGGGACTATCTGGCCCTCCTTTGCGATGCATGCAGCAACTGGTGAAGATGCCTCCAATTGAGGTAGCAAGTGCAGTCGAGGGCTCCAATTGAGGACCTAGGTGCTTTCCTGGGTGAAGTCCGTGCGTCCTAGAGCTGAGACCTAGAGCTACCATGGCTAGAACACCACGAACAAAGTCAGAGAAGATGATGTGGTGGCGGAGCTTCAATGAAGTACCAGAAAGGGAGAATACGACCATTCGTCCATGTCAAAATAGCTCAGAAGGATCGCTAGAGCGTGGCGAGTGCAGTGGTGGTCGTCGCATGGAGTGCATGTGCGTGAAGAGGTCTGACAACCTCGAGACATCAATGCAGATGAGCGTGAGTCGGGTGGAGTGAATGAACAACCAATCCCCTCAAATACTTGAGGGGTTTTGGTCGATGAAGTGCGGCGGAGGTTTCTGGACCGAGGAGAGGTGGATTGGTGTAGTGTAGAGAGTTTTCGTGGTCGTCAAAGGTATGCCGGAGATGGGGGAGGCGACGGTGGTGCGAGCATTTGGGTGGTCTGAAGCAGGTGTCGAGGATGAAAAAAAGTCAGTGGGAGTCACAGAGTTGATTGAGGATGGTTGCGGATGACGGAGATGCAGAGCTAGCACTGACTATGATTGGCCAGTGTCGAAGACGAAGGTGCTCCTGGAAGGGAGACGGTGAGGAAGAGGAGCCTGGGAAGCACCGCACTGGTATTATGAGATGAGGAATGAAAAGGGGAGTTGGAACCAACTACCTATAGTACGTGGCGGCCAACGAAGTGAGTAGGGGAGGACAGTCGCCAAAGCAAGCTTTGGAGCAGGCCAAAGAGAGAGAAGAGAAGAGGTTGTTGGCCTAAAAACTTGCTAAGGAGGTGGGGTTGTCCATGAGGGTCTTTTATAGGCCTTTAAGCAAGCTCCCAAGCTTGGAAACAAGCTTAAAAGGCTTGACTTTTTAGGAAGATGGATTCTTGAAATCCTTGGATTCACATGGGAGATCTAGATGGATTTGGAGTTTGGGAATAGGTTTAATCGATCAGGGATCTCCTCAAGGTTGTCCCTTCTAAGTTTGGAAGGGATTGGCCAAGTAATCAGGGAGAATCTCTGATTGAGAGCTCAACTACGTGGCTTCACAACTGCCATGGTGGTAGGGATCCAAATGCAAAGAAGACAATGAGGTTAGAGGGTCTTTGTAAAGATTTTCGAAAGTTTGGGGTGTATGTGAGAAAGAAGAGTCTGAATGGACCAAAATGCAAACTAGGTTGAAATGATCTATAATTGAGCCCAAATTTTGCTACAAGCCTAATTTGGACCCAAGGAATTTGATGGTGAAGTTGGATTTTGGTTTTGACCAAGTTTGACTAGGTAATTTATGAAGAAACCCAAATTAGGGTAACTTCCTACCTGAGACTGTTTTAGGTCAAAATGGGTTCAGATGGTAAAA
This sequence comes from Thalassia testudinum, assembly GCA_037157565.1. Classification (NCBI taxonomy): domain Eukaryota; kingdom Viridiplantae; phylum Streptophyta; class Magnoliopsida; order Alismatales; family Hydrocharitaceae; genus Thalassia; species Thalassia testudinum. The sequence goes on from JAZHRO010000015.1 coordinate 59,984,276, forward strand.
TCAAGGATACTAAATCTTATATAAAATTTTTATATGATTTTTAAAAGGTTTAGGTGAAATTTTTCCTAACCAAAACCTCAGTTAATTAAGTAGATCTGAAATTAGGGTTTTGGATTGTATTAATTCTTGAAATATGCGAAAGCTTGTTTCTATCTTCATGGACCCTCTTATTAGACATTAATGACCATTTGACCTTTAATTAACCCCTAGAATTTCACATGGTTATTTTGTACTTATTAAATGTAGTTAAATTTGCATAAATAACCCTGTGTTCTTCTCTTTTTCTTAAAACTGAATAGTATGAACATAGGACCCTCCTATGGTTATGTAGGAGCTCTTATCAACTTTATCTAACTAAATTGGGCTAGTTAGGGCTCATGATGGTGTTCTCATCAGGAATGGACCAAGATCTCAATGAATTAGATCAAGTTTTAGTCTCGAGGCTACAATGAGTCTATTTTAGAGGAGGATGATGACCCAATGGTGGAACCTTGACTTAGAGTTTGGAGTGAATCTTGGGGGGATTATGTGTTATTCGAGGACTTATCTCCTAAGGATATGAATGATTTGGTGAAATCCATATTCCTCCCTACTTCTGATTTTGAAAATCATCGACTACAAAATTCGGAAGGTATGGAGTTGGTGTTGAAGGAGGACAAACACAAAATTGACAAGCTTAGAAGAGACTCTCGGGGGCAATACATATCAATCGAGGATTTATGGCCTGAGGAGAATAAAGAATTGAGAGATATAGGCTTACTCCATAACATTGAGACTGATCCTCTTTCAAAAGTAATTGAGGATACTGAAGTAACTCTTCCCCTTACTGGTGAATCACATATACACCCTGACAAAAACTTAAGTGAACCATAACAATCCAAGGATGCAATTGATGATAATGATTCAGTTGCTTTGACCCTGCCATAAAATGAATGTGATTTGGAGTCCACCATTGATTCTCATATACTTAAAGGTAAAAATATGAACTCCACTCTTAAAGAAATCATTAATGATGGGCAGGGTGACTTGAATTTCTCCACAACAACTATTAGGGAGAACAATACAGAATTTGAATTATTGTTGGAATTGGACTCGACAAGGATTAAGCCCTCATTGGACTTAATCATTACCTCTGAAAAACCCAAATAACCCTTACACTCCCTAATAGACCCTTGGCTCAGGTCTCTGCTCACATACATTCTTTCTGGGGAGCATATCAGGCCAATACATCCCCAAGGGAATGGCAAGTGTGGATTGATGCTTGTACTTATAGTCTCACCATTCAATGGTTTGAAATTATTATGCATACATCATTTAAAACCCTTCCTGCTTTGGAGGACCCTTGTTATCCTCAACTTATTCTATTATAGGAGGTCCCTTCTCATGCCCTTCTTTATCCTAGACCTCTCTAGGTAGCTTGCAAGATTGTTTGTTATCACATCTTCTAGCAGACATTTGGGATAACTCTGCATCATCAACTCGCCATCTTCCGTGGCTACCTATTTTCTAGGCATGCACTTTTATGCATATTTTTAGGGCCTAGCTCTTTCTGTTTGGAACCAGACTTACAGGTTCCTTATAAGTCTAGCTGCTGACAGAAAATGCAATGCTTGTTGGGAGGCAACCCAATGTCTAGAATAATGACTTCATTAGGTGATTTCCTTCATTTCTCTCCCTATTTCAATTTTACAATGAGGACATTGTAGGATTTAGGCATGGGGGGATGCATTTTGCATTTTTGATCATTCTTAAGTAGTATTCATGCATTTAGGTTAGGTGCATTAGCTAAGAAAAAAAAAATTCTTTTATTTTCTTGAGCTGAATTGGTTACCCCCTAGCAAAAGATCTTTATCGAGGAGGTTTCATTGAAGATTTTTCTTCTTAAATTATTTCTTAGTTTAGAATCTAGTACATTTACTTCACTTGCACGTAGACTGGGTAATGGATCTTTTAAAAAAACCAAGAGACATTTTTAGAGAAGCATTGGTTCTTTTTCTAAGCCCTTGGATAGTGAGTTAGGGAGTCAGGAAAACTATCTTCTATAAGATCCACCTAACATTTGTGAGGTGAAAGTAGTGTCTACTGGTACACTAAGTCTAGTGTAAGGACTCTTAAGTTCTGGATAATTAGGTGATGATACCTCAGAGTTAGGCATAGTTTCGCTCTCTATTCCTGTGTGCGAACATTGTGTGTGAATTCTTGAGAGTTACCAAATAAGGCGAATATACAAAGATTGAGTTTTAATAGAACTATGACTATGGTGGATGGTTTCTACCGTCCGTCATAGAATCCTCAGCTGAAGAAGGGCAGTAATATCAAAGGTCAGAAATACGCTTGTCCTATCCATCCCTCCCAAGTGTTGAGAGTAGGCACTTCCACCAAATAAGCCACACAATATCTTCTTGAACATCATCTTCCTCAATAATGCCTCATGAATAAAATTTTGTGTCACGTCGTGTTGTGTTTATAGTTATCTAAAAAAAAAAAAAAGAAGAAGATGAAAAATATATATATATATATACAAAAAAAAATAGAGAAAAAAAATGGGTAAAAATGTTTGAGTTTATAGCTTTCTCTTCATGTCATTTTCATCATATGTGGATGTCATTAAGGAAACAAAAACACTCATTACGATTCAACAAATATGACCTATATCTACCTTTTGGTATTTTTGATCACCCAAATACTGGTTGAGGACTTCTGACTTAGTTATATGATTATTAGGACTCTAATTGAAGTGTGAATGTCATGTGAGGCCGCCAAACATTGAATACATTTACAAAATCTGATGAGATTTGTGATCTCAAAAAGGAAAGAAGGAAAAAGAGTGAGCGCAAAGGAACATTAAGAGAGCATAGTTTTTAGCCTCTCTTTGGGTTGACTTGTTTGATAATCTAGAGATCTAGACTCAACAATACTAGACTACATGTAGCACCAGATGAGTATGAGTCACCAAATATGAATCTATTTGACTCAGAATCTTCTACCTAAGCCAAAAAGCTGAGTTCAAATCATAGATTATTTTATGCTTTATCCTTGAGGGAAGAAGTTGCCTATCCTAACATAATTTTTACGAAGGGTTAACTACGAACTTCAAGTGTAAGTTGATTTTTCACTCGGATTCATTACCTAAGCTATTATCACTTCATTTTCACATTTGTCTGGATCTATAAATTTTTAGAATAAGAAAAGTAGATATCTTTGGTCACTTCCATCATTTTTTGTTAGGGACTGGCAAAACTTAGGCATGGCGATATTTAATGAGTCCAATTTATTGGACTAATTTTTAGCCTAAGTACTCTTTAATTATATGTGCTTAGTTTCTAATTGATTAAGAGTTAAATGGTAATACATCTTAGTTTGCATATAATTTTATACACCAATTTAACATTTAATAACATATGGTTATGATAACTTATTTGGTGGATGCAGGCTAGATGCAAGAACAACATTTGCAAGTAGGGTTTGCACACACCAACTCCGTGTCTCAATCGGCCTTTCAGATAAAGCTATAGATGTCCAATTTCATTATATAAGACGTGCTGAGCTCAGTTTGGACATCTAATAACCATCCATCATGGACTCACTACTATCTCCAATTTGACGACATCCATAACTCTATCTGGACATCTAATGATCTGACGGCATCGCTAATCAATCCACTTTAGTGGAGTGCTAATTAGACTAAGTACATGTAAAACATGCCTCATTAGATTGCAATTAGAGTTAAGTGTTAGTTTATATCAATTAGAGAATACTTTGGTAAAATTTGATATATATATATATATATTTATGCAGGGTTTTGAGTGCAATTTTCACCATATCCTCTGCCAGTAGAACCGTGCCTCCCAACAGCAGCACCTCATCGCGCAGGCATTGTTGGAGATCTCGCAAGGCCTAAACAAAATGAGGGAAAGTGGGGGAAGATTTGTTAAAGCAAACGCCTGCACGTTGGGTTCAAAAGAGGAAGAACTAAGAACGCCAGGGGATCATCTCTTCGATCTTGGATCACTGTGGAGAAGGAAAACTCGATGGCTGGAGAGCGCACGGTGTTTTAAAGCCAACTTCGTTGACGCCTGCACCCATCAACTTCCTCACGTGGAGACTGCAGCAACAAGCCTCGCTCGTGCATGTGCGCCCACGCCTTCGCGCAACAGCACTTCCTCCAGCAGCTTGCCGCACCCTTGTGTGTGCATCTCCTCTCCTCACACCACCAAGCGTCCATGCAGCCAGTGCCTCCACGCCATTCCACCTTGCACATTACACCAAGCCTTACACACGCGCTGCGTGCACTCCACCTTAGAAGCCATACCACCCCCACGCCATCCACTCCTTCTTCATCTTCTTCTTCTTCATCCTCTTCTTCCTTCAACCACCACCTGCAATTCCGCCAAACGAACCCAAAACACGCAGTACACCCACCGTCGGTAGGGGAGCTTTCCAGCGGCCAAACTCACCACCAACCTCGCCGTTGCCCTCATCTTACGCCCATGACCTTCGGGTGCCCACCAGCCACCCTCCATGACGCCCGCAAGCTCCACCTAATGTTACCCTCACCAGCATTCTCCTCCATCGTCCAGCCACGTCCGGCCACCTCCGGTTGTGCTGCTGCCACCGTTATGAGCCTCTCCTCCCGCACGTCTACTCCACCCAGACTCTCGGCCGGCGAACCCTCCTCCACGTTCATGTAGAGGAGAGAAGGGAAATCCCTTATTTCCTCTACGATTAAAAATTATAGATTTTGCCATTGCTAAAAAACACTATTCATTTATTTGCCAAATTAATATATTAAGGTAAAATTGCAACAATGCACTTCTTGAATTGAGTTAACTTATGTTATGTGCATCATTTCACATTGAATTTGGATTAAGATTTACACAATTTCTCTCTAGTACATGTGCAATTGGAAATTACATAGATTGATCACATATTTATTAAATATTTTATTGAGGAAAATTTGCACATATAACATACATTCTAGAGTTATTGTGTCTTCTTCATGTTATCGCGTTTCACGTCGGATTTGACCACAGATTTTGCACACGATTGGACGAATATAGGGAAAAAATATTCGTAAATTTATTGATCTGTTCCTCCATTTGGATACGACATCCTAACTTTTTGTGGTTAGTTTTATTAAAATATTTTCGATCTGGATTTTCAACCATGTGATTTACTGCGAAGACATATCTTTCTAATACATTATTTCTGTAAGTGAAAAAAACTCGACCAATTGCCACCCAATTCCATTGCCTCACCACTGCCGCCAATCTATTGGAAGAGCCGAGTCTTTGGGGAGAGGAAATAGATCGAGAGGGAAAGCTGCAATAGAAAGATGTTTCTTTTTAAAGGGAAGAAGCGGCCAGCTGTGGGAGGGATCCATCTTCCCCCTTGAGGGGACCTCCTCCACCTCCGCCACCATGGAACCTGCGTACACCGTGAAACAAGCCTGACCTCGCATGCTCTGCCATGACCCTGATGTCATCGCCAATCATGTGTATACTATGACAGAGTGAATACGCACACCACCGCCCCACCCTTCGTTCATCTCCATCTTCTCCTTCATCTCCTTCTCCTCCATTTCCACTCTCCTTCCCTATTCCTCCCTTCCACCCATAAGAGGAACCCACCACCACCAGTTGTTCCCCTTGCCGCAGACCACCACCACCACTACCAACCCCTCTCAAAACTCATGGCCGACCACCATCATCTGACCACCAAACCCAAAGCCCATGCTCTCATCCATGCCTAAGCCTTTTCTTCTTCTTCTTCTTCAACCCACCCATCGTCACTGTTACATGAAAAAGAACCCAAAGCACAGCAACGGTTGTACCTCCATTGAGCCTCCTCCAACCTCCAAACCTCAATCCGAGTGCCTTCTCTGACTTCAATCATGACCACGAGCACTTTTTCCAACCTTAAACACTAGTCGAACACCTTCACCCGCCGCCTATGATGACGCACTGCTGCCGGCCTCCTCCACCTTTGGTTGCAGTCACCGGCCACCTCTCACCACCCTACCATCGTCATTGCAATCCCCTCGTTCTGGGCGACCTTAGCCACACACAAGATCGGTCGCTGACCCCTAGAGGAGAGAGATGAAATCCTTTGTTTTTCTTCCAATTAGAAATTACATATAATGCCATTGTTAGATGCATTATTGATATAATTATCTGATTATTATATTAAGGTGGATTTGCATGAACCCCCTCCCACTTTCATTTAATTGAGTTATGTTTATTCTCTCACAATAACTTTAAGTAAATGAGGATTAATGGGGTCAATGGTTAATGGATAATTTGTGAACAACATTGCGTTTAGACTTTAAAGAGTTTTTAATAGGCTTGCTCTGTTGGAACATTATTTCACATCTAGTTTTGGTGTTAACAAAATTATTATTGATTAATGTTTGCCATTAAGTGTTTTTCAGATTTAGGTGAAGGATCAAGGCAAACAGGAAATGATGGAGGCTTGATGAAAAGGAGAAGATCATAATAAGAATGAGGCAAGATAACAAGGAAGGATCGAGGAGAAGAAGATCATCTTCGACCCTTTAATTTTTAGTTTAGGTTTTCATAGAATGTATGCCACTTAACAAAGGAATATAACTTAGATTGTAAAAATAGAGATAAATTAGGATTAATATTGCGATCATTTTCAAAGAACGTAATTGATTAAATCACTTAAAGAAGGTACTTGTTAGCCCACAAGTACTGGTACTAAAGTTTAGTACCGGTACATGTGAGTTACAAGTTTGGGTTTCTTCATAGAAACAAACCTATACCCTGGGAGTACCAGTATTCATGATCAGTACTGGTACTGAAGGCAACGAGTATCGGTACTCATGATCAGTACCAGTACAAGTGGGTTACAAATCTGTGTTAAGTGTTTAAAACTCAAATATGGAAGCAGCGAGTATCGGTACCCACACTTTAGTACCAGTACCAATTAGTCGTTGGCTAAATTCTGAACAGCTAGAAAAATTTTTTAGCCTATGTAAATATTGGGAATTAAATCCCAACGTGTAGTAGATGAATCCCTGAGGTACTAAACTCTATAAAATGACCCTAGGACTCTTTGTTTGCACATAAGATATACAAGAGACATAAGAGAAAATTCTAGAGCATATAATTCATATTTTCCACCACATATTCAAGAGAAGAATTCGTGTTTGCTGCTTTCCAATCATGCTACGGGTTTGCAAGCACATTGACGTGTTTTCTCACGTATGTTTCAAGGCAATTCACATTCATTCTAAGCTCTCAAATCGGTAATATCATTTACATATTGTTGAGAGGCTTAGGTTTTTGTTGTAAGATTTATTTTTCTATCTTACACCTGTATTTCATTTGTTCTTGAGCATTTGATCATTGGGTTGTAACAAACCCATTTTCTTATACTTGAGTTGAGGTAACCCGTTAATTACCTCGGTTTAGTAAATTGATTCTCCCATGGTTGAGGGAATCGGGTTACAAACCTTAAGCTGGGAGGCTTAGGTAGTGGAGTACCTAAGGGAGGGGAACCACTATATATCTTGCATGTTTTTGTGGTTTGCTTTGTCTTCCAATTTTTTATCTACCACACTATTCATCGCCCCCTTCTAGTGTGCCTGTGAGTTACAGATCCTACAAGTTCCTCCCTGTGGAGACAACCTAATCCACTATGGTTAGAAATATTAAATGTTTTGATAGTTGATTTTTCACCGTAAAAGCATTATAATGACATGACATTTTCTGTTAAAAGTTTCAATGAAAGTGAACATTGACTCATCATCGTCACCCTCTTTACCCCTACATTGTCATACATCAACATTCCATCTGTCAAGAATTGGCACGGAAGTGGAGCGTGGAGGCTCTTGCTTACAGAAAAAATAGCCCATCAGGATGGCTGTCAATGCATGGAGAGGGAGAGAGGCACCTAGTGGCTGCTGTAGAGAACAACTGGTCCTGATATGGATTGATTTAGGTGCTGTGGACCGACTGCTAGGTGCTACTAGCCCTATAGAGGATGAAGAATGGTCCTATAGGGCTTGGAGGTCACCGATCTGGTGGTCTGGCAGTGGGAAAATCAGTCTATAAGAGAGAGGAGAGGCCAGCTAGAGGGCCTTGAATTGATGGTCTGGTTATTGCTTGGCCTTGTTGCTGCACGCACAGGAGCAGGGGGGCTCCCCCTAGTCGTTGGTTTTGAAGAATAGAGAGGAGGGAGCTCAATAATTGGAAGAAGTTTTCTATTTGTTCAAAAGAAAATAGTTGGGAAGGTTCTCTATTTATAGAGAGAACATATCCCTATAAAAAGGAAACAAAAATATTTTATCCTATTGAGAAAGATCATATCTCCTAAAAATGATAGCAAGGGGATTTCTACCGATCTGCTATCATCATCGATATCATTCCTCACTTTTTCAAAAAATAAATGTCAGTTCTAATTTTTTAACTTATTATATTACCAATATTTTACTATTATAAAAAGTTATTATAATATAATTTTGATTATCACAATGTTCTTGTCACAAGAAATAAATAGGAATACTTTTGTGACAATATATTTTACCATTACATAAAACCATTTCAAATGCATTAACTTTTTGTAGTGATACTTGTTGAATAAGGTAGAAAGTAATATTTGATTTTTAGGCATTTATGTAAAAGTTGAAATAATATAATGGTAACTTTCTTGAAGAAAATGATCATTAAATCCGATATGTTATTTATAAAGTGATTTATGTAAAAATTTAAAGTATATCTTCATGCATTAATTAGTAGTAACTACCCTAGTAGTGTTTTTAGCTTTCGCTCTATGCTTCTCTTTGTATGAATTAAGTAAAGATATAACATAGGCGGCAATTGATCCAATAGCTTCAAGGAATAAAATGATTGTCAATTTGAAAGCCTGCAATAAAGTTATTCTTTCCTCCAATTTCTCCTCCAGCTTGTTGTATTTGCCATTACAACAACTTCATACTCTCGAATCAGATTTTGATTTTCTGTTGATCACATTCTTAGTTGGGAGTTTAAAATTCTTATTATGGGTCCTAATGGAATTTATTTGGGAATGGATGGGACCCTTGTGTCTACTACCACTCTTCAAGGTGATTGTGTTTGCAGTGGCAAAGTGCTCTTGGTTCGTGTCTTGGGGAGGGTTGGGCAGAGCAGGAGCCTCTTAGTTGGTTATAGTGGGTGTTTGAATTGGTTAACTCCAGGAGCGATTGAGGTGGCCTAATAGATAGCATGAGCTTGAGCATGCGGATCCCCACCATTACCAAACTCTTGAGGCCCAACACCTTAGTTCTGCACATTCCTTGGGTTTGGTACATGTTGTGATGGTAGAAATCTGGGCTATCGGTTGATTGCACTAACTCTAGATTGCAAGGTATCCAGCAAAGTTTTCATTTGTTGCATGAGTTGAAGCATTGACCCTTGCATTTCTACCATCTTCAAGTTTAAATCAGCCTACCTAGAGGGTTGATGGGCATTCCACATGAGCTGATTAACCAGATTCGGGGGCAACTGAGTATATACATGACCTTGACCCATTGGTTTTGTGGTACATAGTTGGGTCGATATTGGGTCTGTTGCCCTTGAACTTTCCAAGAGAAATTGAGGTGATTTTTCCAACTAGAATTATAGGAATTCGAGTAAGGGTTGGACCTAATGTTCTCTTGTATAGCATAAACATCCTTGCAAGATGAGGATGAAGAGTAAGAAGTATCAGAAAAATTGGGATCAAAGGACCCAGTTTGGAACCCATAAGGTTCCGAGAAGTGCTGGGTCGAAGGTCGAGTCGACTTGAGTTGGTTCACAAACTCTTGTCTCGTGGGAGCTTGCGAAGAATGTAATCTCGAGTTCTGGGATTGAGTGGATCTAGAAATATTAGACTTTCCGAACATCCACTCTTCCATTCATTTAGCAACCAGATCCACCTTATCCAATTTATTGTAGATCAATTCCATATCAAATGTATGAGAATCTTGGACCTCATTGGCATTTCATCTAGTTTGTTGGGATCGGTTGAAGGTTTCCATGGAGGCATGGTTTATAGAGTTTTTGCTCATTTCTGCGAACAAATCGTATGCGCTATCTACGTCTTTGTTGAGGAAATTGCCTCTGCAAGAAGCATCCACACGATTACGGAGTTGATCATTCAATCCATAATAGAAAATCTGCACAAGTTGCCATTTAGGCACCTCATGGTGCAGACACTTCCGCAACAGATCTTGGAATTGCTCCCAGGCCCAATGAAATGGTTCCCCCGACCGTTGGGTGAAAGTGGTAATTGCCCATCACAAAGCATTGGTTTGTCCAATTGGGAAGAATTTCTCTCGGAAGGCCGATTTCAAAGCTATCTAGGTAGCAATTGGTCTTCCAATGGGATAGTATCAAGGCACGACCTTATCCCTGAGTTAATGGGGGAAAAGCCTCATAAGCATCTGTTCTTCATCCACATTCCACGATTTGGTGGTCTAAACCAAAGTGATCAGATCCTCCAAATGTTGGAATGGGTCCTCATAGCCGAGCTCGTGAAAGTGTTTAATCAAACTCAAAACCTGGGGCTTGATCTGAACATCGGCAGCGAGGATCACAACGCCGGGATGATCCCCGTAATTTGAAGGATCATAAAAATCCTTCAAGGGCCGAGCACCATGACCATTCATCCATTGGAACCATTTTTGCATCTACTGCAGCTGGTCCAATTGCCCCTAAATCAGCTCCTATTCGTTCAAGGGTGGGGGAGGTGGTTGTGGGTCAACCATGGGATTTGATTGGCTAAAACTCAACCTCTGCCTTTGAAAATGGTCTAAAGGTCCTTCTAGTTGAGGATTCACTTACCTCCTCCCAAGCATGCACTGGAAGGAAGTCAAAAGGACGGGAAAAGAAGCCCTACAGCACAAGCAAACAACCCTATCTTTAGGTAGGGTAGCCTAAAAACCTACAAACTCTCAGAACCCATCTTAAGATTAAAGACAATTTGATCTACTTTGATCTGGTCAATTCAACCAGTTAGAGAGAGGGATTAGGGAGAAGGTACTTCCCTTGGCTTTCACCTCAGGTTCTTTTAATAACCCCCAATCACGATCATTTGACACTACTCCCCTAGCTAGACATCAAATTAACCAGTCGAAGCTGACTAATCAACAATAATCTCAATATGAGTCCCGAAGAGGGAGTCAAATCCTTAAGGCCAATGTCTACTTGATTTTAATTGGGCTTAGGATTATGCTATGCTTTGGAATGTGGTGGGCCCTGTTAATGGATTGTGCCCTTAATAATTCATTGTGAATGTGTGTATGTGAACAACCAAAAGTTTTCAAACAAGATTATTAAGGATGAGGTGAATTTTAGGGTTCAAATATTGCTTAGAAGCTTTTAAGGTTTGAATTTAGGTATGTTCAATTAGGTTTAATGAGACAAACCATGTTTTGAAAGCATAGGTGTAGATATATTCCTTTAGAAATCAAAAACAATGTGGAGTGCCTAGTTAATTCTTAGAAATTTAACCCTTCAAGGAAAGCTACAAGATGAATTAGTTTTAAAGTTAGGTGGTGCGGCCCAACCAACTCAAATAATTGGCCCTGATGCACTACCAATTAAGTCATGCAAAAGTGATTAACCTAATTTGATTTCTACTCTTTTATATGTGGATTTGTGCATGTACCGATTCCACAAGTCAGAATCTCGGTTGAGTAGAAAAAATCAAAAGAGGTTATGTGCCTCAAGTATGGGTGTGTGCAGTGTGTGTTACTTTCGTCCCACAATCAGATTAGATATATATTTTTTGAAATTTCTTTTTATGCATGGGGTAAGGTGGGTGAAGATGATAAACAAGACAAGCAAATCTCTCTTAGGGTTATGAGAACACCTAACTAGTTTCAGGTCTTGATTATTAGGGTGGTGAAAATGAACTAATGGGTAGGGAAGTGGGGGAAAACTTACAAATGTCTCTACCCACACTTTACTCCAATCTACCGTCTTCGGTTCCTCGATAGGGTTCCTGCAAGACAGTAAATCGAAGAAGAAAGATAGGTTAGAAAATTATTTAAGTAATGTGGGAAAGCACAAAAAATCAAAACAAAGTAAGTTGCTTCCCTGGCAATGGCATGAAAATGGTGAGTGTAAAATTCGTGAGAAAAATTAGGGTTTTGGAGAATCTGTCATCATAGTCACAAAATATCGCTATCAAACAAAATTTATAACTGAGGCTTGAGGTGAACCCCGAGTCAGACATAGGGAGGCGACGTTTGATTTTGCAAGAAAGATCGTGCTTTGATTTACTTCTTTCTAGCCTTTTGATATTTGCTATTTTTTTGGTATTTTATGATGGCGAGCAAATAGGAAGAAATATGATCTAAATTAAACTATTCTAGAAAGCAGAAAAGAACTATTCTGCTTGCTAATTATAAAGGAAAAGAGAGAGAGAGTCAAAAACTACTTCTAGATTTATGCTTGAAAACTGTTTATTAAAATAGAATATACACTATGAAAGTAGCAAAAGGAAAAGGGGGAGAGAAAAAAACCCTTTTTGTTGACTGCTTGGAGGATGAAGCTACATTGACAAGGCCCAGACGAAGATGTTGAGGAGTTGGAGGAAGGAGAACGACATCAAAAGATGATGAAGTGAGGAAGGGTAGCATCGTGGCGTGATCCACTTCCTAAAATGGTGTTGAGAAGATGGCTGATAAGAGCTCCAGGAATGGTGGTGATATGGTGTAAAAATATGTTTACTTTTCTATAGTGGAGCATCTTAAAGGCTTGGGACACAAGCTCAAGAAGATTTTGAGCTCTAGAGAAGGTGAGGAGAGCATAGGAAGGGATGAGGAAGAATGAGAGGGGTGGTGGTCCTTTAATAGTGGAGGAGAGGAGGCTTGGTCATTCATGGGTCAATGGCAACATTAAAATCATCGCTGAAGGTCCGCTATAATCATCGCTACAAATCCTAGCTCACATGCTCGCTAGCTCTCGCTTGCGCTCACAGCTGCTGAGGCAAGGTTGAAGTAGAGTCGTTGGATGCTCGATCAACGGCTGAGATTGCATGGGGATTGCACCTTCCAGATCGCACTCTAAAGTCACGTGCGATCACATGTTGGATCATGCATGATCATGCGTGTGTGAAATTCTACTCATCCGTGAGGTCACACAGTCACTCTTTAGCCGCAAGATCATGATTGGGTGGCCCAATTTAGAGCTCGCGCCCATGCTTTTAATCAGATGTGCTTGCAAGGATACGACCGTGCACCTGTGGCTTGGGAATGCTGCTCATGACCAATGCTCTACCCTTGTGGGTTGTCAGGAAGATCATCCAAAGGGCAACCACTTGTGGATGTGGCTTCACAAGGGCCATTGGATGGACATCTAATGGCCCAGATCTTGTGAGGGAAGCGCCTTTTAGAAGGGGTAGCAACTGAGGGAGGATTGCACAGCTAAGATGGTGCCATGTGGTTCCATTATGGTCATCCATCTTCTTTGCTTTGTAGATGACAACACGGATGTTGAATTGGATTGATTTTCACATTGTTGATCTGCGATTGTCTATTCGAATCCATCTGTAGTTGGATTTGTCGTTTGAAGCTTTGAATTGTGTTACCTAGCCCCTTGGTCGTTGATCTTCTTTGAATTGCATAAGGTGCTACTGGACTCCGATCAAGGTGATTTCGGAGGTGTTAGATTCTGATTATCATCCTGATTAGATCCATACAGTCGAATTGTCAATCTGAGGCCCCGAAATAAATCTCCCTGTCACTTACCATAAAAATAAGTGAATTAACCTATAATTTATACAAAGTATTCTAAATGCAGAATGGTGCATGTTATGCAATATTTATAATGTCAAATGCAATGTTAATCTTAGGAAATTGCATAAATAGACACCTTACCTTGAAGAAATGTGTATTTATCAATGCCTGAGAAGCCGAGAGGTCCACATAATCTACTCTGGAGACTAAAATATGGCTATCATCCTGTGCTTGGGACTGTTTGTCAAAAGCAAAATTGGGTTTAAAATGAATGCATCGTAGTATAGCCAAAATCACTTTGAAAACAAATCAAAGTTTATTACTCAAAAAATATGAATCCGAGGTCGAACACAGGGAGCAAATTATGGTTTAAAAACCAAGAATACAACTTTCAACTTTATAAAATGCAATGACCAATCAAAGTTACGAAGCAAAAATAATATCAATGTGTAGAGAAGCTCAAAAATATAAAGATGGACGTCAGATGTAAAAATCAAACGTCTTAAGTATTTGATGCTACAGTGCAATGCTTCTCTTTAGCTCTCTCTGTCTTTTGCTTTCTTTGTTCTTCTTCTTCCTTCTTTTGATTTCTGACTTTGGATTCCTCCTCCTTTCTTCTTTCTTCTTCTCTGCTTCTAGCTTCAGTCAAACCTTCTCAGATTCTGCTTATCTTCTTCTTCCTATGGTTTTGAGGCTTCCTTCTCCTTCCTTCTTCCTTCTTATTCTCTGTGACTTCACCCTTATCCACTGCTGTGGCTTCCTTCTTCGTCTTCTTCCTTGGCTTCACCCTCTTTCTCCCTTGAGAACAAAACCTAACCCTACCTTCCCTACGAACTATCCTCTCTTTCTTCTCTCTTAGGCTCGCTCTCCCAGAGCCTTTCTCAGGTAAATAGGTCAGGTTAGCATGCCCAGGACCAGGCCCACCGACGTGGGTGGTGGGGGAGGAGTGCGTGGGTGGTCAGGTCGAGCACCAGGTCCGCGGAGGCATGTGTCACGGATTAGGCGTGGTGGGCGAGTGGGACCTCACCCCGTGTCAGGAGGCGATATACCCCTGGCACTTTTTCAATTTATCCCGCGTCACTTTCTCAAAGTCTTCCGAGGTGGGACTAAATGTCCCACCTGCATCTCGCGCACACCTACAGCAAGTCTTCACTTGATTGCTAAGGCTGCGGGGCTTTGGCTTTCAATTGATGGGCTGGAGTTGTTCGCGAAGAGGTTCCACGCATCTGGGACTAGGACTCCTGAAGCCTGGAGCCGAAGATGAAGCTAGCAAGCTCCTTCAAGCTCTCTTTAATGGTGGGTAGGGCACTAGTACCTGTCGACACGAAAATGACTTCATGGCCTTGTCAGATTACTTAGAAGGCTTCACCGTGACACGACGAAGGTAGCCCGGGTGTTGGCATGGCATGGGATGGCCTGGGCGTGCGTGCCTTGGTCGTTCTATGGCCATGTGATAACAGTGCACAAGGGGGTGATAATTATGTTGAATATGGCCCATCTTAAGAATAAAAGGCACAACATAAGTAGAATGGGAGCATTGCATGCATCATGTACCAAGATTGCTTATAAAACTATATTAATGGCCATTTATGTAAGCATTTGTCAAAGTAGGCCTCAGATGAGCAATCAGACAACACGGATGGATTCAGAACGACGAACGAAGTCCAACGGATTCAAGATCGGCCAAATCCGACATCCGGAGCTCCCACAATGGCCCAAGAAGTTCTGACCGTTGATCTGGAGATCAATAGCTCATATTGGGCCACGTTAGCCCCCGCTCCACTGCACGCCACCTCTTCATCAAGCCGAGATCAGATCTCAGCCGTCGATCTTCGATCGAACGGCCAAGACTCGTGCGCCTGCTTGCAGTCGTCGCAACAAAGCGCGGGCGTGGCGCAACGGTTAACGCACATGCCTGCACGCACGTGCGAAGCCTGAATTGAAGATGGAGGAAGCGCACGGCGAAATTGGGCCGCCCGATCAGAAGCGGGCGACCAAGATTTCACCACGCAGCACAACCACAGCTCACGGGCACCCACACGCACGCGCACACCAGGAGATGATGCCCACGGACACGCGCGCACGAGGTGCGATCCCAGCGCAGCCGAGGAGAGATCAAAGATCGGACAGCTCTCACACAACAGCTGCGGATCGCACGAGAAGATGAAACAAGGCGGGCAGCTGACCGACGGCTGGTGGGCTTCACCGACACTTTTGGGAGTGGTTTTAGCGACACTCTGGACATCACTAAAGCCCCTTCTTCTTTTAGGAAGCCCTTAACCCTATTTAAACCCCCTCCAACCACTCATTCAAGGCATTCACTCCCCTTGCAACTACTCCACCCCTCTTTTAGCTAGCTTAGGTCCTTTTGTAATCGTTGGAGACGACGAGCCGCCGACGGAGCCTCCTCCACCGCCGTGGCTGCCTCGTCGCTCTCCACCCTCTCTCTCTCTCTTTTAAGATTTCCATTACTTTTGTTTGAAGCATGTATTTAATGTTGTAAGCTATGAACTACAAGTGCATGATTAATGAAGTTATTTTTCGTTCAATTGTCGCTTTAATTTCCATTCAAGTTGCATGATCAAACAAGGAACATTCTAACCCTAATCTCTCTCTCTCTATCTCTCTCACTTTTCAAAGCCACAAGCAAAACTCCGCACTTTCCGTGACAACAAGTGATAAGCAAAAATCTGATTTTCATGCCTCCCTGAGACTGACACTCAGACTCACCTCCGTTTATTTATTTTAAAACCGACGTTGCAAGTGCGATTATAACGACACTCCTTAACACACACGCACAACCGCACGTCAGTTTTTGGCACCGTTGCCGGGGAGGCAACAGATTTGTTTTATCACCTCCATTCCACATTCATCCTCACATCGTCTAATGCCCCATTTTCCTCTTTACTTGATGGGTGTAGGAATTCAGCGCGTGGACGACGAAGCGACGCATCCCACGATGGTAGCAAGGGAGTAGGCGTTATGAGGACCGATAGTGAGTAATCTTTCTCTCATGATTGTTTGCTTGCGTGAAAAAAAAACTAAAAAAAAATTGTAAAAACTGAACAAAATTGGTGTGGTGTATGATTTCTTGACCCACATCCTTAACACATCACCCCACAAAAAAATGTACACTCTAACATTCTGAATAAATTCTTGGAGTGCTATTTTCTTTTTCTTGAGTGGTGTTTGCGAAGCCACCATGAGTTGACCTGGGCTACACCAGTCAACCCTAAAACCGACTCATCTAATAGAAGTTGCATGATCATTAGGATGAGTACATTAGGGTTTTAAAGCCTCTACAGAATAAAAAGTAAATCTACTTTCACCAAGTTGTGTGCAGAACTTGACGTGCCCACTGAAACTTGTTTGAAAACATTAAGACACGTCAACCCTAAAAAGTGCTAAAGTAAGGATGAAACACTAAAAGACACCACATCTTAACAAATCCTTGCTTTAAAGCCATGTCTTGCTAGAAGCACACACCTTGAAAGTGGAAAATTAAGAGGCACCACCCCAATCAAAGCCTCATCACATAACCCTAAGCACAAGCACTATCCTAGCCCTTTAAAACTGAGTAGACGTGCCCTAGGCAGGACTGAGTTAAGTCTCAAAAGGCGAGGTCTTGTTCACTAGGCACTTGGCTTTCATTCCCTTGGTAGAATCTGGTGACTAGGCTGCAGGGTAGTGTCAAACGACCACGGTTGTGGGGTCCACGGAACTGGAGGCGCAAGCCAAAGGAAGAACCTTCCCTGCAATCCCCTCGTAATCAACCTGGACAGATTAACCTTGGGAAGGAGAGTCCAGTGCTTACGGACTTAATTACCCTTTGTGAGATTTCTAGGTCTCCTAAGGAATACACCATAAGGACTAGGCTTGTGTGCTTGATTAAAACACATTTCTCGCATCTGTCACCCTTCGCATCCCCTCCTGTTCTTCTCTAGTGTATGCACGGGAGACGCTCACTGCATCCTGAGTTGTGTGTTTTGGGGTAGGAATCTAGGCGAAGTAATTCTGTTGGAAACATGGCTGAACCTAGGATAGATGAGGCTGAGGATCAACCCCCACCAGATGCTATGGCCATCATCCAAGCTCAAAGCAATGCTAACCACTGGCTTCAGCAACAGCCAATCCACACCATCATGCAAGCCATACAACAGTTACAGAACCCACAAGAACAACCACCACCACCTTTCCAAGACATACCAGGGCAACCACCACTTGATTTACCACCATTTCCGGATCAGTTGAGGCCCTTCCGCAATTTCTATAATCCCTCTGCTATTAGAGTTGAGCCACACCTTCGGATCCCCGAGGGGGGTGATGATTTTGAGATAAAACCAACTGTCCTAAGTCTGATCCAGAGCCACTTTCATGGAAGCTCAAATGAGGACCCCTTTCAGCACCTAGAGGATCTCAACCGCATAGCACGAACTGTGAAGCCTAGGAACATTAGCCTAGACATTGTTCTAATCAAGATGTTCCCCTTCTCATTAAGAGACAAGGCTTCTCATTGGCTTAGAACCCTAGGTAGACCCATCACCACCTGGGAAGAACTGAGGCACGCATTTTTAAAGAAATTCTTCCCCATAGGAAAGACTAATGCCCTCAGAAGAGCTATCACTACCTTTACACTCCAGGGTGGGGAACAATTTCTTGATGCGCGGGAAAGATTTAATGAACTTTTGAGGAAATGCCCACACCATGAAGTACCAAGGTGGCAATTGGCCCAGATCTTCTACCATGGTCTGGACAACAACCTACGGAACTTCGTTGATGCCTCATGCGAGGGAAATTTCTTGAACAAAGACGAGGAGAGCACATTTGAGCTCTTTGAGTCTATGAGCGAGAATTCGCTCAACAATGCCTCCATGAACCAGTTTAACAGGTCCAGTCAGCCCTGTGGCGGGATTTATGAGGTGCAAGCAAATTCTGGAATGATTGACATGGACATCATTGCCAAGAAGTTGGATCGAGTGGAATTGGTGGACAAAAAGATTGATGAGCTATTGAACCAAACCAGGAACCCCTTGCAAACTTTCTCCCTAGCAAAGGGAGCACATAATGTTGACCTGGTCCAGCCCTTTACCCAACTGAACCTCGAACAACCCCTGACCACATTCCAGGGAGGGACCTTTGCTCCCTCGACCCTTGATTACTCCCCTCCCTCTTCATCAACATCGGCTATCCTAGAAGATGTGCAAGCTGTCCAAGGTTATGTGAAACCTGACCCTTTCTCCAACACTTACAACACTGGCTGGCGTAACCACCCTAACTTTGGTTGGATAAACCAGAAACCACCGCAATTCCAAAACTAGCCTAGGCCAAACCAGCAGCCACACTTGCCCCCCTATCAGCAAGGACCACTAGTTAGACCCCAATATAATCAGAATAGGGCAGCCCCTCCTACACAAAACCAAATGGATACCTTAATAAAGATGATGGCTGACATGAACTAGAAACATCAGGAGGAAATGGCCTTGGTAAAGGGACAGTTAAGCCAACTCTTGGACTGCAAACAACAAGGATCCCTACCTTCCCAACCACAACCAAACCCGCGAAACATAATTAACAGAGACCCCAATTAGCAAGGGTTCCAAAGCAACCCCGGGCAGGCTCACATGGTCCAGCCAGCCCCGCAAACACCTCCTGGGTTTGGTGCTTCTTCATCCTCGTCTTCTCAAGGATCAACCCATGGCCCCAATGCCTCTGCAAATGCGGTGACCTTGAGAAGCAGCACCAAAACCCAGGATCCCAAATGGCTGACTCTCCCCGAGACTTCACCCACTGAAATACCCGACTCAGGAGAGGCACCAACCAAGGACCCAGACATGGAACCAATCCACATTCAGACGTCCTACCCTGAGGCCTTGGAAATAATCAAGAAAAAGAAGAATGCTGTGGAAACTGAGGAGCTATTGGAAATTTTTAAGCAAGTACAGATTAATATTCCACTCCTTGAAGCCGTCAAACACATCCCTGCTTACGCCAAGTTTTTAAAGAATGCCTGTACACCCAAGTGTAAGCCGAGACCTCAAGCACCTAGGAAGGTTGTACTCTCTGAGCAAGCAAGTTCCGTAATATCAAGCAACCTTCTACTCAAGCGAACTGACCCAGGAGCACCCCTGATTTCCTGCAATATCGGGGACATGACGTTTGATAGAGCTCTCCTGGACCTAGGTGCTTCTATCAGTCTGATTCCAACAACCCTGTACCACCAATTTGGTTTTGGGGAGCTGACACCAACCCCAGTCACCATCCAGCTGGCTGATAGATTAGCGAAAACCCCGAAGGGGGTTGTCAAGGACGTGATTGTACGGGTCAAGGACTTCTATTTCCCGGTCGACTTTTTGGCGCTCGACATGGAAGTCCCTGAAAAATTATAGAATGCACCCATAATCTTAGGCAAACCTTTCTTAGCTACGGCTAAAGCAAACATTGATTGCGACACGGGATGTATGGAAATCACCTTCGGGGATAGGAAAATGCAATTGGATATCTTCCAGGTGACAAAGCCTTTTGATTGCGATTGCATTGAGGAACATGATCCCGTGGAAACTCTAATCGAGGAATGCCCCACCCTCAATTCTGTATCAGACCACCAAACCTGTAGTGACTATTCTGACCCATCACCATCATTACCCGTGGACCTCTGTAAGGCTGAGTACCATCACATGACACCATTTGAAGAGATTGATGTTGATCAACTCTCGCCCTTTCCCTTCCCATCGACTGTGGTTCCACCAGCACCTGAACTTAAACCATTGCCCGAGAATCTCAAGTACGTCTTCTTGGGACCTGACCAGACCTTCCCAGTGATTATTAATTCTCATCTAACCAAGGATCAGGAACTCAGGTTGACTGCAGCCCTTTCAGAACATCGGGCTGCCATTGGTTGGACCATTTCAGATTTAAAAGGAATTAGCCCCACCTATTGTACCCATAAGATTTACCTGGAGGACAGGGCCGGACCTTCCCGCCAGATGCAAAGACGTTTAAACCCAAACATGCGGGAGGTCGTTAAAAATGAAATTATCAAGTGGCTTGACACCGACATCATCTACCCTATCTTCGATAACCTCTGGGTGAGCCCCACTCAAGTGGTTCCAAAGAAAGCTGGCTCACCGTTGTCACCAATGATCGTGGCGAATCCATCACCACCCGCACCACCACAGCATGGCAGGTGTGCATTGATTATAGGAAGCTCAATGAAGCCACTAAGAAGGATCATTTCCCCTTGCCATTCATTGACCAAATCCTTGAAAGATTGGCAGGGCAGAAGTATTTTTGCTTCCTGGATGGATATTCAGGATATAACGAAGTCGCAATTGCTCCGGAAGGTCAGGAAAAGGCCACATTCACTTGCCCGTATGGCACATTTGCATTCCGTCGAATGCCGTTCGGGTTATGCAACGCACCGGTGACCTTCCAGCATTGCATGCTAGACATTTTTTCAGAAATGGTGGGTGAATACTTGGAGGTCTTTATGGATGATTTCTCTGTATTCGGGAATTCATTCGACCATTGTTTGAGCAACTTGGAGAAAATCCTGAAATGATGTATCGAGGTTAACCTGGTGTTAAGTTGAGAAAAGAGCCATTTTTTGGTTCAAGAAGGAATTGTCCTCGGTCACATCGTATCGCATAAGGGCATCGAGGTAGATCGGGCTAAGGTTGATTTAATTTCCAAACTTCCTCCACCTAGTTCGGTCTGATAGATTTGCTTCTTCCTAGGACATGTCGGCTTCTACCGAAGGTTTATTAAAGACTTTTCCAAGCTTTCCAAACCCTTGACCGACCTTCTAGCCAACGACGCCATATTCCACATGTCTCCTAGTTGCATCCAGGCTTATCACACCCTCCAAGACTTTGTCTCCACCGCACCTATACTTCAACCCCCAGACTGGTCCCAGGACTTTGAGATTTTGTGTGATGCATCAGATTTTGCCATAGGCTCTATCTTAGGACAAAGGCAAGACAAGAAGCCTGTGGTGATCTACTATGCGAGCATAACCTTGGACGAGGCCCAACGCAATTATGCTGTCATAGAGAAAGAGTTGCTCGCTGTAGTCTTTGGACTTGAAAAGTTTCGATCATACTTGTTGGGATCCCACGTGACTATTTACACTGACCATTCAGCCATCCGGCACCTGTGGCCAAAAAGGATGCAAAGCCCAGGCTCATCAGATGGATCCTGCTTTTGTAGGAATTTGACCTGGAAATTCGAGACAAGGCCGGATCAAAGAATGTGGTGGCTGACCACTTGTCTAGACTTCATCCAAACCACATTGGACCCTCCCTACCTCTATCTGATGCCTTCCCTGATGAACACATCCTAGCCGTGCAAGACAACAAAATGCCATGATATGCTGACTACGTCAATTACCTAGTTGTAGGACAAACCCCGCACAGCTGGTCCAGACAGCAATGGGACAAGTTCTTGGCTGAGGCCAAGCACTATTTCTAGGATGATCCCATGCTGTTTCACCTCTGTGCTGATCAGATCATCAAGAGGTGTATCACCGAAGACGAAGTTCAGAGTGTGCTTTCCTTTTGTCATGACCAAGCGTGTGGTGGTCACTTCTCTGGAAAGAAAACAGCTGCAAAAGTTTTGCAGTCTGGATTTTACTGGCCGTCCCTATTTAAGGATGCACACATCTTTGCCAAGACTTGCTCATGCTGCCAAACGCTGGGGACCATGACCAAGAAAGATATGATGCCCCTTCTGCCCATTTTGATTGTCGAAATCTTCGACGTTTGGGGTATCGATTTTATGGGCCCCTTTCCACCATCCAATGACTTCGAGTACATCCTGGTCTCGGTAGACTATGTTTCCAAATGGATTGAAGCCGTCACCACCCGACGATGCGATCACAAGATTGTCATGGACTTTGTTAAGAATAACATCTTTTCCCGGTTTGGAATACCGAAAGCCATGATCAGTGATGGTGGAAGCCATTTTATCCATTTCCAATTCCGTGCCCTACTTAGAAAATATGGGGTAAACCACCGCATTGCCACCCCGTATCATCCACAAACAAATGGGCAGACTGAGCTCTCTAATAGAAAAATAAAGAACATTTTATAGATGACTGTGAGATCTGACAGGAAAGACTGGTCCACACGACTTGATGATGCCCTGTGGGCATACAGGACCGCTTTCAAGACCCCGATAGGCATGTCACCTTATCTCCTGGTCTTTGGCAAAGCCTGCTATCTTCCTGTCGAATTGGAACACCGGGCTTACTGGGCTGTCAAGCAATGTAACATGGATCCCCAGTTAGCCGGTGCACAGAGAACACTCCAATTATCTGAGCTCGAAGAAATTCGTCGGGACACCTTTCACAATAGTCGACTATATAAGGAGAAAATGAAAGCCGTCCACGACCGACTCATTCATAGAAAAACCTTTGAGCCTAACCAACAAGTCTGGCTGTTTGACGCACACCTAAAACTCTTCCTGGGGAAACTCAGGTCCAAATGGATAGGACCATCTCGGGTGGTTAAGCCCTACTCTAATGGGGTGGTTGAAATCGCTGATCTTAACACTAGGCACACTTTTACAGTTAATGGTCAAAGATTGAAGCATTTCCTGGCCCAGGTTCCCCCAAAGGAAAGTGTCACCCTCGTTGAGGGCTGACACAGAGCACCGCCCAGCTGGAGGCATTAAACTCAGCGCTTCCTGGGAGGCAACCCAGAGGATTCAGACTGATCTGGTAGTTTACATCACTCAGGTACTATCTTTTTGAACCCTTTTGCGTCCATGTACTTGCCAATGAGGACATTGTCCAACTTAAGCATGAGGGGGTGGTAAATTGCATAATCCTGAGCTCAATTAATCAGTCTGAATAAATAAAAAAAAAATTTGAATTTAGGAAGAAAACTTAGGCATTAGAAACTTGTCAATAGTGGGAAATAATACAAAAAGAACTTAAACACTTAGACTTTTCAGGCCTTCAGGTGTAATCAGCCCTCGTGTCCGTTAAAATATGGATTTAGCTTCGAATCCTTGCAACCTTAAGATATTCTAATCCACCTACTAAATAAGGTGATAAGCATACGACTTATCAACTCACCCTCTAACTAAGAAAAACCTTGAGTCTAAGCATCTGCAAACATTTTTGCACAGACTCACTTCTCGGAGATTTTGACAGAAATTGGGTAGCTAATGAACTCTCTAGGGTGGTATGGCTGGCAAGTTGTCATGGGTAACAGCCCATTAGCAGGTTGTCCAGAACCCAGCCACAGGCCATTTCTTCTTCATTGCCTCTAGGTACATTTGAGATCAGGGAAGCCACCTACGAAAGAAAAAAAAATGGAAGAAGAAGAAAAGAAAATAAATCACACTTCACCGCACAAGTATGGCTGGCAAGTGATCGTGGGTAACAGCCCATTGGTCGGTTGTCCAGAGCCCAGCTCAATAACTGCACAAAAAAAGATCAAAACAGTTAAGGAAGAAGCGGGGAAGTAGTACAAGCCAGGGAGATATACACTGGAAAAATCCTTGTGTTGACCACAATTAAAACAAACGTAGGGAGAAGGCTACCAATCGAACAAATACACCTTCGGGCAAATTTATTTCCTTTTCCGGTAACCTAGAGGCATAGAAACCCGAAGTCTGTCTCAATTACCTTTAAGTAAGTCTATCACAACATTCGCACCAAGATGCTTAGCACTTAGGGTTTTGACCGAGTTTTGGGTGGGTTGGGTAGCCGTAAAAAGTTACCAACTCACACTAAATTTCGAAAAAAATTCTAAAAAAATATATATATACATATGTATAGTTATATACATTAAAGCAAGGATTCGGGCGATTCGTATTTTGGCAGACATCCGGGTGCTGCATAGTCTTTGTAGATGAAGATCTTTGTATATTTCCTCTTATTGACAAGTAACAAAGTGTCTAAGCAATTACTTCTTAAATTCTGAAAGGAAATAAAGGCTAGAATAAACCTTGCTAGGGACTAGCAAGGAGTAAGCATGGGGGTATGATAACACTGCACAAGGGGGTGATAATTATGTTGAATACGGCCCATCTTAAGAATAAAAGTCACAACATAAGTAGAATGGGAGCATTGCATGCATCATGTACCAAGATTGCTTATAAAACTGTATTAATGGCCATTTGTGTAAGCATTTGTCAAAGCAGGCCTCAGATGAGCAATCAGATCGCACGGATGGATTCAGAATGACGAACGGAGACCAATGGACTCAAGATCGGCCAAATCCGACATTCGGAGCTCCCACAATGGGCCCAAGAAGTTCTGACCGTTGATTTAGAGATCAACGACCCATATTGCGCCACGTCAGCCCCCGCTCCACCACATGCCGCCTCTTCATCAAGCCAAGATCAGATCTCGGTCGTCGATCTTCGATCGAACGGCGGAGACTCGCGCGCCCACCTGCAGTCACCGCGACAAAGCGTGGGTGTGGCGCAACGGTTAGCGTGCACACCCACACGCACACGACGCAGGTTCGAGCTGCACGAAGCCTGAAATTGAAGACGGAGGTAGCGCGCGATGAAATTGGGACACCCGATCAGAAGCGGGAGGCTGAGATTTCGCCATGCGGCGCAACCACAGCTCACGGGCACCCACGCGCGTGCGCACGCCAGGCGATGACGCCTGCGACCACGCGTGGCCGAGGCACGATCCCAGTGCAGCCGAGGAGATCGGACGGCTCTCACGCAGCAGCCACGGATCACACGAGAAGAAGAAACAAGGTGGGCAGCTGACCGACGGCTAGAGGGCTTCACCAAATCTTTTGGGAGTGGTTTTAGCGATGCTCTGGACATTGCTAAAGCCCCTTCTTCTTTTAGGAAGCCCTTAACCCTATTTAAACCCCCTCCAACCACTCATTCAAGGCATTCACTCCCCTTGCAACTACTCCACCTCTCTCTTAGCTAGCTTTAGGCCCTCTTGTAATCGTCGGAGACGACGAGCTACTGACGAAGCCTCCTCCACCGCCGTGGTTGCCTCATCGCTCTCCACCCTCTCTCTCTCTCTTTTAAGCTTTCCATTACTTTTGTTTGAAGCATGTATTTAATGTTGTAAGCTATGAACTAAAAGTGCATGATTAATGAAGTTATTTTCCATTCAATTGTTACTTTAATTTCCGTTCAAGTTGCATGATCAAACAAGGAACATTCTAACCCTAATCTCTCTCTCTATCTCTCTCGCTTTTCAAAGCCGCATCCTTCGCAAGCAAAACTCCGCACTTTCCGTGACAACAAGTGATAATCAAAAATTCGATTTTCACACCTCCTTGAGACCGACACTCGGTCTCACCTCCATTTATTTATTTTAAAACCAATGTTGCAAGTGCAACTATAACGACACTCCTTAAAACACACGCACAACCGCACATCACCATGGAGTTTGGTGTGTTCGGGGGAAGTGAGTGGAGGGTGTGGCAGTTAATGGAGAGGGGGAAAATGATCAGTGGGATGTGGCGATGCTTTTGAGGTGGCTGGCGAGGTGGGTGGGTGCGTGGAATGCCTGGAGCACCTCGCCGATGGTCTACCGGAGGTGGAGAAGGTGACCGTGATATGTGGGCATCGGGGCGTGAAATTAGAAATAGATGAGGAAAAAAGAAAGAGTAGATGAAGGGGACTTATCTGTGAGGTGATGGACGAAGGGGGAGTGGAGGAGGCGGATGACTCGTATGTGCTGTTGCCGGAGACGAAGACCCAGAGAGAGAGAGAGGCAGCGATGACGAGAGGGAGATAGGCGTGGGTGCAGGTGTGACACGACGCAGACGAAGGAGGCAGAGGCAACTCTACCACTGGTATGGTGGCAGAGCGACGAGAAGAAGAGGGAGGAGTTGCCAGAGCTTGTTGGGCTTTTTGGTCGGAGGGGAAGGGAGGAAGTTTGGGTATTCTCAAGCCAAAACAAGCTTGAAATGAACGGGAGGATCTGGGGTCTCTTTTATAGTCTCATGCAGAGAGCCTTGTGCTTGGAAGGCAAGCTTCCAAGCACGGCAACCTCGCCAAACTTAGAAGGTCGAGAGATACCCAAATCTCATGCATTCACATGAGAGATTGGGTGGAAATCAAAGCTCATGATTGGGTTCATACGAACGGGAATTCCTTAGAGAATCTCCCTTTCAAATTTTGCAGAGGGATCTAATTGCAAAGAATGACGAGGAATCTAGGGGGGTGTCTGCAAGGGTTTTCAAAAGCTAGGGGCATAAATATAATTGGGTTGGACTATTTTGCAAAGTAAGCCAAGGTGAACTCCCCTTTGGTCCAAATTTTGGTATAAACCTAATTTGGACCTAAGGAATCCAATGGAGAAGTTGAATTTTAGGTTTAACCATGTTTGTCTAGGCATTTTGCACAAAAACCTAATTTATGGTAAATATTTGACTAGGACCCCTATTTAGGTCAAAATAGGTTCCAAATGACAAATTGAAGGTTCTAAACCCTAGAGGATATTTTTCCATGAATTTTAGAGGGTTTGGTTGAATTCTATCTTGACCAGAACCTTGCTAAATTAAGTGGATCTGTTTTAGGGTTATAAGAAGTCATTTAGTTCCCAGATTTCACATTAACCCTTTTCTGATTGAACCAACCTACTTTTTATCTTGTTGAGACCATTTGACCTATGTTTAGCCCCTGAGAAATCCCATTGTTGTACTACAATTTTAAAATTGTAGTTTTACCCTTTGTTTCTTACTTTTCTTTCAAACTAGTTATTCCTTGAGTTAGGTCCTTCACTTGGTTATGTAGGAGCTTTTGTTCCCTTTTCTAGGTCAAAATGAGCTAGTTAGGGCTCATGATGGTGTTCCCATCATACCCCCATGCCTAACTTTTGCTAGTCCCTTAGCAAAATTTTAAGGTTTTAACTTTTGTTCTAGACCATGAGTTCCTTTCACATATTATGATGAGTGCTTTTTCTTTTTCTTTTTGATTAGGTTAGAATGTCGACAGTAGGCCTAGAGGTACTTAAGTACCAACCAAGATCCGGACCTAACTAGCTCTAGCCTGGATCCTCCACGAAGGTTTTTATGGCCCACAGGAACTATCCTAAGGTTCGTTGGACTGTGCAGTTAAAGCACCCGTGCTTGCGACATATTTTAGCCTAGGTTCAGTTTGCAGTGCATTTTTTGTAAAAGAGTGACAGAGGATTTATTTGTTTGGAGAGTTTTCTCTCTCTTTTCTTTTTATTTCTAGCTTTGTATTGGCTTCTCAACACGGTCTGTATCAGATTCCTTATCCCCATCATCAATCCTCAAAGGTCCCTGGCAATCGACGCTTCGTGACAGCACCACCCATGGCAACCCCCAGAACCCTGGCTTTCGAGATTTTGAGATAATCCCACCCATGGCATTCTGTAGATAAATCCAGACCCTAGCAATCGACATTTCGTGATAATGCCGCCCATGGCATCTAAACCAGCAGGGTGCTTACGTGCTCCCAGTAGGATATGTAAATATCCTAGGAGACAAGCATCGAGGAGACGATATGTTATGCATCTTCGAGGGGAATTTCCCACCTCTCTGCGTCAGGAACTCATCCAAATCAACTTGTGTTGATCGGTCGCTCCTAATCTAGGTAACTTTTTTTAGAACATTTAAATGCTTTTGTGTGATTTTGATAGTTATTCGCATTTAACCAGACTGTGTGTGGATTGGGGTGCTTAGGTTACCGAATCTAGTAAACCAGAGGTCAGTTAACGAGGCCGAATACTCCCTAAGCCTTAGACCTAATACTTAAGCTTCGCATTTTCCCCAACCTCTTGAGGATTTTCCAGATCTTAGTGGATACTTGAGTGATTAAGCCTAAGAGTCTAGCCCAAAAGGCCTAAGATCAACATTCCTGCTAATCTCCTTTTGTGTCTCATTAGCACTTTTTCCTTCATTTCTCTTTTCCTTAATGTGGTCTAGAACTTCGGTTAATCCTTAATCTCTTACTAATGACTATCTATTTTTCTTTTTCATTTTGTCATTTTGTGCTCCTTTTTTGACATTTTGCTCTTTTCCTCCCTCATTTTCTCCTTATGGTTTGTATGGCGTCAAAAAAATTTACTCTCCCCTCAATTTTTTTGTTCTTTTTCAAGATTTTTTTTATTTTTTGGTTTTTTCTGTGATATGCGATTTTTTGTTAAAACCTTTTCTTGTGAGATGAGTTTTCATGATGTTTTGCACTTTCATACCCCCCCATGCCTATGATTTACAATGTCCCCATTGTAAATTAGGTGGGTTCGAATTCAGCTTAGTTCATTCATTATGATAGATTTTGGGTGGGCGAACTAGTTGAGGTGACTGTTGCGAACGATTTCTAGACTTGGGTATGGGTACCTGAGGTGGAGTTGGTTGTTCTAATGGATGAATGCTAAAGTGCAATATGAATTTGTCATAGGAATGTCAAGAAAGGTTTCAGGTTTTTCAAGAATGACAGGTTGCATCCCGTTAAGCGCTGAGTTTTACGCCATTGGCTAGGTGCAATGATCTCAGGGAGAATGGAGGGTAAAGGATATCTTAGCCAAATTTGTATCGATCACGTCAATGAACGGTTTGAGTCTCTAGCCGTTCACGATGAAAGGTTTAGAATTGTGGCTGAGTGGACTAATCTCAATGGCTTCATTTCCAAAGATTCGTCGGACCAGGTAGGGTCCGATCCATTTTGATCGCAGTTTTCCTGGGAATAGTTTGAGTCTGGCATCGAAGAGTAGGACTTTTTGACCAGGATGGAAGATCTTTCTAGATATGTGCTTATCCTAAAAGGCTTTAACCTGCTCTTTGTAAATTCGCGAGTTCTCATACACATCATGACGTAATTCATCGATCTTGCTTATTTGAAGCTTTCTATGGGCTCCACCCTTAGAAAGATCTAGGTTGCAGTTCCGTACTGCCCAATAGGCTTTATACTACAATTTGACGGGGAGGTGACATGCCTTCTCGTGTACCAATATGAAGGGAGACATACCTAAGCTTCCTGAAGCGGGGATGACCAGTCCTTCCTATCAGGTCGAACAGTAACCTAGAGGATTTTCTTGATCTCCCGATTTGATAGCTCAGCTAGACCACTAGTTTGCGGGTGGTAAGGAGTAGAGATTCGGTGCGACACCCCGTATTTGGTCATCAATTACCTGAATTGAGCGTTTGTGAAATGAGTCCCTTTGTCGGAAATTATAGCACGTGGAATCCCAAATCGTGAGAAGATGTTCTGATGAATGAATTTGATAACAACTTTATGATCATTGGTTCGGGTCAGAATGGCTTCGATCCATTTGGATACATAGTCAACAGTGAGTCAAACGTACTCGAAGTCGTCCGAGATAGGGAAGGGTCCCATAAAATCAATCCCTTAAATGTCAAAAATTTCGTATACCAGAATCAACTGTAAAGGCATCATATCGTGATGGCTTATGTTACCCAAGGTCTGGCAATGGGTACATGCCTTATAGTGATTGTATGCATCTTTGAAAATTGTGGGCCAATAGAAGCTGCACTGGAGGTCCTTTGTTGTAGTTTTATCTCCTGAAAAATGTCCACCGCATGCCTAGTCATGGCAGAAAGAGAGTATGCCTTTGATTTCCGCTTCCGTGACACATCGTCGGATTATCTGATCAGCACCAATGTGGAAAAGATACGGATCTTCCCAGAAGTAATACTTGGCATTGAAAAATAATTTGTCCTTCCTGGCCTTCGACCAATTAGATGGAATCTGATGTGATGCCAAGTAGTTTACTATATCAGCAAACCATGGAAGCCTTGTATTGATAGTTAGAAGGTGCTCATCAGGAAAATGTTTCGTGATGGGTCTGGAAGGGTCGA
The DNA here is from genome assembly GCA_037157565.1 of Thalassia testudinum. NCBI lineage: Eukaryota > Viridiplantae > Streptophyta > Magnoliopsida > Alismatales > Hydrocharitaceae > Thalassia > Thalassia testudinum. The sequence continues at coordinate 60,014,780 of JAZHRO010000015.1, forward strand.
TGATCTTAGAAGGAAGGCGAGACAAGTGATCAGCTACCATATTCTGTTTTCCCGCTTTGTCATGAATCTTGAGGTCAAATTCTTGCAACAGCAAGATCCAGTGGATTAATCAAGGTTTCGCATCCTTCTTTGCAAGGAGATGCCTCATAGCTGTGTGATCCGAGTAGGTGATAATGTAGAAATCCAGGAGATAAGATTTGAATTTTTTCAGGGCAAATATTACTGCAGCAGCTTTTTCTCAGTAACTGTGTAGTTACACTGAGCCTCGTCAAGTGTTTTGCTAGCGTAGTAAATGACCATGGGTTTCCCGTCAATTTTCTACGTCAGTACTGCTCCTACAGCAAAATTAGATGCATCACACATGATCTCAAAGGGTTGAGACCAATTAGGGGACTGTAGGATCGAGGCTTGGGTAACTCGATCATGGAGGATTTCAAATGCTTGAGTGCATTCCTTGGAGATTTCAAAAGGTACATCCTTAAAGAGAAGAGTGGTCAGGGGGTGCGCGATTTTCAAAAAAATCAAGGATAAATCGATGGTAAAAATCGACGTGCCCCAGAAAAGATCGAATGTCCTTGATCGGGCTAGGCATAGGGAATTTGGAAATCAAGTTCACCTTGGATCAATTGACTTGGATGCCTTTCTCTGAAATCAGATGTCCCAGAACAATTCCTTCAGGAACCATGAAATGGCTCTTTTCCCAAGAAAGAACCAGATTCACATCAATGTACCGCCTAAGGATTTGGACCAAGTATAGGAGGCAATCGTCAAATGATGCTTCGAATACAGAAAAGTCATCCATGAAGACTTCCAGATAATCACCTACCATATCTGAGAATATGGCAAGCATGCACCGCTGAAAAGTTGTGGGTGCATTGTAGAGACTGAACGGCATCCTTCGGAACGCGTATGTCCCGAAGGGGCAGGTGAAGGTAGTCTTTTCTTGGTCCTCAGGATGGATTTCCACTTGGTTATAACCGGAGTACCCATCCAGAAAGCAGAAGAGCCTATTTCCTGCTAGTTTCTTGAGGATTTGATCAATAAACGACAGTGGGAAATGATCCTTCTTTGTGGAGGAATTGAGTCTTCTGTAATCAATGTAGACTCTCCACGAGTTAGCCACACGGGTCGGTATGACTTCTTTGATTTTAGTCGTAATGACGGTGAGTCCTGCCTTCTTAGGCACAACCTAGATTGGACTCACCCACCGACTGTCGGAGATTGGGTAGATGATCCCTGCATCTAACCACCTAATGATCTCCTTTTTCACGACCTCCTGTAGAATAGGATTCAAACGTCTCTGCATTTCCTGAGAAGGTTGTATGCCCTCTTCGGTGTAGATTCGGTGTGTGCAATAAGGACCAATGCCAGTCAAATCATCAAGAGTCCATCCAATGGCTCTACGATGTTGCTGGAGAATAGTAATTAGACAGGATTCCTGGTCAGGTGTGATTCTGGAATTGATAATAACAGGAAACGTCTGATTGGAACCCAAACAGACGTATTTCAGATGATCGAGAAGAGGCTTTAGTTCCAAAATGGGGTTATCAGTAGCAGCGGGCGGTTCAGGGTGTGTGTTAAGAGCAAGGGAAGGAGTTATGGGTGTATCAAGATTAGTGTCAGACTCCTCTGTTTGCGGGTTTTGATCTTCTGGTGGTTGATCGGGAATAATCAAGTTGTCCTCGATATATGGTTCATTAACCACGGCTTTGATATCACATATTTCTTCTATAACACTGCAATTAATCCCTTGTTGGGCCTTAAAGATGTCAATCTTCAGTGTTTGGTTCCCGAATTTCAGTTCTATTTGGCCCTCCTCACAGTTTATATTGGCCCCAACAGTGGCTAGAAAAGGTCTCCATAGTATAATCGGTGTATCCCTTGAGTTTTCAGGTGCATCCATATCCAAGACTATAAAATCTACCAGGAAGTAGAAATCCCATACTCTAACGATGACATTCTCGAGTACTCCTTTAGGTGACTTGATGGATTGATCAGCTAACTGCAATGTCACCTCTGTCAGTTTAAGCTCAGATTCTTCATGGTTGTCAAGGAGGGATGTAGGTATTAGGTTTATGGAGGCACCTAGATCTAATAGGGCTCTATCGAATTGGGTATCACCAATAGTACATGAAATCAGGGGAGTACCTGGGTCTTTAGCCTTAGGTGGGAGTTTGCTCAAGATTACAGAGCTGGCTTGCTCGACAGTACAATCGGACTCCCACTTTTGGTTTGCAGCTTATGCTTGGGTGTACACATGTTTTCTAGAAATCGTGCTTAAGTCGATACGTGGCGGATTGCATCCATCAAGTGGATGTTTATATGGACCTATTCAAAGAGCGTGACCAGATCCTCCTCATGAGCCACGGGTTTGGTTATCCTCTTTCCCTTGGTCAAGGCCTTGGGAAATGGAACCTTGGTTGGTTCCTCTAGAATAGGTCCAGGTTCTTAATCTGGGATAGGGGTGTCCTGGATAACTATCCTAGGGCTTGGGTTACTACCAGGCTTGGAGTGGTTTGGATAAGGTGGGTCTTGAGTTGCTTTACCACTACGGGTTGTTATTGAGTTTAGTCCTGCCTGGTTTTGGTTTGGGGTTGGTAAAATAGGTGGCTGCTGTTGAAATCCCGCATAAGATGTTGAAGCTTCCATCCCGTCGGGTGATGGAATAGAAGGGGCCTAATAAATCATGTGGGCGTGGCCCAGATTTGGGTTCATAATGTGCCTCTGGGTCGGCACATTATTTGGATTCGGCAGAGGTTGCGAAGGGAATGTGCCAAGTTGGTGGGAATTTGCCATCTGGGCGAGTTGGTTGCGAACCTCTGTGATCTCGTCCTTGTGCTATTTTTGTATTGCCGCATTCGTTTTCTGAATGTCATCCAGAGTTTGAAGGATAAGAGTCATTTGATCTTCATGGTTTGGCCCAAATTGATAGGTGGGGTTGGGCCGAGGCTGAGGCGGCTGATATGGATGAGGAGCTTGTAGACGGGGTTGATAAAGTGGTCTTTGATTGTGAGTATTTCCTACCCACAGGAAGTTGGGATGATTCTGCCATCTAGGGTTATAAGTAATAGAGAATGGGTCATTCTGGATGGCATTGAGGTCCTTGCAGGTCTGAGGAGCCGCAGGAAAATCAGAGTATGAGGGTTCAGAGTTCCCCCAACTAGAATAGATTGGATCGGAGGTCCCTTCGATGCTGGAGTCAGACTGCGGTGGATACAGGTCCATCCCTTTATAAGATCGGTGATAGATGTTTTGCACAGTTTCCCTTGCAAGTGGTGGCTGTGCAAACAGGTTCTGCATAGAGGTGGATCACTACAGATGTCGAGTTAGCTCGTCCACCTTCTTTTCTATGATAGAGACCTTGTCTAAATGACTGGCCATCAGTTCCAAGTCGACAGATGCGGATAGATCCTACGTCTCATGTGCTCCCCTAGGATTCGTCGATGAGCGGGCATTCTTCCCATCGAATAAGCCCATGGAGTCATTATTGATGGAGTTCTCATACATATTCTCGAGAATCTCCCACTTCGTGTCTTCATGTTGACCCATGATGTTTCCTTCGTAGGTTGCATTGACGAATAATCAAATCTCTTCACGGAGTCCATGGTAAAAAGACCGGACTTGTTCCCATTTAGGAACTCCGTGATGGGGGCATTTTCGCATGAGATCCAAGAATCTGTCCCATGCCTCATGAAGAGGTTCTCCCGATTGTTGAGCAAAGTGAGTGATCTAGTGGCGTAAGGCATTCATCCGACCAACGGGGAAGAACTTTCTTAAAAATTCACACTGGAGTTCAACCCTTGTGTTGATCAGACGCGTCTGAGTCAGATACCAATGAGCAACCTTGTCCATGAGGGAGAAGGAAAACATCTTCATGAGTAGAATATCTCAGTTTTGTACATCTGATCCGAAGGTCTGGGCCAGATGGTTGAGTTGTTTGATGTGCTAGAATGGATCTCCGGAGTTAAGTGAAGGTTCTAGCCTTGTACTAGGAGGGGGTGAGATTAGCGTAACAAAAAAATGCGGAATTGAAATATAAACAATCTCACAAAACTCAATCGCACAAGGTACACAAAGATTTTTAGGTGGAAACCCAAACCGGGTGAAAACCACCACCTAACCCTCTCGAGTTAGGATTTTCCGATCAACTTAGTTGATCAAATCCACTAACCGAATCACTCTAAAACGAGGGTGATTCAACCTCAGTACAACCACGCTACAAGTACGAGGGTAGCGTTCTCAACCCCTTCTCTCCACGAGAAGGATTTTGTCCCACGAAGGAGACGGGAATTCGCAAAGCGAATACCCAACCAAAAGACAAAGGTAAAATAAACAACAAACCTATAGAGCCAACAAAGTAATAAACCTAAGCTTCTATAGGATTTAGGAAACTCCCCTTTGCAAGGAGTGCGTCGACGATGACGCGGTGCGTGAGCCACGCGACGGCGCAACTTCGCTTTCGTGAACTACGGCGGGAGAGCGGGTGTGCAACAGCTTGATGCTCTCAAGAGAATGGTGCTTGAGCTTGGAGAGCAAGAGCTAGCTAGGACACAAGAGAGTGGAAAGTGTAATACAAATTGTTTCTTGTGTATCTTGGTCTCTCTAGGTGTATATCTTGTGTGTATTTGTGTTTAGGTGTGTAAAGGCTCCCCTCTATTTATAGAGGCCTTAAGAAGGCTTTGGAAGGCTTAGAAAAGCTTCCATAGCCGTTGGGTGCAAAGCCCAAGAGAATCAGGCGGAAATCAGGACAATGATTACATTTGACAGGGTTATCAGACGTCTAACTCTGGCATCAGACGTCTGGAAGGCCACTTTAAGACGTCTGATTTCAATGTCAGACGTCTGATTCTATGCGGGTTTCTCCCTGGCTTGAATCAGATCTAAACAGGGTTTTTTTGGAAGTCCCTCAGATGACATACAGGACGTCTGGCACTATGTATGGACGTCTGGAAACCTACTTTTACTATGGGAATTGATTTCCAAACGTTGCAATGGCTAGAAAATCTCTGAGAAGAGATTTTGGGTCAGCCGAGGCAAAACAGTCATTTATCAGACATCTGGAAAGTCCTAAGGACGTCTGATAAGGCTCTAACGGTCATATTCTTGAGTGTTTGGTAAGCCAGCCAACGGTCCACTAATTGGACGTCTGGTAAAGTCATCAGACGTCTTCTAAGACGTCTGGACTAAGTTATGGACGTCTGATTTCATCAGACAGAATACTAACTCCAGCCTAGCAGTTATCAGATGTCTGAAACAACAGTCAGACGTCTTAAAATACTTTATCAGACGTCTGATTTGGGAATTAGACGTCTGTAAATTCTGTTTGAACCCTATATTTGTTTTCTAAGTGTTCTACAGAAAACCTAAGTATCCTAGGGTTGTGCAGGTGTTCCTAGGACTACTGTTAGGGTACTTTGAGGCTCTTTAACATAATATTCTAAGGAAAATAAGAGCAAGAAAAATACAGATAAAAGTACATGAAAGGATTAAAAAGAATCTATCCTATTCTTCTTGTCTTCTATCTTCAATCTGTCGCTCCACGCGAACCTCCTCTGTTTTCCGTCAAGCTCCTCCAATCCGTCCTGGATGCGAGCTCGAACTCCGTCTAAACACGTCCACATTTGCAATTGACCTGAAATCTAGGACTCAAATTGCAAATGTTAAATAACACGTGTTTTGTTATCATCAAAACAAATGATCGTGGTGCTTTAGCACCAACAATCTCCCCCTTTTTGATGATGACAAAACCGTAAATAATGCATAAAAATCCTCCCCCTTTTTGACATTATCAAAAAGGTTTAATTGATTTTACATTTCCTATAACTCCCCCTTAAAACATGCTCTTCTATGAGTTTATTTTAACAAAGGTGATATTCTCCCCCTATTTGTAACAACAAGATAGCTATTATTTTTCTCCCCCTTACTAAAGGAAAATTAGCTAACTTGCAATTGATTTTATATTTCCTATAACTCTCCCTTAAAACATGCTCTTCTATGAGTTTATTTTAACAAAGGTGATATTCTCCCCCTATTTGTAACAACAAGATAGCTATTATTTTTCTCCCCCTTACTAAAGGAAAATTAGCTAACTTGCATCTCCCCCTTAAAAATTGACAATTAGCTCATCATTTTTTAACTCCCCCTATCTAAATGCTTATGATAAAAAGATAGGGTAAAGGGTTTTACCTCACCTACCATGGCCAATAAAATGGCCCGAATGGTGGTGGTGGATGCCACATCGGATGGGGCTCCCATCCGTAGCTTGGATGCCCGGGCATTGGCGCCGGTCTCCAATCTGGTGGTCGACGTGCGGCGGGTCCGTCGTTTGTTCGCCGTCTCGTCGGTCTTCTTGTTCTCCTCCTTGGTCTACTCCTTGGTTCCCCTAACTTGAGTTGGCCAGCCTTGAGCTTGTAGGTCCAGTCCCTTATGTTTTAATTATCCCTGAACCCTACAAAATAAGATTCTAATTCTTTTTTCGGTATCCAAGTGGGCTTGGATCCGGATTTGTTAGAAGGTCTCCTTGATGGAGATCCTTTCTCAACCTTAGGGCTATAAAAATTATCAACTTTGTTGATTAATTTGTTAGAATTTTCCCTAAGACATGCAATTTCTTTTTCTATAGTTTGCATCTTAGTCTTTAAATCATAGATTTCTAACTTTAGACTATCATTTTCCTCAATCAACTTATTATTTTCATTGATGAGGTTATGATTTTCTAATAATAGGTTATCATTTTTAGGACAAGTTTCTAGATCCTTAAGTTTTATTTCTAACCTATCATTTTCATTTTTAAGAAAACTAAGGTTCTTTTTAATGCTTTTATTTTCTATCCTAAGTGATTTACTAATCTCAAAAAGTTCATTAAAAGCTTCTTGAAGATCGAGATTTACCTCGTTGTCTGAGTCGCTTTCGCTTTCGCTGTCGCTTCCTCTGGCCATGAAGCCGAAGCAAGCAGTTTCTTCTTCTATGGTCTTTTCTTCTTCTTCCTCCGAGCTAGAATTGTCCCAAGTGGCTTGGAACGCCTTCTTCTTAGATTTCTTCTCCTTTTCCTTCTTCTTCTCCTTTTTGAGAAGAGGGCATTCTGGTCGCAGATGCCCTTTCCCGTTGCAGTGGTAGCAACGTCTCGGGCTTTCCTTCTTCTCCTTTTTCTCTTTCTTTAATTCCCTACAAAACTTGGAAAAAATTTTAAGTAAAATTCTAAAGTCTTCGTCGTCGGAACTTACCTCGCTATCCGATGCGGCTCTGAAGGTGAGAGTCTTCTTTAGTTTAGGCTCCGGTGTATCCTTCTTCTTCTGCTTCAATGTAGTCTCGTAGGCCATCAGATTGCCTAGGAGATCTTCCATGTTGAGCCTCTTCAATGGCGGTGACTTTCTGTTCCCATTCCGGTCCAAGGGAACGAAGAAGCTTCCCTTGAAGCTCCCCCTTGATGAAAGTCTTCCCTAAAGCTTTCAAGTTATATACTATGAGAGTGAACCTAGTGTTCATCTCACTTAAAGTTTTGTTAGTTTTCATAGAAAAAGCCTCAAATTCTTGTGAAAGTAAATTGAGTTTAGAAGTTTTTACCATAGAGGTACCTTCATGAGTTACCTCGAGTGTGTGCCAGATCTCGTATGCGGTGGCGCATTGCGAGATTCTGTTGAACTCCTCCGGGCTGAGCGCGCAATACAACGCGTTCATTGTTTTCGCGTGGAGAGAGAGCTCCCGGATCTGCTGCTGCGAGTATCCTCCGGCGGGTTTCTCTGGGATGTCGAAGGGGGTCTCGGACCTGGCCCAAAGTATGAAGTCGGTGGCTTGAAGCCACGTCTTCATCCGCAACTTCCAGTAGCTGTAGTTGTTCCCGTCAAAGTAGGGTGGTCGGACGGTGGACTGCCCCTCGGAGATTCTGATTGCGGCTATGCTTCCCTCCATGATCTTGATCCTCGCTGGTTTGTAACGCCGATTTCGCGAGACCTGCTCTGATACCAATTGAAGGTTCTACCCTTGTACTAGGAGGGGGTGAGATTAGCGTAATAAAAAAATGCGGAATTGAAATATAAACAATCTCACAAAAATCAATCGCACAAGGTACACAAAGATTTTTAGGTGGAAACCCAAACCGGGTGAAAACCACCACCTAACCCTCTCGAGTTAGGATTTTCCGATCAACTTAGTTGATCAAATCCACTAACCGAATCACTTTAAAATGAGGGTGATTCAACCTCAGTACAACCACGCTACAAGTACGAGGGTAGCGTTCCTCAACCCCTTCTCTCCACGAGAAGGATTTTGTCCCACGAAGGAGACGGGAATTCGCAAACCGAATACCCAACCAAAAGACAAAGGTAAAATAAACAACAAACCTATAGAGCCAACAAAGTAATAAACCTAAGCTTCTATAGGATTTAGGAAACTCCCCTTTGCAAGGAGTGCGTCGATGATGACGCGGTGCGTGAGCCACGCGACGGCGCAACTTCACTCTCGTGAACTACGGCGGGAGAGCGGGTGCGCAACAGCTTGATGCTCTCAAGAGAATGGTACTTGAGCTTGGAGAGCAAGAGCTAGCTAGGACACAAGAGAGTGGAAAGTGTAATACAAATTGTTTCTTGTGTATCTTGGTCTCTCTAGGTGTATATCTTGTGTGTATTTGTGTTTAGGTGTGTAAAGGCTCCCCTCTATTTATAGAGGCCTTAGGAAGGCTTTGAAAGGCTTAGAAAAGCTTCCATAGCCGTTGGGTGCAAAGCCCAAGAGAATCAGGCGGAAATCAGGACAATGATTACATTTGACAGGGTTATCAGACGTCTAACTCTGGCATCAGACGTCTGGAAGGCCACTTTAAGACGTCTGATTTCAATGTCAGACGTCTGATTCTATGCGGGTTTCTCCCTGGCTTGAATCAGATCTAAACAGGGTTTTTGTGGAAGTCCCTCAGACGACATACAGGACGTCTGGCACTATGTATGGACGTTTGGAAACCTACTTTTACTGTGGGAATTGATTTCCAAACGTTGCAACGGCTAGAAAATCTTTGAGAAGAGATTTTGGGTCAGCCGAGGCAAAACGGTCATTTATCAGACGTCTGGAAAGTCCTAAGGACGTCTGATAAGGCTCTAACGGTCATATTCTTGAGTGTTTGGTAAGCCAACCAACGGTCCACTAATTGGACGTCTGGTAAAGTCATCAGACGTCTTCTAAGACGTCTGGACTAAGTTATGGACGTCTGATTTCATCAGACAGAATACTAACTCCAGCCTAGCAGTTATCAGACGTCTGAAACAACAGTCAGACGTCTTCAAATACTTTATCAGACGTCTGATTTGGGAATTAGACGTCTGTAAATTCTGTTTGAACCCTATATTGGTTTTCTAAGTGTTCTACAGAAAACCTAAGTATCCTAGGGTTGTGCAGGTGTTCCTAGGACTACTGTTAGGGTACTTTGAGGCTCTTTAACATAATATTCTAAGGAAAATAAGAGCAAGAAAAATACAGATAAAAGTACATGAAAGGATTAAAAAGAATCTATCCTATTCTTCTTGTCTTCTATCTTCAATCTGTCGCTCCACGCAAACCTCCTCTGTTTTCCGTCAAGCTCCTCCAATCCGTCCTGGATGCGAGCTCGAACTCCGTCTAAACACGTCCACATTTGCAATTGACCTGAAATCTAGGACTCAAATTGCAAATGTTAAATAACACGTGTTTTGTTATCATCAAAACAAATGATCGTGGTGCTTTAGCACCAACATTAAGCCCATGGAATTTTGGAATAGCATGAATCATGTTGGGCTTGAGTTCAGAATTAAGACCTCCAGTCGGGATTTGGACTCGAGTCTTGATCGTCACCACAGCAGGATTATAGTGATCTCACATCATAGGATGCTGCGGTGGGTATACAAAGTTCTAGAATAGATCATTCAAGCGTTGAAGTTGGTGTTCAAGGTTGTTCCCTTCTTGAATTGGTTGTGCCATGATGGAAGGAGAACTTGGTTCTGATGAATCAGAGGAGAGGTCTATGTGGTGGGGTTGCTGCACAAACACAGGCGTCGAGGCTTGGCCTCGGCGGGAGTGGATTTCTAAAGGAGGTCTTATGGATGGTCTCAAGGACCTCCTTCCAAACATGCATTGAGGGATTAGACAAGATTAGAATGTGCTGGACCCAATCGAGACACCCAAAAAAAATTTGGATGACTATAGAGGTTCGAGGCGGATGATACCCCTTAGTCATTAAAAGCTGTCCACCAGAGAAATACCAGGGCAACCAGAGAGGGAGAGTCCCGCAAAGACCCCTACACAGTAGAGCATCCCCACGAGATACAAGGTTTCCCCCACCCAACCTCTCTTGTCACTGAGATTCTAGGTGGACCAGAATAGGGACCTTGACCTCTTAAGTCTACCACTTTTAATTAAGGTCAAGGTGCATAGGGTTCCAATTGAACTTTAGATATTTTGAGTGCAAAAAGTGACCTAATTTCAAGGTTGGTTGACCCATTGGGTCAACTTCACCTCTTTGTCCTTTGAGAGCTTTTAGGTCCTTTCTTTTAGGGTTCAAGTGACTTAAGAGCTTGATTTTCAGGGTTTCTCTGGGATAAGTCTTTTCAATCAAGGCTTAGGCACACCACTTTTTGAAAAATTTGCTTCTTGCTTAGAGAAGATGCATCTCTAAAAACCCTAGATTGGAATCCTTAAGTTGGCTCTAATTGGTCCAACTTAGTTACCAAGAAAGATGGTATCTAGGGTTCAATCAAGAAGGTGCTATCCCTAGTTACCTTAAGTAGATACACAATTAAAAATGTGTTGAAATTAAAATTAGGCAACTTTGGTGGATTAACTAGATAAGGAAAGCAGGTAGCCCTAAATTAATTTTTTTCTTTATTTTTCCTTTTAAAAATTGAGGGGATTAAGAGAGAGGGCTAATAATAAATTACCTGCCCCTGGTGTGGTTGTTGTGCGGCTATCTTCTTTTCCTTCCCTGAAACAATCACAACAGAAGAAGTAGATCAAGTTAGTATTGAATCAAAAGTTGTGATCAAGGTTTCTAAATTGCCCGTTGCTTCCCGGCAACGGTGCCAAAATGTTTGTCGAAAGCGAAATTGGGTTTAAAATGAATGCGTCATAGTATAGCCAAAATCACTTTGAAAACAAATCAAAGTTTATTACTCGAAAAATATGAATCCGAGGTCGAACACAGGGAGCAAATTGGGATTTAAAAACCAAGAATACAACTTTCAACTTTATAAAATGCAATGGCCAATCAAAGTTATGAAGCAAAAATGATATCAATGTGTAAAGAAGTTCAAAAATATAAAGATGGACGTCAGATGTAAAAATCAAACGTCTTAAGTATTTGATGCTACAGTGCAGTGCTTCTCTTTAGTCCTCTCTATCTTTTGCTTTCTCTGTTCTTCTTCTTCATCCTTCTTCTGTTTTTTGACTTTGGATTCTTCCTCCTTTCTTCTTTCTTCTTCTCTGCTTCTGACTTCAGCCAAACCTTCTCAGATTCTGCTTATCTTCTCCTTTGGCTTTGAGGATTCCTTCTCCATCCTTCTTCTTCTTATTCTCTACGACTTCACCCTTAGCCGCTGCTGTGGCATCCTTCTTCCTCTTCTTCCTTGGCTTCACCCTCTTTTTCCCTTGAGAGAAAAACCTAACCCCTACCCTCCCCACGAACTCTCCTCTCTTTCTTCTCTCTTAGGCTCGCTCTCCCAGAGCCTTCTCGGGTAAACGGGTCTGGTCAGCGCACCCTAGACCAGGCCCACCGGCATGGGTAGTGGGCGAGGAGTGCACAGGTAGTCGGGTCGAGCACCAGGTCCACGGAGGCATGTGTCCCAGACGAGGCGTGGTAGGCGAGTGGGACCTCACCCCGTGTCAGGAGGGGCCAAGCCCCTGGCACTTTCTCAATTTATCCTGACTCACTTGCTCGAAGTCTTCCGAGGTGGGACTAAATGTCCCACCTGCTTCTCGAGCGCACCCGCAGTAGGTCTTCACTTGATTACTGAGGCAGTGGGGCTTTGGATTTCAATTGATGGGCTGGAGTTGTTCGCCAAGAGGTTCCGCTCGTCTGGGACCTGGACTCCCGAAGCCTGGAGCCGAAGATGAAGCTAGCAAGCTCCTTTAAGTTCACTTTAATGGCGGGTAGGGCACCTGTACCTGTCAACATGAAAATGGCCTCACGACCTTGTCAGATTACTCAGAAGGCTTCGCCGTGACCCAGTGAAGGTAGCCCGGGCATTGGCGTGGCGCGGGACAGCCTGGGCATGCATGCCTAGGTCGTTCTGTGGCCGTGGAGTTTGGTGTGTTTGGGGGAAGTGAGTGGAGGGTGTGGCAGTTATTGGAGAGGAGGAAAATGATTAGTGGGATGTGGCAATGCTTTTGAGGTGGGTGGATGCATGGAATGGCTGGAGCACCTCGCCGATGGTCTACCGGAGGTGGAGAAGGTGACCGTGATATGTGGGCATCGAGGGGTGAAATTAGCAATAGATGGGGGAAAAAGAAAGAGTAGAGGAAGGGGACTTGTCTACGAGGTGATGGACGAATAGGAAGCGGAGGAGTCAGACGAATCATATGTGCCGACGACGGAGACAAAGACCCAGAGAGAGAGGTGGCGACGATGAGAGGGAGATAGGCACGGGCGCAGGTGTGGCACGACGCGGAAGAAGAAGGCGGAGGCAACTCTGCCACTGGTATGGTGGCAGAGTGACGAGAAGAAGAGGGAGGAGTTGCCAAAGCTTGTTGGGCTTTTTGGCCGGTGGGGAAGGGGGGAAGTTTGGGGTATTCTCAGGCCAAAACAAGCTTGAAATGAATGGGAGGATCTGGGGTCTCTTTTATAGTCTCAAGTAGAAGGCCTTGTGCTTGGAAGGCAAGCTTCCAAGCATGGCAACCTCACCGGACTTAGAAGGTCGAGAGATACCCAAATCTCATGCATTCGCATGAGAGATTGGGTGGAAATCAAAGCTCATGATTAGGTTCATACGAATGGGAATTCCTCAGAGAATCTCCCTTTCAAATTTGAGAGGGAGTCTCTGAGGAATCAAGGAGATATCCCCCTCGAATCCTAGTTGGAGTAGGATTCCTCAGCTGTATTGATGGAGGGACTTAATTGCAAAGAACTACGAGGAAGCTAGGGGGTGTCTGCAAGTGTTTTCAAAAGTAAGGGGTATAAATGTAATTGGGTTGGATTATTTTGCAAAGTAGGTCAAGGTGAACTCCCCTTAGGTCCAAATTTTGGTATAAACCTAATTTCGACCTAAGGAATCTAATGGTGAAGTTAAATTTTAGATTTGACCACGTTTGACTGGCCATCTTACACAAAAACCTAATTTAGGGGAAATATTTGACTAGGACCCCTATTTTGGTCAAAATAGGTTCCAAAGGCCAAATTGATGGTTCTAAGCCATAGAGGATATTTTTCCATGAATTTTAGATGGCTTAGTTGAATTTTATCTTGATCAGAAACTTGTTAAATTAAGTGGGTCTGTTTTAGGGTTATAAGAAGTCATTTAATTCCCAGATTTCTCATTAACCCTTTTCTGATTGGACCAACCTACTTTTTATCTTGTTGAGACCATTTGACCTATGTTTATCCCCTGAGAAATCTTGTTGTACTGTAATGGTAAAATTACAGTTTTACCCTTTATTTCTTACTTTTCTTTCAAACCAATTATTCCTTGAGTTTGGCCCTTTACTTGGTTATGTAGGAGCTTTTGTTCTCTTTTCTTTGTCAAAATGAGCTAGTTAGAGCTCATGATGGTGTTCCCATCAGGGACATATCCTCTACAGATACCTGAAGAGCATGTGTATCCATACCTTTTGGATAGTCATGCTTAATGCAGCATTGGTCCATAATATATCCGTTTCTATGATAGTACTTACAGAATAATGAGCCCCATCCTCTACCACGACCATGTGCACCACCACCATGAGACCGACCACCTCTACTTCCAAAAGATTCCCTACTACGACTGACAATAGCCATAGTAGAGGCATCAAACATCGGTACAGGATTAGAGGTGTCAAGTCTAGAGAGACGAGCATAAATTTGTGCCAGTGTGGTAATCTCATCCTTGGTCATGAACTGATCTTTCACTGCCTTGTACATAGGGCCAAGTCTAGACAGAAGCTAGATAGAGCGAATAGCTTCTCTCTACTTGGTTATAACTGTAACATCAGTAGAAATAGGCTGGTACACATCCTATTCATCCCATAGGTTCTTCATGGTGCCATGGTATTTGAACAAGGCCATAGTGCCTTTTTGAAGAGTGTGGATGTCTTCAACAACTCGATACAACCTAGTATTGTTGCTCTTGTGTGAATGAATCTCATGCAACGCTTACCACATTTTCTTCGTGGAGCATATGCCATGACATGCTTAGTGATAGTCTGAGTCATGATTGCCATCCAATCATTGTCAACCTCCCAATTTGTAGTCTTTACGACTGGCACATCATTTGTCAAAATATACTTCTTCCGCTATGATCTAACAAACCGAGAGAAAGAGGTAGACCAGATTTGAAAGTTGGATCCATCCAACTTGATAGATGTCCCTTGCATTTAAGGGGGAACACTCGTGGTAGATGTCCACCCCACAAAGTCATCGACTAATTCCTTTTGGTCCCTCATAATAACTGAAGTCAAGATCCACAAAGAATGACTTCAAGGTTTAAAAACCAGATCATAAAGTTTGAAATCTTCAATTTCAGACCTATATTGCCTTCAAACTGCACATATATGCCACAAGAACCCAGATTTCAGATCATGTACCTCATGGGTACCAACAAAAACACTTCCTTTGCACATGCTAGGGCATAGATTGGTCCCTAGCAGTGCCTTTTTTCTAAGAGACTCTCTGTAGAAACTTTGTAGAAGAAGATCAGACTGAAGAAACTAGGTCCTACTCGATGTAGACACCTACTCTTCTTACAAGATGCCTAACAAATCCAAGGAGGTCGGCCACGCAGTAGACACCCCCTACGCCACCTCTATGGATGTGCAGCAATGATGCAAGAGAGAGAGAAGGTCGCATATCAGGCCGATGGTGGTTGTAGGAGGCGACGTCGGCAAAAGAGAAAGGCATTGGGGGAGGCTACTACTGGTCAGTGTTGACCCTTGTGGAGGATTCCCGCTAATACTCTGTCCATTTAT
This sequence comes from Thalassia testudinum, assembly GCA_037157565.1. Taxonomy (NCBI): domain Eukaryota; kingdom Viridiplantae; phylum Streptophyta; class Magnoliopsida; order Alismatales; family Hydrocharitaceae; genus Thalassia; species Thalassia testudinum. The sequence continues at coordinate 60,029,891 of JAZHRO010000015.1, forward strand.
GATTATTTATTTAAAACACAAAAAAACTAAAAATACAAATATTAAAAACATTATGACCTAAGCATTTCTATACTATAGAGTTATTTATAATTTTTTAATCACCCTGTTGCTTAAATCATCATATTCTTGGTTAATTTTGCTAGGGATTAGTAAACCTAGGCTTGGGGGTTTGATGAGGGAAAAATCACCCTAGTGCTTTAATCATGGTTTCTAATTAACATTAATTAGCTATTTTCCCTAGCTAATTACCTACGAATTCACTAAATGCAAGATTAATTATAATATAGGGGTTAAATAGTAAGGACCTGCAAAATAAGATAAAGCTCAATTAATATTAATATAAGTCTAATTAATAATTTGGACTCAAAATAATAATAATTATCTATATATGAAGTATTTAATTTAACTTAACCAATTTAATGTCCTAAGCATGTAATTAACCTAATTAATTTTACCATTTATATAAATATAGCTAAAAAGGGAAAAAATGTAATTTCAAGGCATAAATATATTATTTATATTATTTATAATAATATATAAAAATTTAAAAAAAATAAATTAAAATAAGCCTTAAAACTCACTATTTTACATTTATGTCCCTAATTTCCATTACAATTGAGTCCTTTTATAACAATTAGGTCCTTTTATATTAACATTTATACCCCTGTAAACACTTCTTCAACCTTTGGATAGTCCACAAACGTTCGGTGCCTATACCTCGCAATCCAACATTTAAACTCCATCGCCATTATCGCAGCTGCTAAGCTCACCTCCAACTTCTCATCCAATGGTTCGGATCTCCCTTGAGTCCTACTTTCCTAGGTGTTTAACGTAACAAATGTCAGAGACGATGTCAATGGTTATAATGAACCTAGTTCCTTTCCCATCCCAATACATCACCCTCTACCTTCATCAACACCTATAAATAGCCACCTACACCTCCGATTTGCGTCATCGGCTCCCTATCCCTCTTCTCCAACTGAGCACGACGATAGGCTATTCTCTCCATCCGACGACCTTGTTTCCCTTCTTCGGAGCACTTCCATCGGAGGAGCTCGACTCTTCTCAACTGTTCTTCCTCTCAGAAGTCCTGACAGGGCTTCTGTTTGCCCCATCTCCCTCTCTATCTCGCTTCAACCTCGTCGGAGTTTGCTCCAATTTCATTGGAGTTCTTCCTGTCTCCACCCTACCAACAGTAGAGTCCCTCACCATTTCATCCAGGTAACTCGTATATTAGCCTTAGTTCTTAGTTTAGAGTAGTTTAGCATTGTTTTAATGCTGAATCCATGTTGTCTTCCTCGACTTTGGAAAGCTCCTTTGAGCTTGTTTGGAGCTCTCTTTTGTCATTTGAACACATAGATCGCCTTCTATATCTTTCCATGATCAATTCTACATACTCAATTGCAAGATTTAATCACTTAATAACCTAGGCCACTCCACCTCCACTGGATCTCCTTTGCTATCTATGGTGGAAGTATCCAAGTTAGATTCACATCCATTTAAGGTCCTACATCATCAATTCATCCACTAAGGACCTTTTCTATCACCTTAATTTTATCGATTGAGCATCCAATAAGAAATGCCTAATTTCATAACAACCTTCTGAGCTCGCTACCCATGGTGGCTCAGAAGGAGTTATTCCATCGAATTAGTCACACGATCACCATCGCATCATCTTCCTGATCAATTCCCCTCACTTAATTAAGTGAGAGGGAAATTCTTGTGTTCATGTGAACTCAAGATGCACTTTTACTGAGATCTCTGAATAATTCATATGAATCATCATTGATTGAATTAATTGTGGTGTTCTTGAGGTTCGTTGCAATCTCAAGAACCTTTTAAGGCCATTCTTGATCTGTTTCTTGGAATTTCATCTCTAACATCTAAAATTAGTGTTCACCAAAGCTCCGATGAGCTCCAGCGAATCAAAATGATTACTTTAGCCTTCAAAACTTCATGAGAAGCTCCATACCTACTTATATCGATTAGATGATCAGATTCCACCTGTTACACTTATGTTTTAATAGTGATTTCTCTCTGTCGATCTTCATCTTCTCCAACATCGGTAGAGTTGGAGAGATGTGTTCCATGAGGATTATGACCTAGATCTTAGATCTATAAGCAAGAGTAGACTTCATAGAATCCATCTAAGCATTCATTTTGGTCTAACATGCTTTGGTTTGGTTTTTCAACCAACACACGTTTTAAACTCTAGCGATAAGCTTGGAATCACTTTTAGAGTGATCAAAACTTGGATTTGATGTGCGCAATCACTTTCTAAGATTGATTTTAGTCTTTATGGGTAGTTAAATTGATGTGAGATGATTTGAATTCGAAAGTCAACTTTGGACCTGTTTAGTTCAACTCTTATTTGAATTTGAGGTTTTAGAGGTTAAAACTTTGATTCAGTGGATGCTTTGAGTTCCTACAAGTTATGTGAATCTTCTAGAACAAATTTGAGTGAAATTAATTGATATTTGATAAGGATTTCAACTTCTATCTATTTTGGGTTATTTCTTGAACTCAAAGTTGTTATTAGCATTCTTGGTGAGTTTTGATCCAAATATCTACCAAATTAGTTATTTTCCATCATCTGAATTGATTTAGACTTGTTATATATGATTTAATTTATCTTTTAGATAGATTGAACTAAGAATACATGCTCTGTGTTCTGAGTATGAAGCTAGGAAGTTTCTGGAGCTTATCATCATTCTTCTATCTTCATTCGTCTTCAATCTCTTGTGAAACGATTTTGTAAGCCTTCCTGATTTTTTAGTTCAGAGGAATATGTGGTTGTATAGGTTAATCAACCTATATTCTTCATCTGCAACATATTATAACATGGTAAAAGTGACAAATTCCTCTTTTGAATCTTTGGATCAAACTTGATCCAAAACTTGAATTGATGATAAAATTGGATAGAGGATCTATAGAGCTTTTCAACGAGCCTTTGATTGTCTGGAGTGGAGCTCTGAGTTGCCGGGAATCTACATTTGAATTTACTGATTGGCAAACATTGCTATGAAGGAGAAGTACGATTAATGTCCCACCTTGAAAAGACACGGACGAGCGATGTGATATAAAACCATAAGAGCATGTAGCCCGGCTGGTCGTCAGCGTAGGGCGCATTTACTGAGCATATGAATTGCTTGCTGAGCATGTGTTGTGCACGTGCATGTGTGTGCGTGTGTAAGAGCACATTGGTGTGCACATGGGCCCACATGGGTGTGATCTTGATTGTGGGCCAGGTATGGCCCAATATTATGCACTTGAATAGATTAAAATCCACACTTAAAAAATTTGAATTGGGTTCAAGTAGTCGTCTTATCCCACCCTATGAGTGTTGTGTATCCCATGAACGAACCCGGTTCGCCCATTAAACCAACTTTTTGGTTAAGTGAGAGAGGTTTAAGGGTTTAAATGGATAAGTGTGGGACAAACTATGTAGAAAGGAAGAATTAAGAGAGAAGAGGGGAGCTTAAGAAAGTTATATGACTAAGTGTTGGCATCCAGAGAGTTTAAAAGAGAGAATTAAGTGAGTGGCAAGGCATGAGGGAATCAAGTAATTAAGATCTTATGAGAGATTTAAAATAGATGTTTGATAATTTAACAAGAAGTCTAAAATTGAAACTTAAGTCGTCTGATTCCTTGAAGAGACGCCTGATGATGTGAAGGCTAAATTGAATTAAATAAGAAAGAGATTAAGTGATTTGAACATAATTGTAATAGAGGCAATTGTTTTGTAATGAAACTTTACTTTTATGCCTTTATATTTTTTAAACATTTGATGTAATAATTGTTAACATTTCTTTGCTATTCATTGTAAATCATTCATGTGCACTTCCCTTGTAATGGAATAATTGCCATATTTCAAGTTTAATTGTGCATGCAATTGTTCATGAGCTTAACTTGTACTGTAGTTATAGGTTTAATTAGCATAGTAATTAGTTATTTGTTAACTTAGAATAAAAAATGGTGAATTTATTAAGTTTAATGCCTCCCAGTAAATGACCTGGACTCAACCGGTTAAAAGAATTTAAATCTAAAATGTAGGTTAGCTTGACCCTATACTACAATTAATGACAAGGATTTAACAAATCAAATTAACCTAAGTTTTTTCTTTATGTGATTAATTAAGCCTAATAACCTTAATTAACTGTATTGAGAAATGAACGATCAGTTAAGTTGTAAATCATTCAGTTTATTCTAGAAAGGACCTGGTGCCTTTATATAGAAAAGCACCAGAGAAGAAATTACATGAATACCCTTACACACCCTTGACGATTTGCATGTGGATCATAACGTATGCTAGAGGGGAGGGGTGAATAGTATTGCCTTTATCAAATAGTAAAAAGAAAAATGAATTCACAACAAAATCAAGCACAAGTTACACTTGGATTTAGAGTGGAAACCTAAACTGGGTGAAAACCTTACTTTTTAACAAGGATCACTAGGCTTTCGGATTTGGTTGGTCCAAATAAGTCTAAGTGAAGTAGCTCCAGAGGTTGAGAGGTGCTAACTATCCTTTTTGGTTTAAAAGAATTTTTAGTTTGTTTACCAACTTGACAAGAATAACAGACTTTGCTTTTCTTGAAGTTGATTTTTGGCAGACCTTTGACAAACTCATGTTTCACAAGTCTACTAATGTTTCTCATGTGAACATGACCTAGTTGTCTGTTCCAAAGTGTTGCCTCTTCATCAGATATGACAATGCATTCAAGACTGTCACATTTATTGAAGTTAACAGTATAGATATCTTTATGTCTGTTTCCTTTGAGATGAGTTTGTTTTGTTTGCTTATCCCATATTTTAAATCTATTTGATGTAAAAGTGATTTTATATCCTTTATCACATATTTGGCTTACACTTAGAAGATTATGTTTTAATCCACTAACTAAATGTACATTATCAAAAGAGGTGGAAGAATTATAAATTTGGCAAGTACTAATAATATGGCCCTTGTGGTTGTTCCCAAATGTGACCGTACCACATTCCTAGTAGTGAAGTTGTTGGAATAGGTCTTCCTCCCCAGTCATGTGCTTTGAACAACCACTACCCATGATCCATCTCCTTTCTTCTCGTTCCTGTCATTGGTTTGCATTTGTGAGGTCTTAGTTTAGCTGATCTATAGAGTGGCTTCAACATTCCATTGATTTGTTGATATGTCCACTTCTTATAGTTTACTTGACCTACAAAATAGGATTGCAATAGTGCTTTTGGTACCCATTTTTTTTTGGGTCCACGGTGGTTAGATGCTGCCTATTTAGGAAAGCTACCTTTCTTTTTATTTTGGCTAGAACTAGATGCTTCATGATCATTTTTAGGTATGTAGCCTAACTCAAATTTTGTGGTGATCTGGGTTTGTGTTCCTAATAGCTTATGCAAGTTTCTACTTCCCTTAGTGAATTTAGTCAGATCATTTAAGAGAATAGCAGAATTTTCTTTTAATTTCTCTATATCTACTTTTAAATTATCTATGTGTGATTTTAATGAGGTGATTTCATCAGATAACTCTTTATTTCGTTGAGTAGGCATATCTTTTTGTGCTCTTTCTTCCCCTAATGCTTTTGATAGGTTTTTATTTTCTAATTTTAGTGACTTAGCTATGTCATGCATCTCAAAAAAAGCTTCTAATAACTCATCTTGTGAGAAAGAGGTTACCTCATCTTCTAGAGCGATTAGTCCTAGAAGAGCTTCTTCTTCGAAGGTTTCTTCTTCTTCTGAACTTGAGTATGATTCATCCCAAGTTACTGTGAAGGCCTTTTTCTTTCCTTCCTTTCTAGGAAACTTCTTTTCTGACTCCTTGAGAAATGGACAATCCTTCTTGATGTGTCCTTTTCTCTTACAGTTGCAGTAGATAATGGCATCTGCTTTGGCCTCTTCTTTCTTCTTTCTCTAGTTCCTCTTGTTTTTGAGGAACTTTCTGAGCTTTCTTGAGAGGAGGGCTATATATTTCTCTTCATCTTCGCTTGAGGAGTCTTTAGATTGTTGATTGGCTTCAAGGGCTACAATCTTCTTAACTCCATCTTTATGCTCCTTTATGTGTTGGAGTTGAACCTCGTAGGCCATTAGGCTTCCGATAAGATTGTCTAATTTCAAGGTAGATAGATCACCCACGAATCGATCACCATCTTCCTCTGAAGCATCAGATCGCCCAATAAATGTCGACTAGTTAGGCTTCAAAATCTTCACATGTCGTATCCAACACCTTTAGGTTGGGATGCAATACTCATTTTTCGTGCCGTTAGGTTGTGCTCGTCGATCCAAATCCATCCGTGCGGTTAGATTTGTCATCTGAAGTGTAGATTTACACCATCTTGGCCCTTGATCTTCTAGGGTTCCTCGATCTCTATCTGATGCTACAGGTGTCTGATTAGGGTGATCTTAGAGTGGTTGAACTCCAATCGTCGCCCTGATCACATCTGTATGGTTGGATCTTCGATCCGAGGGCTCGATAAAATTTTTTCCCTATCCTTGAGCATAAAAGAAGATAATTAACCTCCATTTTATTCAAACTAATCTAAATGCAAGATGATGCATGCTATGCAATATACATCTTACTTCTATGCTTAAGAACATGCACAAATAGACATCTTATGTAGTGTAAACATGTTTACATCAATAATCGATACGACATTTAAATTTTTAAAGCTCGAAAAATCATGAGTTCTGAGGTCGTTCACAGGGAGCAAGTGTAGCAAATCAATCTACTAATTAAAATAATCAGAAATAGTAATAAAAATGAATAGTCAATCTCAAATAGAATAATCAATTAATGCTTCAAAAATGTATCTTAGAGTAAAAATAAAAAGTTCAAAATGGTGGTTGAAACCACTAAATATCCTTAACAATTAAGCGTAATATCCCAAATTTCTCAATATCTCAACAATACTCAATATCAAGTCAGAGCCAATTCCATCTCAAATTAGACGTTGGTATGAAGGTTCAGACGGCTTAAGTAACATGCCCCACAGCTTTGAATTTTCCAAATTGTTGGGCATGAAACCCAAGGTTCTACAGTGCAAACCCCCTTAATCCTCTCAGAATTTCCCTCTCTTTCAGTCTCTTCAGAACCAGGTGAAGGGTTATATAGGTAATCAGATCAGAGGCCCAGACCAATGAGATGTGAGTGTGGGCGAGGGCGTGCGTGGGCAGGTGTGAGGTGTTGTATGAGTTTGAGTCGAATGTTATGAAAGAGAAATACTTGCATCATAGTATAGTCGACAAAAATCGCTTTGCAACATTTAAATTTATAAAATGCTCAAAAACAAGAAATTAGGTCTGAGGTCATCTGTAGGGAGCAAATTTTGAATTCATGCATTAATCACAATTAGTAATAATGAGCACAATAATTAATTTCAGCAAAGATATGCAATGAATAATATGTAAGCACCTCTGTTTTGATGTACCAAAATTTTATTTATTGTAAAACTAATATTTCAAGACTATCACATATCAGAGCTTCTCTCTTGGATCAAGATCAGATGGATACTGATCTGTGTCTTTTACTTTTATTGAGTCTAGAATATTGTTGTAAGGAACCTCAAAATAAAACTCAAATGAATTTTTGAAATTTTCTCTAAAAATCAGTTTCTAGGATTTTCGATCGACCAATAAGACTAAATGATCAACCAAATTGATTGATTGACCAACTAACTTAGTTAATCGATCAAACTAGCCCATTTTAGGAAGTTGATTAATACCCTTTTGATTGACCAATTTGATTTAACCAAACTGTGACTGATCAAATAATTAGATTGATCGACCAAATCTCATTTTGATCGACCAATCTATCTTAATTGATTGACCAATTTCATTTCCTTTTTAGGTCGAATTTGTAGTATAAATAGAGGTCGTACGCAACCCTTTTTCATATAACTTTCAATAGAAAATCCTCTCAAAAGAATTGAGCTTCTTGCGCTTCTTCAAGTGCTTCTGTGCCTCGTTTCTCACTCCTTTCAAAGCACATCATTTCAAGCCTCCCCTGAAATTCTGGTCTGATTTTTATTGAGGTTCCATAGTTCTACATTGTTCTTTTACATTGTTGCTTTGATTAATGGATTCCAAGTTGTTGGGAAAGATCCGTTGTAGTTATTGTTGTGCTTCTCTTCAGGTTATAAAGAGAAGTGTTTATAAGAGGTTGTGCCACCCTCGTTCAAGTGGTACGTTGGTGGATTGACTAGTGTTGCCTAGTTGGGAAAATCCTAGGCTAGAAGGCTTAGGTAGTGATTTTTACCCATAGGGGTTTCCACTATAAATCTTTGTGTATATTGTGGGATTTTTTTTTTGCCATATTTTTTATTACAATCGATATCACATTTGATCTTGTATTTGTGGTCAAGTAAGATCTGCAGGCACTTATCAATTGGTATCAGAGCCAGATCGTGAAGGAGACATCACACCTTTCCTTCAATTGCCACAAAAACAAGTCTTATGTAGGGGCAATTATTTTTCCAACCACCACTATTTGATGGATCATATTATGATTATTGGAAAAGAAGAATGCAAATTTTTCTTAAAGCAATGAACTTTGAGATTTGGCATATCATCAAGTCCAAATATATGCCAAAGAAGAAAGAAGAAAAATAGTTAATGAAGAAAGAGAAGAAGAAAGCAACAGATAATGCTAAAGCCATGAATGCACTATTTTGTACATTAACAAGAGAGGAATTTGACAAAGTTATGCCATGCAAAAGTGCATATGAGATATGGAACCAGCTCTCTATCATGCATGAAGAAACCACTAAAGAAAAAGTAACATGCAATGATTAAAACTCAAGTTCGGAATCAAATGTTGAGGAAGAAAGCCACGAAGATGGAGTTACTCATCTTTGTCTCATGGCACCAATAGAATCAAGAGAAGAAGAGGTAAATTCTTACCTTACTTTAGATAAACTATTAGATGCATATCATGATTTATACAAATTGGCTAAAAAATTAAAGAACGAAAATAAGAAATTTAAGGATGAGTGCATAAGTTTAGAAAATGAAAAGATGGTTTAGCTCTAGATTTAGAAAATAAAAAAGGGGAATTATATGAAATAAGAGTTGTGAATGTAGAGTTCCATGAGAAACTAGAAGATCTCAACAATATATTCACTTTAAAGACACACTGAATGACCTCAAATATTCTACTAGAACATATGAAGAAAAATATGAGGACATTAAAAGAAAAATCAAAAGAAGATTAGGCATGCATTTTTATATCAAAAGGCCAAGAGAAGAGAGTTTAGTGGACCCTCTAACTTGAAAGGAATTAACAACCACAGAGCCAAAAGAATATGGGTACCAAAAAATTTTATGGAAAATTATGTTGCAAATTATGAGAAAGATCGACATGGAAATTACAATTGGAGAGGCAACCTTCAACAAGCCAACAATCATCAATTGGCTATGAAAGATGGTGGAACCAACAATGTCAATGGATGCTAGATTTTTTGTGGAGACCCCCTCCACCTGCTACTGTTATTAGGTATAACTCCTTATACTTTAACAGGTATGATTCCCAAAACTAAATCTTTATTACCTACTTAGTTATAAATAAGTTTTTAATATAAAATTGACTAAGCTTTGAATTATTTAACTTTGGATAGCAACTTGACAGGGGGAGAAGAATAAAGAGCATCAAACCTTGATAAGGGATCATTGTTTGAGGAGGAGAATCAAGATCACTTTCTTAGTAGCATTTAGATAGCACATTTATCTATGTTGGACTGTATAACTCTTACTCAACACTTCATTTTATTTTGATATAGTCATTGTGTTAGACTATCATGAATTTGATAATTTTCATATGATAAATTCGACATGACTTTTAATAGAATATTACTTGAGAAAGGGGAGAAAAATGTAAATTTCATTCTTAGAATTTTACTTGTCTAAGTATGATTAATAAAAAGTCACTTGAGATATATCTTTTTGTTGATAATAAAAAGGGGGAGTAAAATACGAATGTTGATAGGAGTAATTCTAAAGTAATTATTTATTATTCTCGCATGCATAATTCTAATTTTGTTATCATCAAATAGGGGGAGAATGTAAGCACCTCTGTTTTGATGCACCAAAATTATGTTTATTACAAGACTAATATTTCAGGGCTATCATGGATCAGAGCTTCTCTCTTGGATCAAGATCAAATGGATGCTGATTTGTGTCTTATACTTTTATTGAGTCTAGGATATTGTTGTAAGGAACCTCAAAATAAAACTCAAATGGATTTTCGTGCTTTTCTCTAAAAACCAATTTTTAGGGTTTTTGATCAACAAATAAGACTGATTGATCGACCAATTGATTGATCGACTAACTAACTTAGTTAATTGATCCAATCAACCCATTTCAGGAAGTTGATTAATACTCTTTTGATCGACCAATTTAGCTAATTAATCAACCAATCTGTGATCGATCAAATAACTAGATTAATCGAACAAATCTCATTTTGATCGACCAATCTACCTTAATTGATCGACCAATTTAATTTCCTTTTCAGGTCAAATTTATAGTATAAATGGAGATCGTACGCAGCCTTTTTTCATATAACTTTCGATAGAAAATCCTCTCAAAAGAATAAAGCTTCTCGTGCTTCTTCAAGTTCTTCTACGCTTCGTTTCTCATGTCTTTCAAAGCATGTCATTTCAAACCTCCGTTGAAATTCTGGTTTGATTTTTATTGAGGTTCCATGGTTGTACATTGTTGTTTTACATTGTTGTTTTGATTAACGAATCCCAAGTTGTTAGGGAAGATCTGTTGTAGTTGTTGTTGTGCTTCTCTTCAAGTTATAAAGAGAAGTGTTTGTAAGAGGTTGTACCACCCTCGTTCAAGTGATACATTAGTAGATTAAATCTTTGTGTATATTGTTGGATTAATTTTTTTTGTGCCATATTTTTCTATTACAATCGATATCACACTTGCCTTGTGTTTGTGGACAAGTAAGATTCACAGGCACCTCTCATAATATTCTCAAGAATATATTGAATGATGAACCAAATTGTATCTTAGATGTTGCTGGGATAAAAATAATAAAGAAACACTAAAAATGGCGATTTAAATCACCACTTATCTCCCACATTAGGCACATATCCCATGCATTCAATTTCTCAACAGTGGTTCTTCAACCACTAATCCACGTTAGATAAGTCCACAGTACCATATCAATGCCCAGCACATGCACAAGGCTAAATATCCTCATGGCGCAAGGCACAACAGATGTCGGAACCTAAGGTCAGATGACTTAAGTCGCCAAGGCTTAAGCATAGACCATCAGCACAATCTCAAAAATGCCTAAGTGTTGGCATGTGTATGAGCATGATTCTAGAGGCAAAACCTACCCCTACCCTAAGAATTTTCTCTTATATCCCTTTTCTCATAATTGGGTATATGGGTGCATAGTAACTGGTCTATCGAGTAATCAGATCATGAGCAAGGTGTAGTGGGTGAGGTGTGAGAGCACGTGAGATGAGGGGACCTCAGCCCCGTGTCTAAGGCGGACAGCTTAAGGCACGAAATAACTTTATGTGTGGTGGAAACCTCGCCAGTATATGATGTGGGACTATGTCCCCATCTTTTTCTTCACGCAGTAGCTGCTGAAGTCTTGAGCAATTGAGGTTGCTTTTGCTTCGTTTCTTAATTGCCATTACAGGTGGCTGCATGGAGTGAGTCCACAGCTTCTGGAAGTGGAGTTGAGTAGTAGAATGGCCTAAGTAGGGCGAACGAAGGTGAAGATGACCCCGGCGATGGCGGAGCTTTGATGAAGGCCTGTGAAGAGAAATATGGGCTAAATGTCCCAGTTAAAAAGTTTAATATGATTGTCGGAGCACAGAGAATGTGGTGGTGGTCGTGCATCAGTGCAAGGGTGAGTGTAGGTGAGAAGCAAAGTTGGAGAAGGAGTGCTAAGGATGTGGTGTTTGGTGGAGCTATGGAGTGGGTGGAAGGTGAAATTTCTAGAGGGCTTTCGAAGGTGGAGATGAGGCGGTGCTAATGGGAGTGATGGCGGAGCGTTTGGTTGTTGGATGTGGTTGCACGGCCTCATAAAAGGTGTGGCCGGCATCAAAGAAGACAAAGGGAAAGAAGGTGCATTGTTGGTCGAATTGGAGTTCTAAAGGCTTAGTCTTATACCAGATATAGAGAGGGAGATATTGAGCTAGTTATGGATGAAGGGAAAAGGAGATCCGCACTGACTTTGATGTGCTGGTGCCGAAGGAGATGAAGGCTCCGATGGGTGAGCAGCGACGAGGAAAGTGTCGAGGGCAGCCAAACTTTGATGGGTTTTGGTTGCAAAGAAGAGAGGAAGGCTTTAGTGCCTCCAATTTGGCCATTAGAGGCTCTAATGAGGGAGAGTGAGGAGGCTGCTATAGTAACGGTTGGAGTTGGCCGGAGGGAGAAGGGAGGAAGCATTTTGGGCCTAAACTGGACTAAGCATGATGATGGAAGTTCGGGGACCTTTTATAGAGATCATAACTGAGCTAGAAATGAGGAAGGAAGCTTGATTGGTCCTTGGTCTCAAGGAAAGAAGTCTTCAATTTTCTTGAGCTCACTTGAGCTCTAGGATCAACTCTGATCCCTCAAATGGGGTTGGTAAGATTCCTGATTTCCTGTCAGCAATCCCTTTAATTTTGGAGGGATTTGGAGTTGATTCGAGAGTGATCTCCTCTCTTGAAGGTCGGCTGCTGATCTGTTCACATGCCAATGGCAGCAGGGATGATTTTGCAAATAAAATGAGAAACTTAGGATCCTGATCCCAATAAAATCGAAAGTTAGGGGTTTAAGTGAGAGAAATAGAATTTTAAGGGATTAGATTGAAAACTAGGTCAAGATGAACTCTAATTGGGCCCAAATTTTGGACTTAGCCTAATTTGATCCCAAGGAATCTAATGGTGAACATGGATTTTAGTTTTGACTACATTTGACTTTGCAATTTGTACAGAAGCCTAACTTAGGGTAGAATCCTATCTGAAGCTCTGTTCTTGGTCAAAATAGGTTGAGATGGTCAAACCAGGGATACTAAACCTCTTCGAATATTTTTCTATGAATTTTAGCAAGTTTAGATGAATTTCATCTTAACCAGAACCTCTTCAATTTAATTGGGTCTAAAATTAGGGTTTTTGTGTGCTGATTTGGTTCTCGAAACATGTGAAATCCTATTTCTGTCTGTGTAGACCCACTCTTTGGTCTGTAATGCTCAATTGTCCTTTAATCAAACTCTGGGTGACCCCATGGTTACTCTACATTTATGATGTTATGTTAAAAATGTAGAATTAACCCTTTTTATTATTTTCTTCTCAAAATGGATTTATGTGGAATTATTATCCTTAGGTAATTATTTAGGAGCATTTGTCACTTGATTTTAACTAATTCAAGTTAGTTATGGCTAATGATGGTGTTACCATCACAAGGGGACCTCACCTTGTGCTTCTGAGGTAGTAAGGCAACACAACAAATACTTTATCAATCAAAACTTTTGTAGTCATTGCCAATGTGGGACTAATGTCCCAACTTTCTCTGCACAGCTACAGCTGAAGATTGGTGGTGCAATTGTTGTTGTTGCTGATTCATTCTCGTCCAATTGAAGGTTTAGGCATTTTCGTGGTGTCAGATCACAATGATTGGAGGTGGAGGTAAGGTCGTTGGTGACGAGATGGCTAGTGATAGCGACAAGGAAGACGACTAACGACAGTGAATGCCCTGCAAGGGGAATATGACCCTAGGGCCTAATTTAAACACACGAGTAGGTCTGGCGTTACTCACCGAAAAAAACCCTAGGGTAATTCGGTGTGCAAGTGATCAAGGATGATCGGTGTCGAAGCTCAGATGAGCTCTAGTCAACGGTGATGGAGGAGGGTGGTGGTGATCGCGAATAGCAAAATTGAGGAGCTAGGAGGCTCCACTGTGGCGATGCGGCGCTGGTGGTGGTGGTTGTTGGGTGTGTGATGGGTGGAAGTATACCGGTGGTGAAGGTAGTCGGCAGAGGTGTGGTCGGCGTTGGAGGAGAGATAGGGGAAATTGAACCTAAAAGTCTACCTAAAGCTAATTGTTGGGACAAGGAAGAGAAGCCCTAAGTCTATTTGATGAACGGAGGCTCGAAGAGGCTTTCTAGAGTAACATCGGAGCTAAGGAAGATGGAGGCGAAGATGGAGCTAACGAAGGTGTAATTGAGTCGACTTCCGTGTCTGAAAGCTCGGCGATGAAGTGGCAAGGAGAAATCGTCTCCCTATTGTTTGTGGGAGTGGCTGTAGAACGGGGGCAAAGAAGCTCCAGGTCATCATCAATGGTGGTAGAGGAAGAAGGCGAAGGAAGGAGTTACGTGCCAAAAATGAGACAACCCCAACATGGGTACATTCTACCCTCTTCATAGGAGAGTTATTCCTCCTCAACTCTCCATTTTGAGCAAGTTTCAAGTCAATTTTTGAGGTTGAAGAACTTGGGTTTGCTGGTGGTGAAATCGGTCGAGATTGAGCTCGAAATGAAGCTTGGCCAATCGGCCAAGATCTTCGGAACATGTATACTAATTTTGGTGATTTTAGATTGAAGTTTCTTCAATCAATTCGTCGATTAAATGTCGGCAATGAGAGGTTGAAGATCCTATTCATATGATCATGGCAGTAGGAACCATTTTGAGAAAATGATGAGAAGTGAGGGGCCAGATGGAAAGGCAACTTGAAACCTAGGGGTATGAATGTGAGAAATAGAGTTTTTAGGGGTTAAATGAAAAATTAGTGAAGATGGACTCTGATTGGGACCAAATTTTGGGGTAACCTAATTTGGACCCAAAGAATCTAATAATGAACTTGGATTTTTGTTTTGACCATGTTTGGCTGGGAAAATTGCACAAGAGCCCAAATTAAGGTAAATTCCCGTCTGAAACTCTATTATAAGTTAAAATGGGTTCAGATGGTCAATGTGAAGGTACCAAACCTCTTAAAATATTTTTCTATGATTTTTAGGAGGTTTAGATTGATTTTATCCTGACCAGAACCTTTTCAATTTAGGTGGGGTTGATTATTAGGGTTTTTAGTATTATTTTCACCCTTGAAATGCATGAAACCCTGATTCATTCAATGTGAGCCCACTTTTTGGTCTTTTAAGTTTATTTAACCTTTAATTAACCCTTGAGTAATTCCATGATTAATCTATATTTGTGATGTGCTATTAAAAAAATAGACGTAACCTTATTTTCTTATATTCTTCTCAAATTAGATTAGTGCAGATTATAACCCTTATATGATCATTTAGGAGCATTTATCATTTGAATCTGACTAATAGTGGCTAGTTAGGACCCATGATGGTGTTAATATCAATAACTCAACAATAATCACAATCAATCTCCACATGCTTTGTGCACTCATGAAACATTGGATCATTAGCCATATACATAGCCACACGATTATCACATCTCATTTCCATAGGCTCCTAAATCTCAACATTCAAATCAAGTAAGAGAGAGCTCACCAAAACTAACTTCGCTACTATCTATGCCATGGGTCTGTATTCTAACTCGGCACTGGATCGATATACAACACTCTACTTTTTACTTCTTCATGTCACCAGGTTACCAGCTACATATATATAAAAGCCAATGGTAGACTTCCTATCTAAAAAGCATCCTACATAGTCTGCATTAGAGTATCCCACAATAGTTATGGACTCGCCTCTCCTAACCCTGTTCTGGTGCTCACTTCAAGTACCTAAGCACCTACATTGCAGCATCCCAATGCTGCTTGGTTGACATCCATAAACTACTTGAGCTTGCCTACAACAAGAGGAATATCTGGACGTATATAATGGTAAGACAAAGAAGTTTCCTAGTCAACTATTTATATCCTCTACTCTCTATGGCTATTAACTCTACATCATATAAGTGCATCTCAGGATCCATGAGTATGTTGGTTGGCTTTGCACCTAACATCCCAACCTCTTGTAACACATCAAGAGCATATTTCCTCTAACTGAAAAGAATACCTTCTTTTCCTTTTGCCACCTCAATGCCCAGAAAATATCTCAGAGGACCCAGGTCCTTCATGACAAATCTCTCAACCAAACTCTGCTTAACCTCAACTATTCTGGTTGCATCATCACCAGCAATAATGAGATCATCTACATAGATAAGAACTGCAATTGCCCCCTTCTCTGTCTTCTGCACAAATAAGGAATGATCTTCAACAACTTCTGTTAACTTCTAGAACCAAGCTCGTAGACTCTACTTGAGCTCATAAATTTCCCTCTTGAGCTTGCATACACACCCCTCCTGAACCTCAAAACCTAGGGGTTGCTGCAAATATACCTCCTCATGGAGATTACCAAACAAGTGTTCTTTACACCCAATTAATGTAGTGGCCAATCAAGATGAGCTACAATAGCTATGAGAATCCATACTATAGGAAGCCTTGCAACAGGAGAGAAGGTATTAAAGAAATCTGACTCATATGTCTAGGTGAATCCCTTTACCACAAGATGGGCCTTATACCTAGAAATAGATCCATTAGGATTGTATTTCATGACAAGGACCCAATGATAGCCAATAGTGCGTGCACCCAAAGGAAGCGAAGTAAGCTCCTATGTCTCCTGAGACTAAAGTGTGGCCATCTTATCCTCCATGGCTTGCCTCCACTTTGGATTAAACATGGCCTACTGGTATATAGCTCGTATCTAAGTAGAAGAGAGAGCCCCTGTTAATAGGGCAAATGGATGACTAAATTAGACAGTCAATACAACCCCAGCAACCTGATATTATGCACAACTCTTGGGTGCCTTCAGAACAACTATCGAAAGGTCAAGGTCAAAAACTAGAAGCTCAACATCATCAACAAGAGACTCAAAAGCCAAGGTACATCACTAGAGAAAGTATCATCACTTGCAGGATCACTGCCAAACACATGACAATCAGTAGCATCAATACATACCTACTATGGGGAGGATGATGGTGTTGAAGTAGGGGGTGTGTTGCCGGTATCTCACAAGTAATCTAAAATACATAGGAGGATCTCTAAAGCAAGTAACAACTCTATCTATGGTGCCTGGTGATGTAGATTGAGATATCGAAAAAATCTCCTAACTAAATAGGAGGAATATGCATTGGTGCTACCTCTGCCTCAAACAACACCTAGTCACTAAAAAGTACAGCAAAACCTCATGGAAAGTGACATCTGCACTAACATAGTGGCTCTTCTACAAAAGATCATAACATTTGTAACCTTTCTAGGTATAACTATATCCCATAAAAACACATTTAATTACCCTTGGAGCTAATTTATCTCTATTAGGTCCAATAACATGGACAGGCTACACAACTAAAAATCCTGGGTGGCAACTGAAATAGCTCCTAGGCTGGATATAATATCAGCCATGGTACCTACTCCGTTAGTACAGACCTGAGCATTCTATTAATCAAATAACGTGCAGTAAGCTTTGAATCTCCCCAATATCCTAAGGGAACATTATGATGAATTAGTAGAGTCCTGGCCACATCCAAAAGATGAATGTGTTTCCACACTTCCACCCCGATGGGAACACCATCATGAACCATAACTAGCTCATTTTGATCTAGAAAAGAGAACAAAAGCTCCTACATAACCAACTGGAGGTCCTAACTCAATGAATAACCCTTCTCAAAGAAAAGTAAGAAACAAGGAGTAAAACTACAGTTTTGCCATTGTAGTGCAACAACGGGATTTCTCATGGGCTAAACATAGGTCAAATGGTCTTAACAAGATAAAAAGTGGGTTGGTTCAAACAGAAAAGGGTTCATGTGAATTCTGGGAATTAAATGACTTCTTGTAACCCTAAAACAAACCCACTTAATTTAACAAGGTTATGGTTAGGATAAAATTCACCTAAACCCTCTAAAATTTATGGAAAAATATCTTCTAGGGTTTAAAACCTTTAATTTGTCCCTTAGAACCTATTTTGACCTAAATTGGGGTTTCAGTCAAATGATTGCCCTAAATTGGGTTTTTGTGTAAATTTCCCAGTCAAACGTGGTTAAACCTAAAATCCAACTTCACCATTGGATTCCTTAGGTCCAAATTACTTTTTAACTAAAATTTGGACCTAAGGGGAATTCACCTTGACCTACTTTGCAAACAAATCCAGACTAATTACATATCTACCCCTAACTTTTGAAAACCTCTACAGAAACCCCCTAACTTCCTCATCATTCTTTGCAATTAGGTCCCTCTACCATTATAGCTAAGGGAATCCTGCTCCAGCGAGGTATCGAGGGAAAGAATTCCCTGATTGCTCAAAAAATCACCTTTAAATTTGAAAGGGAGATTCTCTGAGAAATCTCCTCCAGTTTGAACACAACCAGAGGCTTGATTTGGCACCCAATCTCTCATGTGAATGCGTGAGATATTTGGGTCACCTTTGACCTTCCAACTCCGGTGAGGTTTCCGTGCTTGAAAGCTTGGCTTCCAAGCACATGAACTTCTGCCAGGGCCTATAGAAGCTTGCCTAGATCAACCCGCAGCCTCTAAGCTTGAATTTAGCCTAAGAACACCCCTAATTCTTCTCTTCCCCTCCGGTCAACAACCCAGCAAGCTCTGGCAACCCCTCTCTCTCTCTCTCGTTACTCTGCCACAATACCAGTGCTAGGGTTCTCTCTATCCTCTTCGTCTGCATCGTGCCGCACCAGCCGATGTCCAAGCAACCCCCTCATCATCGCCGTCCTCCTTCCACTGGGTATTTCGTCTCCAGCGATGGCAATAATAGCTGGCTACCTCCTCTGCAACCCCCTTCGTCTACCAACACTCAGTTAAGTCCTCTCTCTTTTCTCATCATTTCCCCATCTTTTATTCTTGCAAACACGCCTCAACGCTCACAAACCACCACCACCTTCTCTACCTCCGGCCAGAACTCCGGTGAGGTGTTCCCGCCGCCCCACACCTCCATCCGCCTTGCCAACTACCTCACGATCCCACCACACCTCACTGACCTTAAACCCTCACTCCACTCACTGTGCCAAGGCCCCAGAACTTCCCTTGAACACACCCACTTTCGCGTGCACAGGGTGACCTAGGCACGTATGCTCCCTGCCACCCCATGACATGACGACCACCTCACCATCTTCGCCATGTTCAGGCAAAGCTCCCTGTGTTTCTTGACGAGGCTGCAAGGCCATTTTCTTGCTGACAGGATTTGAGGTCTTCACTGCCATTGACGTAGCATGAAGCTTGCTTGGGAGCTTCACCCAAGACTCCTCACTCCAAGAAATAAGTCCCAGGTCAGGCGGATTCCTTTTGCGCACAACCTCATCCAGGAAATTGGTAGCGATGCCCACATAGCTACTGCAATCAGAGGAGGTCTGCTGTGGACGCTTGTGAAGAAGGTGGGACAACATAGTCCTACCTCAGAAGTGGAGGAGTGGATGCAGCGACATAAATTGTAAAAGTGACAGGGGCTTATCGCCTCCTGACCACAAGGTGAGGTCCCACTCACCCTAATTGCCTTGTCGGTGACCCCAATGCCCGTGGACCTAGCCTTGACCCATATACCCAACTAGCCTACACTCCTAGCCCACCACGCACACTGGTGGGACTAGTCTCAGGTGCGCATACCCGACCTGATAACCCGAGAAGGCTCTGGGAGAGTGAGCCTAAGAGAGAAAGAAGAGGAGAGATCATAGGGAGGGAGGGTAGGAGTTGGTTTTGCTCTCGCAGGTAGAAGAAGAAGAAGCCAAGGAAGGAGAGGGTGGCAGCCAGAGAAGCTAAAGAAGGAGAAGGCAAGGCTAAAGAGGAGGAAGCTGAAGGGCTGAAGAGAAGGAAAGAAAGAAGAAGAAGAAGCTAAGAAGAAGGAGGAGTCGCAGAGACAAAAGAAAAGGAGAAAGAAGAAGAAAAAGAAGACAAGGGCCAGAACAACTAAAGAAAGAAAGAAGTTGAAGGCACGAAGAAATCAAAGAAGAAAGAAGGAGATCAGAGACAGATAGAAAAGCAATTGAAGCACTGTAGCAACTTCATATTTAAGACATCTGATTTTCAAAATCAGACGTCTATATTTTTTGTGTGCTTCTCCCATATACATTGACGTTGTGCTTTTACACTATACTTTGATTTTCATTGCATATTATATTTAATATTAAAGTTGTGTTCTTGATTTTTAAACCCCAATTTGCCCCCTGTGTTCGACCTCGAATTTACAATTTCGAGTAATAAAATTCATTTATTTTCGAGCGATTTCAACTATACTATGACACATTAATTCTAACATTGATCTCGCCTTGCTAAAACATTTTGGCACCATTGCTGGGGAGCAACAGGCGATTTAGAAATCCTGATCACAATTTCTGATTTGATACTAAGTTGATACATCTCTTTTGTTGTGATTGTTTCAGGGGAGAAGATTCAAAAGAAGACAACCACATAGCAACCACACCCGGGGCAGGTAATCTCTGATTAGCCCTTTCTCTTAATCCCCTCATTCTGAAAAGGAAAAACAAGATAAAATTCAATTTAGGGCTACTTGCTTTCCATATTTAGTTAATTCACCCAAGTCGCCTGATTTTGATTTCAACAAATATTGATTTGTGCATCCATTTAAGGTAACTAGAGCTACACCTTCTTGATAGAGCCCTAGATACCATATTTGTGGCAACTAAATTAGGCCACAATTAGAGCCAAATTAAGGATTCCAATTTAGGGTTTTGGAGACACATCTTTCTAAGCAAGAATCAACTTTTCCAAAAAGAGGTGTGCCTAAGCCTTGATTGAATAGACTTATTGAAGAGAAACCCTAAAATTCAAGCTCTTAATTTCACTTGAACCCTAAAAGAAAGGACCTAAAGCTTCTCAAAGGACAAATAGGTGAAGTTGACCTCTTGTTGGGTCAACCAACCTTGAAATTAGGTCACTTTTGAACTCAAAACATCTAAAGTTCAAGTGAAATACTAAGCATCGTTAATCTTAAATAAAAGTGGTAGACTTAAGAGGTCAAGGTCCCCATTCTGGTCTACCTGGAATCTCAGTGACAAGAGAGATCGGGTGGGGGAAACATTGTAACTCGTGGGGACACTCTACCATGTAGGGATCTTTGTGGGACTCTCCCTCTCTGGTTGCCCAGGTATTTCTCAGGTGGATGGCTTTTCTGACTAAGGGGTAGCATCCTCCCCGAACCTCTATAGTCATCCAAATTTTTTGGGTGTCTTGATTGGGTCCAGCACATTCTAATCTCGTCTAAACCATCAATGCATGTTTGGTAAGAGGTCTTTGAGACCACCCTTAAGGCCTCTTTTAGTGATCCACTCCAGTCGAGGCCAAGCCTCGACGTCCGTGTTTGTGCAGCAACCCCACCACATATACCTCTCCTCTAATTCATCAGAATCGAATTCTCCTTCTTCCATCATCATGGCACAACCAGTTGAAGAAGAGAACAATCTTGAACACCAACTCCAGTGCCTGAATGATCTATTTTAGAACTTTGTAAACCCGCCGTAGCGTCCTATGATGCGAGATCACTATAATCCCACTGCGGTGGCGATCGAACCTCGAGTCCAAATCTCGGTTGGAGGTCCTGATTCTAAACTCAAGCCCAACATGATTCATGCTATCCCAAAGTTTCATGGGCTTAATTCTGAGGATCCTTTCTAGCACATCAAACAACTCAAACATCTGGCCCAGACCTTCGGGTCAAATGTACAAAACAGGAATATTCTTCTTATGAAGATGTTTTCCTTCTCCCTCATGGACAAGGCAGCTCATTGGTATCAAACTCAGACACGTCCAATCAACACATGGGTTGAACCACAATATGAATTTTTGAAAAAGTTCTTCCCAGTTGATCGAACGAATGCCTTGCACCACTAGATCACACACTTCACCCAGCAATCTAGAGAACCTCTTCATGAGGCAAGGGACCGTTTCTTGGATCTCATGCGAAAGTGCCCCCATCACGGAGTTCCTAAATGGGAACAAGTCCAGTCTTTTTACTAGGGACTCCGTGAAGACATTCGCTTATTCATCAATGCAACCTCTAGAGGAAATATCATGAGTTAGCACGAGGACACTATGTGGGAGATTCTCAAGAATATGTGAGAGAACTCCATCAATAATTACTCCATGGGCTAATTCGACCGGATGAATGCCTACGCATCGACGAATTTGAGGGGAGCACATGAGACGTAGGGCCTATCCACATCTGTCGACTTGGAACTGATGGCCAGTAGGTTGGACAAGGTCTCTATCATAGAGAAGAAGGTGGATGAGCTGACTCGACATTTGCAGCGAACCACCTCTACGCAAAACCCGTTTGCACAGCCACCTCTTGGGATGGAAATTGTGCATAACATCTATCACTGATCTTCTCAGGGGATGGACCTGTATCCACCCCCGTCAGACTCCAGGACCGGAGGAAACTCCGATCCAACCTACTCTAGTAAGGGGAACTCTAAACCCTCGTACTCTGATTTTCCTGAGGTTTCTCAGACCTACAAGGACCTCAATGCCATCCAGAATGACCCATTCTCTAATACCTATAACCCTGGATGGCGGAATCATCCCAACTTCTTCTGGGTGAGAAATACTCAGAATCAAAGATCACCTTATCAACCCCGTCCACAAGCTCCTCGTCCATATCAGCTGCCTCAACCTCGGCCCAACCCCACCTATCAATCTAGGCCAACCCAAGTAGATCAAATGACTCTTATCCTTCAGACTCTGGCTGACATTCAGAAGATGAATGTAGCTATGCAAAAATAGCAGAAGGACAAGATCAGAGAGGTTCACAATCAACTCGCCCAGATGGTGAATGCCTGCCAACTTGGCACACTTCCTTCACAACCTCTGCCGAATCCAAATAACATGTCAAACCAGAGGCATGTTATGAACCCAAATCTGGGCCAAGCCCACATATTTACCAGGCCTCTTCTATTCCATCACCCGACGGGATGAAAGCCTCGTATCTTATGTGGAATTTCAACAGCAGCCACCTATTTTACCAACCCCAAACCAAAACCAGGTAGGACTAAACTCCGTAACAACCCGTAGTGGTAAACAACGTAAGACCCACCTTATCCAAGCCACTCTAGGCCAGGTAGTAACCCAAGCTTTAGGATAGTTATCCAGGACACCCCTGTCCCAGATCAAGAACCTAGACCTATTCTAGAGGAACCAACCAAGGTTCCATTTCCCAAGGCCTTAACCAAGGGAAAGAGGACAAACAAACCCATGGCTCCTGAGGAGGATCTGGTCAAGCTCTTTGAACAGGTCCATATAAACATCCCCTTGATGGATGCAATCCGACATGTACCAGCTTATGCACGATTTCTGAAGGACGTATGTACACCCAAGCGTAAGCCGCGAACCAAAAGTGGGAGTCCGATCGTACTGTTAGAGCAAGCCAGCTCTGTAATTTTGAGCAAACTCCCACCTAAGGCCAATGACCCAGGTACTCCCCTGATTTCATGTACCATTGGTGATACCCAATTAGATAGTGCCTTATTAGATTTAGGTGCCTCCTTAAACCTAATACCTACATCCCTCCTTGACCACCTTGAGGAATCTGAGCTTAAATCGACAAAGGTGACATTGCTGTTAGCTGACCGATTCATTAAGTCACCTAAAG
This sequence comes from Thalassia testudinum, assembly GCA_037157565.1. Classification (NCBI taxonomy): domain Eukaryota; kingdom Viridiplantae; phylum Streptophyta; class Magnoliopsida; order Alismatales; family Hydrocharitaceae; genus Thalassia; species Thalassia testudinum. The sequence continues at coordinate 60,053,432 of JAZHRO010000015.1, forward strand.
GAGTACTCGAGGATGTCATCGTTAGGGTATGGGATTTCTATTTCCCAGTGGATTTTATAGTCTTGGACATGGATGCACCTGAAAACCCAAGGGATACACCAATTATACTAGGGAGACCCTTTCTGGCCATTGTTAGGGCCAATATAAACTGTGAGGAGGGCTAAATTGAAATGAAATTCGGGAACCAAACACTGAAAATTGACATCTTTAAGCCCCAACAAGTGATTAATTGCAGAGTTATAGAACAAATATGTGATATCAAGGTTGTGGTTGATGAACCATATATCGAGGACAAACTGATTACTCCCGATCAACCATAAGGAGATCAAAACCTACAATCAGAGGAGTCTAACGCTGATTTAGATACACCCATAACTCCCCTTGCTCCTAACACACCCTAAACCACCCGCTGGTGTTGATAACCTTGTTACGGAATTCAAGCCTCTTCCTGACCAACTGAAGTACATTTTTTTGGGTTCCAATTAGACGTTTTCTGTGATTATCAACTCCAGACTCACACCTGACCAGGAATCCCATTTGATTACTGTTCTCTAGCAACATCCTAGAGCCATTGGATGGACTCTCGATGATTTGACTGGTATCAGCCCCTCTTACTGCACACACCATATCTACACCCAAGAGGGCACATGACCTTCCCATGAAATGCAAATACGTTTAAATCCTAATCTGCAGGAGGTCATGAAAAAGGAGATCATTAAGTGGTTAGATGCAGGGATCATCTGCCTGATCTCTGACAGTCGGTGGGTAAGTCCAATCCAGGTTGTGCCTGAGAAGGCAGGACTCACCGTTATCACGACTGAAACTGAAGAAGTCATGCCGACCCATGTGGCGAACTCATGGAGAGTCTGCATTGATTACAGAAGACTCAATTCCTCCATGAAGAAGGATCATTTCCCACTCCCGTTTATTGATCAGATCCTCAAGAAACTAGTGAGAAATAGGTTCTTCTGCTTTTTGGACAGGTACTCCGATTGTAACCAGGTGGCAATCCATCCTGAGGACCAAGAGAAGACCACTTTCACCTGCCCCTTCGGGACTTACGTTGTTCGAAAGATGCCATTCGGTCTCTGCAATGCACCCGCTACTTTTCAGTGGTGCATGCTTGCCATATTCTCAGATATGGTAGGTGATTATCTGGAAGTCTTCATGGATGACTTTTCAGTATTCGGAGAATCATTTGACGATTGTCTCCTGCACTTGGTCCAAATCCTCAGGCGATGCATTAATGTGAATTTGGTTCTTTCCTGGGAAAAGAGCCATTTCATAGTGCCTGAAGGCATTGTCCTGAGACATCTTATTTCAGAAAAAGGCATCCAAGTCGATCGAGCTAAGGTGAACTTGATTTCCAAACTCTCTATGCCTAGCTTGATCAAGGACATTCGATCTTTTTTGGGGCATGTTCATTTTTATCATCGATTTATTCCTGATTTCTCAAAAATCGTGTGCCTCTTGACCTCTCTGCTTTCTAAGGATGTACCTTTTGAAATCTCTAAGGAATGCACTAAAGCATTTGAAATCCTCCGTGATCAAGTTACCCAAGCCCCGATCCTATAGTCCCTTGATTGGTCTCAACCCTTTGAGATCATGTGCGATGCATCTGATTTCACTGTAGGAGCGGTACTTGGGCAGAGAATTGACGAGAAACCCATGGTCATCTACTACGTTAGCAAGACACTTGATGAGGCTCAATGTAACTACACAGTTACTGAGAAAGAGCTGCTAGCTGTAGTATTTGCCATGGAAAAATTCAGATCTTATCTCCTGGGTTCCTGTGTTATCATTTACTCGGATCACACAGCTGTGAGGCATCTCCTTGAGAAGAAGGACGCGAAACCTTGATTAATCCACTGGATCTTACTGCTGCAAGAATTTAACTTTGAGATTCGTGACAAAGTGGGAAAACAGAACGTGGTAGCTGATCACTTGTCCCACCTTGCTTCTGAGAGCATTTACCATTCCGGACCCATCACCGAACATTTTCTTGATGAGCACCTTTTGACTATCAATACAGGGCTTCCATGGTTTGCTGATATAGTAAACTACCTGGCATCACATTAGATCTCGTTCGATTGGGTGAAGGCCAAGAAGGACAAATTGCTTTTCGATGCCAAGTATTACTTCTGGCAAGACCCGTATCTTTTCTGCATTGGTGCTGATCAGATTATTCGACGATGTGTCGCGGAAGCAAAATTCAAGACATATTGTCTTTTTGCCATGACCAGGCATGCGGTGGACATTTTTCAGGTCATAAAAAAATAATGAAAGTCCTCCAGTGCAGCTTATATTGGCCCACGATTTTCAAAGAAGCGTACAATCAATGTAAGGCATGTACTTGTTGCCAGACCTTAGGCAACGTGAGCCATCGTGATATGATGCCTTTACAGCTGATTTTGGTATGCAAAATCTTTGACATATGGGGGATTGATTTCATGGGACCCTTCCCTGTTTCGGACGGCTTCGAGTACATTTTACTCGTTGTTGACTACGTGTCAAAATGGATCAAAGCCATTCTGACTCAAACCAATGATCATAAGGTGGTTATCAAATTCATTCATCAGGACATCTTTTCACGGTTCGAGATTCCACGTGCTATAATTTCTGATGGAGGGACCCATTTCACTAACACTCAGTTCAGGTCACTAATGACCAAATACGGGGTGTCACACCAAATCTCTACTCCATACCACCCCCAAACTAATGGTCTAGCCGAGCTATCAAATTGGGAGATCAAGCAAATCCTCCAAGTTGCTGTTTGACCTGATAGGAAGGATTGGTCATCCCGACTTCCGGAAGCTTTGCGGGCTTATAGGACCACCCACAAAACCCAATTAGGTATGTCTCCCTTCAGATTGGTGTACGGGAAGGCATGTAACCTCCCTGTTGAATTGGAGCACAAAGTCTATTAGGCAATACGGAACTGCAACATAGATCTTTCTAAGGCAGGAACCCATAGAAAGCTTTAAATAAGCGAGATCGATGAATTACGCCATGACACGTATGAGAACTCACGAATTTACAAAGAGCGGGTTAAGGCCTTTCATGGCAAGCACATATTAAGAAAGATCTTCCATCCTGGTCAAAAAGTCCTACTCTTTGATGCCAATCTTAAACTGTTTGTAAGAAAGCTACGATCAAAATGGATTGGACCCTACCTCGTCCGACGAATCTTTGGAAATGGAGCCATTGAGATCAGTCCACTCAGCCACGATTCAGAACCTTTCGTCGTGAACGGTCAGAGACTCAAACCGTTCATTGACTTGATCGATACAAATTTGGCTGAGATATCCTTTACCTTCCATTCTCCCTAAGCTCATTGCGCCCAGCCGATGGTATAAAACTCGGTGTTTAATGGAAGGCAACACGTCATTCTTGAAAAACCTGAAACCTTTCTTGACATTCCTATGTTGAATATATATTGAACTTTAGGGCTCATCCATTAGAACAGTTGACCCTACCTCAAGTACTCGTACCCGAGTCTAGAAATTAGTTGCAACAGTCACCTCGACCCGTTCGCCCACCCAAAACCTGTTCTAATGAATGATCTAAGTTGAATTCAAACCCACCTAATTTATAATGAGGACATTGCAAACCGTAGGCATGGGGAGTATGAAAGTGCAAAACACCATGAAAACTCATCTCACAAGAAAAGGTTTCAACAAAAAAATCACATATCACAAAAAACACCAAAAAAATGAAAAAATATTTAAAAAATCAACAAAAAAATACTAAGGGAAGAGAAAATTTTGAGGCCATACAAGTCATGAGGAGAAAATGAGAAAAAAAAAGACAAAACGGAGCATAAAATGAAAAGAAAAAAGAGAGATAGTCATTAGTAAGAAATTAAGGGATTAACCAAAGTTCTAGACCATATCAAGAAAAAGAAAAATGAAGGAAGAAAGTGTTAATGAGACACAAAAGAGATTAGTAGGAATGCTAATCTTATTAGAGGTTGGGGAAAATGTGAAGCTTAAGTATTAGGTCTAAGGCTTAGGGAGTATTCGGCCTCGTTAATTGACCATTGGTTTGCGGGACTCGGTAACCTAAGCACCCCAATCTACACACAGTCTGGTTTAGTGCGCATAACTATCAAAATCATGCAAAAGCATTTAATTGTTCTAAATAAGTCACCTAGATTAGGAGCGGTGGATCAACACAAGTTGATTTGGACGAGTTCCCGGCACGAAGAGGTGGGAAATTCCCCTCGAAGATGAGTAATAACATATCATCTCCTCGGTGCTTGTCTCCTAGGATATCTACATATCCCACTGGGGGCACATAAGCACCCTGTGTTGTTTCAGATACCATGGGTGGCATTATCACAAAATGTCGATTTCCAGGGTCTGGATTTAGCTATAGAATGCCATGGGCGAGATTATCTCGAAAGCTTGAAAGCCAAGGTTTTGGAGGTTTCCATGGGCGGTGCTATCATGAAACATCTGAAGGTTTGGCCCTACGAGGAGGGGTGACGTAATAAAATGCGGAAATAAAATAAACAATCTCACAAATAAGCAATCACACAAGTACATAAGAATTTTTAGGTGGAAACCCAAACCGGGTGAAAACCACCACCTAACCCTCTCGAGTTAGGATTTTTCGATCAGCCTAGTTGATCAAATCCACTAACCGAATCACTTTAAACGAGGGTGATTGAACCTCAATTACAACCACGCTACAAGTACGAGGGTAGCGTTCCTCAACCCCTTCTCTCCACGAGAAGGATTTTGTCCAACGAAGGAGACGGGAATTCGCAAAGCGAATACCCAACCAAAAGACAAAGATAAAATGAAACAAGTAATCCTATAGAGCCAACAAAGTAATTTAAACCTAGCTTCTATAGGAAATAGGAAACTCCCCTTTGCAAGGAGTGAGTCGAGTTGATGACGCGGTGCGTGTGCCACGTGATGGCGTAATGTCGCTCTCGTAGACAACGGCGGGAGAACGGGTGCGCAAAGCTTGATGCTCTCAAGAGAATGGAGCTTGAGCTTGGAGAGCAAGAGCTTGCAAGGATAAGAGAGTGGAACTATGTTGCTTAAGTGTGTCTTGTGTTTCTCTTATTGTGTCTAGGTGTGTAAAGGCTCCCCTCTATTTATAGAGGCCTTAGGAAGGCTTTGGAAGGCTTAGGAAAGGTTCTATAGCTGTTGGGAACAAAGCCCAAGAGAAACAGGCCGAAATCAGGACAATGATTGCGCTTGACAGGGTAATCAGACGTCTAACTCTGGCATCAGACGTCTGGAAGGCCACTTTAAGACATCTTATTTCAAGGTCAGACGTCTGATTTTGGGCGGGTCTCTTCCTGACTTGGATCAGATCTAAACAGGGTTTTTGCGCAAGTCCATCAGATGACATATAGGATGTCTGGTACTATGTTTGGACGTCTGGAAACCTACTTTTACTGTGGGAATGGATTTCCAAATGTTGCAACGGCTAGAAAATCTCTGAGAAGAGATTTTGGGTCAGCCGAGGCAAAATGGTCAATTATCAGACGTCTGGTAAGTCCTATGGACGTCTGATAAGGCTCTAACGGTCATATCCTTGAGTCTTAGCCAACGGTCCACTATCTGGACGTCTGGCAAGTCCATCAGACATCTCCTAAGACGTCTGGTATAAGGTCTGGACGTCTGATTTCATCAGACAGAACTAGCTATGTCCAGCCTAACAGATATCAGACGTCTGAAACAACAGTCAGACGTCTTAAAATACTTTATCAGACGTCTGATTTGGGAATTAGACGTCTGGAAGTGTTGTTTGAACCCTATATTGGTTTTCTAAGTATTCTATAGAAAACCTAAGTATCCTAGGGTTGCACCGGTGTTCCTAGGACTACTGTTAGGGCACTTTGAGGCTCTTTAATAATATTCTAAGGAAAATAAAAAGAGCAAGAAAATAAAGACAAGAGATACAAGAAAGGATTAAAAAGAATCTATCCTATTCTTCTTGTCTTCTATCTTCAATCTGTCGCTCCACGCGAACCTCCTCTGTTCTTCATTAAGCTCCTCTAATCCATCCTGGATGCGAGCTCGAGTTCCGTCTAAACACGTCCACATTTGCAATTGACCTGAAATCTAGGACTCAAATTGCAAATGTTAAATAACACGTGTTTTGTTATCATCAAAACAAATGATCGTGGTGCTCTAGCACCAACAATCTCCCCCTTTTTGATGATGACAAAACCGTAAATAATGCATAAAAATCCTCCCCCTTTTTGACATTATCAAAAAGGTTTGATTGGTTTTAAAATTCGTATAACTTCACCTTAAGACATGCTCTTCTATGAATTTATTTTAACAAAGGTGATATTCTCCCCCTTTTTGTAACAACAAGATAGCTATTATTTTTCTCCCCCTTACTAAAGGAAATTTAGCTAACTTGCATCTCCCCCTTAAAAATTGACAATTAGCTCATCATTTTTTTAACTCCCCCTATCTAAATGCTTATAATAAAAAAAGATAGGGTAAATGATTTTTACCTCACCTACCATGGCCAATAAAATGGCCCGAATGGTGGTAGTGGATGCCACATCGGATGGGGCTCCCATCCGTAGCTTGGAGGCCCGGGCATTGGCGTCGGTCTCCAATCTGGTGGTCGACGTGCGGCGGGTCCGTTGCTTGTTCGCCGTCTCGTCGGTCTTCTTGTTCTCCTCCTTGGTCTACTCCTTGGTTCTCCCAACTTGAGTTGACCAGCCTTAAGTTTGTAGGTCCAGTCCTTTGTGTTATAATTATCCCTGAATCCTACAAAACAAGATTCTAATTCTTTCTTCGGTATCCAAGTAAGCTTGGATCCAGATCTGTTAGCGGGTTTCTTTGATGGAGATCCTTTCTCAATCTTAGGGCTATATAAATCATCTACTTTGTTGATTAGTTTGTTAGAGTTTTCCCTAAGACATGCAATTTCTTTTTCTATAGTATTCATCTTAGTCTTTAAATCAGAAATTTCTATTTTTAGACTAACATTTTCCTCAATCAATTTATTATTTTCATTGATGAGGTCTTGATTTTCTAATAATAGGTTATCATTTTTAGGACTAGCTTCTATGTCCTTAAGTTGTTTTTCTAACCTACCATTTTCATTTTTAAGAAAACTAAGGTTCTTTTTAATACTTTTGTTTTCTATTTTAAGTGATTTACTTATCTCAAATAGTTCATTAAAAGCTTCTTGTAAATCAAAATTTACCTCGTTGTCAGAGTCGCTTCCACTTTCGCTGTCGCTGTTACTTTCTCCAATTGCCATGAAACCAAGGCACGCGGTTTCCTTCTCCTCGAGATCTTCTTCCGAGCTCGTCTCCTCATGAGTGTCTTCTAACTTCCTCCATATCTCGTGGGCGGTAGTGCACTCTTGAATTTTCTCGAACTCTTTCGGACTCAATGCGCAATACAGGGCATTCATTGCCTTTGCGTTGAGTGAAAGCTCTCGAATATGCAGCTGCGAGTAGCCTCCGGCGGGTTTCTCTGGGATGTCGAAGGGGGTTTCGCACCTGGCCCAGACTGTGAAATCGGTGGCTTGAAGCCACGTCTTCATCCGCAACTTCCAGTAGGGGTAGTTGCTCCCATCGAAGAACGGCGGACGGGTTGTGGACTGCCCCTCGGAAATCCTGCTTGTGGAACAGCTTCCCTCCATGATCTTCTTGCCGGGTGTTACTCCGATCTTGCAAGAACCAACTCTGATACCAATTGTAGATTTGGCCCTACGAGGAGGGGTGACGTAATAAAATGCAGAAATAAAATAAACAATCTCACAAATAAGCAATCACACAAGTACACAAGAATTTTTAGGTGGAAACCTAAACCGGGTGAAAACCACCACTTAACCCTCTCGAGTTAGGATTTTCCGATCAACCTAGTTGATCAAATCCACTAACCGAATCACTTTAAACGAGGGTGATTCAACCTCAATTACAACCACGCTACAAGTATGAGGGTAGCGTTCCTCAACCCCTTCTCTCCACGAGAAGGATTTTGTCCCACGAAGGAGACGGGAATTCGCAAAGCGAATACCCAACCAAAAGACAAAGATAAAATAAAACAAGTAATCCTATAGAGCCAACAAAGTAATTTAAACCTAGCTTCTATAGGAAATAGGAAACTCCCCTTTGCAAGGAGTGCGTTGAGTTGATGACGCGGTGCGTGTGCCACGCGATGGCGCAATGTCGCTCTCGTAGACAACGGCGGGAGAGCGGGTGCGCAAAGCTTGATGCTCTCAAGAGAATGGAGCTTGAGCTTGGAGAGCAAGAGCTAGCAAGGACAAGAGAGTGGAACTATGTTGCTTAAGTGTGTCTTGTGTTTCTCTTAGTGTGTCTAGGTGTGTAAAGGCTCCCCTCTATTTATAGAGGCCTTAGGAAGGCTTTGGAAGGCTTAGGAAAGGTTCTATAGCCGTTGGGAACAAAGCCCAAGAGAAATAGGCCGAAATCAGGACAATGATTGCGCTTGACAGGGTAATCAGACGTCTAATTCTGGCATCAGATGTCTGGAAGGCCACTTTAAGACGTCTTATTTCAAGGTCAGACGTCTGATTTTGGGCGGGTCTCTTCCTGACTTAGATCAGATCTAAACAGGATTTTTGCGCAAGTCCATCAGACGATATATAGGACGTCTACTACTATGTCTGGACGTCTGGAAACCTACTTTTACTGTGGGAATGGATTTCCAAACGTTGCAACGGCTAGAAAATCTCTGAGAAGAGATTTTGGGTCAGCCGAGGCAAAACGGTCAATTATCAGACGTCTGGTAAGTCCTATGGACGTCTGATAAGGCTCTAACGGTCATATCCTTGAGTCTTAGCCAACGGTCCACTATCTGGACGTCTGGCAAGTCCATCAGACATCTCCTAAGACGTCTGGTATAAGGTCTGGACGTCTGATTTCATCAGACAGAACTAGCTATGTCCAGCCTAACAGATATCAGACGTCTGAAACAACAGTCAGACGTCTTAAAATACTTTATCAGACGTCTGATTTGGGAATTAGACGTCTGGAAGTGTTGTTTGAACCCTATATTGGTTTTCTAAGTATTCTATAGAAAACCTAAGTATCCTAGGGTTGCGCCGGTGTTCCTAGGACTACTGTTAGGGCACTTTGAGGCTCTTTAATAATATTCTAAGGAAAATAAAAAGAGCAAGAAAATAAAGACAAGAGATACAAGAAAGGATTAAAAAGAATCTATCCTATTCTTCTTGTCTTCTATCTTCAATCTGTCGCTCCACGCGAACCTCCTCTGTTCTTCATTAAGCTCCTCTAATCCATCCTGGATGCGAGCTCGAGTTCCGTCTAAACACGTCCACATTTGCAATTGACCTGAAATCTAGGACTCAAATTGCAAATGTTAAATAACACGTGTTTTGTTATCATCAAAACAAATGATCGTGGTGCTCTAGCACCAACAATCTCCCCCTTTTTGATGATGACAAAACCGTAAATAATGCATAAAAATCCTCCCCCTTTTTGACATTATCAAAAATGTTTGATTGGTTTTAAAATTCGTATAACTTCACCTTAAGACATGCTCTTCTATGAATTTATTTTAACAAAGGTGATATTCTCCCCCTTTTTGTAACAACAAGATAGCTATTATTTTTCTCCCCCTTACTAAAGGAAATTTAGCTAACTTGCATCTCCCCCTTAAAAATTGACAATTAGCTCATCATTTTTTTAACTCCCCCTATCTAAATGCTTATAATAAAAAAAGATAGGGTAAATGATTTTTACCTCACCTACCATGGCCAATAAAATGGCCCGAATGGTGGTAGTGGATGCCACATCGGATGGGGCTCCCATCCGTAGCTTGGAGGCCCGGGCATTGGCGTCGGTCTCCAATCTGGTGGTCGACGTGCGGCGGGTCCGTTGCTTGTTCGCCGTCTCGTCGGTCTTCTTGTTCTCCTCCTTGGTCTACTCCTTGGTTCTCCCAACTTGAGTTGACCAGCCTTAAGTTTGTAGGTCCAGTCCTTTGTGTTATAATTATCCCTGAATCCTACAAAACAAGATTCTAATTCTTTCTTCGGTATCCAAGTAAGCTTGGATCCAGATCTGTTAGCGGGTTTCTTTGATGGAGATCCTTTCTCAATCTTAGGGCTATATAAATCATCTACTTTGTTGATTAGTTTGTTAGAGTTTTCCCTAAGACATGCAATTTCTTTTTCTATAGTATTCATCTTAGTCTTTAAATCAGAAATTTCTATTTTTAGACTAACATTTTCCTCAATCAATTTATTATTTTCATTGATGAGGTCTTGATTTTCTAATAATAGGTTATCATTTTTAGGACTAGCTTCTATGTCCTTAAGTTGTTTTTCTAACCTACCATTTTCATTTTTAAGAAAACTAAGGTTCTTTTTAATACTTTTGTTTTCTATTTTAAGTGATTTACTTATCTCAAATAGTTCATTAAAAGCTTCTTGTAAATCAAAATTTACCTCGTTGTCAGAGTCGCTTCCACTTTCGCTGTCGCTGTTACTTTCTCCAATTGCCATGAAACCAAGGCACGCGGTTTCCTTCTCCTCGAGATCTTCTTCCGAGCTCGTCTCCTCATGAGTGTCTTCTAACTTCCTCCATATCTCGTGGGCGGTAGTGCACTCTTGAATTTTCTCGAACTCTTTCGGACTCAATGCGCAATACAGGGCATTCATTGCCTTTGCGTTGAGTGAAAGCTCTCGAATATGCAGCTGCGAGTAGCCTCCGGCGGGTTTCTCTGGGATGTCGAAGGGGGTTTCGCACCTGGCCCAGACTGTGAAATCGGTGGCTTGAAGCCACGTCTTCATCCGCAACTTCCAGTAGGGGTAGTTGCTCCCATCGAAGAACGGCGGACGGGTTGTGGACTGCCCCTCGGAAATCCTGCTTGTGGAACAGCTTCCCTCCATGATCTTCTTGCCGGGTGTTACTCCGATCTTGCAAGAACCAACTCTGATACCAATTGTAGATTTGGCCCTACGAGGAGGGGTGACGTAATAAAATGCAGAAATAAAATAAACAATCTCACAAATAAGCAATCACACAAGTACACAAGAATTTTTAGGTGGAAACCTAAACCGGGTGAAAACCACCACTTAACCCTCTCGAGTTAGGATTTTCCGATCAACCTAGTTGATCAAATCCACTAACCGAATCACTTTAAACGAGGGTGATTCAACCTCAATTACAACCACGCTACAAGTATGAGGGTAGCGTTCCTCAACCCCTTCTCTCCACGAGAAGGATTTTGTCCCACGAAGGAGACGGGAATTCGCAAAGCGAATACCCAACCAAAAGACAAAGATAAAATAAAACAAGTAATCCTATAGAGCCAACAAAGTAATTTAAACCTAGCTTCTATAGGAAATAGGAAACTCCCCTTTGCAAGGAGTGCGTTGAGTTGATGACGCGGTGCGTGTGCCACGCGATGGCGCAATGTCGCTCTCGTAGACAACGGCGGGAGAGCGGGTGCGCAAAGCTTGATGCTCTCAAGAGAATGGAGCTTGAGCTTGGAGAGCAAGAGCTAGCAAGGACAAGAGAGTGGAACTATGTTGCTTAAGTGTGTCTTGTGTTTCTCTTAGTGTGTCTAGGTGTGTAAAGGCTCCCCTCTATTTATAGAGGCCTTAGGAAGGCTTTGGAAGGCTTAGGAAAGGTTCTATAGCCGTTGGGAACAAAGCCCAAGAGAAATAGGCCGAAATCAGGACAATGATTGCGCTTGACAGGGTAATCAGACGTCTAATTCTGGCATCAGATGTCTGGAAGGCCACTTTAAGACGTCTTATTTCAAGGTCAGACGTCTGATTTTGGGCGGGTCTCTTCCTGACTTAGATCAGATCTAAACAGGATTTTTGCGCAAGTCCATCAGACGATATATAGGACGTCTACTACTATGTCTGGACGTCTGGAAACCTACTTTTACTGTGGGAATGGATTTCCAAACGTTGCAACGGCTAGAAAATCTCTGAGAAGAGATTTTGGGTCAGCCGAGGCAAAACGGTCAATTATCAGACGTCTGGTAAGTCCTATGGACGTCTGATAAGGCTCTAACGGTCATATCCTTGAGTCTTAGCCAACGGTCCACTATCTGGACGTCTGGCAAGTCCATCAGACATCTCCTAAGACGTCTGGTATAAGGTCTGGACGTCCGATTTCATCAGACAGAACTAGCTATGTCCAGCCTAACAGATATCAGACGTCTGAAACAACAGTCAGACGTCTTAAAATACTTTATCAGACGTCTGATTTGGGAATTAGACGTCTGGAAGTGCTGTTTGAACCCTATATTGGTTTTCTAAGTATTCTATAGAAAACCTAAGTATCCTAGGGTTGTGCCGGTGTTCCTAGGACTACTGTTAGGGTACTTTGAGGCTCTTTAACAATATTCTAAGGAAAATAAAAAGAGTAAGAAAATAAAGACAAGAGATACAAGAAAGGATTAAAAAGAATCTATCCTATTCTTCTTGTCTTCTATCTTCAATCTGTCGCTCCACGCGAACCTCCTCTGTTCTTCATTAAGCTCCTCTAATCCATCCTGGATGCGAGCTCAAGTTCCATCTAAACACGTCCACATTTGCAATTGACCTGAAATCTAGGACTCAAATTGCAAATGTTAAATAACACGTGTTTTGTTATCATCAAAACAAATGATCGTGGTGCTCTAGCACCAACAACATCGATTGCCAAGGACCCTTCAAGGATTGATGATGGGAACAAGGAATCCGATACAAACCATGTTGAGAAGCCAATCTGAAGCTGGAAATAAAAAGAAAAGAAAGAGAAAACTCTCCAAACAAGAAAAAAATCCTCCGTCTCTCTCTTACAAAAAGCGCACTACAAACTTAACCGAGGCTAAAATATGTTACAAGCATGGGTTTTTTAACCGTGGAGTCCGATGAACCTTAGGATAGTTCCTGTGGGCCTTAAAAACCTTCGCAGAGGATCGAGGCTAGAGCTGATCAAGTCTAGATCTTGGTTGGTACTTGAGTACTTCTAGGCCTACTGTCGGTGTTCTAACCTAATCAAAAAGAAAAGAAAAAAAAAAGCGCTCACCATAATCTCTGAACATCAAGGAATTCATGGTCTAGAACAGAAGTTAAAATCTTAAAATTTTGTTAAGAGACTAGCAAAAGCTAGGCATCGAGGTATGATGGGAATACCATCATGAGCCCTAACTAGCTCATTTTGACTTAGAAAAGAGAATAAAAGCTCCTACATAACCAACTGGAGGTCTTGACTCAATGAATAACCCTACTGAAAGAAAAGCAAGAAACAAGGGGTAAAACTGTAATTTTACAATTGCAGTGAAACAACAGGATTTCTAATGGGCTAAACACAGGTCAAATGATCTTAACAAGATAAAAAGTGGGTTGGTTCAAATAGAAAAGAGTTGATATAAATTCTGGGAATTAAATGACTTCTTGTAACCGTAAAACAGACCCACTTAATTTAACAAGGTTCTAGTCAGAATAAAATTCACCTAAATCCTCTAAAATTCATGGAAAAATATCATCTAGGGTTTAGAACCTTCAATTTGGCTCTTAGGACCTATTTTGACCTAAATTGGGGTCCCAGTCAAATGATTGCCCTAAACTAGGTTTTTATGTAAATTGCCTAGTCAAACGTGGTCAAATCTAAAATCCAACTTCACTATTGGATTCCTTAGGTCCAAATTAGGTTTTTAGCAAAAGTTGGTCCTAAGGGGAATTCAACTTGACCTACTTTGAAAATAGGTCCAGCCCAATAACATTTCTACCCTTAACTTTTGAAAACCTCTACAGAAAGCCCCCTAACTTCCTCATCATTCTTTGCAATTAGGTCCCTCCACCATTACAGTGAAGGGAATCCTACTTCGGTGAGGTATCGAGGGAAAGAACTCCCTGATTACTCAGAGAATCCCCTTCAAATTTGAAAGGGAGATTCTCTAAGAAATCTCCTCCAATTTGAACACAGCCAGAGGCTTGATTTGGCACCCAATCTCTCAAGCGAATGCATTAGAGATTTGAGTCACCTTCAACCTTCCAACTCTAGCGAGGTTGCCATGCTTGGAAGCTTGGCTTCCAAGCAAAAGACCTTCTGCCATGGCCTATAAAAGCCTGCCCAGATCATCCTGCAGCCTCTAAGCTTGAATTTGGCCTAGGAACACCCTTAATTCTTCTCTTCCCCTCCGGTCAACAACCTAGAAAGCTTCGGTGACCCCTCTCTCTCCCCCTCGTCGTTCTGCCACAATACCAGTGGTAGGGTTCTCTATCCTTTTCGTCCACGTCGTGTCGCACCAGCCGACGTCCCTGCAACCCCCTCGTCGTCGCTGTCCTCCTCCAACTGGGTATTTCGTCTCCAGTGATGGCAATACGAGCCGGCTACCTCCTCTGCATCCCCCTTCGTCTACCCACACTCAGTTAAGTCCTCTCTCTCTTCTTATAATTTCCCATGTCTTTTATTCTTGCAAACACACCTCGATGCTCGCAAACTACCACCACCTTCTTCACCTCCAGCCAGACCTCCAGCAAGGTGTTCCTACCAATCCATGCCTCCATCCGCCTCACCAACTACCTCATGAGCACTGACACACCTCACTGACCCTAAACCCTCACTCCACTCACCGTGCCAAGCCCCAAGAACTTCCCTCGAACACACCCACTTTCACGTGCACAGAGTGACCTAGGCACGCACACTCCAGCCACCCCATGCCACGACGACCACCGCACCACCTTCACCGTGCTCAGGCGAAGCTCCCTGCATTTTCTGACAAGGTCACAAGGCCATTTTCTTGCTGACAGGGTTTGAGGCCTTCACCACCATTGACGTAGCGCGAAGCTTGCTTGGGAGCTTCACCCAGAACTGCTCACTCCAAGCAATAAGTCCCAGGTCACGTGGATTCCTTTTGAGCATAACCTCAGCCAAGCAGTTGGTAGCGATCCCACGTAGCTGCTGCAATCAGAGGAGGTCTGCTGCGGGCGCTCGTGAAGATGGTGGGAAGTGGAGGAGTGGACACAGTGACATAAATTGTAAAAGTGATAGGGGCTTATCGCCTCCTGACCACAGGGTGAGGTCCCACTCGTCCTCACTGCCTTGTCCGTGACCCCACTGCCCGTGGACCTGGCCCTGACCCGTATACCTGACAAGCCTGCACTCCTAGCCTACCATGCACGTCTAAGGGCCTGGTCTCGGGTGCACATACCCGACCCGATAACCCAGGAAGGCTCTGGGAGAGCAAGCCTAAGAGAGAAAGAAGAGGAGAGATCGTGGGGAGGGTAGGGGTAGGTTTTGCTCTTGCAGGTAGAAGAAGAAGAAGAAGCCAAGGAAGGAGAGGGTGGCAGCCAGAGAAGCTAAGGAAAGAGAAGGCAAGGCTAAGGAGGAGGAAGATGAAGGGCTGAAGAGAAGGAAAGAAAGAAGAAGAAGAAACAAAGGAGAAGGAGGAGCTGCAGAGATAGAAGGAAAGGAGAAAGAAGAAGAAGAAGACAAGGGCCAGAGTAGATAAAGAAAGAAAGAAGTTGAAAGCACGAAGAAATCAGAGAAGAAAGAAGAAGGAGATCATAGACAGACAGAAAAGCAATTGAAGTACTGTAGCAACTTCATATTTAAGATGTCTGATTTTCAAAATCAAACGTCCATATTTTTTATGTGCTTCTCCCATATACATTGACATTGTGTTTTTGCACTATACTTTGATTTTCATTGCATATTATATTCAATCTTAAAGTTGTGTTCCTGATTTTTAAACCCCAATTTGCTTCCCGTGTTCGACCTCGGATTTACAATTTCGAGTAATAAAATTCATTTCTTTTCGAGCAATTTCAACTATACTATGACGCATTAATTCTAACATTGATCTCGCCTCGCTAAAACACACCCCATTTTGTTGTGAGCCTACGACGTATGGGGATAGGTAGTCTGATGAATGATACAATGACATCTATAGAATGCAATCATTTGGGCAGTACAAAACTTAAGAGCATTACCCTTATGAACCACTTTGACTGTAGAAGCAAATTGATTCATTATTTCAATAATGTCTCAATAACTAGCCCAACAACAAAGTCATTCTTTAATAAAAATACCCAAGATATTCTAGAATAATCATCAACTATCACCAAATAATATTGGTGACCCAGTCGATCTGGTATACAACTGAGTCCCCACATCCAAATGCAATAAATCAAAAACAGACTTAGCAATAGAAGAACTAGCAAGGTTGGTGGCTCTACGATGTTTTTCCATCTAGCACACATCAGCATAAATCTTAATAGTTGGCAAAAGGTGAGGGTTGATATGGCGAAGCCTATCCAGAGATAGATGGCCAAGATGATTGTGCCACTGTAGAACACTACCTGTAGCAAAACACACCTCACCTTGGCAAGAAGCTGCAACTGGAATCTGAGATAGGCGATACACACCCTCTCTTCATGTCTACCATGAATCATCCTTTGTGTGAGTTTGTCCTTAAATACGTCACCAACATCATCAAAGATTGCCCTATAATTAAAATCCTTCGTGATTCACAATAAGCTGATAGGAAAATCTAGAACAAATAAAACATTAGGCAATCTGAAACTAGGAGTAATTGACACCTCCCCCTAACCATCCATCCAAGAATGTTACCCATCTATGACTTGAATTGTCCTACCATGAGCACTAACTGAAGCTGCTAAAGGCAACTGTAGTCGCCACTTAAATGACGTGAAGCACCAAAATCAACATGACAAGTAGTGACATCAAAAACCTTATTAGAAACACCAGAAGCACAATCTATACTAGAAGAAGCAATGGCAGATGTATTATAAGATGAAGAAAGGGTTTCTTGAGTAATCTGAGCAAGTCATTAAACTATGGCATCGTACTCTACCCAGGACATGATCTCGGACTCTACCTTAGAAGTAGTCACAGCCCAGTTAGCCACAAGAGGTTTCCCATGCTTGGACCAATGTGAAGCCTCAACATGGCCAATATGGCCACAAAAGGTGCACATAGGGCAAGCGCTACTAGTCTATCCTCTATCGCATCCATGTCCACAAATAGATGGAGAATCCCAAGTACCATGACCTCCACCAACTGCAACTGCAAAGGTCTGTCCAATAATCTCTTGTGAAGAAAAGGAGATAGTAATCCAATTGAGATAGCTATACGCCTCCTCAAGAGACAAGAGATCTGAAAAAGTTAATATCTGAGAGCAAGCAGCAACATGCTTTGGGCTTAATTCGAGTGCAGAACCATTGTCTCCTTGTGGTAATCTCGTTGAGTAGTACACATGCATATAGGTCTCCACACATTATACTTCTCTAGAAGCACTTTTAAGGTGGCATAGTACTGAGGTAAAGGTTGACATTTTTGCCTAAGGGTAAACATGGCATTGTAGATCAAATATACCTTGCTAGAATTCTTTTCATGAGAATAGATGTCATGAAGAGAATCCCATATCTCCTTAATGGTTTTGTAATACATAATGCCTTCTACAATCCATGGCAAAACCACATTCATAATCCATGCTTTCACCATATGTTGCCCTTC
Source organism: Thalassia testudinum (assembly GCA_037157565.1). Classification (NCBI taxonomy): domain Eukaryota; kingdom Viridiplantae; phylum Streptophyta; class Magnoliopsida; order Alismatales; family Hydrocharitaceae; genus Thalassia; species Thalassia testudinum. The sequence continues at coordinate 60,070,893 of JAZHRO010000015.1, forward strand.
TTCCAAGTGGCGTACTTTCCCATCTTATTCTAGGGCTTTGCCTCAACGAGAATTGTTCCTTATCATGACCCTCAATCATCATGAGGAACGTCTGTGACCAACAGACAGAGTTGGTCTCATCCAACTTCGCAATAGGAAAAAAAATGGATTTTTGTAATTCCTACTATTTGAAGTCGTATCTGATGAAAAGTTAGATGATAAGGACGAAACCATGATGCCCAGTACAAATGGGAATCGCTGAAATCAGATTTGAAATTGACTTTCCAGATTTATAAAATCACCATAAATCACAAAAAGGTGATCTAACATGAAATCCAAGTAATTTCTTCCTTGGAAATCAAGTTAGGACCACGTGATAACCCTTCCAAAGATCAAGAGGCACATGCTAGGATCAGGAGGGACCCCTAGCAGCCCTCAAAGAGACTATCACTCCTCTTCTCACCGGCGCAAAGGCAATGCAGGCCAACCAACGGTGCTGCAGCCGATCGGCGATGGGTCCTGCTGCCCCTATTGGTGCCCCCTGCCATTGCTATCATGCTGGCAACAAGCATTGTTGCCACTACTCCTATTGATCTGCTCCAATGATGACATGGAGAGGAGAGTGGAAGAGGATCTAGGGTTCAGGTCGTATAGGTAGGAGGCCTATTTCAGTGGGATACCAGAGCACCGACCTAGGATCGCTGCTCTGATACCAAAATCCCTAACTACTTGACTCCAGTTCAAATGGCATAGTTTAAAGAAGATTCAGGTAGGCCCAACAATACTCTATCCACTTCTATTTAAATTTCCTTTTATTCTTAACAAAAAAAAATCAATGTATGAGTTTTTATTAACCTGATTAATCTTTAAAGTTAGTTTTTGCTTGATGGGGTGCCTTAATTCTAGAAATAGAAAAATATCAATATTATTTTTCAAAAACTACTAACCAACCTTGAAATATTTCTATCAGGAATCAATCCAAGTTAAGTGAAATAATTAACTGCTTCTTAAGCCTTTGACTCTATTACTTCTACAATTTTAACCCTTTGTCCAACCAAACAAAAGCTATGTTGCCCACCCACATGAATATCATCTAGAAATTGTAATTGTCAAATGGAATGAGCTAAGGATGAAATTTGATAGAGGTTGCATAGCTCACTACAAACCCCTGGAAGGACATTTATATATGGGTTCTGGCAGAAATGTTAGAGCTATTGTAGCAGCCCTCTCAAGATAGGCACCAATATGTGCCATATCATAGGAGTCCCATTGTGATGAGGCAATCATCTTACAGGAGACATATTGTGTATATTATTATTACACATGATGCCAGCTATTGCCTGATACCGCCCCTCAAATTGAGAGCTTTTGATGAAACTGAAGTTTGTTTCTAAATATGTGAAATTTTGCTCTTGGGAGTGGCTTCTAAGGATGTCAACAAGTTAATAATCAAGAGGAATATATTTTACAATACACTAGTGATGAGATACACGATCAAGAAAAAAATGGTAGTCAACTTCCACATGCTTAGTCTCGGGGTGACACACTGGATTAGCAGTCATATATTTGGCACCAATATTACCACAAAATAGATCAGGTGCTTGAGGAAGAAAAATGTGCATTTTGATTAGCCCATATTTATGGGCTATTTAAATATTTAAGTGCATAGACATTAAGTTAATTCTAACATTTATTTAGCATAAATTAGGATGCAAATAGACTAATTCATATTTCTAATTTAATTACATAATTCATGCATTACATTCATATTTAAATGCATTTAGAATTAACTTAGAATTGCATTCATTTAATTAGTTAACCAATTAGGTGCATTGCATTCATTAATTTAAGTTAACAGAAAAGTTGAGGGTTTGTATATAAATAACCATAATATTTTATCACTATTTTTATTCTTCTTCTTTTTTCATCAATGGCTACATTTCCTTCGGCTACCGCTGCAACACCACGAGCTGCCGCACTAAAGCCTACATTCATGGACTAGCGGAGAATGTGGATCTACTCCCGCCTCTCTATTCAAATTCATGCAGGTAGCTACAAAAAGAGCAAGATGCAGCTGAGCTCTGTAGGCCTCCACCCTCGACCCACCACTGTGCAGAGAGTTCATCTCTCGTCCATTCCACCACCGCTGGCCTCAACCGTGGCGACGAGCCTCCACCACCGTGGGCGTGTGGTGTGACAGGCCACACCACCATCTGGAGCTTGTCTGCATTACCGTGAGCACCTCAGTGTACACCACCCTCGCTGTCATCACCAACAACCACCGCTGCAGCCACTGCATTTTCATCTCCTTTGTCAGTTAAGACGTCCGGGAAATTTCCCAGACGTCTGAAGCTTCATCCCCACACACAACAGCAACCGGCCGCCCACTCCCATGCCCATGCCCCTCTGGCTGCCCACTTCCACTAGCATTCGCGCTAGCCTGCAACACTTCTCCAACGCGTCTGCAGACTGCGCACCGCCTACAGTAGCAACCTCCTGCACGTCAGCGCCGACCGTCGGCACCCCGCGCCTTCCTTGCACACCCTGCACCAGCCCACGCACACCTCTTCATCATCTCCAGCCTGTAGCAGTAATCACCCTTGCTGCGGTTCACCTCCAGCGCGCCCATTTCACCATGCCTACCTTGCAGCCTCGGAGCACCCGCAAGCGTGCAGCAAGCCCGCCAGCACCTGCGGCCAACGCCCAGACAGCAGTAGGCCCGCGTTCTTCTCTGCGCGTGCATCACTTGCACAAGACCGCCAGTGCCTCAGCACACCTCGCCTCCAACGCACTCACCTCCAGCGCACCCACTCCAGCACGCCCGCCTTGTAGCCTGCAGAGTGCACCTGTTGCAGTGCCCACCTCCGGCGTGCAGCAGAACCCGCACCTCCTGCCTGCAGAGCTCGCACCCACTCCTTCCGCGCCTCGCCGCCACCTCAAGCGCACTTCCAGCATGTAGCAGTACGTGTGCTCCAGCCTGCAGCACGCGCGCCACCTCCGTGCACTCCCTGTGGCAGCAGCAACTCAAGAACGGCCGCTACCTTTCTCCTCCGGCAAGCTGGCTCCAACGACTGCTCGACGTACGACTGCCACCACCGCGATGGCCTCACTTCAACCAACCACCTGTGCGAACCCCTCCTCGATTGAACCTCTCTCCCGATCGCGAGGAGGAGAGAGGTAAAATCCTGTGTTTTTAGTCTAATTAGTAATTACATTTCATACCATTGCCAGGAAAAAGAATTTTGATTTATGAATATTTTATTATGGTAAAATTACAACTTCATACTCAAGCTCTCTTACAATTGCATGGCTTTTGTAATTAACATTGTTTGACCTTGGTTTTGGGATTTAAATGTGCACAAATTTTCTTTAATACATGTCAATGGAAAATTGCATAAAATCATCACATATTTATTGAATAGTTCAGTGAGGAAAAATTGCACATCTACCCTTACATTTTCAAGATATTGTGCATCTTCTTTCCATTGCATTTCATGTCAGATTTGACTCCGGATTTCTCACGAGATTGAACGAATATGAAATAATTAAGATATTATTGCATCATTGACTCCCTGTGGACACAACCCACTCCTAATTGAGTGGTTATATTAATTGTTGATTAGTCGATTTTTTCACCACAAACAACTACAAACAACGCATCATTTTATGTAACAAATGACTTTAAAAGCGAAGAATCGACTCGTCAAATGGCCCTATTGCTGGGAGGCAACAGATGCAATAATTTCACCTGATCTTATTTTTTATTACTTTTCATTGCATAGTGATCTGACCATTTATTATTTTTTTTCTATGCGAGAAATTTGTGCGAGGAACCAGCCATCGTGAGAGGCGACCCTTGACGTCGCCAGAGGAGAAATTGGTCGAGCTACCTTGCAAAGGAGGGGAAGGACGAGGATGTGACAATCATCTTTGTACATTTAGTTGCTAATTTGATTAGAGTAGGATTAAGACTTTAGACTTAATTTTCATTGCACATTTGGTTTGAAATGCTTGTTCTGGGGTATATTTTGAGGGGTTTGTTCCCCAATTTTGTTTTAGGCCCATGTTGGGTAATTTTTGGGAGCATGTTCCCTTTTCTTTAGATTTAGGTTTTTAAATTTATTTTGTGGATTATTTACCTTTATTTGTTTGTGCATAAGTAGTTAAAAAATAAAAAATAAAAAAAATGAGCTGCCTGCTAGAAGCTGCCTGCCCTAGGACGAACCATTTAGGTCTGTATGAGCAGCCTCTAGATTTACTTCTTTGCATTGCGTGCATTCTCGTATCGTTGATTGCTGGAAGCAAGGTACGCATTCTATTACTTTGCATCCTATTCTTGATCATGCATTGCATTTGAACTTAATTCAAAGACCACATAATTTGTCTTCAAGCGATCTAACAAGTGGTCACATATTTTCTAGAAAAAGGACTAATTAAAGGAGGGGCATTTTAAAAATCAAGGATTTGATTTTCAAACTTGGCGTGGATTCAAAATTCAAAATCTTTTACGGTGCATGCACACTTATTTCACTTACACCACGGCATGCTTTTAGACACTCCTTAGGTTTGGAAATACTAGGATAAGAGCCCTCCTATCGTTGGATTCTGAAGTGTTCAGAACTTGAGATCAAAGGTTTTGTAAATCCAAAGAGGGGGATACCTTGTCATGGATTTTTGGGGGTAGTTGAGAAGCACCGCGAAAGCACAGCTTCAAAGGAAGGCTTAAGCCTACTTGCATCCCTCAATTTTCCATCTTTGGAGTTACTTTACCATTTGAGATTTAGGGAAGAACACCTAAGCTCCAACTAGGTCTTCTTAGGCGAGCCGTAGGTTGACAGTAAGTGCATAATTGATTGAACAAATTGTATTGTCACCTACAATCTGACTTAAAATCAAAAGCCTAAATTGGGAAAGACCTAAAAAGTCCTTTTTGAATTGTGTTTTTCTTGGGGAATTCTGATTGAGGTGTGAGTTAGAATGGATCACATTGATTTTCATCCTTTCACATCTTGCCCACACCCTCACCCCCACCCTGCATCCTTTGATCCCATCTGCCGAGATGGTCCATCCCTTGATTGACATAATGACAATCATTGGGATTCATTTTACTCCTATTATAGGAGTATTGGCCTGGTTAAGCCCCAAATCAGTGAGTAGAACCTAGGAGCGGGATTTGCTTTGCCCAATATCCCACACACCATGGAAATGACCAACCCACCCTCCCTGAAAAATTATAATGGTTGGACAGACACTCCTGGGTACTATAAGCTTGAGCCTAACTTCTCTCATAGAAATGACCTCTCCTCCATGAAGATGGAAATACAGAAAATGCAAAATGAAATGATTGAATTGTTAGGAGAAACTTCGAGAGCAGGCCAACAAGAAAGAGATGAAATTAGCCACCCAATCTACCCCATTGAGGATGACGTACAACCCTCTACAATAGATTTATCTCCCGTAGGAGAGCTACCTTTAAGTTGGAGGGAAATTTTAGGGAGAATAGCTACTTTTCGAGGATTGATTTTGAAACCTCCCCATTAAATGACACTTCCTTGAGAGATCCACACCTTAAGTGGGAGGAAGATACATATGAAAGTAGCTATGCATTGGATGAAGAAAGGTGGAAACTCGAGGAAGATGATGATAAGGTTGAGTATCCACTTGAATTATATTGGAGTCAAAAGAAGGGAATGATGGTATCATTGGAAGACCTTGACCCAGATGATAGTATTTTCGTGACATTTGATGAAGTGGGTCGAAGTCAAGTTGTTAATCCTACCCTCCCTTCTGATCATGAGATGGAACTCAAGCCCACCATTAGGGAACCTAACCCTCAAGAAATTGACCTATCTGAGGAGTCTGATGTTACCAGTGTAAGCCATTTACCTCAGATAGAGTACCCTAGGGGATCTGCTGAGATATTAAATGATTCTAGACCTCAGGTATATGATGAATCATATGATGAGGAGAAAGACGAATTATATGAGGAACCTACATTCAAAATTTGGAGTGACACTAAGGGTGATTATGTCTTATTTGAAGAGTTAGCCCCTATTGGTGAAAAAATCGTAGATCGTGTTTTTGATAAAAGCGTCGTAGTATAGTTGCGAAATACGATCCAACAAAGATATTGTTCTGTAAAAATAGTGAGACTTGAGTCCCGGTCGTTCGTCTCTGGGAGGCGTTGCTTTTACTTTTGAAATCGATCTTACTCTACTTTGTTTAGAATCGCATGCCAGTTCATGATTATTACGCATTTAGGTATGACATGCTTAGTTTCAAGAATATTAGGAATCGAAAATAGGAAACTTCAATCACACAAAAAGAATGACAATTATTAAGCTCATGGTGATTTCAAACATATAGAGACAAATATATATATAAAAGCATTTTTCATTCATTCAGCAGGAGAGTCATTTGCAACAAAAAATGTAGAGAAAAGCTTGTACATAAATGCCTGAAAATTAAACCTAGCTACCAGAAAACGATCGCATACAAGAATCGATGGGGGGATTTCGCATCCATCATTGGGGAAGAAGTAAGACTATACTACTAAGCAGTAAATAAAAGTAGTAAATATAAAAAATGCTAAGCTACTAATCTAGTAGAAGGAAGGGCATTCGGAGGTGGTCTCCGATGGCCTTTGAGTGGCTGAGAGAAGGAGGGGCGGCCAACAGATCTTAGGCCAGCCCTTGGAGCGAGGTTGGGGAGCTGATCCAGCTTCCTGGCATGGAGATGGTGGCCTCCATGGTGGTACTCAACTTGTGGAGGTGGAGTGGAGATGGGAGTGGCTAGCCTAAGTGGAATGAATGCCAAGGAAGTGAATGGGTGCAAATGGCCACACATTGGGTCTTTTTATAGACCTAAAGGAAGCTCTCTAAAGAATTATGGAATTCTCTAGAGAGGCCTATGGTGGGAGCTCGTGGGAGAGTGAGAAAGAGAGGGTGGATGGTGGTTTTTATATCCACCAAATGTGGATCTAAAAAATTGAATGGCTCTTGGTTGCTATTTTTGGCAACCAAGGCAACCACACATGGTAGAGAGTTCTAGAGAAATTTAGGCTAGGTATTTTCGTGTGGATGGTGTGTTTGGGTGTGCGTGGGCGTGTGTGGGTCGAAACTTAGGTGGCTAGGTTGATTAGGTTAGGTTCTAGTGGGTTTAGGTTAAGGTATGTCTCAAATTAGGGTTATAAACCCTAATTCACTAAGGTAAAGTGCAATTAAACTTAATACAAGTTTAATTGGGTGTGTGGAAACTTAATTGAGAGTAAAAAAACTCAATTAATTTAGGTCTAGGTCAATTGGACTCTCACTGAGTCCAATTGGACAGTGTGTGCTGAGATCAGGGCTCAATTGGACTCAATGAGTCCAATTAAATAGGCTGATGGAATTGACTAAGATCCAAGTCAATTACATTTAGTGAGGACATAATTAGGTCCTTAGGGAGGTCTAGAGGTGATGTACTAGGGTTAGGGCACATTAATTTAGGTTCCTATGGGGTTGGAATTGGGTTTAGGGACATAGAGATCCAAGATCAAGGCTTAAATCTCAAAATAGGAATTGGAGAGCAGTATCAGACGTCAAATAATAGTGTTAGACATCTTATACTCAAAAATCAGAAGTCCAGACTTGTTGTATGGACGTCCAATCAGAGTCAGGAAGGATTTCAGGTTCTGTTTTGGGTATTCTGCAGAAATTGGACATCTGACAAAGTGTCTGGACGTCCAATAACATTGCAGAAGTGGGTTTGAAGTGTGCGGGAAATGGCTAAGGGTCCTGGACATCCTCAAACTTATCTGAACGTCCAAAGAAGGGTTGGAACTAAGGTTTTAGGGCTTCCTAGGGTACGGTGACCTAATCTAAGGGTGGCTAAGGCTTAGGGAGGTCTCTAGTCTATCCTAGGGCTAGCCTGGACCTAAGCTCTTCACATTTTGCTGCTTTATTTCTACTTAATAGAATAGAAAACCTTTAACCCCCTTAAATTATTATTCCTACATCTAAACTAGGCCTTTTGGTCCAGCTTTTCTGCAACTCTCGTTATTCTAGATCCTGCTCCAGATCTAGCTCCATATCTGCTTATTGCCTGCAATCAACATAATACACTTAATCAGCACATTATAACATTATTTCATGCATAACTAAAGAAGGGCAATAAAGATGCAGATAATGCGTATGTATGCATGAATAGCCCTAACTTATGCTAAGTTCTAGCCTAATCTAGGTCAATTAAGACCTATGATTGCTGTGCAATCTGCCCCTGAGGATGTCACAAATTTAAATTAGGTTTCCTTAGCACACCCATTGATGATATTTCTCCTCATGATGAAATGATGGAAATTTGGAAGCAACTTCTAAGATTTATGTGGGTTCACATATAGACAGACTCCGGGGAAGATTTGAGTAATGACCAAAAACACGGGGATGACATTGATAGGATAATCCCTAGATCTGTTGCTTCCAACCTACCTTCATTCATTTCGAAGCACCCTCTAATTCGCTTATATCTGAAGGCAAAATTGTGACTTCTGATGAAGGGCAAGAAGATAAATGTTATGGTGCAAGGAATCCTAGGGATGCAATTGAGGATTTGGAAAGAGTGTTAGGGATGGACACCGAGCTGATTAAACCCAACCTAGATCTTATGGCCGTCTCGCAACCTCAAAACTTGGACACTCTAGACGATCCCTACCTTAGAGAAATGCTCACTTTTGTTTTGACTGGGGGGCTTAACAAACCAATATTTCCCATAATGGAGTATAGGGTATGGATTGATGATTTCTTTAGTCAGTCCATTGCCCTAGGGGTTTATCTCTTCACCATTCCTTCCCCATTTCTTTTGGAGGATCCTTATCATCCTTCCCCTACCCCTTTGGAGGTTGTTATACCTATTTATCCTTTAGAACCTCCTCTGGTGACTTGGGAAGATTTCATTCCCATCTTACTTGGGCAAGCATTTGCTATCGGGATTCATCATCAGCTCGCCAACATCCTAGGTTACCTATTTTCTAGGCCAACATTGCTTTGCTAACTTATAGAGCCTATTTCTGCAATCCTTGAACCTGATTTGTAGGTTCTTTGGCTATTCAGCCCAGCTCTGACCCAGGTAATATCCTTCTATGCAATGAGGACATTGCAGATTTTAGGCATGGGGGGGTGCACTTGGGGATATACATAGCATAGTGTATTCATTGCATACATTTGCATTAAAAAAAAGAGAGAAAGTTTTGAGCTTAATTGGCTAGGTCTTGCATTCGTAAGCAAATCAGAACTCTAGGGTAGACTAAGTTAATTCTAGGGTCAAACTTTAGAGGCTAAATGAGCTACTAGCTTTAGACCTTTAGGGTCCTTTGTGGACTTAAAAACTTAAGTAGGAGTTAAGTTGCGGACCATTCCTTAAGAGGTTGAAGGAAAGCTAGGGTTTGAGTTAAAAGGTGGGGTAGTATCTAGAGTCTTGTTCTACCTTTTGGTTTACGAGCCCTTGTAACCCAAGCATCCAAATTTCACACACTTGGTCTGGTAATCAACTTAATTTCTTTCTTTCTTAAAAGAGATTTGGTTCTCTTAGTTTTGACTTAGGAGAGGCTTGAAAACATAATTTGATTGGAAGAGTTCCAGTCGTAGGAGAGGTGGAGTATATACTCACCTTGAGGATGCGATGATAACATATTACCTCCTCGGCGCTTGTCTCTTAGGATATCCATCCTACTGGGGGCATGTAAGCACATTGTACGGTTCAGGTACCATGGGCGGCCCTATCTCGAAGTGCCGATTGCCATAGGCTTGAATTCGCTTAAGAAATCCATGGGCAATACTATCTAGAAGTGTTGATTGCCAGGAGTTCTTGGGGTCGTTATGGGCAGTGCTATCTCAAAGCATCGAAAGCCAGGCACCCTTCGAGGTATTGTAATGGGGACAATGAATCCGACACAGACCATGTTGATAGTTTATCCGAGGTTTGACTTAGGGGAATCAGACAAAAATAAAAATTATATTAAAAAAAAAAATCCTTTTTCCTTTAACTCAAATAACTCAGACCAGCGCACATGCACGGATGCTTTAATCTCAGGGATCAATAAACCTTAGGGTAGAGTCAGAAATCAAGGAAACTTGTGCCTACAACTCGTCTTTAGCCGACCTAGTCTGTAACTTAGGTCTAGAGCCTAAACTTAATATGTTTCTAAAGGAAGACTGATTGGGTTGACTAGTCTACTTGGAGTGCTAGGTTTTGCTTGGATTTGCTAGGGACTAGCAAAAACTAGGCATGGGGGTATTTGATTAGTCCATATTTGTGGGCTATTTAAATATTTAAGTGCCTAGATATTAAGTTAATTCTAACATTTATTTAGCATAAATTAGGATGTAAATAGATTAATTCATATTTCTAATTTAATTACATAATTCATGCATTGCATTCATATTTAAATGCATTTAGAATTAACTTAGAATTGCATTCATTTAATTAGTTAACCAATTAGGTGCACTGCATGCATTAATTTAAGTTAACATAAAAGTTGAGGGTTTGTATATAAATAACCATAATATTTTATCACTATTTTTATTCTTCTTCTTCTTTCAGCAACTGCTACATTTCCTTCGGCTGCCGCTGCAACGCCACCAGTTGCCGCACTAAAGCCTACATTCATGGACTAGCGGAGAATGTGGATCTGCTCTTGCCTCTCCATTCAAATTCATGCAGGTAGCTACAAAAAGTGGAAGATGCAGCTGAGCTCTGTACGCCTCCAGCCCCGACCCACCACTGTTCAAAGAGTTCATCTCTCGTCCATTCCACCACCGCTGACCTCAACCGTGGCGACGAGCCTCCACCACCGTGGGCGTGTGGTGTGACAGGCCACACCGCCATCTGGAGCTCGTCTGCATTACCGTGAGCACCTCAATGTGCACCACCCTCTCCGTCATCACCAACAACCACCACTGCAGCCACTGCATTTTCATCTCCTCGATCAGTTAAGACGTCTGGGAAATTTCTCGGACGTTTGAAGCTTCATCCCCACACACAACAGCAACCGACCGCCCACTCCCACGCCTGCGCCCCTCCGGCTGCCCATTTCCGCCAGCATTCGTGCCAGCCTTTAGTACTTCTCCAACGTGCCTACAGACCACGCACCGCCTGCAGCAACAACCTCCTTCATGTCAGTGCCAACCGCCAGCACCCCGTGCCTTCCTTACACACCCTGCACTTGCCCACGCACGCCTCTTCATCATCTCCAGCCTGTAGCAGCAACCGCCCTTGCTGCGCTTCACCTCCAGCTCGCCCACTCCAGCACGCTCGCCTTACAGCCTCGGCGCGCCCGCCAACGTGCAGCAAGCCTGCCAGCACCTGCGGCCAACGCGCACACAGCAGTAGGCGCGTATTCTTCTCTGTGCGTGCATCACCTGCACAAGACCGCCAGCGCCTCAGCACACCTCACCTCCAGCGTGCCCACTCCAGCGTGCCTGCTTTGCAGCCTGCAGAGTGCACCTGCTGCAGTGCCCACCACCAGCATGCTGCATAACCCATGCCTCCTACCTGCAGAGCCCGCGCCCGCTCCTTCCGCACCTCGCCGCCACCTCCAGCACACTTCCAGCGCGCAGCAGTACGCACGTTGCAGCCTGCACCACGCGTGCCACCTCCGTGTGCTTCCTGCGGCAGCAGCAACTCAAGAACTGCCGCTACCTTTCTTCTCCGGCAGGCCGACTCCGGCGATCTTTCGACGTACGGCTGCCACCACCGCGACGGCCTCACTTCAGCCAACTGCCTGTGCGAACCCCTCCTCGATTGATCCTCTCTCCCTATTGCGAGGAGGAGAGAGGTAAAATCCTCTATTTTTATTCTAATTAGTAATTACATTTCATGCCATTGCCAGGAAAAATAATTTTGATTTATGAATATTTTATTATGGTAAAATTGCAACTTCATACTCAAGCTCTCTTACAATTGCATGGCTTTTGTAATTAGCATTGTTTGACATTGGTTTTGGGATTTAAATGTGCACAAATTTTCTTTAATACATGTCAATGGAAAATTGCATAAAATCATCACATATTTATTGAATAGTTCAGTGAGGAAAAATTATATATCTACCCTTACATTTTCAAGATATTGTGCATCTTCTTTCCGTCACATTTCATGTCAGATTTGCCTACGGATTTCTTACAAGATTGAATGAATACGAAATAATTAAGATATTATTGTATCATTGCCTCCCTGTGGACACGACCTACTCCTAATTGAGTGGTTATATTAATTGTTGGTTAGTCGATTTTTCCACCACAAGGAACTACAAACGATGTGTCATTTTATGTAACAAATAACTTTAAAAGCAAAGAATCGACTCGTCACATTTCACCTAAGAGAGAGTTAAGCCAAATTTGCTATAGCTTAATATTCTGCTTCTATGGAAGATCAAGCAATGATTCCTTGCTTTTTGGAACAACATGAGATGGGAGTAGCACCAAGAAAAATGAGAAAACTTCTTGTGGACCTACGATCATCTAGACATGAAGCCAAATTTGCATCAGAGTATGAAAGTAATTAAGAATGCTATGATGTTTAAAAATGTAAGTTAAGATCATGTGTGCCCTTTAAATAACAGAGAACATGCTTGAGAGCATACAAATGTGCATTAGTGGTAAGGCCATGAACTGACTTAGCCAATGAATTGTAAAGGTAAGGTTCGATTGCGTGAATAGCATGCATTAAAGACATCCAATCAATTGCCTATAAGATGATGGATCAGAGAATGGAGTGACGGAAACGGTTTATCGCGTGTTTTGAAAATGATGTCGTAGCTTGTAGTAGAGTCACGAAATCCACTCGTCAAAAATAATTTACAAAATAACAAGACTTGGAGTCTTGGTCATTCATCTCTAAGAGGCGTTACGGAAATGCTAATTAATTTCGATCTTGCTCTCTCTGCTTGCCTAAAATCTCACACTGGTTTCTAATCTTTGGATCACTATTTTTCCATTTGCATGATTAACCCTTATCACGTGCGCGTGTGTTAAGTAGATAACGAATGTAAATGTATGGTTTTCAGTATGCACGATCCTAGTCAAATGATGGCTATTGATAGAGAATGCATTGATGGTTAGATCTTTAATGTTTTCAGGCACCGACATGCTAGTTGCAAGAAAGATGTAAAATGAGCACAAGCAACTTAATCACAATAAAGTATTTCAAGCATGCACATGGTGATTTTTACACATAGATATAGAGATATATAAAAAGATAATTTCATTGATTGCATGAAGGTGGTTATGGCACAGCTAGAGGAATGCTTGTATGTTGGAGGCGTAGAGCTTGTTTTTGATAGGAAATAGGTCGTAGTATAGTGCACAATACGATCCAACAAAGGTATTTGTAAAAAGATAATGAGACTTGAGTCTTGGTCATTTGTCTCCGGGAGGCATTTGTTTTGCTTTTGAATTCAATCTTATACCGCACTACTCTATTTAAAATCACACACCAGTTTCCAATCTACTGATTAAGATTTCACCACTTCTATTATGAACCTGATTACATGTGTATGTGTTAAATAAATCACAAAGGTGAAAGTGTGAGTTTCTGTGCGCACAATTCTAGTGAGGTGGTGACTGTTTACAGAAAATGCATCTATAGTTAGATTTTCTATATTTTCAGGAAACGACATGCTTGTTGCGGAATAGATAAACAAGTGAAAATAGGCAACTTGAATCACGTAAACAGGATGGCAATCAATAAGCTCATGGTGATTTCAAAACATAGACATATATATGTAGAAAATATATTTTTCATTCATTCATTTGGGGAGTGTTTGCAACATGAACTTGTAGAGGAAAGCTTGTACATGAAAGCTTAAAAATGTAGATCTAGCTATCAGAAAACGATCGCATACAAGAATCTACGGGGGGATTTTTCATGCATCATTTGGGGAGAATAAGGACTACACTACTAAGCAGTAATTAAAAGCAGTAAAGCTATCAAGAGCATAAACTACTAATCTAGATCTAGTAGAACAGAAGGGCACTCAGAGGTGGTCTCTGATGGCCTTGGAGTGGTCGGGAGGAGAATGAGAGGCAACCAATGGAGCTTAGGCTAGCCCTTGGAGAGAGAGAGGAGTGATCCGGCATCCTGACATGGTGTCCTTCATGGTGGTAGTCAACTCATGGAGATGGAGTGGAAGTGGCTAGCCTAAGTGGAGGTGGATGTGAATGGAGCCAAGGAAGTGAATGGGTGCAAATGTCTCTCTCTATAGAGGTGTGGAACTCTCTAGAGAGAGCCCAAGAGTGGCCGGCCAAGTGGTTATGAGATCCAAAAAACGTGGATCTCAATTTGAATGCCTCTTGGTTGCTAAATTTGGCAACCAAGAGTGACGCCACTCGGAGAGAGTTCTAGAGAACTCTAGATGTGTGGTGGTTAAGGTTAGGTTTTAAGGGGTTTAGGCAGGTGTATGCCTTGAATTAGGGTTACAAACCCTAATTGCTAAGGGGAATTTGCAATTAAACTTAACCCAAGTTTAATTGAATGAGTGTGAACCTAATTGAGCTTGAAATAACTCAATTAGGTTGCGTTTAGGTGACTTGGACTCTCACTAAGTTCAATTGAACTTGTGTGGGTTGAGATCTAAGCTCAATTGGACTCAATGAGTCCAATTTACTTAGGTGAAGGTAATTGACTTTGATCTAAGTCAATTGGGTTTGGTGAGGACCTAATTAAGTCCTTAGGTAGGTCTAGAGGTGATGTACTAGGGTTAGGACACCTTAATTTAGGTTCCTATAGGGTTGGGATTAGGTCTAGGGAGCTAGAGATCCAAGATCAAGGCTTGAATCTCAAAACAGGAATTGGAGACCAGTTCCAGAATCCAAAAATATGATCATACGACTTATACTCAAAAATCAAAAGTCTAGACTTCAGTTCTGGACATCCAATCTGAGTTAGGGGGAAATCTAGGTTCTATTTTGGGTATTCTGCAGAAATTAGACGTCTGACAAAGTGTCTGGATGTCCAATAACACTATAGAAGTGGGTTTGAGGTGTGCGAGAGTTGGCTAGGTGTCCTGGATGTCCTATAGCTTATCTAGATGTCTAAATAAGGGTTGGAACTTGTGTTTTAGGGCTTCCTAGGATGTTGTGACCTAATCTAAGGGTAGCTAAGGCTTGGGGAAGTCTCTAGGCCATCCTAGGGCTAGGATGGACCTAAGCTCTTCACATTTTACTGCTTAATTCCTACTTAATAGAATAGCAAACCTTTAACTCCCTTACATCATTATTCCTACATCTAATCTAAGCCTTCTGCTCTAGCTCTACTGCAACTCCCGTTATTCCTGATCCAGCTTCAAATCTTGCTCTAGATTCAGCTCCTGATCAACTTATTGCCTGCAATTGACATAATACACTTAATCAACACATTATAACATTATTTCATCCATAGCTAAAGGAAAGAAGTAAAGATGCAGACAATGCTTGTGCATTCATGAATAACCCTAACTTATTCTAAGTCCTAGCTTAATCTAGGTCAATTAAGACCTATGATTGCTGCGCAATCATTGTACATAAATGCTTGAAACAAAAACTACTCGCTAGCAAAAATGACTGCATACATGAATCTATGGGGGGATTATGCATGCATCATTAGGGGAGAATATGGAGCTACACTACTAAGTAGTAATAAAATAGTAATTCTATAAAGAACTACCTACTTAGCTAATAGAAATAAGGGCATTCGGAGGTGGGCTTCAATGGCCTTCGACTTGGTTGAGAAGAGAAGGAGGGGAGGCCAATAGGGGTTAGGCCAGCTCTTGGAGTTGTAGAGGAGGAGTGCTCTAGACTTAGCATGGACGTGGTGGAACCATGGTGGGAGCTCGTGGAGTGATGGTGGAATGAGAGTGGAGATATGCTAAAACTAGATGGAAGGCTAGATTCGTGCAAATGGCCACCCAAGGGTCCTTTAAGTACACCCAAGGGAGCCTCTCTAGAGAAGTGTGAAACTCTCTCAAGAGAGCTCCAAGTGTGGTTGTCCAAGAGAGAGAGAGGGTAGTTGTTTGCATCGAAAGCGAAATCAGCTTTAAAGTAATGCATCGTAGTATAATGGAAATCACTTTGAAAACAAAGAAATTTTATTACTCAAAGTTTAAGTCTGAGGTCGAACACAGAGAAAAAATGGAATTCATATACTAATCTCAATAATAGATGCAATTTGAACACATAAAATTACTCAAAACCTAATTCAGAATGTAAAGCAAGAGTATATGAATAATAAAATGTAGCATAAAAGAGAAATTGGGAAGAATTGGACTATAAAATTAGAGGTCTTAAAAATGTTTGACTTTTCTCTTTTCTTGCTTCTTCCCTTTCTCTTCTTTTCTTTTCTACTCTTCCTAGCTTCTCTTCTTTGGCGATGGCCTCTTTCTCCATTGTCTTCTTCTGTGGCTTCTTTCCTTCTCTGACTTGGCCTTTAGCTTCTCTGTTCTTCTTTCCTTTCTTCATTAGCTTTGGTCCTTGGCTTCTTTCTTTCTTGGGCTCTTCTTCTTTAGCTTTGGTCCTTCTTTAATCATTGGCTTCTTTTCTTCTCTGACCTCTCCTTCCTTAGCTTCTTTGGTTGCTATTCTTTCCTTCCTTGGCCTATGCTCTGGCTTTCAACTGCTTTGTTCTTCCTTTCTTCTTCTTCTTTGGATTTTCTATTCTTCTTTCCTTCTCTATGGCCTCTCAGTTCCTTCTACTTCTTCCTTTCTACCTTTAGCCTTCTTCTTCAGCTTCCTCCTTCAACTTCCTCTTCCTTCTTCCATTTCCTTCATCCTTTGGCTCTTCTTTCTTCCTTCTTTGGCTTTGGCCTTTAACTCTTATTCTTCAACCGTGCCTTCTCCTTCCTTCGCTCTTCTTTACCTTAGCTTCCTCTGTGGCTTTATTCTCCTTAGCTTCCTTCTTCCTTCCTTAGCTGCACCTTTGGCTTTCCCTGGCTTTGCCCTTCTTTCTTCTTCCTTTCCCTGCAAGCAAGTGCAAAACCTACCTCTACCCTCCCCTATGAATGCTCTCTCTCTTTTCTCTCTTAGGCTCACTCTCCTATAGCCATCTCAGGTAAACGGGTCGGGTTAACCCGCCCGGGACCAGGCGCATCGGCGTAGTGATGCACGAGGGGTGCACGAGTTATCAGGTCAGAAAATCAGGTCTGTAGAGGAGTGAGTCGTAGATGAGGCGAGAGTAGGTTAGAGGGACCTCACCCCGTGTCAGGAGGCGATAAGCCCCTTACTCAAATTCATCTTATACCACTTTGTTCGCTCTAAACTTACCGAGGTGGGACTAAAAGTCCCACCCACTTCTTCACTCACCTGCAGGAGATGCCTTGCTCAATTGCTGTGGTTGCAGTGCTCTCTAAAGCCAATCTCCTAACTGGAAGCGTGCATGATGCGAATTCGCATCGTCTGGACCTAAATGCCTGGAGCGAGGCTACCTGGAGTGAGCTTGCAAGCTCCTTCATGTCTGCTCCAATGGTGATCGAGGTTGAAACCTACTCTCAAGTAAAACGACCTTGCACCTCATTAGAATACGCAAGAGGCTTCACCGTGGCATGGCGAAGATGTCTCGGTGGGTAGCATGGCATGGGGTAGCCAATGCGTGCGTGCCTAGGTCGTCCTATGGCCGTGAAGGTGGGTTTGGTCGGGGGGAGTGAACGGAGGTTGTGGCGGTTAGTGGAGAAGGGGGAATTGATCAGTGGAAGGTGGCGGAGCTTTTGAGGGGTTTGGCAAGGTGGATGGTGACGACTCGACTTTCCGCTTTGCGTTAAGTTTCGCAAATGAAATAATGCATTGTAGTATTTAAGTGGTGGAAAAATCAACAAATCAACATTAAAAATAACCACTCACAGAAGAGCGAGTCATGTCCATAGGGAAGCAATTATGCAATAAACTCTCGATTATTTTATATTCTTTCAGTTAAGTGGAAATCCTTATTCAAATTCGACATAAAATGTGATGGAAAGAAGATTCACAATAACTTAAAAAGATAAGGGTATATGTGCAATTTTCCCTCACTGAAATATTCAATAAATATATGATGATTTTGTGCAATTTTCAATTGTCATATACTAGAGAGAATTGGTGCACGTGTTGATCCCAAAACCAATCTTGAAACAGGTGAATATCATTAATGTGCAATTACTAGAGAATATGAGTGTGCATGTGCAATTTCACCACAATAAAAATAATAATAAGTCAAAAATTAATTTTTTGGCAATGGTAGCAAATGTAATAACTAATTTAAGTTAAAACAGAGCATTTACTCTCTCTCCTCCTTGCGAGAGAGAGAAAGCACTGGCAAGGTTGTGGACGCGCTAGGGAGGTTGGCGATGACGAGGCCTATCCGATGGAGGCCATGGCATCGACAGAGATGGCCGGTGGTGGCCGGCCGACGGAGAGATGAACGCCGGAGGAGGCTGTTTGCTGCCGTGAAGGCACTGCTTGAGAGGGGTGCACTGCAAATGGCATGCACCGGTGGGTGGTGTTGCGCGTGTGAAGTGCCTGCGGTGGCGTGGCTTTGGCCGGTGAGCACGCAAGGTGGAGTGGTGCAGAGGTGATGGCACAAGCGCCTGTAGGGGGCATGCCTGTGGGGAGGATCTGAATAGGGTGGAGATGGCCGTGCGGAGAAGGAGTAGGGCGCACGCCTGCGGGTGGTGCTGTGGCTATGAAGCACCTGCAGGCGCAACTTGGCAAGGTGAAGATGCACAACACCTTCAGGCGCGGCCAGAGGGAGCACGGGATGGAGCGAGGCAGGCCTGCAAAGGGGTGCGCGCCTACTGGCTGGTTGGAGGGCGCAGCTGGCATGAGGTTGTGAAGGCGGGCGCTGGAGAAGGGTGCGCTTGCGAAAGGGAGGTGTTGTGCGGGTGCGACCTGGCTGCGGTGGCCGGTGAGCACGCAAAGTGTAGCGGGTGCCTTTCTGTAGGGTGCTGGCGCTGAAGAGGGGAGCGCCCTGCTAGAGCGGGTGAGGCGAGGGCGGTGCTCGCAGGCAGGTGGTGCGGGTGCATGAGCAGGCGACAGTGGACGAGGACGTGCCTGCTGGAGAGGGGCGCACCCTGCTGGCGCAAGAGAGGGGCCTGCAATGGTAAATATGCCTGCAAGGGTGCTGGAGGCGTGCCCACAGTAGGGGTGCTGGAAGGAGGAAGCGCTGAAAGGAGGATGCAGCTGGAGATGGGCATGCGGAGGAGTAGGGCACGAGCCTGCGTGGGGAAGATGCGGATCCTGGTCCACAGTGCACGCTGGGGTAGTTCCCTGCAAGGGGGAAGATGCTAATGCCCTCTCTTTTCTTTTCCTCCTCTCTTTAACTCCTCTCATGGTTTGCACGTGCGTGGGTTAAGGGATTTTCAATTCCCTCAACTATTTCTGGCCGGCGACTGTTGAGGGTGCCTGGAGGATGGGGAAAAGAATAGCCGCCGATTGTTTAAAAGGGTAATTTACCCTCCCCTCCTTATTCTTTTGCCAAATATTTTTCCTGAACATAAAAAGAACATCATTACATATTAAGTTTTAAAATAGATGTAAACCTAAATCATGATGCTTGCAAATATTCTATAACTTAATATAGTTATTAGCAAACCTAAAAGATACGATTAAAGTTACTTAGGCATAATATTAGTCTATTAAAATGGACTCATCAAATACCCCGATGCCTAAATTTGCTAGTCCCTAGCAAAAATGGAAAATAATAGAAGTAATCAGAGGATTTCTTCTTTTCTTACTTCAAAACTTTAGAAATCCAGACAAATGTGAAGTGCTAATAGCCTAGGTAACAGATCCAACTGAAAAAGCCAATTCACATTAGGAGTTCGTACTTCACACTTGGTAAATATTTCTGCTGGGATAGGCAACTACTTCCCTTGGGGATAAAGTAAGAGATAATCTGTAATTTGACCCTGACATTTTGGCTTAGGAGATATCAAGTAGAATGGATTTGTATTTGGTGGCACGCACTCATTTGGTGCTACATGTAGTCTAGTACTACATACTCTAGATCTCTAGACTACTAGAAAAGTCAACTCAGAGAGAGGTTAAACAACTGTGCTCTCTTGATGTTCCTGGGTGCTCACACTTTTCTTTCTTTCTGAGATCACAAATCTCGCCAGATTTAGTGATTGTACTCATTGTTTGGTGGCCTCACATGGCATCCACATTTCAATTAAAGTCCTAATAACTCAACAACTAAGTTAGAGTCTTCAACCAATATTCAGGCGATCAGAAATATTAGAAGGTAGGTATGGGTCATATTTGGTGGAATGTGATAGGTGTTCTGTTGCCTCAGAAACAGTGTTACATCATAAATTTGGACCCTTTTCTTTTTGTAATATAACTACTTCTTTTTGTTCATTCTATTTCTTCTTTTTCTTCTACTTTTCTCTCTTTCCTTTTTTTTTGTTTCTTTTTTTTTCTTTTTCAATCAACACAACACGATACAGACTTTAATTTACGAGGCATTATTAGGGATGATGATGGTTAAGAGGAAGTTGTGTGGCTTATTTGGTGGAAGTGCCTATTCTCAACACC
The DNA here is from genome assembly GCA_037157565.1 of Thalassia testudinum. Classification (NCBI taxonomy): domain Eukaryota; kingdom Viridiplantae; phylum Streptophyta; class Magnoliopsida; order Alismatales; family Hydrocharitaceae; genus Thalassia; species Thalassia testudinum. Next base: position 60,091,378 of record JAZHRO010000015.1, read on the forward strand.
GGGAAGGAGTGGATAGGACATGCGTATTTCTAACCGTTGACACTATTACCCTCCTTCAGCCGAGGACTCTATGAAGGACAGTCGTAACCATCCACCATAGTCATAGCTTTATTAAGACCCCATCTCTATGTATCTGCCTTATTTGGTGACTCTCAGGAATTCACGCAAAGTACGTACACAGGAATAGAGAGCAAAAAACTATGCCTTACTCTGAAGTATCATCATCTAATTGTCCCAAGCTTAAGAGTCCTTGCACTAGACTTAGCGCACCAGTAATCTCTCTACTTTCTTCTCACAAATATGAGGTGGATCTACTAGAAGATAGTATGCCTAACTCCCTATGAACTGTCCAAGGGTTTAGTAGACTACAAATGCTTATTGGTTTTCTTCAAGGATCTATTACCAAGTCTACATGTACGTGAAATAAAGGCACTGGATTCTAAACTTAAGAAATAATTCGGGAAGAAAAACGCCCAATGACAAAGGTATTTTGCTAGGGCTAACCTAATCAGCTCAAGAAAAGATGAAATTTTTTTTTTATGCTAACCTAAATGCATGATTACTTCCTAAAATGCAAATGCACCCCCCCATGACTAAACCCTACAATGTCCCCATTGTAAAATTAAAACAGGAGGAGAAAGGAAAGAAATCACCTGACACGGTGTTATTCCGACCGCTGGGTTGCCTCCCAACAAGCGCTGCATTTTCAGTCAACAGCCAGACTTAGAAGGAACCTATAAGTCTGGTTCCAAACAAACAAGGTTAGGCCCTAAGAATATGCATAACAGTGCAGGCCTAGAAAATAGGTAGCCACGGATGTTGGCGAGCTAATGATGCAACGTAATACCAAATGCTCGCCAGAAGATATTAAAGTGAAGAACCTCATTGGCTACCTTGGGAGGTCTAGGAATAATAAACGGAATATGAAAAGGGACCTTCCGAAATGGAATAAGTGGAGGATAACAAGGATCCTCCATAATAGGATGGGTTTTAAGAGATATACACATTATTAGTTCAAACCCTTGAATGGCGAGAGTGAAAGTACAAGCATCAATCCACACTCACCATTCTACTCGAGGATGTACTGGCCTAATATGTTCTCTAGAAACAATGTACATGAGCAGAGATCTGAGCCAAGGATCAGTTAGGAAGTGTAAGGGTTGTTTGTAGTGTTGGAAGGTAATGGTTAAGTCCAATGAGGGCTTAGTTGGTGTTAGGTCCAATTCCAACAATGATTCAGATTATGTACACTCCCTAACAGTTGTAGACAACTTCACGTTACCCTGCCTAGCATTAATGATCGGAGTCATATTTGAATCAAGGGTAGACTCCAAATTACAAGTTTTTGATGGTAGGGTCAAAATGTAAGAATAATTATTATTCAGCTCATCCCCAGATTGTTCTCTCAAATATTTGTCGAGGTGTATATGTGATTCATTAGGAGTTGGATCAGTATCCTCAATTATTTCTAAAGGAGGACCAGTCTTAATTTTTTGAAGCAAGCCTATATCATTGAATTTGTTATTGTTGTCGGGGTATGGATCCTCAATTGACGTGTTTTGTCCCCGAGAGTCTCCCATAGACTTCTCATTATTTTGTTTATCCACCTCTAATATCAACTCCTATTTTGATGGAGGATGACTCTCAAAAGAAGAGAGGAATTAGGATTTAATCATATTATTTCTATCCTCTAGAGGTAAATCCGCAAATGATAAATAATTCCCCTGTGATTCACTCCAGATTTTCAGTCCAGGTTTCTCTATTGGGGCATCCCCATCCTCTGAAATAGACTCTTCATATCCCTGAGACCAAAATTGATCATCCTCTATTCCCTTAGGGTCACCTTCATTGGGTGCATTTAAATCCTCAGGATGCTGAATGGTAGGTGTTGATTCCCTAAGTGGAGGGTCAGGAGTAGGCTCACTAAAAGTAGAATGGGATTCCACCAAATAATCAAGAGGGGAAGTGATAGGAACAATATAACCTTGACCCAGGTTGGTAGGGGTAAGGAGAATACTGTCATTGGGGTCAAGGTCCTCAAGAGGTAGTATCTTCCCTTGCTTTTGACTGCAATATAATTTAGGTGGATAATCACTATGATCGTTATCCTGTAGTGGCCGTGTCTCATTAGGAGAGTCTAAGTGATAGCTACCTAAAATTGGATCCCTATTGTCATTAGGTTCCTCAGAATTATTTTCATGATCATGGTTTATTGGGTAGGGATCAGGATTATTGGGAAGCGTGTAGCTAAGTGTCTTATTTCTTCATTTAACTGTTAACTATTCCTCAACATTTCTCCCATTGATTCCATTATTTCCTTTTGCTGTTTTTGCATTTCTATCATAAAAGAGGAGAGGCTACTATTATCAGGTTGGGGAGGATAGTCAATTTCAAGCTCTGGTTGCCTAGGGGTATCGGTCCAACCTCGATATGGAAAATCATGAAGGGTGGGAGGGTTGGGTGTTTGCATGGAAGTAGGAATTTCAGGATTGGAAAATCCCACTCCTAGGCTATGCTCAAAAGTGGGAGTTATCAAGCCAGTACTCCCAGGGTAAAAATGAGAATGATCCCATGAATTATCAATGTACCCATCAAAGGATGGATACGCTCGGAGCATGGGATCTTGATTAAAAGATGGGAAGTATTGACTCTGATAATCTGAATGATAGGAGTAAGAGTAATTGATGTAAACACATTTACGCTACTTAAAATGTCTACTTATGCATGTTCTTAAGCATAGGATTGCATTTCATGATATAAATATTGCATAACATGCATCATCTCGCATTTAGAGTAGTTTGAATAAAATGGAGGTTAATTGTCTCCTTTTATGTGCTTGGACAGGGCAAACATTTTATCGGGGCCTCGGATCAAAGATCCAGCCGTATGGATGTGATCAGGGCGACGATTGGAGTTCAACGACTCCAAGATCCCCTAATCAGGCATCCATAGCATCAGATAGAGATCGGGGAACCCTAGAAGATCAAGGGCCAGGATGGTGTAAATTCGCACTTCAGATGACAAATCTGACCACACGGATGAATTCGGATCGACGATCGCAACCCAACAACACAAAAATCGAGTCAATCCGACATCTGTGGCACCATCTACAACTTCCAGAAGATGGACGGCCAAGATGGCGCCACGTGGCGCCATCTCAGCCGCCCAAATGACCACTGGCATTTTGTGAAGGCCCCCGCCCGATCGCTCTCCGCCGTCAGATGGAGATCCAACGGCTGTGGCCGCCCGGCGCTTAAAACGTGCGCTCTACCATCCGCGCCCCGCAGTGCAGCGGTCGAGCCTGCTTACGCGAGCGCGGGGCGCGGGTTCGAGCCCCGGTGAGGGGATTGAAGGCGCGGGTAATTGAGGTGCGTGGAGCGTCGGATGGAGATCGTGAGGTCGCGGGCGCCCGATAGCGCCGACGCGCGATTAGATGCCCCGCGTAATGTGCGATCGCACGCGCAGGCGGGCGGGTTGCAGCGGGCGCGGACGCGATTTAAGCCGTCCGATCTCGCGATCGAACGGCTGAAAAGTGCTGGACGTGCGTGAGCGTTGAGGAGTGGGCAACCGAGGAGGCGCGCGTGGGCGCGGCGGCGACGGCCACGGCCACGTTAGGGCTTTAGTGATGGATTTATCCGTCACTAAAGACCCCTTATTTATTATTTTGAAGATGTAATGTCCATTTTGTCCCCACTCCTTGCAACTATAAAAGGAGACCCCCTCCATACGAAATTCTCATCCCTTCTTTCTCCTCTCTACCCATCCAAAGCTCAAGAGAAGCTTGTCCCACACCCGGGATGCTTCTCGCGAGATAAAGTCCAATTTTCGTTCCCCTTAGGAAGTGGATCCCGCGACGACGACGACGTGCTGCTTCGCTCCCGTTCTTCTGCTTCGTCCTCCTTCGTCCCGCTTCGTTCTCCTTCGTCCAGGCGTCATCCCGTCCGGCTCGTCGTCCAAGCAACCGTCGAGGAGGATTTCTCTCTCCCTATTCTTTTTACCGCTTTCTAGTATAGATTTACTGCTTTCTAGATTAATCTACTCATCCTCCAAGCAATCGTCGAGGAGGACATTTCTCTCTTCATTCTTTTAATGCTTTCTAGAGTAATTGTTTTATGCTTTCTAGTTGTAATGAACAACCTCTTCAATGCAAAAATTCCTTGTTTATTCTACATCTCATTTTGATTTCTCTGTGTAATATTCTCTTTCTCTCTTACTCTCTCTCTCTTCTATTTATTGTAAATAATTAGATAGTACTAAATTGAATTATTCTGTAACAAATAAAAAGAAATGCATAGTTTTTAAATCAAACGTCCGCCTCCCTGTGTTCGACCCGAAATTTTAATTTCGGTATAAATTTTATTTGTTGAACATGAATTCTTCTCTTTCAAACCACAAAGACAGGTTTTCCAAAACTGAACACGTTAGCGTAGGTTCGTACATGTTCAACAGTAATCCATTTCTTTAAGCAAAATAATTTTAACTTTCTTAGGATTCAGCAGAAAACTTCCTAAAGAGTTCTATTGTCACAGCAAACGCAAATTCAACGGGATCTGTTTTTAGTAGATTGCAGGTCTTAAAGTTATATGTTTAGTTGGTGGCCAAACAAGTTTTGCAAAAATTACGCTTCCTAGGCCAACCTTCGCTGGTGCCTATAACCTACTCGCAAGGGATGGAAGTCTCGAATCGAGCCCACACACGAGGAACCGAAGTAACTTGGTGAATAGGCTTGTTGGTTTTTGACTAACTTCCCTTGTGGTGCAAAAGCGGAGAGGTAGAAATTTATCTAATGACCTTATGTGTGAGGAGCAAAATGTCTCAAGTATGTAAGCATACGATCGTGCTTTGATTTTTTGAAATTCCGCAAACAGGATCCTTTTGCACACAATTTTCAGCCATAGATTTTAAAGTCCAACCTCTTAACAGTCCCAATTTTTAAAGTGACCACTGAATTAATTTGATTCAAGCACTTTAGTGGTCTTAGATTTAGGTTCAATGCATATGCATGACAGGTAATTGATGCTCAAGAGAAGACGTACCTTACTCCAGCTTTCTTCGTGCAATGTATGAATGCAATGCAATAAAAATAAACTAGATGCTGCTCATTCAGTCCTAGATGGTCGTCGTATAGATATGCAGCTTCTAGCAGGCAACTTGATTTTTTCTTTTAATAATAATAACAAACAGACATAATCTAACTAACAAACCGAAATTCAATTCAAACAATTCAAATAATCCTATATCTAAATAAATGGGAACACGCTCCCGAAAATACACTCCCACATACAAGAGCAATAAGAAATAAAGAGGCCCTGGGGACACGTTCCCAAAAATACCCAACAAGGGTCCAAAAGACAGTAATTTAATTCTAATGTCTATCTAAACTAAATCTAACTAAATCAGAAATAGGCTTCTCTGTAAGCTTATGTGCGAGGGATCAAGGCCCACGTGTTCCTATTTTTGGCCTCCAGGTGGCGTCAAGGTCCACCAAAAAGATCGTCTCCGCCGTGCACGTCGTTTAGGTTCAATGTCGTCGCTTTGCTGCGTCTGCTGCCGTGTCAGATTCCTCGCATAAAAAAAATGATTAGATGATTGTACAACTTAGAATATTTAAAAAAAATAATAACGTGAATCTAATGCGTCTGTTGCCTCCCCAGCAACGATGCCAATTTGACGAGTTGACTTTCCGCTTTACGTTAAGTTTCGTAAATGAAATAATTCATTGTAGTATTTAAGTGGTGGAAAAATTGACTAGTCAACAATAAAAATACACTCACAGAAGAGCGGGTCATGTCCACAGGTGTTGAGCGAGAATCTACGCTAACGTGTTTGGTTTTGGAAAACCCGTCGTTGTAGTTCGAAAGCGAAGGATTCGTGTTCAACAAATAAAATTTATACCGAAATAAGAATTCCGGGTCGAACACAGGGAGGCGAACGTTTGATTTAAAAACTTCGCGTTTCTTTTTATTTTGTCACGAAGAAATTCAATTTAAACTATCTAAGTCTCTACAACAAATAAAAGAGAGAGAGGGAGTAAGAGAGAGAGAAAGAATACTATACATGGAAATCAAAATGAGATGTAGAATAGACAAGGAATTTATCATAAAAGAGTTCGTTTGTTACAACTAGAAAACATAAAATAATTACTCTAGAAAGCATTAAAAGAATGGAGGGAGAAATGTCCTCCTCGACGATCGCTCGGAGGACGAATAGACTACTCTAGAAAGCAGTAAATCTATACTAGAAAGCAGTAAAAAGAATAGGGAGAGAGAAATCCTCCTCGACGGTCGCTTGGAGGACGAGCCGGACGGGACGACGCCTGGACGAAGGGGAACGAAGCAGGACGAAGGAGGACGAAGCAGAAGAACGGGAACGAAGCAGCACGCCGTCGTCGTCGCGGGATCCACTTCCGAAGGGGGACGAAAATTTGGACTTTATCTCGCGAGAAGCATCCCGGGTGTGGGACAAGCTTCTCTTGAGCTTTGGAGAGGTAGAGAGGAGAAGGAAGGGATGAAAATTTAGTATGGAGGGGGTCTCCTTTTATAGTTGCAAGGAGTGGGGGCAAAATGGACATTACATCTTCAAAATAATAAATAAGGGGTCTTTAGTGACGGATAAAACCGTCGCTAAAGCCCCGCCGTCACCGTCGTCGCCGCACCCACGCGCGCCCGCTCGGCTGGCCTGCGCGCGTAACGCAGACGCACGTCCGCGTTGTCTCAGCCGTCCGATCGCGAGATCGGACGGCTTAGATCGCGTCCGCGCCCGCTGCGTAGCGCGCCGCCCGCGTGCGATCGCGCGCCCACCAGAGCGTCCAATTGCGCGTCGACGCTATCAGGCGCGCGCGGCCGTTGGATCTTCATCCGACGCTCGTGCGCGCCCGCTCGCCCGCGCCTTCGACCCCCTCTCCGCGGCTCGAACCCGCGACCTCCGCTTCGCCCGCAGCTGCGTCGCCGCTGCGCTACGCGGGCGAAATGGTCGCGCGGACGTTTTTAAACGCGCGCGACCGCAGCCGTTGGATCGAGATCCAACGGCGGAGAGGAGACGTTGCGCGGTCTTCACAGGACTCCTGCGGCCGATTGGGCGGCTGGGATGGCGCCACGTGGTGCCATCTTGGCCGTCCATCTTCTGGAAGTTGTAGATGGTGCCACGGATGTCGGATTGACTCGATTTTTGTGTCGTTCGGCTGCGATCGTCGATCCGAATTCATCCGTGTGGTCGGATTTTCCATCTGAAGTGCGGATTTACACCATCCTGGCCCTTGATCTTCTAGGGTTCCCCGGTCTCTATCTGATGCTACGGATGCCTGATTAGGGCGATCTTGGAGTCGTTGAACTCCAATCGTCGCCCTGATCATATCCATACGGTTGGATCTTTGATCCGAGGCCCCGATAAAATATTTGCCCTGTCCAAGCACATAAAAGGAGACAATTAACCTCCATTTTATTCAAACTACTCTAAATGCAAGATGATGCATGTAATGCAATATTTATATCATGAAATGCAATCCTATGCTTAAGAACATGCATAAATAGACATTTTAAGTAGTGTAAATGTGTTTACATCATACCCCCATGCCTATCTTTTGCTAGTCCCTAGCAAAAACTATATGCTATTTATAAAAGAATTAGGTTAGATTATTTGGACCTGAGTTATTTTCAATCATTAAGAAATTGTCTACTTAAGAACTGAACTTTCAAAGACACAACAGTGCCCGAGTATCAGCCAAAATGCAGACCGCCTCAAGCCTCGCCTTATTCAAAGAAAAATTTCTTTTTCTGTTTTTACTCTCTTTTTTTTTAGATTTTCAAATTTTAGGGTTTATGAGTGGCTTTCTACGGCCATTCAACTCACCCAAGATTTGATGAGAACCCTAAGTTTTAAGCATCTTATTGTGATTGTGATAGACTCGTTGACCGGCAATTAAAACGGACTTCGGATTTCTACGCCTCTAGGTGACCTCAAAAAGAATTCTGCCTAAAGGTGTATCTTTACAACCGGTAGCTTTCTCCCTACTTTTATTTTTTTAACGGGGTCAACACAAGGGTGAATCCAGTGTATATCTCCCCGGTTTATTCTACTTCTCCGCTTCTTCCTAAGTGTTTTGGGAATTTTTAGTGCATTTTCTGAGCTGGGTTCTGGACAACCGGTCGATGAGCTGTTACCACCGACAACTTGCCAGCCATACTCGTGCGGCGAAGTGTGGCTTATTTCTTTTTGTTCTTTTCTCCTTTTTTTTTTTTTTTTTTTTTTTTTAAATAGGTGGCTTCCCTGGTCTAAGATTTACCTAAAGGCAGCAAAAAGAGAAAGGTCCAGTGACTGGGCTCTGGACAACCTACCTATGGGCTGTTACCCACGATAACTTGCCAGCCATATCACCCTAGAAGGTACATTAGCTACCCAATTTCCGTTAAAATCGCCAAACAACGAGTCAGTGCAAAGAAAGTGTGTAGATGCTTAAAACTCAAAATTCCCTTAAATCAGAGGGCGGGTTGACAAGTCGTGTACTTATCACCCAAACTTATTTACTCCAATTAAAATAAAATTCAAGTTGGCGAGAACTCGAAAAACAAATCCACATTTTAGTGGATATACGGGCTGATTAAGTCCAAAGACCTGAAGGGTCTTTGTGTTCAGAACATAATATAGTATTTCTTAAGATCGAAAATTTTCTGAAACCAAATTCTCTTTCCTAATTTTGATTTTTTTTTTTTTTTTTTAAAATAAAACAAATCTACGGAGCTGACGAATGAATTCAAAGATAAATATCCATCCCCCCATGCCTATCTAATGCAATGTCCTCATTGTATTAAAAAGACATAAAATAGAGTGGAAAAGCGTAGAAAGCACCTGAATTGCGTGGATATCGGGTCCGCTCCGAGATGAAAATGAAAAAGAACTGTATATGTGCTGAGTTTAGTGCCTTCAGCTAGGCACACTATACAAAGAAAAGAAATGAAGAATTCACATGTGCAGGTCAGAATTAGAATAAACAGAAGAATCCTCTGACCTGTCAGCAGAGGTCCACAGATGTGGACCAGATTGTGGTGCAGACCCACACCCCATAATCGAGAATATCTTAGGTTCTGGATAAAAATTACCCAAAACCTAAAATCAGAATGCAAGCGTGGTCGGGCCTGCGATTTGTGAGGATGCAACCCAAGGCCAAAATGTCGGGTTACAGAGAATTGAAGCTCAAAAGGATAATCGTTAAATGTGTGCTTGAGTTTGACATCCTCGAAACAAATGTCGTAAGGGTTCTGATTTGATGGTTTCAGTTTAAAAGGAACCCTTCGACTCAATCTTCCATTTCCTCCAAAATTGACTTCCCAAATCAGAATTTCCCAGCTCCTATCCTCCTCATTCGGCATATCAAATTCCATGACCTCTTGTATATTCATCACCCCGTCTGAAATCTCCAAGTCTAGATGATGTGGCAAAATCAAAATTGACTTGGGTCTAATTATCTCAGAATTAGAATCATCAATAAGCTCAACAGGGTGTAACTGATAATCAGGGCATTGAATTAATTTCTCCAGAAAATGCGATTCTGGATCCGTATCGTGTGCCCTAATAAGATCAGTTTCCTCAGTTATTGGGCTATCAAATGATCTATCAGATTCCTCAGGCCCAATCGTCTCACAAAAATCGTGATCTGAAAACTCGTGTGAGACTTCGCAACTTGAATCTTCACCATCAGGATCCGTATCAATGTATGTCCCAAAATCATTTGTCACTTTGCGTTCCAAGGAGACATACGTTTCCTCGTAACCTGGCTCAGGGATTTCAGGTGAAGAAATCAAATCATCCTTAATTGGTTGTTTTAATTCAATCTGGTCAGCTTCGTAACACGTGTCCCCCCCAACAGGTGCCTGAGCGGGTTCTGTCATTGGCTTTCCTGAAGAGAGTTCATCCTGGGAATTATTCCAAGATTGAATCAAAGCAACCACGAATCTCATCCTCAATTTCGCTAATTTCCCAAGTAGAAACTCACCCGAGTTCTTATCCTTAACATCCTGGAGCCAATCCAACAAAGACTTGTTTAAATCATCAATCATTTCAATCAGGGGCTCCAATCTCTCAATGCAAGGTATTGGCTGAACTTCTAAAGATTGAATGATATTCCTCAAGTTAGCCAAAACCCTATCTTGAACCTGAACCAAATGAGTTGGTTCAGGGTTGGGCGGGTTTGACATCAATGTAGAGGAATTAACGAATTGAGATTCGTTATACCCATCCTGATAATAGGTCATTTCAGATTGTTCAAAAGATGGAGATGACCTAAAGGCAGTGAAATCAGAGGATGGGTAAGGATCAGTGTATCCTTCTTGATTGTAGATCGCATTAGGTTGTTCATGAATGGAGGACGATCTATAGTCGATGCAACTCTGAGAAGGATAGAATTGAGAATCACAGTGTTCAGGGTTAGACCCTAAACACGGGGGTCCGGAATTGTATCCCCAATCCGAATTATCCCAACTAACTGATGGTCGATTACAATACGAGTTGGGATAATCGTCATGTTGAGGATAATTTACAACAGGAGGGAAAGAGCGGGAATGCGTGAAATATGTGGAAGGATTCATGAGACACAGGAGGAAGAAAGGTGCCCTGCAATACAAACAATCAAACCTGTCCTTAAATGGGTTAGCCTACAGACCTACAGACTCTCAAAACCCGTCTTGAGATAAAGGAACGATTTGATCTACTTCTGTCTGTTCAATCCAACCAGTTAGAAGGAGGGACTGGGGAGAAGGTTCTTCCTTCGGCTTGCGCCTCCGGTTCCTAGTGTACCCCCCAGCCGCGATCGTTTGACTCTGCTCCCCTAGCTAGACATCAGATTGAACAGTAGAAACAGACTAATCGAAAATAATCTCGTTCTGAGTTCTGAAGAGCGAGTCCAATCCTTAAGGCCAACGTCTACTCTGTTTTATTTAGGGCTAGGTTTGAATGTGCTTTGGAATGTGATGGGCCCTTTAAATGGGTTGTGCCCTTAATGATTGATTGCTTTGTGTGTGCGTGCACAACCAGTGGTTTTCAAGCAAGATTATTTTTGATGTGATGAATTTTAAGGTTCAAATCTTGCTTAGTAGCTTTTAGGATTCAACTTTAGGTGTTTTCAATCAAGTTTCATTGGCACACCAGGTTTTCCAAGCACAGGTGAAGATATTTTCCTTTAAAGTTTAAAAAGAATGTGGAGTGCCTGGTAGATCCCTAAGAGTTGAACCTAATTGGCAGCTACTTGATGAGTTGATTTTATTTGAAGTGGTGCGACCCAAACAACTCAAACAACTGGCCTGATGCACCACCTAATTAGGCACACAAATGATTACCCAATCTGATTTCTACTCAATTATGTGTTTGGATGTGTGTACCGGCTCCTAAGATTGGTTTACCGGTTGAGTTAGAAAATCAGATGAGGTTGTGTACCTCTGTGAGATTTTTTTTTATTATATATATATATATATATATATATTTTTTTTTTTTTTTTTAATGTGGGGGTTGGAGTGAGTATGGATGTCAAACAACAAACAATCTAACCTTAGAGTTTATAAGAACACCTAGGTTGATTGATGTTTGAATTATTATGTGATGAAATAAAATCTAATGGGTGGGAGGTGGGGGATAACTTACAAAACTTTCCACAACACTTTACTCCGATTTACCGCTTTTGCCTGTCTCGAAAGAGTACCTGCAATTACAATAAGAAAGGAAAAAAGTGAGGTAAATGATTTGTAAGTTACAAAACGCGAAGAGAAATCAAAGAGCGTTGCCTCCCCGGCAACGGCGCCAAAATGTTGAGCGAGAATCTACGCTAACGTGTTTGGTTTTGGAAAACCCGTCGTTGTAGTTCGAAAGCGAAGGATTCGTGTTCAACAAATAAAATTTATACCGAAATAAGAATTCCGGGTCGAACACAGGGAGGCGAACGTTTGATTTAAAAACTTCACGTTTCTTTTTATTTTGTCACGAAGAAATTCAATTTAAACTATCTAAGTCTCTACAACAAATAAAAGAGAGAGAGGGAGTAAGAGAGAGAGAAAGAATACTATACATGGAAATCAAAATGAGATGTAGAATAGACAAGGAATTTATCATAAAAGAGTTCGTTTGTTACAACTAGAAAACATAAAACAATTACTCTAGAAAGCATTAAAAGAATGGAGGGAGAAATGTCCTCCTCGACGATCGCTCGGAGGACGAATAGACTACTCTAGAAAGCAGTAAATCTATACTAGAAAGCAGTAAAAAGAATAGGGAGAGAGAAATCCTCCTCGACGGTCGCTTGGAGGACGAGCCGGACGGGACGACGCCTGGACGAAGGGGAACGAAGCAGGACGAAGGAGGACGAAGCAGAAGAACGGGAACGAAGCAGCACGCCGTCGTCGTCGCGGGATCCACTTCCGAAGGGGGACGAAAATTTGGACTTTATCTCGCGAGAAGCATCCCGGGTGTGGGACAAGCTTCTCTTGAGCTTTGGAGAGGTAGAGAGGAGAAGGAAGGGATGAAAATTTCGTATGGAGGGGGTCTCCTTTTATAGTTGCAAGGAGTGGGGGCAAAATGGACATTACATCTTCAAAATAATAAATAAGGGGTCTTTAGTGACGGATAAAACCGTCGCTAAAGCCCCGCCGTCACCGTCGCCGCCGCACCCACGCGCGCCCGCTCGGCTGGCCTGCGCGCGTAACGCAGACGCACGTCCGCGTTGTCTCAGCCGTCCGATCGCGAGATCGGACGGCTTAGATCGCGTCCGCGCCCCCTGCGTAGCGCGCCGCCCGCGTGCGATCGCGCGCCCACCAGAGCGTCCAATTGCGCGTCGGCGCTATCAGGCGCGCGCGGCCGTTGGATCTTCATCCGACGCTCGTGCGCACCCGCTCGCCCGCGCCTTCGACCCCCTCTCCGCGGCTCGAACCCGCGACCTCCGCTTCGCCCGCAGCTGCGTTGCCGCTGCGCTACGCGGGCGAAATGGTCGCGCGGACGTTTTTAAACACGCGCGACCGCAGCCGTTGGATCGAGATCCAACGGCGGAGAGGAGACGTTGCGCGGTCTTCACAGGACTCCTGCGACCGATTGGGCGGCTGGGATGGCGCCACGTGGCGCCATCTTGGCCGTCCATCTTCTGGAAGTTGTAGATGGTGCCACGGATGTCGGATTGACTCGATTTTTGTGTCGTTCGGCTGCGATCGTCGATCCGAATTCATCCGTGTGGTCGGATTTTCCATCTGAAGTGCGGATTTACACCATCCTGGCCCTTGATCTTCTAGGGTTCCCCGATCTCTATCTGATGCTACGGATGCCTGATTAGGGCGATCTTGGAGTCGTTGAACTCCAATCGTCGCCCTTATCATATCCATACGGTTGGATCTTTGATCCGAGGCCCCGATAAAATATTTGCCCTGTCCAAGCACATAAAAGGAGACAATTAACCTCCATTTTATTCAAACTACTCTAAATGCAAGATGATGCATGTAATGCAATATTTATATCATGAAATGCAATCCTATGCTTAAGAACATGCATAAATAGACATTTTAAGTAGTGTAAATGTGTTTACATCAACAGGGAAGCAATTATGCAATAAACTCTCGATTATTTTATATTCTTTCGGTTAAGTGCATAATCCCTATTCAAATTCGACATAAAATGTAATGGAAAGAAGATTCATAATAACTCAAAAAGATAAGGGTATATGTGCAGTTTTCCCTCACTGAAATCTTCAATAAATATATGATGATTTTGTGTAATTTTCAATTGTCATATACTAGAGATAATTGGTGCACATGTTGATCCCAAAACCAATCTTGAAACAGGTGAACATCATTAATGTGCAATTATCAGAGAATATGAGTGTGCTTGCGTAATTTTGCCACAATAAAATAATAATAAATCAAAAATTAATTTTTGGGTAATGATAGCAAATGTAATAACTAATTGAAGTTAAAATAGAGCATTTGCTCTCTCTCCTCCTTACGAAAGAGAGAGCACCGGCGAGGCTGTGGACGCGCTAGGGAGGTTGGCGAAGACGAGGCCTATCCGATGGAGGCTGTGGCATCGATGGAGATGGCCGAATGTGGCCAACCGATGGAGAGATGAACGTCGAAGGAGGCTATCTACTACCGTGAAGGCGCTGCTTGAGAGGGGCGTGCTGCAGATGGCGCGTGCCGGTGGGTGGTGCTGTGGCTGTGAAGCGACTCCGGTGGCGTGGCGGTGGCCCGTGAGCACGCAAGGTGAAGCGGTGCAGAGGTGATGGCGCAAGCGCCTGCAGGAGGGGGCATGCCTGCGTGGAGGATCTAAATAGGGTGGAGATGGGCGCATGGAGAAGGAGTAGGGTGCGCGCCTGCGGGTGGTGCTATGGCTGTGAAGCGCCTGTGGGCGTGGCCTGGTAGGGTGAAGACGCGCAGCACCTTCAGGCATGGCTGGAGGGAGCGTAGGATGGAGCGAGGCGGGTCTGCAGAGGGGTGCACGCCTGCTGGCTGGTTGGAGGGCGCTGCTGGCGTGAGGTTGTGAAGGCAGGTGCTAGAGAAGGGTGTGCTTGCAGAAGGGAGGTGCTGTGCAGGTGCGACCTGGCTGTGGTGGCCGGTGAGCATGCAAAGTTGAGCGAGCGCCTTTTTGCGGGGTGCTGGCGCTGGAGAGGGGCGCGCCCTGCTGGAGTAGGTGAGGCGAGGGTGGTGCTCGCAGGCTGGTGGTGCGGGTGCATGAGCGGGCGACAATGGACGAGGACGCGCCTGCTGGAGAGGGGCCTGCAATGGTGAAGATGCCTGTGGGGGTGCTGGAGGCTCGCCTGCAGTAGGGGCGATGGAAGGAGGAAGTGCTAAAAGGACGATGCGGCTAGAGATGGGCGCACGGAGGAGTAGGGCACACGCCTATGCGGGGAAGATGCAGATCCTGGCCCACAGTGCACGCTGGGGTAGTTCCCCACAAGGGGGAAGATGCCAATGCCCTCTCCTTTCTTCACCTCCTCTCTCTAACTCCTCTCCTGGTTTGCACGTGCATGAGTTAAGGGATTTTCAAATCCCTTAACTATTTCTGGCGGACGGCTGTTGAGGGTGCCAGGAGGATGGGGAAAAGAACAGCCGCTAGTTGTTTAAAAGGGTAATTTACCCTCCCCTCGTTATTCTTTTGCCAAATATTTTTCCTGCACATAAAAAGAACATCATTACATATTAAGTTATAGAATAGATGTAAACCTAAACCATGATGCATGCAAATATTCTATAACTTAATGTAGTTATTAGCAAACTTAAAAGATACAATTAAAGTTACTTAGGCGTAATAACAGTCTATTAAAATAGACTCATCAAATGGGTGTGTGGAAGTGACGGATGCACCTCGCCGGTGGTCTGTCAGAGGTGGAGAAGATGGTGGTGGTCTACGATTGTCGAGGGGTGTTTTGGGAAATAAAGAGGGGGAAGATAAAGAGTAGAGAAAGGGAAAGTATTTAATCTAGTTTAAGGATGAAGGGGGCAAGATGGCGGATGGTGCGTACCTGCCACCTCCAGAGATGAAGGTCCAGTTAGAAGGGGGCGGTGACAACAAAGAGGATGCAAGCGCGTGCACAAGTATGGCGCGATGTGGACGAATGAGATGGAGACAACTCTACCATTGGTATTGTGCCAGAGCGATGAGAGGAGGAGGAATGGGTCGTCGGAGCTTGCTGTATGTTTGGTTGGAATAGAGGAGACGAAATTGGAGGGTTGTCTCCGGCCAAACTAAGCTGGGAATGAACGGCCGATTCAGGGGAACTTTATATAGCCTCTAGTAGAGGGCTTGTGCTTGGAAGGCAAGCTTCCAAGCATGAGCATCCTCGACGAGGTAGGATTGTGAGAGATACCCAAATCTCTCATGCGTTCGCATGAGAGATTGGGTGACAATCAAGGCTTAGGATTTGGTTCACACGATCGGGAATTCCTCAGAGATTCTCCCTTTCAAATTTAAGAGGGTCCCTGAGGAATCAAGAACTTCCCCTTAGATCCTCGTCAAAGTAGGATTTCTCTGCTGTAATGATGGAGGGACCTAATTGCAAAGAATGACGAGGAAGATAGGGGGGTTTCAGAAAGGTTTTCAAAAGCTAGGGGCATAAAAGTAATTAGGTTGGACAATTTTGCAAAGTAGGTCAAGGTGAACTCCCCTCAGGTCCAAATTTTGGTATAAACCTAATTTGGACATAAGGAATCCAATGGTGAAGTTGGATTTTAGGTTTGATCATGTTTGGCTGGGCATTTGACAAAAAACCCAATTTAGGGCAAATATTTAGCTAGGACCCCTATTTAGGTCAAAATAGGTTCCAAAGGCCAAATTGGAGGTTCTAAACCGTAGAGGATATTTTTCCATGAATTTTAGAGGGTTTAGGTGAATTTTATCCTAATCAGAACCTTGTTAAATTAAGTGGGTCTATTTTAGGGTTACAAGAAGTCATTTAATTCTCAGATCTCACATTAACTCTTTTATGATTGAACCAACCCACATTTTTTCTTGTTAAGACCATTTAACCTATGTTTAGCTCCTGAGAAATACCATTGTTGTACTGTAATGGTAAAAGTGCAATTTTACCCTTTGGTTTTTATTTTTCTTCCAAAATAGTTATTCCTTGAATTCGGCCCTTCATTTGATTATGTAGGAGCTTTTATTCTCTTTTCTAGGTCAAAATGAGCTAGTTAGGGCTCATGATGGTATTCCCATCATTACCCCATGCCTAGCTTTTACTAGTCCATTAGCAAAATTTTAAGGTTTTAACTTCTGTTCTAAACCATGAGTTTCTGTCACAATTCATCTTAAGTGCTTTTTCTTTTTCTTTTTGAATAGGTTAGAATGCTGACAGTAGGCCTAGAGGTACTCAAGTACCAACCAAGATTCAGACTTGACCAGCTCTAGCCTCGGTCCTCCACGAAGGTTTTTAAGGCCTGCAGGAACTATCCTAAAGTTTGTTGGACTCCGCGGTTAAAGCACCCGTGCTTGAGACATATTTTAGCCTCGGTTCAGTTTGTAGTGCATTTTTTGTAAAAGAGAGACAGAGGATTTATTTGTTTGGAGAGTTTTCTCTCTCTTTCCTTGTTATTTCTATCTTCGGATTGGCTTCTCAACAAGATCTATATCGGATTCCTCGTCCCCATCATCAATCCTCAAAGGTCCCTGGCAATCGTTGCTTCATGATAGCACTGCCCATGGCAACCCCCAGAACCCTGGCTTTCGAGATTTCAAGATAATCCCGCCCATGGCATTCTGTAGCTAAATCAAGACTTTGGTAATCGACATTTCGTGATAATGCCGCCCATGGCATCTGAACCAGCAAGGTGCTTACATGCCCCCGGTAGGATATGTAAATATTCTAGGAGACAAGCACCGAGGAGACGATATGTTGTTAAGCATCTTCGAGGGAAATTTCTCACCTCTTCACATCGGGAACTCGTCCAAATTAACTTGTGTTGATCGGCCACTCCTAATCTAGGTAACCTTTTTCAGAACATTTAAACACTTTTGCGTGATTTTGATAGTTATGCGCGCTGAACCTGACTGTGTGTAGATTAAGGTGCTTAGGTTACTGAGTCCCGCAAACCAAAGGTCAGTTAATGACGCTGAATGCTCCCTAAGCTTTACACCTAATACTTAAGCTTCGAATTTTTCCCAACCTCTTAAGGCTTATCCAGATCTTAGTAGATACTTGAATGTTTAAGCCTAAGAGTCTAGCCCAAAAAGGTCTAAATCAGCGTTCCTACTAATCTCTTTTTGTGTCTCATTAGCACTTTTTCCTATATTTTTTTCATTTTCTTGATGTGGTCTAGAACTTCAGTTAATTCCTTAATCTCTTACTAATGACTTTCTCCTTTTCATTTTCATTTTGTGCTCCCTTTAACATTTTGCTCTTTTCCTCCTCATGATTATATGACCTCAAAATTTTCTTCCCTCTAATTTTTTTGTTCTTTTTCTCAATTTTCTATTTTTTGGTACTTTTGACATAAGTGATTTTTTGTGAGAATCCTTCTGACATTTCTTGATTTTAGTATGTTTACACTTTACCAACCCCCCATGCCTAAGTTTTGCAATGTCCTCATTGTAAATGGAGGGTGTGAAATAGTCTTGGGTTCAGGGACTTAGAATAGGATTTATTGGGTGGGTGAATGGATTGAGAATGACTGATGTGGACGATTTCAAGCTTTGGTACGCGTACCAGAGGTGGGATTGACTATTCCAAGAAATCTAAAAACAAGGTGCAATAGATGTAAAGTACGGATGGATAATCAGATGGATCTCGGGTTTTTGGAATGATGGGTTGCCTCCCATTAAGCGCTAAATTCAACACCTTCAGCCGAGCGGGGAATGGTATGGAGGAGTGGTCAAATCAGCAGAGTTTTATAGAACAAGCACCTTGATCAAGAGCCTGGTTGGTCCAACCAAGTGCTTGTTTAGATCGATAGGCTGATGATGCAGCCCAAACCCAATCAATCTGGTGGGTTGATAAATGTAGATCAAGAGATGTGGAACCCACCATATGCTATGGAGCTCGGATGGATGTGGAAGTGTGAATTCGGGGTTTAGCTGAGTCAAATTAGCCTGGTCAGAGTAGGGATCCGTAAAATAATTAGTGAATGGTGTGGAACCCTATAGGGGTGATCAGAGAATGATGGAGCATGGTCTTTAGTCTGATTAATGCCTGAAACCTGGTGTAGATGTGGAGTTCAATCATGTGAAATTAGCTCAGTAAGAGGGGAATTAGAATAGAAATTGAGTCTGGTTGCGGGTCAGGGTTGAAAATGGGTTTGGATAGGTTCTGTATATGTAGAGGAGGTGGCTTCAATGAGAATTATGTTTGAGGGCTCTTCTAGAAAGGAGTTACAGGTGGTTTCATTGAGAGAGTCCTTGTAGTAGCTTTCAAAGTCAAAGGTGAATGCCTAAAGAGTGTCTATAGGATGATGGAAATCTAAGTCGAGAAAAGATTCTAATTTTGGGTTGCAATCACTCTTGGCATTTTCTGGTTTTTATTCCTGAGGATCAAAAAGAAATGATTCCATCTCACTAGAAGCTGAACATAACTCAATGATCTCGAGAATCGGGACCTTAGAGTTGAAGTCGGAGAATGAATCATGTGAGCTGAGTTCGTAGATTGGCTCTTTGTATTCAGGCAACAGAAGTTCTCCGAAGTCATGATAAGATTCGAAATCATCGGAGATATTGAGAAAAATCAAGTTTTGAATGAGATTCGAGATCATGGGTTCCACCACAGAATAAATCATACGATGTAGACTCAGCAGTCTGACTTGGGACTAGCCTATATATAAATTCTGAGCTCAAAAAGGTGTTCTTATTTGGTCTAGGTTCAAGTTCTACGCTTGTAGGAAAGACCCAATTAAAACCCCACTCATCCAACTCCTTGGTTTCTGTATCATAGATTGGCGTGACTTCCAAAAAATTGATTTGTCTCTCTGAGGATGTTGGCGAGGGATATTCATCAAATAGAGGCCCGGAATCATATTTTTCATTGAAAATTTGATCTTTGTCATATGGGGCCTCATAATCTTCCCAATAAGTTTCAGATCCAGATTCTTGGCTGAGGATGTGGGTTGAATCACTAGAATCTAGGTCAAAGTTACCATTGAGGATCACCTTATCAGAATAAGGGGTGGGATTTACACCCTTGAGAGGTTCAGTTCTAATCTCATCATTGCAGGAGTCTCAGAATTCTATGCTTGGTGATCCAGGGTCTAGGGTTGGCTCAACATTGTGTTCTCCTGCAATTGGAACTTCCCAACCTATTTCAAGATCAGGCATGTTGTATTCCATCTGGGTTGGGAATCCATAGCAACTTTATGCCTCAGACTCGAGATTCGGGAAATCGAATTGATCCTCAATATTATTCCAAGATGGTTCATCATCTGTTTGGGGTGTGTACGGGTATTTCTGATTGATAACTTGTTTCAATAACCTCATCATCTCTTCCCATTTTTCAAGATCATCTTGGTGTTGTTCTCATAGTACAGGATTTGTCATGCATTGAAGGTATTCAAAGTTGTGCAATTTGTCTATCTCAATGTATCCTGTTATGAGCATGTCTCGTGTTGATCCTTTTGTGGCTTCTGTCAATAACACTTAGGCATAATTTATGATGAAAGTTGTGGTTGTTGGTACAATAACCTGAATGTCTTCTATTGGTGTTGAGGTTTTGTATTCATTTTCATAGAATTCAAGGGCATCCTCAATCATCTTATCTCTCATGGATCATTGTGACTCAGGTTTCTTGAATGGTAATCCTAAGTAACTAGGCTACATATTTGGATTAAATGGTGGAATCAAGATGTAGAATCAGAGTTTAGATCAAGATGTGGAATTAAGTCATGAAGTGATTAGATCTGAATAGAGAATCCCACTGAAAATCTATGTGTGTGCTCTAAAGAGAAGGGATGAGGGATTGGATGTGTTTTCGACCTAATCAAAGCACCCAAAGATGTTTGGATGACTATGGAGGTTTGTGGCAGATGATACCCCTGGATCGGAAAGTCGTCCACCTGAGAATTATCTGGCCAGCCAGAGAGGGAGAGTCCTGCAAAGACCCCTACACAAGAGTGTCCTCATAGGTTACAGGGTTTGCCCCACCTGACCTCTCTTGTCACTAAGATTCCAGGTAGACCAAAATGAGGACCTCTACCTCTTAAGTCTACCACTTTCAAGATTAAAGGTGCTTAGGGTTCCTCTTAAACTTTAGATGTCTTGGTTTTGTGACCTAATTTCAAGGTTGATTGACCTAAAAAGGGGTCAACTTCTCCTGACCTATCCTAAAGATGGCAGAATGATTCTAGGTCAAGACCTAGAAATCACCCTGATTTGACTCCCAAGTTATTAGGTCCAAGGTTTTTAAGGTTCAAGTGATTTTAGAGCTTGATTTCAGGGTTTGTCTTGCTTAGATCTTTTCAATCAAGGGCTTGGGTAGCACACAGATGCGGGTGGGTTTATTTCCTTTTATGCAAGCATGTGTGAACAAGCACTCCAAAATCCTACCGTAGAAACCCTAATTTGGTTCTATTTCCAATCCTTTTTGATTTTCAGAGAAGTTCTCTTTGGACTTCAAACAAGAAGTGTGTAGTCCATAGAGATTTTAGGAATTATCTCTAATAGGCACAGGGATTTGTGGGGTAGGATCTCAAAAAATCACTTCAACTTCAATCAGATTTGAAAAAAAAAATTGCAGCTTAGGAAACTAGCCTTTTAAATGATAATTACTATAAAAAGAAGGAAATTGATTCCAAATTTGATTGCTTCCTTTTTGTCTTCCCAGGATTAGGAGATGGATTTAGGGAAGAAGAGAGAATTTACCTGCCATGGAGTGGTAATTTTCATGGGAGATCTCCTCATGGAATACCTCGCAAAAATCACAATAAAACAAATAGGGCAAGTTAGTGCTCAAATATAATCAAAATAATGCAGAGACTAGTGATGAATTGCACGTTGTTCCCCAGCAAGGACGCCAAAATGTTTGCGTCAAAAGTGAAATCAGGTTTAAAGTAATGTGTCATAGTATAGTTGAAATCGCTTTGAAAACAAATAAATTTTATTAATCGAAGTTTAAGTCCAAGGTCGAACACAGGGAGCAAATGGAATTCATATACTAATCTCAATAATAGATGCAATTTGAACACATAAAATTACTCAAAACCTAATTCAGAATGTAAAGCAGGAGTATATGAATAATAACATGTAGCATAAAAGAGAAATTGGGAAGAATTGGACTATGAAATTAGAGGTCTTAAAAATGTTTGACTTTTCTCTTTTCTTGCATTTTCTCTTTCTCTTCTTTTCTTTTCTACTCTTCTTGGCTTCTCTTCTTTGGCAATGGCTTCTTTCTCCTTTGTCTTCTTCTGTGGCTTCTTTCCTTCTCTGTTCTTCTTTCCTTTCTTCCTTAGCTTTGGTCCTTGGCTTCTTTCTTTCTCTGGCTCTTCTTCTTTAGCTTTGGTCCTTCTTTAATCATTGGCTTCTTTTCTTCTCTGACTTCTACTTCCTTAGCTTCTTTGCTTGCTATTCTTTCCTACCTTGGCCTATGCTCTGGCTTTCAGCTGCTTTGTTCTTCCTTTCTTCTTCTTCTTTGGCTTTTCTGTTCTTCTTTCCTTCTCTATGGCCTCTTTGTTCCTTCTTCTTCCTTTCTGCCTGTAGCCTTCTTCTTCAGCTTCCTCCTTCAACTTCCTCT
Source organism: Thalassia testudinum (assembly GCA_037157565.1). NCBI lineage: Eukaryota > Viridiplantae > Streptophyta > Magnoliopsida > Alismatales > Hydrocharitaceae > Thalassia > Thalassia testudinum. The sequence goes on from JAZHRO010000015.1 coordinate 60,113,543, forward strand.
TCCTTCTTCCTTTTCGTTCTTCCTTTGGCTCTTCTTTCTTCCTTCTTTGGCTTTGGCCTTTAACTCTTCTTCAACAGTGCCTTCTCCTTCCTTGGCTATTCTTTGCCTTAGCTTCCTCTGCGGCTTTATTCTCCTTAGCTTCCTTCTTCCTTCCTTAGCTGCACCTTTGGCTTTCCCTGGCTTCGCCCTTCTTTCTTCTTCCTTTCCCTGCAAGCAAGTGCAAAACCTACCCCTACCCTCCCCCGCAAATGCTCTCTCTCTTTCCTCTCTTAGGATCGCTCTCCTAGAGCAATCTTAGGTAAACAAATCGGGTTAACATGCTCGGGACCAGGCGCACCAGCATGGGTGTTGCACGAGGATTGCACGGGTTATCGGGTCAGGCAACCAGGTCCACGGAGGAGTGAGTCATGAACAAGGCTAGAGTAGGTGAGAGGGACCTCACCCTGTGTTAGGAGGCGATAAGCCCCTGACACAAATTCATCTTATACCACTCTGTTCGCTCCAAACTCACCAAGGTGGGACTAAAAGTCCTACCCGCTTCTTTGCGTGCACACAGGAGATGCCTTGCTCGATTGCTATGGTTGCAGAGCTCTCCAAAGCCAATCTCCCAGCTGGAAAAGTGCATGATGCAAATCCGCATCATCTGGACCTAGATGCCTAGAGTGAGGTTGCCTGGAGTGAGCTTGCAAGCTCCTTCATGTTTGCTCCAATGGCGGTCAAGGTCAAAACCTACTCTCAAGTAAAACAACCTTGCAGCCTCATTAGAATATGAAAGAGGCTTCGCCGTGGCACAGCGAAGATGTCTCGGTGGGTGGCGTGGCGCGGGGCAGCCTGGGTGTGTGTGCTTAGGTCGTCCTGTGGCCGTGAAGGTGGGTCTGGTCGGGGTGAGTGAACGGAGGTCGTGGCGATTAGTGGAGAAGGGGGAATTGATCAGTGGAAGGTGGCAAAGCTTTTGAGGGGTTTGGCGAGCTGGACGGGAGTGTGGAAGTGACGGAGGCACCTCGCCGGTGGTCTGCCAAAGGTGGAGAAGATGGTGGTGGTCTGCGGTTGTCGAGGGGTGTTTTGGGAAATAAAGAGGGGGAAGATATAGAGTAGAGAAGGGGAAAGTATTTAATCTAGTTTAAGGATGAAGTAGGTTGAGATGGTGGATGGTGCGTACCTGCCGCCGTCGAAGACGAAGGTCCAGTTAGAAGGGGGCGACGACGACGAAGAGGATGCAGGTGCATGCACAAGTATGGCACGACGTGGATGAATGAGATAGAGACAACTCTGCCACTGGTATTGTGGTAGAGCGACGAGGGGAGGAATGGGTCGCCGAAGCTCGCTAGATGTTTGGACAGATGAGAAGAGACAAAATTGGAGGGTTGTCTCCGACCAAACCATGCTGGGAATGAACGGCCGGGTCAGGGGAACTTTATATAGCCTCTGGTAGAGGGCCTTGTGCTTGGAAGGCAAGCTTCCAAGCATGGGCATCCTCGCCGAAGTAGGACTGCGAGATATACCCAAATCTCTCATGCGTTCACATGAGAGATTGGGTGACAATCAGGGCTTAGGATTTGGTTCACACGATCGGGAATTTCTCAGAGATTCTCCCTTTCAAATTTGAGAGGGAGTCTCTGAGGAATCAAGGAGAACTTCCCCTTAGATCCTCGTCGAAGTAGGATTTCTCTGCTATAATGGCAGAGGGACCTAATTGCAAAGAATGACAAGGAAGATAGAGGGGTGTCTGCAAGGTTTTCAAAAGCTAGGGGCATAAAAGTAATTAGGTTGGACTATTTTGCAAAGGTCACGCTGAACTCCCCTTAGGTCCAAATTTTGGTACAAACCTAATTTGAACCTAAGGAATCAATCGTGAAGTTGGATTTTAGGTTTGACCACGTTTAACTGGGCATTTTATTGAAAACCCAATTTAGGGTAAATGCTTATCTAAGACCCCTATTTATGTCATAATAGCTTCCAAAGGATAAATTGAAGGTTCTAAACCCTAGAGGATATTTTTTCATGAATTTTAGAGGGTTTGGGTGAATTTTTTCCTGACCAGAACCTTGTCAAATTAAGTGGGTCTATTTTAGGGTTATAAGAAGTCATTTAATTCTCAGATCTCACATTAACCCTACTCTGATTGAACCAACCCACTTTTTATCTTATTAAGATCATTTGACCTACGTTTAGCACCTGAGAAATCCCGTTGTTGTACTGCAATGGTAAAATTGCAATTTTACCCTTTATTTCTTATTTTTCTCTCAAAATAGTTATTCCTTGAATTAGGCCCTTCATTTGGTTATGTAGGGGCTTTTGTCTCTTTTCTAGGTCAAAATGAGCTAGTTAGAACTCATGATGGTGTTCCCATCAGTAGTTTGTAGATCCACCAAAAGTTGATCTAAAAGAAGACCCATCCTTGGTTGCTATATTTAGGACCTAGAATATTCTAAGTGGTGTGGGAGTGCATGAATGGGTGTGTGTGTGTGTGTTTGTGCCATAGGTGGCTAAGTGAGCTAGGTTAGGTCCTAATAGGTTTAGGTTAGGGTAGGTCACAAATTAGGGTTGCAAACCCTAATTGCTAATGGGAAAGTGCAATTAAACTTGACACAAGTCTAATTGAATGAGTGTGAACCTAATTGAGAGTGTAATAACTCAATTAAGTTGGGCTTAGATCAATTGGACTCTCATTGAGTCCAATTGGACTTGTGTGGATTGAGATCTAAGCTCAATTGGACTTTGAGTCCAATTGATTAGGCAATTGTAATTGACTATGATCCAAGTCAATTGGGCTTAATGAGAACCTAATTAAGTTCTTAGGAAGGTCTAGAGGTGGTGTACTATGGTTAGGGTACCTTAATTTAGATTCCTAAGGGGCTGTAATTGGGTTTAGGGACCTAGTGATGAGAAGCTCATCATGGTCTCTAATTACCCCTAATTAACTAGTCTTCCTAGTTAATTCACTAGAAATATGTAAATATATGGGTTAATTACTAAATAAGGGATAAATAGTAAAGGACCTTAAAATAAGTTAAAAATGCTATATTATCATCCAATTAGTATTATTAATAATTTAATTAATAATTGGACTTAAAATATTATCAGTAATTTATCTAATAATGTGTTAACTAACTTAAGTACAATCTATACCTAAGTATGTAATAACTTAAGTAACATTACTTAATTAAATAAATTAAGCTAAAAAGGTCAAAAATGTAAATTCAAGGTCTAAATATAATAATTGTCATATTTATAATCATAAATAAAAATTTGAAAAAGATTTAAATCTAAATAAACCTTGAAAACCTTACTTTACATTTTAGTCCTTATGTTTTATTTCAATTTAGTCCTTATTCTTCATTTAGGTCCTCATCTTTAGTTACGAATAAGTCCCTGAAACTTCTTCTGCTTCTTTCCTTCTTCAGCCTCCTCGATGGCTGACATTAGGAGGTGCTTCCACCACCTGATCACCGCATATTTGACATCATTCCTTCCTCTCCAAGCTCCTAGAGCTTGTGCTCACCATCTCCTTTTCATCCACCGGTCTGGATGAAGCTACAATCCTATTTTAGGGTTGTGGATAAACTCACCGGCATAGGAGAAGATGCCCGTGATTACTCCACTCTTAGCCTCTTCTCCATCCAGATTCACCCTCCTTCTCAACCACCGCCACCTATAATTGAAGGAATTAAGGTGTTCCTGAGGTTCATTGTGACCTCAGAAAGCTATTTAGATAATTAATGGCACAATTTCACATCATATGTACATTTTAGCCTTTTTCTGGACTCATCGGAGCTCCGGCAATCTCCGATGAGTCAGAAGAGCTCTTCAGCCCATAGAACTTAGTGTGAAGCTCCAGATCTCTGATTTGAAGGTCATTGATCATGCTGAAGCAGTTTATTTGAGGTTTTAATGCTTGGAGCTTCTATTAGATATTTATCTTCTCCAACACCGACACAGTTGGAGACGATTGATAGTTAGGGTTAAGTCTCATTTAAGAGGTTTAAAAGAATCAATAACTTGCCCTGAGACTATTTCCATAAGCCAACCACTATGATAAACTTTGGTTTGTCCTGTCAAACAAATTCCTCTGAAAGCTCAGGCGATAGGCCTGGAACCCTAGGAATCTTAACTGAATCATCCTTCTAAGGGTCTGAATCCGTTCCTAAGGTTAAGAGAAGATGACTAAGGCTTTAATTTCATCTGAAATGGTTAAATTCAGAAAGTCAAAATTTGAGTCATCATGGTCAACCTTAAGTCTGATTCTTGGATTTTGGATTCAATCAGACAAATTGAAGAGTCTAATCTATTTCTGGGATGTTTGTAAATGATTCAAATGCAATTTGGATGAGCTCTGATCAATTCTATAGAAGAAATTGAATTCTGTTCAGTTTGGGTTCTTTTTGAACCCAAACTGACGAAAGTAGGTTTGTGATGAGATTCAATTGGATAATCTGCCCAGATAGATTCTTAACAACCTCTAAAGGTTGTTTGAATTGATTAAATAGGTCTTTAGCTATCTATTGGACCTTTCAGAACTTCAATTGAAGTTCTGAATCCTTCTGGCAAAGCTTTTTAGCTTCTGCTCCTTACTGAAGCTCCTTAGGGCTCATTTCCTTCACCAACAGCTGCGGAATCACCTTCTGAAGCTATTTAACACCTCATTTGGAGGTCAAATGTCCTTCAGTAGGACTTTAAAACCAAATACCATTTTGCAGGCTAAGATAGTTATAGTGAACCCAGGTCCTTCGCCCTTCAAATCGAAGAGCTAAACCCTCCTTGAGTATCAAATTGATAGTCCAATCATGTAGATCAACTTTAGAGCTTCCCAATAAGCCTTCATTAGCTCAAATCGGAGCTCTGAGCTGGATAGAATGATCATCTAAAGTCTAGACTGGGAGGGGGAAACATAGTCCCACATCAGTGGAATTGGAGCGGCTGCCTCAGTATAAAACTAATTTTTGTTTTAGGCTCTTCAGTTGATAGTGCAGAGCATAAGAAAGAATCTGAGCATATGGGTGTGTGTGTGGGCACGTGCAGTGTGCGTGCATGGGTGTGTGTGAGCCTATGGGCATGCGAGTGTGGGCTCGTAAGGGCGTGTGCAAGGGGCCTGGGAGGCCGTGAGCCGAATGGGCTTGAGACTATGCGAACCGGAAATAAACTGAACTAAATAAAAACCAGGCTTAGACCTAGTAGGGTTTGGTCCCACCCTGAAAAGGGTGTTGTGTATCCCCGACCGGTCTAAGCCGCCAATCAAAAACCTAATTTTTAGGTTCAAAGGGGTTAAATCGGTTCGGTTCAGAGGATTTGCAAGGGTTCAGAAAGAAAAAATGCAAAGGTTCAGAAGAGAAGGAGAAGAAAGGGAGAGCTTGTAAGGAGAGAAGAAAGGTTGAATAGGCACAAAAGCTAAGGAGAAATAACAGGCAGAGTAAGAAAGAAAGAAAAGAAAGAGAAAAAGACATGTATAAGAGAAGAGCTCAAAAAAGATTAAGAGGAAAGATTAAGAGAAAAGTAAAGAGAAGAGAGAGAGAGAGAAAGGAAAAGAAGAGAAAGAAGAATAATTGTCTTTAATTTCTTGCATTTTATCAATTCCTTTTGAGCTTAATGTTGTAATAAGGCATATTTTCATTAGAATTACTTTTTCTTGCCTTAATCTCTTGTAAATAAAAAGAAATAAACATGTTTACTTGTTTGTAAAAGAAGATCATTTGTGTAAATGTGATTACCTTATGGAATTTTGCATATTCTTTTAATTTGAAATCCTTAAGCAAAAATCATGTTCTTAAAGTAAATTTAATTATACTTTCCATAAGTAGCTTAGATTTAATGGTGAATTTTAATTAAGTTATGCCTCCCAGCGAACGACCTGAACTCAACCAGTTAAAAGAAATAAAATCTAAAATGTTAGGTTAAATTGACCCTATACTACTTGATCGACATAAATTCAAGTTGACCTAAGTTACTTTCTTCTACACATAATTAAGCACAATTAACTTATTAACTATGTTGAGAAAGATAACCATCATTTTAATGGCGTCATTGCTGGGGAGGTAACTATAATTATATTCACCATTATTACTATTTTTAGTTGTTTTGTACTAATTAGTTTTGTTTTTATTTTATTTTCTGTCTTCTTTTCAGGTTTACCTCTGCGAGTATTCTCAAGAAAGAAGGCGGGTTTTCTTTTTATGTTTTTCCCTATAAATACCATTGTAAGTATTCTTTTCTTAGTCTCTAGTTTTGTTGTATTATTGCATTTAGTTAGTAAAAAAATTTAAAAAAAAAAACAAAAATACATACTTCCTGACTAGCAGCAGCATGTTATAGGCATACACTCTTAAGAGTGAATTTACCTGCTAGTAGCTCTACAATCTGACTCGGGAAAGTTTCTACTGTTTTTCTTGCATCAGCGAGAAAACAAGCGAAAAGCCACATAGATCCTTGTCCTGGAGTTGATATCAAGACCACATATTCTTTGAAAATACTTAAAAAGTGGTCACTTTACTTCCTTCTATCATATTTTTGAAAAGATTAAGTAAAAAAAGAGGACAATAAAAATTGTGACTTAAATCTGTTTGCAGAATGCATGTGGGTTTTATTGCTATTGTCTGTTGCATGCTATCGCGCACACAACACGATTACTAGAGTCACACGAGTCTAATTTTCTATCTCTCCTCTTTGCACCTCTTAGGGCTTTGGTCAAAGATCAACAAGTCTATCACACTACTAGAGCCTTGAGGAGCCAGTAGTGAGCGGTCTCGATCCTAAACCTTAGGCTTTTATGCTTTAAGGATATGCACTTGCATAGACACGGGTTTAGGATGCATATTTTGATACTGATATTATACTTGTTTGTGTCCAAAGTATTTTGCATATTCTAGGACTCTCTTCTTTCCTTTGAAAGAAGAGAAAAAACCATTTTTTTTCATGCTGTTTTGCGGGTTTTGTTGCCGCTGATTTTTGGTGGTGTGAGTGTGCCTTTGCACATTCTTTTCATTTTATGCACGGGAGGTGATCCTTGTATCCACCTCTTGTAACTCCATTGACAGGTGCTCCTAAGCTGGTTGCAGCTAAGTAACCAATTAAATTCCCGTCTGATTCATTTGTTTCTATGGATCAATTGCAAAATCAGAATCCTGAGATCCCTTCTTCTTCTAGTCAGGAGGAGATGCCGCCTTTTGATATTCATGAGGCGATCCTGAACTAGAACCTTAGAATGCTTGAACAAAATTGCCAAATCACAGCTGCTTTGAATAATTTGCAGAACGTTCAAACCCGTCCACCTCAACCTGAGGCGGGTTTTGACCTTACTGATTTACCGATCCCTCATCCTAGGCCTCTACTCCGAGACTACTATAATCCATCTAATGCACAAGTAGAGCCTAATGTTATGATTCCCATTGGGGAAAATAACCTAGAATTAAAGCCAAATATTATAGGTCTAATCCCACATTTTCACGGATTTGCATCTGAGGATCCATTTCAATATATTGAAGATCTTAAAAGTCTATCTCAAACTTTTGGACCTCAAAATCAAAATAGGGAAATCCTACTCATGAAGATGTTCTCTTTTAGCCTTAAAGATAAAGTCGCATATTGGTATAGAACTATTGCAAGACCAATCTCAACTTGGGCTGAACTTGAATCTGCATTCTTGAAGAAATTCCTTCCTATTGGTGGCACAAATGCTTGAAGGTGAGCAATCACAACTTTCAATCAAAATCAAGGAGAACCAATTCATGAAGCGTGGGAACACTTTCATGAATTGCAAAGGAAATGCCCACATCATGACATCCCTCATTGGCAACTAATGCATATCTTCTATTATGGATTGCAAGAAGGCATTCGCAATCTAGTCAATGCCTCTTGTGGAGGGAACTTTCTCAATCGTGACGTAGAATCTGCTTCAAAATTATTTGAAGGGAAGGTGGAGAACTCGATCAACAATGCATCCATGTCGTAATTTACATGGGGCATGAATACAGCACATCAAAATCTGCATAAGGGCATTCACAAGATCGGTAATCCGTCCAGTTCAAAGGATTTCAAAATTATTGCAGAAAAACTGGACAAAGTCGACATCATAGCAAAGCATCTTGATGAGGTCCGAAATACAATGAAAACTCTTACACCTCTACTTGCTATGCAAAATCCCACGCATTCACCTATTTCGCAAATTCCCACAGGGAGGGAATTTGTGAATAATCTGGATTCTAATGATACATCTTCCTTGGGATTCCTATCTACTCCTGCACCAACCCAAGGATGGACCTTTGTCCTACAATCTTTCCCACCCTTTTCCCCACCCTTTCCTGTTGCAGAAAACATGCCATATCTTTTTGGTTTACACACCATCCAGGAAAACATTCCAAGATCAAATCCTTATTCTAATACTTATAATCCTAGATGGAGAAGCCACCCAAATGTCTCATGGGCTGATCAAAATCAAAGACCAATTTATCCAAATCAGATCCATCTAAACCCTCCTCCATTTCCTTCTCAGCAACCAAATGTGAGGACTAATTCCATGAGTATGTAGAATTACTTTGGGCTGATTAGAGATACGCAGCTCGATCAGATTTTATGAGCTGTTACAGAGAGTCAGCAACAAAATAATGAAGCTCTCACTAAGATTCAAAGGCAATGTAAGGTAGAATTGGCTGATTTACAAAATCAGATCACGCTTTTGGCTGAGTCTTGTCAGCCAGGTACTCTCCATCTCAGCCAATTCCGAATCCTAGGAATCTGCAAAACTATAGGCAACATCAGGGCCAAGTACATTTCATTAATCAGGCTTTTGATTCTAACCAAAACCCATCTTGTGTACTCCCTGAAAATAATCCACCAAACCCGCATCAGCAGCCTTTATTGTATCAAAATGATCCACCTATTATTGAGAACCAGAATTAACTCTACTGATCTTCTGAATTTGGTTGGAATCACTTCGTAGATTGCCTCAATCTTTAACATTTTACATCTCAACCTAAATCAGATTTGATCTTCACGAAATTCACCCTAATCTTTCTAAGATTTTTATATAGGAATCTGATTTTGGTTCTGCGAGAACTATTTTAGGAAATCTCAAGACAAGTTTTTACCGGGTGGTTTTATTTGTTTTTCTATTTTTCTTGAACCAATTTTTCCATAACCCCTTTGTTTTTACCATGCATATTCTTTTTAGGAGTTCTTTACTAGGGCTTACGCTTAGCTGAAGATATAAAAGTTAGCATATTGTACATAGTTGTTTCCTGCTTTCTACACTTTTCTCTTCCCATACACTTTTCTGATTTTTCACTTCATCTTACATTGATTACCTTCATTTAGTTCGACTGTCCACTCTGACCTTTAGTCAGAATTGATATCGTCCGCATAAAGATCTTTGATCTCCTCTATCCGACTCCTTCCATCACTCTACACTAAATGAAGTGTAATATCTTTTCACCCTTCTTACAATGAGGACATTGTAAAATCTTATCTTAGGGGGGTGTGAAGTGAAATTTTCACTTCAAGTTTATTTGTAGGCAAAATATATATAAAAAAATGCAGAAATTAAATACCCACAAAATTTCAAAAACTGGAAATACCAAAAATTCTAAAATTTCAAAATCAAAACTATCATAAAAATATGAAAATTTAAAAAAAATCAAAAAAATTGGAAAATTTTATAAAACATAAAAATAAAAATATGTAAATACAAAAATTTAAAGGTTGAAAAATTATAAAAATAATAAAAGGGGTGTTTACATCTAAAATAAAGAAAAGAAGAAGAAAAAAATATATATTTATATTAATAATTAAAAGCCTAATTTTTCTTTTTGGACAGATATAAAAAAATATATAGTATATATGTATAAGAGCATTAAATCCTTATTTAGATTTTCATTTATAACATTTTGTAAAAACACACTTTTATTTACAAAATCTTAAAACAGAATTTTATTTGAATTAGAATCTTTAAACCTTAAGGCTTTGTTTTCCTATTCTTATCCTGAAATTAAGAAACTAAGGTGTTTTAAGTTTAAAACTTAAGTTTTGGAATTAAATTGTAATTTTTTAATCAATTAGATTAAGTAATCATTTTACTTTTTGAATATTTGATTTTATCATAAAGATAAGTAAAAGGCCAGATATTCAGAGTTAATTAAGTAAAGAGTTAGTAGAATTTTAGTCTTCAAGTCTATCAGGCTATAGTTAGCTTAATCAACTAAAGGACATTTGGCTAGACTTGGTGAATTTTTATCTTAACAAATCCTATAGGAGGAAACTAAAAGTTTAAAAAACTTGAGAGTGAATGGCTTTGTTGTCCAAGCTCTGATTTGAGAGCTAACCTAAGCATCCAAAATCACACACATAAAATTGTCTTGATGGCATCTGAGATCACGAAAACGTAGAGGTTAAGAGATCGATTCTAAATCCTCTTTAGTCCAAGGATTTTCGTGGGGTGGTTCTTAAAAGGGTGAAGGATGTGCCACTCACCTAGAGAAAGGATTTAGAGTATAAAGTTAGTAAAAAAAATGAGAAGGGGGAGAAAAATAAATAAAATAAAATAAAACACCCTGCAGTTAAGTACCGTGCTACAAATGGGTACTTATGCAGTTTTTCCATTAAAAACAAGGCATCTCGGTATAAATAGATGCTACCCTTCCTTCCATCAAATAAAAGAACACCTCGCTACATATCAGTGTTCTAACCTATAGAAAAAGTTGAAAAAAATATAGAGATAAAAATTAGGAATAAGAGACCTAGTGGTCCACTAGGGAGATATACACAAAAAGTGTTGACCTCAGGATAGAAAACTGGTGAGGAGAAAGCAACCAAACCTGAGTAAGGCCAAGCCAAAGGCTTGAATTGGAATAATCTGAATCGGAAATTGATGTCTTAAGATCTGGATTTTTGCAAATTTGGATGCCTTTAGGACAGCTCTCTTCACAAGCACGGATGTTTTAAAATCATAGCTAATGAACCTTGGTATTGGGCAATGAAGCCTAAGAAATCGAGTTTTGAGAATTTGCAGTTGAGACGTAAAAGAGAAGAATTGACAAAATCCTAGGTCTAGAAGTTTGTCCTTAGTGTTGTAGGCTGGTAGATTAATGTTTTACTACTCTAAGTTTGGTTAATGATGAAGATCTGGTTAATTTTCTTAAACTTAGATTGATAGAAATCAAATATTACAAACAGAGGATTAACTTAAGTCTATTGAGTTTTTGAATTAAAATTTAATTTCCAACTCTTAGGTTTTGTTTTCTTAAAACACTTTGAATTCTAAGTTTTTAAGGGTTAAGAATGGTTACAAAGAATATGTGATTTTTGAGACTCTAGTTTTTGATAAAATTTTTGTTAACTCTATTTTTAATAAAGTGTGTTTTGAAGATGTTTTGAGTTTTAATTCCAAGTAAGGAAATTTTCACAAAATGCTCTGTATATTAGTTATTTATATTCATATTAAATCTAAAAAAAATTAATTCTGACCTAAGCTTTCCTCTACTTGGTTCTTATTTATATCAATTTAAATCTAGGTGCTTTAAATCATCATATTTTTTGTTAATTTTGCTAGGGACTAGCAAAACTTTGGCTTGGGGGTATGATGAGAAGATCAACATGGTCTCTAATTACTCCTAATTAACTAGTCTTCCTAGTTAATTAGCTAGAAATATGTAAATATATGGGTTAATTATTAAATAAGGGATAAATAGTAAAGGACCTTAAAATAAGTAAAAAATGCTATATTATCATCCAATTAGTATTATTAATAATTTAATTAATAATTGGACTCGAAATATTATCAGTAATTTATCTAGTTAATGTGTTAGCTAACTTAAGTATAATATATACCTAAGAATGTAATAACTTAAGTAACATTACTTAATTAAATAAATTAAACTAAAAAGGTCAAAAATGTAAATTCAAGGTCTAAATTTAATAATTTTCTTATTTATAATTATATATAAAAAGTTTAAAAAGATTTAATTTAAAATAACCCTTGAAAACCTTAGTTTACATTATAGTTATGTTTTATTTCAATTTAGTACTTATTCTTCATTTAGGTCCTCAACTTTGGTTTTGAATAAGTCCCTGAAACTTCCTCTTCTTCTTTCCTTCTTCAGCCTCCTCGACAGCTAACATTAAGAGGTGCTTCCACCATTTGATCACCGCATATCTGACATCATTCCTTCCTTTCCATGCTCCTAGAGCTTGTGCTCACCATCTCCTTTTCATCCACCAGTTTGGATGAAGTTACAATCCTATTTCAGGGTTGTGGATAACCTCACCGACGTCAGAGAAGATGCCAGTGGTTACTCCACTCCTACCCTCTTCTTCATCTAGATTCACCCTCCTTCTTAACCACCGCCACTTATAAATACCCCTCCACACCCTCAATTTTCACCAAGTTAGCTCCCTTCCCTCTTCTTCACTGAGCTAACCGATAGGCTATTCTTTCTAAACTTCGACGACTTTCCTCCACTTCATCCGTCTTCCTCCATCCATCTTTGATCGCTCTGGATCTCCACCGACATCAGCCAAGTCTCTTGACGTAGTGATGACTACGAGCTCCTCTACTTCACTTCACAAACACCCGCTGAACTTCTTCCCTGATCCTCTGATGTCCTCCTCCATTAAGAACAATCGACGGAGATCTCCTACCTCCTTCGTCCAGGTAACAGTAGGTTAGGTAAGTAGATTAGTTACGTTAGTTAGTTAGGTAGATTAGATAGGTGTAATGCTAGTTTTTCATTCATCTCCTCTAGCTTCGACGAGCTCCTTGAGCTTATCAGGAGCAATCTCTTGTCATTTTAAGTCATCGATCACCTTCTTAAACCTTTCATGAACATTTCTATCATCTTTAATCACTAAATTGATCATACATTCATCTAAATTACCTCCACCTCCACCAACTGCACTTGCCATCCATGGCAAAAGTGGTTAAGTTTACTCCACCTACACTGGGGCTCTCCACCAACTAACCATCATTAAGGGTCCCAATCCTCACTTTAATTTAAGTAATTACCATCTATAACTATTATAACCGGGCATCAAGCGTCATTTAAGACGTCTGGGAAGTGGTCCAGACATCTGGTCAGACGTCTGGAAGCCTTCCCAGACATCTGGAATTAAATTTTTTCGACGTACGGGTTCGCATCTGCATGCATGCGCGTGCAGACTGAACCCGCCGCCCTCCTCCTCTTTCCTCCCTCCTTGCAGACACAGCCTTTTCCTCTTTCTCTCTCCCCGTGCTGCCTTCAAATACACCTCTCTCTCCCTCACCCTCACTCCACCGCCTTCTCTTCTTCTTTCCCCTGTCAACGAGAGAGCGAGTAGGCGAGAGCGGCAGCAGCGGCTGCTGCGAGTGTGTTGGGAGGAGGGATTGTTGCGAGAGGAAGAGGGAGCTTGACGGCGAGGGTGTGAGCTCGTCGAAGCAGCCAGAGCCGACTGGCAGGTGTGCAGTAAGCGTGTGGTGCTGGGGAAGAGCTGCTGCAGCTCAGGCATCAGGCAGACGCGGTGCAGCATGGTCATGCGCTGCGGGCGGAGAGTGAGAAGGTTCTAATTCTAGGAAAATTTCCTAGAATCAAACGTCTGGACTTACGTCCGGATGACGTAGGAGACGTCTGGAGGAAGGTCCAGATGTCTGACAGGTACATTATTTTCTTCTTATTCATTCACGTGTACGGCCATGCAGCCGTTTCGCCGAAGTCTTCTACATCCTTTCATGATGAGAGTGGGCATGTGTGTGTGCAAGACTTGTTCGGGAAGGCTTAAGGGCACGCCATCCCACATAGATCAGACGTCTGGGCACATCACCAAATGACGGAGAGGGTCTCCAGACGTCCTGGGTGACAATTGGACATCTGGAAACTAAGTCCAAATGGTTCAGCAGGTTTCTGGACGTCTGAAGAACCATGTAGATCAAGGTATGACCTGAGCTGTCATTTAAGACGTCTGGAAGAAGTTCCAGACGTCTGATTTTGGGTAGACTCGTCGTTTTTGACCCGTTTAGGGTCCGTTCGGAGTTCGTTTTCCATGTTTCAAGTTTCGTTCTTCTTAGATTTGGTTCCTCTACCTGTTTACAGTAATTGTATACTATTCTGAGTAGCTTCTTGTATTTGATCCTTGTGTTAGGACCCCATTCTGTTGCGGCTCTAAGGGTTGCGGAGGCGCGCAGGCTTGCCGATTTTGCCACTAGTACTCCTGGTTTTGCGGGTAGAGTGGCCCTTTCAATTATTTATCAAAAATTATGCACTTGTGAAATAATTAATAGAGTCTAGGGTATTGCGTGAACCCTAGGAATGAAAAACTAGATTGAATGGTAGATCCTAGGGTAATGCATGAATCCTAGGATTGGAAAACTAGATTGAATGATAGATCCTAGGGAATGGCATGAATCCTAGGACTGAAAAACTAGATTGAATATATATACATTGTAGTCTTGGAAAAGTAGAAAGGAAATGATAACTGCCTGTAATTAGTTAACAGCTGCCTAATTATGAATGAATAATTATGGTTGGGAACATGGGCTATATAAACATAAAGATGAAAAGATGAAACCTAACTTGGCTGAGTTGAAAGAGCACGAACCCTACGGGGAATTAGGAGTAGAACTCCTGGAAAGTGAATGGAATAGAATTAGGGAAGTGAGTTGGCCCTTGAGTACGGAGTACCAAGGAGAGAGACTGTTTCCCCCTGTTTAGTGTAGAGCGGAGCTAGCCGCCCCAGGGACCCGAGGTTAGGTCTGGCCACTTTGTACCGACTTTTGGCCCTCGTGTACACAGTACTGAGGAGAGATACTAGTGTAGGGAGAGCACTAGCTACCCCATGGGCCCCGGGGTTCTGCTAGCCCTCCTACACCGACTTGTTAGGTCCACTGGGCAAACCACGATAGTCAGGCGAGGGTGCGTGGACTGTGGAGGGGCAAGACCCCTGTTTGGTTACTGTGGAGGGGCTGGACCCCTATTACTGAAAGGGCCTTGCCCTATACTGGTTCCGTGCTGTGCTTTGGGCGCACCCGTTAATGGAAACGACTGACCGCGTGCCATTGTAGGGTAGCTACCCGTGCATTTATCGCATGTATCGTAGTCACCATTACGCCTGTCAGCATCCTTGGGGTGGTTGACTGAGGGTAGGACCACCATGGGGGACTCTCCTGGTCAGGAGAGCATCACGTGTTACTTCTACTTTTCGAAAAGGACTACAATCAACATCGTTCCCATGAGGAACATTCAAGATAGAGAGAAGGATCTGAGAAATAATTCAATAGTGAATAAATGGAAAAATTAAAGAAAGAAATTAAAAATATAGCAGCTATTGTCCACCTTACTGTTTCTTAGCTTTTAGTTGCCACTCTACTCAGCATTTTGTTGACGTGCCACCTTTGTTACCTTTTCAGGACCAGGTGTTGAGCAGCCAGAGGCGGCGGCTGCAGAGGGCGCTGGGCCTAGTAGAGCCCAGTAGTGTTACTTGTGTAGTACCCACTGTACTTTTCTTTCTGTTATTGTGAGTAGTTTCCGTTACCTCTGTACTCTTTTCATTGTAGGCTTCATGTTTATGTACATGTTTATTTCTTTACTGTTGTGGTGGTGTATACTATAGTATTTCTTTTCTTTATTACTGTATTTTGTTACTGCTAGTTATATACATGGTGAATGTGGTTTATTTTACTGCTCTTTTGGTTACTTTCTCGTTGGACAACTGGGTCTTAGGATCAGTCAAGTCGATCCGATTCTCGTATCTCGTAGGGATTCGGCAACTGGGTCGTAACAATAACTTAAACGCCCAATTTAATTTAATCTCCTAAGCTTGCTGTCAATGGCGGCTCAGGAGGATTTCAAATCATTAATTATCCACCTATAAACCATTGTAACTTCATTTTGACTTGTTTTCTCCACTCAATTGAGTGGGAAAATAGGTCCTGAGCCTAATCACATTCAAAACTTGTTTACTATGAATTCACTGCATAACTTCCACTTTAATGGATAATTGAAGGAATTAAGGTGTTCCTAAGGTTCCTTGTGACCTCAGGAAGCTATTTAGATCATTAATGGCATAATTTCACATCATCTATACATTTTAGCCTTTTTCTAGACTCATCCGAGCTTCGGCGAGTCAAAGGAGCTCTTCAGCCCATAGAACTTAGTGTGAAGCTCCAGATGTCTGATTTGAAGGTCACTGATCATGCTGAAGCAGTTTATTTGAGGTTTTAATGCCTAGAGCTTCTGTTAGATCTTTATCTTCTCCATCACCGACAGAGTTGGAGACGACTGATAGTTAGGGTTAAGTCTCGTTTAAAAGGTTTAAAAGTATCAGTAACTTGCCCTAAGACTATTTCCATAAGTCAATCACTATGATAAACTTTGGTTTGTCCTATCGAACAAATTCCTTTAAAAGCTTAGGCGATAGGCTTGAAACCCTAGGAATCTTAACTGAATCATCTTTCTAAGGGTCTGAATCTGTTCCTGAGGTTAAGAGAAGATGACTAAGGTTTTAATTTCATCTGAAATGGTTAAATTCAGAAGGTCAAAATTTGAGGCTTCATGGTCAACCTTAAGTCTGATTCTTGGATTTTGGATTCAATCAGACAAATTGAAGAGTCCAATCTGTTTCTAGGATGTTTGTAAATGATTCAAATGCAATTTCGATGAGCTCTGATCAATTCTATAGAAGAAATTGAATTCTGTTTAGTTTGAGTTATTTTTAAACCCAAATTGATGACATTAGGTTTACGATGAGATTCAATTGGATAATCTACCCAGATAGATTCTAAACAACCTCTAAAGGTTTTTTCAATTGATTAAATAGGTCTTAAGCTGTCTGTTGGACCTTTCAAAACTTGAATTGATGTTGTAAATCCTTCTGGCGAAGCTTTTTAGCTTCTGCTCCTTCCTGAAGCTCCATAGAGCTCATTTCCTTCACCAACAGCCACAGAATCACCTTTTGAACCTATTTATCACCTCATCTGGAGGTTAAATGTCCTTCTGTAGGACCTCAAAACCAAAATACCATTCTGCAGGCTAAGACAGCCATAGTGAACCTAGGTCATTCATCCTTCAAATCAAAGAGCTAAACCCTCCTTGAGTATCAAATTGATACTCCAATCATGTAGATCAACTTTAGAGCTTTCCAACAAGCCTTCATTTGCTCGGATCGGAGCTCTGAGCTGGCTGGAACGATCATCTAAAGTCTAGACTAGGAGGGGGAAACATAGTCCCACATCGATGGAACTGGAGTGGCCGCCTCGGTATAAAATTGATTTGTGTTTTAGGCTCTTTAGTCGACAACTCAGGGCACAAGAAAGAATTTGAGTGTATGGGTGTGTGTGTGGGCACGTACGGTGCGCGTGCCCGGGTATGTGTGCGCCTGTGGGCGTGCGAGTGTGGGTACATGAGGGCGTGTGCATGGGGCCTGGGAGGTTGTGAGCCAGATGGGCTCGACACTGTGTGAGCTGGAAATAAACCAAACTAAATAAAAACCAAGCTTGGACCTAGTAGGGTCTGGTCTCACCCTGAGAAGGGTGCTGTGTATCCTCGATCGGTCCAAGCTGCCAATCAAAAACCTACTTTTTAGGTTTAAAGGGGTTAAACCGGTTTGGTTCAGAAGATCTGCAAGGATTCAGAAAAAAAGAATGCAAAGGTTCAGAAGAGAAGGAGAAGAAAGGGAGAGCTCGTAAGGAGAGAAGAAAGGTTGAACAGGCACAAAAGCTAAAGAGAAATAATAGGTAGATTAAGAAAAAAAGAAAAGAAAAAGAAAAAGACATGTATAAGAGAAGAGCTAGAGAAAGATTAAGAGGAAAGATTAAGAAGAAAGATTAAGAGAAAAGTAAAGAGAAGAGAGAGAGAGAGTGAAAGGAAAAGAAGAAGAGAAAGAAGAATAAGGCTGAAGGCAAGAAGAAGAATAATTGTGTTTAATTTCTTGCATTTTATCAATTCCTTTTGAGCTTAATGTTGTAATAAGGCATATTTTCATTAGAATTACTTTTTCTTGCCTTAATCTCTTGTAAATAAAAAGAAATAAACATGTTTACTTGTTTGTAAAAGAAGATCATTTGTGTAAATGTGATTACCTTATGGAATTTTGCATATTCTTTTAATTTGAAATCCTTAAGCAAAATTCATGTTCTTAAAGTAAATTTAATTATACTTTCCATAAGTAGCTTAGATTTAGTGGTGAATTTTAATTAAGTTATGCCTCCCAGCGAATGACCTGGACTCAACTAGTTAAAAGAAATAAAATCTAAAATGTTAGGTTAACTTGACCCTATACTACTTAATCGACAAAAATTCAAGTTGGCCTAGGTTACTTTCTTCTGCACATAATTAAGCACAATTAACTTAATTAACTGTGTTGAGAAAGATAACCATCACCTAGGAACTCAAGGTCAAGGCTTGAATTCCAAAATAGGAATTGGAGAGCAATTCCAGACATCCAATAGGAGTGTCAGACAACTTATACTCAAAAATCAGAAGCCCAGACCTCTTGTTTGGATGTCCAATTTGAGTCATGAGGGAATCAGGATTCTGTCTTGGGTATTCTGCAGAAATTGGACATCCGACCAAGTGTCTGGACATCCAATAACACTACAGACATGGGTTTAAGGTGTGCAAGTTGTGGCTAAGGGTCCTGGATGTCCAATCACTTATCTAGACGTCCAGATAAGTGATGGAACTAGGGTTTTAAGGCTTCCTAGGCTACAGAGACCTAATCTAAGGGTAGCTAAGGATTGGGAAGGCTTCTAGAGCTATCTTAGGGCTAGGATTGAACCTAAGTTCTTCATAATTTGACTGCTTTACTTCTACTTAATAGAATAGCATACCTCAACCCTTTACATTATTTCTCTACTACATTTTATTCTACTCTTCCGCTCCAACTCTGATGCAGCACTAGCTTTAGGCCCAACTCTAGATCCAGCTTTAGATCCAGCTCTTGAGCTTCTTATTACATACAATTTATATAATGCACTTAATTAGTACATTATATCATTATTTCATGCATAGCTAAGGGAAAGCAGTAAGGATGCAAATAATGCTTATGTATGCATGAATTACACTAGCTTATGCTAAGTTCTAGCCTAATTTTGGTCAATTAAGTCCAATGATTGCTGTGCAATCATACCTCCATGCCTAAATCTTGCTAGTCCCTAGCAAATGCAAGACTAAGTTATTTACAAAAGGTTCCCTAGGGGATTGATTATTTTTATCAAGTGTACGACTAGAGATTCTCTTCCTTTTCATTTTCATCCTAAAATCTAGAAAGCTAGACAATCGTGAAAGTGCAGCTATGTAGCTTTTGCAACAGATTCGAATGAAAAACCTAATTTACCACTAAAACCTGTACTTGACCCCTAGTAAATTTCTAGTGGGATAGGCAAACTTCTTCCCTCGGGGTATTCGATATATTCTATGAATTCCACCCTGACTTTAAGCTTCGGTAGAGAATGTCTGAGGGAAATGGTTGTTTATTTGGTGGCTCACTCTCATTTGGTGCTACATAGAGATTAGTACTATAGAATCTAGATTCCAAAATTATTAAGTAACTCGACTCAAAGAAAGATGAAAAAAACTATGCTCTCTTTGGTTACTTTGTATTCATTCTCTCTTTCTCTTTTCTTTTCTTTTCTTTTTCTTTTCTTGAGCTCACAATCGCACTAGATTTACACATATAATCCATATTTAGTGGCCTCACATGGCATTAACACTTTAATCAAGTTCCAATAACCCTAACACTAAGTCGGAATTCCTCAGCCAGTATTTGGGCTGTTAGAAACATAGAAAAAGTGGGTTAAGGCCATATTTGGTGGATCTCAATTTTATTTGGTGGTATTGCCTCAATGCAAATGAAATAAACACTGGACGCTCGTAACTCTTTTTCTGCTTTTTTATTCTTTTATTTTTTTATGTTTTTCTTTCTTTCTCTTTTTTTTCTTTTTCTCATTTTTTTCTATTTTCATTTCCTCAATTTTTCTTTTTTTTCATATATAATTTTTTTTCTAACTCAACACATTCATGAATTTTATTGAGGAGACATTATTTAGGATTGGCAGTACTCAAGAGGCATTCGGTGGCTTATTTGGTGGAAGTGCCTACTCTCGGCACCAGAAAGAGATGGATGGGATGGCGTATTCTTGACATTTGACATCAATACCCTCTTTCATCCGAGGATTCCATAAAGAATGGTCGTAACCATCCACCTTACCCTTAGTTTTATCAGAACTCGCTCTCCGCGTATTTGCCTTGATTGGTGGCTCTCAATATTTCACACAAAATGTATACAAAGGAATCGAGAGAGGAAACTATGCCAAATCTCTGAGTATCATTACCTAATTATCTACAATTTTAGATTCCTTGCATTAATCATAGAGCACCAATACTCTCTACTCTCATCTCACACTATTTCGTGGATTTTTAGAAGAAAATATGCCTGACTCCCAAAACACTATCCAGGGGTTCAGGAAAAGAAGAATTTCTTCTTCTCAATAGACTAAAGACGTTTATCAGTCTTCACCGTGAATCCATTACAAATTCTACGTGTGAGTGTGAAACTTGTACTGGATTCCAGATTACAGGAATCAATTAGTGGATAAAATCCCTAATGCATTCTCTTGGTAAAAATACTCTTATTTCATGAAAGCATGATGTAGACACATCCATTTGGGTTAAAATGCCTATTTATGCATGTTCCTAGGCTTAGATTTGTATTCCATATTATAAATATTGCATAGCATGCATCATTATGCATTTAAAGTAGTGTATATTTTTTGCTAATTGCATCCTTTTTGTGGTTAGGAGAGAAGAAGATTTATTTTGGAGCCTCGGATTGATGATCCAACCATAAAGATCTGATCAAGACTCCGATTGGAGTCCAATGCCTCCGAAATTGCCTTGATCGGAGTCCCACAGCACCATATGTAGTCTGAGGAAGATCAATGGCCAAGGGACTACGTGACATAATTTGAAGCTTCAAATGATAAATCTGACCACACAGATGGATTCAGGTCGACGATTGTAGGCCAATAGCATAAAAATCGACTCAATCTGACCTCTATAGCAACCCCTATAATGGAAAGAAGATGGATGGGCCAGATCGTGCCATGTGGCACAACCCAGGCCGCCACTTGTCATCATTCACACATGTAATGTCTGTTTCTAATCATAAGCACTAATTATTTAGTATTCAGGCATTCTAACAAAGATCCTTGTTATCTCTTGTGATGGGAACACCATCATGAGCCATAACTAGCTTAGTTTGATTTAATTAAGTCAATAAAAGCTTCTACATATCCATTAGAAGGTCTTAAGGGCACAAAACATTGATTTGAGAAGAAGACATGAATACAGGGTTATTTATGCAAATTTACCTTTCTATCACAAAAATAGAATAACCACGGGTTCTCTCAGGGGTGGAATAAAGGTCAAATGGTCTTAAGAGTCTAATAAGTAGGTTATACTAGACAGAAAAGAGTTTTCATGCATTAGAGGAATTAATGGACATTTGAAACCCTAAAAATAGATCCGCTTAAACCATTGAGGTTCTAATCAAGATAAAATTCACCTAAACTCTCTAAAAATCATATAAAAATATTCTCTAGAGTTTGGTACCTTCAATTTGACCATTGGAACTCATCTTGACCTTAAACAGATTTTTAGACATACATTTATCCTAATTTGGGTAACTATGCAAATTACCCAGTCAAACTAGGTCAAAACCAAAATCCAACTTCACCATTGGATTCCTTATGTCCAAATTAGGTTTGCATCAAAATTTGGGCCCAGCCTAAGATTGTTTCAACCTAGTTTGCAAATTGGTCCAAGTCAGATTTCCTTTATTCCACATGGGTCCTTACCTTTTGAATTTCTTACACAAAGGTCCCTATCTTTATCATCATTTTCTTTGAAAAGGTCCCTACTACCATGAATCCTAATCTTACAAACTCTGGTGACCTTAAAATGGCATGTTCTTGATTCCTTGACGAATCCCTCTTAGATTTGAAAGGGTAGTTTGTCAAGGAATTCCCTTCCTTTTGAGCCAATTCCGAAGCCCTAAAGCTTTCCCAATCTCTCATGCGAACACATGAGAGATTTGGATATCATAGAATTTCTATCTGTGACGAGCTTTCTTCCCAAGCCCAAAACACCATCCAAAGGCCTATAAAAGGGCCCACATATTAGACTGAAGAGCCCAAGCTTGATTTTGGCCTGGAACACCCTCAATTCCTCCCTCCTAATCCGGTCCAAAAGCTCCTCAAGCTTCAGTGATGATGGGAACACCATCATGAGCCATAACTAGATCATTTTGATCTAATTAAGTCAGTAAATGCTCTTACATAACTGCCAGAGAGCCATAATTCACTACAAATCCATTCTGAGGGAGAGATAAGAAACCATGGTTAAAACTGTAATTTTACTATCATAACTTGAATACAGTACAACTACGAATTTTCTGAAAGGTTAATTAAGAGTCAAATGGTCTTAAAAGCATAACAAGTGGGTTAGAACAGACAAAAAAGGGTTTTCATGTGTTTTGAGAATTAAATGACTTTTGAAACCCTAAAAATAAACCTGCTTAATTAAATGAAGTTTTGGTCATGATAAAATTCACCTAAACCCTCTAAAGTTCATAGAAAAATATTCTCTATGGTCTGGTACCTTCAAATTGACCATCAAAACCCGTTTTGGCCAAAAATAAAGTCTCAGATAGACATTTATCCTAATTTAGGTTTTTTCATAAATTACCTAGTCAAATGAGACCAAAACCAAAATCCAACTTCACCATTGGATTCCTTAGGTCCAAATTAGATTTATATCAAAATTTGGGCACAATCTGAGATTGTTTCAACCTATTTTGCACTTTGGTCCAAGTCTAACTTTCTTTATCTCCAATAGCCCCTCAACTTTTGATCTTCTTACAAAAAGCCCCCCAACTTCTTTGCCTTCTTCACAAAAAGGCCCCCACCATAGAGAATTCCTAATCCTAAAGCTCCAGCGACAATAAACCAAGGATTTCTCCTTAATTGATTGATGAAACTTCCTCAAATTTGAACCGGAGATCCCTCTTGAAATTCTCTTTCAATAGGATTGATTCTTGAGCTTCAATTCTTTCCCAATCTCTCATGCAAACGCATGAGAGAGTTGGGTTTCCAACTCCAACAACCTTCTAAGCTTGGGAAACTTGCTTCCCATGCTCTAAGCACCCTTTAATGGCCTATATAAGACTACCCAGGGTAGACCGTTCGGGGCACGCTCGAATTTGATCGAAGTAACCCCCAATTCTTCTCTCCTCCTCTGGCCGAAGTGTTCTTCAAGCTCCGGTGACTCTCCTTGCCTCTCCTTATTGTCTGACTGCAATACCGGTGGCAAATCCTCCTTCCCTGCCTTCTTCCGCGTCGAGCAGCACTAGTCGGCATCCCTATCCCCTTCATCCTCATTGTCCAACCCCTACCAGAGCCAGCTTCGTCTCCGACGTTGGCCATACCACAATCGATGCCATCTCTTCCCCCCATCGTCCGCTATATACCTCAATCGACTCCTTATCTTTTCTACATCACACCAGTACCTTCGACACTCCGCTTCTATCTCTTCGACACCCTCTGTGACTCCGTCTTCCATCGCGCCGGCATACCTCCGGTGAGCACTAGCAGCCATCACTGATCACCTACACCGTCGCTTCTATTCTTCACACCTCTGCCTTGACAATAAGAGCAAAAGCTCTAACTTTGTTAGGCCAATTGCTCCTCTAAACCCTCTGCTGAACTCACACTTCTTCGGCCACCCTCCGCGAGATCGACAGGCCTCTTTACACATGCCCACTATACACCACTGCCACTGTCACACTCGTCGTGCTAGGGCAATCGTTCTTAAGCTTTTTGATGCAACTGAAAGGCCTTGTTGATGTTTTCAAGTGTCAAGTTCCTCTGCCATTAACGCAGAGCTTCAGAGGAAGATTGAAGCTCGTTCTAGCCGCTGCAGCTCCAGGTGAAGCGTCCAGGTGGTGCAGAATCGATGCCTACAAGTTTCCTAGTCCTCAAGTGAGGAGTTCCACAGCTGCAGCTCTCTAATTCGACCTATTTCCTCAGCAGCTGTGGGCGCGAAGAACAAGCCAGAGACATATTCCAACATCTGATACGGAAGACCCCTCATAGCAGCATAAATTGAATTTGTGTCTGGGGCTTATTGCCTCTGACACAAGGGGTGAGGTCCCTCACACCCCTCACGTGCCGCGTCCGCGACATCTCCCCCGCAGACCTGGTGCACCTGACCAGCCTAAGCCTTCACTCCTCGCTCACCACCCACTGCTGGTGAGCTTGGACCTGGGTGTGCTGATGAGTCCATTTTATTGGACTAATATTACGCCTAAGTAACTTTAATCGTACCTTTTAGGTTTATTAATAACTACATTAAGTTATAGAATGTTTGCATTCATCATGATTTAAGTTTGCATCTATTTTATAGTATTTTATAACTTAATATGTAATGATGTTACGTTTTTATGATTGCAGGAATAATATTTAGAAAGAACAAGGGGGGGATAAATTTCCCCAACACAGCCGATGCTATCCCTCCCTCATCCTCTAGCCAGCCGCAGCTCCTCCCGCACATTTATCAAATCTCCCACCGCCCTCCCTCAACAAACGAGGCCATATTTAGAAAGGATTTTGAAAATCCCTGGAAGGGAGGAGGAGAGGAGTTAAGAGGAGGTGGAGAAAGGAGAGGAGGGGCTTCATCATCCAGGGACGGTGTAACCCATGTGCACTGTGGACCAAACCACCTTCCGTGCCTGCAAGCGCGAGCTCATCTCCAGCCACCTCTCTAGTCACCGCACCAGCACCATCACTGCACCAGCCTGCACTTGCACCCAACCCCTGCAGGCACCCGCTCCACCTTTCGCGCTCGTAGGCACGCGCCCTTGCCAGGACACACCCGCATAGCGCCTCCTTGCAGCGCGCCCTCGCCTCTACAGACTTGCCTCTCCACCAGCAGCACCAGGCGCTCCGCTTGCCCTAGCAAGCCACACCAATACCGTACCCCGTTCCAGTGCCATCCACCAGCCTACACCAAGCACACCAAGCAGCCACTGTAGCGCACCCCCCCTCGTTCGCGCTCCCTTCTACAGTGCCCGCAGACACTCTGCCTGTACGCCCTGCCTCACTGTAATGACCCGATTCCCGAGTCCCTACGAGACACTAGAACCGAACCAACTCGACTAATCCCAAGACCTGGTCATCCAACGCGGACGTAACCAAAAGAGCTGTAAAATAAACCACATTCAGCATGAATATAACTAACAGTAAGAAAATATAGCAGTAAGGAAAGAAACCACTATAGTATATACCACCACAACAGTAGAACAACATTCATAACATAAATGAACTGCAGGTAAAGAAAAGTACAGCGGTAACAAGAACTACTCACTACAGTGGAACCAAAAAGAGGTACAAGAGAACAGTGGTAACTCTACTGGACCCTACTCGGCCCAGCGTCCTCCGCAGCCGCTGACCCTGGCTGCTCAACACCTGGTCCTGAAAGGTAACAAGTGTAACACGTCAGCAAAACGCTGAGTAGAGTGGCAGCTAAACTAAAAAAATAGTAAAGTGTACAGTAGCTGTTTTAATTTTCTTTCTTCCTTTATTTACGTCTTTCTATTGTTTCAAAATTTATCTATTTCTCAGATCCTTCACTTGATCTTGAATGTTCATCGTGGGAACGATCTTGATTGCAGTCTTTTCCGAACAGTAGAAGTAGCACGTGGTGCTCTCCTGGCCGGGAGAGTCCCCCGTGGTGATCCTACTCTCAGTCAACCACCCCAAGGTCACGGATAGGCGTAACGGTGACTACGGCACGCGCGATAAACGCACAGGTAGCTAACCCGCACTGGCACGCGGTCAGTCGTTTCCGTTAACGGGTGCGCCCAAAGCACAGCACGGAACCAGTACAGGGAAGAGCCCTCTCAGTAACAGGGGTCCAACCCCTCCACAGTAAGCAAACAGGGGCCTTGCCCCTCCACAGTCCGCGCACCCTAGCCTGACTACCCTGGTTTGCCTAGTGGGCATAGCAAGTCGGTGTAGGAGGCTAGCAGAACCTCGGGGCCCGTGGGGTAGCTAGTACCTCCCTACACTAGTAGCTCTCCTCGGTACTACGTACACGAGGGCCAGCAAGTCGGTACAAAGTGGCCAGTCCTGACCCCGGGTCCCTGGGGCGGCTGGCTCCGCTCTGCACTAAACAGGTACAGGTACTTCCCTTGGTACTACGTACCCAAGAGACAGCACACTACCACGTCTTTCTTTCTCAGTTCCATTCCTTTCCCTTTCCAGGAGTTCCACTCCTAATTCCCTGTAGGGTTCCAGTTCTTTTAACTCAGCATATTCAGGTTTCACCTTTCCAGTTTCACGTTCATACATCCCATATTCTCAGACATGCTCATTTATTCATAACAGGCAGCTGTTAATTCAATTCACAGGCAGCTATTATTTCCTTTCCACATTTTCCAAGACTACAGTATCCATATATTCCACTAGTTCTTCCCATCCTAGGATTCATGCCATACCCTAGGATCTATCATACAATCTAGTTTTCCAGCCCTAGGATTCATGCAACACCCTACGATCTACCATTCATTCTAGTTTCTCATTCCTAGGATTCATGCAATGTCCTAGGTGCTATTTATGGTTCCATAATTTAACAGATTATACCAATAAACTTAAAAGCCACTCTACCGGTTACAACAGGAGTACTGGGGGCGTGGTCGGGAATCCCGCGTGCCTCCGCAACCCTCAAGACTGCAACAGAACGGGGTCCTATCACAAGGATCAAACACAAGGAGTTTCTCAAAACAGTATACAACTACTGTAGACTGGTAGAGGATTTAATTCCGAAAAGCACGCAACTTGAAATGTGGAAAACGGACTCCGAACGGGCCCTAAACGGGTCGAAAACGACGAAACAGTGCAATATCAGACGTCTTAAAAGTGGATCAGAGGTTACCTTTGCTCTGTGTGGTCTCTCAGACGTCCAGAAGCCTGCGGGGGCGTCTGGCCTAGTTCCCAGACGTCCGATGGTCACCCAGGATGTCTGGATGTCACTCCCGTCGTCTGGCACGACTGCCAGACATCTGATTCGGGTTGGATGCGAATCCAGAACCTTCGCGTACCCATTTCCTCTCTCTCTTAGTACGGTCAGTCGAAGAAGAGGAAGAAAGACGGAAATAACTCACCTTTCAGACGTCTGGACAGTCCTCCAGACGTCCTCCTCACCGTCTGGTTGTACGCCCAGACGTCTAATTCTGGAGAAAATTCCAGAATCAGGGCGTAACTCGCCCTCTGCTCGTGACA
The DNA here is from genome assembly GCA_037157565.1 of Thalassia testudinum. Taxonomy (NCBI): domain Eukaryota; kingdom Viridiplantae; phylum Streptophyta; class Magnoliopsida; order Alismatales; family Hydrocharitaceae; genus Thalassia; species Thalassia testudinum. The sequence continues at coordinate 60,140,829 of JAZHRO010000015.1, forward strand.
CTCGGCCGCGTCGCGACTCGTCCGCCTGCTGCTCGAGCTGCAGTAGGCCTCCCGCATCACCCCGCGTCCGCTGCGCCCTCGCCGACCGGCTCCCGCTGCCCCAGCAAGCTCGAGCCCACACGGCCGACGCCTCCCCCCCGCGTAGCACCTCCTCCCGCACCCGCCGCGGCTGTCGCCGCCGCCGCTCACTCGCGCTCGCTCTCGCGCACTGGCTGGAAAGAGAAGAGGAAGGGGGCGGAGGTGATGAGAGTGAGGGAGGGGGCGTGGCCTTTTAAAGCCGCACGGGGAGGAGAGAGAGCGGGCAGAGGGCGCAGCCTGCAGCCGCAGGAGAGAGGGAAAAACAGAGAGAGAGATGCCCTCGCAGGTCTGCGCGCTCAGGCGCGCAGACGAAACCGTTCGTATCGAAAAAACTGAATCCCAGACGTCTGGAATGGTTTCCAGACGTCTGGACCGACGTCTGGGCCACCTCCCAGACGTCTTAAAAGACGTCTGAAGCCGCGCGTTCGTAACACTCACTTCACCCGCAGGCCTATTCAGGCGCAGCACCATCACCTGCACCCGCCTTCAAGCACCGGCAGGCGCTGCGTCTCCCTCACCCTCCAGCGCAGGCTCGCCCTCTACAGGCACTACAGAATGCCCTTGCGTACTCGCACAGCGCCTCCCTGCAGCGCGCCCTCCTCTCTGCAGACCGCCCTCGCCGTAGCGCCTCCACCTCGCCCCAGCGCCTCCACCTCCTCGCAGCGCCTTCACAGCAGAGACAGCCTCCTCCAACAAACTGGCGGCCCTCCTCCACCCACCGGCCACCTCTGGCCACCTCTCGCCGTTCTGTCACCCGTCATCGTGATCCCCACGCGTCGGTCAACCTTTCCCCATAGCAGCTCCATTGCCGGTGCTCCATCTGCCATGAGAGGAGGAGAGAGAGTGAAGCTCTATTTTCCCTTCAATTAGATATTACATTTTCTGCCATTGCCAACACCTGATTTTTGATTTATTATTATTTTATTATTGCAAAATTGTGAATGCACACTCATACTTTCTGATAATTGCATGTTATTATTATTCACCTATTTCAAGATTGGTTTTGGGATTAACATGTGCACCAATTTTCTCTAGTATATGTCAATTGAAAATTACATAAAATCATCATATATTTATTGAAGATTTCAGTGAGGGAAAATTGCACATATACACTTATATTTTTGAGTTATTGTGAATCTTCTTTCCATTGCATTTTATGTCAGCTTTGACTAGGGATTTTGCACTTAATCGAGTGAATACGAAATAATCGAGAGTTTATTGCATAATTGCCTCCCTGTGGACACGACCTGCTATTCTGTGAGTGGTTATTTTTATTGTTGATTAGTCGACTTTTCCACCACTTAAATACTACAACGCATAGTGGAAAATCGACTTGTCAAATTGGCATCGTTGCCGGGGAGGCAACAGGCGCAATAGATTTACTTCATTGTTTTTGAATATTTTGAGTTGCAAAATTATCTAATCAATTTCTTTTTACTGTGCGAGGAATCTGACGAGGTGACGAGGCGCAACAAAGCGGCGACAGCAGCCACGAGCTAAGCAACACGAGGAAAAGACGTAGGAGACCAAGATCCTACTTTCACAAAGGATTCTCCATCATCACAAAATTTATTTCTGTCTTTTCTCCCTTGTAGTAATTAGGGCTGAATTTTTGGGGGTTTGTCCCCACATTCTTTAGCTACTAGGGCTTACATTATTTTTTGTGCATGCGTGATTCTATTTTTTGCTTGCCTGCCTTTAAAACCAACAAAGAAAATATCGAGCTGCCTATTTAGAAGTTACATGCCCTTAGGTGCGCGCATTTAGGGGTGATTGAGCAGCACATTAGATCTTATTATTGCATTGCAAGCATATTAGCACGAAGATTGCTGGAGACAGGTACATCTTTCTAACTTTTACATCCAGCTCCTGTTCACGCATTTGCATTCAAATTAAAATTCAAGACCACCAAGTTGTTTGAATTTACTAATTCAGTGGTCACATAACTAAAAGTGGGACTGATAATTAGATTCAAACCTAAAAGCAATTCACATTTGATCTGATTCTAAGGTACTTGTCTGCGATTTCAAAAGAAATTACAAAGATTTGCGGTGTGTTGCACACTTCTGACACTGAGCACGCACATTAGGCACCGCACTAAGGCTCGATCATTAAGGCTATAGGCACCGATCTCTTTATCGGTGCAGACCCTCCTATTGTGCTTTGTGGTGGTGGTGGTGATACTATCTTTTGACCAAGTGTTTTGATACTCCACGGAGGGGGACACCCCTTAAAGGAGTAAAAGGGTAGTTAAGGGGCACCGCATATGCATCGCCTCAAAGGAAGGGTTTGCCCTACTTGTATCCCTTTGTTCGTCCTTGGAGTAACTTCTCACTTGATCACCTGGGAGTATCATCCAAGCAAAGTATAGGTCCTAGGGCACTCGAAGGTTGAATTAAGGCACGTAATTGCAGTGAAAAACTTGTTTGGCCATTTATATTAACTAATTCGACCTCCGCAATAAAGAAGGTTAAGATTTCAAGTCCACACCCCTCTTATACCACTTACGTGGGAACGGACGGATAAGTCTTGATCTTTTGATTTATCTTTGGAGTGGAGGTTTAACTTACTCAATAAAAACCTAAATTGTGTTTTGCATGCTTGGTAGATGCTCTCTTGGGGGTAGTCTAGTGTTTGATCCTGAGCTTGAGAGAATTCTTAGGAGAGCTCACTTAGGAGAGGAAAAAGAAGGAATGGTTGAGCAAGGTGCAAATCAACAAAGGACCCTAAGGGACTATTTTATTCCAACTAACCAACCTGCACAAGTACTAAGACGACCGGTAGGGGATAATCCATATGAGATCAAGTGCAGTACCATATCTTTATTGCCCTCTTTTTATGGTACTACTAGGGAGGACCCCTACCGGCGTTTGGAGGAATTCACCGAGGTCTGTTCCACGGTGAAGCTCTAGGGCTTTACTGATGAAGCCCTGATGAGGACTCTATTTCCTTTCTCCCTTAAGGATAAGGCCAAGCACTGGTATCATACCCTCGATGCAAGGGTAAATGATTGGGCTACCCTTAAGGGAGAATTTTTGAAAATGTATTTTCCTATCAGTAAAACCAACCATTACAGAAGAGAGATTATAGGTTTTACTCAACAGGAAGGAGAGCAATTTCATGAGACTTGGGAGCACTTTAATGACCTTCTTAGGTTATGCCCCCACCATTAAGTGCCAAGATGGCAGTTGGTTGAAAGGTTCTATAATGGATTATCCGAAAGGCATAGGCAAACCATTGATGCAGCCTGTGTAGGAACCTTCATGACCAGAACTGAGGATGAAGCATGGGCATTATTTGACACATTAAGCAACAACTCCATACATCTATCCTCTGCCTATCAAGAAAGAAAACCATCAATCTTGCAAAGGAAGATAGAGGCCCATGAAGCTGGGGCTTCTCAGGATTTGGCTTATCAGATTCAACTATTGAATAAAAACTTTGATAGGATTCTAGCAAACCTCGGCATGAATGCACAAGCAGCCTCTATTTTTCAGGTTTCAAGAGAATTCTCCATTTTCCAAAGCACAATGCACACCACTGCAGAGTGCCATCAGGAAAACTAATTCCTTAAGTTGATTCAGGCCGACTTGAACGCGGCCTAAGGTTTCCGCCCCCCTCGCAATAACCCTTATTCCAACACTTATAATCCATGGTGGCAGAACCATCCAAACTTCTCTTAGAAGCAATGTGATGCTTCTAACTCAGGGAATACAAGACCCTTACCTCCCCAGCCCATATACCAACCTTTTTATGAAAATTCTCCCCCGAATAAGCCCTCTGAGATGGATGAACTGAAGGCCATGATGAAAGCAATGCAAGAGCATCAGAATATGGTTATCCAATCTCAGAATAAGATGATTACTGATATGAAATCCCAAATTGGTCATCTTACTGAGGCAGTTAGGCAACGTGATCTGGGGAAGCTGCCTAGCTCCTCTGAGGAGAACCCTAAGGGCAAGGGGGTTGTATTCAAGGAGCATGCCCAAGCAGTGATCGTGTAGAAGAGTGGAAAAAAGATTGACAAGCCTGATAACACTCCTACGGTTACATCTCAGAATTCCCCTTCCACACCTGACCCGACTTCCATCTCACACGAGGAAGAGCCGCACCACTCTCCCTTGCACAAAATCACCCACAATGAGGATGTCATCCTTCCAGCACCCCTTTCCTGCCATGACGACACCTCTACCCAAAAGCCGAGGGTGCCCTATCTAGAGAGCCTATCTACTCTTGGGGAATCTTCTGTTGGCTCGTCTGAAGCCAAGGATAGGACGGAAGAGATTATGGATACTTTTAGGCAAGTCCAGATTAACTTGCCTCTGTTGGAAGAGATTAAACAAATTCCGTCCTATGCCAAGTTTCTGAAGGACCTGTGCACCCAGAAGCGCCGATCTAGGAAACAGGTCCAAACCAAGGTCATCCTGCCTGACCATGTTAGCTCGGTTCTTCAGCATGGAACAACCCCCAAAATGAAAGACCCAGGGGCCCCGAATATTTCAGTGGTTATAGGTAACCAACACATTGACGAGGCTCTGCTCGATATGGGTGCAGGTGTAAACATTCTACCGAGCTCTGTCTACGACCTTTTGGGAGGAGGCAAGCTAAAGCCTAGTCCAGTAATCCTCCTGGTTGTAGACAGATCACTTAAGACACCGCGGGGATTGTTGGAAGATGTCCTTGTGAGAGTGGAGGATTTCTTCTTCCTCGTTGACTTTCTGGTACTTGATACTGACCCATATAATAAGCCCACAAAGCCGTCCATTATTCTGGGATGCCCCTTCTTGGACACAGCCAATGCCTCTATAAATTGTAGATCTGGGGCACTTAAAATGGGCTTTGGGAACAAGAAGATCCGGTTGAATGTTTTTGATACTTACAAGCAACTCGGATTTGAAGATTGTTCTCAGATTGAGGTCGTTGATGAAATAATTGAAGAGACTACTCTAGCACTCTTATGTAGAGATCCCCTTCAGAAGGTCATATCTTAGGACCATCCCTCGATTATTAAAGAAATTGAAAGGAAAATGCCCGAACTAGAAGAGTTGCTCGTGATACACACTGAGTCTCTATCCTCACCCTGGACTGTGAAGGTAGATCCGCTACCTGAGGTGGGGACATCTCAACTAAAACCCTCAATCAAAAAGGCTCCTGAATTGGAGTTGAAACCCCTCCCGAGCACATTGAAATATGCTTTCCTTGGCCCTAATAACACACTCCCCGTTATTATCTCATTTGCATCATCTAAACTGTAGGAGGGAGCTCTGCTTGAGTGTTTACAAAGGCACAAGGAAGCAATTGCCTGGACAATTACTGATATTAAGGGTGTTGATCCCTCTCTTTGCATGCATCATATATACACGGACGAGTCCGTGAAGCCTTTCCGAGATATGAAGAGAAGGCTCAATCCAAATATGCGGGAGGTTGTTAAAAAGGAGATTTTGAAGTGGCTGGATGCACGGATTATCTATCCCATTTCAGATAGTAAATGGGTCAGTCCTATTCACATAGTTTCGAAAAAGGCAGGAATCACTATGGAAGAGAATGACCAAGGAGAACTTGTGACCACTAGACCCTCAACTGGTTGGAGGGTCTGCATTGATTACCGTCGTTTAAACACGGCTACCCAGAAAGACCATTTCCCCTTACCATTTATCGATCAAATTCTAGAACGATTGGCGGGGAACAAGTACTTTTGTTTTCTTGACGGGTACTCTGGGTACATCAGATAGCTATTTTTCTCGATGATCAAGAGCGTACCACCTTCACGAGTCCGTATGGCACTTTTGCGTTCCGCTAAATGCCATTCGGGTTATGTAATGCTTCTGCCACTTTCCAACGTTGTATGATGGCTATCTTTTCTGATATGATCAACGAGTTCGTTGAAATTTTCATGGATGACTTCTCCATTTATGGCTCGTTGTTTGACCTATGCCTTTCGCACCTTGATAAAGTCTTAACCTGTTGTGAAGAGGCAAAGCTGGTGCTTAGCTGGGAGAAAAGCCACTTTATGGTCCAGTAGGGCATTGTGTTAGGGCATGTAGTTTCTGAGAGAGGATTAGAGGTGGACACCACAAAAATCGATTCCATCTCTAAGCTTCCATTACCCGCCAATGTTCGTCAGGTTAGATCTTTCCTTGGCCATGCTGGATTTTATAGGCGCTTCATTAGAGATTTCAATAAAATCTCTAAGCCACTCTGCAACCTATTAGCGAAGGATGTCTCCTTCGCTTTTGATGATAGATGTGGCGAGGCTTTCCAAGTTTTGAAGAAAGCCCTCATTATCGCGCCGATTCTCCAAGCACCAGATTGGACCCTCCCATTTGAGCTTATGTGTGATGCTTCTTATTTTTCAGTGGGAGCGGTCTTAGGTCAAAGGGTTGATGGCAAACCTCATGTGCTGCATTATGCCAGCAAGACCCTTACGGATCCTCAGCAAAACTACACGGTCACTGAAAAGGAATTACTTGCTGTAGTATTTGCTTTGGAAAAGTTTCGGTCTTATCTTTTGGGATCCAAGGTTGTAGTGTTCACTGATCATTCGGCCCTAAAGCATCTTCTGGCTAAAAAGGACACCAAACCTCGCCTAATTCATTGGATTCTGCTACTCCAAGAATTTGACCTGGAAATTAAAGACAAGAATGGAGTTGAGAATGTGGTACCAGACCATTTGTCTAGGATCCCTATTGAGGCATCAAACCCTGCTGGTGGTATTCAAGAGACTTTCCCTGATGAGTCTCTGATGGCCGTGGAAGCTAAAACTCCTTGGTTCGCTGACATATTGAACTATCTGGTCACGGGCAATACCCCCAGTACTTGGGACAAGCAGAAATGAGACAGGTTTCTCGCCAGTGATAAATTTTATCACTGGGAGGAACATGAGCTTTTTAGAATAGGCCCTGACCAGCTTTTTTGCCGTTGCATCCCTGACGAAGAACAAAGAAGTGTTCTGAGCTTCTACCATGACCTCCATTATGGGGGACATTTTAGTGGGAAGAAGACTACCCATAAGGTTCTTCAGTCTGGCTTTTGGTGGCCCACATTATTCTGAGATGCACATACGTATGTGGGCGCATGTCTAAGTTGCCAGTAGATGGGAACCATTGAAAAAGGGATGAGATGCCCCAACAACCTATTCTCCCTTTTGGGGCATTGACTTCATGGGTCCCTTTCCTGTGTCCTTCGGATATGCATACATCCTTGTTGTTGTAGACTATGTATCGAAATGGATAGAAGCCATACCCTCGCGAACCAATGACCATTCTGTGGTCTTGGGCTTTGTTAAGGCAAATATCATTTCTCGGTATGGGTGCCCAAGAACGATCATAAGTGATGGAGGACCTCACTTTAAGAATGTACACTTCATAAGACGACTCCAAAATTTGGGAGTCAACCACATGATAGCCACACCTTATCATCCCCAAACGAGTGGACAAGTTGAAGTGTCTAATAGGGAGATTAAGCGAATTTTAGAAAAAACTGTCAGGCCTGATCGGAAGGATTGGTCTAAAAAACTAAATGATGCTCTTTGGGACTACAGAACTGCGTATAAGACTCCGTTGGGCATGTCTCCTTTCCGTCATGTCTACGGAAAAGCGTGCCACCTTCCCATTGAAATCCAACATAAAGCTTATTGGGCTATTAAAAACGTTTACTTGAATCTGGATAAAGCGGGAAAGGCACGTATGTTAGAATTAAGTGAGCTTGAGGAGCTTCGTAATGAAGCTTATAAAACTTCTCAAGCTTACAATCAACGTACAAAAGTCTTCCATGACAAGCACATCATTAGAAAGAGTTTTAAACCCAACCAGTGGGTCTGGCTTTTCAATTCTAGACTTAAATTATTCCTTGGAAAGCTCAAGTCCCACTGGGATGAGCCATATGTTGTTATCAATAATTTCCCTCATGGAGCTCTAGAGATTCGGAACCCTATTTCAGGTGCGAGCTTTAAGGTAAATGGCCAACATCTTAAACTGTATATTACTCTTTTAGATGGCCAGGTTTTAGATGCACTTCGGCTTGAGGAGCCTTAGCTCCTCCCACTCTCCTCCTCAGGTGATATTCTTCTATGTCTGCTTTTTTCCAATGAGGACATTGTTAGTCTTAGGCATGGGGGGGTATAACCTGAGAATGTTTATAGCATTTATAAATATTTGCATACATATTTATATATATGTAAAAAAAAAATCTCTCTTTTCTTGAGCTGAATGGGTTAGTCCCTAGCAGAATACCTTTGTCATTGGAGGTTTTTCTTCTTGAATTATTTCTTAAGTTTTGAATCCAGTACATTTATTTCACGTTCATGTAGACTTGGTAATAGATCCTTGAAGAAAACCAATAAGCATTTGTAGTCTACTAAACCCTTGGATAGTTCATAGGGATCAGGCATACTATCTTCTAGTAGATCCACCTCATATTTGTGAGAAGAAAGTAGAGAGATTATTGGTGCGCTAAGTCTAGTGCAAGGACTCTTAAGTTTTGGATAATTAGATGATGATACTTCAGAGTTAGGCGTAGTTTTCGCTCTCTGTTCCTGTGAGCGTACGTTGTGTGAATTCCTAAGAGTCACCAAATGAGGTAGATACACAGAGATGGAGTCTTAATAAAGCTATGACTATGGTGGATGGTTACGACCATCCTTCATAGAGTCCTTGGCTGAAGGAGGGTAATAGTGTCAAAGGTCAGAAATACGCCTGTCCTATCCATTCCTTCCCAGTGCAGAGAATAGGCACTTCCACCAAATAAGCCACACAACTTCCTCTTGACCATCATCATCCCTAATAATGCTTCAGAAATAAAAGTTTGTATCGTGTTGTGTTGATTGAAAAGAAACAAAAACAATAAGAAATAATAATAAAAAGAAAAAGAAGAGAGAAAAGAAGAAGAAAAACAAGAAATAGTTATACTACAAAAAAAAAAGAAGAAGAAGAAAGAGAGTCCAAGTTTACAATGTAACATTTTTTCTGAGGCAACAGAACACCTTTTGCGTTCCACCAAATATGACCCATACTTACATTTTAGTATTTCTGATTGCTCGAATGCTGGTTGAGGAATCTAACTTAGTTGTAGAATTATTAGGACTTTAATTGAAGTGTGGATGCCATGTGAGGCCACCAAACAGTGAATACAATTACTAAATCTGGCGAGATTTGTGATCTCAAAAAGAAAAGAAAGAAAAGAGTAAGCGCCCAGGAACATCAAGAGAGCACAATTGTTTAGCCTCTCTCTAAGTTAACTTTTCTACTAGTCTAGAGATCTAGAGTCTATAGTACTAGACTACATGTAGCACCAGATTAGTGTGTGCCACCAATTACAAATCCATTCAACTCGATATCTCCTACCTAAGCCAAACGCTAGAGTCAAATTATAGATTATCGTCTGCTTTATCCCCAAGGGAAGTAGTTGCCTATCCTGACAGCAATATTTACCAAGGGTGAAGTACAAACTCCCACTGCCAATTGGCTTTTTCACTTGGATCTGTTACTGAGGATGTCATCACTTCACATTTGTCTGGATCTCTAAAGTTTTGAAATAAGAAAAGAAGAAATCTTCTGATTACTTCTACTATTTTTCATTTTTGCTAGGGACCAGCAAATCATAGGCATGGGGGTAATTGATGAGTCCATTTTAATGGACTAATATTACACCTAAGTAACTTTAATCGTACCTTTTAGGTTTGTTAATAGCTACAATAAGTTATAAAATGTTTGCATTCATCATGATTTATGTTTACATCTATTTTATGGTATTCTATAACTTAATATGTAACGATGTTATGTTTTTATGATTGCAGGAATAATATTTAGAAAGAATAAGGGGGGGAATAAATTTCCCCAACACATAGCCTGTGCTATCCCTCCCTCATCCTCCAGCCAGCCGCAACTCCTCCCGCACATTTATCTAATCTCCCACCGCCCTCCCTCAATAAACGAGGCCATATTTAGAAAGGATTTTGAAAATCCCTCGAAGGGTAGAGGAGAGGAGTTAAGAGGAGGGGGAGAAAGGAGAGGAGGGGCTTCATCATCCAGGGATGGTGTAACCCATGTGCACTGTGCATCAAACCACCTTCTGCGGCCGCAGGCGCGCACCCATCTCCAGTCGCCTCTCCAGTCACCGCACCAGCCTGCACTTGCGCCTAACCCCTGCAGGCACCCACTCCACCTTCCGTGCCCGCAAGCATGTGCCCCTGCCAAGCCACACCCGCACAGCGCCTCGCTATACTGCGCCCTCCCCTCTACAGACTTGCCTCGCCACCAGCACCACTAGGCGTTGCGCTTGCCCTTGCAAGCCACACCATCACCGCACCCCCTTCTAGCACCATCCACCAGCCTGCACTAAGCATGACAAGCGACCACTGCAACGTGCCCCCCCTCATCCGTGCGCCCTTCTGCAGCGTTCGCAGGCGCTCTGCCTGCACACCCCACCTCGCTTCATCCGCAGGCCTGTTCAGGCGCAGCACCATCACCGCACATGCACCAAGCACCTGCACCAGCCTTCAAGCACCCACAGGCACTACGTCTCCCTCACCATACAGCATAGGTACGCCCTCTATAGGTGCTACAGAATGCCCTCGCACTCCCGCACAGCGCCTCCCTACAGCGCCTCCACCTCGCCGCAGCGCCTTCACAGCAGAGGCAGACTCCTCCAACAGACCTCCGGCCACCTCCGGCCACCTCTTACCATTCTGTCACCATCATTGTGATCCCCACACGTTGGTCAACCTTCCCCCATAGCAGCTTCGTCGCCGGTGCTCCATTTGCCACGCGAGGAGGAGAGAGAGTGAAAGCTCTGTTTTCCCTTAAATCAGATATTACATTTGCTGCCATTGCCAACACTTGATTTTTGATTTATTATTATTTTATTGTGGCAAAATTGCCAATGCACACTCATACTTTCTGATAATTGCATGTTATTATTATTCACCTATTTCAAGATTGGTTTTGGGATTAACATGTGCACCAATTTTCTCTAATATATGTCAATTGAAAATTACATAAAATTATCATATATTTATTGAAGATTTTAGTGAGGGAAAATTTCACATATACCCTTATATTTTTGAGTTATTGTGAATCTTCTTTCCATCGCATTTTATGTCAGCTTTGATTAGGGATTTTGCACTTAACTGAAAGAATACGAAATAATCAAGAGTTTATTGCATAATTGCCTCCCTGTGGACATGACCCGCTCTTTTGTGAGTGGTTATTTTTATTGTTGATTAGTCAATTTTTCCGCCACTTAAATACAACGCATAGCGGAAAATTGACTTGTCATGTGCGTGTACCCGATAACTCGACTATCCTGATATTGGCCCTGGGACAACGGATCCCAATGAGAGAAGGAAAGAAAGAGCGTGCGGGGGCAAGGGGGGTTTTGCTCTGAAACGAGTTGGCTAACACTTAACCAATTTCATAAGTCTCTCCATATGCATCAGAAGGCTTAGGCAATAGAGAAGACAAAGGAAGAAGAAGAAGAGAGGAAGTTTGAGTGCAGAAAGGCAAAGAAGAAAAGAGTCTGAAGAAGAAGAAAGGAAACAAGAGGAGCAGCACAAACAGAGAAGAGGAGAAGATGAAGAGTTTAAGAAGAAGAAAGAGATCTCTTTAGATTGTTAATTGATATTGTGTCTAATTTGACCTTCTTAATTGATATTGTGCATCTCTTAACTATCATTGCGAGGAGTAATTGGTGATTCAAATCACCATTTTATTCCATTCCTTTTACAGTTTTGACATTAGCTTTCATTGATATATCATTATTGCTTGGAGTTTCATTATAAATTGCTCATACTGTGCTTAAATTGCAATTTTGAGATTGAATTCCATATTGCTTTCTGTGTTTGACCTCAGACTTCAAATTCGAGTAACAAATATTATTTATTTTCAAAGCGATTTCGGCTATGCTGCAACACAGTTTTTAAAACCTTGATTTTGCTCGTAAACATTTTGGCACTGTTCTCGGGGAGCAACGCGCAATTTAGATCTCTTGATTGCAATATCAGGTTGGATTCTAACTTGCTACATCTCTTTTGATTGTGAATTGTTTTAGGGACTCATTAAAGGAAGATCAGCCGCACATCAATCACTCTAGGGGCAAGTAAACTTCATCTACCTTCTTCTAAGCCCCTGATTCCGAAAAAAAAAGCTAAAAAAGGAAAAAATCAATTAGGGCTACTTGCATTATATTCTTAGATTAACCATCAAGCTCTTGATTTGATACATTCTAGAGAACATCTAAACTCTGATTTGTGCACCTACTTAAGATCTTAAGGTATTTAGGGCTATCACATTCTTGTTTGAGCCCTAGGTACCACATTTTGACAAATTAAATTGGACCAAATTATAGCCAATTAAGGATTCCAGTTTAAGGTTTTAGAGACACACTTGCTTAATCAAAAATTGATCTTTCCAAACAATGTGTGCCTAAACCTTGATTGAATTGATCTATTCAAGCAACACGATAAAATCAGGCTCTTAAATTGATTTGAACACTAAAAGAGAGACCTGAATTTCTCAAAACAACAATACAAGTGAAGTTGACCCACCTTGTTTGGGTTAACCAATCTTCAAATTAGGTCACTTTTCAGAAAAACATCTTAAAATTTCAAGTGAAATCATAAGCACCCTTGCTTTTAATTAAAACTGGTAGACTTAAGGGGTTAAGTCCCCATCTAGTCTACCCTGTAACTCGTATGGGCCCTCTACCGTGTAGGGGTCTTCCCAGGACTATCCCTCTCTAGCTGCCCAGGTAATTCTCAGGTGGATGACTTTCTGACTAAGGGGTATCATCCACCCCGAACCTCAATAGTCATCCAAAATTTTTTGGGTGTCTTGATTGGGTCCATCACATTATTTCTCACATCTAATCCATCAGTGCATGTTTGGGAGGAGGTCGTTAAGACCATCCTTGAGACCTCCATTAGATATTCACTCTCATCAAGGTCGAGCCTCAACTTCCGTGTTTGTGCAACAACCTGATCACATTGACATATCCTTTGATTCAGAACCCACTTCCCCTTCATTAGCTATGGATCACCAAGAAGAACAACCTAATCTTGAGCAACAATTCCATGACTTCCAAAATCGAATCAATGCCATCATCAACCCACCACCGCATCCTCAAATGCGAGATCACTATAATCCTGCAGTAGTGGAGATCGAACCCCGAGTCAACATTCCTGTGGGAGGACCCAAGGTAGATCTCAAGCCTAGCATCCTTCATATCACTCTAAAATTTCATGGCTTGAACTCCAAGGATCCTTTCCAGCACATCAAGAACCTAAAGCATCTAGCCCACACCTTTGGGGTAGATGTACAGAATCGAGATGAATTACTCTTAAAGTTATTCTCATTCGCCTTGGCTGACAAAGTCGCTCACTAGTTTCAGACTCAACCACACATGATCAACACATGGGGAGAACTTCAAACTGCCTTCCTAAAAAAATTCTACCCCATTGGTCTTACCAACACGATGCGGCACCAAATCACGCACTTCTTCCAAGGAGTGGGAGAATCTCTATATGAAGCATGGGATCGCTTTCTGGCTCTCATGCGTAAGTGCCCCCATCACGGAGTTCTGAAGTGGGAACAAGTTCAATCCCTATGAGGATATCAAGCTCTTTGTTAATTCAACCTGTGGTGGTAGCTTCATGGGTCAACATGAAGACACGATATGGTAAATTCTCAAAAACATGTGCGAGAAATCCCTGAACAATGGTCATTGGGTGCGATGATTAGCCCATATTTATGGGCTATTTAAGTATTTAAGTGCCTAGACATTGAGTTAATTCTAACATTTATTTAGCATAAATTAGGATGTAAATAGGTTGATTCATATTTCTAATGTAATTACATAATTCATGCATTGCATTCATATTTAAATGCACTTAGAATTAACTTAGAATTGCATTCATTTAATTAGTTAACCAATTAGGTGCATTGCATACATTAATTTAAGTTAACATAAAAGTTGAGGGTTTGTATATAAATAACCATAATATTTTAACATTATTTTTTATTCTTCTTCTTTCAGCAACGACAGCCTTTCCTTCGGCTGCTGCTCCAACGCCACTAGCTGTTGCACTGAAACCTGCATTCAAGGATGAGCGGAGAATGTGGATCTACTCCTGCCTCTCCATTCAAATCTATGCAGGTGGCTACAAAAAGAGGAGGGAGGCTGCCGAGCTGAGCAGGCCACCACCCTCGACCCACCACTGTGCAGAGAGTTCATTTCTCATCCATTCCACCACCACCGGCCTAAACCGTGGCGACAAGCCTCCACCACCGTGTGCGTGTGGTGTGACAGGCCACACCGCCATCTGGAGCTCGTCTGCATTACCGTGAGCACCTCAACGTGCACCACCCTTGCTGTCATCACCAACAACCTTCGCTGCAGCCATTGCAACTTCATCCCCTCCGTCAGCTAAGATGTTCGGGAAGTTTCCCGAACGTCTAAAGCTTCATCCCTGCACACAACAACAACCGGCCTCTCCTTCACGCCCGCGTCCCTCCGGCTGCACACTTCCGCCCCACCTCCTGTAGCATCCATCGCGCATGCCCTTCACCTCCACTTCATGCCTCTTCATCTCCTCCAGCCTCCAGCGCCTTCCCCAGCCTGCGCACGCATCACTTGCAGCGCACGGCCAGCAGCATCCAGCAGCAGCGGCGCGTCCGCCAGCAGAACCAACCTCTGCGTGCGTGCAGCCTAGTGCGTACGCTTCCTTCGCCAGGACCTCAGCCGTACCTGTCCATGCCGCACGGCCTGCGGTTCTTTAGCCCACACCAGAACCCACCAACACCGTTCCTCCGTCCGGCCACCTCGAAGCATCTCGCACGTCGCCGCGACTGCCATCACGGAGCCCTCTGTCTAAAGATCCTCCTCCGAGCTTTACACCTTCGGTCGTTCCTTCTTCATCGCACATGGACGAGGGGAAGAAGATCCCTTATTTTGCTATAGTACATGCCCTATTAATATTTACATTCTCTACGATTGTCATCTTTTATTAATATTTTATTAAAGCTACATTGCAAAAAATATCGGTTAGTTGTTCAAAATTGCCATTTCAACAAGTTCTCTTGATGCTTTCTAAATCTGAACGCATATTTGGCTCGATTCTCGTCGAAACTAACTGTGAACATATGTTTTTAGCCGGTGCAAGTTTAAATACATCATTGCCTCCCTGTGGACACTACCCGCTCTTCTGCGAGTGCTTATTTTAATTATTGATTAGTCGATTTTTCCACCACATAAAACTACAAACGACACGACATTTTATGTAACAAACGACTTTAAAAGCGAAGAATCGACTCGTCAAATGACGCCGTTGCCGGGGAGGCAACAGACGCAATAATTTCACCTGATTTTATTTTTGATTATTTCTCATTTGCATAGTGATCTGACCATTTTTTTTTTTTTTTGTGCGACAAAATTTGTGCGAGGAATCAGCCATCGTGAGAGGCGACCCTTGACGTCGCCAGAGGAGGAATTGGTCAAGCTACCTTGCAAAGGAGGGGAAGGATGAGGAGACGACGATCTAGTCGCTAATTTAATTAGAATAGGATTAAGATTTTAGACTAGATTTTTCATTGCACATTTGGTTTGAAACCCTTGTTCTGGGGTATATTTTGAGGGGTTGTTCCCCGATTTTGTTTTAGGCCTGTGTTAGGTAATTTTTGGGAGCATGTTCCCTTTTCTTTGGATTTAGGTTTTTTAATTTATTTTGTGGATTGTTTACTTTTATTTGCTTGTGCATAAGTAGTTAAAAAATAAATTAAAAAAAAACAAGCTGCCTACTCCTAGGATGAACCATTTAGGTCTGTATGAGTAGCCTCTAGATTTACTTCTCTGCATTGCGTACATTCTCGCATTGTTGATCGCTGGAAGCAAGGTACGCATTCTCTTACTTTGCATCCTATTCTTGATCACGCATTACATTTGGACTTAATTCGAAGACCACATAATTTGTCTTGAAGCGATCTAACAAGTGGTCACATATATTCATGAAAAAGGACTAATTAAAGCAAGGACATCTAAAAATCGAGGACTTGATTGTCAAACGTGGTGTGTGATTCAAAGTTCAAAATCCTTTTGCGGTGAATGCACACTTATATCTTTTGCACCACAGCATGCATTTAGACACTCCTAAGTCTTGGAATACTAGGACAAGAGCCCTCCTATCGTTGGATTCTGAAGTGTTTAGAACTTGAGATCAAAGGTTTTGTAACTCTAAAGAGGGGGATACCCTGTCACAGATTTTTGGGGATAGTTGAGAAGCACCGCGAAAGCACAGCTTCAAAGGAAGGCTTAGGCCTACTTGTATCCCTCGATCTTCCGTCTTTGGAGTTGCTCTACCATTTGGGATTTAGGGAAGAACACCTAAGCTCCAACTAGGTCTTCTTAGGAGAGCCGTAGGTCGACAATAAGCGCATAAATTGATTGAACAAATTGTATTGTCACCGACAATCTGACATGAATCAAAAGCCTAAATTGGGAAAGACCTAAAATGTCCTTTCTGAATTGTGTTTTGCTTGGTGAATTCTGATTGAGGTGTGAGTTAGAATGGACCACATTGATTTTCATCCTTTCACATCTTGCCCACACCCTCACCCCCACTCTGCATTCTTCGATCCCATACGCCGAGATGGTCCATCCCTTAATGGACATAATGACAATCATTGGGATCCGTTTTACTCCTATTATAGGACTATTGGCCTGGTTAAGTGCCAAATCAGTGAGCAGAACCTAGGAGCGGAATTTGCTTTTCCCAATATCCCACACACCATAGAAATACCCAACCTACCCTCCCTGAAAAATTATAATGGATGGATAGACACTCCTAGGGACTATAAGCCTGAGCCTGACGTCTCTCATGATAGAAATGACCTCTCCTCTTTGAAGATGGAAATACAGAAAATGCAAAATGAAATGATTGGATTGTTAGGAGAATCTTCGAGAGCAGGCCAACAAGAAAGAGATGAAATTAGCCACCCAATCTACCCCATTGAGGATGAAGTACACCCCTCTACAATAGATGCATCTCCTGTGGGAGAGCTACACCATAAGTTGGAGGGAAATTTTTGGGAGAATAGCTACTTTTTGAGGATCAATTTTGAAACCTCCCCATTAGATGACACGTCCTTGAGAGATCCACACCTTAAGTGGGAGGAAGATACATATGAAAGTAGCTATGCATTGGATGAAGAAAGGTGGCAACCTGAGGAAGATGATGATAAGGTTGAGTATCCACCTGAATTATATTGGAGTCAAAAGAAGGGAATGATGGTACCATTGGAAGACCTCGACCCAGATGATAGTATTTTCATGACAATTGATGACGTGGGTCGAAGTCAAGTTGTTAATCCTACCCTCCCTTCTGATCATGAGATGGAACTCAAGCCCACTCTTAGGGAACCTAACCCTCAAGAAATTGACCTATCTGAGGAGTCTGATGTTACCAGTGTAAACCATTTACCTCAGATAGAGTACCCTAGGGGATCTGCTAAGATATTAAATAATTGTAGACGTCGGGTATATGATGAATCATATGATGAGGAGAAAGACAAATTATATGAGGAACCTACATTCAAGATTTGGAGTGACATTAAGGGTGATTATATCTTATTTGAAGAGTTAGCCCCTGAGGATGTCACAAATTTGACCAAATTAGGTTTCCTTAGCACACCCATTGATGATATTTCTCCTCATGATGAAATGATAGAAAATTTGGAAGCAACTTCTAAGATTTATGTGGATTCACATATAGACTCCGGGGAAGATTTTAGTAAAGAACAAAAATTTGGGGATGACATTGATAGGATAATCCATAGATCTGTTGCTTCAAACCTGCCTTCATTTATTTCGAAGTCACCCTCTGATTCGCTTATGTCTGAAGGCGAAATTGTGACTCCTGATGAAGGGCAGGAAGATACATGTGATGGTGCAAGGAATGCTAAGGATGCAAATGAGGATTTGGAAAGAGTGTTAGGAATGGACACCGATCTAATTAAACCCAACCTAGATCTTATGGCCATCCCGCAACCTCGAAACTTGGACACCTTGGACGATCCTTGCCTTAGAGAATTGCTCACTTTTATTTTGATAGGGGGGCTTAACAAACCAATATTTCCCACAAAGGAGTATCGGGTATGGATTGATGATTTCTTTAGTCAGTCCATTGCCCTGGGGGTTTATCTCTGTACCATTCCTTCCCCATTCCTTTTGGAGGATCCTTGTCATCCTCCCCCTACCCCTTTGGAGGTTGTTATACCATTTTTCCTTTAGAACCTCCTCTGGTGACCTGGGAAGATTTTATTCCCATCCTAGTTGGGCGAGCATTTGCTATCGGGATTCATCATCAGCTCACCAACATCCTAGGTTACCTATTTTCTAGGCCAGCATTGCTTTGCTCATTTTTAGGGCCTATTTCTACAATCCTTGAACCTGATTTGCAGGTTCTTTGGCTATTTGGCTGCTAACAAAAGAAAGGCAGCCCCGCTCTAACCCAGGTAATATCCTTCTATGCAATGAGGACATTGAAGATTTTAGGCATGGAGGGGTGTACTTGGGGATATACATAGCATAGTGCATTCATTGCATAAATTTGCATTAAAAAAAAAATTAAATTTTCCTTTAACTCAAATAACTCAGACAAATGCACATGCACAGATGCTTTAATCTCAAGGATCAATAAACCTTAAGGTAAAGTTAGAAATCAGGGAAACTCATGCCTGCAACTCGTCTTTAACCGACCTAGTCTGTAACTTAGCAACTACTTGGGAACCTTAGGTCTAGAGTCTGAACTTAATATGTTTCTAAAGGAAGACCGATTGGGTTGACTACTCTACTTGGAGTGCTAGGTTTTGCTTGGATTTGCTAGGAACTAGCAAAAACTAGGCATAGGGGTATTTGATTAGCCCATATTTGTGGGCTATTTAAGTATTTAAGTGCCTAGACATTGAGTTAATTCTAACATTTATTTAGCATAAATTAGGATGTAAATAGGTTGATTCATATTTCTAATTTAATTACATAATTCATGCATTGCATTCATATTGAAATGCATTTAGAATTAATTTAGAATTGCATTCATTTAATTAGTTAACCAATTTGGTGCATTACATACATTAATTTAAGTTAACATAAAATTTAAGGGTTCGTATATAAATAACCATAATATTTTAACATTCTTTTTTATTATTTTTCTTTCAGCAACGGCTGCATTTCCTTCGGCTGCCGCTCCAATGCCACCAGCTGCCGCACTAAAACCTGCATTCAAGGACGAGCGGAGAATGTGGATCTGCTCCCGCCTCTCCATTCAAATCTATGCAGGTGGCTACAAAAGGAGGAGGGAGGTTGCCGAGCTGAGCAGGCCACCACCCCTGACCCACATCTGTGCAAAGAGTTCATCTCTCGTCCATTCCACCACCATCGGCCTCAACCGTGGTGATGAGCCTCCACCATCGTGGGCATGTGGTGTGACAAGCCACATAGCCATCTGGAGCTCGCCTGCATTATCGTGAGCACCTCAGTGTGCACCACCCTCGTCATCATCACCAACAACCATCGCTGCAACCACTGCAACTTCATCCCCTCCGTCAGTTAAGACATCTGGGAAGTTTCCCGGACGTCTAAAGCTTCATCCCCGCACACAACAGCAACCGGCCTCTCCTTTACGCCCACATCCCTCCGGCTACACACTTCCGCCCCACCTCCTACAGCATCCACCGCGCATGCCCTTCACCTCCACTTCATGCCTCTTCATCTCCTCCGACCTCGAGCGCCATCCCCAGCCTGTGCGCGCATCACTTGCAGTGCACGGCCAGCAACATCCAGCAGCAGCGGCGTGTTCGCCAGCAGCACCAACCTCCGCGTGCATGCAGCCCAGTGCGTGCACCTCCTCGCTAGGACCTTAGCCGCGCCCGTCCAAGCCACACGACCTGTGGTACTTCAGCCCACACCGGAATCCACCACCATCGTTCCTCCGTCCGGCCACCTCGAAGCATCTCGCACGTCACTACGACCGCCATCACAGAGCCCTCGGTCTAGAGATCCTCCTCCAAGCTTCACGCCTCCAGTCGTTCCTTCATCATCGCGCACGAACGAGGGGAAGAAGATCCCCTATTTTGCTACAGTACATGCCCTATTAATATTTACATTCTCTACCATTGCCATCTTTTGTTAATATTTTATTAAAGCTGCATTGCAAAAAATATCCGTTAATTGTTCAAAATTGCCATTTCAGCATGTTCTCTTGATGCTTTCTTAATCTGAAGGCAGATTTGGCTCGATTATCATCGAAACTAACTATGAACATACGTTTCTAACCGATGCAAGTTTAAATATGTCATTGCCTCGCTGTGGACATGAGCTGCTCTTCTGCAAGTGGTTATTTTAATTATTGGTTAGTCGATTTTTCCACCACATAGAACTACAAACGACGTGACATTTTATGTAACAAACGACTGTAAAAGCGAAGAATCATCTCGTCAGCGTATGTGATGTAGACATGTTTATATTACATAAAATGTCTATTTATGCATGTTCTTAAGCATAGAATTGCATTACATACTATAAATATTGCATAGCATGCATCATCTTACATTTAGATTAGTTTGAATAAAATGGAGGTTAATTGTCTTCTTTTATGTACAGAGATAGGGCAACTTTTTATTGGGGCCTCGGATCAAAGATCCAATCGCATGGATCTGATCAGAGTGATGATTGGAGTTGAACAACCCCAAGATTACCTTAATCAGACATCTGTAGCATCAGAGAGAGTCTGAGGAACCCTAGAAGATCAAGGGCCAAGATGGTGTAAATCTACACTTCAAATGACAAATCTGAATGCACGGATGGATTCGGATCGACGATCGCAACCTAACGGCGTGAAAATTGACTCAATCCGATAACCGTGGCACCATCTACATCATCCATAAGATGGACGGCCAAGATGGAGCCACATGGCGCCATCTCGGCTGCCCAACCGACCGCACACATCAACTGAAGGCCCCCGCATCAACACTTCCCCGCCGTTGGATCAAGATCCAATGGCTGCAACGCACCCGCGCTTAAGTTAAGCGCTCGACACAAACGCACCGACAGTGCGTTGGTCGAGCGCTCTAACGTGAAGCGCAAGTCGCATTCGAGCCTCGCCATGCATCGATTGGAGTGGAGGCACGAGCCAGATTGATCACACGATCGCGATCTAGCAGCCACACGTGCTCAATCTAGATCACGCACCATCGCACGCCTGCACGTAACAGAGGATCACACGTGTAGGCGCGTGATGAGGAGGCGTGGTGAGGATCTTTCTCAACCGTTCCATCTCACGAACGAACGGCTGAGATTTGAAGGACATGAACGAGCACTGCGCCTTGAGGAGATGAGCGGGCGCTCGCACATCGCCATTATGGCCACATTCAGACCTTCAGCGACGGATTTATCCATCACTAAATGTCCTGAATTAATGATTTTCAACTTAAAACGACCAAATTGCCCTCACTCCTTCCAACTATAAAAGGAGACCCCCTCCATACAAAATTCTCATCCCTTCTTTCTCTTCTCTCCCCCTCCAAAGCTCAAGAGAAGCTTGTCCCACACCCAGGATGCTTCTTAAGAGATAAAGTCAAATTTTCGCCCCCATTTCGAAAGCGGATTCTGTGACGACGATGATGTGTTGCCCCGTTCCTGTTCTTCACGCTTCATCCTCCTTCTTCCCACTCCGTCCTCCGTCTTCCAGGCGTCGTCCCGTTCAGCTCATCCTCCAAGCGATCGTCGAGGAGGATATCTCTCTCTTCATTCTTTTTAATGCTTTCTAGAGTAGATTGACTGCTTTCTAGTGTAATCATTTTCCGCTTTCTAGTCGTAATGAGTAGTGTAACGAACAACCTCTTTGATATTGAAATTCATGTTCATTCTACATCCCTTTTTGCTTTTGTTTGTAATATTCTCTCTCTCTCTTCTATTTATTGTAAATAGATAGATAGTTTCCAATCATCTATTATGCTTCATGACAAATAAAACAAACATGTATTTTTAATCAAACATCCGCCTCCCTGAGTTTGACCTGGGATTTCTATTCTGGTATAAATTTTATTTGTTGAACATGAGTTCTTCGCTTTCAAACTACAATAACAGGTTTTTTCAAAACCAAATACGATAGCATAGTAACCCGTAGCTTCAACATTTTGGTGCCGTTGCTGGGGAGGCGAAGCTTTTTTATTTTTTTTTCGCGTTTTACAACTTACGAGTCATTTACCTCACTTCTCTCCTTTCTTATTGTGATTGCAGACACTCCTTTGAGATGAGCAAAAGCGATAGATTAGAGCAAAGTGTTGTTGAAGGTTTTGTAAGTTTTCCCCCACCTCCCACCCATTAGTTTTCATTCTACCACATAATAACACAACCATAAATCAACCTAGGTGTTCTTATAGACTCTAAGGTTAGTTTTGTTTGTTTGTTTAACACCTACACCCACCTCAACCTCCACATTTAAAAAGAAAAATTAAAAAAACTCACAGAGGTACACAACGTCATTTGATTTTTAAACTCAATCAGTAAACCGATCTTTGGAATCGGTACACACATCCAAACAAATAATTGAGTAGAAATCAGATTAGGTAATCACTTGTGTGCCTAATTAAGTGGTGCAATAGGCCAATTGTTTGAGTTGATTGGGCTGCACCACTTCAATTGAAATCAGCTCATCAAGTAGCGGCCACATAGGTTTTGCAGGCACTCCACATTCTTTTAAGTTTTAAAGGAAAACATCTCCACCTGTGCTTTCAAAACCTGGTGTGCCAACAAAACTTGTTTGAAAATACCTAAAGTTGAATCCTAAAAGCTACTAAGCAAGATTTGAACCCTAAAATTCACCGCATTAAAAATAATCTTGCTTGAAAACCACTAGATATGCACGCATATACAAATCAATCAATCATTAAGGACACAACCCAGATAAAGGGCCCATCACATTGCAAAGCACATTCAAAACTAGCCCTAAATAAAATAGAGTAGATGTTGGCCTTAAGGATTCAACTCGCTCTTCGGAGTCCAGAACGAGATTATTTTTGATTAGTCTGTTTCTACTGTTCAATCTAATGTCTAGCTAGGGGAGAAGAATCAAACGATCGTGGCTGGGGGGTACATTAGGAACTGGAGGCGCAAGCCGAAGGAAGAACATTCTCCCCAGTCCCTCCTTCTTACTGGTTAGATTGAATAGACAAAAGTAGATCAAATCGTTTCTTTATCTCAAGACAGGTTACGGGAGTTTGTAGGTCTTTAGGCTATCCCACTTAAGGGCAGGTTTGATTGCTTGTATTGCAAGGTGCCTTTCTTCCTCCTATCTATCATGAATCTTCCACATTTTATACGCATTCCTGCTCTTTCCCTCCTGTTATGAGTTATCCTCAACATGACGATTATCCCGACTTGTACTGTAAGCAACCATCAGTTAGTCAGGATAACTTGGATTGGGGATACAATTCTAGAACTCCGTGTTTAGGGTCTAACCCTGAACACTATGATTGTGATTTCTATCCTTCTCAGAGCCACATCGATTATAGATCGCCACCCTTTCATGGATAGTCTAATACGATCTACAATCAAGGAGGATACACTCATCCTTACCCATCCTCTGATTACACTACCTTTACATCATCACCACCTTTTGAACAATCCAAAATGACCTGTTATCAGGAAGGGTATCACGAATCTCAATTCATTAACTCCTCTACACTAATCCCAAACCTGCCCAACCCTGAACTAAGTCATTTGGTTCAGGTTAACTAGGTTCAAGATAAGGTTTTGGCTAACTTGAGGAATACCATACAATCTTTAGAAGTTCGGCCAATACCATGCATTGAAAAATTGGAGCACCTGATTGGGATGATTGATGATTTGAACAAGTATTTGTTGGATTGGCTCTAGGATGTTAAGGATAAGAACCCGGGTGAGTTTCTACTTGGGAAGTTAGAGAAATTAAGAATGAGATTTGTGGTTGCTTTAGTTCAATCGTGGGATGATTCCCAAGATGAACCCCCTTCAGGAGAGCCAATGTCAGAACCCGCTCAGGCACCTATTGGGGGGGACACGTGTTCCGAGGCTGACTAAGTTGAATTAGAGCAACCAATTAAGGATGATCTGATTTCTTCACCTGAAATCTTTGAGCCAAGGTACGAGGAAACGTATGTCTCCATGGATCAGAAAGTGACGGATGATTTTGGGACATACATTAATACGGATTTTGATTTTTTTGATTCTAATGGTTAAGATTCAGTTTGCGAAGTCTCACATGAGTTTACAGAAAATGATTTCTATGAGACGATTGGGCCTAAGGAATCTCATAGATCATTTGATAGCTCAATAATTGTGGAAACTGATCTTATTGGGGCTCACAAGACAGATTCAGAATCACATCTTCTGAAGGAAACAATTCAATGCCTCGATTGTTAGTTACACCCCAATGAGCTTACCGACGATTCTATTTTTGAGATATTTAGACCCAAGCCAATTCTGATTCAGCCACATCTTTTAGACTTGGAAATTTCAGACGGGGTGATTAATATGCAAGAGGTCCTGGAATTTGACATTCTGAATGAGGAGGATAGGAGCTGGGAAATTTTGATTTAGGAAGCAAACTCCAGAGGAAATAAAAGACCGAGTCTAAGGGTTCCAATTCATTTGAAACCATCAAACCAGGACCCTTAAGACATTTGTTCTGAGGATGTTCAACCCAAGCACACATTCATTAATTATCCTTTTGATATCAAATTCTCTGTAACCCGACTCTTTGGTCTTGTGTTTCATCCTCATAAATCATAGACCCGACCTTGCTTGCGTACTGATTTTAGGTTGTGGGTATTTTTTATCTAGAACCTAAGATATTCTCGATTATGGGGTATGGGTCTGCACCACAAGCTAGTCCACATTTGTGGACATCTGCTGGTAGGTCAGAGGTTTCATCTTTTTATTCTAATTCTGACCTGCACCTATGAATTCTTTATTTCTCTTCTTTGTATAGTGTGCTTAGCTGAAGACACTAAATTTAGCACGTATATAATTTTATTTTGTTTATCTTGGAGTGGACCTGACATTCACACAATTTAGGTGCTTTCTATTCTTTTTCACTCTATTTTATATCCTTTTAATACAATGAGAACATTACATTAGATAGGAATGGGGGTGGATATTCATCGCTGAATTATTTCGTTAGCTCCATAGATTTGTTTAATTTTTTTTTTTATTTAGTTAAAAAAAAATTGAATTAGGAAGGAATACTTGGACATTAGGACTTTTCACTCTTAGGAAATATTACATTAGGATCTGAACACGAAGACCCTACAGGTCTTCAGACTTAATCAGCCTATGTATCCACTAAAATGTGGATTTATTTTTCGAGTCCTCGCCAACCTGAATTCTATTTTAATTTGAGTAAATAAGTTTGGGTGATAAGTACATGACTTATCAACCCGCTCTCTGCTTTGAGAGAACTTTAAGTCTAAAGCATCTACAAACTATCTTATCACTAACTCGTTAATCGACAGTTCTAATGGAAATTGGGTAGCTAATAAACCTTCTAGGGTGATATGACTAGCAAGTTATCATGGGTAATAGCCCATAGGTAGGTTTTCCAAAGCCCAATCACTGGACCATTCTCTCCTTGTTGCCTTTAGGTAAATCTTAGACCATGAAAGCCACCTACTTAGAAAAAGAAAAAAAAGAAAGTCGAAAAGAAAAGGAAAAGGAGAAAAGAAAAAAGGAAAACAAAAGAAATAAGCCACACTTCGCCGCACAAGTATGGCTGGCAAGTTGTCGATTGTAATAGCTCATCGATCTGTTATCTAGAACTCAGCTCAAGAAATGCACTTAAAATTCCCAGAACACTTAGGAAGAAGCGAAGAAGTAGAATAAACCTGGGAGATATACACTGGATTCACCATTGTGTTGACCCCATAAAATAAAAGTAGGGAGAAAGCTACCGGTTGTAAAGATACACCTTTAGGCAGAACTCTCTTTTTAAGGTCACCTAGAGGCCTAGAAACCCGAAGTCCATTCTAATTGCCGATCAATGAGTCTATCACATTTACAATAAGATTCTTAGATCTTAGGGTTCTCATCAAATCTTGGGTAAGTTGAATAGTCGTAGAAAGCCACTCTTAAACCCTGAACTCAAAAAAAAAAAAAAAAAATTCTTTGAATAAAGCGACGGCTTGAGGCAGCCTACATTTTGGCAAATACCCAGGCACTGTTGTGTCTTTGAAAGTTCAGATCCTAAGTAAACATTTTCTTAATGATTGAAAATAACTCATGCCCAAATGATCTAACCTAATTCTTTTATAAATAGCATAAAGTTTTTTCTAGGAACTAGCAAAAGATAGGCATCAGGGTGTGATGTAAACATGTTTATATTACGTAAAATGTCTATTTATGCATGTTCTTTTGCATAGAATTGCATTACATACTATAAATATTGCATAGCATGCATTATCTTGAATTTAGATTAGTTTAGATAAAATGGAGGTTAATTGTCTCCTTTTATGTTCAGGGATAGGGCAACTTTTTATCGGGGCCTCGAATTGAAGATCCAACCACACGGATCTGATTAGAGTGACGATTGGAGTTCAACAACCCTAAGATCACCTTAATCAGACATCTGTAGCATCAGATAGAGTCTGAGGAACTCTAGAAGATCAAGGGCCAACATTGTGTAAATCTGCACTTCAGATGATAAATCTAACCGCATGGATGGATTCGGATCGACTACCTAGCCTAACGGCATGAAAATCGACTCAATCCGATAACCGTGGCACCATCTACATCATCCAGAAGATGGACGGCCAAGATGGTGCCACGTGGTGCCATCTTGGCCACCCAACCGACCGCACACATCAGCTAAAGGCCCCCACATCAATGCTTCCCTGCCATTGGATCAAGATCCAATGGTTGCGACGCACCCGCGCTTAAGTTAAGCGCTTGACACAAACGCACCGACAGTGCATTGGTCGAGTACTCTAACATGAAACACAGGCTCATGTTCAAGCCTCGCCATGCATCGATTGGAGTGGAGGCACGTGCCTGATTGATCGCACGATCGTGATCCAGCAGCCACGCGTGCTCAATCCAGACCACGCACCATTGCACGCCTGCACGTAACGTAGGATCGCACACGTAGGCGCTCAATGAGGAGGTGCGGCGAGTATCACTCTCAGTAGTTCGATCTCACGATCGAACGGCAAAGATTTGAAGGACGTGAACGAGCATTGTGCCTTGAGGAGATGATAGGGCACATGCGCACCGCACTACACCCACATTCAGACCTTTAGCGACGGATTTATCAGTCACTAAAGGTCTTTAATTAATGATTTTCAACTTAAAAAGACCAAATTGCCGTCACTCCTTGAAACTATAAAAGGAGGCCCCCTCAATACGAAATTCTCATCCCTTCTTTCTCTTCTCTCCCCCTCCAAAGCTCAAGAGAAGCTTGTCCCACACCCGGGATGCTTCTCAAGAGATAAAGTCAAATTTTTGCCCCCATTTCGGAAGTGAATCCCATGATGGCAGCGACATGCTGCCCCATTCCTGTTCTTCCCTCTTCATCCTCCTTCTTACTGCTCCATCCTCCGTCTTCTAGGCATCGTCCCATTCGACTCATCCTCCAAGAGATCATCGAGGAGGATATCTCTCTCTCCATTCTTTTTAATGCTTTCTAGAGTTGATTTACTGCTTTCTAGTGTAATCATTTTCCACTTTCTAGTCATAATGAGTAGTGTAACGAACAACTTCTTTGATAATGAAATCCATGTTCATTCTACATCCCTTTTTGCTTTTGTTTCTAATATTCCCTCTCTCTCTTCTATTTATTGTAAATAGATAGATAGTTTCCAATCATCTATTCTACTTCATGACAAATAAAACAAATGCGTATTTTTAATCAAACGTCTGCCTCCCTGAGTTTGACCTGGGATTTCTATTTCAGTATAAATTTTATTTGTTGAACATGAGATCTTTGCTTTCAAACTACAACGACAGGTTTTTTCAAAGCCAAACACGATAGCGTAGTAACCCGTAGCTTCAGTAGTACGACCAGACGTCCACCTGTGCATTGACAAATAATTGGGTGGTACACAAATCCCGAGGCCTTTCCACATCCATTGATCTAGAGATTGTAGCCAGTCAATTAGACAAGGTCTCCATTATCAAAAAGAAGGTGGACGACATCACTTGTCATCTACACAAATCCACCTCTGCACCTCACAGCACACATGCACACCCACCCACGAGAAGGGAGGCTACGCACAACATCTACCACTCCCCAAGGATGGATGCATAGCCACCTCCATCTGATTATGGCTTCGAAGGCAACTCTGAGTTAGCCCACCTTAGTTGGGGGAACTCTGAACCCCCGTACCCTGATTATCTTAGAGCTCCTCAGACCTGCGAGGATCTTCACGCCGTTCAGAATGATCCTTTCTCAAACACTTACAACTCTGGATGGCATAATCATCCTAACTTTTCGTGGTTCGATAATAACCCGAATCTAAGACCTCAATTCCAACCCCGACCATAGGCTCCACGACCTTATCAGCCCACCCAACCAAGGCCCACTCAAAACTTCCAATCTGGACCACATAAAGAAGGTTATACATCTCTAATTTTGCAGACCTTGGTTGACATGCAAAAATGACACAAAGAAAAGATCTCTGAGCTACGAAATCAACTGGCCCAGCTGGCAAGTGCTCACCAGCCTGGTGCACTTCCTTCTCAGCCTCTTCCTAATCCAAATAACGTGCCGAACCAGATGTGTTATAAACCCAAATTAGGGCCAAGCTCACTTTGTTTATCAGGACCCTTCTGCCCCATCACCTGACGGGATGGATGCTTCAACTTCATACTCGGGATTTCAGCAGCAAACACCTATTTTGCCAACCCAAACCAAAACCAAGTAGGATTGAATTCTATTACTACCCATAGTGGCAAAGCAACACAGGACCTACCTTATCCAAGCCACTCCCAGCCTGGTAATATAAACCCTAACCCTAGATTGGTCATCCAGGACACACCCATCCCAGATCAAGAGCCTGAGCCAATTCTAGAGGAACCATCTAATGTTCCATTTCCCGAGTCCTTGAGCAAGGGAAAAAGGACAAGCAAACTCGTGGCACCTGTGGAGGACCTGGTTAAGCTCTTTAAGCAAGTCCATATAAACATCCCCTTGATGAATGTGATATGCCACATACCAACTTACGCACGATTTCTAAAATACGTGTGTACAGCTAAGCGTAAGCTGCGAACCAAAAGCAGGAACTTGATCGTACTATCAGAGCAAGCCAGCTCCATCATTTTGAGCAAACTCTCACCTAAGGCAAAAGACCTAGGCATCCCTCTGATCTCCTATGCAATCGATGATATACAATTCGATAGAGCTTTATTGGACTTAGGAGCCTCCATAAATTTGATACCTACATCCCTACTAGACTACTTTGAGGAATCTGAGCTTAAACCAACAGAAATGACTTTGCAGCTAGCCGACCGATCTATTAAGTCACCAAAAGGAATTCTCGAGGATGTCATAGTTAGGGTACATTACTTCTATTTTCCAGTGGATTTCATTGTCTTAGACATGGACACTCCTAAGAATGTGAAGAATACACCGATCATACTAAGGGGACCCTTTCTGGCCATTTCTAGGGCTAATATCAATTGTGAGGAGGGCCAAATTGAATTAAAATTTGGGGGCAATACACTAAAGATCGACATCTTTAAGGCATAATAAGGAATTAATTATGGAGTTATATAACAAATGTGCGATATCGAGGTAGTGGTTGACAACCTAAGTATCGAGGATAACCCAACTATTTCTGATCAACCACAACAGGCTCAAAACCCGCAATTAGAGGAGTCTGAACCCAACCTAGACACACCTATAGCTCCTTCCTTTGCCCCTGACATCCACTCTGAAAAACCTGCTGCTGCTGAAAACCCAGTAATGGAATTAAAGCCTCTTCCTAATCATCTCAAATTTGTCTTTTTGGGTTCCAATCAGACATTTCCTGTGATTATCAACTCCTGACTCACACCTGATCAGTAAACATGCCTGATTTCTATTCTCCAGCAGCATCGGAGAGCCATTGGATGGACTCTCGATGATCTGACTGGTATTAGCCCTTCATACTGCACACATCACATCTACACCGAAGAGGGCTCACTACCATCCCGTGAAATGTAGAGATGCCTAAATCAAAATATGCAGGATGTCATGAAAAAGGAGATCATCAAATGGTTAGATGCAGGGATCATCTACTTGGTCTCTGATAGTCGGTGGGTGAGTCCAATCCAAGTTGTGCTTAAGAAGGCAGGGCTCACCTCCATCACAAGTGAATCTGGAGAGACCATATAGACCTGTATAGCAAACTCGTGGAGAGTCTGCATTGATTACAAAAGACTCATGATGAGAACCTCATCATGAGCCCTAATTAGCTCTTTTCGACCTAGAAAAGAGAATAAAAGCTCCTATATAACCAAGGGAAAGGCCTAATTCAAGGGATCACTAATCTGGGAAGAGAACATGAAACAAGCGGTAAGATTGCAATTTTAATAGTGCAGTTCATCAACTGGATTTTCCAGGGGCTAAACATAGGTCAATTGGGCTTAATAATAGGAAAAGTGGGATGGTTCAGTCAGAAAAGGGTTTTGGTGAGATTTAAGAATTAAATGACATTCTGTAACCCTAAAATAAACCCACTTAATTTCACAAGGTTCCAGTTAAGATAAAAATTAACTAAACCCTCTAAAATTCATAAAAAAATATCCCCTAGGGTTTAGAACCTTCAATTTGGCATTTGGAATCTATTTTGACTGAGAATGGGGTCTTAGCTCAATATTTGACCTAATTTGAGTTTTTATGCAAAATGTCCAGTCAAACGTAGTTAAACCTAAAATCAAACTTCACCATTGGATTCCTTAGGTACAAATTAGGTTTGTACCAAAATTTGGACCTAAGGGAAGGTCATCTTGACCTACTTTGCAAAAAAGTTCACCCAATTACATTTTGGCCCCTAACTTTTGAAAATCCTTGCGAAAACCCACTGAACTTCTTTGTCACTTTTTGCATTTCTGTCCCTCTACCATTGCAGCAGAGGACCCATACCTCCAACGAAGTTTCAAGGAGGATTTCTCCTCGCTTCCCCAGGGAGTTGCTGTCAGATTTGAAAGGGGAGTTCTCTGAGAAGTCCCCTACCACCTAAGCAGCTCCCCATGCCCTGGTTCGCCCCATACCTCTCGTGCGAATGCTCGAGAGGTATGGGTATCGTACCTAGGGTGACCTCTGGTGAGGATTTTGCTCGCCTTCCAAGTGTCTAACTGTTCGCCTGTGCCTATAAATGAAGCTCTAGGTCCAGTCGCTTTCTCCAAGCTTGTTCTCGCTTGAGATAACCTCTCAATCTCCACCGTCCTCATCTCCGATCAGACACTCGCAAGCTCTGGTGACCTCCTCTCCCTCATCTCGTCACTCTGCCACCATACCAATGGCAGGGTTCACTTTGCCTCGTTCGTCCGCGTTGCACCGCATTAGCGCACGGCTCTCCGACCTCCTCGTCGTCGTCGCCTCTCCATATCAGGGCCTTCATCTTCGACGATGCCAGATACGCGTCGTCCGCCCCTCTACCTCCCCTTCGCTCCAATCACTACAGATAAGTTCCTCCTCTCCTCACGGTCACAGTACAACCCAGGCACACATGCCTAGGTCGATCTGAGCCACACCGACCCCCGCTTCACCTTCACTGTGATACTGCAAAGGTTTTTCTGTTGTTTAATAAGGTCGCGAGGCCATATTGAGTGATTTCAAGATCGGCCCCCTCTCCGCCATTGAAGCTCGAGCGAGATTGCTTGCTGATTCGTCCCAGGCTGCTGCTCTCCAGGTGAACGAGTCCAAGCGGTGTGGGATGGTCTCACGCACGCATCTAGACAAGTGAGAGGCTTGGGGAGGAATCACCGTAGCAGCAATTGGGTGAAGTTCTTCCCTTCAGGCGCGTGAAGAAGCAGGTGGGACTTTAGTCCCACCTCGAAAGTGGTAGGCATAGAGGAGTCATTTAAGTTGTTTTTGTGTTTCCCTCTTATTGCCTCAGAACACGGGGTGAGGTCCCCTCACCCACACCATTGTCTCGTCCGTGACGCACACCCACGCGGACCTGGTACCCCACCCGTATACCCTGCACTCCTCACGCACCACTCATGCCGGTCCACCTGGACTCGGGCATGTGTAACCCGACCTATTTACCCAGCTGGCTCTAAGAGAGTGAAGAGAGAAATAGAGAGAGCGACGCAGGGGAGGGTAGGGGATAGGTTTTGCACTCTCGTGTGTGCAGGGAAAAGAATAAATCAAAGAAGAAGAAGGAAGAGGAAGGAGCAGCTAAGGAGAAGGAAGATGGCACTGTAGCCACAGAGAAGCTGAGGCAGAAGAAATAGGAAGGAGAAGGTGTGGCTAAAGAAGAAAAGAGAAGGAGAACTCAAGGCAGAAGCCAAAGCAAAGGAAGGAAGAAGAAGAAATGATTGAAAGCAGAAGAGAAAGAAAGAAGAAGAAGATAGATAGAGGCAGAAAAGAACGAGGAGGAGTTGAAGGCACTATAGCAATCACAAGTTAAGATGTCTGATTCACAAGGAAAGAGGAAAGTCAGAGAAAGAAGGCCAAGAAGAGAACCAACGGCAGAGAAGTCAAGGAAAAGAAAGAGAGAAGAAAAAAAAAAGAAAGAAGGAAGAGAAAAGAGAAGAAGAAAGAAGAGAACATTCAATCTCTTCCCTTTTAGCATATTCTCTCGTTAGCTTTCATAAACATTGAATTGCATTTTTGAACATCATCTTTTGAGTACTTTCAAAGTTGTAATTTTAGTTTCTAAAATAGCAATTTGCTCCATAAGTTCGACCTCGGATATTTTGATTTTCGAGTAATAAATTTTTCATTATTTTCACGACAATTTCAACTACAACGAATGCTTTTTAAACACGATTGCCTCGTAAGCAATCAATAGCTCAATTCCTCCACGAAGAAGGATCATTTCCCACTACCGTTCATTGGTCAGATTCTCGAGAAACTAGCGGGAAATCGATTCTTCTGCTTTTTGAATGGGTACTCCAGTTATAATCAAATAGCAATCCATCTCGAGGACCAAGAGAGGACCACCTTCACCTGCCCCTTCGGAACATACGCATTTTGAAGGATGTTGCTTGGTCTCTGAATGCACCCACTACTTTTCAACAGTGCATGCTTGCCATATTCTCAAATATGGTAGGTGAATACCTTGAAGTCTTCATGGATGACATCTCGGTATTTGGTGAGTCATTTGATGATTGCCTCCTGCACTTGGTCCAAATCCTCAGGCGATGCACCGATGTGAACTTGGTTCTTTCTTGGGAAAAGTGCCACTTCATGGTACCTGAGGGAATTATCCTAGGACATCTCATCTCTGAAGAAGGCATCCAAGTTGATCGAGCCAAGGTGAGTTTGATTTCCAAACTCCTTATGCCTAGCTCGATCAAAGACATCTGATCCTTCCTGGGGCAGGCCGATTTTCACTGTCAATTCATTCCTGATTTCTCAAAAATCGTATGCCCCTTGACTAATCTTCTATCTAAGGATATCCCTTTTGAAATCTCCACAGACATTTGAGATCCTGCGTGATCGAGTTACCCAAGCACCTATCCTGCAGTCCCCTGATTAGTCTCAACCCTTTGAGATCATGTGCGATGCATCTGATTATGCTGTAGGGGCGGTACTTTGGTAGAAAATAGATGTGAAACCCATGGTCATCTACTACGCTAGCAAGACACTTGACGAGGCTCAGCATAACTAGACAGTTACTGAGAAAGACTTGCTAGCTGTAGTATTTGTCCTAGAAAAATTCAGATCATATCTTTTGGGTTCCCCTGTTATCATATACTTAGATCACACTGCAATGAGGCACCTCCTTATGAAGAAAGAAGCAAAACATCGACTAATCTGCTAGATCTTGTTGTTGCAAGAATTTGACCTTGAGATTCGCGACAAAGTGGGAAAGCAGAATGTGGTAGTTGACCACTTATCCCACCTTTCTTCTGACAGTATCGACCCTTCCGAATCCATCACAGAACATTTTCCCAATGAGCACCTCCTGACTATTAGTACGAGACTTCCTTGGTTTGTTGATTTAGTAAACTACTTGGCATCACATCAAATCCCATTTGACTGGCCGAAGGCCAAGACAGACAAATTGTTTTCCGATGCCAAGTACTACATGTGGGAAGATCCATACCTCTTCCGCATTGGTGCTGATTAGATCATCAGATGGTGCATCCTGGAAGTGGAAATTCAGGACATTTTGTCCTTTTGCCATGACCAAGCTTGCGGTGGACACTTTTCCAGACATAAAACCACAACAAAAGTCCTACAATGTGCCTTTTATTGGCCCATGATTTTCAAAGATGCATACGATCATTGTAAGGCATGCATTCATTGCCAAACCTAGGGCAACATGAGCCACCGTGATATGATGCCTTTACAGCCGATTCTTGTATGCAAAATCTTTGACATCTATGGGATTGATTTCATGGGCCCTTCCCTATTTTGGACTGCTTCGAATACATTCTTCTCACTGTTGACTATGTGTCCAAATGGATCGAAGCCATTCTGACCTGAACCAACGATCATAAGGTGGTAATCAAATTCATTCATCAAAACATCTTTTCTCGGTTCAGAATTCCACGTGCCATTATTTGTGATGGAGGGACCCATTTCACAAATGCTCAGTTCAGATCACTGATGACCAAATACGAGGTGTCACATCGAATCTCTACTCCATATCACCCCCAAACCAACAGTCTAGTTGAGCTATCGAATTGGGAGATCAAGAAAATCCTTCAGGTCACTGTCCGACCTGACAGGAAGGATTGGTCATCTCGACTTCTAGAAGCCTTGTGGGCCTATAGGACCGTCCACAAAACCCAATTGGGCATGTCTCCTTTCAGATTGGTGTACGGGAAGGCATGCCACCTCCCCGTCGAGTTGGACCACAAAGCCTTTTAGGTTGTACAGTAGTGTAATGTAGATCTTTCTAGGGCAGGAACCCACAGAAAGCTTCAAATGAGCGAGATCGATGAATTACGTAATGATGCGTATGAGAACTCATGAATTTACAAAGAGCAGGTTAAGGCCTTTCCTGACAAGCACATATCCAGAAAGATGTTTCACCTTGGTCGGAAAGTCCTACTCTTTGATGCCAAACTCAAACTATTCCCAGGAAAACTCAGATCAAAATAGATTGGACCATATCTTATTAGATGAATCTTTGGAAATGGAGCCGTAGAAATCAGCCAACCCATACTTGATTCAAAACCCTTTGTCGTGAATGGTCAACGACTTAAACATTGAGTTCAATGAATGACTTAAGTCGTTCATTGAACTCACCGATACGAACATGGCTAAGGTATTTTTGATCTCCATTCTCCCTGAGCTCATTGCGGCTGGCTGATGGCATTAAACTCAGCAATTAACGGGAGGCAACCCGTCATCTTTTTGAAAAACACGAAACCCTTCTTGACACATCTTATGCTGAACTCAGATTGCACTTTAGGGTTCATCTATTATAACAACCAACTCCACCTCTAGTATCTATACCCGAGCTTGAAATCGTCCGCAACAATCACCCCGACCCGGCCACCCACCCAAAACCTGTTCTAATGAATGATCTGAGCTGAACTTGAACCTACCTAATTTACAATGAGGACATTGTAAATCGTAGGCATGGGGGGGTATTAAAGTGCAAAACGTTGTGAGAATCACTTCACAAGAAAGGGTTTCATCAAAAAATAAATCACATATTCCAAAAAAACCAAAAAAAGAAAAAATTGAAAAAGAATAAAAATAGAATGGAGGAAATTTTGAATGAATTGATTGCATATCATTTTTTAGGAGGAAAAGGGGATGTGATAAAAATGTCAAAAAGGAGCACAATTTGAAAAGAAAAAAGATAGTCATTAGTAAAAGATTAAGGAATTGACTTAGTTCTAGACCAAATCGAAAAGAAATAAATGAAAGACAAAAGGTGGTAAGAGACAAAAAGAAATTAGTATGAATGTTGATCTTAGGCCTCTTGGGCTATAATTCTAGGATTAAAAATTCAAGTATCCATTAAGATCTAGATAGTCCTCAAGAGGTTGGGGAAAATGAGAAGCTTAAGTATTTGGTCTAAGGCTTAGGGATTATTCAGCCTCATTAACTGGCCTCTAGTTTGCAGGACTCGGTAACCTAAGCACCCCAATCCACACACAATATGGTTTAGTGTGCTTAAGTATCAAAATCATGCAAAGGTGTTAAATCTGTTCTGAAAAAGTTACTTAGATTAGAAGCGGCTGATCAACACAAGTTGATTTGGATGAGCTCCCATGCGTAGAGGCGGGAAATTCCCCTCAAAGATGAGCAATAATGTATCGTCTCCTCTGTGCTTGTCTCCTAGGATATCTAAATATCCTACTGAGGGAATGTAAGCATGCTATGTTGGTTCAGATGCCATGGGCGGCATTATCACGAAATGTCGATTGCCAGGGTCAAAATTTAGCTACAGAATGCCATGGGTGGGATTATCTCAAAGTCTTGAAAGCCAGAGTTTTGGGGATTGCCGTGGGCGGTGCTATCGCAAAACATCGATTGCCAGGGACCCTGTAAGGATTGATGGTGGAAACTAGGAATTCGATACAGACCATGTTGTAAAGCTAATCGAGGCTAGAAATAAAAAGAAAAGAGAGAGAAAACTCTCCAAAAATAAAGAAAAATTCTTTCATCTCTCTCTTACAAAAATGCACTGCGAACTGAACCTGGGCTAAAACATATTACAAGCACGGGTGCTTTAACTGTGGAGTTCAACAAACCTTAGGTTAGTTCTTGTGGGCCTTAGAAACCTTCGTGGTAGACTGAGGCTAGAGATGGTCAGGTCAGGATCTTGGTTGGTACTTGAGTACCTCTAGGCCTACCATCAGCATTCTGACCTAATCTACAAAAGAAAGCACACAACGGAGTTTCGAGCATAAAAAGATATGTGGTCTAGAATTTGAGTAAATCCCTTGAAATTTTGCTAAAGGACTAGCAAAAGCTAGGCATGCGGGTACAATTGGAACACCATCATGAGCCATAACTAGCTCATTTTTATCTAATTAAGTTAGTAAATGCTCCTACATAACTGCCAGAGAGCTAATTCGCTACAAATCCATTCTAAGCGAGAGACAATAAACTAGGGTTAAAACAATAATTTTACTATCATAACTTGAGTATAGTACAACCATTGGTTTTTTCATGGGTTTATTAAGGGTTAAATGGTCTTAAATGGATAACAAGTGGGGCAGAACAGACAGAAAAGGGTTTTCGCGTGTTTTGAGAACTAAATGACTTTTGAAACTCTAAAAATAGACCTGCTTGATTAACTGAAGTTCTGGTCATGATAAAATTCACCTAAACCCTCTAAAATTCATAGAAGAATATTATTTATGGCTTGGCACCTTCAAATGACCATCAGAATCCGTTTTGCCCAAAATAGTCTCAGACGGATATTTACCCTTATTTGGGTTTTTTCATAAATTACCTAGTCAAATGAGATCAAAATCAAAATCCAACTTCACCATTGGATTCCTTAGGTCCAAATTAGATTTGTATCAAAATTTGGGCCCAATCTAATATTGTTTCGACCTATTTTGCAGTTTGGTCCAAGTTCGACTTTCTTTATCTCCAATAGCCCCTCAACTTTTGATCTTCTTACAAAAATGCCCCCAACTTCTTTGAATTCTTCACAAGAAGGCCCCTACCGCAGAGAAATCCCAATCCTAAAGCTTCGGTGACAATCAGCCAAGAATTTCTCCTTGATTGATTGATGAAACTTCCTCAAATTTGAACCGAAGAACCCTCTTGAAATTCTCTTTCAATCAGACCGATTCTTGAGCTTCAATTCATTCCTAATCTCTCATGCGAACGCATGAGAGAGTTGGGTTTCCAACTCTGGCAACCTTCTAAGCTTGGGAAGCTTGCTTCCTAAGCTCTAAGCACCCTTTAACGGCCTATATAAGACTCCCCAGGGCAGGCCGTTCGAGGCATGCTCAAATTCGACTAGAGTAACCCTCAATTCTTCTCTCCTCCTCTGGCCGAAGTGCTCTTCAAGCTTTGGCGACTCTCCTTGCCTCTCCTCATTGTCTGACCGTAATACCGATGGCAGATCCTCCTTCCCTACCTTCTTCCACGTTGAGCAACACCAGCTGACGTCCTTATCCCCTTCATCCTCGCCGTCCAACCCCTACCAGAGTTAGCTTCATCTCCAGCGTCGGCCATACCACAACTGGCGCCATCTCCGCCCCCCATCGTCCGCTACATACCTTAGTTGACTCAGCTTTTCTACATCATGGCAATACCACTGACACTTCGCTTTGACCTCTCTGACACCCTCCACGACTCCGTCTTCCATCTCGCCAGCATACCTCCGGCGAGCGCTAGTGGCCACCACAAATCACCTACACCGTCACCTCCACGCTCCACACCTTCGCCTCGACCTCAGGAGCAAAAGCCCTAACTTCGTTAGGCTGATTGCTCCTCCAAACCCTCTGCCAAACTCACGCTTCTCCAGCCACCCTCTGCGAGGTCGACAAGCCTCTTCACACATGCTCACTACACACCATTGCCACTATCACACTCGCCGTGCTTCGGTGATCGTTCCTGAGCTTTTTGACGTGGCCAAAAGGCCTTGTTGATGTTTTCAGGTGTTAAGCTCCTCCGCCATTAACGCAGAGCTTCGAAGGAAGATTGAAGCCCATTCTAGCCACTGTAGCTCCTGGTGAAGAGTCCAGGTGATGCGGAATCAATGCTTGTAGGTTTCCAGGTCCTCAAGTGAGGAGTTCCACAGCTAGAGCTCTCCAATTTGATCAATTTCCTCAACAGCTGTGCACACGAAGAACAAGCTAGGGACATAGTCCCACATCGGATATGGAGGACCCCTCACAGCAGCATAAATTGAATTTATGTTTGGGGATTATCACCATAGACACAAGGGGTGAGGTCCCTCACACCCCTCACGTGCCTCATATGTGACATCTCCCCCGCGAACCTGGTGCACTCGACTCACCTAAGCCTTCACTCCTCGCTCACCACCCACTACCGGTTGATAAGTCCAATTTATTGGACATTTATTTGGCTTAAGTACATATGGAATACATTTCGCTAAAGTTTAATGACCTAAGATAAGTAGTAATTAATCTTACCTTACGAATATTTTTATATCTGCTTTGCATTCTAATACATACATTTATACTTCTTATTTGATATGTGCATGCAGAGAGAAAAAAATAAAAGCATAATAGGTGGCTGGACATGTATTAGCATTTGAAAGAGGGTATGCCCATAATTGTACCTCACCATCGCTCCCTTTGCCAGCATTCAAATCCAGCGGTTGTGCATGCGAAGGAGGAGGCGGGCAATGTGGATCTGGAAAAGGTTAAAGAATCTCTTCGGGGGTTTGATGGAGTGGGCCCTTCCTCTCCATCATGAAGAGAGCATGCACCGCAGCCAACCACGCGCACTGTGACCCCCTCACCGACCGCAGCCAACTGCGTGCACACCCCCTCACCGACTGCAGCCAGCCGCGTGCACACCCCCTCACCGACCGTAGCCAGCCGCGTGCAACCACAGCCTCACAACCGGTCCCCCCTCACACACGCAGCACCATCCCATGCATGCATGCCAGCGTGAGGCCAGCACTTCCGCTCAGTCCTGTCATTGCAGTAGTACCTCCATCGCGCCCACCGATGCTGCAGCACCTTCGCCTGCACCCGCACGTCCTCTACGCACAGCAGCGACCGCTGCCCGCGCCACCCCACTACGACCACTAGCTTTCTCCTCCACCACCGACGACTGCGAGCACCACGCCTCGATGCTCCTCTCTTCCTCGAGCCCCTTGTGTGCGCCATCCATGAAAGCACGCCATAGCCATAGTAGTCAGCTTTCCTCCCCCACTCCGCGCACTGTTCTTCTCCAAGAAGAACCCACCGTCGGCTACTCATCTTGACATGCAGCCACCTCTCTGGCCACCCTACACTACGCCGTTGACGTAGTTGACCTCGCCTCGACACCTCGAGTTCACTTCCATCACCAGTTGGCTCTCTCGTAGTCCACGCACGCCGTGGGAAGCCACCACCGCCGGCGGGTTCTTCTCCACCAGCCAGCCATCTCTGACAATCGTCGACCGAACCATCACCGCCAGTGGGTGCCCCTCACCCCCGGCACCTCCTTTGAGCTTCGCAGCATCACCTGTGGTTCCCCCACCACATGCTAATGAGGGGAACGAAGTCCCTTGTTTTTCTACAGTAAACTTTCAATTAAAATTTACATTGATTGCCCTTGTCAAGGAATGAGATTTTGGTATTAATTATTCTATTACGGTAAATTTGCGGGAGGCCCTTCTCTTCTTGGTTTATTGTGACAATATTGGAGGATTAGTTTACTAGTTAATGCATTTTGTTTTCTTTCCTCCCATTATGAGTTGATATCAATGGCAATTTATTTTTCTTGAACATGATTTTACGTGGAATTGATATTGGTGATCTTATTGGTTCTATTTCTCCCTGTGATACGACCTGAAGTGTGGTATTATTTCTACATTTTAGTAACTTTGATCGAAGGCTTTCCACCACATTATATACTACAGTGCAGTATTTTTCTGATAAACATCATCTCTGAAAAGCAAAAAATCCTACTGATAAAATGACACCGTTGTCGGGGAGGCAACAGATGTAATAATTTCACCTGATTTTTATTTCTGATTATTTCTCATTGCATAGTGATCTGACCAGTTGTTTTCTTTTCTATGCAAGGAATCTGTGGTGGTAACAGGCACAGTTGGTAGACGACGTCGACCTTGAGCGATGCCCACATGTGGGGAAGACGCTGGAGACCTGGATCTTGCTTCCATAGGGGATTCTCCTTTGTCACAAGTTTTATTCCTATTTTCTCACCCTTATAGTAATTGGGGCTGATTTTTGGAGGTCTGTCCTCACATTCTTTAGAGGCTAGGGGCTATATTTTTGCTACTCACATGATTCATTTTTCTACATGTTTGCCTCTAAAACAAACACAATAAAATACCGAGCTACCTGTTAGGAGTTGCATGCCCTTAGGTGCACGCATTTAGGAGTGATTGAGCAGCACATTAGATCTCATTGTTGCATTGCGAGCATAGTTGCACGAAGATTGCTGGAGGCAAGTACACCTTTCTAACTTTTTGCATCCAGCCCCTGTTCACGCATTTGCATTAGGGTTAAAATTCAAGACCACAACACTAAGTGAAATTACTTAATCCAGTGGTCACCTAACTGCAATTGGGACTAATAATCAGCTTTGACCTTAAAACCAAATCACACTTGATACTGATTGAAAGGGACTTGTATGCATTTTCAAAATAAAAATTATTTATGGTGAGATGCATACATTTGGCACTGAGCACGCACATTAGGCAACACACTAAGGCTCGATCCCTTAAGGCTATAGGCACCGATCTCTTTATCGGTGCAGACCCTCCTATAGTGCTTTGTGGTGGTGGTACTATCTTTTGACCAAATGTTTTGATACTTCACGGAGATGCGGACGAGCTCCAGATGGCGGTGTGGCCTGTCACACCACACGCCCATGGTGGTGGAGGCTCGTTACAACGATTGAGGCCGGTGGTGTGGAATGGATGAGAGATGAACTCTCTACACAGTGATGGGTCGGGGGTGGAGGCCTCTAGAGCTCGACTGCCTCTTCCGCTTTTTGTAGCTACCTGCATGAATTTGAATGGAGAGGCGGGAGCAGATCCACATTCTTCGCTAGTCCATGAATGTAGGCTTTAGTGCGGCAACTGGTGGCATTGCAGCGGCAGCCGAAGGAAACGCAGCAGTTACTGAAAGAAGAAGAAGAATAAAAATAGTGATAAAATATTATGGTTATTTATGTACAAACCCTCAACTTTTATGTTAACTTAAATTAATGCGTGCAATGTACCTAATTGGTTAACTAATTAAATGAATCAATTCTAAGTTAATTCTAAATGCATTTAAATATGAATGTGATGCATGAATTATGTAATTAAATTAGAAATATGAATTAATCTATTTACATCCTAATTTATGCTAAATAAATGTTAGAATTAACTTAATGTCTAGGCACTTAAATACTTAAATATCCCACAAATATGGGCTAATCAGGGACACCCCTTAAAGGAACAAAAGGGTAGTTAAAAGGCACCGCATACGCATCGCCTCAAAGGAAGGGTTCACCCTACTTGCATCCCTTTGTTCATCCTTGGAGTAACTTCTCACTTCATCACCTAGGAGTATCATCTAAGCAAAGTATAGGTCCTAGGGCACTCGAAGGTTGAATTAGGTCGCGTAATTGCAGTGAATAACTTGTTTGGTTATCTATATCAACCAATTCTACCTCTACAACAAAGAAGGTTAAGATCTTAAGTCATCACCCCTCTTATACCACTTACGTGGGAATGAAGGGATGAGCCTTGACCTTTTGACCTATCTTTGGAGTGGAGGTTTCACTTAATCAATAAGAACTTGAATTGTGATTAATATGTACGCTTGGTAGACGCTCTCTTGATGGAATTCTAGTGTTTGATCTTGAGACCGAGAGAATTCTTAGGAGAGTCAACCAAGGAGAGAAAAGAGAAGACATGGCTGATCAAGGAGCAAATCAACAAAGGATCCTAAGGGACTATTTTATTCCAACCAACCAACCAACTCAAGCACTAAGACGACTGACAGGGGATAATCCATATGAGATCAAGAGCAGTACCATATCATTGTTGCCCTCCTTTTATGGTACTACTAGGGAGGACCCCTACCGGCATTTGGAGAAATTCACTAAGGTCTGTTCCATGGTGAAGCTCTAGGGCTTTACTGATGAAGCCCTGATGAGGACTCCATTTCCATTCTCCCTAAAGGATAAGGCCAAGCACTGGTATCATACCCTCGATGCAAGGGTAAATGATTGGGCCACCCTTAAGGGAGAATTCTTGAAAAAGTATTTTCCTATGAGTATGACCAACCATTATAGAAGAGAGATTATGGGTTTTACTCAACAGGAAGGGGAGCAATTTCATGAGACTTGGGAGCACTTTAATGACCTTCTTAGGTTATGCCCCCACCATCAGGTGCCAAGATGGCAGTTTTTCAAAAGGTTCTATAACGGATTATCTGAAAGGCATAGGCAAACCATCAATGCAGCCTATGCAGGAACCTTCATGACCAAAACTGAGGATGAAGCCTAGGCATTATTTGAAATATTAAGTGACAACTCCATACATATGTCCTCTATCTATCAAGAAAGAAAACCATCAATCTTGCAGAGGAAGATAGAGGCCCATGAAGCTGGGGCTACTCAGGATTTGGCTTATCAGATTCAATTATTGAATAGAAACTTTGATAGGCTTTTAGCAAACCCCGGCATGAACCCGCAAGAAGCCTCTATCTTTCAGGCTTCAAGTGAATACTCCATTTTCCAAAGCACATCGCATGCCACTACGGAGTGCCACCAGGCAAATCAATTCCCTATGTTGATTCAGGCCGACTTAAATGTTGCCCAAGGTTTCCGCCCACCTCCTCGCAATAACCCTTATTCGAATACCTATAATCAGGGTGGCGGAACCATCCAAACTTCTCTTGGAAGTAAGGTGATGCTTCTAACTCAGAGAATACAAGACCCCTACTTCCCCAACCCATATACCAACCATTCTATGAAAACCCTCCTCAAAATAAGGCCTTTGAGATGGATGAACTTAAAGCCATGATGAAAGTGATGCAAGAGCATCAGAATATGATCATCCAATCTCAGAATATGATGATTACTGATATGCAATCCCAAATTGGTCATCTTACTGAGGCAGTTAGGCAATGTGATCCAGGGAAGTTGGCTAGCTCTTTTGAGGAGAACCCAAAGGGCAAGGGGGTTGTATTCAAGGAGCACGCCCAAGCTGTGACCGTGCTGAGGAGTGGAAAGAAAATTAACAAGCCTGATAACACTCATATGGTTACATCTCAGAATTCACCTCCTACACCTAACCCAACTTCCATCTCCACCAAGGAAGAGCCACACTACTCTCCCTTGCTTGAAATCACCCACAATGAGGATGTCATCATTCCACCACCCCTCTCACGCCATGACAACCCCTCTACCCAGAAGCCAAGGGTGCCCTTTCCAGAGCACCTATCTGCTCCTGGGGAATCTTTTGTTGGCTCACCTAGAGCCAAGGATA
This sequence comes from Thalassia testudinum, assembly GCA_037157565.1. NCBI lineage: Eukaryota > Viridiplantae > Streptophyta > Magnoliopsida > Alismatales > Hydrocharitaceae > Thalassia > Thalassia testudinum. The sequence goes on from JAZHRO010000015.1 coordinate 60,185,195, forward strand.
GGACGGAGGAGATTATGGACACTTTTAGGCAAGTCCATATCAACTTGCCTCTGTTGGAAGCTATCAAACGGATTCCGTCCTATGCCAAGTTTCTAAAGGACTTATGCACCCAGAAGTGCTGATCTAGGAAATAGGTCTAAGAAAAAATCATCCTGCCTGACCATGTTAGCTCGGTTCTCCAACATGGAACACCCCCCAAAATGAAAGACCTAGGGGCCCCGTATATTTCAGTGATTATAGGTAACCAACACATTGACGAGGCTCTACTCGATCTGGGGGCGGGGGTGAACATTTTACCGAGCTCTTTCTACGACCTTTTGGGAGGAGGTGAGTTAAAACCTAGTCCAGTCATCCTTTAGGTCGTAGACAGATCACTTAAGACACCTCAGGGATTACTGGAAGATGTCCTGGTGAGAGTGGAGGACTTCTTCTTCCCTATTGACTTTCTTGTGTTAGATACTGACCCTTTTAACAAACCTAGCAAGCCATCCATTATTTTGGGATGCCTCTTCTTAGCCACAGCCACCGCCTCTATCAATTGTAGATCAAGGGCACTTAAAATGGGCTTTGGGAACAAGAAGATCCGGTTGAATGTTTTTGATACCTACAAGCAATCTGGATTTGAAGATTGTTCTCAGATTGAGGTTGTTGATGAAAAATTTGAGGAGACTACTCCAACACTCTTATGTAGAGATCCCCTTCAAAAGGTCATATCTAAGGACCATCCTTCGACTATTGAAGAAACTAAAGGGGAAATACCTGAATTAGAAGAGTTACTGGGGATACACACAGAGTCTCTGTCCCCAGCCAAGACCGTGAAGGTAGACCCACTACCTGAGGCGAGGACGTATCAACTTAAACCCTCAATCCAAAAGGCTCTTGAGTTGGAGTTGAAACCCCTCCCGAGCACATTGAAGTATGCTTTCCTTGGCCCTAATGACACGCTCCCCATTATTATCTCGTCTGCATTATCTGAATCGCAAGAGGGAGCTTTACTTGAGTGTTTACAAAGGCACAAGGAAGTAATTGCTTGGTCAATTGCTGATATTAAGGGTGTTGATCCCTCCCTTTGCATGCATCATATATACACGGACGAGTCCATGAGACCTTTCCGAGACATGTAGAAAAGGCTCAACCCCAATATGCGAGGGGTTGTTAAAAAGGAGATTCTGAAATGGCTAGATGCAGGGATTATCTATCCCATTTCAGATAGTAAATGGGTCAGTCCTATACATGTGGTGCCCAAGAAGTAGGAATCACTGTGGAATAGCACAAACAAGGAGTTGGTGACCACAAGACCCTCAACTGGTTGGAGGGTCTACATTGATTACCTCTGTTTGAACATGACTACCCAGAAAGACCATTTCCTCTTACCGTTTATCGATTAGATTTTGGAACGACTGGCGAGGAACAAGTACTTCTGTTTTCTTGATGAATACTCTGGGTATAATTAGATAACTATTTTTCCTGACAATCAAGAGCGTACCACCTTCACAAGTCCGTATGGCACATTTGCATTCCACCGAATGTCATTCAGGTTATGTAATGCTCCTGCCACTTTCTAACGATGTATGATGGCTATCTTTTCTGATATGATCGATGAGTTTGTTGAAATTTTCATGGATGACTTCTCCATTTATGGCTCATCATTTTACCTATGCCTTTCGCACCTTGATAAAGTCTTGACCCGTTGTGAAGAGGCAAAGTTGGTGCTTAACTGGGAGAAAAGCTACTTTATGGTTCAGCAGGGCATTGTGTTAGGGCATGTAGTTTCTGAGAGAAGATTAGAGGTGGACACTGCAAAAATTGATTCCATCTCTAAGCTTCCATCGCCCGCCAATGTTCGTTAGGTTAGATCTTTCCTTAATCATACTGGATTTTATAGGCACTTCATTAGAGATTTCAGTAAAATCTCTAAGCCACTCTACAACCTGTTAGCGAAGGATATCTCCTTCGATTTTGATGATAGATGTGGCAAGGCTTTCCAAGTCTTAAAGAAAGCCCTTATTACCGCATCGATTCTCCAAGCACCAGATTGAACCCTCCCATTTTAGTTAATGTGCGATGCTTTTGATTTTGCAGTGGGAGTGGTCTTTGGTCAAAGGGTTAATGGCAAACCTCATGTGCTGCATTATGACAGCAAGACCCTTACGGATCTTCAACAAAACTACACGATCACTGAAAAGGAACTTCTTGCTGTAGTATTTGCTTTGGAAAAATTTCGATCTTATCTTTTGGGACCCAAGGTTGTGGTGTTCACTAATCATTCTGCCTTAAAGCATCTTCTTGCTAAAAAGGACACCAAACCTCGCCTAATTCGTTGGTTCCTCTACTCCAGGAGTTTGACCTGGACATTAAAGATAAGAAAGGAGTTGAGAATGTGGTAGCAGATCATCTGTCCAGGATCCCTATTAAGGCATCAAACCCTGCTAGCGATATCCAAGAGACTTTCCCTGATGAGTGTTTGATGGTTGTGGAGGCCAAAACTCCTTGGTTCACTGACATAGTGAAATATATGGTCATAGGCATTACCCCAGTACTTGGGACAAGCAGAAGTGAGACAGGTTTCCTGCTGATGCTAAATTTTATCACTGGGAGGAACTCAAACTTTTTAGAATAGGCCCTGACCAACTTTTCCACCGTTGCATCCCTGACGAAGAACAAAGAAGTGTTATGAGTTTTTTCCATGACCTCCACTGTGAGGGACATTTTAGTGGGAAATAGACTGCCCATAAGGTTCTTCAGTCTGGCTTTTGGTGGCCCACATTATTCTGAGATGCACATACATATGTGGGCACATGTCTACGTTGCCAGCACATGGGAACCATCAGAAAAAGGGATGAGATGCCCTAGCAACCTATCCTCCCTGTTGTGATCCTTGATATTTGGGGCATTGACTTCATGGGTCCCTTTCCTGTGTCCTTCGGATATGAGTACATCCTTGTGGCTGTGGACTATGTATCGAAATGGATAGAAGCCATTCCCATGTGAACTAATGACCATTTTGTGGCCTTGGATTTTGTTAAGGCTAATATCATTTCTCGGTACTGGTGCCCAAGGACGATCATAAGTGATGGAGGACCTCACTTCAAGAACGTACACTTCACATGACTACTCCAAAATTTGGGAGTTAACCACATGATAGCCACACCTTACCATCCCCAAACGAGTGGACAAGTTGAAGTGTCTAATAGAGAGATTAAATGAATTTTAGAAAAAAACTGTCAGGCCCAACCGTAAGGATTGGTCTAAGAAACTAAATGATGCTCTTTGGGCCTACAGAACCGCATATAAGACTCCCTTAGGCATGTCTCCTTCCCTCTTGTCTACGAAAAGGCGTGCCATCTTCTTGTTGAAATCCAACATAAAGCCTATTGGGCTATTAAAAATGTTAACTTGAATCTGGATAAAATGGGAAAGGCACATATGTTAGAGTTAAGTGAGCTTGAGGAGCTTCATAATGAATCCTATGAAGCTTCTCAATCTGACAAGCAATGTACAAAGGTCTTCCATGATAAGCACATCATTAGAAAGACTTTTGAGCCCAACCAGTGGGTCTGGCTTTTCAATTCCAGACTTAAATTATTTCCAGGAAAGCTCAAGTCCCGCTGGGATGGGCCATACGTTGTTATCAATACTTTCGCTTATGGAGCTGTAGAAATTGAGAACCCTACTTTTGGTGCGAGCTTTAAGGTAAATGCACAGCAACTTAAACCTTATACTACTCTTTCAGATGGCTAGGTTTTGGACGCCCTTCGACTAGAGGAGCTTAGCTCCTCCCACTCTCCTCTTGAAGTGATATTCTTCTATGTTTGCATTTTTTCAATGAGGACATTGTCAATCTTAGGCATGGGGGGTATAACCTGAGGATGTTTATAGCATTTATAAATATTTGCATACATTTATAACATTTATAAATAATTGCATACATTTAGGATAGTGATTTATAAAAAAAAAACTTTTATTTTCTTGAGTTGAATTGGTTAGTCCCTAGCAGAAAATTTATCAAGGAGGTGTCATTTAAGATTTTCTTTTTAAATTGTTTCTTAAGTTTAGAATCCAGTACAATTACATTCACTTGTACATAGACTGGGTAATGGATCTTTGTAGCAAACTAATAAGCATTTTTAGTCTACTGAACCCTTGGACAATTAATAGGCAGTCAAGCATATTATCTTCTATTAGATCCACCTCATATTTTTGAGAAGAAAGTAGAGAGATTATTGATGTGCTAAGTCTAGTGCAAGGACTCTTAAGTTTTGGACAATTCGATAAGGATACCTCAAAGTTAGGCATAGTTTTCACTTTCTGTTCCTATGTGCATACATTGTGTGAATTCCTGAGAGTTACCAAATAAGGCAGATACGCAGAAATTGAGTCTTAATAAAACTGACTATGGTGGATGGTTATGACCGTCCTTCACAGAGTCCTCGGTTGAAGGAGGGTAATAATGTCAAAGGTCAGAAATACGCTTATCCTATCCATTCCTTCCCGGTGCCGAGAGTAGGCACTTCCACAAAATATGCCACACAATATCCTTTTGACCACCATCATTCCTATTAATGCCTCATAAATAAAAATCTGCATCATGTTATGTTGATTTACGAAAAAAAAAGAAAGAGAGAGAGAAATATTTATATAAAAAAAAGGAGAAAAAGAAAAAGAAAAAGAAAAAAGTTTAAGTTTATAGTTTTATCTTTGTATCATTTTTTCATTATATGTTGATGTTTTTGAGGCAACAATAAAAACACCTATTGCGTTTCACGAAATATGACCCATACCTACTTTTCAGTATTTCTGACCACCTAAATACTGGCTGAGGTCCTCTAACTTAGTTGTAGGGTTATTAGGACTTTAATTGAAGTGTGAATGCCATCTGAGGCCACCGAACAGTAAGTATATTTACAAAATCTTGTGAGATTTGTGATCTTAGAAAGAAGGAAAAGAGTGAGCACAAAGGAACATCAAGAGAGCACAGTTGTTTAGCCTCTCTTTGAGTTGACTTGTTTGGTAGTCTAGAGGTCTAGAGTCTTTAGTACTAGATTACATGTAGCACCAGATGAGTGTGTGCTACCAAATATGAATCCATTCAATTCAGTTTCTCCTACCTAAGCCAAAAAGCCAGGGTCAAATAACAGATTATTTTCTGCTTTATCCACGAGGGAAGTAGTTGTCTATCCCAATAGAAATATTTACCAAGGGTTAAGTACAAACTTCAAATGTAAGTTGGCTTTTCATTTGGATTCGTTACCTAGACTATAATCACTTCACATTTGTCTAGATCTCTAAGTTTTTGGAATAAGAAAAGGAGAAATCTTTTTGGTTACATCCATTGTTTTTCACTTTTTGCTCGGGTCTAGCAAAACTTAGGCATGGGAGCATTTGATAAGTCCAATTTATTGGACATTTATTTGGCTTAAGTACATATGGAATACATTTTGTTATAGTTTAATGACCTAAGCTAAGTAGTAATTAATCTTAGCTTGCGAATATTTTTATATCTGCTTTGCATTCTAATACATACATTTATACTTCTTATTTGATATGTGCATGCAGAGAAAAAAAATAAAAGTATAATAGGTGGCTGGACATGAATTAGCATTTGAAGGAGGGTATGCCCATAATTGTCCCTCACCACCGCTCCCTCCACCAGCGTTCAAATCCAGCGCTTGTGATGAGGTTAAAGAATCTAGAAAAGGTTAAAGAATCTCATCGGGGTTTTGATGGAGCGAGCCCTTCCACTCCATTGTGAAGAGAGCATGCACTGCAGCCAGTCGCGTGCACTATGACCCCCTCACTAACTGCAGCCAGCCACGCGCACTTTGACCCCCTCACCGACCGCAGCCAACTGTGTGCACACCCCTTCACCGATCGTAGCCAATTGTGTGCAGCCACAACCTCACGGCGGGCCCCCCCTCACGCACGCAATGCCATCCCGTGCGTGCACGCTAGCGTGAGGCTAGCACTTTCGCTCGCTCCTGTCGTTGCAGCAGTACCTCCATCATGCCCACCGACGATGCAGCACCTTCGCCTACACCCACACGTCCTCTACGCACAGCAACAATTGTTGCCTGCGCCACCCCACCGCAACCACCAGCTTTCTCCTTCTTCACCACCGACGAATGCGAGCACCACGCCTCAACGCTCCTCTCTTCCATGCACCCCTTGTGCATGCCATCCATGAAAGCATGCCATAGCCATAGCAGCTGACTTTCCTCCCCCACTCCGCACACTATTCTTCTTCGCCAAGAAGAGCCCACCGTCGACTGCTCATCTTGACGTGTAGCCGCCTCATCTGGCCACCGCACACCACGCCGTTGACGTAGTTGACCTCATCTCGACACCTCGAGTTCGCTTCCATCGCCAGCCGGCTCTCTCGCAGTCCACGCACGCCATGGGAAGGCACCACCACCAGCGAGTTCTTCTCCACCAACCAGCCATCTTCGGCCATCGTCGTCCGAACCATCACCGCCAGCGGGCACCCCTCACACAGCGACCTCCTCCGAGCTTCGCACCATCACCCGTGCTTCCCCCACCACGCACCGACGAGGGGAACGAAGCCCACTGTTTCTCTACAGTAAACTTCCAATTAAAATTTACATTGATTGCCCTTATCAAAGAATGAGATTTTGGTGTTAATTTTTCTCTTACGGTAAATTTGTGGGAGGCCCTTCTCTTCTTGGTTTATTATGACAATATTGGAGGATTGGTTTACTAGCTAATGCATTTTGTTTTCTTTCCATTAATTGATATCAATAGCAATTTATTTTTCTTGAACATGATTTTACATGGAATTGATATTGGTGATCTTATTGGTTCTGTCTCCCTGTGATACGACCTGAAGTGTGGTATTATTTTAGTATTTGAGTAACTTTGATAAAAGGTTTTCCACCACATTATATACTACGGCGTAGTATTTTTCTGATAAACATCATCTCTGAAAAGCGAAAATTCCTACCGATCACCAGTGAGCCTGGACCCGAGTGCGCGTGTACCCGATAACCTGACTATCCTGATATTGGCCCTGGGAGGGTGGATCCCAGTGTGAAAAGGAAAGAAAGAGAGCGTGGGGTCAAGGGGGGTTTTGCTCTGAAAGGAGTTGGCTAACACTTAGCCAATTTCATAAGTCTCCCCTTGTGCATCAGAAGGCTTCGAAAGTAGAGAAGCCGAAGGAAGAAGAAGAAGAGAGGAAGTTTGAGCCACAGAAAGGCAAAGAAGAAAAGAGTCTGAAGAAAGAAGAAAAGAAAGAAGAGGAGCAGCACAAACAGAGAAGAAGAGAAGAGGAAGAGTCTAAGAAGAAGAAAGAGATCTCTTTAGATTGTTAATTGATATTGTGTCTGATTTGAGCTTGTTAATTGATATTGTGCATCTATTAACTATCATTGTGAGGAGTAATTGGTGATTCAAATCACCATTTTGCTCCATTCTTTTTACAGTATTGACATTGGCTTTCATTGATATATCATTATTGCCTAGAGTTTCATTATAAATTGCTCATACTGTGCTTAAATTGCAATTTTGAGGTTGAATTCCATATTGCTCCCTGTGTTCGACCTCGGACTTCAAATTCGAGTAATAAATATTATTTGTTTTCAAAGCGATTTCGGCTATACTACAACGCAGTTTTAAAAACCTTGATTTCGCTCGTAAACAGGCGACCTCCTCCGTCTTCATTCCTCATCCATTCACAATACCGGTGACGGATTTGCCTCCCTCACCTTCCTCCGCATCGCGCAATACCAGCCGATGTCTCTATCTCCTTCATCGTCCTTCCCTCACCAGAGCACCTTCATCCTCGGCATCGACCACACCATAACCAACGTTACCTTTGCCCTACTTCGTCCGCTATCTAGCCCTATCGATGCCTCATCTTCCACTTATCACTCCTGAACATTCTCAACTCCTTTTCGACCACTGACTCGCCCTAACGCCCTCCATCTTCCACCTCGCCGGTGTACCTCCGGCGAGTTCGTACGGCCACTACGCTCCGTCGTTCATCCCTACTCCTCCGCCGTGTCCCATAGAGCAAAAGCCCTCTAGTAATTGAGGCTATTGGCCTCTCCTCAGTGCCACTGAACAACCCGTCTTCCTGCACCCTTCTCCATCACCGTCCGACCTCCACCCTCACTCGCACCACATGCTACACCCACCACTGCACTCGCCACTCCACGGTGAACCTGCTAAGCCATTTGACGTGGCTGCGAGGCCCTTTTTCTTGATTTACAGGTGCCAAGTCCTCCACGCCATTAACGGTGAGCTTGAGTGAAGCTTGAAGCTCTCCCCAGCTATTGCAGCTTCAGGTGACACTTTTAGGTGCAGCGGACTTTGTCTAGGAATGCAACCAAGGGATCAATTTGGCCCTTTGACTGGGCCTCTAACCAGAACTGGACGCATCATTTGCTATGGCCAGCACGAAGAGGAAGGGTGTGACTTTAGTCCCACCTCAAAAACCACTAGGTATTTAACACCGCATAAATTATTTTTGTGCTTACAGCTTATCGCCTCAGCACACATAGGGGGTGAGGTCCCCACACTCCCCTTACATGCACCTCGCTCGTGACACTGCTCACGCAGGTCTGGCACATCCGATTACCTGCCTAAGCTAAGCACTCCTGCTCACCACCCACTGCCTGTGAGCGTGGTCCTGGGTGCGCTCTACCTGAATATCCGATAACCCGCTGAGGCCTTGGGAAGGCGAAGAAGAGAAAACCCAGAGAGAGAGAGGAAGGAAAGAGTGCACAGTGGTAGGGGGTTTTGCTTCCCTGTGTATGGTCTTAAAGGTAAAATGCACAGAGGACACATCATAAATAGGAATAGGAGCATTGCTTGCATTGCATATCAAGATTACTTATAGTGCATTATTAACGGCCATTTGTACAAGTACATGTCAAAACAGGCCTCAGATGAGCGATTAGACCGCACGGATGGACTCAGGGCAACGAACGGAGTCCAACGGACTCAAAATCAGTCAAATCCGACATCCGGAGCTCCCACAATTGGCCCAAGAAGTTCTGATCGTTGATATGATGATCAACGGTCATAAGGCCACCACGTGTCAGCATCACCGTGCCCCTCAACCAACCGCACTACACAACGTAACTTTAAGCCGTCCGATCTTTGATCGGACTGCTGAGAAGCACGCGCCCCTCACTCCCCACAACCGCAGCATCCTTAGCTGCTGCAGCTCACAACCATTCGATCTTCTTCAACGGTCGCCCTCACCGCACCAGCATCTCACCTCCATGACAAAGCAGTGGGCGTAGCGTAGCAGCACATGCCTCACCCCTGCATAGTGGGGTGCAGGTTCGAGGTGCCCACCGCTGTGCAAAATCAAGGCGGGTTCGAGGTGTGCGATTACGGCCTTCGATGCACGATTAAGTAGCTCGGCAGCAGGCGACATGGTGTAATCCCGTGCATCTGATGCAGACGCCCACGATGACGTGTGAGGCGAGTGCAGTAGGCATGATCCAAAGGCACGTCCCACGAGCAATCTCGATTGTCCGATTTGCGATCGAACGACCCACAGCACGCACACACGGATTGTGCGTGAAGAACAGCGCACGTGCGAGACCGTTGGGCAAGGGGCTTCATCGACGCTTTTAGCATGGGTTTAGCGATGTCCTAGACATCGCTAAAGCCCATACTTAAAATAGAAACCTCTTATTCCTATATAAACCCCTCCCAACCACCCATGTAAAGCATTCAATTCACTTAGCAAGTGTTGTAACACCATCTTATCCTCCTTTAGCATCTCTTATAGTCAACAGAGTCGATGAGCCACCGACAGAGCCTCCTTCCAATGCCATGGCTGCCTCGCCATCTCCCCTCTCTCTCTCTTTCTCTCTTTTTACTCTAGCTTTACCTTCCTTTTGTTTAAGCATTTAGCTATTGTTGTATTTGTAAAACTCGAATTGCTTGTTTAATGTAGTGTTGATGTTGTTCTCCATCATGATTTGAGTGATTGCTATGATTTAAAAGATTCTAACCCTACTCTCTCTCTCTTTCTCTCTCTCACTCATTTTTCTCCCACATCTTCTCGCAAGCAAAAATCCGTTATCTCCGTGACACTAAATGACAAGAAAAATCCGATTTTCATGCCTTCCTGTGATCAACACTCAGACTCACATCCGTTTCTTCTTTTAAAATCGATGTTGCGAGTGCGAACTATAACGATCCTTTTAAGCAAACACGTCATTAGCACGTCAGGTTTTGGCACCATTGCCGGGGAGGCAACAAATTTATTTTGTCACTTCCATTTTACATCCATGCTCACATCATCTAACGCATTTTCTCCTTTTACTTGATGGTTGCAGGAACTCGGCGCTTGGACGGCGAAGTAGTGCAACTCGTGACGGTAGAAATGGAGTAAGCGCAACAAGGACCGATTGTGAGAAATTCTTCACCCGTGGTTGTTTTCTTGCCTAAAAAAATAAAATCCAAAAAAAATTGGCGTGGTCCATGATTGCTTGATCCACATCGTCAACACATCACCCAACAAAAAAAATATATACACTCTAACATTCTTAATGACCTAACCTTTTTGGAGTGTTCTTTCTTTTTGAGTGGTGTTTGTAAAGCCACCATGAATTGACATGGGCCGCACCATTCAACCCCAAAATCAAGTCATCTGATAGAAGTTGCATGAACACTAGGATGAGCACTTTAGGGTTTTAGAGCCTCTTCACATCAAAGGAAATCTACTCTCACCAATTGTGTGCAAAACTTGGCGTGCCCACTAGAAACTTGTCTGAAAACATTAAGGCACGTCAACCCTAAAAAAACACAAAAGGACAAACATTAAAAGATACCACATGATTAGCCCATATTCGTGGGCAATTTAAGTATCTAAATGTCTAGACATTAAATTAATTTTAACATTTCGATAGCATATATTAGGATGTAAATAAATTAATTCATATTTTTAGCTTAAGTACATAATCCATTCATTTAGAATTAACCTAGGGTTGTAGACATTTAATTAGTTAATTAATTAGATGCACTGTTTTAATTAACATAGAAGTTAAGGTGTTATGTATAAATAACCCTAATTATTTTATTCTTTTACTCTTTTTCTCATTGCAGAGGTAACTCCTCCGGCTCCGCCTCCTCCTCCTACGCATCACATTCATGCTACAGCATTTTGAATTTGAAATCAGTGTGGTTGTGGCTACAAAAGGAGAAGGGAGAGCTACTGTTGAGAGGAGGCCACCATCCCTGACCCACCACTGTGCAGAGCTTTGAGCTTCTCCATTCCACCACCACTGGCCTCCTACCGCGAGCACAAGTCCACACCACTGCAGGCAAGCAGGGTGACAGACTGTTGCGCCACCATTTGGCTTGTGCAGATTACTGCAAGCACCTCAGCGTTCACTACCACCCTCACCGCCGTCACCAGCAACCAACATCACAATCATGTACCTTCATCTTTCCAGTCGGCTAAGACTTCTGGGAATGATCCCAGACGTCTGAGCTCCCAACAGTACCACCTCCATTTTCTTCCTCTTACTTTGCCTGTTTCCTTTCCACCAAAAAGAAACCAACATCACCTCCAATGCCAACAACCCACCAGCCGTCATCCTCTCCTCGCACTGTGCCTCCGCCATGCCTCTCTGTGTGCACAGTGAGCAGCCCTGGCCTTCACCCCCAGCATGCACGCCTATGCTACACCTCCAGCCCATGCACGCAGCCACAGCACACAACAGTTTCCCCGCAAGTCTATGTAATCTGCAGTATGCAGGTTGCAGCATGCGGCCAGCAGCATCCAGTAGCATCCTTTATCACCTCCTCGCGTGTAGCCTACAACGCGTAGTAGCAGCAGCTGTGGCCGAGCTCACTAGCACCCGCATGCGCCTACATGGCCTACGCATGTCCTCGAGCGTCCACAGCCTCCATCCGCATGAAGCCCTTCAGCGCACACGCCTCCTCACCATCTCCAGTAGCAGTAGAGAGTTGCAACCACCGTCGACCGCCGCTGCTCCTCGCCTCGCCGCCGCCGCCTCCGACCACCGTTGGCCACGAGACCACCACCATCGAATAGCCCTCAACTCACTCAACCTCTGGTGAGCTTCTCACCTTCAATCGCAGCCTCCTCCTCACACACGTACAAGGAGAAGAATTTCCCCTATTTTGCTACAGTAATGCTCCTATTAATATTTACATTTAGTGCCATTGTGAACTTTTATTATTATTTTATTAAGCCGCATTGAAAAATATATCCTTTAGTTGTGCAAAATTGCTATTTCAGCATTAACACTTATTGTTTACCTAATCTGAAATTGATTTTGATTCAGTTTCTTGACTAAATTAATAGTGAACATTAGTTTTTGACCCTTGAGAGTTTAAATAGGCCATTGCCTCCCTGTGGACACGACCCACTCCTAATTGAGTGGTTGTATTAATTGTTGATTAGTCGATTTTTCCACCACATAGAACTACAAACGACGCGTCATTTTATGTGACAAACGACATTAAAAGCGAAGAATCGACTCGTCACCGCATCTTAAATCCTTGCTTGAAAACCATGTTTTGATAGGAGCACACACATTGGAATTGAAAAACTAAGAAGCACCACCCCAATCAACACCTCATCACATAACCCATTTACAAGCACTATCCTAGACCCATTAAAACAGAGTAGACGTGCCCTAGGTAGAACTGGGTTAAGTCTCAAGAGGTGTGATTTTTTTTGCTGGGCACTTGGCTTTCATTCTCTTAGTAGAATCTGGTGACTAGGCTGCAGGGAAGTGTCAAATGACCGCGGTTGTGGGGTCTATGGAACCAGTGGTGCAAGCCAAAGGAAGAACCTTCCATACAATCCCCTCATAATCAACCAGGCCAGATTAGCTTTGGGAAGGGTAGTCTAGTGCTTATAGACTAGATCGCCACCTTGGAGATTTCTAGGTCCCCTAAGGAATACACTATAAGGACTTGGCTTGCTTGCTTGATTGTGCACACACACTTCTCGCATCTGTCGCTCTCTGCATCCCCTCCTATTCTTCTCTAGTGTATGCACAGGAGATGATCACTTCATCCCGAGTTGTTTGTTTTGGGATAGGAATCCAGGAGACTTGACTTTGCTAGAAACATGGCCAAGCCTAGAGTAGATGAGGTTGAGGACCAACCCCCACCAGACACAATGGCCATCATCAAGGCCCAAATCAATGCAAACCACTAGCTTCAGCAGTAACAAATCCACACTATCATGCAAGCCATACACCAGTTACAGAACCCACAGGGGCAACCACCACCACCTTTCCAAGGCCCGCAAGGACAACCACCACTTGATCCACCACCATTCTAGGACCAACCTAGGCCCCTCCGCGACTTCTACAACCCTTCTGCTATTCGAATAGAGCCACACCTTAGGATCCTCGAAGGGGGAGATGATTTTTAATTGAAGCCAAATGTCCTGAGTCTAATTTAGAGCCACTTCCAGGAAAGCTCAAATAAGGACCCCTTCCAGCACCTAGAGGATCTTGACTAGATCGCCCAGACTATAAAACCTAGGAACATTAGCCTTGACATTGTTTTGATTAAGATGTTCCCCTTCTCGCTGAGAGACAAAGCCTCTCACTCGCTTAGAACCCTAGGTAGACCCATCACCACCTAGGAAGAACTGAGGCACGCATTCTTAAAGAAATTCTTCCCTATAAGAAAAACCAATGCCCTCAGAAGAGCCATTACTACCTTTACACTCCAGGGCGGGGAACAGTTCCATGAAACATGGGAAAGATTTAATGAACTATTGAGGAAATGCCCACACCACGAAGTACCAAGGTGGAAATTAGCCCAGATCTTCTACCACGGTCTGGACAGCAACCTTCAGAACTTCGTCGATGCCTCATGCGGGGGAAACTTCCTGAAAAAAGATGAGGAGAGCATGTTTGAGTTCTTTGAGTCTGTGAGAGAGAATTCGCTCAACAATGCCTCCATGACCCAGTTTAGTCGATCCAGTCAACCTCGTGGTGGGATCTATGAGGTACAAGCAAATTCTAGGATGGTTGACATGGATATCATTGCTAAGAAATTGGATCAAGCGAAATTGGTAGATAAAATGATAGATGAACTATTGAACCAGACCAGGAACCCGTTACAGGCCTTCTCCCTAGGAAAGGGAGATCACAATGTTGACCTGGTCCAACCACTACGCCAAATGACCCTGGAACAACCCCTGACCATCTTCCAGGGAGGGACCTTTACTCCCTCAACCTTGATTACTCTCCTCCCTCCCCCTCGACATCTGCTATCGTTGAAGATGTACAAGCTATCCAAGGTTATTTCAAACTTGACCCTTTCTCCAACACTTACAACATCGGCTGACATAATCACCCAAACTTTGCTTGGATAAACCAGAAACCGCCTCAATTTTTGAACCAGCCCAGGCCAAACCAACAGCCAAACCTGCCCCCTATCACAAGGACCACCAGTTAGACCCCCATATAATCCGAATAGGGTAGCCCCTCCCCCAAAAAACCAAATGGACACCCTGATAAAAATGATGGCTGAAATGAACCAAAAACATCAGGAGGAAATGGTTTTAGTGAAGGGACAGTTAAGCCAGCTGTTGGACTATAAACAATAAGGATCCATGCCTTCCCAACCACAACCGAACCTGCAAAACATGATTAACAGAGGCCCTAATTAGCAAGGGTTCCAAGGCAATCCCGGGTAGGCTCACATGGTCTAGCCTGCCCCACAAACACCCCCTTGTTTGGTGCTTCTTCTACCTCGTCTTCTCAAGGATCAAGCCATGGTCCTAACGCCTTTGCAAATGCGGTAACCTGGAGAAGCAGCACCAAAACCCAGGATCCCAAATGGCTGACTCTTCCTGTGACTTCACCCTCTGAAATACCTGATTCAGAAGAGGCACAGGAAAAACCCAAGGACCCAGAAATAGATCATATCCACATTCAGGCATCATTTCCCGAGGCCTTAGGGATAATCAAGAAAAGAAAAGTGTTGTGGAAATTGAGGAGCATTTGGAAATCTTTAAGCAGGTTCAAATTAATATTTTGCTTCTCGAAGCCGTCAAGCACATTCTGGCTTACGCCAAGGTCCTAAAGGATGCCTGTACACCAAAACGTAAGCCAAGACCTCAAGCATCTAGGAAGGTTGTGCTCTCAGAGCAAGCAAGCTCCGTAATATCAAGCAACCTTCCACTCAAGCGAACTGACCCAGGAGCACCCCTGATATCTTGCAATATCGGGGACATGACATTTAATAGATCACTCCTGGACTTAGGTGCTTCCATTAATCTGATTCCGACAACCCTGTACCACCAATTTGGATTCGGAGAGTTGACGTCCACACCTATTACCATCCAGTTGGCTAATAGATCTATGAAAACCCCAAAGGGGGTTGTCGAGGACGTAATTGTGCGGGTCAAGGACTTCTATTTTCCGGTCAACTTCTTGGTGCTCGACATGGAAGTCCTTAAACAACTACAGAACACACCCATCATCCTAGGCAGACCCTTCTTAGTACGGCTAAGGCAAACATTGATTGTGACATGGGATGCATGGAAATCGCCTTCGGAGACAAGAAAATGCAGTTGACTATCTTCCGGGTAACCAAGTCTTTTGAATGCGATTGTATCGAGAAACATGATCCCATGGAACCTTTGGTCGAGGAATACCTCACCCTTAGTTCTGTCTCGAACTATCAATCCTGTAACGACTATTCTGACCCATCACCATCTATACCCATGGACCTCTGTAGGTCTAATTACCATCAACCAACACCATTCGATGTAATTAATGTTGATCAACTCTCACCTTTCCCCTTTCCATAAAACATTGTTCCACCCACACCTGAACTGAAGCTGCTACTCGAGAATCTCATGTATGTCTTCCTAGGCCCTGACCAGACCTTCCCCATAATTATCAATGCCAACCTAACTAAGGATCAGGAACTTAGATTGACAGCGACCCTATCAGAACAAAGGGCTGCCATTGGCTGGACTATTTCAGATTTAAGAGGAATTAGCCCCACTTATTGTACCCACAAGATCTACCTAGAAGATGGGGCATGACCCTCCCGTCAGATGCAGAGACGGTTAAACCCAAATATGCGGGAGGTGGTTAAGAAGGAAATTATCAAATGGCTTGATGCCGACATCATCTATTCCATCTCTGATAGCCCCTAGGTGAGCCCCACTCAAGTGGTTCCAAAGAAAGTCGGGCTCACCGTTGTAACCAATGGGCATGGTGAATCCATCCCCACCTGTACCACCACCGCATGGCGAGTGTGTATTGATTACAGGAAACTCAATTAAGTAACCAAGAAAGATCATTTCCCCTTGCCATTCATCGACCAAATTCTTGAAAGATTGGCAGGGCAAAAGCATTTTTGCTTCCTAGATGGATATTCAGGATATAACCAAGTCGGAATTGCTCCTAAAGATCAAGAGAAGACCACATTCACTTGTCTGTATGGTACGTTTACATTCAGTCGTTTGCCGTTCGGGTTGTACAACGCACCCGCTACCTTTCAGCGTTGCATGCTAGCCATTTTTTCAAAAATGATGGGTGAATACATGGAGGTCTTTATGGATGATTTCTCTTATTTGGGAATTCATTCGACCACTGTTCAAGCAACTTGGAGAAAATCCTGAAACGATGTATTGAGGTTAATTTGGTGTTAAGTTGGGAAAAGAGCCATTTCATGGTTCAAGAAGAAATCGTCCTCGATCACATTGTATCACAGAGGGGCATTAAGGTGGACCGAGCTATAGTTGATTTGATTTCCAAGCTTCCACTGCCTAGCTCGATTCGGCAAATCCATTCGTTCCTTGGACATGTTGGCTTCTACCGAAGGTTCATCGAAGACTTCTCCAAGCTTTCCAAACCCTTGACGGACCTTTTGGCCAATGACACTTTATTCCACATGACCTCTGATTGCAACCAGGCTTACCACACCCTCAGGGACTTAGTCTCCACAGCTCCTGTACTTCAGCCCATGGATTGGCCCCAGGACTTTGAGATCATGTGTGATGCATCAGATTTTGCCATAGGAGCTGTCCTGGGACAAAGACAAGATAGGAAACCTATGGTGATCTACTATGCGAGCAAGACATTGGACGAGGCCCAATGAAAATATACGATCACAGAAAAAGAACTGCTTACTGTAGTTTTTGGACTTGAAAAGTTCCAATCTTACCTTCTGGGATCCCACGTGACCATCTATATGGACCATTTAGCCATCCGGCATCTATTGGCTAAAAAGGATGCGAAGCCCAGGCTCATCAGATGGATCTTGCTCTTACAAGAATTTGACCTGGAAATCTGCGACAAAGCCGAATCAAAGAATGTGGTGGATGACCACCTATCCAGACTCCACCCAGACCACATTGGGCCCTCCCTGCCTTTATCCGACACCTTTTCCGATGAGCACATTTTGGCTGTGCAAGATAGGAAACTACCTTAGTATGCTGACTATGTCAACTACTTGGTTGTAGGACAGACCCTACACAGCTGGTCCAGACAACAACGGGACAAGTTCTTGGCTGAGGCCAAGCACTATTTTCTGGGATGATCTCATGCTATTTCACCTCTGTGCTAACTAGATCATCAGAAGGTGTATTCCTGAGGACGAAGTTCAAAGTGTGCTATCTTTTCCTCATGACCAAGCTTATGGTGGCAGTTCTCAGGAAAGAAAACGGCGGCAAAGGTTCTGCAGTCCAGATTTTACTGGCCTTACTTATTTATGGATGCACACAACTTTGCTAAGACTTGCTCTCACTGCTAGACTCTAGGGACCATGACCAGAAAAGACATGATGCCCCTCCAGCAAATTTTGATCGTCAAGATCTTCGACGTTTGGGCCATTGATTTTATGGGCCCCTTCCCACCATCCAACGGCTTTGAGTACATCTTAGTCTTTGTAGACTATGTCTCCAAATGGATTGAAGCCATCACCACCTGCTGATGCAATCATAAGGCTGTCATGGACTTTGTTTAGCAAAACATCTTTTCCCGGTTTGGAATACCAAAGGCCATGATCAGTGATGGTGGAAGTCATTTTATCCACACCCAATTCTGTGCCCTACTCGGAAAATACGGGGTGGCCCACCACATTGCCACCCCATATTGTCCGCAAACAAATGGGTAGACTGAGGTCTCAAATAGGCAGATCAAGAATATTCTACAGAAGACTATGAGACCTGACAGGAAGGACTAGTCCACACGACTGGATGATGCCCTGTGGGCATACCGGACTGCTTTCAAGACCTCGATAGGCATGTCGCATTATCACCTAGTCTTTGGCAAAGCTTGCCACCTTCCTATCGAGTTGGAACACCGGGCTTACTGGGCCGTTAAGCAGTGTAACATGGATTCCTAGTTAACCGGTGCACAGAGGACGCTTCAACTCTCCGAGCTCGAGGAAATTCGTCGGGATGCTTTTGAGAATAGTCGGCTATACAAGGAGAAAATGAAAGCCATCCACAACTGACTCATCCATAGAAAAACCTTCGAGCCTAATAAGCAAGTTTGGCTTTTTGATGCTCATCTAAAACTCTTTACAGGGAAGCTCAGGTCCAAGTGGACAGGACCATTTAGGGTAGTCAAGCCCTACTCCAATGGGGCAATTGAAATCGTTGATCCAAATACTGGGCACACTTTCATAGTCAATGGCCAGAGATTGAAACACTTCCTCGCCTAGGTTCCCCTAAAGGAGGTTGTCACCCTCATTGAAGGATGACACGAAGCACTGCCCAGCTGGATGCATTAAACTCAGCGATTGGTGGAAAGCAGCCTAGAAGATTCAGATCGATATGATATTTTACTTCACTCAGGTAATATTTTTTTGACCCCTGTTACATCCATGTATTTGTCAATGAGGGCATTGTCCAACTTAAGCATAGGGGGGATGGTAAATTGCATAATTCTAAGTTCATTTAATCGGTCTGAATAGAATAAAATAAAAAGATAAAAAAAATTGAATTTAGGAAGAAAAACTTAGGCATTAAAAATTTGTCAATAGTGAGAAATAATACGAAAAGAACCTAAACACTTAGACTTTTCAGGCCTTCAGGCTTAATTAGACCTGGTATCCGTTAAAATATGGATTTAGCTTCAAATTCTTGCAACCTGAATCTATTCTAATCCACCAATAAAATAAGGTAAGTATACGACTTATCAACTTACCCTCTAACTCAGAAGGACTTTTAATCTAAGCATCTACACACATTTTTGCACTGACTCACTCCTCGGAGATTCTTACAGAAATTGGGTAGCTAATAAACCTTCTAGGGTGGTATGGCTGGCAAGTTGTCATGGGTAACAGCCCATTGGTAGGTTGTCCAGAGCCCAACCACAGGACCAGCTTCTTTTTATTGCCTCTAAGTAAATTTGAGATAAGGGAAGCCACCTACTACTAAAAAAAAAAAAAAAAAGAGAAGAAAAAAGAATAAAATAAGCCACACTTCATCGCACGACTATCGCTGGCAAGTGATCGTGGGTAACAACAACCCATTGGTTGGTTATCCAAAACCCACCTCATTAAATGCACAAAAAGACCCAAAACACTTAAGGAAGAAACGCGGAAGTAGAGCAAGCCAGGGAGATATACACTGGAAAAATTCTTATGTTGACCCCAACTAGAACAAACATAGGGAGAAAGCTATCGATCAAACAAATGCACCTTCAGGCAAAACACTTCCTTTCCCGGTCACCTAGGGGTGTAGAAACCTGAAGTCTGTCTAAATTACCATTGAGTGAGTCAATCATGATCTTCACACCAAGATGCCTAGCACTTAGAGTCTTTTCCAAGTTTTGGAAGGGTTGGGTAGCCGTAAAAAGTTACCAACACACTCTTAACTCCAAAGATCTAAAAATGAGAAAAGATGAAAAAGAAAATATATATATATATGTACATGCCTTAAAGTAAGGGTTCAAGAGATTCATATTTTGGCAGACACTCGGGCGCTGTTTAGTCTCTATGGATTAGGATCTTAGTATATTTCCTCCTATTGACAAGTAACAAAATGTCTAAATAATTACTTCTTGGATTCTGACTGGAAATAATGGCTAGAATAAACCTTGCTAGGGACTAGCAAGGTGTAAGCATGGGGGTATGATAACACTGCATTTCACAATGTTAGTTCTACCAAAAGGGAATGGTCTTAAAGGTAAAATGCATAGAGGACACATCATAAATAGGAATAGGAGCATTGCATGCATTGCACATCAAGATTGCCTATAATGCATTTTTAACGGCCATTTGTACAAGCACATGCTAAAACAAGCCTTAGATGAGTGATCGGACCACACAGATGGACTCAAAGCGACAAACGGAGTCCAATGGACTCGAAATCAGCCAAATCCGACATCCGAAGCTCCCACAATTGGCCCAAGAAGTTTTGACCGTTGATCTGATGATCAACGGTCATAAGGCCACCACATGTCAGCATCACCGCGCCCCTCAACCAACCGCACCACGCAGCGTAACTTTAAGTCGTCCGATCTTCGATCGGACAGGTGATAACCACGTGCCCCTCGCTCCCCACAACAGCAGTGTCCTCAACTGCAGCAGCTTACAACCGTTTGATCTTCATCCAACTGTCGCCCACACCGTACCAGGATCTCACCTCCACAACAAAGTAGTGGGCGTAGCGCAGCAGTACGTGCCTCACCCTCGCACAGTGGGGTGTGAGTTTGAGGCACCCACCGTAGTGCAAAATCAAGGTAGGTTCGAGGCTCATGATTATGGCCGTCGATGAACGATCAAGCGGCTCGGCAGTAGGCAACGCGGTGCAATCTCGAGCATCCGATGTAGACGCCCACGATGACGCGCGAGGTGCAAGCGTAGTAGACGTAATCCAAAGGCATGCACCACGGGCGATCTCGACCGTCTGATTTACGATTGGATG
Organism: Thalassia testudinum; assembly: GCA_037157565.1. Classification (NCBI taxonomy): domain Eukaryota; kingdom Viridiplantae; phylum Streptophyta; class Magnoliopsida; order Alismatales; family Hydrocharitaceae; genus Thalassia; species Thalassia testudinum. Next base: position 60,206,064 of record JAZHRO010000015.1, read on the forward strand.
GCCCACAGCGTGCATGCACGGATCACGTGTGAAGAAGAACAGCGCACGTGCGAGACTGTTGGGCAGGGGGCTTCATCGACGCTTTTAGCATGGATTTAGTGACATCTCGGACGTCACTAAATCCCATACTTAAAATATAAACCTCTTCTTCCTATATAAACCCCTCCCACCCACCCATGTAAAGCATTCAATTCACTTAGCAAGTGTTGTAACACCCTCCTAGCCTCCTTTAGCATCTCTTACAGTCAATGGAGTCGACAAGCTGCCGACGGAGCCTCCTTCCACCGCCATGGCTGCCTCGCCATCTCCCCTCTCTCTCTTTCTCTCTTTTTACTCTAGCTTTACCTTTCTTTTGTTTAAGCATTTACCTATCATTGTATTTGTAAAACTCGAATTGCATGTTTAATATAGTGTTGATGTTGTTCTCCATCGTGATTTGAGTGATTGCTATGATTTAAAAGATTCTAACCCTACTCTCTCTTTCTCTCTCTCACTCATTTTTCTCCCACGTCTTCTCGTAAGCGAAAACCCATTATCTCCGTGACATTAAATGACAAGAAAAATCCAATTTTCATGCCTCCCTGTGAACAACTCTCGGACTCACGTCTATTTCTTCTTTTAAAATTGACATTGTGAGTGCGAACTATAACGATCCTTTTAAACGAACACGTCTCTAGCATGTCACCCCTTGTGCGCAAAGAGGAGGAAAGGAAGAAGGCCTGCAGAAGGAGAGACAAAGAAAAGGAATCAGAGAGGAAGCCACAGGAGAAGAAGAAGTTGAGAGGAAGCCACAGAAGAAGAAGAAGAAGGGCTGAAGCACACAAAAGCAGCAGTACCTCTGAGATTTAGCAGAAGTGGACTGTGCACTTATCTTACGTTGCATTTAATTGATTAGCATTGTTGAAATATTTGATATAATTGTGAAGGGTAATTGGTGATTCAAATCACCATTTACCTCATTCTTTTTGCATTATTTAACATACGCTTTCATTCATATATCATTACTACTTGGAATTTTATTATAAACTACTTATATTGTGTGGAATTGCAATCTTGAGAATCATTTTGTTAATTGCTTCCTGTGTTCGACCTCAGACTTTCATTCAAGTAATAAAATCTATTTGTTTTCAAGCAATTTCGACCTATACAATGACGCTGCTCTTATAACCTCAATTTCTCTCATTAACATCTTGTTTCACATGTTCCCTAATGGAACGATCTTGTTGCAATTCTCCCACAATGCAGGGCATGCACGTGGTGCTCTTCTAGCTGGGAGAGTACCCTGTGTTAGTCCTACACCGAGTCTACCACCCCGGGGTCATGGTCGCAACGTAACAATGACTACGACACGCGTGATAAACGCATAGGTAGCTATCCCGCACTAGCACGTGGTCAGTCCTTTCCGATAGCGGGTACGCTATAACGTACAACACAGAACAGAACGAGGCTGTGCCCTTTACTAGTCTGCGTACTCTTGCTCGACTATCCCAGTTGGCCTAGCAGGCCCAATAGGAGTCGGTGTAGGGAGGCCATTCCTACCCCGGGTCCCAACCTGAGGGAGGATAGCTCTCTTCCTCCACAAAAGTCACAGTAGCTCTCCTTTGTACCACGTACACAAGGGCCAGCTCACTTTCTGTACCCAAGTCCAACCAATTGTCATACCTGTATAAGCGAGTTATTCCAGCAAACATTAGAGTTTCCATGTCACAATAGTTTAGCTACTTTTCTAGTTCCCCATAGGGTTCGTGTGTCCTACCCATCTCACACCATCAAGTGCATGCATCTCTATTCACAACCAAATTTAAATCATGGAAATAAGCAATTCGTGATATAATAGTGAAAGCATTTTTGGTACATCATCTGAATTTCTATTTTCTTACAATGTGAAAATGATCATCATGCATATTTAAGTTATGTCAATCAAGGTTCATTTACTGTAGGTAAACATACATCACTCTCAATCCTTAGGGTTTACTTCGTAACTTAGGTTTCAGACGAAAAACTCTGGTTTTGACATTCACTTAACCGAACCAATGAAAAAGAGTAGAGGAAGACCACTCTACCAAGGGGTACGAGTGATATGGAGGCACGAATGGAGTATCCCGCTGCCTCTGTAGTTCCCGTGCACACCACGGACTAGAGGCCTACACCAAATCATCGGTCAAATCAAGCACTAATTTCGTTGACTAACATTTTAGCATGTCAAATAGGCTCAAGACACTATTGAAACAACTCTAAAACATAGGAAATTCATAAAGGTTTCCAACGATACCTTGGTTGCGTGGTTTCGACTGAATTTGGGCCTTGAACCAGCCCAAACACTCCTTCCAGTTCACCTGAATCGGACCAGGTGGGCTGGTCTGGCTGGACCGACCACCTGCCTGTAGCAAACACATGCATAAATGGCTATCAGACATCTAGGGTGAGTCCCAGATGTCTTATCTGTGCGTAGAAACTCACCTAAAGCTTCTGCTCCTCTTCCTGTTGTCCGCCACCTCTCACAACCGTCTGGGGATGAAGTTGAGCATCTGACACCTCCTTTAGCTGTCTGAAAGTGCCTCGATCATCGAGTTTGCATGCCTTCCCAACATCTTCTCCCATGCATAGCTCGCCTCCCCATGCGAGTGCAACCCCCAAGCTTGTACGCGACACAGATGCCTTGGTCAGGTCTCACCTTGGGTCTTACGTGCGTCTGGACGTCCGAAGCTCACCGTGGACATCTGCGGAGCCTCTTAGTCGTCAGTCAGGCTTCACGGACATCTAATGACCGCAGGAGATGTGCTTGTGCCTTACGCGCAACACCTCCTCGCAGTACGAACGTGCCTCATCTGTAGTGCAGCAACACCTCGAGCTCCGTGCAGGTGCAGCAAAGCTCTCCATCTCTCTCTCTACTTCCTTCTCCCTCTAGCTCTCTTCTCCCACTTTCCCTCACCCTCTATCTCTCTCTCTCGGGTGCTGGAGGAAGATGGAGGAGTGGCATCGCTGCGAAGGAAGGAATGAGAGGGTGTGGAAATCGAGGGAGGGTTATAAGGGTTTTAAAGGGTAGTGGTAGGTGATGGGAACACCATCATGAGCCCTAACTAACTCATTTTGACTTAGAAAAGATAACAAAAGTGCCTACATAACCAAATGAAGGCCCTAACTAAAGGAATAACCAGTTTGAGAGAAAAGCAAGAAACAAATGGCAAAATTGCAATTTTACCATTAGACATAGGTCAAATGGTCTTAACAAGATAAAAAGTGGGTTGGTTCAATCAGAAAAGGGTTAATGTGAAATCTGGGAATTAAATGACTTACAGTAACCCTAAAACAGACCCACTTAATTCAACATGGTTTTGGTCAGGATAAAATCTAACTAAACCCTCTAAAATTCATGGAAAAATATCCTCTAGGGTTTAGAACATTCAATTTGGCCTTTGGAACCTATTTTGACCTAAATAGGGGTCCTAGTTAAATATTTACCGTAAATTGGGTTTTTATATAAAATGTCCAGTCAAACGTGGTCAAACCTGAAATCCAACTTACCATTGGATTCCTTAGGTCCAAATTAGGTTTATACAAAAATTTAGACCTAAGGGGAGTTCACCTTAACCTACTTTGCAAAATAGTCCAACCCAATTACTTTTTTTTTTTTTGAAACAGTGAGGAAAGCTATCATTAGACGATAGCAATCCGGAGGGTAGTATATTTCAAAACAAACAAAACATTACAAAATAGATCCCCAACTGTGTATGAGGGACCAGAACTCATTTACAATTTTTTCACATCTAACCGGTCTCTCCTGAAACAACTTTTCGTTTCGCACCCTCCACACACAACACAGGGTGGCAGCCAAACACCTGTACGGCCGACAAGGAGTGTTGAACCTCTGCCAATAGGAGTCCTAGGTAGGTAGAGGTTCCAGATAAATCTTCCTCCAAAGCTTGTCTGTGACCAGGCAAGAAGAAAAAATATGCGACGCACTGTCAGTGTGTAAACCACAAAGATGACAGGCATTCAAAGTAGTCCCTATTATTCTGTGTCTAAGATCGCTAGTGATCAAGCCTTCCCACCTGCAAAGCCACAAGAAAATTTGAACCTTCAAGGGGATTTTCAGTAGCCATATTTTCCAGTCAATTGGATCACTCTCCATCTAAGTGTTTGATCTGATGATCTTCTCATAGGCCTACTACACTAAGAAGACCCCATTCCAGCCATAAGTATCAGCCACATTCTGCCTAAGATGCATCTGCTGTAGTGCATCCAACAAATTCTGCCTATCCTCCCATAACCGAGTGCCAGCTCTGCATTGCTTATGACCTTCCAGCCTCCAACACCCCTCAACAACAGACCACAAACTACTGCCATTGGCCTCCTTATCTGCAGCAACAGCATAAGCCCTCAGGTAAGCATCTTTTAGAATCCCCAAACTTGACCAATGCTAATTCCACAGACTGAAATCACGGCCATCTCCAAGTCTAGGCTGCAGCAGATACTAATTCCTGCTAATTGCAAGGGTAACAAACTGCCAGAAAGGGGAAGGCTTCACTGGTTGTAGCCTCTTCAGTGCACTATTAGAGCCACCATAGCTGTCTTTGATTAAGTCTGTCAGTAACCCATCCTTGCAGTCCAGAATCTTGATGGCCCACTTGATCAAGAGAGCTTCATTGAACTCCTTGAGCGCCTTAATCCCCAAACCACCTATCTCCTTTGGCTTGCATATCTTGTCCTATCTGATGGGCTGCATAAAACCTCCCTCATGGCTAGCTCCTTTCCAGAAAAATCTTCTCCGCATAACATCCAAACGTTTCCAAATAGATTTAGGGGCCTTAAAGATGCTAAAATAGAAGACCGGAATGGATCTTATGACTGAGTTAAGGAGGATTAATCTCCCACCCTTTTATAAGAATTTACTACTCCGTCCTTTCAACTTGCCAGAGACTTATCAAACAAAATATTCCAATCATTTTTCTTCAACTTTGCAGCTCTCAATGGCAGTCCTAGGTACCTCATTGGTAGCTTAGCTCAAGGTGAACCGAATGTATTCTCCAACTCCTTCTGTTCCTACTCGTTCATGCCAAAACATATCAGAGTAGACTTTTCCTTGTTCAATTTCAGGCCTGAAATGTCCCCAAAGATCTTTACCATGAGCCCCACAACATGTGCAGCAAGATTGGTCCCTTCTACAAAGAAGACCGTGTCATCTGCATATTGCAAAATGGGGGCCAAGGTTCTCCTGTTGGACAGTGAATACCCTTTGATGACCCCCACCTTTGCCAATCTGCATGCATTCCTTGCAAGGCCATCCACTGCAAGGTTAAAGATCACGGGGGCTAGAGGACATCCTTGTCTAACCCCACGTTGAGGTTGAATCCAAGCACCACATGGCTTCCCATTCATCAATGGAGAAAAGGAGGCAGTTGTGATACAACGTTTCATCCATTGATCCAAATAGAAGGGAATCCTCTCCTTTTAAAAACCTCCTAAATATAAGACCAAGAAATTGAATCATATGCCTTTTGAAAGTCAACTTTCCACATGAATGCCTTGCACTTCCTTCTTTTCCATCCACACACCATTTCTTGAGCCAATATGAAGGATTCTTGGAGTGATCTATCAGGCAAAAAAGTGGACTGCACAGGATGGATTAGGCTCTGAAGAATAGTTCTCAATCAATTTGCTAGTATCTTGCTAACTATAAGGTTGATGGAATTTGATAATGAGATCGGCCTGAAGTCTGAAAACTTCTCTGCTCCCAAAGTCTTTGGCAATAAGAAGAGATATGATTTGTTGATCTTTTCAAAGCTAGCATTTCCCTTCTCAAACTCTCTAATGACTTCCATCACCTCATTGCCCACCACATTCCACATTTCTCTTTGAAAGAATACTTGTATCCCAACAGGGCTTGGGGACCCTTCCATATTAAGCTCATTTATTGCCTGCAGGGTCTCTTGTTCAGAGATGGTTGCTATCAGTTGAGAAGCCTACTCTCTTGTCACACCGGGTGCATCATTCCCTGCCATTCTCCATTCCCCTCTCTTAACTGCCTGAGAGGCTCCCCTATAGTATTTGATAGCTTCTGACCTTATCTCCTAAATGGAGGAAATCCTATGTCCATCTTTGAGAATAGAAGAGATCAAGTTTGCACGCCTCCTAGAGCTAGCCACAAGATGGAAGAATTTCGTGTTAGCATCTCCCTCCTTAAGCCACAGTTGTCTTGATCTCTCCCTCCAATCAATCTCCTGTTTAAGATCCTCTTCCAATATCACACCCTGCCACATCTTCCTGTTTGCAAGTTCCTCCTCTGATAGAGGTCCTGCTGCTTCCTTAGAGTCCAGCTCCTGGATGTTACTCAAAGCCTCTATCCGCCTTTGTTGCCTTAAGGTGTTCACGGTAGCACCATACTCTTTCAAGATTGTGCACAAGGCTGCCAGCTTGGATGCCAATCTAATAGTAGCAGAACCCTCCACCTTTTTAGCTTGCCACCATGAACTAATCATCTGATGGAACCCCAGTTCATTCAGCCATGATCTTCTAAGTTTGAAATGTTAGCTGACTTGGATCTCTTCCCCACTATCCCAAACCAAAGGGGTATGGTCAAAGAATGGTCGGTCCAAGCTAGTAACAGTCGACAGCTGAAATCTTTCAAGGATGTTCACATTCCCAAAAAATCTATCAATTTTGGAGAGCAACCCATTACCATTGCGCCAAGTAAATTCAGCACCTGAAGAAAGGTACTCATTCAGTTCAAGAGATTGAACCACCAACTGGAAGCCAATAGCTGAGTTGTCTGTGTCACCAGAAGGCCTATCTGCCCCTATTAGCACACAGTTGAAATCACCTCCTGTCAGCCAGGCTTCCCCTTACACCAATTCAGCTGCAACCGCCCAATCCTCCCACAATTCCTGCCTTGCAGATGCAGCACAAGGGACATACACCTGAGTAACCCAGATAGTGTCATGCCCCTGGTGAGTTTGAAATTTGCAAGTTAGTAGGTGTTTGGCCTTATGAACTCCAAAATAGTGTGCCCAAACCTTTCTCCACCAAATAGTAATGCCTCCCGATCTACCATGTGCATCTACCTTCACACAATCATTTGCCCCCGCAGCCAATAAGTCATTCCATAGTTTATCAGAGTCATTCTCAATGTGCGTCTCTTGAATGATCGCACCCTCAATCCCCGACTCTCTCAAGTACCTCATCAAAGATGCCCTCCGACTCTTATTGCACAGCCCGTGCACATTCCAAGTGAGGATTCTCATCTATCCTCACGAGATCCCTCCCCCCTGAGGTTCTGGCACTTGCAAACCTGCATAATCTCTGCAATCTTGTCTTCATCCGGCATTGGGTCAACCTTTGATTTCCTCTACCTGAGGCTATAGGGTGATCTGCCCTTAATAGATTTAGAGCAAGATCCAACACCAAAATTGAGACCCTCCATCTTTTGCAGATTCTATTGTTCCTTCAGGGAGTCAGGCTGAGTCTCTTGTACCCCCTACCCCTCAACATCCTCAACGTCTGGCAGCACATTCCCTGCTTCCTCAGCCGTTGGCCTCGATGCTTCCATCCTAACCTATTCCTCCTCTTCATCCATTGCCTCCCCCCTTTCCCCCACGTGATGGTCCTTGTGTTTTTTGAAAGAGGGGGATTCTTCAGGAGAAGCCCTACACACATCCTGCGCAACCGCCTCTTCAACAGCTTCAGATTCAGATGACTTATCTTGTCTCACTACACTGTCACCCATCGTGAACCTCAGCAGCAGCAGCCATGAACTTCCACCACATCTTAAAATCAATCTTTCAGGGACCGAACCAGCTTTAAACACATCGACCATCACATTCAGCGAACGCCCATTGCCTTCCAACAGTCCTACGACCGCATCTTCTGCCATTGAGGCAAACCCAGATATCATGGAGGCCACAACCTCCTTCGACCTCAGGTGTAAAGGTAACCCCTTGATCTCAAGTTTCCCTAACCTGGATCCCACTCTCTGTGGCGGCCTCTCCAGCAAAGCTCCATCAAAGGGAGAAACCAATCTCCAGATCACCGTTAGGCCATCATTGAAAGACATTTGAAATCGCAACCTCTCAACATCCATCATCCCCAACCCAAATAGAACAAATCATGTAGGCAACAGAAAGGCGAACTGCAGGGAATTGGTCGAGGGGATAGAGAGCTTACCAGATTATGCACGTTCTCCGACGTCGGTCTCCCAGTCATTACCTCTCTGATCAGCGCCCCTCACAATATCAGCTCTGTTGCTTTGATGTTCTCTATCATAGGGACCTCCACATCAATCGTATGCCCCCCAAAGGTATGGGGTGGTGGGGGTGGTGGTGGCATCGACTGAGCCCTATAATTCAAAATTTCAGAGCATGGGAAAAGGCTATCTTTCATCTACCCATCAAGAACTCTTCATGAATCCCACTTATGACCAAATCCCCCACATGCCAAATATACAACGGGAGATCGGCAGGTAGCTGCCACATGGCCCCATCGCAGGCATCGGAAACACATGAACCTTCTGTTATCCCTTGCACTCCCTCTATCAGTCCACCTCGCCTCCATCACCCTTTTACCATGTATATTGAAGTCTCTCCTCTCCTTCCGCCTCCATGCCCTCAACCTCCAAGTTGTCCATCCTTCATCTTCCCTGATTTTACCAGTCGCCACCCTGATACCGTCCGTTGCCACCCTAAGACCGCCTGCCATCGCCATTCTCTCCCCAACCCAATTACTTTTAGACCCCTAACTTTTGAAAAACATTGCAGACATCCCCTAGATTCCTCATCATTTTTTGCAATTAGGTCCCTCCACCATTACAGCGGATTAATCCTACTCCGGCGAGGATTCAAGGGGGAATCTCCTTGATTCCTCAGAGAATCCCTCTCAAATTTGAAAGGGAGATTCTCTGAGGAATTCCCATGCATATGAACACAATCTCAAGCTCCAAATCCTACCCAATCTCTCATGCAAATACATGAGAGATCTGGGTCTTTTCGACCTTCCAAGTCTGGCGAGGCTGCCATGCTTGGAAGCTTGCCTTCCAAGCACAAGGCTCTCTGCTTGGGACTATTTAAAAGTCCCCAGATCCTCCTGTCCATCCCTAGCTTGGTTTGGCTAGAGACAACCTCTCAATTTCTTCTCTTCTTCTACAGCAAAGCACCCAACGAGCTACGACGATCTATTTCTCCTCCTCTCATCGCTCTGCCACAATACCAGTGGCAGAGTTACCTCTACCTCTATCGTCGACGTTGGACCATACTTGCGCACGTGCTTGCCTCCTCTTCGTCGTCGCCGTCCCCTTCTAACTGGGATCTTTGTCTCCGACGGTGGCTAATATGAGCCGGTCGCCATCTCCTCCCCCTTCATCCATAAAATAGGTCAGATACTTCCCCTCTCTCTTCTCTTTATTTTCCCTCTCTCTATTTCTATTTCCACCCCTCGACACTCATAGACTACCACCATCTTCTCCACCTCCGAAAGACCACCGGCGAGGTGCTTCCGTCACTCCACGCACCCACGCACCTCGCCAAACACCTCAAAAGCATCGCCTCATCCCACTGATCACTTTCCCCCTCTCCATTAACCACCACAGCCTCCACACTTTTCCCCCGATCAAACCCATCTCCACGGCTACAGAACGACCTAGGCACGCACACCCAAGCCACCCCACGCCACGCCACCCACCGAGACACCTTCGCCATGCCACAGCAAAGCCTTTGTGTGATTTAACGAGGCCGCAAGGCCATTTTACTTGAGAGCAGGATCAGACCTCGGCCGCCATTGGAGAAGGCTTGAAGTAGCTTGCAACCTTCACTCTAGGCACCAGGCTTCAGGCATCCAAGTCCCAGGCGACGCAGGCACTCTTCACAAACCACTCACACCCGGCGATTGGCTTTGGAAACCTTTGTAGCTTCAGCAATTAAACACGACACCTGCAGGCATGCACGAGAAAGTAGGTGGGACATTTAGTCCCACCTCGGTAACTTTAGAGTGGGTGGTGTGGCATAAATTGAAAATGTGTCAGGGGCTTATCGCCTCCTAACATAAAGTGAGGTCCCACTCGCCTCCACATGCCTTGTCTGTGATACACTACTTCGTGTACCTAGTATCCTTACCCGATTACATGTGCACTCCTCACCCACCACCCATGTCGGTGGGCCTGGTTTCGGGAAAGCTGACCCGACCCGTTTACCCGAGAAAGGTAGCCTAAGTGAGAAGTGAGAGAGAGTTCGCAGGGGAGGGTAGGTGTAGGTTTTGCACTTGCAGGGAAAGGAAGAAGAAAGCCAAAGAGGAAGGAGGAAGATGAAGGCAGAAGGACGGCAAGGACTGAAGGAGGAAGCTGAAGAAGGAAGCTAAGGAGAAGAAGCCGTAGAGGAAGCTAAGGCAAAGAAGCTATGGAAGGAGAAGGCATGGCTAAAGAAAAGGCAAAGCTGAAGCCAAAGAAAGAAGGAAGAAGAAGAGTTGAAGGCCAAGGCAGGAAGGAACAGAAGAATCAGAGAAGAAAGAAGGAAGGAGAAAAACTAGAGACGAAAGAAGAGAAAGCTAAGGTAGGAAGAAGAAGAAGATAAAGAAGAAAGAAGATAGCGACAAAGGAAAGATGAACAGAAGAAGAAAGAAGCCAAAGAAGAGAAAGGTAGAGAAGAGAGAAGAAATTAGAAAAGAAGCAAAAGGCAGAAAAATAAGCACTGTAGCATTTGATTTTAAGACGTCTGATTCTATAATCAGACGTCCAATTCTTTCCAACATTCTCATATATTTTCTAGCTACATTTGATTAACCATATACTCCTACTTTACATTTTGAATTAGATTTTGAGTAATTTTATGTGTTCAAATTGCATCGATTATTGAGATTAGTGCATGAACTCCATTTTCTCCCTGTGCTCGACCTCAGACTTAAATTTTGAGTAATAAAATTTATTTGTTTTGAATGCTTTTTCAACTGTACTACAACGTGGCCTTTTTAAAACCCGATTAAGCGCTCTTAACATTTTGGCACCGTTGCCAGGGAGCAACGTGCAATTCAGCACTAGTCTCTGCATTATTTTAATTATATTTGAGCACTAATTTGCCCTATTTGCTTTATAGTGATTTTTGCGAGGTATTCCACAAGGAGATCTCTTGCACAAATTAACCACTCCAGGGCAGGTAAATTCTCTCTTCTTCCCTAACCCGTCACCTAATCCTGGGAAGACAAAAAGGAAGCAATCAAATTAGGAATCACTTGTCTTCTTTTTATAGTAATTATCATTTTAGAGGCAAAATTTCCTAATTTGCGAAAATTTTTTCAAATCTTATCGAAGTTAAAGCGATTTCTAGAGATCCTACCCCTCAAATTGCTGTGCCTATTAAGGGATCACGCATAATTTCTAAATCTCCGTGGACTACACACTTCGCGTTTGAAATCCAAAGAGAACTTCTATGAAAACCAAAGAGGATTGGAAATAGAGCCACATTAGGGTTTCTACAGTAGGGTTTTGGAGTGCTAGTTCACACATGCTTACATAAAAGGAAAGAAACCCATCTGCATCTGTGTGCTACCCAAGCCCTTGATTGAAAGGATCTAAGCAAGATAAATCGTAAAATCAGGCTCTAAAAATCACTTGAAACCTTGAAAACCATGGACCTAATAACTTGGGAGTCAAATCAGGGTGATTTCTAAGTCTTGACCTAGAATCATTCTGCCATCTTTAGGGTAGGTCAGGTGAAGTTGGACTACATTGTAGGCCAACCAAACTCCAAATTAGGTCACAAAACCACAACATCTAAAGTTCAAGAGGAACCCTAAGCACCTTTAATCTTAAAAGTGGTAAATTTAAGAGGTCAAGGTCCCCATTCTGGTCTACCTGGAATCTCAGGGACAATAGAGGTTGGGTGGGGGAAACCCTGTAACCCATGGGGATGCTCTACCGTGTAGGGGTCTTTGCGAGACTCTCCCTCTCTGGCTACACAGGTAATTCTCAGGTGGATGACTTTCCGATCCAGGGGTATCATCCACCCCAAACCTCCATAGTCATCCAAAAATCTTTGGGTGCCTTGATTGGGTCAAAAACACATCCATTCCCTCATCCCTTCTCTCTAGAGCACACATAGATTTTCAGTGGGATTCTCTATTCAGATCTAATCACTTTAAGATTTGATTCTACATCTTGATCCAAATTATGATTCTACATCTTGATTCCACCATCTAATCTAAATATGCATCCTGGTTACTTAGGATTACCATTCAAGAAACCTAAATCACAGAGATCCATGAGAGATAGGATGATTGAGGATGCCATTGAATTTTATGAAATTGAATATAAAACTCAACACCAATAGAAGAAATTCAGGTTAGTGTACCAACAACCACAACTTTCATCATAAACTGTGCCCAAGTGTTATTGATAGAAGTCACAAAAGGATCAACCCGAGACATTCTCATAACAGGATACATTCAGGTAGAAAAATTGCACAACTTTGAATACCTCCAATGCATGAAAAATCCTTCACTTTAGGAACAACACCAAGATGATCTTCAAAAATGGAAAGAGATGATGAGATTATTGAAACAAGTCATGGATCAGCAATACTCGCATACGCCCCAAACAGATGATGAACCATCTTGGAATAGTATTGAGGATCAATCCAATTTCCCAAACTCTGGGTTTGAGGCACAAAGTTGTTATGGATTTCCAACCTAGATGGAATACAACATGCCTGATCTTGAATTAGGGTGGGAAGTCCCAAGTGTAGGAGAACACGATTTGGAGCCAACCTTAGAACCTGGATCACTAAGCATAGAATTCAGAGATTCCTACAATGATGAGAGCAGAACTGAACCTCTCGAGGGTGTAAATCTCACCCCTTATTCTGATAAGGTGACCCTCAAAGGTAATTCTGACCTAGATTCTAGTGATTCAACCCACATCCTCATCCTAGAATCTGGATCTGAAACTTATTGGGAAGATTACGAGGACCTGTATGATGAAGATCAAATTTTCAATAAAGAGTATAATTCTGGGCCTCTATTTGATGAATATCCCTCTCCAACATCCTTAGAGATATAAATCAAATTTTTGGAAGTCACACCAATCTATGATACAGAAACCGAGGAGTTGGACGAGTGGGGTTTTGATTGACTCTTTCCCATAAGCCTAGAACTTGAGCCTAGACCAAATAAGGACACCTTTTTGAGCTTAGAATTTACATAGAGGGTAGACCCAAGTCAGGCTGCTGAGTCTAAATCATATGATTTATTTTGTGGTGGAATCCATGATCCTAAATCTCATTCAGAACTTGATTTTCGCAATATCTCCGATGATTTTGAATCTTACCATGATTTCAAAGAAACTCTGTTTCCTGACTTCGACGAGCCAATCTACGACCTCAGCTCACATAATTCATTCTCCAACTCTGACTCTGAGGTCCATGATCCCGAGATCATTGATTTAATTTTAGGTTCCAGTGAAATGGAATCATTTCTTTTCGATCCTTAGGAATCAAAACCAAAAAATGCCGAGAGTGACTGCAACCCAGAGTTGAATCTTTTCTTGACTCAGATTTCCGTCATCCTATAGACACTAAACAAGCATTCACTTTTGACTTTGAAGGCTACTATGAGGACTCTCTACATGAAACCATATGTAACTCCTTTCTAGAAGAGCCCTCACACACAATTCTCATTAAAGCCACCTCTTCCGCACATACAGAACCCATCCAAACCCGTTTTCAACCCTGACCTGCAACCGGACTAAATTTCTATTCTGATTCCCCTCTTACTGAGCTAATTGCAGAAGATTCAACTCCACATCTACATCGGGTTTCGGACATTGATCAGACTGAGGGCCATGCTCCATCATTCTCTGATCAACCCTGTAGGGTTTCCACACCATTCACTGATTATTTTACGGATCCCTACTCTGACCAGGCTGATTCGACTCAGCCAAACCTCAAATTTACACTTCCACATCCTTCTAAGCTCATAGCATATGGTGGGTTCCACATCTCTGGATCTACATTTATCAACCCACCAGATTGATTGGGTTTGGGCTACATCATCAGCCTATTGATCTAAACAAGCACCTGGTTGGACCAACCAGGCTCTTGATTAAGGTGCTTGTTCTACAAAACTCCACTGATTTGACCACTCCCTCTCTATCCCATTTCCAGCTTGGCTGAAGGCGTTGAATTTAGCGTTTAACGGGAGGCAACCCATCATTCCAAAAGCTCGAGATCCTACTGATTATCCATCTATACTTCACGTCTACTGCACCTTGAGTTCAGTCTTAGAACAGTCGATCCCACCTCTGGTACACGTACCAAAGCTTGAAATCATCTAAATCAGTCATTCTCAACCCATTCGCCCACTCGATAAATTCTGTTCTAAGTCCTTGAACCCAACATTGTTTCATACCCTCCGTTTATAATGAGGACATTGCAAAACTTAGGCATGGAGGGGTGGTAAAGTGCAAACATACAGAAATTAAGAAAAGTTAGAAGGATTCTCACAAAAAATTCACATATGCCAAAAATACCAAAAAAAAAGGAAATTATGAAAAATACCAAAAAAATTGGAGGGAAGAAAATTTTGAGGCCATATAAACATGAGGAAAAGAGCAAAATGTCAAAGGGAGCACAAAGAGAAAAAAGAAAAAGAGATAGTCATTAATAAGAAATTAAGGGATTAACAAAAGTTCTAGACCACATTAAGGAAAGGAAAAATGAAGGAAAGTGCTAATGAGACACAAAAAGAGATTAGTAGGAATGCTGATCTTAGGCCATTTGGGCTAGACTCTTAGGCTTAAACATTTAAGTATCCGCTAAGATTTGGATAATCCTCAAGAGGTTGGGGAAAATGCGAAGCTTAATTATTAGGTCTAAGGCTTAGGGAGTATTCGACCTCGTTAACTGACCTTTGGTTTGCGAGACTCGGTAACCTAAGCACCCCAATCCACACACAGCTTAGTTCAGTGCACATAACTATCAAAATCATGCAAAAGTGTTTAAATATTCTGAAAAAAGTTGCCTAGATTAGGAGTGGCCGATCCACAAAAGCTGATTTAGATGAGTTCCTGGTGCAGAGAGGCGGGAAATTCCCCTCGAAGATGCGTAACAACATATCGTCTCCTCGGTGCTTGTCTCCTAGGATATTTACATATCTTACCAAGGGCACGTAAGCACCCTGCTGGTTCAAATGCCATGGGAGGCATTATCATGAAATGTCGATTGCTAGGGTCTAGATTTGGCTACAGAACTTAATGGGCAGTGCTATCATGAAGCATCGATTGCTAGGAACCTTTGAGGATTGATGATGGGGATGAGGAATCTGATACAGACTGTGTTGAGAAGCTAATCCAAAGCTAGAAATAAAAAGAAAAGAGAGAGAAACTCTCCAAACAAATAAATCCTCTATCTTTCTGTTACAAAAAATGCACTGCAAACTTTATCGAGGCTAAAATATGTCTCAAGCACGGGTGCTATAACCGCGGAGTCCAATGAATCTTAGGATAGTTCCTGTGGGCCTTAAAAACCTTCGCGGAGGACCAAGGCTAGAGCTGGTCAGGTCCGGATCTTGGTTGATACTTGAGCACCTCTAGGCCTACTGTCGGCATTCTAACCTAATCAGAAAGAAAAAGAAAAATCACTCATCATAATATGTGAAAGGAACTCATGGTCTAGAATAGAAGTTAAAGCCTTAAAATTTTACTAAGGGACTAGCAAAAGCTAGGCATGGGGGTGTGATGGGAACACCATCATGAGCCCTAACTAGCTCATTTTAACTTAGAAAAGAGAATAAAAGCTCCTACATAACCAAATGAAGGGCCTAACTCAAGGAATAACCAGTCTGGGAGAAAAGCAAGCAACAAAGGGTAAAATTGTAATTTTACCATTATAGTTCAACAATGGGATTTCTCAAGGGCTAGATATAAGTCAAATGGTCTTAACAAGATGAAAAGTGGGTTGGTTCAATCAAAAAAGGGTTAATGTGAAATCTAGGAATTAAATGACTTCCTGTAACCCTAAAATAGACCCACTTAATTCAACAAGGTTCTGGTCAAGATAAAATTCAACTAAATCCTCTAAAATTCCTGGAAAAATATCCTCTAGGGTTTAGAACTTTCAATTTGGCCTTTGGAACCTATTTTGACCTAAATAGGGGTCCTGGTCAAATATTTGCCCTAAATTGGGTTTTTATGTAGAATGCCAAGTCAAACGTGGTCAAACCTGAAATACAACTTGCCATTGGATTCCTTAGGTCCAAATTAGGTTTATACCAAAATTTGGACCTAAGGGGAGTTCACCTTGACCTACTTTGCAAAACAATCCAACCCAATTACTTTTGGACCCCTAGCTTTTGAAAAACCATATAGACACCCCTTAGCTTCCTCGTCATTCTTTGCAATTAGGTCCTTCTACCATTACAATGGAGGAATCCTACTTCGACGAGGATTCAAGGGGGATATCTCCTTTATTCCTCAGAGAATCCCTCTCAAATTTGAAAGGGAGATTCTCAAAGGAATTCCCGTGTGTATGAACACAATCTCCAGCTCCAAATCCTACCCAATCTCTCATCGAAATGCATGAGAGATTTGGGTCTTTTCGACCTTCCAAGTCCGGCGAGGCTGCCCATGCTTGGAAGCTTGCCTTCCAAGCACAATGCCTACTTCCTGCAACTATTTAAAGGTCCCCAAATCCTCCCTTCCGTCCTCAGCTTGGTTTAGCCGAAGATAACCCCTCAATTTCTTCTCTTCTGCTCCGGCCAAACACCCAGCGAGCTCCGGCGACCTATTTCTCCTCCTCATGTTGCTCTACCACAATACCAGTGGCAGAGTTACCTCTGCCTCCATCGTCCGCGTCGTGCCAAACCTACGCACGTGCCTACCTCCTCTTCGTCGTCGTCGTCCCCTTCTAACTGGGATCTTCATCTCCGGCGGCAGTAGATACGAGCTAGTCGCCATCTCCTCCCCTTTCATCCATAAAATTGGTCAGATACTTCCCCTCTCCCTTCTCTTTATTTTCCCTCTCTCTATTTTTATTTTCACCCCTCGACGCTCACAGACCACCACCATCTTCTCCACCTTCGGCAGACTACCAACGAGGTGCTTTTGTCACTCCACGTACCCAGCCACCTCGCCAAACACCTCGAAAGCATCACCTCATCCCACTGATCACTTTCCCCCTCTCCATTAACTGCCACAACCTCCACCATTTTCCCTCGATCAAACCCATCTCCACGGCCACAGAACGACCTAGGCACGCACACCTAGGTTGCCCCGCACCATGCCACCCATCGAGACACCTTCGTCGTGCCACGACGAAGACACCTGTGTGATTTAACGAGGCCACAAGGCCATTTTACTTGAGAGCAAGATCAGACCTCGCCTGCCATTGGAGCAGGCTTGAAGCAGCTCGCAACCTTCACTCCAAGTGCTAGGCTTCAGGCATCCAAGTCCTAAGTGACGTGGGCACTCTTCGCGAACAACTCACGCCTAGCGATTGCCTTTGGAGACCCTTGAAGCTTCAGCAATTAAGTACGACACCTGCAGCCATGCACGAGAAAGCAGGTGGGACATTTAGTCCCACCTCGGTAACTTTAGAGCAGGTGGTGTGGCATAAATTGAAAATGTGTTAGGGGCTTATTGCCTCCTGACATGGGGTGAGGTCCCACTCACCTCCCCACGCCTCGTCCGCGATATACTACTCCGCGGACTTGGTATCCTGACCCGATTACCTATGCACTCCTCGCTCACCACCCACACCAGTGGGCCTGGTCTCGGGCACACTGGCCCGACCCGTTTACTTGAGAAAGGCTCTAGGAGAGAGAGCCTAAGTTAGAAAAGAGAAAGAGTTCACGGGGGAGGGTAGGGGTAGGTTGTGCACTTGCAGGGAAAGGAAGAAGAAAGCCAAAAAGGAAGGAGGAAGCTGAAGGCAGAACGCACGGCAAGGACTAAAGGGGGAAGCTGAAGAAGGAAGCTAAGGAGAAGAAGCCACAAAGGAAGCTAAGGCAAAGAAGCTAAGGAAGGAGAAGGCACGGCTGAAGAAATGGCAAAGCTGAAGCAAAAGAAAGAAGGAAGAAGAACAGCTGGAGGCCAAGGTAGGAAGGAATAGAAGAATCAGAGAAGAAAGAAGGAAGGAGAAAAACTTGAGAAGAAAGAAGAGAAAGCCAAGGCAAGAAGATAAAGAAGAAAGAAGCTAATGACAAAGGAAAGAACAGAAGAAGAAAGAAGCCAAAGAAGAGAAAGGCAGAGAAGAGAGAAGAAATCAGAAAAGAAGCAGAAGGTAGAAAAATAAGAAGCACTGTAGCATTTGATTTTATGACGTCTGATTCTACAATCAGACGTCCAATTCTTTCTAAAGTTCTCTTATATATTTTCTAGCTACATTTTATTAACCATATACTCCTACTTTACATTTTTAATTAGATTTTGTGTAATTTTATGTGTTTAAATTGCATCAATTATTGAGATTAGTGCATGAACTCCATTTGCTCCCTGTGTTCGACCTCAGACTTAAACTTCGAGTAATAAAATTTATTTATTTGGAACACTTTTTCGACTGTACTACAATGCAACCTTTTTAAAACTTGATCAAGCGCTCTTAACAGTAGGGTTTTAGGTGCGTGGGTTTTAGGGTGGTGTTAGGGAAAATTTCACCTGACCCCATAGAATAATTTCCAGGGTGTAAAATTTTGCATTATGCCCCTTTAAGAGTCACAATATTCTGCATGGTGTCTCCTTGGTGTAGGAAAATTTACGATAGGGCCCTTAAGGTTCAAGAAAAGCCAAATGACCCTTAAGAATGGTCATTACATCTATATAACATTGATGAGAAATTTGAATTCCAGAAGTAGTGCATAAAATTTCAACGCGAAGAAAGAATGTTGGAAAGCCCAAGTCTTTGATGGGAAATTCAATAACTAAGTCATCATATACTTGATGAACAACCAAAGCAGTGGAGCCAATGATGAGTATATCATCGACGTAAATTAGAAATAGCATTATCAGAGTGGTGAATAACCAGAGGCATGTCTGTCTTCAATAACAAAAATATTTGTTACTAACAAAAAAGATATGTCGGTAAAGCAATAATATTTGTCTCTATGGACATTTTTCGATACTTTTTGGATTCATTGCTTGTCCACCAGTATAAGTAGTGTCACTAAAGATTTATTGACAATTTTTTACTGTCAGTATTTTTTGAATATTTGGCGGCAATTATTTTTGTTAATATTTTCATTGATAGATATTACTTTCAATGACTATCTTTTTGTTGCTACAATTGACGCTATTATCAAAAAAAATAGCGACAAAAATAATCGTCACAAAAAATTGACAACATAAGATTCTCTAGAGGCAATCACTATTTGTCGTTATTTAATCACACAATTCTTTTAATTCTTGTTACGATAAAATCTGATGTCGCTAATGAAGATGATTAAGGGTAATATAATCTATCACTAATTTTACCTAATAAACCTTTTATTCAATGCTAATTTTATCACTAATAGCATCATTGTTTTATATAGTTGGTTAATTAACTCTTAATGCTATCGAATGGTATATCTTAAAGACTGTTATTAGACTTTAATTTACATCAACTTTGATTATGAAATATATATTAACATTTAGATGACTCCTAAATTGGAATGAATAAATATTAAAACAATAAAGTAATCCAAAGATCTTTCATAATAGAAAATAAATATTTTCATCCTAAAATCAAGTAATGAAAAAGTGATAGGAGGCTAAACCATCTACATGGTTTTACAATTTAATTGTAGTAAGAAAGAGCAAACATCTAAAATGACACGTCAATCATAAATCCATTCATCAACCAAGAATATTTCATTCGAAAGAGAAAATTTCATAAATAAGTCAATGTTACATAATAACATAGCTACATAAGATACGTGTCCAACATAAAGCAAAAGAAGGTCTAAACAAAATATTTTGGCTAAACTAAAAGCGCATTAAAAGATTTTTACTGATGACTGGAGTGCATCTTTTATTAGTAACTTGAAGAGATGCTAAAAAAAATAAAGATTGTGTAACAAATTAGCCATGAGATACATTATATAAAGAAAAAGTTACATTTATATACCACTATTCAAAATAATTTTGTCACATTACATATCCTCAAACAATAATATGATGAGTGTTTTAGTTTGATGAAAGAATGTGTTCCTCTTTAAAAAGAAAAAAAGTGTTCCTAAACAATAACTTAAAATGTGTTCCTTAAGGGGCTAAATTTTGACATTTCCCCTATTTTATCATGCATTTCTCAAAATCCTTCACGTGTAAAGATGACCTATACATGGATATAAATATAACAACAAGGTGGGTACATGTTGAACGTATCGAATTGCTACGCTAACGTGTTTGGTTTTGGAAAACCTGTCATTGTAGTTTGAAAGCGAAGAACTCGTGTTCAACAAATAAAATTTATACCGAAATTGAAATTCCAGGTCAAACACAGGGAGGCGGATGTTTGATTTAAAAACTACGCGTTTCTTTTTATTTGTCACGAAGTAATTTAATTTAAAACTATCTAATTATTTACAATAAATAAAAGAAAGAGAGAGGGTAAGAGAGAGAGAGAGAATATTACACATAGAAATAAAAAATGAGATGTAGAATAAATAGAGAATTTATCATTAAGGAACTTGTTCATTACAACTAGAAAGCATAAAACAATTGCACTAGAAAGCGATAAATTTACTCTAGAAAACATTAAAAGAATGGAGGGAGAAATGTCATCCTCGACGATCGCTTGAAGGACGAGCAAAACTATTCTAGAAAGTAGTAAATCTATACTAGAAAGTAGAAAAAAAGAATAGGGAGAGAGAAATCCTCCTCGACGGTCGCTTGGAGGACGAGTCGGATGGGACAACGCCTAGACGAAGGAGGACGAAGTAGAAGAACAGGAACGGAGTAGCACGCCATCATCTTCGTAGGATCCACTTCTAAAGGGGGACGAAAATTTGGACTTTATCTCGCGAGAAGCATCCTGGATGTGGGACAAGCTTCTCTTGAGCTTTGGAGAGGTAGAGAAGAGAAGGAAGGGATGAGAATTTTGTGTGGAGGGGGTCTCCTTTTATAGTTGCATGGAGTGGGGGCAAAATGGCCATTACATCTTTAAAATAATAAATGAGGGGTCTTTAGTGACGGATAAAACCGTCACTAAAGGCCCAACGTTGGGGTAGCATCCGCGCCCACGCGCACCTCCTCAGCTGCCCACGCACAACACATACACCCACGTACTTCAGATCGGATGGCTTAACATGCGTGATCGCCCGCTGCTGCGCCTGCCTGGCGTGTGTGATGCCGCGTGACGCTGCACGTTCAATCGCACGTGATCTCAATTGAGCACAGATGGTCGTCCGATCAAGATCCGATGCCTGCCCGCGCTCGCTCGCCCGTGCTTTCCTCCCCGCAGCTCACGTAAGCACGCTCGATCGCTGCGCTACGAGGCGCGGATGGTCGAGCGGGCGCTTTTAGGCGCGGGTGACCACAGCCATTGGATTGAGATCCAACGGTGGAGAGGGAGTGGGTGCGGGGTCTTCAGAAAATGTGTGTGGCCATTTGGGTGGCCGGGATGGTGCCACGTGGCACCATCTTGGCCGTCAATCTTCTGGAAGTTGTAGATGGTGCCACGGATGTCAGATTGACTTGATTTTTGCATCATTGGGCTGCAATCGTCGATCCGAATTCATCCGTGTGGTCTGATTTGCCATTTGAAGAGCGGATTTATACCATCCTGGCCCTTGATCTTCTAGGATTCCCCGATCACTATCTGATGCTATGGATGCCTGATTAGGCGATCTTGGAGTCGTTGAACTCCAATCGTTTCCCTGATCACATCCATACGGTTGGATCTTCGATCCGAGGCCCTGATAAAATGTTTTCCCTATCCAAGCATATAAAAGGAGACAATTAACCTCCATTTTATTCAAACTACTCTAAATGCAAGATGATGCATGTTATGCAATATTTATATCCTGAAATGCAATCCTATGCTTAAGAACATGCATAAATAGACATCTTAAGTAGTGTAAATGTGTTTACATCATACCCCCATGCCTATCTTTTGCTAGTGCCTAGCAAAAACTATATGCTATTTATAAAAGAATTAGGCTGGATTATTTGGACCTGAGTTATTTTCAATCATTAAGAAATTGTCTACTTAGGAACTAAACTTTCAAAGATACAACAGTGCCCGAGTATCAGCCAAAATGTAGACCGCCTCAAGCCCTCGCCTTATTCAAAGAAAATTTTCTTTTTCTCTTTTTCTTTTTTCTAATTTTTTTTTTTGAATTTTCAAATTTTAGGGTTTAAGAGTGGCTTTCGACGGCCATTCAACTCAACCAAGATTTGATGAGAACCTTAAGTTTTAAGCATCTTATTGTGATTGTGATAGACTCGTTGATCGGTAGTTAAAACGGACTTCGGATTTCTATGCCTCTAGGTGACCTCAAAAAGAATTCTGCCTAAAGGTGTATCTTTACAACCGGTAGCTTTCTCCATACTTTTATTTTTTTACGGTGTCAACACAAGGGTGAATCCAGTGTATATCTCCCCGGTTTATTCTACTTCTCCGCTTCTTCCTAAGTGTTTTGGGAATTTTTAGTGCATTTACTGAGCTGGGTTCGGGACAACCGGTCGATGAGCTATTACCACTGACAACTTCCCAGCCATACTCGTGCGGGGAAGTGTGGCTTATTTCTTTTTTTCTTTTCTTCTTTTCTCCTTTTCTTTTTGATTTTTTTTTTTTAAGTAGGTGGCTTCCCCAGTTTAAGATTTACCTAAAGGCAGCAAAAAGAGAAAGATCCAGTGACTGGGTTCTAGACAACCTACCTATGAGTTGTTACCCATGATAACTTGCGAGCCATATCACCCTAGAAGGTTCATTAGCTACCCAATTTCCGTTAAAATCGCCGAACAATGAGTCAGTGACAAGATAGTGTGTAGATGCTAGAATCTCAAAATTTCCTCAAATCAGAGGGTGGGTTGATAAGTCGTGTACTTATCACCCAAACTTATTTACTCCAATTAAAATAAAATTCAGGTTAGCGAGAACTCGAAAAATAAATCAACATTTTAGCGGATACACGGGCTGATTAAGTCCAAAGACCTGAAGGGTCTTTGTGTTCAGATCTTAATGTAGTATTTCCTAAGATTGAAAATTTTCTTAAACCCAAATTCTCTTTCCTAATTCTGAATTTTTTTTTTTTAGAAAATAAAATAAAAACAAATCTACAGAGCTGATGAATGAATTCAGAGATAAATATCCACCCCCCCATACCTATCTAATGCAATGTCCTCACTGTATTAAAAAGACATGAAACAGAGTGGAAAAGAGTAGAAAGCACCTGAATTGCGTGAATGTTAGGTCCACTCCGAGATGAAAACGAAAAAGAACTGTATATATGCTGAGTTTAGTGCCTTTAGCTAGGCATACTATACAAAGAAAAGAAATGAAGAATTCACAAGTGCAGGTCAGAATTAAAATAAACAGAAGAATCCTTTGACCTATCAACAGCGGTCCACAGATGTGGACCAGATTGTGGTACAGACCCATCCCCCATAATCGAGAATATCTTAGGTTCTGGATAAAAATTACCCAAAAACTAAAATCAGAATGCAAGCGGGGTCAAGCCTGCGATTTATGAGGATGCAACCCAAGACCAAAAAGTCGAGTTACAGAGAATTGAAGCTCAAATGGATAATCATTGAATGTGTGCTTGAGTTTTACATCCCCGAAACAAATGTCGTAAGGGTTCTGATTTGATGGTTTCAGCTTAAAAGGAACCCTTCGATTCAATCTTCCATTTCCTCCAAAATTAACTTCCCAAATCAGAACTTCCTAGCTCCTATCCTCCTCATTCCGAATGTTAAATTCCGAGACCTCTTGCATGTTAATCACCCCGTCTGAAATTTCCAAGTCTAAATGATGTGGCAGAATCAGAATTGACTTGGGTCAAATTATCTCAGAAACAGAATTATCGATAAGCTCAACGGGGTGTAACTGATAATTAGGGCATTGAATTGATTCCTCCAGAAAATGCAATTCTATATCCGTAATGTGTGCCCTAATAAGATCAGTTTCCTCAGTTATTGGGCTATCAAATGATCTATTGGACTCCTCAGGCCCAATCGTCTCACAGAAATTGTGTTCAAAAAACTTGCGTGAGACTTCGCAACTTGAATCTTCACCATCAAAGAAATCAAGATCCGTATCAATGTATGTCCCAAAATCAGTTGTCACTTTCTGTTCCCAGGAGGCATACGTTTCCTCGTAACCCGGCTCAGGGATCTTAGGTGAAGAAATCAAATCTTCCTTAATTGGTTGCTTTAATTTAATCTGGTCAGCCTCGTAACACGTGTCCCCCCCAACAGGTGCCTGAGCGGGTTCTGTCATTGGCTTTCCTGAAGAGGGTTCATCCTGGGAATCATCCCAAGATTGAATCAAAGCAACCACGAATCTCATCCTCAATTTCGCTAATTTCCCAAGTAGAAACTCACTGGGGTTCTTATCCTTAACTTCCTGGAGCCAATCCAACAAAGATTTATTTAAATCATCAATCATTTCAATTAGGGCTCCAATCTCTCAATGTAAGGTATTGGCTGAACTTCTAAGGATTGAAAGATATTCTTCAAGTTAGCCAGAACCTTATCTTGAACCTGATTAACTTGAACCAAATGAGTTGGTTCAAGATTGTGTGGGTTTGACATCAATGCAGAGGAATTAACGAATTGAGATTCGTTATACCCTTCCTGATAATAGGTCATTTCAGATTGTTCAAAAGATGGTGATACCTAAAGGTAGTGAAATCAGAGGATTGGTAAAGATCGGTGTATCCTTCTTGATTGTAGATCGTATTAGGTTGTTCATGAAAGGAAGACGATCTATAATCGATGTAGCTCTGGGAAGGATAGAAATCAGAATCAAAGTGTTCAGGGTTAGACCCTAAACACGGGGGTCCAAAATTGTATCCCCAATCCAAATTATCCCAACTGACTGATGCTTGATTACAATACGAGTCGGGATAATCGTCATGTTGGGGATAATTCACAATAGGAGGGAAAGAGCGGGAATGCGTGAAATATGTGGAAGGATTCACGAGACATGGGAGGAAGAAAGGCGCCCTGCAATTCAAACAATCAAACCTGTCCTTAATTGGGTTAGCCTACAGACCTACAGACTCCCAAAACCCATCTTGAGATAAAGGAACGATTTGATCTACTTCTGTCTGTTCAATCCAACCAGTTAGAAGGAGGGACTGGGGAGAAGGTTCTTCCTTCGGCTTGCGCCTCCGGTTCCTAGTGTACCCCCCAGCCGCAATCATTTGATTCTGCTCCCCTAGCTAGACATCAGATTGAACAGTAGAAGCAGACTAATCGAAAATAATCTTGTTCTGGGTTCTGAAGAGCGAGTCCAATCCTTAAGGCCAACGTCTACTCTGTTTTATTTAGGGCTAGGTTTGAATGTGCTTTGGAATGTTATGGGCCCTTTAAATGGGTTGTGCCCTTAATGATTGATTGATTTGTGTGTGTGTGCACAACCAGTGTTTTCAAGAAAGATTATTTTTGATGAGGTGAATTTTAAGGTTCAAATCTTGCTTAGTAGCTTTTAGGATTCAACTTTAGGTGTTTTCAAACAAGTTTCGTTGGCACACCAGGTTTTGCAAGCACAGGTGAAGATGTTTTCCTTTAAAGCTTAAAAAGAATGTGGAGTGCCTGGTAAATCCCTAAGAGTTGAACCTAAGTGGCAGCTACTTGATGAGTTGATTTTATTTGAAGTAGTGCGGCCCAATCAACTCAAACAATTGGCCTATTGCACCACATAATTAGGCACACGAATAATTACCTAATCTGATTTCTACTCAATTATGTGTTTGAATGTGTGTACCGGCTCCAAAGATCGATTTACCAATTGAGTTAGAAAATCAGATGAGGTTCTGTACCTCTGTGAGATTTTTTTTAATTTTTATTTTTTTTAATGTGGGGTTTGGGGTGAGTATGGGTGTCAAACAATAAACAATCTAACCTTAGAGTTTATAAAAATACCTAGGTTGATTGATGTTTGAATTATTGTGTTATGGAATGAAATCTAATGATTGGGAGGTGGGGGATAACTCACAGAACCTTCCACAGCAATTTACTCCAATCTACCACTTTTGCCTGTCTCGAAAGAGTACCTACAATTACAATAAGAAAGGAGAAAAGTGAGGTAAATGATTTGTAACTTACAAAACATGAAGAGAAATCAAAGATCGTTGCCTCCTCGGCAACGGTGCCAAAATGTTGAACGTATCGAATTGCTATGCTAACATGTTTGGTTTTGGAAAACCTGTCATTGTAGTTTGAAAGCGAAGAACTCGTGTTCAACAAATAAAATTTAAACCGAAATTGAAATTCCAGGTCGAACACAGGGAGGCGGATGTTTGATTTAAAAACTACGCGTTTCTTTTTATTTGTCACGAAGTAATTTAATTTAAAACTATCTAATTATTTACAATAAATAGAAGAGAGAGATAGGGTAAGAGAGAGAGAGAATATTACACATAGAAATAAAAAATGAGATGTAGAATAAACAGAGAATTTATCATTAAGGAACTTGTTCATTACAACTAGAAAGCGATAAATTTACTCTAGAAAGCATTAAAAGAATGGAGGGAGAAATGTCCTCCTCGACGATCGCTTGGAGGATGAGCAGAACTATTCTAGAAAGCAGTAAATCTATACTACGAAGTAGAAAAAAAGAATAGGGAGAGAGAAATCCTCTTTGACGGTCGCTTGGAGGACAAGCCGGACGAGATGACGCTTGGAAGAAGGAGGATGAAGCAGGATGAAGGAGGACGAAGCAGAAGAATGGGAATAGAGTAGCATGCAGTCATCGTCACGGGATCCACTTCCAAAGGGGGACGAAAATTTGGACTTTATCTCGTGAGAAGCATCCAGGGTGTTGGACAAGCTTCTCTTGAGCTTTGGAGAGGTAGAGAAGAGAAGGAAGGGATGAGAATTTCGTGTGGAGGGGGTCTCCTTTTATAGTTACAAGGAGTGGGGGCAAAATGGTCATTACATCTTTAAAATAATAAATGAGGGGTCTTTAGTGACGGATAAAATCGTCATTAAAGCCCCAACGTGGGCGTAGCACCTGCGCCCACGCATGCCTCCTCAGCTACTTGCGCACAACACATACACCCACGTACATCAGATCTCAGCCATCCGATCGCGAGATCAGACGGCTTAAGACGCGAGATCGCCCACTGCTGCGCCCACCTGGCGCGTGTGATGCCGCGTGACGCCGCTCGTTCAATCGCGCATGATCTCAATTGAACGCAGACGACCGTCTGATCAAGATCCGACGGCCGCCCGCGCTCGCTCGCGCCTTCCTCCCCTTTACTGCGGTTCGAACCCGCGCCCACAGCTCGCGTAAGCTCACTCGACCGCTGCGCTACGAGGCACAGATGGTCAAGCAGGTGCTTTTAGGCGCGGCTGACCATAGCCATTGGATTGAGATCCAACGGCGGAGAGGGAGCGGGTGTGGCATCTTCAGAAAATGTGTGCGGCCATTTAGGCGGCCGGGATGGCGCCACGTGGCACCATCTTGGCCGTCCATCTTCTGAAAGTTGTAGATGGTGCCACGGATGTCGGATTGACTTGATTTTTGCGTCGTTGGGCTGTAATTGTCGATCCGAATTCATCCATGCGGTCAGATTTTTCATTTGATGAGCGAATTTACACCATCCTGGCCCTTGATATTCCAGGGTTCCCCGATCACTATCTGATGCTACGGATGCCTGATTAGGGCGATCTTGGAGTCGTTGAACTCTAATCGTTGCCCTGATCACATCCATACGGTTGGATCTTCGATACGGGGGGGGGCACGTGTCTGCGGAGAAGGCGCTGGTTCTGAATTACAGGGGGCTGGAGCGGTGGGGCACGTTGGATGGTGCGCTGCAGGCAGAGAGCACGTGAAGACAGGAAGCGGAGGCGCTGCACTGGCTGGAGGTGGAGCGCGCGGGCGGAGAGTGCCTGCGGGCGCGGCTACGAAGGCGTGATGGCGCTCTGCAGGGAGGTGCGCCTATAGTGGACGCGCGGTTGGGAGTACCTGCGGGCGCGGCTGGATGTGGAGCGATGTGTGTGTGCTGTGCGGTAGAGATGGAGAACTGCCTGGTGAAGGCGCGCGGTAGGGAGAGACGCTCGGTGCTACTGCTTGAGGTAGGGAAGGAGCGACACAGTGCTCACCCTCTCCACAGTGGAGAAGAGAGAGCCGTTCCCCGCAGGGGGAAGATGATCCCCCTTGTGCACGCCGCCTCTTCACTTTTAAGTCCTCTCTCTCCCTCAGTGCGTCAATCCAGGGATTTGCAAATCCCTTCCTTTTTTTGGCCAGCCACCGTTGCAGAAGATTGCCCCAAAGTCCGGCGGGGGAGGGGGAAAGAATCATGGCTGCGGCTGGATGTGTTGGGGAAATTATCCCCCTACCCTTGTTCTTTCTAGGTTTTATTACCTGCAAATAAAAAGACATAATCATTACACATTAAGTCATAGAATGTTATAGAATTAAATCATGGTGCATACAATTATTCTATAACTTAGCGTAGTTATTAACAAACCTAAATTGTTAAAAGAGAATTACTTAGGCTTTCTATTAGTCCATTAAAATGGACTCATCAAATATCCCCATGCCTACGCTTTGCTAGTTCCTAGCAAAAATGAATAATAGAAGTAATCAAAAAGACTTCTTCCTTTCTTATTTAAAAACTTTAGAAATCTAGACAAATATGAAGTGCTGATAGCCTAGGTAACAGATCCAAGTGAAAGAGCCAATTCGCATTAGGAGTTCGTACATCACCCTTGGCAAAAATTTCTGTTGAGATAGGCAACTACTTCCCTCGGGAATACAGCAGACGATAATCTGTAATATGACCCTGGTGTTTGGCTTAGGTAGGAGATAATAAGTTGAATGGATTTGTATTTGATGGCACACACTCTACTGGTGCTACATATAGTCTAGTACTGCAAACTCTAACTCTCTAGACTATTAGACAAGTCAACTCTGAGAGAGGATACACAACTGTGCTCTCTTAATGTTCCTGGGTACTCTCTCTTTTCTTTCTGAGATCACGAATCTCGCCAGAATTAGAAATTATACTCAATATTTGGTGGCCTCACATGGCATCTACACTTCAATTAAAGTCCCAATAACTCTATAACTAAGTTAGAGTCCTCAACCAGTATTCAGGTGATCAGAAATACTAGAAGGTAGGTATGGGTCATATTTGGTAGAATGCAATAGGTGTTCTGTTGCCTCAGAAACATTAGAAACTTGGACCTTTTTTCTTTTTTTTTCTCTTTTTTTTTTTCTTTAAACTTCTTTCTGTTTCTTCTTTTTCTTCTTTTCTCTCTCTCTTTTTTTTTTTTAAATTTCTTCTTATTTTTGTTTAGTTTTCAATCAGCACAACACGATACAAACTTTTATTTACAAGGCATTATTAGGGATGATGACGATCAAGAGGAAGTTGTGTGGCTTATTTGGTGGAAGTGCTTATTCTTGGCACCGGGAAAGAATGGTTAGGATAGGCGTATTTCTGACCTTTGATACTATTACCCTCCTTCAGCTGAGGACTCTATGAAGGACGGTCGTAATCATCCACCATAGTTATAGCTTTATTAAGACTCAATCTCTGTGTATCTGCCTTATTTGGTGACTCTCAGGAATTCACTCAAAGTACGCACCCAGGAACAGAGAGTGAAAACTATGCCTAACTCTGAAGTATCATCATCTAATTATCCAGAACTTAAGAGTCCTTGCACTAGACTTAGTGTACCAGTAATCTCTTTACTTCTTCTCACAAATATGAGGTGGATTTACTAGAAGATAGTATGCCTGACTCTCTATGAACTGTCCAAGGGTTCAGTAGACTACAAATGCTCATTGGTTTTCCTCAAGGATCCATTTCCAAGTCTACATGCACGTGAAATAAATGTACTGGATTCTAAACTTAAGAAATAATTCAAGAAGAAAAACCTCCAATGACAAAAGGTATTTTGCTAAGAACTAACCCATTCAGCTCATTTTTTTTTTTTTACTAACCTAAATGCATAAATATTTCCTAAAATACAAATGCACTCCCCCATGCCTAAATCCTACAATGTCCCCATTGTAAAATAAAACAGGAGGAGAAAGGAAAGAAATCACCTGATGACCGCTGGGTTGCCTCCCAAGAAGCGCTGCATTTTCTGTCAGCAGCCAGACTAAGAAGGAACCTATAAGTCTGGTTCCAAACAAACAAAGTTAGGCCCTAAAAATATGCGTAACAGTGCAGGCCTAGAAAACAGGTAACCACGGATGTTGGCGAGCTGATGATGCAATGTAATTCCAAATGCTCTCCAAAAGATATGAAAGCGAAAAACCTCGGCTACCTTGGGAGGTCTAGGGATAATAAACGGAATATGAAAAGGGACCTCCCGAAACGGAATAGGTGGAGGATAACAAGGATCCTCTAGAGCAGGATGGGTTTTAAAAGATATATACATTATTAGTTCAAACCCTTGAATGGAGAGAGTAAAAGTACAAGCATCAATCCATACTCGCCATTCTACTCTAGGATGTACTGGCCTGATATAGTCTCCAAGAAGAATGTACATGAGCAGAGATCTAAGCCAAGGATCGGTTATGGAATATAAGGGTTGTTTGTAGTGTTGGAAGGTAATGGTTAAGTCCAATGAGGGCTTAGTAGGTGTTAAGTCCAACTCCAACAATGATTCGAATTGTGTACACTCCCTAGTAGTAGACAACTTCAAGTTATCCTGCCTAGCATTAATGATCGGAGTCATATTTGAATCAAGGGTAAACTCCAAATTACAACTTTCTAATGGCAGGGTCAAAATGTAAGAATCATTATCATTCAGCCCATCCCTAGATTCGTTTGGTTCACTGAAATATTTATCGGGGTGTATATGTGATTCATTAGGAGTTGGATGAGTATCCTCAATTATTTCTAAAAGAGGATCAGTCTTAATATTTTGGAGGAAGCCTATATCATTGAATTCGTTATTGTTCTAGAGGTATAAATCCTCAAATGACGTGTTTTGTCCCCGAGAGTCTCCCATAAACTTTTCATTTTGTTTGTCCTCCTCTAATATCAACTCCTATTTTGATGGAGGATGACTCTCAAAAGAAAGGAGGAATCTAGATTTAATCATATTATTTCTATCCTCTGGAGCTAAATCCTCAAATGATAAATAATTCTCCTGTGATTCACTCCAGATTTTCACTCCAGGTTCCTCTGTTGGGGCATCCTCATCCTCTGAATTAGACTCTTCATATCCCTGAGACCAGAATTGATCATCCTCCATTCCCTTAGGGTCACCTTGATTAGGTACATTTGAATCCTCAGGATATTGAATGATAGGTGTTGATTCCCTAAGTGGAGGGTTAGGAGAAGGCTCACTAAGAGTAGAATGGGAATCCACCAAATAATCAAGAGGGGAAGTGATAGGAACAATAATCTTCCCTTGGTTTTGACTCCAATATAGTTCAGGTGGATAATCTCTATGATTGTTGTCCTCTAGTGGCTATGTCCCATTGGGAGAGTCTAAATGATCGCTACATGAAATTGGATCCCTATTGTCAATAAGTACCTTAGAATTATTTTCATGATCATGATTGGATGGATAGGGATCAGGATTATTGGGAACCGTGTAGCTAAGTTGTCTTATTTCTTCATTTAATTTTTGACTATTCCTCAACATCTCTCCCATTGATTCCATTATTTCCTTTTGTTGTTTTTGCATTTCTATCATAAAAGAGGAGAGGATACTATTATCAGGTTGGGGAGGATAGTCAATTTCAGACTCTGGTTGCCTAGGGGTATCGGTCCAACCTCGATACGGAAAATCATGAAGGGTGGAAGGGTTGGGTGTTTGCAAGGAAGTAGGGATTTTAGGATTGGAGAATCCTGCTCCTAGGCTTTGCTCAAAAGTGGGAGTTATCAAGATAGTACTCCCAGGGTAAGAATGAGAATGATCCCATGAATTATCAATGTACCCATCAAAGGATGGATACGCTCGGAGCATGGGATCCTGATTAAAAGATGGGAAGTATTGACTCTGATAATCTGAATGATAGGAGTAAGAATAATCCATTTCTTTAAGCAAAACAATTTTAACTCTCTTAGGATTTAGCAAAATTCAGCAAAAAACTTCCTATAGAGTTCTAATGTCAAAGCAAACGTAAATTCAATGGGATCTAGGTCTTAGAGTTATATGTTTAGTTGGTGGCCAAACAAGTTTTGCAAAAATTATGCTTCCTAGGCCAACCTTCGCTGGTGCCTATGACCTACTCGCAAGGGATGGAAGTCTCGAATCGAGCCCACACACGAGGAATCGAAGTAACTTGGTGGACAGGCTTGTTGATTTCTGACTAACTTCCCTTGTGGTGCAACAGAGGAGAGGTAGAAATTTATTTAGTGACCTTATGTGAGGTGCACAGTGTCTCAAGTGGGCAAGCATACGATCGTATTTTGATTTTTTTGAAATTCTGCAAACAAGATCCTTTTGCACACAATTTTCAGTCACAGATTTTAAAGTCCAATCCTCTTAACAGTCCCAATTTCTTTAAAGTGACCACTGAATTAATTTGATTCAGGCACTTTAATGGTCTTAGATTTAGGTTTAATGTATATGCATGACAAGTAATTAATGCTCAAGAGAAGACGTACCTTACTCCAGCTTTCTTTGTGCAGTAATGAATGCAATGCAATAAAAAAATAAACTAGATGCTGCTCATTCAGTCCTAGATGATTGTCCTATAGATATGTAGCTTCTAGCAGGCATTTCGATTTTTTTTTTTTAAATAATAATAACAAACAGACCTAATCTAACTAACTAACTGAAATGCAGTTTAAAATAGTTCAAATAATCCTATAATCTAAATAAATGGGAACACGTTCCCAAAAATACCCAAGGGCCCAAAAGACAGTAATTTAAATTCTAATGTCTATCTAACTAAATCTACCTAAGGCTACTGCCTAAATCAGAAATAGGCTTCTCCGTAAGCCAAAATGTGTGGGATCAAGGCCCACCTGTTCCTGTTGTCGTCCTCCAGGTGGCGTCAAGGTCCACCAAAAAGGTCGTCTCTGCCGTACGCGTTGTTCACGTTCAAAGTAGTCACTTTGTTGCGCCTCGTCGCCGTGTCAGATTCCTTGCAAAATAATAAAGATGATTAGATAATTTCGCAACTCAAAAGATTCAAAAATAATAAAGTAAATCTATTGCATCTGTTGCCTCCCCGGCAACGGCGCCAATTTGGTCTGTCGACTTTTCACTTAGCGTTATAGTATTTAAGTGGTGGAAAAATCGAATAATCAAAAACAATGAAAATAACCACTCGCAGAAGAGTGGGTCGTGTCCACAGGGAGGCAATGATGCAATCAATACGTAATTAATTAATGTTATTTCGGATAGTGCGAAATTTCTTTCCAAATTGGACTTAAAATGTGAAGGAAAGTAAGTTTGCAATAACCTAAAAAGTTAAGGGTGTAAGTGTAGTTTTCCATCACAGAAATCCTCAATAAATTTAGGATGAATTAGTGCAATTTTCATGTGATGTGTACTAAAGACAATTAGTACTTAAATCAAGTTCAAAATCAATCTTTAAACTAGCCAATATTAATACCTTGCAATTAGAAAGAACTGTGAGTGCTTGAATGCAATTCTGCCAGAATATAATATTAATAAAAAAAATGAAATTGCTGGCAATGGCATTGAATGTAATTTCTAATTCCAACAAAAACAGAGCTTTTCCTCTCTCTCTTCCTTGCAAGAGAGAAAGAGATCTGTGGGGGTCGATGCAGGGCGTCAGAGGATGGTGAGGTTGAGATCTTTCTGACGTTGGCAGCGGCTGCGGGGGAGGTGGCCCGAGGCGGCCGGCGGTGGTGGCCGGAGCTCTGGCCTGTGGAGCAAGATAGCAGCTGCTGCTGCGGCTGTTCGAGCGGCTGTGGCGTGCAGGCTTGCGCGCGCGTGCCTGTGCACGGAGACGCAGCGCCTGCTGTGGCACTTGGAGGTGCGCTGGAGGAGAGGCAGCGCCTGCTGTGGCGCTTGGAGGCACGTTGGAGGAGAGGCAGCGCCTGCTGTGGCTCTTGGAGGCACGCTGGAGGAGAGGCAGCACCAGCTGTGGCGCTTGGAGGTGCGCAGGGTGGAGATGCAGTGCCTGTTGTGTCGGTGGGGTGGGTTGATGGCGTGGGAAGGGGGGGCGCGCGTCTGCGGAGAAGGCGCTGGTTCTAAATTGCAGGGGGGCTGGAGCGGTGGGGCGCACTTGATGGTGCGCTGCAGGCAGAGAGCACGTGAAGACAGGAAGCGGAGGCACTGCACTGGCTGGAGGTGGAGTGCGTGGGCGGAGAGCACCTGCGGGCGCGGCTACGAAGGCGTGATGGCGCTCTGCAGGGAGGTGCGCCTGCAATGGACGCGTGGTTGGGAGTACCTGCGGGCGCGGCTGGATGTGGAGCGGTGTGTGTGTGTTGTGCGGTAGAGATGGAGAACTGCCTGGTGAAGGCGCGCGGTAGGGAGAGATGCTCGGTGCTACTGCTTGAGGTAGGGAAGGAGCGGCACAGTGCTCGCCCTCTCCACAGTGGAGAAGAGAGAGCTGTTCCCCGCAGGGGGAAGATGATCCCCCTTGTGCACGCCGCCTCTTCACTTTTAAGTCCTCTCTCTCCCTCAGTGCACCAATCCAGGGATTTGCAAATCCCTTTCTGTTTTTGGCCGGCCACCGTTGGAGAAGATTGCCCCAAAGTCCGGTGGGGGAGGGGGAAAGAATCATGGCTGCGGCTGGATGTGTTGGGGAAATTATCCCCCTACCCTTGTTCTTTCTAGGTTTTATTACTTGCAAATAAAAAGGCATAATCATTACACATTAAGTCATAGAATGTTATAGAATTAAATCATGATGCATACAATTATTCTATAACTTAGTACAGTATTAACAAACCTAAATTGTTGAAAGAGAATTACTTAGGCTTTCTATTAGTCCATTAAAATGGACTCATCAGTAGGCCATGAGGTGGAGCTAAGCTGAGCTAGCTAAGCTAGCTTAGCTAGTAGAATAATGAAGAATGGGCTAGGGTTTAGCTAAGAAGGAGACTTGAGCTGCTCTGAAGCTTCCTAGAGCTGACTACTGCTGAAGAAGGTCTTTTAGGAGCTTAGCTACTCAACTTAGTTATCTAGTTCTTTGCTAGCTACTAAGTTGAGTAGGTTGAGCTAGTCTTAACTATTATGGAGCTGAGGGGAGCTAGTTTTGATCTCCATGATGACTCCCTAGCTAACTAAGCAAGCTAGCTTAGGTCAGTAGACAAGCTCAACTAAGTTGAGCTAGGGTGAGTCTCCATGAGCTAGTGTTGAGCTGCCTTAAGCTAGTTGTGGACTTCTTAGCTGACTTAGCTTAGCTAGCTAAGGACTAGTAGCTAGGCTAAGTTGACTGGAGATGCCATGAATTGAGTAGAGCTACGTTAAGATAGAATGAGCTAGATCCAACTACATTGAGCTGGGTTGAGTTGGAATCCAATTGAGGTAAGCTGGAATGAGCTAAGATCTAGCTAGAATGAGCTCACTCTTAATCTTCTACCTTTTACATTGATAAGGTTTGGGTGATTTTTACTGTGTGATCATCCTTGACAATGACAGGAAGTACATGAAAGCTAAAATAAGGGAGAAATGATGTAATGCATGCCTAAATGAAATTCCTAAACCATATTACAATATGCAAAATCTAAGAGCTAGATGTGTTTTTAGGCATAAAAGTGATGGTAAACTGGTGTTTATCAAGGACGAAATGAAGAAGAAAAAGAAATCAAAGAGGGAGAGGAAGAACGATTGTGTAGGGGGTGGTGGTATGCATGGAAGGTGCGGTAAAGGTGATGATGAGCAGCTATCACCACGCTCGTTGCAGCCAAGAAGGACGAGGAGGAGGGTTGAGCAGGGTGGCGACACGGTGAAGATGGTGATGTCACAGTGGGTGTCGTGATCGTGAGGAAGTGGAAAGGGGAACTTGCAGTGGAGGCCGTTTGTGGGTAGAAGAAGAAAAAGGGCACGGTGGGTGTTGAATCGTGGTGAGAAGAAAAAGATGAAGGGCACGATGGTTCTTATAAGGAGTGGATGTCTCTATTTTTAATTAAAAGAGAGGGAGAGTGAGATATCTGAGGAGAAAGGGCGTGAGAGGGAGAATCATTGAGAGAGATCAGTAGTCAAGATCAATTCAAAGAATTTTGAATTCCTTCCACTCATAGTATCCAGCTCTGAATGAATCCCATAATTAAGGGATCATTTAATGTGGAAAAGCAAGAGGTTGTGGTGAGATGATGTGAGTTACTCATGGAAAAGAATGAGGTCGGTTTGAATACTACATAACAATTAAATGTCCCAACATAAAACTATGCATAATATGTGAATCAATTAAGTAAATGTGCAAGAAAATCACTTCATGAGCTTAACTAATTCCTAGTATAAAACATGCTCAAATTCTAATTAATCTTTGATTGCGCGGCAATCATAGGACTTAAATGAAATGAATTAAGTTATAACTTAGCATAATTCATGCATCAGCTGCATACTTTGCATCTTTACTACTTATTTCTGTAATAATGTCTATTTTCCATATTGATCAGTGTATTATTTGGTTGTCAGGTAAAAAGAAGCTTAGGAGATGGCCTGAAGCTAGAATAAAGTTGGATAGAGGCCAGAGCTACAGTAGAGCTGGAGTAGAAGACCTAAAATAAAGTTGTAGATAAATAATGTTGGAAGGGTATACCATGCTATCTAAAAGGTTTTATTGTAAGAATTAAAATATGAAGAACAATAGGACATCCCTACACCTATGCCTAGCCTTAGGATAGCCTTATCCATCTTCCTAAACATTAGCCACCTTCCTATCAAGTCATCTTTTCCTAAAACACCACAAAACTCACATTCCAACCTACCTCTGTACGTCCAAGTAGGATGCTGGATGTACAAGCTCCATAGATTCCACCTGCAGGACTTAAAACCCAAACTAATGCAAAATTGGACATTCGACAGTGTGTTAGACGTCCAATTTCTGTAGAAACCCAAGACAGAACCTAACATCTATATTGATTCAGTATTGGACATCTAGAATAAGACTTAGACTTCTGATTTTGAAGAATAAGTCGTTTGATTTTAAGATCGGACGTTTGGAACCCCTCTCCACAACCTATTTTTGGATTTAAGATTAAACCTTGATTCCTTAGGCCTATAAACCCAATCCTACACCTTAGGAAACCTAATTTAAGGTATTCTAAGCCTACTACAACACCTTAAGACCCCCCTAAGATTCTGATTAGGTTCTTACTAAGCTCAATTGACTTGGATCTAGTCAATTACATTTTACTTAGTCAATTGAACTCAGAGTCCAATTGAGCTCAATGCTCAACTAACACAAGTCTAATTGGACTTAGTGAGAGTCCAATTGACTCAACCCCAATCCAATTGGGAACTTTCTCTCACAATTACACAAACATTGACCCAATTAAACTTGGTTAAGTTTAATTGGATCAATCACCTTAGGCAAAGTTTTGTAAAACTATTTTTAGACCTACCATTTAAACCAACCTAGACCAACTTAGACATAGTGGTCCATTTGACCACCTAACCACGACCACACTCACCCACACATTCATGCACACACACACACACCACCACCACTTGGTCATCCACTCTAGAGTTTTCTAAAGTGGCCTTCCAAGTGCCGCCACCTTGAAGACTAAAATTAGACTTCAAGGACTCCACAACCCCTCTCCTTAGAAAGTGGATCTAAGAAGACCCACTCTTTACCACTCTTAGGCACCACCAAAGCCTATTCTAGAGAATTTCATAATTCTCTAGATGACCCATCTCCAACTCTATAAAAAGACTAGAGTGGATGGCCATGCACCCCCATCTTGGACTCCACCATCTTCCACTCCACCTCCATTCATGACCTCCCTCCTCCATAGCACTACCTTTCTTGTCTAAGAGCAAGAACCTCCACCACCTCTCAAGAGGCCAGCCAGCACATTGATAGCGATTTTACATGGTTTGTTAATTAGGCAATTTAGTGTCGTTGCAACACGTAAATCCGCTTTCGCTTTTAAATTTATATCCTAGATAGGGGAGTATCTAGGGTCATCCATGGAGGAAAAAATTGCAAAATTAATCCTCTTGCTTACAGATAGATCTCAACTTTCTTTTTGATATTTTTCAATATGTAATTTTTTTGTATTTTGAAAAGACGAGGGCAAATTGCAGATTGTAGCTAAAAGAATTAACACCTACAAATGATTAACTAAAATCTAAAAGATAGAAATATCTTCTTCCTAAGCTTACCTTAGGCAAGTGGAGGCCTAGGATATTTAGGAAGAAGAGGTGAAACAAGTGCTAGAACTAAAACAAACAACTACAATAAAAAGCTAAAAGAAGGCAATTTTGATTGAGTAGAATGAATGTTCTTTTCAAGGACAAGTAGAGGAATGCTTCTACTAGAATTAAACAATCTAAAAGCAAGAAAAGAAACACAAATCCTCTTGTAACAATGGTGAAGAAGGTTGTCTTCTTGCTCCAAGCCTAGCTGCTCCTTGGCTTGAAAAGAGGGCTTCCTTCTCCTCCTTCCTTGAGAGCTCCTCCAAGGTGGAAGCTACCACCTTTAATGCTCTCTCCAAAGGGTTGGGCGTGCACCACCCTCAAAAACTCCTCCAAGGTGGCGTGACCACCTTCAAGATCTCCTCCAAGATCTTCCTTGCTTGGCTTCTCCTTTGGCTGGCGTGACCCAAGAGAGAAGGGAAGAGGGGAAGGCACCAAGGGGACAGAATATCCCCTTAATCTTCTTCTTCTTCTTCTCTCTTGGACGTGGGCTTCTTGGTGGAATATGAGAGTGAAATTGCTAGCCAAGGATGACTTGAATGGTGGTGGGTAGTGGTCTTTTTATAGGGTAGGATGGGGGGTTAATGTGCCCCTTGAAATGGAGGGCTACGATGGAAGAATGGAGGTGGTTGGTGATCCTATGGCTAAGGAGAGTTGGCGCCAACCCAAGGGGTGTTAAAGGGGGTAGTTATGGTGGTGTTGGTGTCTTTTGGTGGTGGAGAGACACCACCATGTTGGTGCCAACATGGGGTCTTCTAGAAGGGGGGTTAGGTGGATGGTGGAGATGAATTCAAGGGAAATTGTGTGGTGGAGATGAGGGGGGGATTTTGGAGGGAAAAGTGGCGC
The DNA here is from genome assembly GCA_037157565.1 of Thalassia testudinum. NCBI lineage: Eukaryota > Viridiplantae > Streptophyta > Magnoliopsida > Alismatales > Hydrocharitaceae > Thalassia > Thalassia testudinum. The sequence goes on from JAZHRO010000015.1 coordinate 60,245,287, forward strand.
CATTAAGGGGGTGGTTAGGGTAGTTTTTGGTGCCACTTTTAGGTGTCTTTTGGAGGTGGTAGGTAGGTTAGGTTGGTGCCAAGTAGGTTAGCTTATGTGGAGCTTAGGTGAAGCTAGTTGGGTGGAGTTGTTAGGTGGGTTTTTGGGGTGGTACAAGCAAAGGAAGTTGGAGCATAGCTAAGCTAAGCTAAGATAGCTTAGCTAAAGGTGGAGTAGAGGGGAAGGTGTTGGAGCTAGGGTTTGGAGGAAGGAGCTGAGGAGGAGAAGTTTGGAGCTGGAGCTGGAGCTGGCTACTACTGAAGAGGCTGGCATGGGGCTATTCTAGCTGGCTTAGCTTGCTAGTTCTTTGCTAGCTACTAAGCCGAGCTAAGGTAAGCTAGCTTCTACCAAAATGAGCTGAGGTGAGCTAGGTCTGATGCTCCTGGGGAGAATCACGCTGGTTGAGGCAGCTAAGGTAGCTTAGCTCAACTGAGCTGAGCTAAGCTAAGTCCCCGAGAGCTGGACTTGAGCTTCCTGAGCTGGGATGAGTTCTTCTTCAGCTGGCTGGAGTTGAGTGGAGGTGGATGTAGCTGGATCTGAGCTGGGGTGAACTCCTGTCAACTCAGCTGAGCTAGCTAGAGCTCCCTATGAACTAGTGGGAGCTGAGATGAGCTAGACTCTGCTAAGTTGAGCTGGATCTGAGCTGACTTGAGCTAAGGTGAGCTAAGATGAACTCTCTTGAGCTACCATTCAGCTGAGATTAGCTGAATGGAGCTGGGATGAGCTAACCCTAGTTCAAGTGAGCTAGGTTCCAGCTGTGGTGAGCTGGATCAAGTTGAGTTCCAACTAGTCTAGGCTTTTCCTTCACCATTTTCCTTCTTGAGTGCTAGGGTTTTAAGGATCTGCATATCTGTGCATCCCTAACACTCACAAAAACATATTAAAAAGACAAATAAAAGATGCAATGCATGCCTAACCTAATTTATGCCTAAATGCAGCCCAAAAAACCCGTTTGTGGAGTAAAATCCTAAGAGCTAGGTTTGTTTTAATGCGTAAGAATGATGATAAACTGGCATTTATCACACACCTTGACCGTCGCTGTTACTGTGCGAAAATTATCATTTAAAGTATAGAGCATCGTAGTATAGGACGAAAATCACTACAACATTTAAATTTATAAAACTCGAAAAATAGAAGTTGAGTCGGAGGTCATTTGCAGGGAGCAAATATGGAATTCACAACAATAATCACAATTTAAATTAATAAACACAATCAATTAAACATGAAAGGATATTCAATGAATAATATAGAGATTTACTCCAATTGATGTTCAATGATAGCAAGTATATCTCAAGAATTAGTGCTGTAAAAAGAGATCAGAACCCTAAAAAGAATGGTGATTTAAATCGCCACTTAATCAAGCACATATCCCATGTTTCAAGCCAATTCAAATATCTCAAAAATGGTTAGAACCACTCCATGTCAGATTCAGCCTCAAATAATTCCACAGTACCAAATCAGACGTCAGCCACAAGGGCCAGATGACTTAACTGTCCAATGCTCAAAATAGGCACAAGGGTGCCAAACATAGAGAGGTTAAGTTCTCAGCATATAAGCACACATGCATAAGGCATGGATCCCAAAGCAAAACCTCCCTCCACCCTCCTCAAATTCTCTTCCTAGTCCTCTCTCAGAATCGGGTAATTGGGTTTATAAGTGGGTAATCGGATCCGGGTAGGGTCTAGACCCACGGGTAGTGTATCACTGGTGAGGAGTGAGAGGCATGTGAGGGAGGGACCTCACCCTTCTGTGTATCGAGACAATGAGGCCTCTTCACAAAATCCTCTTATATGCAGCAAATGAATCATCCATGCCTGATGTTGAACTATCTGGAATGTAAGAGCTACTACTACTCTTCTTCGCATAATTGGCTACTGCTGCATTGATGCTGGGCTCGATTTGGGATGCAGACTCCTTTAGGAGATGAAGCTGAGTTGATTGGGAGTGGTCTTGAGTCCAGCGGTGGTCGATGTGCGATGACGGTCGTCGAGGAAGATGGAGGCGGTGGCGAACGTCCGATTGCACCTGAGATACATGAATATGGCCTACAACCCAATTAAAAGGGTTTAGATGCTTCATTGGACCACAGTGAGTGTACTAGTGGTGGTTATGGGTGGGGTGTGTGTGTGTGGTGACCAACCAGTGTAGGAGAAGATAGCCGGATGCGTGTGTGTTCAGAAGAGGTGTGGAGGAGTTTGAACTCAAAATAGGTAGAGGGCTTTTATTCTAGGGAGCACGGTAGAGATTTTGGTGGCAATGGCTAGGCATTTGGTGGACAGTGACGATGGCACGGGTTCATTGGAGCCTCTGTCAGAGGTGAAGAAGAAGTGGGAAAGGGAGAGATTAGGGTCTAATCTACATCCTAAGCACCTAACACTAACCTAGAGACTAGGAGAGAGAGAGGGACCTAAATTATGTGAGGAAAGGAATAGGAATCCTCGGGGCTTGCTTCGCTGGAGCCGAGGACGATGAAATCTCCGGTGATGAGAAGAGCGACGATGATGGAGGGAGGATCTCCTGCTGTGGCTGGCGACGAGCTGAAGAAGATGAGGATCAAGGTAGGACACCTAATTTGTCCATCGGAGGTCCTGAGGAGAGGGATTTAGAAGGTTGCCGGAGTTGGTGGAGTTCATAGCTGTAGAGGAGGGAAGAGGGGGAATTCCGACGTAGACCTGGCTAAAGAGAATGTTGGGACCATTGTGAGCTTTTATAGATCTCTGAACTGAGCTCTAATTGAGGAAGGAGGCTTTATTGGATCTTGGTTTGGAAGCAAAGAATCCCACAAATTCCATTGGTTTGCATGAGCTTTCTTCCTCGAATCAAAGTCTAAGATTGCATTCGCATCAATCTTAATTATCTAAACTCCAATCCCACCAAATTTGGTGGGATTTGGAGGTGATTTGATCAGGTTTTAACTTGGTAAAAGTTTGTGCTTGCCCTGTTGACTCATCAATGGCGGTAAGGACTAAATTGTGAAGGAGACGAGAAACCTAGGGAACCATTTGCAATGAAATAAAAAGTTAGGGATTGATGTGAAGAATAGAGATTTTAAGGGTTGAATTGCAAACTAGGTCAAGATGGACTATGATTGGGCCCAAATTTTGGTGCTAACCTAATTTGGACCCAAGGAATCTAATGGTGAACTTGGATTTCAGTTTTGACCACGTTTGACTATACAATTTACACAGAATCCCAAATTAGGGTAAAATCCCGTCTAAAACTCTATTATAGATCAAAATGGGTCCAAGGGTACCAACCTCTTAGAGTATTTCGTTATGAATTTAAGAGGTTTAGATGAATTTTATCCTGACCAGAACCTCTTCAATTTAGGCAAGTCTGAAATTAGGGTTTTGTGTATTGATTTGATTCTCGAAACAAGTAAAACCCTGTTTCTGTCTGTGTTGACCCACTTTTTGGACTTTAATGCTCCATTGACCTTAGATTAATCCTTGGGTGACCCCGTGGCTATTCTGCATTCAGGATGTGATGTTTAAACTATAGAATTAGCCATATTTTAAAGTTTTCTTCTCAAAATGGATCTGAGTGGAATTATAGTCCTTAAGTAATCATTTAGGAACATTTATCACTTGATTCTGATCAATATAAGCTAGTTATGACGGATGATGGTGTTACCATCAATCTCTCCTTTCACTTCCTCCACCTCAATCCATGGCCACCGGAGACCACCTTTGGTGCCCTGGTTTCTTGTAGCTTAGTTGTTCTTCGTATTTTAGTTTACGCATTAATTTCCTACTTAGTAGTGTAGTATTATCTCCCTACAGAGTGCACGCATATGCTCTTCTTGGATTCCATGCATGCATCTCTTTCCTGTTAGCATAGATTTAGTTATTTTCAAATTCCGTGTACATGCATTCCTTGAGATATGATTGTAAATACTTGGTTTACTGGAATAAAATTCTATTATCTTTAGTGGATCATAGTATTTCTCTTTATGCAAATAAAAATGTTAGTTGAACAAGTAGAAAGAGAACAATAAATCAAATATCAAAGTCATAAAACACGCCTCCCTGAGAGCAATTAGGACTCACCATCTTGTTAGAAAAATATTTTTGTTTGGATCAGATTTTGCGTTATACTACGATGCTTTTAAACCAAATCTGTGATTTACGATTCCAACAAATGGCACCACTGCTGGGAAAGCAACGTGATTCTTGATATTTATGATTTAGGACTTAATGTTTGACAAAATTTTTTCTTCTTTGTTTGTGGTGTGCAGGTACATGAGATCGAGTGGATTTTGCGTACGCATTGAGCACAATTGAAGAAAATAAGGTACGCACCACATCTTAGGTTAAGATTTCCACTGAATCTTAGGTTAGAATTTACTTTGACAAGAAGAATCTGAAAAAAAAATTCTCTAAAAAAAATTCATAAAAATTTGAAAAAAAAAGATTTTTGGTCGAAAGGCTTATTTTGGATTGAAAACACTTTAAAAAACCTTATTGCCATTTTTAGAAATTCGGTCAGAGTTTTTATATAAAATTAAAAAATTATTTGCCAACTCTCTAGTGATTCAAAATTTCTAAAATTCAGAGTCACCAGATCAGAGTGGGAAGAAGAGGGAGAGTGCGCTCTCCCTCTCGCTGGCTCTGATGCGAGATTTAGCACAGACAAAGGGTACAGGAATTTCGAGGACTTGAGAACCATGTTCAAAGAGGTTCACATTCAGGTTTCTCTCCTTTATGTTATAGATCACACCCTACTGTTGTTAGGTTATTTAAGGACTACTTTACCCTGAAGCGACTGCAGAAAAGTGGATGACAGGCAGTACTATCAAACGAGGCTAGCACCGCGATTCTAGCTGCTTATCACCTAAAAAGAAAGACCCTGGTACCCCATTCATTTCCTACTTTTTGTAAGATTCTCCATTTGATCGGGCCCTTCTTGATTTGGGTTCATCTATCAACCTAACTGCCATCGCAGTATTTGATCAATTATGATTTGGGGAGTGAAAACCCACCTCGCTTACCATACAGCTAGCCGACAGATCGGTAAAAACACCGATAGGGGTGGTTGAGAATGTGATCATTAAGGTCGATGGATTCTGCTTTCCAGCGGACTTTTTCGTTCTTGATATGCCGGTTCCTCCTAATCTCCAAGATGCACCGATTATTTTGGGTCGCCTGTTTTTGGCGACAGCACACGCAAATATTGACTATGCATCCAGGCGTATGGAGATTACCCTAGGGAATGAGAGACTTAGATTGGACATTTTTAGGGCATCATGGAACTTCGATTGTGATCTCATAAAGGAGGACAACAAAGATGAAGAATCAGCTTTTTGTGGAAACATTGAGCTCCTTTGTAATGACCCAATGTCACATTCATCTTCGTTGTCAAGGTTTTTGGACCTTTATCCACACAGGACTGAGACTATTATGATGCACATTTCATCCCATGGATCCGATTGTCTTGGGTGTTCATCTGATCATGACACCCTTGATTTTGATTATCCTGATCCAACATTTACTATTTACCCCTGCTAACACTGGATGGCATGATTGCACAAGCTGGTTTCCCATTAATGCAGTTGCAACTGACCTCTTCGTAGGAAGGGAATCAATGGGAATTCACATGTATCAGGATTATCAGATTTTCGCTATTGATTCTTCTCCCATTCACGACTCTGATTCCCACCCACCTATCATCGAATTGAAACCCTTACCTAATTTGCTTAAATACATGTTTTTGGGTGAGAGTGAGACATACCCCATGATTATTAGTGCTCACTTGACCCTATAACAAGAACATCAATTTATCTCTGTTTTACAAGCTCATAAGGTTGCTATCGGGTGGAGCATTGCTGATCACCGTGGGATTCACCCCTTGTATTGCACTCATCATATTTACATAGATGAGAGGGTGAAACCTTCAAGACAACCTCAGACACGGCTGAATTCGAATATGCTGGAGGTTGTTAAGAAAGAGATCATTAAATGGCTGGATGAGGGCATTGTATATCCAATTTCTGATAGCAAGTGGGTGAGTCCATTCAGATTGTGCCCAAGAAATCAGGGCTCACTGTAATTAAAAATGATAAGGGCAAATCCATCCCAACCTGCACCATGACTTCGTGGCGGGTTTGCATAGATTATAGGAAACTAAATACCAAGAAGGATCATTTTCCATTAACTTTTATAGATCAGATCTTAGAAAGGTTAGCCGGATGCAGCTTCTTTTGCTTCTTGGATAGATACTCCGAGTATAATTAGGTTGTGATTAACCCAGAAGATCAAGACAAGACTACTTTCATGTGTCCCTTTGGAACATCCGCTTTTAAGCAAATGCCCTTCGGCCTCTGCAACGCACCAGCAACATTTCAGCATTGTATGATGGTCATTTTCTCTGATATGATTAGGGACTATGTGGAAGTATTTATGGATGACTTCTCCATTTTCGGATGATTTCTCATCTTGTCTTGATAACCTCATGAAGATCCTGAGGAGGTGCATAGAGGTCAACCTAGTACTATCATGGGGAACAAGGCATTTTATGGTGAGTGATGGCATTGTACTAGGTTACAAGATCTCATCTAATGGTCTCGAGGTTGACCAAGCTAAGTCTGAAGTCATATCGGAATTACCACCACCTAGCTCAATTAAGCAAATCAAATCATTTTTGGGTTATTTTTGATTTTACAGATTTATTCACGATTTCTCAAAAATTGCTTGTCCTTTGACGGATCTCTTGCTAGCCGGCGTCCCATTTGACTTTGACACCTCATTCCTCAGTTTTTTTAAGACCTTATGAAGCACTGTGTCAAATTCCCTGATTCTCCAACCACCCGACTAGTCTATTGATTTTGAAATGATGTGTGATGCCTTCGATTTCATTGTCGGAGTCATTCTAGGCCAACTTTGGAAGCACCACCTATTTGTAATTTACTACACTAGAAAGATGCTGAATGAAGCTCGGTGTAATTATACAATTACTAAGAAAGAACTACTAGCTGTAGTATTTGGGCTAGAGAAGTTTAGATCTTATCTACATGGGCCCAAAGTGATTATTTTTACTGATCATATCACCCTCTGGCATTTACTGGAAAAGAAGGATGCCAAACCCCACCTTATCAGATGGATCCTTCTATTATAGGAATTTGATGTTGAAATTTGCAACAAGGCCGGAGCTCATAATGTTGTGGCGGATGACTTATCTCGATTAGACCCAGCCCACATCCCCTACTCCCGACCTATCTCAAATCAATTCCCAGATGAGTTTCTTTTGGCAATTAATTCTGTCAAGTTTCCTTGGTACACGGATATCACAAATTATCTTGTCAAAGGCAAGATTCTCGTGAACCTATCAGAGGACCAGAAATTCAAATTTATTTCAGAGGCCAAATTTTATTTTTGGGATGACCCCTTTCTCTTTCGCATTAAAGCTGATCAGATTATCAGGAAGTGCGTCCCAAATTCCAAAATCTCTCGTGTTATCTTTTTGCCACAACGATGCCTATAGTGGTCATTTTTCATGCTGAAAATCTACTACAAAAATTTGCAGTTGGTTTTTTCTGGCCAACTCTTTTCAAAGATACACACGAATTTGCCAAGCACTGCAAGCGATGTCAGTCGATCGGTTCAGTGACCCGAAGAGACATGATGCCTCTCTAACCCATTCTGGTTGTAAAAGTGTTCAACATTTGGGGCATCGATTTCATGGGCCCTTTTTCGAACTTGCATGACTTTGAGTACATACTTCTCACTGTTGACTGTCTCAAAGTGGGTTGAAGCCATTCTGGCAAGACGGGCTGATCATAAGACCATGATCTCCTTCGTATGAGAATTCATTTTCATGAGATTCGATGTTCCCCATGCTTTGATTAGCCATGGGGGTAGTAACTTCATCCATGTTCATTTTAGGTTACTATTGAGGAAATACGTGGTACATCATCGTATTGTCACCCCGTATTACTCGCAGACCAATGGGTAGGCTGAAGTGTCTAACCGTCAAATCAAGCTTATTCTCTAGAAGACGGTTAGACCAAATAGGAAGGTCTGGCCCGATAAATTGATTGATGCACTTTGGGCATATTGGACTACATACAAGGCCTAGCTTGGAATGTTGCCATACCACATGGTGTATAGAAAGGCCTGTCACCTTCTTGTTGAGTTGAAGCACCGCACCTTTTGGGCGATGCAAAAGTGTAATTTTAACCTTGATGAGAGAGGTTTTGAAAGGAAGCCCCAGCTCAACGAATTAGAGGAAATTCGATGGGAGGCCTACAAGAATGTGAAGATTTACAATGACAAGAAGAAGGCCTTTCATGATTGCTACATCTAGAGGAAGATTTCATACCTAACTAGCAAGTCTGCTTATTTGATTTACTCCTGAAATTTTTTGCAGGTAAACTCAAGTGCAAGTAGACTGGCTCATATATCGTGATTCGCCCCTACTCTAATGGAGAAGTACAAATCATGGACTTGAAATCTAGGCATGTTTCTACGGTAAATGACCAGCTCCTCAAGGCATTTATGCCCTCGGAACCTCCTCGTGCAGACCAAATCATTAATTCATCGAGGACGTGTAATTGAGTTTCACCCAGCTGGAGGTGTTAAACTCAGCACTTATACCTACATAGGTACCCTTTTTATACATAGCATCTTTTCATTTTAACATATATTTCTGTATAGTGTCTTTACTGTCATTGCTTTGGCATATACTAAACGAAGAATCAGGAGCAATTCCAGGCGAGTTCTATCCATTTACCCCTTGCTTAATTTATTTTCCTTATATTCATGCATGAGGTCATGCAAGAACTTTGGCATGGGGGCATAGTACATATAAATTGAAAATTTTTCTGCCAACACTTAGAAAACGTCTGAGTAGCAGGAAAATTGCACTTTAGGATCCATAATTTAAGAACAACCGACTCCACCTCTAGTGTTCACATTGGAGCTAGAAATCATCTACAACAACCACTTCCGACTCTTTCGCTCACCTTTTGTTATAAATTAAGATCAAGCTGAATGTAAACCGATCAGGGAATTTATTGAAGTGCAATCATAAGAGGTTAATTATACATAGCATTTATATATATTGCATCCATGAATAAGGATTTTTATCAAGAGGTTTTATTAGGGATCTCATTCTTTAGTTGATTCCTTAATGAAGAATCCAATACAATTTTACACTTGCATGTAGAATTTGCAATGGATCCATTGTAAAGACTGATAAACATCTTTAGTTTGTCAGGAAGAAGCATTGCTTCTTTTCCTGAACCCCTGGACAGTGGTTAGGGAGTCAGGCAAACCATCTACTATTAGATCCACTAAATAATGGCAAGGTGAGAGTAGAGATTCTACTAGTGCTCTAAATCTAGTGCAAGGAATCTTAGTTTCTGGATGATTAGGTACCAATACTCAGAGTTAGACATAGCTTTCGCTCTTGGTTCCTACGTGTGAATTCTTTTGTGTGAATTTTTAAGAGCCACCAAATAAGGCAAATACGCAGAGATTGAGTTCTAATAAAACTAGGACCAAGGTGGATGGTTACAACCATCCTTTACGGAATCCTCGGCTGAAGGAGGGTATTAATGTCAAAGTCGGAGCATACGCTGTCCTATCCATTCCCTTTCCAATTCCAAGAGTAGACACTTCTACCAAATAAGCTACCTGATATCCATTTGAACATCACCAATTCCTAATAATGCCTCGTGAATAAAAGTTGTGTATGTCGTATTGTATTGCATTTTGTTAATAGATATGAGAAAAAAAATAGAAAAGGAGAAGGAGAGAGAGAGAGAAGAAAGAGAAAAAATATAGAAAAAGAAAAAGTGAAAGAAAAATGTGTTGAGTTTGTAATTGTGTTTATTGCATTTATTTCAATTACATTGAGGCAACAATACCCACCACATTTGTTATCCACAAAATACGGCCTTAACCTACTTTTTTATATTTTTGATTGCCTAAATATTGGTTGAGGAATTGTGACATAGTTGTAAGGTTATCAGTACTTTAATTAAAGTGTTAATGTCATGTGAGATCACCAAATACTAAGTGTATTTACAAATCTGGTGAGATTGTGAGCTTGAAAAGAAAAGAAAAAGAAATGAAATGAAAATGAGAGAGAGAGTAAGTACAAAGGAAAGAAAGAGAGCACAGATTTTCCACTTCTCTCTTAGTTGATTTATTGATAGCCTGGAAATTTAGATTCTATTGTACTAATCTATATGTAGCACGAAATGAATGTAAGTCACCAAATGCAAACCCACATAACTTAGATATCTTCTACCTAAGCTAAAAGACAGGTTAAGAATTTCAGTATATTTCATTATATCCCGAGGGAAAAAGTTTACCTATCTCGATAGATTTTTCCTAGGGGTCAAGTACAAACTTTAGATGTGGATTGGCTTTTTACTTAGATCTGTTGCATAAGTTACCATCACTACATTCTTACAATTGTCTAGATTTCTAGATTGTTGAATGAAAACAAAAAGAAAAGGATCTCTAGTCTTACACTTGATAAAAATAATAAGCAGTCCTTTAAGGATCAATTTGCACATAACTTAGTCGTGCATGTAGTCTTGCATTTGCTAAGGACTAGTAAGATTTAGGCATGGGAGTATGATTGCACAATAATCATAGGACTTAAATAACCTGAATTAAGTTAGAAGTTAGCATAATTATAACATAATTCATCATCAGCTGCATGCTTTGCATCCTTACTGCTTTACATATATATTTCTGCAATAATGTCTATTTTCCATATTAATTATTGTATTATTTAGTTTTTAGGTAATAAGAAGCTTAGGAGATGGCCTGAAGTTGGAATAAAGTTGGATAGAGGCTAGAGCTGGAGCAGAAGACCTGGAATAAAATTGTAGATAAATAATGTAGGAGGGGCATACTATGCCATCTACAAGCTTTTAATGTAAGAATTAAAATATGAAGAACAATAGGACATCCCTACACCTATCCCTAGCCTAAGGATAACCTTATCCACCTTCCCAAACATTAGCCACCTTCCTATTAGGTCACCTTAGCCTAAAACACCTTAAAACCCATATTCTAGCCTACCTCTAGACGTCCAGGTAGGATGCTTGACATCTAAGCTCCATAGATTCCAGCCGCAGGACTTAAAACCCAAGCTAATGCAAAATTGGACCTCCAGACAGTGTGTCAGATGTCTAATTTCTACAGAAACCCAAGACAAAACCTAACATCCATACTAATTAAGTATTGGACATCCGGACTGAGACTTAGACTTCTGATTTTGAGGTATAAGTCATCTGATCTTAAGATTAGATGTCTGGAACCCCTCTCCAGAACCTATGTTTGGATTTAAGATTAGACCTTGATTCCTAAGGCCTATAACCCAATCCTACACCCTAGGAAACCTAATTTAAGGTATCCTAAGCCTAGAACACAACCTTAAGACTCTCCTAAGAATCTAATTAGGTTCTTACTAAGTCCAATTGACTTGGATCTAGTCAATTGCATTATACCTAGTGAATTAGACTCATAGAGTCCAATTGTGCTCAATTCTCAAACAACACAAGTCTAATTGGACTCAGTGAGAGTCCAATTGACTCAAGCCCAATCCAATTGGAAACTTTCTCTCCCAATTACACACACATTGACCTAATTAAACTTGGTTTAGTTTAATTGTATCAATCACCTTAGCCATAGTTTTGTAAACCTATTTTTTGACCTACCATTTAAACCAACCTAGACCTACTTAGACATAGTGGTCCATTTGACCAACTATCCACGACCACACACACTCACACATTCACACACACACACACACACACACCACCACCACCACTTGGCCATCCACTCTAGAGTTTTCTAGAGTGGCCTTCCAAGTGGTGCTACCTTGACAACTAAAATTAGTCTTCAAGGAATCCACAACTCCTCTCTTGAGAATGTGGATCTCAAAAGACTCACTCTCTACCACTCTTAGCCACCACCTAAGCCTATTCTAGAGAATTCTATAATTCACTAGATGACCTATTTCCAAGTCTATAAAGGGACTAGAGTGGATGGCCATGCACCCCCATCTTGGACTTCACCATCTTCCACTCCACCGCCACTCATGAGCTCCCTCCTCCATAGCACCACATTCCACATCCAAGAGTAAGAACCTCCACCACCTCTCAAGAGGCTGGCCAACACACCTTTGATGTCCCTCCTTTCTCTTCCTCCACCTCAATCCATGGTCACCAAAGACCACCTTTAGTGCCCCAATTTCTCATAGCTTAGTTGTTCTTTGAATTTTAGTTTATGCATTAATTTCCTACTTAGTAGTGTAGTATCATCTCCCTCCAGAGTGCACGCATATGCTCTTCTTGGGTTCCATGCGTGCATCTCTTTTCTGTTATCATAGATTTAGTTGTTTTCAAATAGTTTGTACAAGCATTCCTTGAGATATGATTGTAAATACTTGGTTCAATGGAATAAAATTTTGTTATCTTTAGTGGATCATAGTATTTCTCTTTATGCAAATAAAAATGTTAGTTTAGCGAGTAGAGAGAGAATAAGAAATCAAAGATCAAAGTTGCAAACCATGCCTCCGTGAGAGTGACCAGGACTCACCATCTCATTAGAAAAATATTTTTGTTTGGATCGAATTTCACGCTATATTACGAAACTTTTAACCAAATCCATGATTTTACAATTCCAACAATCTCCTAAAGAGAAATTACTTAGGCTTTAAAAATGTTCACTAAAGTAGACCTATCCAATACTTTCATGCCTAAGTTTTTCTAGTCCCTAGTAAAATGTTGTGAAAAGTACCAATTCTCTAAGCTGAAATTTGCTGTCAGAGTGCCTGTCATACCTCACTTCTAGAGATGAGTTCAAGATACTCATCCTAGAATTTAAGGTATTCAAGTATCAGCCAAGATGCATACTTAGTCAACGGGGCTTTTAGGTCGTCGACCAAGGTTTCTCTCGCCCCCCAAGCCTACCCAAAAGTTTATTAGTCCGAAAGGTTTAAGCATCCATGCATAAGCAGGAGTGGTCTTTATTTAGTCTACATGTGAATTATTTTTGTGTTGGTATGATGGCCAACACAAAAGAGAGAAGGAAAATGTTTTTAATCTTTTGTAATTTTTTTGTTTGATCTATCTAAGTCTAACCTTGGATCAACTATCCACATGATCTATATCAAATTCATTATCCCCATCACTAATCCTCAAAGGGTCTCTAGCATTCGATGCTTTGAGATAGCACCACCCAAGGCAACCCCAAGAACCCCTCACAATCGACACTTTAGGATAGTGCCACTCATGGCATTCTTAAGCTAATCTAGGCCTTTAGCAATTGACATTTTGTTATAATGCCTCCCATGATACCTAAACCACACACTATGCTTACATGCCCTCGGTAGGCTAGATATCTTGATCGATAAACTTTTATTCAGCATAAAATGCTGTTGTATGGAAACTTAGGATATTTAATATGCATTCATTGTAGTACACTCCTAAATCGCACAACAAACACTTAAATTTATAAAACTCAAAATCTAATTGGAGTCCGAGGTCGTTCGCAGGGAGCAAATGTGGAATTCATGAATTAATCTCTATCCATAATAAATGAGCACAATAAATTAAGCACAATAAAAGATATACAATAAATAAAACTTATCATATTGCTATTCAATGTAAATCAATGTATCTCAAAGAATGTAGGGACAAAAAAAATAGTGAAAACCTAAAAAGAGGTGATTTAGGTCACCATTTAGATCCATCTAATTAAGCATGCATCTCATATTCAAATTACTCAAATAATCCAACAGTACTCTCAATCAGATAACTTAAGTACTTAAATGTTCCAACAGTACCAGCAAAATTAACCTCAAGCCTCAGTCAACAGAACAAGGCATCAAACGATAGAACAAGGCATTAGACGCCTTAATAGAAGAGGAACAACATCAACAAAGTAGAAGGCTCTCTCAAGAGCCTTCTCAAGACCAGCATAGGGCTAACTCTCTCAGACCTTCGTAAGCACAGGCTAAGTGTTAGCTTCCTCTTCTTCAGCATGCACCCAAGGCTAAGGGTTGCACAACAAAACCCTCCCCCCTCCTCTCACAAATCTATCATCTTCTCTTCTCTCTCAGTGCCGGGTTATGGGTAATCGGGTATATGGGTCATGAACAGAATATGGTTTGGACCAGGCTCACGTGTTGTGTGCATGGGCGGGGAGTGTAGGCTTTGCATAAGTAGGGGACCTGACTCCTCAATGTATTAGGCGAAGAACATATGGCACAAATTCAATTTATGTTGCTGCAGCCACTCCTCTTTTAACGATGTGGGACTAAACATCCCACTCTTCCTTTGGCCAACACAGCCGAGGCATTCCTCTTGATTATGAGTTGCAGCTACTAAAGGAGGGTCAATTGAAGACCTAGAGAGTGTTGTGGGAGTATTTCGCAGGTCCTGGAGATGATGTTGAGACCGAAGGTGGTTGGGAGATCATGGTTGGAGACGAAGGCAACGACCGATACTGACAATACCTGGAAACAACAATACAGCCTCTTGGCCCAATTAGAATAGTTCAAGGGCTTCACCATGAGGCGAGGAAGGTGATGGCGGGGTCAATTTGGTGTTTCGTGGTCGGGCAAGGTCGGACGAAGTCGGAGAAGGTGTACGGTGGAGGGTGAGTTCGGCAGAGTTTTGGAGTGGGTAATCACCTCAATTTATTGAGGGGTTTTAGTTGTGGAGGTATGGCAGAGGTTGTGGAGGTGGTTGCGTGGGGTTTGTCGATCTGTAGCATGCGGATGGCTTTGCTAGAGCGTCGCTGAAGTAGAGGAAGATGGAGAGGGAATGAGTGCTTGGTCGATCAAAATAGAGAGAGAAAGAGATAGGGAGATTCAAGGGAAGGAGAGGAAGGAAGTGACCTAGCTAAAGGACGAAGGGGATGAGGAGAGATGCCAGCTATGATTGGCTGGCACTGAGGAAGGAGAAACCTTCAGTGATGGAGAGGTGAGGAAGAAGAGGATCTAGGCACTCCTACTGTGGTTGGTGAGGAGTGGAGAAAGGAGCTGAAGACCTTCCTACTGCCTATGGTATGTGGCAGTTGGCAAACAAGTCGGAGGGAGAGGAGTTGTCGGAGCTGCGGTGGAGGTGGCCGAAGAAGGAGAATTTGTGAAGTGTGGCCAAACCGAGCTCAGGAGCAAGGAATTGCAATGGGGAAGCTTTTATAGAGCTCTTGAGAAAGCTCTAAACAAGGAAAGGGCTTCTACAAGGCTTGAGATTGAAGGAGAAACACCCATAAATCTCGTGCATTCGCACAAGCTTTTCCTTGCGATTTAGGAGCCAAAACCAGTCCCAATCAATTCCTCATAGTGTGAACATCAATCCCACCAAATTTGGTGGGATTTGATGATGATTTGAATAGGTTTAGGTGTGGTCAAAGTTGGCCTGGAGGTCAGTTGACCTCCAATGGTGGCAGGGGTATTTTCGTGAAGACAACAAAGTTGGGGGGCTAAAGGTAAAGAATTCAAAAGGTAGGGGCTTAAATGTGAAGGATAGAGTTTTAAGAGACTAGATTGCGAACTAGGTAAGATTTTAGTTTTGACCAAAGAAATCTGATGGTGAAGTTAGATTTTAGTTTTGACCAAGTTTGATTAGGCAATTTATGTAGAAACCTAAATTAAGGTAGAAATCTGTCTATGACTCTATTTAAGGTCAAAATAGATTCAAATGGTCAAATCAAAGGTACAAACCTCAAGGAATATTTTTCTATGAATTTTAGAAGGTTTAGATGAATTTTATCATGACTGAAACTTCTGTAATTTAAGCTGGTCTAAAATTAGGGTTTTGTATTATGAATCAGTTTTCAAAATGTGTGAAACTCCATTTCTGTCTATGTGAAACCTCTTATTAGACTTTAATGCTCATTTGACCTTAGATTAATGCCTGGAAGATCTCGTGGTTACTCTGCATTCATGATATGCTGTTAAAACTGTAGAATTAATCTTGATTTAATGTTCTCTCAGAATGGCTTTGCATGGAATTATGGCTCTCAGATGACTATGTAGCAGCATTTGTCACTTGATTATGACTAATTAAAGCTAGTTATGACTCATGATGATGTTATCATCAAATTCCTATTTATGCATGTTCCTAGGCTAGTTAGATGCATCAAGCACTATAAATATCACATAACATTCATCATCTTGCATTTAGAGTAGATTCTGTAAATTGTACAATAATTCGCTTATTTTAATGGTCAGGGGACAGGGTGACACAAATCTAAGCTTCAAACAAGAAATTCGACCGTATGGATGAATTTTGGGCGATGATTGTAGTCCAACGATGCCAAAATCATCTCAATCAAACCGTTGTAGCATCCGCTATGAGGAGAAGATGGACAACTCAGATGGTGTCACGTGGCACCATCACGGCTACCCACCATCTCTCGCACAAGCCCCCATCACCTACCCTCGTAGATCTAGACTATTGGATCTTAATCCATAACCCAAGAGCATGCCTTGCCTCCCTCTCTACAACGCCCATAGATTCTCAAAGAGAGGGCACACCTCTCATCATCTATGTCATTGGATGCTCATCTAATGGCTTCAATCATAAGGGAGGAGGAAACAGTGCAGTGGTCAGCACACACGCCTCTCAAATGAGAGGCAAAAGTTTGAGCCTCAATCCGACGCTCCCTCAATGCACTCCTCATCGAAATTGGACCGCTTCATTGCGATCGAGCTATCGAGATTAAGCCGCATGACCTCTTCACATTCTTAATGAACGAAGTGCATGTAATCTAAGTAGTCGATCGAAGATCAGACGGTCGAGGCACAACCACGTGGCACAAACGACAAGAGTGTGCGATACGTGCGATCGGATGCTCAACGGGTACGATTTTAAGCGCACGAGAGCATGCGATCAGACCCCTTTGATGTAGATCAGACGATGGTAAATGCTCCTCACCAGCAAGAGCGCACACAAGAGCTAGCACAAGCGCATGATTAGCTCCTCCTCTTAGCCATTTGATGAGGATTGAATGGCTCCTATTCATCCTTGTTGTGCAAGCAGCTAGAGTGCAAGCTGGGCACATGGGACATGTTACATCTAGAAATTCAAATCCAAGCCCAAGTCTAGATTAAGTAGGTTGAGACAAACCCGTCAACAATTGTTAGGCACGATTTAGGTTCACGTAGCCTAAAATCGAGAATTTCAAGTTTTGGTCTACATTGGTCAACCTACAAGGAAAGTTTCTCGGTTAGCATCATGACTGGTATTGTTAAAGTTTCCTCGTCATGAGCCTTCAAACAAGACCAATTTCATAAAACTCGGAGGTCAAGAAAGTGCAGGGTTTGTGAGGATAGGATGTAACAACCCTTTTATCCTCACCTTTAATCTTCTCTATCCTTCCACTTTAAATAACACCCTAAGGAAACCTAAATCCCACATAAAACAACCTTAACCCTCTTCCGTTTGCATCTTCACCATGTGAGGAAGCGAGGGAGAGAGAAAGGAAGAAGAAGAGGAAGCTCTTCCTCCTCATTCGTCCTCCTTCCCTTCTTGCATGTGAGAGGGTCTCAACGAGTACGTCAGCGACCCGAAGGCGTTAACGATCTTGAAGGAATCTCTTTGTGTTTTCTTCTTCTCACCATTAATGGATGTGTGGAGAAGGGGAGAAAGGAAAGGAGGAGAGAGAGGAGGTGCGATGAGGGGGAGAGGGTGAAAGAGGTGAAGGCGGGAACGACTGTGTACGCCGGTGGCCATGCGAGGGTGAAAGGGTGATCGGGAATCCCGCGTGCCTCTGCGACCCCCATTACTCCCGTCGTATCTAGTAGAGTGGCTTTTATGTGTAACCTGTTAAATTGTGGAATCATAAATAGAACATAGGACATTGCATGAATCCTAAGAATGAAAAACAGATTGAATGATAGATCCTAGGTGTTGCATGAATCCTAGGACTGGAAAACTAGATTGTATGATAGATCCTAGGATACGGCATGAATCCTAGGACAGGAAAACTAGTGGAACAGATGAATACTGCAGTCTTGGAAAAATGGAAAGGAACAAATAGCTGCCTGTAATTGAATTAACAGCTGCCTGTTGAATAAATAAACGTGTTTGAGAACATGGATTGTGATAACGTGAAACTGGAAGGTGAAACTTAGACGTTCTGAGCTGGAACCCTACGGGGAAGTAGGAGTAGAACTCCTGGAAAGTGAATGGAATAGAATTGGGGAAGTGAGCTGGCCCTTGAGTACAGAGTACCAAGGAGAGCGACTGTCCCCCTATTTAGTGCAAAGCAGAGCTAGCCGCCCCAGGGACCTGGGGTTAGGACTAGCCACTCTGTACCAACTTGCTGGCCCTCGTGTACGTAGTACCGAGGAGAGCTACTAGTGTAGGGAGGTACTAGCTACCCCACGGGCCCCGGGGTTCTGCTAGCCTCCCACACTGACTTGTTAGGCCTACTGGGGCAAACCAAGGTAGTCAGGCGAGGGTGCGTAGACTGTGGAGGGGCAAGGCCCCTGTTTGGTTACTGTGGAGGGGTTGGACCCCTGTTACTGAGAGGGCTCTGCCCTGTACTGGTTCCGTGCTATGCTTTGGGCGCACTCGTTAACGGAAACGATTGACCGCGTGCCAGTGCGGGTTAGCTACCCGTGCGTTTACCACGCGTGCCGTAGTCACCGTTACGTTTGTCAGTGACCTTGGGGTGGTTGACTGAGAGTAGGATCACCACGGGGGACTCTCCCGGCCAAGAGAGCACCACGTGCTACTTGTACCGTTCGGAAAAGACTGCAATCAAGATCGTTCCCACGAGGAACATTCGAGATCAAGTGAGAGATCTGAGAAATAGATAAATCGTGAGATAATTGAAAGACTTAAATAAAGAAAGTAATAGAACTTAACAGCTACTGTACACTCTACTGTTTCTTTAGTTTTAGTTGCCACTCTACTCAGCATTTTGCTGACGTGTTACACTCGTTACCTTTCAGGACCAGGTGTTGAGCAGCCAGGGTCAGCAGCTGCAGAGGACGCTGGGCCGAGTAGGGTCCAGTAGAGTTACCACTGTTTCTTGTACCTCTTTTTCTTCCGTTATAGTGAGTTGTTCTTGTTTCTGCTGTACTTTTCTTTACCTGCAGTTCATATTTAGTTATGAATGTTGTTCTACTGTTGTGGTGGTATATACTGTAGTAGTTTCTTTCCTTGCTGCTGTATTTTCTTACTGTTAGTTATATTCATGTTGAATGTGGTTTATTTTACTGCACTTTTGGTTACTTCCTCGTTGGACGACTAGGTCTTGGGATTAGTTTAGTCGGTCCGGTTCTCGTGTCTCGTAGGGGCTCGGGAACCGGGTCGTTACAAGATGGTATCAGAGCAAGGTCGTCCCGAGAAGTGAATCAACTGACTGTAGAATAACCAATTCACATGTTTATAACTAGAGTAGCCACCACAACATATCTCTTGACATGAGCTCTTAGAAGTTTCGTTAGGTACCGTTTGTTTTGACATTTTTCCGTTTTGTTTCGCGTCTCCTTACAGGAGATGCCTCGTTGCGGGATTGGTGAGGCAGGTCGCAGGCGCAGCCGAGGACGAGGTCGGCGAGGTGGGCGTGCCGTTGCCGACACCCCAGTGGACCAGCCACTACTCCCGAGCGTCCAGGCCCAGGACCTCGCCTGGCTGATACGAGACATTATACGAGAGGAGCTCCACCCACCGCCCCGAGCACCTCACCCTGGGGTTGCGATGGGGGAGTCCTCTGTGGGACCACTCGACGAATGCAGCGCTGGACACGGGGGAGGGGATGGGCCACCGTAGCCCCCACCTTCCTCCGATACTTCCGTGCACGAGGCACCTTCGCCTGGAGGTGCACCAGCACCTCCCCTACAGCGCCACTTCGAGCTTTTCGGGCAGTTCCGAAAGCTGAAGCCCCCCTCCTTCAAGGGGGATGAGGACCCGACCGAGGCAGAGGACTGGCTTGAGCAGCTGGAGAAGATCTTCGACACCCTTCGCACCCCGGTGGAGTGCCGCGTGGCCTTTGACACGTACCAGCTGGAGAGTGCGGCACACAGGTGGTGGAGGGCGGTCCGGGGATAGGAGAGGGACGAGCAGACGTGGGACCAGTTCGTCACCCTCTTCTGCGAGCAGTACTTTCCCCAGACGTGGTAGGACTAGAGGAGGCAGGAGTTCCACACTCTCCGCCAAGGGACGATGACTGTGAGAGCGTACCGCACGCGTTTCTTGGAGCTGTCCTGCTTTGCAATGACAGCGGTAGCCACTGAGGAGGAGCACCTTTGGAGGTTCACCGAGGGGCTCCGACCTGCGATCCGGGGGTATGTCAAACCCCTGAAGCTGCCTACGTTTTTGAGGGTGGTAGAGGCAGCTATGACTTACGAGGAGACCAACCCATCCGCGTGAGACACCGACGGCGGGCGGAAGAGTCCCTTCCAGCCAGAATTTTCATAGGGCCGACGAGAACGGAGACATGTGGAGTCCGCAGGAGTGCCGTCACGTTTTGCAGGGCCATCAGTGGCCTTTGGGGGCCCTTGACAGGGGCCAGTCGCCAGCACCGGACCCCCGTCTAGCCGACAGCAAGGACCCACTGAGGGCGGGAGTCGGGTTCCCCTCTGTTACCAGTGTGGCCAGCCGGGCCACATCAGGAGGGACTGCCCGTCTAGGGCAGGAGGTCAGCAGATACTCCCCGTGCAGAGCACTGGAGGGTGCGCAGGAGGCCGCGGTTCCCAGGAGCGAGGAGGAGAGCAGCAGTCGCGAGGAGGGTATCGGCCAGCACCTACCCGTTCGACGCAGAGTGTGGCTACTTCGTCCGCACCTAGAGCTGAGGGGTGTATCAACGCCCTAACACACAGGGATGCCAGAGCTTCGGGATCGGTGGTAGCAGGTATGGTTTCAGTTTCCGGCAGACTCGTTTGCACGCTTTTCGATTCCGACGCTACGCACTCGTTTGTCACAGCCAGTTTCGCAGTTAGTTTGGACCAAGATTATACACTGTTAGAGAATCCGTTCATAATCAGAGGTCCGAGTGGTCAGCTGTTTGTAGCTGGTGAGGTGTACACGGATTGCGAGGTCAGCATCGGGGGACATAGCCTGCCAGCTGCCTGATTATGATACAGATGGAGGACTTTGGAGTGATTCTAGGGATGGATTGGCTGTCCGCTTACCACGCCTTGGTGGACTGTTTTGAGAGGAAGATCGTCTTCTCCATTCTGGAGTTGCCTTCTATCGAGTTTCACGGACAGCCAGTAGATGGAGGTTTCAGGTGCATTTCGGCACTTGGGGCGGCGAGACTTTTGAGCTAGCGGTGTGAGGGCTTCCTAGCTTGTGTGGTGGCAGAGCCCAGCCCTGTGGCAGACTTCCAGAGCATCCCGGTGGTCAGAGAGTACCTTGAAGTGTTTCCAGAAGAGTTACCAGGACTACCGCCAGAGCGTGAGATCGAGTTTGAGATCTCACTAGTACCAGGGACCAGCCCCATCTCCACCGCGCCATACAGGATGGCACCGCTTGAGCTGCAAGAGCTCAAGTCTCAGTTGCAGGGCCTTTTGGAGAAGGGTTTCGTGAGGCCCAGTGCGTCTCCCTGGGGAGCCCCGGTACTGTTTGTGAAGAAGAAGGATGGGACCTTACGCCTTTGTGTGGACTACCGATAGCTGAATAGGGTCACCATCAAGAACAGATATCCGCTGTCGAGGATCGACAACTTGTTTGACCAGTTGCGGGGTGCCACGGTGCTTTCCAAGATCGACTTGAGGTCTGGATACTACCAGTTGAGGATCAGGGAGACCGACGTCTCCAAGATAGCTTTCCGCACCCGGTACGGACACTACGAGTTTTTGGTCATGCCGTTTGGGCTGACCAATGCCCCCGCTGCTTTCATGGACCTGATGAACCGGGTGTTTAGACCGTACTTGGACCAGTTCGTGGTAGTTTTCATAGATGATGTACTCATCTATTCTAGAGATCGGACGCAGCACGGACAGCACTTGCGGATGGTTCTGGACACTCTGAGACGACGCCGGATGTATGCCAAATACAGCAAGTGCGAGTTCTGGTTGAGGGAGGTGACCTTCCTAGGTCATGTGATCTCTGGAGACGGCTTGGCGGTGGACCCAGCAAAGGTCGAGGCAGTGCTCAGGTGGGAGAGACCGCGTTCAGTTACTGAGATTCGCAGTTTCCTGGGACTGGAAGGCTACTACAGGCAATTCATCAGAGGATTTTCACAGATTGCGTGTCCTATGACATAGTTGACCCGGAAGGACGTGCCTTTCGCTTGGACAGACGCCTGTAAGGCGTGTTTTCTGGAGCAAAAGGAGAGGTTGACCTCGGCTCCCGTGCTCACCATCCCTGACAGTAGTGGCGGGTTCGTTGTGTACACGGACGCCTCCTTGCAGGGGTTAGGAGGTGTGCTCATGCAGAGGTGTCAAGTTGTCGCTTATGCTTCGCGGCAACTGAAGCCCCATGAGCATACCTACCCTACCCACGACTTAGAGTTGGCAACTGTTGTCTTCGCACTGAAGACCTGGAGGCACTACTTGTACGGTGAGACCTTCGAGATTTTCACAGATCACAAGAGCCTCAGATAGCTTTTTGATCAGAAGGAGCTCAACATGAGACAGAGACGTTGGTTGGAGCTCCTGAAGGACTACGACTGCAGCATCTCCTACCACCCGGGAAAGGCCAATTTGGTGGCTGACGCCTTGAGCCGTAAGGCGCCTGCACTCTTGGCCAGTCTACAGTTACAGAGTTGGAGCCTTTTGGAGGAGGTGGGCAGTTGGCGACCCCTAGAGTTACGAGGGTACTGTGGGGCAGTGACGGTGACACGGCAAACTAGGCCAGAGCTGATAGATCGCATCATCACAAGACAGATGGCCAATCCGTACTTGTAGTCTTTGCGCGACAGAGTGCTGTCAGGAGACCCAGGGGACTTCTCTTTCACAGACCAGGTGCTACGCTTGAGGGGACGGTTGTGCGTTCCCAGAGATGAGGAGCTGTTGAGAGAGCTCCTGACTGAGGCACACGATTCCAGATTCGCCATACATCTCAGAAACACGAAAATGTACCACGACTTGAGACGCGAGTTTTGGTGGAGAGGGATGAAGTGGGATGTGGGTGAGTTCGTGCAGCAGTGCTTAGGGTGCCAGCAGGTGAAAGGCGAGCATCAAAGGCCTGCAGGGCTGCTTCAGCCGCTTCCAGTGCCAGAGTGGAAGTGGGAGAGCATCACCATGGACTTGGTGGTGGGCTTACCTGTTACCCAGCGGGGACACGACGTAGTCTGGTTAATAGTGGATAGACTGACGAAGACGGCGCGATTCTTGCCGATCCGAGTCACTTTGGGACCAGCACAGTTGGCAGAGAGGTATATCCGTGATGTGGTACGACTACACGGAATTCCACGGGAGATCGTATCCGACCGGGATACCCGCTTTACGTCCCAGTTTTGGGCTGAGTTTTAGCAGGCCTTGGGGATGCGGTTGAGGTTTAGTACGGCTTACCACCCCCAGACGGACGGATAGTCTGAGCACACGATACTGACACTTGAGGACCTTTTGCGTGCCTGTGTACTGGACTGGAGGGGCTCTTGGGAGGAGCACCTGCCCCTGGTGGAGTTTGCATACAACAACAGTTATCACTCGAGCATCGGCATGGCTCCCTACGAGGCTCTGTACGGACGGAGGTGTACGGCACCCTTAAGTTGGGTTGAGGTGGGGACCAAGTGGGAGGTTGGCCCCAGGTTGACCCGGCAGAGTCAGGAGGTAGTTGAGCTGATCCACAGATGACTCCGCACTGTCAGGAGCAGACAGAAGAGCTATGCGGATCGGAGACACAGAGAGGTGCAGTTTGAGGTTGGGGACCACGTCTTCCTTCGTGTTTCGCCCATGAAGGGCTTACAGCGGTTTGGGGTGAGAGGGAAGCTCACGCCGAGGTTTGTGGGGCCCTTTGAGGTCCTGGAGCGGGTTGGACCCGTTGCTTACAGGCTTGCCCTACCCCTGCAGCTTTCTGGTGTGCACGACGTGTTCCACATGTCCAACCTCAGGAAGTACGTAGCCGATCCCAGTCACGTACTGAGTCACGAGAGCGTCGAGGTGGGCGATGACCTGACCTACCCCGAGCGGCCAGTGCAGATTCTAGACCGAGCCGTCCACAGTTTGAGACGGAGGCAAGTACCCCTGGTAAAGGTTTTGTGGAGGAGCCAGCGATACGAGGAGGCTACCTGGGAGCCTGAGGCGGCAATGCGGGAGCGGTACTCGGAGCTTTTTGCGGGTACGTCTTTTCGGACAGGCTTCGATCCTCTTTGAGTTTGTTATGGTTATTTGGACGTCTTTTCCGCACCCTAGTTAATGCAAGTTTCGGGGACGAAACTTCCTTTGAGTTTGTTATATTGTTATGAACGCGTGCCCTAGACGTCTTTTAAGACGTCTGGGAGGTGGGCCAGACGTCTGGAATCACTTCCAGACATCGTATCAGACGTCTGGGATCGTTGCCAGACATCTGTAAATCTGTTATCTCTGACACACGCGGGTCGTCTGCGCGCCTGAGAGCGCAGACCCACATAGTCGCTTATTCCTTCCTCCTGCGGCTACAGATTCCCCTGCCGCGCTCCTTCTCTCTCCTCCTCGCGCGGCCTTAAAAGGCCACGCGCCCTTCCATCACCACCGCCTCCTTCCTCTTCTCCTTCAGCCAGTGAGCGCAAGAGCAAGCGCGAGAGCAAGCGCGAGGTTGCAGCGGCAGCGGCGGCCGCAGTGAGCGCGGAGGAGGTGCTGCGTGCGAGACCGGTGCTCAGCCGTGAGGGCGAGCTCGCCGGGGCTGCCAGGGCCGGTTGGAGGGGAGCGCAGCGGGTGCGGGGCGACGCGGGGAGGACTGCTGCGGTCCGAGCAGCAGGCGTACGAGGTGCGACGAGGCGCGGCGTCGCGAGTGGAGGGGGAGTCGCGGCCTGATTCTGGAAACATTTCCAGAATCAGACGTCTGGGCTAATAGCCAGATGGCGGGGTCGATGTCTGGAAGACCATCCAGACGTCTGAAAGGTGAGTTCTTCCGTCTTCTTCCTTCCTGTCAACTGACCGTACTGAGAGAGAGAGTTGGGTGCGTGCAGGCTCGGTGATTCGCCATCCAACGCGAATCAGACGTCTGGCTGTAGTACCAAACGGCGAGAGCAACCTCCAGACGTCCGGGGTGACAATCGGGCGCCTGGGAACTAGGCCAGACGTCCCCGCAGGCTTCTGGACGTCTGAGAAACCACGTAGAACAAGGTAATTCTCTGATCCACTTTTTAAGACGTCTAGAAGAAGTTCCAGACGTCTGATTTTGCACAGTGTCGTCATTTTCGACCTGTTGAGGGCCTGTTTGGGTTCCGTTTTCTGCGTTTCGAGCTGCGTTCTTTCCAGAATTAAATCCTCTACCCGTCTACAATAGCTATACACTGTTTGAGACACTCCTTGTGTTTGATCCTTGTGATAGGACCTCGTTCCATTGCAGTCTTAGTGTCGCGGGGGCACGCGGGATTCCCGATCACGCCCCCATTACTCCCGTCGTACCTGGTAGAGTGCCTTTTAAGTATAACTTGTTAAATTGTGGAATCATAAATAGAACCAAGGACATTGCATGAATCCTAGGAATGAAAAACAGATTGAATGATAGATCCTAGGTGTTGCATGAATCCTAGGGTTGGAAAACTAGATTGTATGATAGATCCTAGGATACGGCATGAATCCGAGGACGGGAAAACTAGTGGAATAGATGAATACTGCAGTCTTGGAAAAATGGAAAGGAACAAATAGCTTCCTGTAATTGAATTAACAGTTGCCTGTTGAATAAATAAGCGTGTTTGAGAACATGGATTGTGATAACGTGAAACTGGAAGGTGAAACTTAGACGTTCTGAGCTGGAACCCTACGGAGAAGTAGGAGTAGCACTCTTGGAAAGTGAATGGAATAGAATTGGGGAAGTGAGCTGGCCCTTGAGTACGGAGTACCAAGGAGAGCGACTGTCCCCCTATTTAGTGCAGAGCAGAGCTAGCCGCCCCATGGACCCGAGGTTAGGACTGGCCACTCTGTACCGACTTGCTGGCCCTCGTGCACGTAGTACCGAGGAGAGCTACTAGTGTAGGGAGGTACTAGCTACCCCACGAGCCCCGGGGTTCTGCTAGCCTCCCACACCGACTTGTTAGGCCCACTGGGGCAAACCAGGGTAGTCAGGCAAGGGTGCGCGGACTGTGGAGGGGCATGGCCCCTGTTTGGTTACTGTGGAGGGGTTGGACCCCTGTTACTGAGAGGGCTCTACCCTGTACGGGTTCCGTGTTGTGCTTTGGGCGCACCCGTTAACGAAAACGACTGACCGCGTGCCAGTGCGGGTTAGCTACCCGTGCGTTTACCGCGCGTGCCGTAGTCACCGTTACGTCTGTCAGTGACCTTGGGGTGGTTGACTGAGAGTAGAATCACCACTGGGGACTCTCCCGACTAGGAGAGCACCACGTGCTACTTCTACTGTTCGAAAAAGACTACAATTAAGATCGTTCCCACGAGGAACATTCGAGATCAAGTGAAAGATCTGAGAAATAGATAAATCGTGAGATAATTGAAAGACTTAAATAAAGAAAGTAACAGAACTTAACAGCTACTGTACACTCTACTGTTTCTTTAGTTTTAGTTGCCACTCTACTCAGCATTTTGCTGACGTGTTACACTCGTTACCTTTCAGGACCAGGTGTTGAGCAACCAGGGTCAGCGGCTGCAGAGGACGCTGGGCCGAGTAGGGTCCAGTAGAGTTACCACTGTTTCTTGTACCTCTTTTTGTTCCGTTATAGTGAGTAGTTCTTGTTTCTGCTGTACTTTTCTTTACCTGCAATTCATATTTAGTTATGAATGTTGTTCTACTGTTGTGGTGGTATATACTGTAGTAGTTTCTTTCCTTGCTGCTGTATTTTCTTACTGTTAGTTATATTCATGTTGAATGTGGTTTATTTTACTGCTCTTTTGGTTACTTCCTCGTTGGACGACTAGGTCTTAGGATTAGTTGAGTCGGTCCGGTTCTCGTGTCTCGTAGGGGCTCGGGAACCGGGTCGTTACAGCGGGGTAGCTACCTATGCAACTATCGCGCGTGCCATAGTCACCGTTATGTTTGTCAGCGACCTTGGGGTGGTTGATTGAGGGTAGGACCACCACGGGGGACTCTCCCGGCCAGGAGAGCACCACGTGCTACTTCTACTTTTCGGAAAAGACTGTAATCAAGATCATTCCCACAAGGAACCTTCGAGATCAAGAGAAATAAATCAAGAAGATTAAATAGTGAAAAAAAGAAAGAAATTAAAAACAACAGCTACTTGTCCACCTTTATTGCTTCTTAGCTAGCTGGTTGCCACTTTACTCAGCATTTCGCTGACGTGTCATATTTGTCACCTTTTTCAGGACCAGGTGTTGAGCAGCCAATGCCCACGGCTGGGGGGGGTGCTGAGCCTAGTAGAGCCTAGTAGTTGTACTTTTGTGTACCCATTTTCTGTAGTAGTGAGTATTTCTATTTCACCTTGTACTCTTTTATTGTAAATTTCATATTTCTGTACCTGTTTTTAATTCTCTACTGTTGTGGTGGTATGTACTATAGTAGTTCTTTTCTTTATTACTGTACTTTTGTTACTGTTAGTTACTTGCATGGTGAATGTGATTTATTTTGCTACTTTTTTGTTACTTTCTCGTTGGATGACTGGGTCTTGGGATCAGTCGAGTCAGTCCGATTCTCGTGTCCTGTAGGGATTTGAGAATCGGGTCATAACAAGATGGTATCAGAGCAAGGTCATCCCAAGAAGTGAACCAACTGGCTGGAAAATAACCAATTCACGTGCTTGTAACTAGAGTAGCCACCACAACGTACCTTTTGACATCTATTTTATGGTTACTTCGTTGAATATCGATTAGTATTGACGTCTTTTCTATTCCGTGTTCGCATCTCTTTACAGGAGATGCCTCGACGAGGAGGTAGTGAGGCGGGCCGCGGACGCGGCCGAGGACTAGGTCGGAGGGGTGGATGCATTGAGCCCGATGCCTCAATGGACTAGCCACTACTCCCAGGCATTCAAGCCCAGGACCTCGCCTAACTGATACGAGACATCGTGCGAGAGGAGCTTCACCCACCGCCACGAGCACCTCTCCCTGAGGCTGTAGAGGGGGAGTCCTCTGTGGGACCACGAGACGGACACAAGCCTGGACGTGGGAGAGAGGGTGGGCCTCCACCACCCTCACCTTCCTCCGGCACTTCCGAGCACAAGGCTTCTTTACCAGGAGGCATACCAGCTTCTCCACTTCAGCACCACTTTGAGCTTTTTGGACAGTTTTGGAAGCTGAAGCTCCCCTCCTTCAAGGGGGATGAGGACCCGACCGAGGCAGAGGACTGGCTCGAGCAGATCGAGAAGGTATTTGACACCCTTCGCCCCCCTATGGAGTGCCGCGTGGCCTTTGCCACATAGCAGCTGGAGAGCGCGGCACACAGGTGGTGGAGGGCAGTCAGAGGTCAGGAGAGGGACGAGCCGACTTCGGACCAGTTCGTCACCCTCTTCTGTGAGCAGTACTTCCCACAGACATGGCAGGACCAGAGGAGGCGGGAGTTCCACACTCTCCGCCAGGGGACGATGATCATGAGCGCGTACCGCATGCATTTCCTGAAGCTGACTCGTTTCGCAACGACAGCCGTGGTTACTGAGGAGGAGCACCTTTGGAGGTCGACTGAGGGGCTCCAGCCTGCTATTCAGGGGTATGTCAAACCCCTGAAGCTGCCTACGTTCTCAAGGGTGGTGGAGGCAGTTATGACGTATGAAAAGACCAACCCGTCCACACGCGACACTGACAGCGGGTGGAAGCGGCCCTACCAGCCAAACTTCTCACAGGGTCGATGAGAGAGGAGGCACGTGGCACCTGCAGGAGAGTCGTCACGCTTTGTGGGGCCGTCAGTGGCCATTGGGGGCCCCCAACAGGGGCCAGCTGCTAGCACCTGACCCTTGCCCAACCGTCAGTAGGGACCCACTGAGGGCAGGAGTCGAGTTCCCCTTTGCTACCAATGTGGCCAGCCGGGCCACATTAGGAGGGACTACCCATCTATAGCTGGAGGTTAGCAGATGCTTCCCGCATCGAGCACTGGAGGGCGAGCAGGAGGCCGTGGTTTCAAGGCACGAGGAGGAGGACAGCAATCATGGGGAGGGTACTGGTCGGTGGCTACCTATCTGACTCAGAGTGTGGCTGCTTCATCCGCACCTAGGGCTGAGGGGCATATCAACGCCCTGACACACAGGGATGCCAGAGCTTCAGGATCAGTGGTGGCAGGTATGGTTTCAATTTCCGGCAGACTTGTTTACACGCTTTTCGATTCCGGCACTACGCACTCGTTTGTCACTACCAGTTTTGCTGTTAGCTTGGCGCAGGACTGTATGTTGTTAGATGATCCATTCGTGATCAGATGTCTGAGTGGTCAGCTGTTTGTAGCTGAGGAGGTGTACACAGGTTGTGAGGTCAGTGTTGGGGGACACAGCCTTCCCACTGACCTGATTATGATACAGATGGAGGACTTTGGCGTAATGCTGGGGATGGACTGGCTATTCGCTTACCACGCCTTGGTGGACTACTTTGAGAGGAAGATCGTCTTCTCCATACTGGAGTTGCCTTCTTTCGAGTTCCACGGGCAGCCAGTGGACGGAGGCTTCAGGTGCATTTCTGCACTTCGGGTGGCAAGACTTTTGGGCCAGGGGTGTGAGGGCTTCATAGCTTGTGCGGTGGTGGAGCCCAGCCCTGTGGTAGACTTCGAGAGTATCCCGGTGGTCAAGGAGTACCCCGATGTGTTCCCAGATGAGTTGCCAGGACTACCGCCCGAGCGTGAGATCGAGTTTCAGATCTCACAGGTACCGGGGACTAGCCCCATTTCTATAGCACCGTACAGGATGGCACCACTTAAGCTGCGAGAGCTCAAGTCTCAGTTGCAGGATCTTCTCGAGGAGGGCTTTGTGAGGCCCAGTGCATCTCTGTGGGGAGCCTCGTTATTGTTCGTAAAGACGAAGGATGGTACCCTACACCTTTTTGTGGACTACAGACAGCTGAATAGGGTTACCATCAAGAACAGGTATCCGCTGCTGAGGACTGATGACTTGTTTGACCAGCTGTGAGGTGCCACGGTATTCTCTAAGATAGACTTGAGGTCTAGATACCACCAGTTGAGGATCAAGGAGGCAAACATCTCCAAGATAGCTTTCTGCACTCGGTACAGACACTACGAGTTTTTGGTCATGCCGTTTGGGCTGACCAATGCCCCTGCTGCCTTCATGGATTTGATGAATCGGGTGTTCAGACCGTACTTGGACCAGTTCGTGGTGGTATTTATTGATGATGTGCTCATCTATTCTCGAGATCAGACACAGCACAGACAACACTTTCGGATGGTTTTGGACACCTTGAGACGACGTAGGTTGTACGCCAAATACAGCAAGTGTGAGTTCTGGTTGAGGGAGGTGACCTTCTTGGGTCATGTGATCTTTGGGGATGGCTTGGTTGTGGACCTAGCCAAGGTTAGGTAGTGCTTAGGTAGGAGAGACCGCATACGGTTACTGAGATCCACAGTTTCTTGGGACTGGCAGGCTACTACAGGTGGTTTATCAGGGGCTTCTCGCAGGTTGCACGTCCTATGACACAGCTAACCCAGAAGGACGTGCCTTTTACTTGGACAGACGCTTGTGAGGCATGTTTTCAAGAGCTAAAGGAGAGGCTGACTTCGACTCCCGTGCTCACCATCCCAGACAGTAGTGGCAGGTTCGTTGTGTACACGGAAGCCTCTTTGTAGGTGTTAGGGGGTGTGCTCATGCAAAGGGGTCACGTTGTCGCTTACGCTTCACGGCAACTGAAGCCCCATGAGCATTGCTACCCTACCCACGACCTGAAGCTGGCAGCTGTCGTCTTCGTGCTGAAGACTTGGAGGCACTACTTGTACGGTGAGACCTTTGAGATTTTCACAAATCATAAGAGCCTCAGATACTTGTTTGATCAGAAGGAGCTCAACATGAGACAGAGACGTTGGTTGGAGCTCCTGAAGGACTATGACTGTAGCATTTCCTAACACACGGGAAAGGCCAACGTGGTGGCTGACGCCTTGAGTCGGAAGGCGCCCACCCACTTGGCTAGTTTACAGGCGCAGAGTTGGAGCCTCATGGAGGAGATGGGCAGTTGGTGGCCCCTAGAGTTACTGGGGTACTGTGGGGCAGTGACGGTGACACGACAGATGAGGCCAGAGCTGATAGACCGCATCATCACTGGAAAGATGGCTGACCAGTACTTACAGTCATTGCATGATAGAGTGCTATTTGGAGACCCTGGGGACTTCCCTTTTACAGACTAGGTACTACGCATGAGGGGACGTTTGTGCGTTCCCAGGGACGAGGAGTTGTTGAGAGAGCCCCTGACTGAGGCACACGGTTCTAGGTTCACCATACATCCCGAAAACACAAGGATGTACCATGATTTGAGATGCGACTTTTGGTGGATGGGGATGAAGCAGGATGTGGGTAAATTCGTACAACAGTGTTTAGTGTGCCAGCATGTGATGGCCGAGCATCAGAGGCCTGCAGGGCCATTGCAGCCACTTCCAGTGCCAGAGTGGAAGTGGGAGAGCATCACCATGGACTTGGTGGTGGGCTTGCCCATTACCCAGTGAGGACACGACGTAATCTGGGTGATCGTTGACAGATTGACGAAGATGGCACGTTTCTTGCCGATTCGAGTAACTTTGGGACCAGAACAGTTGGCAGAGAGGTATATCCGCAACGTGTTACGTCTACACGGAGTTCCGTGGGAGATCGTATCCGACTGAGATACCCATTTTACGTCCCAGTTTTGGGCTGAGTTTTAGCAGGCCCTGGGGATGCGGTTGAGGTTCAGTACAGCATACCACCCCCAGACGAACGGATAGTCTGAGTGCACGATACAGACACTTGAGGACCTTTTGCGTGCTTGTGTACTGGACTGGAGGGGCTCATGGGAGGAGCACTTGCCCCTGGCAGAGTTTGCATATAATAACAGTTATCACTCAAGCATCGGCACGGCACCCTACGAGGCTCTATACAGACGGAGGTGTATGGCACCCTTGAGTTTGGTTGAGGTGGGAACCAAGTGGGAGGTTGGCCCCAGGCTGATCCGGCAGAGTCAGGAGGTGATCGAAAAGATTTACAGGCGACTATGCACTGTCAGGAGCAGACTTTAGAGCTATGCAGATCGGAAATGCAGAGAGGTGCAGTTTGAGGTTGGGGACCACATCTTCCTTCGTGTTTCGCCCATGAAGGGCCTACAGTGGTTTGGGGTGAGAGGGAAGCTCACGCCGAGGTTCGTGGGACCCTTTGAGGTCCTGGAGTGGGTTGGACCCATTGCTTATAGGCTTGCCCTTCCTTCGCAGCCTTTTGGTGTGCACGACGTGTTCCACGTGTCCAACCTCAAGAAGTACGTCCTCGATCCCAGTCACGTCCTGAGCCACGAGAGCGTCGAGGTGGGTGATGACCTGACCTACCCTGAGCGGCCAGTGCAGATTCTCGACAGAGCGGTCCAAAGTCTGTGACGGAAGCAAGTACCCCTGGTGAAGGTCTTATGGAGGAGCCAGCGGAGCGAGGAGGTTACCTGGGAGCCTGAGGCGTCGATGCGGGAGTGGTACCTGGAGCCCTTTGAGGGTACGTCTTTTCAGACCGGCTTCGGTTCCCTTTGAGTTTGTTATGCGTATATTGTTCTTTTTCCGCACCCTAGTTAGCGCAAGTTTTGGGGACGAAACTTCCTTTGAGTTTGTTATGTTGTTAAGACCCGAGACATCAAACACACTTTAAGATGTCTGGGAGTTGGTCCAGACGTCTGGACGCCTTCATAGACGTCTGGAAATAAATTTTGGCATGAGTACAATCGCAAGTCTGCGCGCATGCCGCGCGTAGACTGTAACTTGCTGCCCTCTTCTTTTTCTCACTCCCCTCGTCGACCTATAGACGCCTCCCCGACGCCTTCAAATACCCCCTTCCCTCTCCCTCGTTCCCCACCCCACTGTCTCCTCCTTCTTCCAGCATGAGTGCGAGAGCGAGAGCGAGGGAAGCAGCTGCTGCCGGGTGCAGTGCGGCGAGGAGAGGTGCAGCGAGAGGGAAGAAGAGGGAGAGCACGCGAGAAAGACAGAGAGCCCACTGGAGTAGCTCGAGGCCGGCCGACGTGCACACGGAGGAGCGTCGTGTTGGGGAGATCTCCCCTGGTGCTGCTGCAGCTTGAGCAGCGGGCGAGCGGCTACGTGGCGAGCTTGCGCGCAGCGGGAAGAGGCTAGGAGGTTCTGATTTTGGGAATTTTTCCTAGAATCAGACGTATGGACCTACGTCCTGATGACGCGAGCGATGTCTGGAGGGAGCTCTAGATGACTGAGAGTTATGAAATTTCTCCTCTACCTCCTTTTGCGGATACGGCCACACAGGCCATTCCGCTGAGGTTCTGAGACGTGTCGTGTTGAAGTGGTTTTTGTCGCGCGTGCAGGTTTCGTTTCGGGAAGGCACGGGGGCACGCCCTCCAACGCAGTTCAGACATTTCGGCATGGCACCAAACGGCGGAGAGCATCTCCAGATGTCTGGAGAGGTGGTCGGATGTAACAACCCGGTTCCGGAGTCCCTACGAGACACGAGAACCGGACCGACTCGACTAATCCCAAGACCTAGTCGTCCAACGAGGAAGTAACCAAAAGACAGTAAAATAAACCACATTCAGCATGAATATAACTAACAGTAAGAAAGTACAGCAGTAAGGAAAGAAACTACTACAGTAGGTACCACCACAACAGTAAAACAGCATTTATCATATAACAAGAACTGCAGGTAAAGAAGGTACAGCGGAAACAAAAAAACTACTCACTAGAACAGAAACAAAAGGGGTACAAAAAGGCTGTGGTAACTCTACTGGACCCTACTCGGCCCAGCGTCCTCTGCAGCCGCCGACCCTGGCTGCTCAACACCTGGTCCTGAAAAAGGTAACGAGTGTAACACGTCAGCAAAACGGTGAGTAGAGTGGCAAACTAACTAAAGGCAACAGTAGAGTGTACAGTAGCTGTTATGTTCTATTACTTCCTTTATTCACATCTTTCAATTTTTTCTCACTATTTCATTTATTTCTCAGATCCTTTACTTGATCTCGAATGTCCTCGTGGGAACGATCTTGATTGCAGTCTTTTCCAAAAGTAGAAGTAGCACGTGGTGCTCTCCTGGCCGTAAGAGTCCCCCGTGGTGATCCTACCCTCAGTCAACCACCCCACGGTCACTGACAGACGTAATGGTGACTACGGCACACGCGATAAACGCACAGGTAGCTAGCCCGCACTGGCATGCGGTCAGTCGTTTCCGTTAACGGGTGCGCCCAAAGCACAGCACGGAACCAGGGCAGAGCCCTCTCAGTAACAGGGGTCCAACCCCTCCACAGTAACCAAACCGGGGCCTTGCCCCTCCACAGTCCGCGCACCCTCGCCTGACTACCCTGGTTTGCCCTAATGGGCCTAACAAGTCGGTGAAGGAGGCTAGCAGAACCCCGGGGCCCGTGGGGTAGCTAGTACTCTCCTAACACTAGTAGCTCTCCTCGGTACTACGTACACGAGGGCCAACAAGTCGGTACAGAGCGGCCAATCCTAACCCCGGGTCCCTGGGGCGGCTGGCCCCACTCTGTACTAAACAGGTACAGGTACTTCCCTTGGTACTGCGTACCCAAGAGACAGTACAAACTACATCTCAGTTCCATTCCTTTTTCTTTCCAGGAGTTCCACTCCTAATTCCCCGTAGGGTTCCAGCTCTTTATCTCAGAACATCATATGTTTCACTTTCCAGATTCACGTTCTCAAAATCCATGATCTCAAACATGTTTCTTTATTCATAACAGGCAGCTGTTAATTAAATTTACAAGCAGCTTATATATTCCTTTCCATTTTCCCAAGACTGCAGTAATATACATTCCACTGGTTTTTCCACCCTAGGATTCATGCCATATCCTAGGATCTATCATACAATCTAGTTTTCCGGCCCTAGGATTCATGCAACACCTAGGAGCTATCATTCCATATATTTCTCATTCCTAGGATTCATGCAATGCCCTAGGTTCTAGTTACGGTTCCATACTTTAACAGATTTTATTAATACTTAAAGCCACTCTACCAGGTACAACGGGAGTAATGGGGGCGTGGTCGGGAATCCCGCGCGCCTCCGCGACTCTCAAGACTGCAACCGAACGAGGTCCTATCACAAGGATCAAACACAAGGAGTGTCTCAAAACAGTGTATAGCTACTGTAGGCGGGTAGAGGAATAAATTCTGAAACGAACGCAACTCGAATCGCGGAAAACGGAGCCCAAACGGGCCCTAAACGGGTCGAGAAAGACAATACTGTGCAAAATCAGACGTCTGGAACTCCTTCCAGACGTCTTAAACGGTGGATCAGAGAATTACCTGTTCGGCTTGGTTCCCCGGACGTCCAGAAGTCTGTGGGGACGTCTCTCCTAGATCCCAAACGTCCGATGGTCACTCCGGACGTCTGGAGGTCACTCCCGCCGTCTGGTACAACTTCCAGACGTCTGATTCGCAAAGGATGGCGAA
This sequence comes from Thalassia testudinum, assembly GCA_037157565.1. Taxonomy (NCBI): domain Eukaryota; kingdom Viridiplantae; phylum Streptophyta; class Magnoliopsida; order Alismatales; family Hydrocharitaceae; genus Thalassia; species Thalassia testudinum. Next base: position 60,280,871 of record JAZHRO010000015.1, read on the forward strand.
TCAGCGAACCTGCGCACAGCCAACCCCCCTCCCTCAGTACGGTCAGTCGAGAAGAAGGAAGAAGAAAGTGAAAACTTACCTTTCAGACGTCTGTATGATCTTACAGACGTCGACCTTGCCGTCTGGCTATCAACCCAGACGTCTGATTCTGGAAATTTTTCCAGAATCAGAACCCTGCTCGGCCTCCGCTCGCGACGTCGCCCGCGTCGCACCTCGCGCGCCTGCTGCTCAGCCCGCAGCAGGTCCCACTCCGCGTCGCTCCGCGCCCCCTACGCCCTCCGCCGGCAGGCCAAGCCGCTCCGGTGAGCTCGCCCTCACGGCAGAGCCCCGCCCTCGCACACCGCACCTCCTCCGCGCTCACTGCGGCTGCCGCTGCCGCCCTCGCGTCCGCTCGCTCTCGCGCACAGGAAGGAGAAGAAGGAGGAGACGGTGGAGACGGGAGGGGAGGCGCGCCCTTTTAAGGCCGCGCGAGGAGGAGAGAAAAGGTGGTCGCAGCGCGCCTGCAGCCGCAGAGAGAGAGAGAGGAATCGCAGGTCTGCACGCACAGGCGCGCAGACGAATCTCCCGTGCGAACATAACTATTTTCCAGACGTCTGTAAACGATCCCGGACGTCTGGTCAGACGTCTGGATGTGATCCAAGACGTCTGGTCCGACGTCTGGGTTACCTCCCAGATGTCTTAAAAGGCGTCTGGGGCACGCGTTCGTTACATCGGATGTCTAGAAATGGGTCCAGGCAATTCAACAGGATCCTTGGACGTCTATGGAGCAGCGCAGAGTGAGGTATGACCTGGACCACTTTTTAAGATGTCTGGAAGGTGTTCCAGACGTCTCATTTGAGTCAGAATTGTCGATTTTGACCCGTTTAGGGTCTGTTCAAGGTCCGATTTCCGCGTTTAAGATTCCGTTCTTCTTAGAATTAGTTCCTCTACTTGTTTAAAATACTTGTATCTTGTTTTAAGTGGTTCCTTGTGATTGATCCTTGTGTTAGGACCTTATTCTTTTGCAGAATTGGGGGTTGCAGAGGCACGTGGACCTGCCGATCACGCCCCCATTACTCTCGATTTTGCACATAGAGTGGCTCCCCTTAGTTATTTACAAACATTAATGCATCTCTGAACTGAATGATAGATCGTAGGGTATGGCATGAATCCTAGGACCTGAATACTAGATTGAATGATAGATCCTAGGGTATGGCATGAATCCTAGGACCTGAAAACTAGATTGAATGATATATCCTAGGGTATGGTATGAATCCTAGGACTTGAAAACTAGATTGAATGATAGATCCTAGGGTGTGGCATTAATCCTAGGAATCGAAACATTGAAACGAATGTCTTGAATACCTGAATTGCAGACTTCGATAAGTAAATAGAATAATGATAATTGCCTGTAATTGGATAATAGTTACCTGTGAAATGTAGAGTACTGCTTCTAGTAACTGCTACATGTAATTCCTGTTGTTGCAAACTAAATTTGAGTTGCTTGTATATGAATTGATATTAAATGTTGGAAACACGGGCTATATGCGAATGAAACTAAAATGATGAAACCTAGTATGGCTTGGCCTGAGAAATATGAGTATGAACCCTACGGGGAATTTGGAGTAGAGCTCCTGGAAAATAAATAGAATGGAACTGGGAAAGTGGATGGGGAAGTGAGCTGGCCCTTGACTATGGAGTACCAAGGAGAGCGACTGTCCCCCTATTTAGTGTAGAGCGGAGCTAGCCGCCCCAGGGACCCGAGGTTAGGTCTGGCCACTTTCTACCGACTTTTGGCCCTCGCATACACAGTACCGGGGAGAGCTACTAGTGTAGGGAGAGAGCTAGCCACCCCACGGACCCCGGGGTTCAGCTAGCCGTCCTGCACCGACTTGTTAGGCCCACTGGGCAAACCAGGGTAGTCAGGTGAGGGTGCATGGACTGTGGAGGGGCAAGACCCCTGTTTGGTTACTGTGGAGGGGCTGGACCCCTGTTACTGAGAGGGCTCTGCCCTATACTGGTTCCGTGCTGTGCTTTGGGCGCACACGTTAATGGAAACAGCTGACCGTGTGCCAGTGCGGGGTAGCTACCTATGCACCTATCGCGCGTGCCATAGTCACCGTTACGTTTGTCAGCGACCTTGGGGTGGTTGACTGAGGGTAGGACCACCACGGGGGACTCTCTCGGCGAGGAGAGTACCACGTGCTACTTCTACTTTTCAGAAAAGACTGCAATCAAGATTGCTCCCACGAGGAACCTTCGAGATCAAGAGAAAGACCTGAGAAATAAAGCAAGACAGAGTAAATAGAGAAATAAAGAAAGAAATTAAAAACAACAGCTACTTGTCCACCTTTACTGTTTCTTAGCAAGCTGGTTGCCACTCTACTCAGCATTTCGCTGACGTGTCATATTTGTCACCTTTTTCAGGACCAGGTGTTGAGCAGCTAGAGCCCACGGCTGCGGAGGGTGCTAGGCCTAGTAGAGCCCAGTAGTTGTACTTTTGTTTACCCATTTTCTGTAGTAGTGAGTATTTCTATTTCACCTTGTACTCTTTTATTGTAAACTTCATATTTCTATACCTGTTTTTAATTCTCTACTGTTGTGGTGGTATGTACTGTAGTAGTTCTTTTCTTTACTGCTGTACTTTTGTTACTGTTAGTTACTTGCATGGTGAATGTGGTTTATTTTACTGCTTTTTGGTTACTTTCTCGTTGGACGACTGGGTCTTGGGATCAGTCGAGTCGGTCCGATTCTCGTGTCCTGTAGGGATTCGAGAACCCGGTCGAAACATTGTTTCTTTTGATTTTCTGAGATATCGATCTTAGAGCTTAGGGCTTTGAGATTTTTTGGGCAGATGGGGTAGCGATCGGGATGCGAGATGCGGTGGTGTTGTAGTCTTATACACATCAAATGCTTCCTGAATTGCCTGAATGAGTTTTATTCTTTTAGGATTGGGAATCGGATAATGCACAACAACTATTTGCTGAAATTCCCCAATGAATGAAGCATTGGAGTACTTATATCCTTCAAGATGTGGTGACTATTTTGCCATAAGCTTTGCCGACCTCGAGGAAATCAGGTTTTCTTTGGACGAGAATGCGAGGCTACAAACATTGAGTAGTCAATTATTGAGAGATCAATCTCAGATTCCAACTGAAATTAAAATAGAGAGAGCAAATTAAAACTTGAAAATATGGCTACAAAACCAGCGATGCTAACATAAACCAGCTGTATGGATATTTCTGTCGTTAGTGTATATGATTTGAACTCTCTCAGGAAAAGATGTGTGTTGTCTTGTTATCTTTATTTCTGATTCCCTTCACTCAACCTGCCATTCTAAACTAAAACAAATCAGCATGATAATTCTGGAGCTCCGATTTACATTCCTACACTATTGAGCTTTGTGCTTGTTGATTTACTTATAACTATCAACCTTTCCAAGTTATAGTTCAATATTTTGTTGAGTTTGATGTTGCATCTTATCCAAACATGCAATCACATTTGTTTGTGTGATCACCTGCAGGAATTGGACAGGTTGTTGGACAGACCAACATTGGAGCCTTTTGCTGGCCATGAACTGAATAGAGAGGGAGAGAGAGGGGGACCAAAAGAGAGTAGTTCTTGTTAATTGTGAACATTCTCATCACTTAGTAAATATTTTTGTACTAGATGCGTGCATGTTATAGCTGTTTGTTCTATTTCTAATGTGAAAGAAGTGTTTTATGATGTTTCTAACATAAAAAGTGAACTTGAATGAGTTGATTATAATCATATCTAAGTGCCTATAAGAATGTAGGAGAAATGTACATGTGTACTTATCCTGTGTGACTCTGGAATGCCTTATCATCTGATGCTAAAACTTGCATAATGATGCCAATTTTCCTTCCTGCATTCACTATTTCTACAGGTTCTTCCAGCTAAGGTGGTGAAATCTGGACCTGCACTTCATTCTGACAGCATACTAAAATAGATGTGGTGTCGCTGGGAATGCTTTATTTGGTTAGTTTCTAGTTTCACTTGAATTTTCATTTGTTGTATCAGTTCAAACCAAAATCACAGTCCAGTGTTGCTAGAAAATCATGAAGTAGATATCAATCTTTTTAGTTAGACTATTTTATTATCTTTGTTATGAAGTGAATCAATAAATGGATTAGATGAAATGAGTGGACCATTCATCCCTTCCAATAGAATTTATTGTATTCTAAATTTTAGTTGATTTGGTTTCTCATTTTAAGTTGCAATTGATTTGGTTTCATCGACAACCTTATGGGTAGGACAAAGGATTCCTTAGTACGAGATATACTTTTCTAGTAAGCATTTTAGTATGTGGTCTTATGGAACTCCTTAATTAAGCAAAGAATTGTATTCAATGATTAAGAATGATTTGAGTGAAATTTAGAGTTTCCAATAACTGATTGATTGGTTCTCATATTCATAATTACAAATTAGGAATTGGAAATATCATTGTCATTCTTTTGTCAGCAAATGTGTTGTTTTCCATTGCTTGCTTGATGCCTATCTTTGGGACTTTAGCCTTGAAAATAAGTAATCATAACCCATTGATTGTTTGTCTAAGCCAGAAACTCATATCTACTTATAGACAACAAATACAAGAAAGTTGCAATTCTCAAATTCTCAATACCAAATCAAATGCTCATATCCATCAAACAATCATCAAAAAGATGGATGTCTCTTGATGGGCATGAATCAAAAGGATGGGGAACAAATTTGCAAAGAGAAGATAGTAACTCAAAAAGGAGGATATGGTGGGGATGGGAACCACCCTCTTTTAGATTAGCCCTTAGGATTCTGGAGGTTGCATGATAGTTCCCAATTTATTAGAGAAATGCTCATATCATACTTTTTGAAATTTGACCTTGTCCAGAGATCTTGAAGTTGCATGACAGCCCAAATATTTTGGACTTTATGCATCATGATAGTTTTTTTTTTGTGGGAGTGGGGGGGGGGGGAATCAAGCTAGAATATTTAAATGTTATAATCAAGCTACCGAGGGCTCTAGTTGACTTGGAGGTGTTGGACTAGTAGGGGGGAGGGGAAGTTAGGAAGCTTGATAGTTCCTTTTTTTTGGGTTACTCCTCTTTTTGAGGAAGTAATTGGGTGAAATGATGTAATATAGCTGAAATAGGAGTTCAATGTGAACTTGGGATTTATGTTTTGTGATATCTCCTCTTTTGGTTCTCAATTTTGTATGAACTTATAAGACATTGATGTAAACCTTTTGGAAGGGTTTTTCTATATATAAAGTGGCATGGCGAGGTCTACTTGCAATAGTTGTATATTTTTATACTTTCTGTAGTTGTGATTGTTGATGTTGGGGTGTACCCACCTTAGTTTTTTAAAAAAATTTATATTCTTGCTTAGGTCTTCTTTTATAGGTACATGAATTTAGAAAAACACACTAAAATAAGGGAAATTCTGCCAGATTTGGGGCAAAATTTAGTCCCTTTAGTTAATAAAATTTTCCTTAAGCTTCTAATCACAAAACTTTGTAAGTGGCATACTGGATATCCTAGGAGCCGATAAGCAGTGGGCACATGGCCACAGTGTCGATCTTGAGGGATCATTGTTGCAGGGTGTGACATTATCACACTTGACTTAATTTAAAATAAGAGATCTTAAGAGTTATTGGTTTTATTCTTTAAGTCGATACTTTTACAAACTTAGTAGTTGTTTTTGTTCTTAAAGAAATAAAAGAGATGGAGAAAAGGAAACCAAGAGTTCACAAAAGGAAGCGAAGATAAAGGAGAGGGTGAAGAGGAAGATCTGGAGCATTAGATTTCTTTGGGTCATCACTCTTCTTTTATTTCTTCTTCTGGCTCAGTTAAATAGCTTTGTAAATCCAACAATTATGGGATGAAGGGTGAAATTGGATTTTTATTTGTAATTCATTCTTGAGGTATTTATCTATTTTTATTCTTATTCTAAGGAAGAGTTTTACTATGCGATACTTGAGTTGTATACTATTCGTGAGGCCTCCAAATGGATGAGACACTCCATTTGAGGTCTAGATATCATTTAAGCATGTGGAGATGTTCCAAGCTTAGGTTTATCCATGTAAGCTTGGATATTTTATACAAGGCTTAAATTTAGATATTTGTGGTTTAGATTTTACCTTTAGAGGAAGTATATTAAATAACAAACTTACTTCAAGATGAAAAAATAACATCAACTTAACATCAAAGCATCAAAATGTCATTGAAACATGTTAAATGTATGTACATTTCATTCTGTAGACAACATATGCAACTTCTTGCCCTTGAAAAATTTGATGTTTTCCTCTCTTTTACTAGCATTTAATCGATAATGTCATCTTTGTTAATCCATATCTATTTTCTCTTAAATTTTTAATTTTACAATTATTATCCAACATGTTAATCTATTTTTACATATACTTGCATTAGTGTTGAAAGTTCTGTTATAATTAGTATAGCTAGGTGCTTAGTGGGAACTATTATTAGTGAGCATTTTCCTCTCTTCTTTTACAGGGTTATGACTCTTTTCTCATGTGGTCTCCTTTTGAGGATGAAGTGATGGGATTTTCTTCTCTTGATGAAAAAACAACTTAGCTTCACAAAACATGTTATATGTGTGTCATCATCTATCTTTTATTCATGAAGCAAAACTTTGATACAATATACTTTTTTATATAAATCGTGTCTATGGTGATCTTCTATTTTAGAGTAATTTGGTAGTTATTTCAAACTTTTGACAATTTTAGATTCTTGGATTATTTTTAGTTCCTTAAATAAAGTATATTTTTTTGTCCCTTCAAATATATGCTACAATGAAACTTGTCCACAATTTTTTAGCATATTTTCTATAAAATTTTCCTTGAAAATATTCAATTTGTGAGAAATATTTTGGTGGATATTGTAACATAATTTTTCATTTTATAGGTAATCATAAATTTTAAGTATAATACATTATATGTGTTTGAAAGGATGATTAATAAATTTTTGTATTCTTCTTACATTGCGACAAATTAATCGTTAGTATATAGTTTACAAGGTAAAGAAAAAAATCATTGTTGAAAGGAAGTAAAGATAACAAAAACATTCCTTGCTAAATTTAAAGTTTATGATGATTTTAGTGACAATTTTATTCCTTATTTTGATTTGTCAACGAATTTGTTATTCGTTGTAGATTTAACAATGGCTTATATAACAATGAATATGGCGACAAATAAATTATTCATTGATAGGTCATACAACGATGATTTATTCGTCGTCGTTTTCATAAAATGTTCATCACCTTTAACTATTTTTGTTGTAACTTTGGTCTCTGTACTTAGACATCATTGAGTAGTCGGGAGTGGTTGTGCACAGAGCGACTGGTACAAGACCCAGTTCAATTCTCGCAGATGGCTTGTGACATTTGGAGTTCTTTGTCAATAGTTTTCAGTACTTTTCCTTTCTGCTCTTACATTACTGTTTATAGACTTTTATACTTTATTTTATTTTTTGCAATGCAATATGATTAGTTTGTTTGGCCATGTTTATATGTTTTGATTATGTGATGGGTGACTGCTGTCCTATTGTGGTGATTCTTGTACTCGGTGACACATATTCCACTGGTGTGATTTGCATGGTGGGGTTCGGGCCATCACAGACGGTATTAGAGAATGGCCACCCCACCAGTCCATTTTGGTCATTACCTACATGAGAGCATCCCAAATAACTAAGAGAGCCATCAACAGACCTAGGAGTCTAGCTAGGGAGATATACACCTTGTGTGTTGACCTTGCGATAGAAAAGTTGTGAGGAGAAAGATGCCAAATCCTAGTATGGCCTAACCAAAGACAAGTTGTCCTAGAAAAAGCATAGAAACATTCTATGTCTTATCAAATACTACGAATCCACTTAGTTGCTCGCTTGGCAAGTCACATTATTTCACAAACAAGATGCTTGCTTTTCACATTCAATTCAAACCATGGGTGGATCAAATTAGTTAGAGAAAGTTACTCTAGCAACCCAAGTCCAATGGCTAATAAGACTCTTGATTTAATTTCGGTGGTCTAGACTTTGAGTCTTCGACGTTAAGGTTTTGTGTATAATTTATTTCTTTTGGTGATGAATTAAGATTGATGACTTTGATGTGACATAGCTCAGAACTCGCAAGTTGGTTTTCCATGTAAATCTTCAGAGTCGGATACAATTTCGTTCTGGGCAGTAGTGACCTCGTGTATTGTCCAAATTTTTAAAAATTGTACAGTGTGAATTTTTTCAAATAAAAGGATGCATTTGAAAGCTAACTTGATTATCAACGATCAAATTGAAGTGCAGAATTTTTGGATGCCTAGATATTTGGCAAATGAATTTGAATTCATACAAAAATTGTTAGTCGAACTTCTAAAAATAGTAAAGAGGCTTTTGAAAGAATTTTTGAATTGAAAAGCCTTCTTTACTAATTTTTTAATTTTTTTTTAAGAAAACAAACAAGCAAGAGCAACTTTCTAACCTATGGATTAAGCAAAGCACCTAATATTTTTTTTTGAATTTTTTTTATCGAAAGCAAATCTAACCTAACTAAGGATAAGTGTACTTACCTTAAGACAACTAACCTACTTTCCTTCTGTTGCTGCACTTTTTTATGGATTTTTTGATACATGTGCACATGTGAAAAATAAGAAGCAAAGTTGATTAGTAATGAAAAATAAGTACAAAATCGAAAGGCGAAAAAATATTCATCCCTCGGTAATGGTGTCAAATTTATGTTAGCTAAATCTATGTGATTGAAATTATCGAATCATTGTAGCATGTAAATAAAGTAATCAATTAATATTTATAATATCGAACTACAAGGAGTCTAGGTCAAACACAAGGAGGAAATCACTAATACCTTATGCAGTTATTATATAGCAAAGTAATAAATAATAATAATAGACATATATCAAATGAATATTGAATTTTATTGCAAATACAAAAATTTCTCATAGAAATATTTCTATCACAATATGAATAAAAACATAAGAGAATAAAGAATAGAAGAAGAGAGCAGAGCTGCTTGAGGGATGCTTGTTGGAAGCTTCTGACAGAGCTTCAGATCCAGGGCACTAGGAAGAAGAAGAACACTAGACAAGGTAGAGGAAGGTGGAAGAATAATGGTGGTGGGTGTGCACTATGCAGGGAGGCTTACTACTTGACTGGGCTATTAATTAACTGAAACTAATTGGACTCTAAGGGTTGGAGGCTTGGCCTTTTTATAGGAATTTATGTGGCTTCCAATTGGTTGATCTAGAGTGCTTAGGATCACTATTTTGGATAGCCTAGATTAGGTTCTATTGGTAGGCTAGGATTGGTTAAATAGGGACCCTTAGATCTAGAGTGTAGGGCTAGGATAGGATGGGTTAGTTTTGCTGGTTTTCTAAAAATAGGAAGTGTGTTTTGGCCTTAGGATGGGTGATGGGTGGTAGGGATTAAGTAGGCTTAGGTTTACTAAAATTAGGAAGGCCTTAGGCTAGCTTAAGACAATATTTTTAGTAGAGAATTTTGTCTAAAAGGTGGAATTGGTTGTCCTAAGGGTCTAGGTGGTGGAGGAAATTAGGTTGGGTCTAGTCTAATTAGGTTCCAACTGAGCCTAATTGAAGTTGGATGCACCCAATCAGGTAGTGATGCACCTGATTGGATGTGGATTGGTAAATTCGATATAGGTTGGGTCAGATTAGACTCAAGTGAGTCTAATCAACTTTAGGGTTAGTCTAATCAAGTCCTAGTGGACCCAATTGACTGGTAACTAACGTAATTAACTCAGACAGAATCAATTAGGTGTGGTATGCACCTAAATAGGTTTCTAGGTTATGGATTGGGTAATTGATAGTAGGATAGGTCTATGGATGGGGTGGATAGGTACATGGATAATGCTCTCCATGCTTTTGGCCTTTGAGCTCAAATATCTAATGTTAAGCTAGTTCAGGGATTGGTACTGGGATAAGGTCATCCAAGGGTTTTAAAAATAGGGCAAGGTTATCCTAAATCCTCTCTTTTCTTCTTTGTACTTGTGTTTCAATTCTTCCTTTGTTTCAGCCTTGTTCCTTCAACTAGCTCTAGCTTTGCTATGGCTTCTGGTTCGATCCAGCTTTATTCTTCAATTCTCTAGATTAGTCTCTAAGACTTATCACCTAAATTATTTAGAAAAGACTAAAATTAGGATATAATTATTTATAAAATAAATGCAGAGCTTAAATATGCATGCATGCTCTAAATACAATATTTATAAACCTAATGCATGATTTTTACTAAGGAGTTGCCCTAGATTAAGCCAATTAGGGTAATAGATTAAACTATTATCGCCCCCACACCTAATTGTCACCCAACCTAGCCAAATTTTCCTATATAATGGGCAGCTACCATACCTTAATTTCTAACCTTATTGGCTAGCTATCATTGACTAAACCAACCCTAATCTTCTACCGAACCTAGTCTTAAATCTTAACCCAAAAAACCTTATTTGGTCATCTCTTTTATCCTCCAATAAATACTATTTTGGATGGTCAAAATAGGCCATAATTTATCCACCACTAGATCTAAATCCTAGTGTCCTAAATTGCTTACCTAAATCCCTACCGTAAAACTCAAAACCAAATCTTATTCCTAATCCTAAACTAAATCTCAAAATTCATAATAGCATGACACACCTTTAGTATTTTGTCCATAACTTTGGCATTTCAAATCCAAATTGAATGATTTAAGTTGTGTTGGAAAGCTTATTTTGAGGGATACAACTTTTCTTTTATGTGAAGCTCGAAATTATGAACATAAAGAGGCCAAAAAATTTGAGAGAATCATAGCCCTCCATCATCCTCTCAAACCCATCTTAGCTCTCCATCAATTCCAACAACTCCTAACCTATTCTATCCACCTATTCCTTCATCCTACCCCTTGATTCCTTGACTCCTAATCCTAACCCTTTATTTTGGTGATTTAAGGTAACTTGGATCAACTAATCGCAAGCCTTCTTGACCCCTATATAAACACCCTAGCCACCCCCCCCTGATGATCATTCCTTTATACTTCTAAGTAGATCAACTAACTAGAACTAATCCTTTACTTCTTCCTTCTCCCCTTGGAGATTGTGGATGCACCTTTGCATCCACAAATGCTGACGCTCTGGACTTCACCTTCGAAGTCCTTCCTTCTCATTTCTCTAGTCTAGTTTTAGTTGTAATTGTAGAAGCATTCCAATAGTTGTAATACTAGTTCTTCTTGTGCCAAGCTATTATCTTATTCAATAAAAGTTATAGTATTTATTTTTCAACTTGCCTTCAAGTTGTAAGCTTTCTAATATTTTGTTAGAAGTTGCATGCCTAGTTCTAATAGTCATTTTACTTGGTAATTGATTCTAGTTTTAGTATTGGAAACAATTTTGATCTATTTGCCTCCCTGCAACAACTCAAATTCCCATATTTTTATTCAAAAAAACTTACGAGTTTCATCTTATTTATAAATTTCAAAAGCTCTTGAGCGTATTTACAATAAAAAGCAATTTCTCACAATCACATCCTCAGAAAGAACATGGATTCACCATGATTGAGTCTTCTTACGTCAAATCCTCAAGTCATAATAAAATCATGAGAAGTCTCGCAAAGCTACTCTTCTCTTGTGATGAAATATTATTATAGTGAGATAGATTAGCACCATGAGATAACCGTATTAGGTCTCGTAAAAGTAGACACCTTAAAGCTGACTCAAATAGTACTAACTTTGGTCTGTTTGTGAGTAATATATAGCTAACATCTTAAGAAATATGGCTTTGCTGGGGTACACTCTATCCTCAAGAGGTAATTAATCCTCGTATTAGGCTCAAAGTCACTATCCTACTAAAGTACAAATAGGTTAACTCAAAAGAAAAGAGGCCAACTAAATAATCCAAATGTGGAGCATCGCAGTTACACCTCCTACATCTATCTGAAATGCTAACAAGTCCTAATGTCCTGATAACACCCGAAACTTTTAGTGAACTCAGAGTGGAGTCTTGTAGTGATACACTTCCCATATGAATCCAAGGTCACTAGTGTTTCGTAAAGCTATCTTTCATCCCCTGGCAAGTTGGTCTTGGATCTTGAGAATCAACCTAACTTTAGGAAATAAATACAAACTACCTAAAAGAAATAACAACTTTTTTTATGTTTTTGTTTTTGCAGATTTTTATTGTGTTGAAAATAATGCAAATAGGAAATAAATAAATAAAAACATATACATTTCCAATGTTTTCACATAGATAAAAATTATTAAATCAAGCAAGTCAAACATGATTTGGCAAGATCTAGAATAAAATAAAGAACAAATAATATGCAATAGCACAAATAAACAAAACGAGTAGGGATTAGATTTTACTCTGATTGAAGCACCCATTAAAAACTTCCCTTAGAGAAAGTATCACCCCCCAAAATACCAGTGCATTAGGGTCTAATGAACTCCTCCCAAGATATGATGATCCACCTCCAAGATTTGGCACACTTCGATCTTGAATGTCCTCGGAAACCACTTCAGGAGAACGAAGCCGAGGCAATTTGGTTACCAACCAAGTTCCCTATTGATGTACCAATTGAATAGTTTTATCAACCAAAAACTTCTTGTGGGTCTCTCAATCTCCTTGTGCAAGATTGACAAAAGTGATTGGAGATTTTTCTACCAATCTCACGTCGAACGAATACACCAAGAAAGAGAGACATGAACAAGAGAGAGGGAGAGAGTGAAGAGAGCTTTTCTACTCTTCTTGTGTGTCAAATGAGAGCCCCATCGTGGTCCTTATTTAAAGCCTACAACTAGACGTTTAAGCAAATTCTCGTTTTGTAGAAACACGGCAATTGGTCAACCAATTAAGTCCATTGATTGACCAAAACAATTTGGTCGATCAAACTTCATTAATTGGTCGACCAAACCAATTGCTTGACCAAACTAAATTCATTAATTTTCCAAAATAATTAGTTGACCAATTTTACATTTTGATCAACCAATGTAGGTCAAAATTGTGAGATTAAAAATCTGTAGCGAAAGGAGTCCAAGTTCCAAATTGATTCTCACCCAAGCCCGAGCCCGAGCTGGAGCCGGAGCTGGAGCTGAGGAGGGGTGGGGAGCACATGCATGCGTGCATTGTCCCCAACCCCACCTCTCACTCTTTGCTACATAAGCCATGGTTGGCAGAAGCCTTTTACACCCACTAAGAGATTTATCTACTTCCAGTATGGGACTAAAAACCTCTCCCAAATCTCACTAACTTAAACATGAATTCCCACGTCACTATATAACAATTGCATCTCAATTGATGCAATTAGGTTCTCAAATCCAATAATCCCCCACTAATTCATCGTTGAAATTTAACGATAAATTCCTCGGCCCCTGTACTCTGCTTTCAGTAAAGGTACCTTCTGGTTTGAACCCTTACCTGAGTCATTCACCTTAACCACCACAAAAATAAAGTAAAACTAGTCTTGAACTCTAGACCTTTGATGTGGGGTGTATAGTGGTGACAGCAGAATGAAGTTCTTAGTGATAATCTTCAAGGTTGGTTCTCTTAAAGGTCATGCACACTTTCCTGTTTCATGAGTGTAATCGGGAAAGACCATATTCCCTTACCTGTGGCCCATAGTAACACTCTCATAGTTGGTGTTCTCTAAGGATGTACTACTCACATCCTGACATAAAGGCTTGAACCCATTCAGAGCCTTTGCTCTTCCTAAATTTGCAGCTTAAGGCACTCAGGATTCAAGGGATTGGACTCAAATGCAAAGCATCTAACAATGAGTGCCAACTAATTCCCCATATAGCTTGTTGTTACAACATTAAACCTACTTTGTAAGATCTCCACTCAGTTAGGTTGGGTTGCTACTACAGGTGAACTTCCAATGGGTCTCAGTCCCATCCTAAGCCTAGACTTAAGGAATAAAGATCTATCAAGTCCTTTAGTAAATAGATCTGCTGTGTTATCCTTGGATCCTATAAATTTCACAGCAATCACTCTTTGAGACACTAAATCCCTTACAGACTTGAGTCTGATTTGGATATGTCTCCTTGTTTTTTAATTAAACTTTGAACTCTTAATCTTTGCTATAGTAGTCATGCTATCAAAATGCAAAGATATTGTAGGAATTGACTTACCCACCATAGGGATTTCTATAAGAAGTCATTTTAGCCATTCAGCCTCAATTCCAGTGGTGTCCAAAGCACATAGCTCAGCCTCAAAGGTAGACTAAGCAAAAATGGTCTATTTTGCAGACCACCAGAAGACTACACCACCTCCAAGGGTGTGACGACCCGATTCCCGAGTCCCTACGAGACACGAGAACCGGACCGACTCGACTAATCCTAAGACCCAGTCGTCCAACGAGGAAGTAACCAAAAGACAGTAAAATAAACCACATTCAGCATGAATATAACTAACAGTAAGAAAGTACAGCAGTAAGGAAAGAAACTACTACAGTAGGTACCACCACAACAGTAGAGCAACAAAAACTGCAGGTAAAGAAGGTACAGCGGAAACAAAACTACTCACTAGAACAGAAACAAAAAGGAGGTACAAAGCTGTAGTAACTCTACTGGACCCTACTCGGCCCAGCGTCCTCTGCAGCCGCCGACCCTGGCTGCTCAACACCTGGTCCTGAAAAAGGTAACGAGTGTAACACGTCAGCAAAACGCTGAGTAGAGTGGCAAACTAACTAAAGGCAACAGTAGAGTGTACAGTAGCTGTTATGTTCTATTACTTCCTTTATTTACATCTTTCAATTTTTCTCACTATTTCATTTACTTCTCAGATCCTTTACTTGATCTCGAATGTCCTCGTGGGACGATCTTGATTGCAGTCTTTTCCAACAGTAGAAGTAGCACGTGGTGCTCTCCTGGCCGGGAGAGTCCCCCGTGGTGATCCTACCCTCAGTCAACCACCCCAAGGTCACTGACAGACGTAACGGTGACTACGGCACGCGCGATAAACGCACAGGTAGCTAGCCCGTACTGGCACGCGGTCAGTCGTTTCCGTTAACGGGTGCGCCCAAAGCACAGCACGGAACCAGGGCAGAGCCCTCTCAGTAACAGGGGTCCAACCCCTCCATAGTAACCAAACCGGGGCCTTGCCCCTCCACAGTCCGCGCACCCTCGCCTGACTACCCTGGTTTGCCCTAGTGGGCCTAACAAGTCGGTGAAGGAGGCTAGCAGAACCCCGGGGCCCGTGGGGTAGCTAGTACTCTCCTAACACTACTAGCTCTCCTCGGTACTACGTACACGAGGGCCAACAAGTCGGTACAGAGCGGCCAAGCCTAACCCCGGGTCCCTGGGGCGGCTGGCCCCACTCTGCACTAAAACAGGTACAGGTACTTTCCTTGGTACTGCGTACCCAAGAGACAGTACAAACTACATCTCAGTTCCATTCCTTTTCTTTCCAGGAGTTCCACTCCTAATTCCCCGTAGGGTTCCAGCTCTTTATCTCAGAACATCATATGTTTCACTTTCCAGATTCTCGTTCTCACATTCCATGATCTCAACATGATTCTTTATGCATAACAGGCAGCTGTTAATTAAATTTACAGGCAGCTTTATATATTCCTTTCCATTTTTCCAAGACTGCAGTAATGTACATTCCACTAGTTTTTCCATCCTAGGATTTATGCCATATCCTAGGATCTATCATACAATCTAGTTTTCCGGCCCTAGGATTCATGCAACACCTACGAGCTATCATTCCATATATTTCTCATTCCTAGGATTCATGCAATGCCCTAGGTTCTAGTTATGGTTCCATACTTTAACAGATTTTATTAATACTTAAAACCACTCTACCAGGTACAACGGGAGTAATGGGGGCGTGGTCGGGAATCCCGCGCGCCTCCGCGACTCTCAAGACTGCAACCGAACGAGGTCCTATCACAAGGATCAAACACAAGGAGTGTCTCAAAACAGTGTATAGCTACTGTAGGCGGGTAGAGGAATAAATTCTGAAACGAACGCAACTCGAATCGCGGAAAACGGAGCCCAAACGGGCCCTAAACGGGTCGAGAAAGACAATACTGTGCAAAATCAGACGTCTGGAACTCCTTCCAGACGTCTTAAACGTTGGATCAGAGAATTACCTGTTCGGCTTGGTTCCCCGGACGTCCAGAAGTCTGTGGGGACGTCTCTCCTAGATCCCAGATGTCCGATGGTCACTCCGGACGTCTGGAGGTCACTCCCGCCGTCTGGTACAACTTCCAGACGTCTGATTCGCAAAGGATGACGAATCAGAACACCTGCGCACAGCCAACCCCCCTCCCTCAGTACGGTCAGTCGATAAAAGAAGAAGAAGAAAGCGGAACTCACCTTTCAGACGTCTGTATGATCTCACAGACGTCGACCTTGCCGTCTGGATATCAGTCCAGACGTCTGATTCTGGAAATTTTTCCAGAATCAGAACCTTGCTCGGCCTCCGCTCGCGACGCTGCCCGCGTCGCACCTCGCGCGTCCGCTGCTCCGCCCGCAGCAGGTCCCTTTCCGCGACGCTCTGCGCCCCCTGCGCCCTCCGCCGGCCGGCCAAGCCTCTCCCGGCGAGCTCGCCCTCACGCAGAGCCCCGCCCTCGCACGCCGCAGCTCCTCCGTGCCTACTGCGGCTGCCGCTGCCGCTGCGCCCTCGCGTCCGCTCGCTCTCGCGCACAGGCAGGAGAGAAGGAGGAAGATGGTGGAGACGGGAGGGGAGGCGCGCCCCCCCCTTTTAACGCCGCGCGGAGAGGAGAGAGAGGCGGTCGCAGTCGCCTGCAGCCGCAGAGGAAGATGCAGGATCGCAGGTCTGCGTGCACAGGCGCGCAGACGAATATCCCGTGCGAGCATAACTGTTCGCCAGACGTCTGTAAACTATCCCGGACGTCTGGTCAGACGTCTGGATGTGATCCCAGACGTCTTTACAGACGTCTGGGCCACCTCCCAGACATCTTAAAAGACGTCTGGGCCACGCGCTCGTTACAATATAACAAACTCAAAGGAAGTTTCGTCCCCGAAACTTGCGCCAACTAGGGTGCGGGAAAAAGATGTCCAAATAACCATAACAAACTCAAAGAGGACCGAAGCCGGTCCGAAAAGACGTACCCGCAAAAAGCTCCGGGTACCGCTCCCGCATTGCCGCCTCAGGCTCCCAGGTAGCCTCCTCGTACCGCTGGCTCCTCCACAAAACCTTTACCAGGGGTACTTGCTTTCGTCTCACCTGCGGACGGCTCGGTCTAGGATCTGCACTGGCCGCTCGGGGTAGGTCAGGTCGTCGCTCACCTCGATGCTCTCGTGACTCAGTACGTGGCTGGGATCGGCTACGTACTTCCTGTGGTTGGACACGTGGAACACGTCGTGCACACCAGAAAGCTGCGGGGGAAGGGCAAGTCTGTAAGCAACGGGTCCAACCCGCTCCAGGACCTCGAAGGGCCCCACAAACCTCGGCGCGAGCTTCCCTCTCACCCCAAACCGCTGTAAGCCCTTCATTGGCGAAACACGAAGAAAGACGTAGTCCCCGACCTCGAACTGCACCTCTCTGCGTCTGCGATCTGCGTAGCTCTTCTGTCTGCTCCTGACAGTGCGGAGTCGTCTGTGGATCTGCTCAACTACCTCCTGACTCTGCCGGATCAACCTGGGGCCAACCTCCCACTTGGTCCCCACCTCAACCCAACTCAAGGGTGCCGTGCATTTCCTTCCGTACAGAGCCTCGTAGGGAGCCATGCCGATGCTCGAGTGATAACTGTTGTTGTATGCAAACTCCGCCAGGGGCAGGTGCTCCTCCCAAGAGCCCCTCCAGTCTAGTACACAGGCACGCAAAAGATCCTCAAGTGTCTGTATCGTGCGTTCCGACTGTCCGTCCGTCTGGGGGTGGTAAGCCGTGCTAAACCTCAACCTCGTCCCCAAAGCCTGCTGAAACTCAGCCCAAAACTGGGACGTAAAGCGGGTATCCCGGTCGGATACGATCTCCCGCGGAACTCCGTGTAGTCGCACCACATCACGGATATACCTCTCTGCCAACTGTGCTGGTCCCAAAGTGACTCGGATCGGCAAGAATCGTGCCGTCTTCGTCAATCTATCCACTATTACCCAGACCGCGTCGTGTCCTCGCTGGGTAACAGGTAAGCCCACCACCAAGTCCATGGTGATGCTCTCCCACTTCCACTCTGGCACTGGAAGCGGCTGAAGCGGCCCTGCAGGCCTCTGATGCTCGGCTTTCACCTGCTGGCACACTAAGCACTGCTGCACGAACTCACCCACATCCCGCTTCATCCCTCTCCACCAGAACTCGCGTCTCAAGTCATGGTACATTTTCGTGTTTCCAGGATGTATGGTGAATCTGGAACCGTGTGCCTCAGTCAGGAGCTCTCTCAACAGCTCCTCGTCTCTGGGGACGCACAACCGTCCCCTCAAGCGTAACACCTGGTCTGTGAAAGAGAAGTCCCCTGGGTCCCCTGACAGTACTCTGTCGCGCAAAGACTGCAAGTACGGATCGGCCATCTGTCCCGTGATGATGCGGTCTATCAACTCTGGTCTGGTCTGCCGTGTCACCGTCACTGCCCCACAGTACCCTCGTAACTCTAGAGGTCGCCAACTGGCCACCTCCTCCAAAAGGCTCCAACTCTGTAACTGTAGACTGGCCAAGCGTGCGGGCGCCTTACGGCTCAAGGCGTCAGCCACCACATTGGCCTTTCCCGGGTGGTAGGAGATGCTGCAGTCGTAGTCCTTCAGGAGCTCCAACCAACGTCTCTGTCTCATGTTGAGCTCCTTCTGGTCAAAAAGATATCTGAGGCTCTTGTGATCTGTAAAAATCTCGAAGGTCTCACCGTACAAGTAGTGCCTCCATGTCTTCAGCGCGAAGACAACAGCTGCCAACTCTAGGTCGTGGGTAGGGTAGGTATGCTCATGGGGCTTCAGTTGCCGCGAAGCGTAAGCGACCACGTGACCCCTCTGCATGAGCACACCTCCTAACCCCTGCAAGGAAGCGTCCGTGTACACAACGAACCCGCCACTACTGTCAGGAATGGTGAGCACGGGAGCCGAGGTCAACCTCTCCTTCAGCTCCAGAAAACACGCCTCACAGGCGTCTGTCCAAGTGAAAGGCACATCCTTCCGAGTCAACTGTGTCATAGGTCGTGCAATCTGCGAAAACCCCCTGATGAACCGTCTGTAGTAACCTGCCAGTCCCAGGAAACTGCGAATCTCAGTGACTGAACGCGGTCTCTCCCACCTGAGCACTGCCTCGACCTTGGCGGGATCCACCGCCAGGCCGTCTCCAGAGATCACATGACCCAAAAAGGTCACCTCCCTCAACCAGAACTCGCACTTGCTGTATTTGGCGTACAGCCTGCGTCGTCTCAGAGTGTCCAGAACCATCCGCAAGTGCTGTCCGTGCTGCGTCCGATCTCTGGAATAGATGAGTACATCATCTAGAAAACCACCACAAACTGGTCCAAGTACGGTCTGAACACCCAGTTCATCAGGTCCATGAAAGCAGCGGGGGCATTGGTCAGCCCAAACGGCATGACCAAAACTCGTAGTGTCCGTACCGGGTGCGGAAAGCTGTCTTGGAGACGTCGGTCTCCCTGATCCTCAGCTGGTGGTATCCAGACCTCAAGTCGATCTTGGAAAACACCGTGGCACCCCGCAACTGGTCAAACAAATCGTCAATCCTCGGCAGCGGATATCTGTTCTTGATGGTGACCCTATTCAGCTGTCGGTAGTCCACACAAAGGCGTAGGGTCCCATCCTTCTTCTTCACAAACAGTACCGGGGCTCCCCAGGGAGACGCACTGGGCCTCACGAAACCCTTCTCCAAAAGGTCCTGCAACTGAGACTTGAGCTCTCGCAGCTCAAGCGGTGCCATCCTGTATGGCGCGGTGGAGATGGGGTTGGTCCCTGGTACTAGTGAGATCTCAAACTCGATCTCACGC
This sequence comes from Thalassia testudinum, assembly GCA_037157565.1. Classification (NCBI taxonomy): domain Eukaryota; kingdom Viridiplantae; phylum Streptophyta; class Magnoliopsida; order Alismatales; family Hydrocharitaceae; genus Thalassia; species Thalassia testudinum. The sequence goes on from JAZHRO010000015.1 coordinate 60,300,744, forward strand.
TCGGGCGGTAGTCCTGGTAACTCGTCTGGAAACACGTCGGGGTACTCTCTGACCACCGGGATGCTCTGGAAGTCTGCCACGGGGCTGTGCTCTGCCACCACACAAGCTAAGAAGCCCTCACACCCCTGGCTCAAAAGTCTCGCCGCCCGAAGTGCCGAAATGCACCTGAAACCTCCATCCACTGGCTGCCCGTGAAACTCGAAGGAAGGCAACTCCGGAATGGAGAAGACAATCTTCCTCTCAAAGCAGTCTACCAAGGCGTGGTAAGCGGACAGCCAATCCATCCCCAGAATCACTCCAAAGTCCTCCATCTGTATCATAATCAGGTCAGCTGGCAGGCTGTGTCCCCCGATGCTGACCCCGCAACCCGTGTACACCTCCTCAGCTACAAACAGCTGACCACTCGGACCTCTGATCACGAACGGGTTCTCTAGCAATGTATAATCCTGGTCCAAACTAACTGCGAAACTGTCTGCGACAAACGAGTGCGTAGTGCCGGAATCGAAAAGCGTGTAAACGAGTCTGCCAGAAACTGAAACCATACCTGCTACCACGGATCCCGAAGCTCTGGCGTCCCTGTGTGTTAGGGCGTTGATACGCCCCTCAGCTCTAGGTGCGGACGAAGCAGCCACACTCTGCGTCGGACGGGTAGGTGCTGGCCGGTACCCTCCTCGCGACTGCGGTCCTCCTCCTCGCGCCTGGAAACCGCGGCCTCCTGCGCGCCCTCCAGTGCTCTGCGCGGGAAGTATCTGCTGACCCCCTGCCCTAGATGGGCAGTCCCTCCTGACGTGGCCCGGCTGGCCACACTGGTAGCAGAGGGGAACCCGACTCCCGCCCTCAGTGAGTCCCTGCTGTCGGCTAGGCGGGGGTCCGGTGCTGGCGACTGGCCCTTGTCGAGGGCCCCCAAAGGCCACTCATGGCCCTGCACAATGTGACGGCTCTCCTGCGGATGCCACGTGTCTCCGTTGAGTTCTCCTAACACGCTTGGTGTGGCGGCGGAAATCTCGTTCCACCACTAACTCCCCTGTCGTACGCTCGGAAGGGGGAGGGGGTGGTGACGTGGGCGGAAGCTGAAATTCTTCTCGAACCACCTCTCGAATCAGTTGGACGAGGTCCCGAGACGGTATACTCAGGAGAAGAGGAGGGGTAGTATGTATTCCAAGCCCGACATATCTGTCCCTCGGGCCCTGACCTCGGCCGCGCCTGCGGCCCACCCTCCTAGCTCCACGACGCGGCATCTCCTACAATGGAGACGCGAAACAAAATGAAAAGCTTCTAAACAGACGGTACCTAACGAAACTTCTAAGAGCTCATGTCAAGAGATATGTTGTGGTGGCTACTCTAGCTATAAACATGTGAATTGGTTATTTTCCAGTCAGTTGATTCACTTCTCGGGACGACCTTGCTCTGATACCATCTTGTGACGACCCGATTCCCGAGTCCCTACGAGACACGAGAACTGGACCGACTCGACTAATCCCAAGACCCAGTCGTCCAACGAGGAAGTAACCAAAAGACAGTAAAATAAACCACATTCAGCATGAATATAACTAACAGTAAGAAAGTACAGCAGTAAGGAAAGAAACTACTACAGTAGGTACCACCACAACAGTAGAGCAACAAAAACTGCAGGTAAAGAAGGTACAGCGGAAACAAAACTACTCACTAGAACAGAAACAAAAAGGAGGTACAAAGCTGTAGTAACTCTACTGGACCCTACTCGGCCCAGCGTCCTCTGCAGCCGCCGACCCTGGCTGCTCAACACCTGGTCCTGAAAAAGGTAACGAGTGTAACACGTCAGCAAAACGCTGAGTAGAGTGGCAAACTAACTAAAGGCAACAGTAGAGTGTACAGTAGCTGTTATGTTCTATTACTTCCTTTATTTACATCTTTCAATTTTTCTCACTATTTCATTTACTTCTCAGATCCTTTACTTGATCTCGAATGTCCTCGTGGGACGATCTTGATTGCAGTCTTTTCCAACAGTAGAAGTAGCACGTGGTGCTCTCCTGGCCGGGAGAGTCCCCCGTGGTGATCCTACCCTCAGTCAACCACCCCAAGGTCACTGACAGACGTAACGGTGACTACGGCACGCGCGATAAACGCACAGGTAGCTAGCCCGTACTGGCACGCGGTCAGTCGTTTCCGTTAACGGGTGCGCCCAAAGCACAGCACGGAACCAGGGCAGAGCCCTCTCAGTAACAGGGGTCCAACCCCTCCACAGTAACCAAACCGGGGCCTTGCCCCTCCACAGTCCGCGCACCCTCGCCTGACTACCCTGGTTTGCCCTAGTGGGCCTAACAAGTCGGTGAAGGAGGCTAGCAGAACCCCGGGGCCCGTGGGGTAGCTAGTACTCTCCTAACACAAATAGCTCTCCTCGGTACTACGTACACGAGGGCCAACAAGTCGGTACAGAGCGGCCAAGCCTAACCCCGGGTCCCTGGGGCGGCTGGCCCCACTCTGCACTAAAACAGGTACAGGTACTTTCCTTGGTACTGCGTACCCAAGAGACAGTACAAACTACATCTCAGTTCCATTCCTTTTCTTTCCAGGAGTTCCACTCCTAATTCCCCGTAGGGTTCCAGCTCTTTATCTCAGAACATCATATGTTTCACTTTCCAGATTCTCGTTCTCACATTCCATGATCTCAACACGATTCTTTATGCATAACAGGCAGCTGTTAATTAAATTTACAGGCAGCTTTATATATTCCTTTCCATTTTTCCAAGACTGCAGTAATGTACATTCCACTAGTTTTTCCATCCTAGGATTTATGCCATATCCTAGGATCTATCATACAATCTAGTTTTCCGGCCCTAGGATTCATGCAACACCTAGGAGCTATCGTTCCATATATTTCTCATTCCTAGGATTCATGCAATGCCCTAGGTTATAGTTATGGTTCCATACTTTAACAGATTTTATTAATACTTAAAACCACTCTACCAGGTACAACGGGAGTAATGGGGGCGTGGTCGGGAATCCCGCGCGCCTCCGCGACTCTCAAGACTGCAACCGAACGAGGTCCTATCACAAGGATCAAACACAAGGAGTGTCTCAAAACAGTGTATAGCTACTGTAGGCGGGTAGAGGAATAAATTCTGAAACGAACGCAACTCGAATCGCGGAAAACGGAGCCCAAACGGGCCCTAAACGGGTCGAGAAAGACAATACTGTGCAAAATCAGACGTCTGGAACTCCTTCCAGACGTCTTAAACGGTGGATCAGAGAATTACCTGTTCGGCTTGGTTCCCCGGACGTCCAGAAGTCTGTGGGGACGTCTCTCCTAGATCCCAGACGTCCGATGGTCACTCTGGACGTCTGGAGGTCACTCCCGCCGTCTGGTACAACTTCCAGACGTCTGATTCGCAAAGGATGACGAATCAGAACACCTGCGCACAGCCAACCCCCCTCCCTCAGTACGGTCAGTCGATAAAAGAAGAAGAAGAAAGCGGAACTCACCTTTCAGACGTCTGTATGATCTCACAGACGTCGACCTTGCCGTCTGGATATCAGTCCAGACGTCTGATTCTGGAAATTTTTCCAAAATCAGAACCTTGCTCGGCCTCCGCTCGCGACGCTGCCCGCGTCGCACCTCGCGCGTCCGCTGCTCCGCCCGCAGCAGGTCCCTTTCCGCGACGCTCTGCGCCCCCTGCGCCCTCTGCCGGCCGGCCAAGCCGCTCCCGGCGAGCTCGCCCTCACGCAGAGCCCCGCCCTCGCACGCCGCAGCTCCTCCGCGCCTACTGCGGCTGCCGCTGCCGCTGCGCCCTCGCGTCCGCTCGCTCTCGCGCATAGGCAGGAGAGAAGGAGGAAGATGGTGGAGACGGGAGGGGAGGCGCGCCCCCCCTTTTAATGCCGCGCGGAGAGGAGAGAGAGGCGGTCGCAGTCGCCTGCAGCCGCAGAGGAAGATGCAGGATCGCAGGTCTGCGCGCACAGGCGCGCAGACGAATATCCCGTGCGAGCATAACTGTTCGCCAGACGTCTGTAAACTATCCCGGACGTCTGGTCAGACGTCTGGATGTGATCCCAGACGTCTTTACAGACGTCTGGGCCACCTCCTAGACGTCTTAAAAGACGTCTGGGGCACGCGCTCGTTACAAAGGGTAAAGGCATACCCTGTAACACTATTACTCCTGGAATCCTGTATTTGACCGATCCAACTTGCATCACTATATCATTCTAAAACTGAAGGATATTTACCATAATGCAAATTAAGGGAAATAGTTTCCTTTAAGTACCTAAGTACTCGGTCTAAGGCATCCCAATGAGTATGGTCAGGACAACTTGTGTATCTGCTCAACTTAGACATGGAAAAAGAAATATCCAGTCTAGTGCAGTTAGTCAAATACATCAATCTTCCTATAATCTGTGAATATCTTAGCTGTGAAATAGGTGTTCCACTTTTGTTCTTATAGAGAGTTTTTGATGAATCAAAAGGAGTGCTTACAGCCTTTTAATCTTCATAGCCAAATTTCTCAAGAACCTTCTCAATATAATGAGATTGAGAAATAGTTATCCCCTCTACTGATCAAATCAGTTTGAGGCCTAGGATCACATTTGCAACACCCATATCCTTCATCTCAAACTTACTACTCAAGAATAACTTAGTTTCATTCATAATTCTAATATTTAATCTAAATAATAATATATCATCTACATATAGGCATAGGACAATACACATATCATCCTTAATCATAGAGTAGACACACCTGTTAGATTTGTGGCCTACAAAGTCAAAAGATAGTATAGTCTTATCAAACTTTTCATGCCATTGCTTGAGTGTTTATTTCAAACCATAAAGAGATTTAACAAGCTTACAAACCATTTTCTCATTTCTAGGAGCTACAAATCCCTCAGGTTGATCCATATGGATCTCCTCCTCAAGATCGCCATGAAGAAAGGCGATCTTCACATCTATTTGGTGGATAGTGAGATCATAAATAGAACCAAATGCAATAAGCATCCAGATAGTAGTTATCCAAGTTACTGGAAAATGTGTATCGAAATAATCGATTCCTTCTATTTGCTTAAATCCCTTAGCAACAAGTCTAGTTTAGTATTTTTCAATAGATCCGTCAGGCCTAAGCTTTCTCTTAAAAACCCACTTGCACCAATTAATAGAACACCTTGGAGGTAAATCAACCAACTCCCAAGTGCCATTAGAGATGAATGAGTCCATCTCATTCTTAACGGCATCTTTCTAGTGCTTAGCTTCAGAAGAAGCCATAGCATCACGATGAGTGGGGGGATCACACTCGATCTGGTCAGTAATAAAATTACTTCCCAAATCCTTGGCAATTCTTGGTCTTTTGCTTCTCCTAGGTTCAGACTCTTCTACTTGATTAGGTTAAGAACAGGAAGAGCTAGCCCCCACATTATACATTCTTTCCACTTGATTAGGAAAAGAACCAGATGTGGTGGTTAGATAATCTGAAGTCACATTTTGTGGTTATCCCTTCTTCATTGGGAAAACATCCTAAAAAAAATGTAACATTGCGAATCTCAACAACAGTGTTGACATCTATGCCTGAAATATCAGATTTTATAACAAAAAATCTATAGAAATAGTTATTATCAACATAACCCAGAAAGACTGCGTCAACTGTCTTAGGTCCAAGCTTCTTCCTCCTGTGTTCTAGGACAACCATTTTTGCAAGGCAGCCCCACACTTTAAGATATTTCAAACTTGGTTTCCTGTTTCTCCAAATTTCAAATGGACTACTTTCCTTATGCTTGTGGGGAACTCTATTTAGAATATGACATGTTGTATTTAAAGCTTCCCCCCACATGTAAATAGGTAATTCTGAGCTTTGCAAGAGAGCGTTGACCATGTCAGTTAGGGTCCTATTCTTCCACTCTGCTATCCCATTAGATTGAGGGGAATATGGGATCGTAACTTCATGAACTATACCCAAAGCTTGGCATTGTTAATCAAATAAGTTGGACATATATTCCCCTCCTCTATCTGACCTCAATCTCTTAAGAGTTTTCTCAGTTTGTGTTTCTGCTTCTTTCTTAAAGATGAGGAATTTGCTTAATGCCTCATTCTTAGACTTAAATAAATACACATAACAGTATCTACTATTGTCATCTATAGAGGTGATAAAATACCTTTTATTATCCTTAGTCAACACACCATTAAACTCACAAATATCCGTGTGCACCAAATCTAGAACCTTAGTATCTCTAGTAATAGAGTGAAAAGGCTTCTTAGTTTGTTTAGCCTGCACACATATCTCGCATTTCTTAGTTTTATTTAAGGTATGTTCAAGAATCATATTTAATTTCATCATTCTTTTTAAAGAATTGAAATTTACATGATCTAATCTACCATGCCATATATCACAAGATTTAATATTACTGCAAACATATTGAATCGAATGAAAACTAACATTATTTAGAGCATTTCTAGATGATACATCCACATCACATCTCACTCTAAATAATAGATGAAAATATGCCAAATACCCATTTCCATAAAATATTCCATGTCTCAACATAACTTTATTACATTTAAAGTTTAACTCAAAACCTTCTCTAACTAACAAGGAACCAGAAAGAACGTTCTTTTTCACAGCAGGAACATGCAACACCCTACGCAGTGTCTAGACTCGCCCCGAGGAAAACCTCAAGTCAACGCGTCTGAATCCCAGCATCTTGCATACAGAGTCATTCCCCATGTTCACAATCCCGCCACTGGAAGAAAACAATGATATATCGGTACAAATATGTACACTGGCTCCAGTATCCACGAGCCATTCAGTAGGATCGTGGATAACATAGAGTTTAGGTTTTATTGAGATATACCCATCACTAGCCCCAGCCTCCTCAGTGATTACATTCACCTGAGGATTCCCATCTGTGGTCATCTACTAAGCTTTATTAGAAGGACAACCCTTCTTCCAATGCTCAACCCGCCTACAGTGCCAGCATGGTTTGTTCTTGGATTTCTTCTGGATCTTGGGTTTGGCCTTCATTTTATTTTTATTGTTATTTTTATTCTCCTTGCCCTTAGATGTCATGACATTCACCTTAGACTCCACAAGCATTACATGTTTCTGTTTCCTATGCTCTTCCTTAATAGCAATGGCTATCATTAAGTCATCAAGAGAAATCTTTCCCTTCCTATGTGTGATAGTTATTTCGAAGTCCTCCCAAGATTTAGAGAATTTCTCAGGAAGCTTCATTTCAACCTCTGCTAAACCATGGAGCAATAACAGAAATTCATGTGCCTGCTCTAATACCAATTTACCCTCAGCCATTTGGAATTTAAGGAATTTTGCGACAAAGCATTTTTTAATACCAAAGTCCTCGCTATTATACTTTTCGTCCAACTCCTCTCATAGCCCTTTCACAATGGATGTGGATGTGTTGTACATATCAAACAGCACATTGGACAATGCTAATAAGATGCAACCATGACAAATACGGTTGCACTCTTTCCACACATCCATTACCTTTTGGCCTTCAGGAGTGGGTTTTTCCTTATCCAAAATTGGGTAATCGATTTCCAACACTAAGATCAAATCAATGGTGGTCAACCAAATTCTCATGCGTTGCCAATGCTTGAAATTTTACCCACAAAATTTCTTGGGCATACTAGATAAGTCTACACTTGATTTAAAAGTCATTTCTGACATCTCAAATATTTTAGATCTAAGTAATACCTTCTCTAAGATTCTTGAAAATAATGCATATAGGAAATAAATAAATAAAAGCATATGTATTTCCAACATTTTTGCATAAATCAAAAATATTAAATCAAGCAAGTCAAATATAATTTGGCAAGATCCAAAATAAAATAAAAAATAAATAACATGCAATAGCACAAATAAACAAAATGAGAAGAGATTAGATTTTACTCCGATTGAAGCACCCATTAAGGACTTCCCTTAGAGAAGGTATCGCTTCCCACAATAACGGTGATTCAAGGTCTGATGAACTCTTCCCAGGATATGACGATCCACCTCCAAGATTCGGCGCACTCCAATCTTGGACATCCTCAAAAACCACCTCAGGAGAATGAAGCTGAGGCAATTTGGTTACCGACCAAATTCCCGATTGATCTACCAACTGAATTGTTTGATCAACCAAAAATTTTTGGTGGGTCTCTCAATCTCCTTATACAAGATCGACAAAAGTGATTGGAGACTTTTCTACCAATCTCACATCGAACGAATACACCAAGAAAGAGAGACAAGAATGAGAAAGAGAGGGAGAGAGTGGAGAGAATTTTTCTACTTTTATTGTGTGTCAAATGAGAGCTCCCTCGTGGTCCTTATATAAAGCCTACAACCAGACGTTTAAGGAAATTCCTATTTTATGGAAACATGGTAATTGGTCGACCAATTAAGTTCATTGATCGATCAAAACAATTTGGTCGATCAAACTTCACTACTTGGTCAACCAAATCAATTGATCGACCAAACTAAATTCATTGATCGACCAAAATAATTGGTTGACCAATTTTACATTTTTATCGACCAATCCAGGTCAAAATCGTGAGATTAAAAATTCATAGCGAAAGGAGTCCAAGTTCCAAGTTCCAAATTGATTCTCACCCAAGCTCGAGCCCGAGCTAGAGCCGGGGCGGGGTGAGGTGGGGTGCACGTGCGTGCGTATGTGGTCCCCAACCCCACCTCTTACTCTTTGCTACATAAGCCATGGGAGGCAGAAGCCTTTTACACCCACCAAGAGGTTTGTCCACTTCCAGTATGAGATTAAAAACCTCTCCCAAATCTCGCTGACTTCAACATGAATTCCCACATCACCATATAACAATTTCATCCCAATTGAAGCAATTAGGCTCTCAAATCCAACATTATGTATAAATTTTCTTATTTTTTTTGTTTTTGCAAAGTTTATTGCATGCATTTTTTTCATTTTTCATTTGATTTTATTTTACTCCATTGGGTTGTCTCCCAATCGCCTCTAAGTTTAACGCCTTCAGCCAGGTGCTATGAATGGGATGCCATATTTATCAAAGTATTGGTTCACTAATTCCACTATGGCTCTCTAAAATGGACGAGAACAAATATAAAATTAATTGGCACTTAGTCCATACTAAAGGAAGTTTAGGTGTTCAGCATACTAGTACTCTTGATGGGATTTCTTTTACCAATGGCATATGCCATCCCTAGTGTGGATGTACATGGCACACTTGTTAAACCCACTGGGCTAACCAAGGTAGTCAGGCGAGGGTGCGTGGACTGTTGAGGGGCGAGACCCCTGTTTGGTTCTTAGGGGCTAGACCCCTATTATTGAGAGGGTTGTGCCCTATACTGGTTCCGCGCTGTGCTTTGGGCGCACCTGCTAACGGAAACGACTGACTGCGTGCCAGTGTGGTGTACATACCCATGCGTTTATCACACGTGTTGTAGTCACTGTTACGTTTGTCCGTGACCTTGGGGTGGTTGACTAGGTGTAGGACCACCACGGTGGACTCTCCCGACCAGGAGAGCACCACGTGCTATTTCTACTCTTCGGAAAAGACTACAATCAAGATCGTTCCCACGAGGAACATTCGAGATCAAGAAATAGACCTGATAATTAAATTAAGTGGTGAAAGAAAGAATAATTAGTTAAAGGAAGAAAGAAATTGAAAAACAACAGCTACCTGTCCACCTTTACTGCTTTAGTAGTTGGTTGTCACTCTACTTAGCATTCGCTGACGTTTCGTACTCATAACCTTTTTCAGGTGCAGGTGTTAAGTAGCCAGAGCATATGGCTGTAGAGGGCGCTGGGCCCAGTAGAGCCCAGTAGTGGTAGTTCTTTTGTACTAGTTTGTAGTAGTGAGTAACTTCTTGTACTTTTATATTCTGTACTCTTTCGTTCTGCACATTATATTCCTGTACCCATTTACTTTCCTACTATTGTGGTGGTGTGTACTGTAGTAGTTTACTTCTTTACAGCTGTACTTTGTTACTGTTAGTTGCTAGCATGGTGAATGTGGTTTATTTTACTACTTTTTGGTTACTTTCTCGTTGGACGAGTGGGTCTTGGGATCAGTCGAGTCGATCCGATCTTGTGTCCTATAGGGATTCGGGAACCGGGTCGTAACATATACCATCACATGTTTTCCCCCTCTATTTTTGGGAAAATTTTGGGAAGCCATTTTACCTCGCCAACCAACCTCCTTGTCGATGCAATTTTAGCTGAACCTTGCCAAGGCATACAACATCAATTCATGTAAACCAATGTGCGAGCCCTTGTGTATTGACAAGGTAATTTTGTGCAGGCTCCATGATGGTGTCATCTACCTGCTTAATTTAGTGGAAGTGGTTGTGTGTTTTATCTCCGACCACCTTGGACCAGAGTTCTGAGAAACTGACTCTTGAAAGCTAGTTTCTAGGAGGTTTCCAGGTACCAGAAGATGTGATCATTCACAGAGGTTGTGCACTAAAAGATATAGGCCCTTAGGTAAATACAATCCAGTATGCAGCTAGGAGCTGGTTGCACCTTGGAATTACTAGCATTTTTTGATATGAATGGAATGTTTACGGCTTCATCTAGCTTTTAATTCAGCTCCTCTATGAGTTAGTTTCACGCTAATTTGTTGGTAAATAATCAGCTTATGTCATGCTAAAAGCATTGTGCTTGTGTATGCAAGAGAGTAACATTTTCCCACGTAAATGTTAGTTTAAGCTCAAATATGTAGTTTTAGAAGTTGATGCCTTCTTTAGCTGACAGACAATCATAATGCAGACCCCCATCTTATTTACTATGTTGATGCCTTCTTCAGCTGCTAAGTACTCATGGTGGAGGCCCATCTTGTTCAACATGGTTGTTCGACAGCAAAGAAAGAACATCTTGGCAGTAAGGTCATAAGCCATGTTCAATGAGATAGAATCCCAACAAAATAGGTAAATGTGCATACCTCCATATCTTGCTGAGATCATTGGGAAAACATACATGAGCAACAAGATGGCCTTGATTCTAGGAATATATCTACATATCACATCAGTGAATAGAGATGGTGATTTTTTGTAATCCACGAGGGTAAGTTCAAATTCCCACTTAATAGATCTATTCAAGGCATCCACTTGTTGGACCAATGTCAACAAATCAATTAGGAAGGCAATGGAATCGCCCTTTTGCTACAAAGAAGTTGAATTCTACTGGTCACTTTTCTCCATGATTTCACATTGGTGGCAGCATTTAGGTGACCGGATGCTTCACTACACATTTATTTTCCAATTGCTCTTTTACCAATGCAATATGGTTTCAATCTTGATGATCTCTGCTGGAGATAGTTTGCCTATTAGTGTAATTGTTGAGTACAAGAATCACTATGTGTTATCACTTCTATCTAGTTATATGTTAATGGCCATCTGGGAAGCTAGAAACAGATCATCATATGAGGTGAAGAAAGCTAAAGTTGCCAATATCTAAAGCAAGCAAAGAGCCTTTGTTGATTCTATCAGGGCAAGGCCTCCATAAACTCCTCCATATGTCCTCTTGTTGTTGATATTTCTAACTTGTTAGATGATCATGGCCACGTATATAGGTATGCCATTTTTGTTGATGTAGCAAGTCCAGAAGGTAAAGCTTGGTACCCCGCCATTTGCGAACTTAAATTTGTTTAAATTTTTCACAAGAATTTCTGCAACCGAAGCCTCTAAAGGCATTAAGCATATGTAGACTGTCCATTAAATATAACTGGTGATGTGAGGATTTGATTTAAAAATGGCATTTTGTAACCTAAATTTAGTTGATAAAAAATTTGAATACGATTGGAGATTACATCCACTCTTGAAACAGCATAGGCACCTGCCCAAGCTACACTTGAAATAGTAAATTCTAATTACTCACATTATTTCATGGTTCTGAATGTATTTTCTCTTGCAGCCATGCCAAAATAATAAAAACTCAAATAGAATAAGCAGTCACCACTAACACATAGGCTTCAAGTTTAACTGAAACACGAAATGACTTAGGATAGGATGTAGTCTATATGGGTGGAACTACTAAAAGAATACTCTATCTAATAAACAAATTCAGAGCATAAAATGAATTTTTTGAATAAAAAATACCTTAAAAAAATATAAAAAAGTACAACTAAAAGCAACATTACACAATTTAACTAAGTGCTAGCCATATATAGAGGAAATTCAAGAATGAAAGACCAAAACTAACTCGAGAAGAGAGGATGAAGCTGACCAAGCCTATAACTTTTTGATATTGTAAATATTAACAGTTTGTCTCCAATTATTACCTGCAACTTTTTGATTAGATCAATTATGTCGATTTGCTTTTTCTGCATTTAGAATGGAGGATGTAAAAATAGAATAAAATGGGACACATTAAAGCATAAACTTAGCATAAAATAAGATTATACAACCTTTCTAAGAGAGAAAGATTATGCAACCTTAAACTCATCATAATGAAATTAACTTACTCCATGTCATGCTGTGTTACAATCATTCATAACTACATGAAAATGTAAACTGATTAATGGGTAAATGGACTCGATTGGTTGAGTTGAACAAAGATTAAAATTGAAGATGATTATCACTAGCATGGAATCATTAAAGAAAACTAATTTTTCTAACTACTTAAAAATCAACTTCACAAACTACTTTTTTTTTTGAAAAAGAAGGAAAGAAAGGAAGAAAAAGGATCCGATTGTATTTAAAGACAATCAAATTTTAATCTTCTGATACTATTTTGTGCTTGTCTCATGGATGGTCCTTGATAGTAGGATGCACACTAGGAAGAACTAACAACAAATAAAGAACTAATGAACGCTTGCCTCAAGAAAAAAAATTTAGGCAAATGACTAAAATGACAAGGATGGTTTAGAACAAAAAAAGTCCCTAGTACATAAATCATGGATAATTCCACCAACATTATACAATCTAAGACAGTCTTGTTTACTAAATCCATTTATGCTAGCCAATCTACACCAAAGAGGAAATTAAGTCACTTTCCAAGGCAAAGGATGCATTTTAAACTTGGAACAAAAGAGAACCAAAAAGTTAAATTAGTTGTTGCCTCCACACTAATTTCCATGCTTTCTTCTTCTAATTTAAACTTGGAACCTCATCGAAGGAATTTGTGGGCATGGCTCTAGGCTTTAGATTAGATGTTGGTATGAGGGGTAACATGTAATGAAAGAGGTTAAACAAAGGAAGTCACAAATCATTTCAAATATGCCATTAGCTTCTATGAACACATGAAAATTGCATGTCTATGTATAAGGACCATTTCTCCAAAACACTCACCTTTTGAATAAATTGCATGCATATCTTTCAAAAGTGCATGCCTGTTGAATAAATTATAGCATCGAATACCTGGTTACGCTAAAGCACTTGCTTTTTTTTAAAACAAAACCTTATTTACACATTCATGATGTACATGCACTTACTTTTCTGTCTATATCTACCACATCATTAAGAATCCAAGATTTATCACCCTAACCACAGTTACCCTATTCTTCTCTTTTAGTGCCAATTATTCCTGCTATATAGATAGATCCCATCCCTCATCAATCAACAATTTAATGACAAACAACAATTGGGGGAGAGGGATCAATCCCAAGGGCAATGTCTAGGAACCCTGTAAGGGGGTCAACACTGTGTTTCCCAATGCCACATACCTCTTAGGCATTTTGTTGAACACCTCGAGGATAGCTTGGTGTCATCAGACCAAAACAACACAATGAAAACCACATTCCACTTAGTCGTTCTCTAGTTCAACTCTATCTCCTATCTCTTCCACAATCTCACCTGCGAGCTCTCCAACCTCCTTAATATCCTTCTCCTCCCCGAGCTCCATCTTACCATTGACATTAACAAACCTTGCCGAGCTCTTCCAACCCCATGCTGGAGATTCTTCCTCAATGCCAATCGCTTTGAGGAGAGTTTCAATCAGAGATCCTCGACGCCATTGGAAGATTGAGTAGGAGATAATCCTTAACAAAACCCTTAGATAGATCTATTTGTCCATAGGTTTGATGCTAAACCCTAACTGAGCAAAAGATTTGAAAGGGATCCCATCTTTATGATCTAAGAGAGTTCGATCGAAGATTAGAGAGGTCTTATTAGCAAGAGTGAGAGATTAGAGAGAGATCTATGCAAATCTGGAGAGTCACGTGAGGAAGAGAGGGACATACTTGCTCTTGTTAGCTATCGTCGAGAGAGAGGCATGGAGAGATTGTCGAGAGGCAAGCAGCATAGGTAGCAGAGGAGATGAAGGAAGGTATTGTGAGCTCTGATGTAATGAACACAAGCTCAAGAGAGTGGGCGGCGATGACCTTGTGGGAGCCATGGGCAACGATGCCTTGGACCAGATGGAAAGGGAAGTTGTAGACGGTGACTTGGAGTTGGGTGACATCCTCCAGGATTGTAGTTTCATGCAATACCGACAAGTCATCCGATGCTACATTGATAGTTAGATAACATAGGAGTATGTCTACCGTCAGGATAGGCACATTTTTTTGTAGTGTCTAAATTGAAACATGCATAAAACTACTAACTTAAATACTAGAGATCTAAGGCTTCTTCAGGGCATCCTTGGATTTCTTTAGATCTTTCTTGACACTAACTTTGAAATGATCAAATTATTGTTGCATTCCATTAAGAACTGCGGTGAGGGCTTTCCAATCATCAGCTTGGCATTGAAGGAGGTTAAGACCTATCATAATTACAGGATTAGTGTGGTTAGAGACCATATAATCCTATTCCATATAATAAGGATGGTCTGGGTCTTCAGAAGAGGAGTAGTAGCCGTAAGCTTCTTTGGGAGCTTCATCGGAATCATCACCATTGAGCTAGAGAGAGGCTGCTTGCTTAATGCGTAGGAGGGTGGTTTGATCAAAATAAAGATTCGAGGTTTCGAGTTGGTAGAAGTCCAACTTGATCTTGAAATAGTGGAAGACACAGGAGAGAACGTTTCCAAAAGGAAGGGAACTAGGGTGATTGTCAGCCATGTGGAACACATTAGGCGAGACTAATTCACTTTGATTTGATGAATAAAACAATACATGAGAATGGTCATGCATTTAGGGCAATGATTGTAACCACCGGTCTTCCCGAAGAATACCAATCAATGGCTCTAGCAAGAAAACAAGCAAGAAGTGTCAACTTGTTGGTGGGGAAATGAGGGAAGGGTTATCCACGAAAATGGGGTAGAACAAATAGAGTCATGGACATCTTGTAAATCGATATGACCCTTAATGTTTTCATGAAAGGAGCTTGAAGATTCAGTATGAAGTACATGAGAAAGAACAAAAGGATCAACTAGAAATATGTAATTTCCAACCTGGAATAGAGGGCAAGGGTCGGTGGAGGGTTGATTTTCTCTAAGTTAGTCTAAAAGATATGCACAAGTTGTGGATAAACACCATTAAATTCTTTTTTATCACAAAAAGATGGGGAACAAAAGGTAGTCAAATTTGGTACGTCAAATAGTGTCTTGATGTTAACTCCATCAATATCAAGAAGTTGATTAAAGAGGAGTGGGAGGTGGGCAATTATCTTAGCTTAAGTAATGGTTGAAAAGAAGTTGCATTCGTCTTCGAGATTGACAAAGATGCCCCTTCCAGGTAGCATAGGTTCATTAGGAGACGGGGTAGGGGAGGAGGAAGAGGAGGCGTGGGTTGATGGGGATTTGGAGGATAAAATCTTTTTGCCTGATCTAGTTTTAGGAGCCAATTAATGGATGATTTAGGCGTAGGGAACAACAAAACGTCAGATCAAAGGCATCATAGAATCACTGGAGATATACGGGAATCGTAGATAGAGAAGAAAATAAGGGTCGTGCAAATGTAAGGCATGTGGGAAACAAAATATAGGTAGATTGTCTAAAAAAAAAGGATTTTTATATATATGTCTCTCTAAATTTTCGATAAGACATATATATCTTTATGTTCATGATATTTATATATATACCCCTATAAACTTACTCCGTTAAATTGAACGGAAAACGTAAAAAAAAATATAAAAAAATAGACAAATTTATATTTGTATTCCCCTATTTTCCCCCTAAACCCTCACACCTCCTCCTCCTCCCCATTCCTCTCCTTCTCCCCTATTTTCCTCTTCTTCTCCGACCTTGGCAAACTCGCTCCCAGACCTACATCCACTGCTAGCAGCCCCACCGCATAGAACACTACGGCATTTACGTGGCCACCACCCCTATTACAATCCCAAGGCCCATCGCGTACGTGGGGTACGACGGCATCGCATACAATGACATCGATATGGTGAAGATGGAGAGCTTGCCATAGGTGGTAGCGTGGAGGTCATAGTAGGGGAGGTAGCGGCAGAGGTGCTGGAGGAGGGGGAGGAGGAGGTGTGAGGGTAGGGGGAAAATATGGGGATGAAAATATAAATTTTCTTATTTTTTTATATTCTTTTTTGACATTTTCCGTTCGATTTAGTGGACTAGAGTCATATGATTTTAACATAGCAAGTTTATAGGAATTTATATGTAAATATTAAGAACATGATGTATATATATCTTATCAAAAATTTGCAAGAACGTAAATGTAAAATCTCTTAAAAAAAATCATGTACAGAGAAACGGTTCGATTAAAAACGTGGGTGGAAAAATGTGGAACCATGAATCAAAGATCATCGGTGGTCAAGAAAAAATCGGAGATGGGAAACAAGAAAAAAAACACCAAAACAACGACATCAACAAAGAATCAAAGATTATAATATATAGAAAATAGATAAAGGCTAACAATGAGAGGAGTGGAGTGCTATACCTTCTCAAGGAGACGAAGAACGAGAGGAGAAGGTGCCTCTTGGCTGGGAAGGACGGAGGGAACGAGAGCGAAAGAGAGAGAGGGAAAGAGAAGGTTCAAAGAGATGGTCTTCCGAGGGAGTTACGAGGGAGGTGGGTGGTGCTGTGGTTATGAGATTAGAGTGCATGTGGTGTGTCGTCAGTGAGTATAGAGAGACGTGAGGGAGTGTTCAGACTATTGGATAACAAAGTGAAGGAAGAAAAAGACAAAAGAGAGAAGCATTGTAGGACTTAAAGATAAGAGAAGGATGTAAAAAGAACTTAAAAGAGGAAAAGAAATGTACTCTTCTACGTTGTAATAGGTAGGGGGTAAAAATAAACGTTTTAAGAAAAGTAAAAATAAGAGTAAAATGACTTTTTTATTCTTTGAAAAATAGGAAATTAGATGTTTAACAAAACTAAACAGAGATTAATTAAATGATTAACTAATTAAGCACAAACATAACTTTTTATTTGTTTAACTAATGTCATCTAGAGTATAAATACCTAATTTTCTTTTAATGTATGTAAACATATCTTGTGGAAGTGATTTTGTGAGTATATCAACTAACTATTCTTGGGTAAAAATAAAATCTAATTAGATTTGTTCTTTGAGAATATTGTCTTTGAGGAAATGGTATCTAAGGTCGATGTGTTTTGTGCTTGAGTGTTAGCATGATTTTTTGATAAATTAATGGCATTGGTATTATCACACAAAATTTTTACATCACCAAATATTAATCTTAAATCAAATAAAGTATGTTTCATCTAAAGTAATTGAGAGCAAGCTAAAGTAGCAGAGATGTACTTAGCTTTTGTATTAGATAAAGTTACACAACTTTGTTTCTTAGAAAACTAAGAAACCAAAGAAATACCTATGAAATGACAAGTCTCACTAATACTTTTCCTATCAATTCTGCTTCCTGCATAGTCAACATCACTTTAGATTAAGAGTTTTAAAGTTGGAGGCTTGGGATAAAATAAGCCTAAATCAGAAGTATTTTTTAAATCACAAAAAATTCTTTTGATAGCATTTATATGGGATTCCTTGGGAGATACTTGGAATTTAGAACATAAACATGTAGCAAACATAATATCATGTTTGCTTATTGTTAAATAAAGAAGAGAACCAATCATACCTCTATAGTTTACTGAATCAACCGATTCATTTTGAACATCCAAATCCATGTTAATATTTGCAGCCATAGGAGTATCTTTGCTGTTTGAATGCTCCATGCTAAATTTTCTGAGAGTATCATGAGTATATTTTGTTTAATAAATAAAGATACTTTCATTTGATTGGTGTATTTGAAGACCCAAGAAGTATTTGAGTTCCCCCAAAAGCTCATCTCAAATTCACCTTGCATGGTTGTAGAAAATTCTTGGCATAGAGAAATGTGAGTAGATCCAAAGATAATATCATCAACATAACTTTGGATTTTTAAGGTATCATAATTGAAATGTTTAATGAAGAGAGTAGTGGCAACTTTTCCCATTTGAAAATTTGACTTAAGAAGAAAGTTTTTGAGACGGTCATACCAAGATCTAGGGACTTGTGTCAAACCATATAAAGCTTTTTCCAACTTGTAAACATGATTTGGAAAATCAGAATTTTCAAATCCTAGAGGTTGTTTGACATACACTTCTTTGATATAACTATTAAAAAGGCAGATTTAACATCCATCAAAAATAAAGTAAAGCCATGGTAAGCAACAAAAGCTAACAACATACGAATAAATTCTAATTTAGCAATAGGTGCACAAGTTTCATCAAAATCTATTCCTTCTTGTTAGTTATAGCCTTGTGCTACTAATCTTGCTTTATTACTAATAACAATTCCATCTTCATTTGTTTTATTTTTGAAAACCTAACGGGTTCCCATGATTGATTTATTATTAAGAAGTGGAACCAAATCCCAAACTTGATTTCTTTCAAATTGGTTAAGCTCTTCTTCCATAGCTAATATCTAGGATGAGTCATCTAGTGCTTCTTTAATTCCTTTAGGTTCTACGTGAGAAACAAAAGTAGTAAGGGTAACATTATTATTAAGGAGTTGTTCACAATTTTTACACTTGTTTCAACATCCCCAATAATCAAGTCCTTAGGGTGATCTTTATTGAAGGTCCAATCTTTTAGATTACGAACATTATTTTCCTTGATATTAGAAACATTAATAAAAGGTTGTTCAACATCATCATCTCTATTATCAATTTCTTGTAATGAAGAAGATGGTTCTTCAGTAAATTTCACATGAAGAGTTTCTTCAATAGTCAAAGATTTCTTATTAAAAACTCGATAATCTTTTGATCGAGTTGAATAACTAATGAAGATATACACTTTGCCTTTTGCTTCAAACTCATCCAAGTTATTTTTAGTGTTTAATACAAAGCATTTATGTAGAGCCCCATCCTACTTTTAACCTTTTAAGACGTCTGGAGTGTCAGTCAGACGTCTGGACCTTTTACCGGACATCTGGAAATTAAAATTTTGTATGCGATCTATGTTCTGCGTGCGAGCGGCGCACAGAACTCTCCTTTTCTCTCTCTTTTCTCCTTCTTCCCCCCTGCCGAACCCTAAACCCCCCTAGCTCTATAAGAGCCACCCTCCCCCTCCTCTCCACTCCACTCCACACACCACCATCTCTACCTTCAGAGCGCGGCAGAGTGGCAGGAGGAGGTGAGTGAGGGAGCACGTGAGAGCGAGGAGGAGGAGAGTGCGTGAGAAGGAGGAGGAAGCCAAGGTCAGGAGCTTCGGTGGAAGCTCGTCGGAGCTTGCACGGTCACTACAACGCATGCGGGAGGAGGAGGGAGTCCGTTGCGACGTCGTCGACCACTTGCAGCAACTGGAGCTGCAGCGGAGCGCGGCGAGGAGCGTTGGGAGCATGTTCTGATACTGCAATTTTTCCAGTATCAGATGTCTGGAGTGCAGTCCAGACGACTAGTTGAGCGTCTAGACGTCTAAAGTCAAGACCAGACGTCTGAAAGCACCTTTATCATGAAGGTACATTCTCTTCGCGGTTACGACCATGTAGGCCGCACCGCAGAAGATATATTTGGCTGATTTTAGGGTAGCTACTTTGCCGTACACAGGAGCAGCCTTGGAAAGTTGTGCGGAACGCCCTTCCATGCACTTTCGGATGTCTGATCAGCTCACCAGACGACCGAAGATGCTTCCAGATGATTGGAGGAGTGGTCCGATGTCTGGAACCGCTTTCAGACGATTCCAGGGGAGTCCTGGACGTCTGAGGGCACCGTAGGAACTTGAGGTGAGATTCTGTAACTTTTAAGATGTCTGGACTTGTTTCCAGACATTTGATTTTTGTCAGTAGACACGTTTTTGACCCATTTGGGGTCCAATTGGGATCCGTGTTACGCAAATGAAGTATCTGTGGTTTCCATGTGAGTTGTTCTACGTACTAGAAACCTTTGTACACTGTTCTGAATCTTCCTTTGTGGTGTATTCCTTGGTATAAGATTTAAACCTACTCCATGTTTGGGGCTCGCAGAGATGCCTGGGTCTGCAGTTCAAGCACCCATTACTCCCGGATTGTTTGGTAGAGTGGTCTACTTCTGTTAATTATATTAAATAAGAATGTGCCTGTGGAATTGGACAACTGGAACCCCTCGGATGTGGCATAAACCGTAGGACAGAGAAATAAATGGACCAATTATATTGCATGATTGTATTTGTATACATGATTAAGTTAAACTGCTAGCAATTGCCTGTAATATAGTTGTGAGCTGCCTATTAGAATATAAGCTGCCTGAGATAAATGAACAATTACTTGTGAAATCATCAGTTGCATGTATTTAATTATGGAAACACGAGCTGCCTATAAATAAACGAGAACTGAATTGTGAGTGGTGGAATCTGGATCGGAATAATGTGGTGAACATGAGCATGAACCCTATGGGGAATTAGGAGTAGAGCTTCTGTGGTTAGATGGAAAATCTGGAATGTAGACGGGAAGTGTGCTGGCCCTTTAGTACGTGGTACCAAGGAGAGCGACTGCCCCTTTTTTGTGTAGAGCGGAGCTAGCCGCCTTTGGGTTGGGACCCGGGGTCAGGATTGGCTACTCTACACCAACTTCTGTTGGCCCTCATGCACACGATACCGAGGTGAGCTACTAGTGTAGGGAGGAAGCTAGCCACCCCACGGTGCTCGGGGTTCAGCTAGCCACCCTACACTGACTTGTTAGGCCCTCTAGGCAAACTGGGGTAGTCAGACGAGGGTGTGCGGACTGTGGAGGTACGAGACCCCTGTTTGGTTCTGAGGTGCTAGACCCCTATTTTTGGGAGGGCTAGGCCCTATACTGTTCCGTGTTGTACTTTGGACGTACCTGCTAATGAAAATGACTGACCACATGTCAGTGCGAGGTAAGTACCCGTGAGCTTTTTGCACGTGCCGTAGTCACCGCTACGTCTGATAGTGACCTCGGGGTGGTTGACTGGGTGTAGGACTACCACGGGGGACTCTCCCGACCAGGAGAGCACCACGTGTACCTTCTACTCTTCAGAAAAGACTGTAATCAAGATCGTTCCCACGAGGAACTTGCAAGATCAAGAGAATTAGAAAGTTTGAGGAAAAAGGGGTGAGAAAGAAATGCATGTAAAATAAAATAACTAGAAAAGATAATTAAACATGTTACTTTTACTACTTTAGATAGTATAGCTACGACTCTACTCAGCGTTCGTTGACTCTATCATTTTTCATAACACTGTTCAGGTCCAGGAGTTGAGCAGCCCGAGCTTCCGACTGCGGAGGGTGCTGGGCTCAATCGAGCCCAGCCGTAGTTTTCTACACTCTTTGTTGTACACCCTTTACCATTGTAGTGAGTTTCAGACTTTTAGCTGCTGTTGTTGTTACTATTGCTTTCGTTTTCATTGTTCTTGTTGTTGTGGTGGTATGTACTGGAATAACATCTTTTACTTTCATTTACTGCTTGTATGTTTTTACTACTTAGTTATATTGCATATGTGAATGTGGTTTATTTTTTTTGCTTTTTGGTTTTCTCTTGTTGGATGACTGGGTCTTGGGATTAGTTGAGATGAGCCGGTCTCGAGTCTTGTAGGGATTCGGGAACTGGGTCGTAACAAGATGGTATGAGAGCAAGGTCGTCCCGAGAAATGAACCAACTAGCTTGAGAATAACCATTCACGTGCATGTAACTAGGGTAGCCACCACAACATATCACTTTGATATCTATTTTGAGTCCTTTTTCGCAGAAATTCGATAGCGATGACCCTTTTGTTCTGTCTTCTGTGTCTCCTTACAGGAGATGCCTCGTCGGGGAGTTCTCGAGCCAAGCTGCGGTCACAGCCGTGGACGACGTCGGAGGGATGGATGTGCTAGGCTCGAGGTGCCAATTGACCTGCCTCTTCTCTCGGGTTTTTAGGCCAGGATCTCGCCCAGCTGATCAGAGACATAGTGCTAGAGAAGCTCCACTAGCCTCCACGGTCTGGTTGCTAGAGAGACCGCCATAGCGATGGATGAGCAGGTGGGGGAGGGGGTGGTCCTCCACCGCCCCCACTACACTCTGACACTTCTGAGCATGAGCCCTCCTTGCTTGGAGGCATGCTCGTTCCCCCACTGCAGCTGCACCACGAGCTTTTCGGATAGTTCTGGAAGCTGAAGCCCCCTCCTTCAAGGGGGATGAGGACTCGTATGAGGCAGAGGACTGGCTGGAGTAGATAAAGAAGGTGTTTGACACCCTTCACCCCCTGCGGAGTGCTGCGTGGCTTTTACCACGTACCAACTAGAGAGTGCGGCACATAGGTGGTGGAGGGCAGCCAGAGGCCAGGAGAGGGGAGAGCCGACGTGGGACCAGTTCGTGACCCTCTTCTACGAGCAGTACTTCCCGTAGACTTAGCAGGACTAGAGGAGGCGGGAGTTCCACACTCTTCGCCATGGGATGATCACTGTTAGCACGTATCGCACGCACTTCCTGGAGCTGTCACATTTCACTTCGACAATCGTAGCTATAGAGGAGGGGTGCCTGTGGAGGTTCACTGAGGGGCTCTGACCCGCTATTCGTGGGTATGTCAAACCCCTGAGGCTACCCACCTTCTTGAGAGTGGTGGAGGTAGCCATGACGTGCGAGGAGACCAACCCGACCGTATGAGACATTGACACCAGATGGAAGAGGCCCTACCAACCAGAGTACTCTCAAGGCCTTCGAGAGAGGAGGCACGCGACACCTGCAGGAGAGTCGTCTCATTTTGCTGGACCGTCAGTGGCCTTTGGGGGCCCTAGATAGGGGCGAGCTGCTAACACTGGACTCCCACCCAACTATCAGCAGGGACCTACTGAGGGTGGGAGTCAAGTTCCCCTCTACTACTAGTGTGGCCAACCGAGCCACATCAGGAGGGACTGCCCATCCAGGGCTGGAGCATAGCAAATGCTCCCCGCACCGAGCACTAGAGGCCGAGCTGGTGGTTGTGGTCCCCAAGCAGGTGGGGGAGGGCAGCAGTCACAAGGAGGGTACCGACCAGCGGCTGCTAGCCCGACTTAGAGTGTAGCTGCTTCGTCTACGTCAAGGGTTGAGGGGTGTATCATTTCCCTGACACACAGAGACGCCAGGGCTTCCGCTTCAGTGGTGGCAGGTATGGTTACCCTTTCCGGTATATTAGTATACGTACTTTTTGATTCCGGTGCCACACACTCTTTTGTTGCTACGAGTTTTGCTGTCAGTTTGGGACAGGATAGTGTGCTATTAGAGGATCCATTTGTGATAAGTGGCCTGGGTGGCTAGTTGTTTGTAGCTGAGGAGGTCTACAAGGACTGTGAGGTCAGTATAGGGGGACACAGCCTCCCTGCTGACTTGATTGTGATACTGATGGAGGATTTTGGCGTGATTCTATGGATGGACTGGTTGTCCGCTTACCATGCCTTGGTGGACTGTTTCAGGAGGAAGATCATCTTCTCCATACTGGAGTTGCCTTCCTTTGAGTTTCACAGACAGCCGGTGGACGGAGGTTTCAGGTGCATATCGGCGCTTTGGGCAGTGAGGCTTTTGACCTAGGGGTGTGAGGACTTTCTAGCCTGTGTAGTGGCAAAGACTAACCTTGTGGCTGACTTTCAGAGCATTTCGGTGGTTTGTGAGTACCCCGACGTGTTTCCAGAGGAGCTACCAGGACTACCGCCCGAGCATGAGATCGAATTTGAGATCTCACTAGTACTGAGGACCAGCCCCATTTCTACCGCATCGTACTGGATGGCACCACTTGAGTTGTGAGAACTCAAGTCACAACTACAGGACCTATCGGAGAAGGGCTTTGTGAGGCCCAATGCATCCCCGTGGGGAGCCCCTGTGTTGTTTGTGAAGAAGGATGGTACCCTGCGACTTTGTGTTGACTACAGACAGCTGAATAGGGTCACCATCAAGAAGAAGTATCTGCTGCCAAGGATTGATGACGTTTTTGATCAGTTGCGAGATGCCATAGTGTTTTCCAAGATAGATCTGAGGTCAAGCTACCACCAGTTGTGGATCAGGGAGACCGATGTCTCCAAGACTGCTTTTCGTACCCGGTACAAGCACTATGAATTCTTGGTCATGCCGTTTGGGCTGACCAATGCCCCCGCTGCTTTTATGGATTTGATGAACCCAATTTTCAGACCATACTTGGATCAGTTTGTGGTGGTATTCATCGACGACGTACTCATTTACTCGTGGGATCACGCACAACATGAGCAGCATCTACGGATGATTCTGGGCACTTTGAGGTGACGCAGGCTGTATGCTAAGCACAACAAGTGCAAGTTCTGGTTGAGGCAGGTGACTTTCTTAGGCCACGTGATCTCAGGGGATGGTTTGGTTGTGGACCCAGCAAAGGTTGATGTCGTACTCAGGTGGGAAAGGCCATGTACAGTGCCAGAGATATGCAACTTTTTGGGATTGGCAGGTTACTATCGGTGGTTTATCAGAGGATTCTCAGAGATTGCATGTCCTATGGCCTAGTTGACTCGGAAGGACGTGCCTTTTGCTTGGACAGATGCATGTGAAGCATGTTTTCAGGAGTTGAAGGAGAGACTGGCTTTTGCTCCTATACTCACCATCTCGGACAGCAGTGGTAGTTTTGTGGTGTACATAGACGCTTCATTGCAGGGGTTGGGGGTTGTGCTCATGCAGCGGGGTTACGTTGTCGCTTACGCTTCGCAGCAACTGAAGCCCCATGAGCATAGCTACCCTACCCATGACTTAGAGTTGGCAACTATTGTTTTTGCGCTGAAGACATGGAGGCACTACCTTTACGGTGAGACCTTTGAGATTTTCACATATCATAAGCGCCTTAGGTACTTGTTTGACTAGAAGGAGCTTAACATGAGATAGAGACATTGGTTAGAGCTACTGAAGGACTATGACTGCAACATCTCCTACCATCCAGGGAAGGCCAATGTGGTGGCTGATGCCTTGAGCCAGAAGGTGCCCACCCACTTGGCCAGTCTACAAGCACAGAGTTGGAGACTTATGGAGGAGTTAGGCAGTTGGCGACCCCGAGAGTCACAGGGGTATTGTGGGGAAGTGACAGTGACACAACAGACACGACCAGAGCTGATAGATCGTATCATCGTAGGACAGATGACAGATCTGTACTTATAGACGTTGCGAGGTAGAGTGCTGTCAGGGGACCTAGGAGACTTTTCTTTTACAGATGAGGTGCTGCACATGAGGGGACGCTTGTGCGTTCCCAGGGACGAGGAGTTGTTGAGAGAGCTCCTGACGGAGGCACATAGGTCTAGGTTCACCATACATCCCGAGAATACAAAGATGTATCATGATCTGAGACATGACTTTTGGTGGAGAGGGATGAAGCGGGATGTGGGTGAGTTCGTGCAGTAGTGTTTGGTGTGCCAGCAGGTGAAGGCCGAGCACCAGAGGCCTGTTGGGCCGTTGCAGCCACTTCCTGTGCCAGAGTGGAAGTGGGAGAGCATCACCATGGACTTGGTGGCGGGCCTATCTGCTACCCAGTGAGGACACGACACAGTCTTGGTGATAGTGGACAAGTTGACGAAGACAGTGCGTTTCCTGCCGATCCGAGTTACCTTGGGACCAGCACAGTTAGCAGAGAGGTACATTTGTGATGTGGTACGCCTACATGGAGTTCCACGTGAGATTGTATCTAACAGGGATACTCATTTTACTTCCCAGTTTTAGGCTGAGTTTCAGCAGGCTTTGGGGACACGATTGAGGTTCAGTACCGCGTACCACCCCTAAACAGACGGACAGTCAGAGCGCACCATACAGATGCTTGAGGATCTTTTTCGCGCCTGTGTATTGGACTGGAGAGGCTCCTGGGAGGAGCATTTACCCCTGTTAGAGTTTGCATATAATAATAGTTATCACTCAGGCATTGGCATGGCCCCTTACGAGGCTCTGTACGGATGGAGGTGTACTGCGCCCTTGAGTTGGGTCGAGGTGGGGACCAAGTGGGAGGTTGGCCCTAGGCTGATCCGACAAAGTCAGGAGGTGATAGAGTAGATCCACATACGACTCTGCACTGTCAGGAGCAGGTAGAAGAGTTATACTGATTGAAAATGCAGAGAGGTGCAGTTCGAGGTTGGGGATCACGTCTTTCTCCGCGTTTCTCCCATGAAGGGCCTGCAGTGTTTTGGGGTGAAGGGGAAGCTTGCACTAAGGTTTGTGGGGGCCCTTTGAGGTCTTCGAATGGGTAGGACCCATTGCTTTCTTGCTTGCCCTTCCTCCTAAGCTTTCTGGAGTGCACGACGTGTTCCACGTGTCCAACCTCAGAAAGTACGTCGCCGATCCCAGTCACGTTCTCAGCCATGAGAGTGTCGAGGTGGGTGATGACTTGACCTACCCCAAGAGACCATTGCAGATACTAGATAGAGCCATCTGGAGTCTGAGATGGAAGTAGGTACCCCTAGTGAAGGTTTTATGGAGAAGCCAGCAGTATGAGGAGGCTACCTGGGAGCCTGAGGTGGCGATTCGAGAGCAGTACCAGTAGCTTCTTGAGGGTACGTCTTTCTGGACCTACTTCAGTCCTCTTTAAGTTTGTTATGCACTTTATGTTCCTTTTTCCACACCCTAGCTAGCTCAAGTTTCGGGGACAAAACTTCATTTAAGTTTGTTATGATGTAAGGACCCATCCCACTTTTAGCCTTGTAAGATGTCTGGAGTGTCAGTCGGACGTCTGGAAATTAAAATTTTGCACGCGATCTGCATTCTGCATGTGGGTGGCGTGCAAAACTCTCCTTTTCTCTCTTTTCTCCTTCTTTCCCCTACTAAACCCTAAGCCCCCTAGCTCTATAAAAGCCACCCTCCCCCTCTCCTCTCCACTCCACACACCACCATCTCCACCTTCAGAGCACGGCAGAGCGGTGGGAGGAGGTGAGTGAGGATTGCATGAGAGCAAGGAGGAGGAGAGTGCGTGAGAAGGAGGAGGAAGTCGAGTATGGGAGCTTCAGTGGAAGCTCGTCAGAGCTCGCACGGCCACTGCGACATGTGCGGGAGGAGGAGGGAATCCGTAGCGATGTCCTCGACCACCTGCAGCAGCTGGAGCTATGGCAGAGTGCGGCGAGGAGCGTTGGGAGCACATTCTGATACTGGAAATTTTCCAGTATCAGACGTCTGGAGTGCAGTCTGGACGACTGGCTAAGTGTCTGGACGTCTTGAGTCAAGACTAGATGTCTGAAAGCACCTTTATCACGAAGGTACATTCTCTTTGCTGTTACGGCCATGCAGGCCACACTGCAGAAAATATGTTTGGTTGATTTCAGGGTGGCTACTCTATCATGCATAGGAGCACCCTCGGGAAGGTGTGCGAAATGCCCTTCCATGGACTTTCAAATGTTTGATCAGCTCACCAGATGATCGAAGGTGCTTCCAGATGACTAGAGGAGTGGTCCGACATCTGGAACCGCTTTAGATGATCGCAGGGGAGTCCTGGACGTCTGAGGGCACTGCAAGAACTTGAGGTGAGATTCTGTAACTTTTAAGACATCTGGACTTGTTTGCAAACATCTGATTTTGGTCAGTAGACACGTTTTTGACCTGTTTGGGGTCCGATTGGGATCTGTGTTACACAAATGAAGTATCTATGACTTCCTTGTCAGTTGCTCTACGTACTAGAAACCTTTATAAACTGTTCTGAATCTTCCTTTGTGATGTATTCCTTGGTATAGAGTTTTGACCTGCTACGTGTTTGGGGCTCACAGAGACGCTTGGGTCTGCTATTCAAACCCCCATTACTCCTGGATTGTCTGGTAGAGTGGTCTACTTCTGTTAATCATATGAAATAAGAATGTGCCTGTGGAATTAGCCAACTGGAACCCCTAGGATATGGCATGAACCCTAGGACAGAGAAATAAATGGACCAATTGTACTGCATGATTGTATTTGTATACATGATTAAGTTAAACTACTAGCAATTGCCTGTAATATAGTTGTGAGCTACCTATTAGAATATGAGCTGCCTGAGATAAATGAACAATTACCTGTGAAATCATCAATTGCATGCATTGAATTATGGAAACATGAGCTGCTTGTATATAAACGAGAACTGAATTGTGAGTGGTGGAATGTGGATCGGAATAATGTGGTGAACATGAGCATGAACCCTATGGGGAATTAGGAGTAGAGCTCCTGTGGTTAGATGGAAAATCTGAAATGTAGACGGGAAGTGTGCTGGCCCTTGAGTACATGGTACCAAGGAGAGCGACTATCCCCTTTTTGTGTAGAGCGGAGCTAGCTGCCTTGGGTTGAGACCCGGGGATAGGATTGGCCACTCTACACCAACTTCTGTTGGCCCTCGTGTACAAGGTATCGAGGTGAGCTACTAGTGTAGGGAGGGAGCTAGCCACCCCACGGGGCCTGGGGTTCAGCTAGATACCCTACACTGACTTGTTAGACCCTTTGGGCAAACTAGGGCAGTCAGACGACGGTGTGTGGACTGTGGAGGGGTGAGACCCTTGTTTGGTTCTGAGGGGCTAGAACCCTTGTTTTTGAGAGGGCTAGGCCCTATACTGTTCCGTCCTATACTTTGGATGTACCCGCTAGGGGAAACGACTGACTGCCTGTCAGTGTGGGGTAGCTACCCGTGAGCTTTTCGCGCGAGCCGTAGTCATCGCTACGTTTGACAGTGACATTGGGGTGGTTGGTTGGGTGTAGGACTACGATGGGGGACTCTCCCGACTAGGAGAGCATCACATGTACCTTCTATTCTTTGGAAAAGACTGCAATCAAGATCGTTCCCACGAGGAACTTTCAAGATCAAGAGAATTTGAAAGTTTAAGGGAAAAGGGGTGAGAAGGAAATGCATGTAAAATAAAATAACTAGAAAAGATAATTAAACCTGTTACTTTTACTGCTTTAGATAGTATAGTTATCACTCTACTCAATGTTCGCTGACTCTATCCTTTTTCATAACACTATTCAAGTCTATGAGTTGAGCAGGTCGAGCTTCCGACTGTGGAGGGTACTGGGCCCAGTCGAACCCAACCGTAATTTTCTGCACTCTTTGTTGTACACCCTTTATCGTTGTAGTGAGTTTCAGACTTTTAGCTGCTGTTGTTGTTACTGTTGCTTTCGTTTCTGTTGTTCCTATTGTTGCGGTGGTATGTACTAGAATAGCAGCTTTTACTTTCCTTTACCGCTTGTACGTTTTTACTGCTTAGTTATATTGCATATGTGAATGTGGTTTATTTTCCTGCTTTTTGGTTATTTCTTGTTGGACGACTGGGTCCTAGGATTAGTCAAGGCGAGGTGGTCTCGGGTCTTGTAGGGATTCGAGAACCAGGTTGTAACAATTTACAACCAAATATCTTGAAATAACTAATCTTAGGTTTTCTATCAAAGTAAAGTTCAAAGGATGTGATCTCACTACAACATACTCTACCTTTGCCATCAGTTGGAAACCCACAGCAAACCCCATATAACCAACGCCAATAAGCAATGTCATTATTAGAGTCGCGATTTCATTTTCCCGTCGGTTAGAGGGTACAACCGACATCAAAATAGTGTTTGATCACCAGACGGATTGGATGTTTTGAC
The DNA here is from genome assembly GCA_037157565.1 of Thalassia testudinum. Lineage (NCBI taxonomy): Eukaryota > Viridiplantae > Streptophyta > Magnoliopsida > Alismatales > Hydrocharitaceae > Thalassia > Thalassia testudinum. The sequence goes on from JAZHRO010000015.1 coordinate 60,330,481, forward strand.
GTCATTTTAAAATTGACGGGAATTGTATTCATAAGCGACGGCATTTATATGTCGCCTTTTCTCACCTTTACGCACCCTTTCTTAAGTTTCATCGTCATTTGAATAAATGTGTCGTCACTTATATAAGCGACGGCAAAAATATTGTTGTCGTTCCTTTTCCTTACAAACGACGACATAAAGTTGACGGCAAAAATATTTTTGCTGTCACTTGTGCTAATAAGTGATGGCATAGAGGTGACGTAAAAATATTTTTGCCGTCACTTTTTATAATAAGCGATGGCATAAAAGAGGTGTGGTTTTCTCGAACCTTATATGTTGTCACTTATTATGAGAAGTGACGGTAAAAATATTTTGACCATCACTTTTATGCTATCGCTTATTCAAATAAGCAATGGCAAATGTATTGGTTTTTTTTTTTAAAAAAAAATTTCAAAATATGGGAGCTACCTGCTTAAAAGACTTGCTTTTATACAAAAATAACTAATGAAAATGAAGAGAAGTTTATATTTCATAAATATAAAGTCTAATACATAAAAAGTTTGAAAATGAAATATTTACATAAAAATGTTAACATAAAAAACATAACAAAAGAAAATAGATAAAAATCAAAATGCTGCTACCCTGATGCCACCAGCTCCGCCTGCATTGCCCATGTCATTGTTGTCGTCTCATCTGTAGATGGTATGATCTGACCAAGACGGATGCTCTGGCTGTCCCTACTTTAAAGAAATGGATAGAAGCTTCTGAAGCTTATCATCCATGGCATTTATCTTATTATTCATTTCTACCTCTCTCTTCTCCCTCTCTGCCTCTTGGTCGATCTTTCGCTTTTAAGTCGTTTGTAGTTTAATGTGGTGGAAAAATCGACTAATCAATTTTTAACAAGAAATAACCACTCGCAGAGGAGCAGGTCGTATCCACAGGGAGGCAATAACGTATTAAAATTCGCGCCACTTAAAAATGTTTGTTCGTAGTCAATTTGGACAAGAACCAAGCCAAGATTGCCTTTAGATAAGGTTTAAGCAAGAAACAATGCTGAAATGGCAATTATGAGAAACTATAGGATATTTTCCGCAATGCAGAGTCAATAAAATATGATTAAAATGTGGCAATGGTAGAAAATGTAAATTTTAATTGACAGTTTACTGTAACAAAATAGGGGAATTTTTCCCCGTTGTCTTGCGCGACGAGGAGCCGATGGCCGGGCGGGGGAAGCTCGGAGGAGGTCCCTTGGACTAAGAGCTTCGAATCGGAGGTGGCGGCGAGTCGCGCGGTGGCTGGAGGTGGCCGGACGAGCTCCGGCGGAGGTGCTGCTGGTGGCGGTCTGCAGGCGGTTGTGCGTGGGCGGAGGGTCTGCGGAGGGCGCTGGTGCGGTTGGCGTGGGCGTGCAAGCTGCAGGCCCTTCTGCAAGCGCGGGCGGAGGCGTGCTCGGTGGGTCTGCGGCTGGCGTGTGCGGCTGGCGCTGCGGAGGTCTGCAGGCGCGGGGAAAGCGTGGCTGCAGTGGTCTGCAGGCGCGGTTGGAGGTGTGGCTGCAGTGGTCTGCAGGTGCGTGGAGATGGCTACGGTGGTCTGCAGGCGCGGGGAAAGCATGGCTGCGGTGGTCTGCAGGCGCGGTTGGAGGCGTGGCTGCGGTGGTCTGCAGGCGTGTGGAGATGGCTGCGGTGGTCTGCAGGTGCGGGGAAATGGCTGCGGTGGAAGTGAGCGGGTAACTTCAGATGTCTGGGAAATTTCCCAGACGTCTTAAGTTACTGAGAGGGTGGCTGATCAGTAGCTCAGTGATGGTGGTCGGCGATGACGGCTAGAGGGATACAAGCTAAGGTGCTCATGGTGATGCGGCGAGCTCCGGATTGCGGTGTGGCCTGTCACACCACACGCCCACGGTGATGGGGGCTCGTCGCCACAGTAGAGGCCGGCAGTGTGGAGTGGAAGAGAGAGGTTCTCTCTGCACAGTGGTGGGTTGGTGGCGGAGGCCTCCTGAGCTCGGCTGCCTCCCTCCTCCTTTTGTACTGGCCTGCACAAGTTTGAAATCAGCCGCCCGACCAGATCCACCACATCCGCTCCCCCTTGAATGGCTTTTTCACTGCAGTAGCCGGGCGTTGGAGCGACAGCCAGCCGTTCTAAAAGAAGAAGAATAAAGAAAATAATGTTAAAATATTAAGGTTATTTATGTACAGACCCTCAACTTCTATGTTAATGAAAACAATGTACCTAATTGGTTATCTAATTAGATGAATGCTATTCTAAGCTAATTCTAAATGCACTTAAGATATGAATGCAATGTATGGATTATGTAATTAGATTAAAACTATGAATTAATCTATTTACATCCTAATTTATACTAAATAAATGTTAGAATTAACCTAATGTGTAGGCACTTAAATACTTAAATAGCCCACAACTATGGGCTAATCACCTCTCTCTTCTCCCTCTCCTCCTCTCATCTCTGTAGCGTGTCGATCATTTGATGTAGCTAATTGATGATACTAGATGAGACAACACCTTTCCTCTCATACCAAGTGGATAACATGTGTACCCTCCCCGCACTCTGAATAAAACCACCATGGTCCAGTGGCATCACTCTCCTAAATGCCTCCCCTGGATCCAAAGGCTGGTGGACACTATCAGAGGTCTCGTTAGTGGGGGAATGTACTAAGTGTACCCTTTGCTCCTAAATGTATTAAAAAATATTATAATAATATATATATACAAAGTTATACATTTTTTGAGTTTAAGAAACTTGTTTGTTTCTCCTCGTATGATTCATGAATCCACCAATGGTCACCCTCAACTGCAGCCTTACTGTGACTGACCTCATAGATATCTATCCTACTCATTTCCATCCCATCATGTGTAGTGGATTGAAAATAAAAAATGATATAGTTATATTAAGATAACTTAAAAATTAAGTAATATTCAACTAAAAGGTAGTTCCAACACTTACGTAAAGGCTTTTGACCATCTCGATGCTCCTTCGACCCAAATAATGGGTCTGTGGTGAAGCTTTGGCCCTGTTGACCTTACTTTTTCTTGCTTGCTCCTGTAAATATACACAATAATATTTTTTATGAATTTAAGACATATGAAATTAATAGAATAATTTTTAATCATTTACTAACCTCCATCTTTGGATCTAGCCAAAGCTCACATTCATTCTTCCAATCTTCAGGCATGACATCAAGAGGATAATTCTCCATTGCCTCCTCAGGTGGACTGCAATTCAAGAAAATCAAGTGCCAAATATAAATTTTTAGAAATAATATATGAAATTATATACATAATAAAAATGTAAATGTTTATAAATTATGACATTTCTCTTAGTCTCCATCCTGCAATCTCTGTAGATTTTGGCAGTGTGCTTAAGGATATGTCAGGAGGCATTGGGCTCGTCACTCTAATCGTAATTTTCCTACATTAATTTTTTTTAAAAATATGTCAATCTTACTTGATAATAATTTTAAGATAAAGTTTTAAAATAAATAACTTTGATAGATGAAATTACCTCCAACTGCCTGAGGAGTTGCCTCTTTAGCTTTGCTGGAACTTTCCTCCATTTTAAGTAGCAAATGGGCACAATGAACTTAACCATTGTGCCCACTCGACTAATGAATCCTGGGTAATTCTCCACCTCCCCTGTGATCTAAGTTTGATTGTTATTCTCAGGCTCTCGGGGACACGATGGAGGTCAAGATTCTTTGTCTTCCCTCGTCGTTTTCTTAGTTTACCTGTGTAAACATTAATCATATTCATTATATATTTCTAAAGTTATGATAAACTTTAAAATATATAAGTAATTCGCTTCTTAAAGGTATATGAGTTCTTACCAAAACTTGTGCTCGCCGCTAAGGGGTCAACATAAACTAGGGACATACTCCCCACTATCTCATCCTTCACCTCCTCCCCCTCCTCTCCCGCCTCTGCCCCCTCCTCTTAATCTAGTTCTCCATAATATGGATCATCGTCTACTCGCTCTAGCAAGGTATGAGCAATCTCCTTCCACTTTCCCTTCCTCCCCACATGTAGTAAACGTGCCATTTTCGCAAGTCGTACGAATCGTGACTGGGGGGAGCCTGGTGCCGGGGGGTGGCTGAGCCTAAGGAGAAGAATCAGGCTGGGTGGTTGGTTGTCTCAGGAGAACCCTTTCCTTTAGGTTTTTTCTTAAATAACTTCATCTGCAATAAGGAAAAAATGAAATAATTAATACAATTGAAAATCATTAATATATAAATTATTAATGAAAAAATTTTGGAAAATATTAAAAAATTATTTAAAAATTTCGACAGAGTTTCTCCTTAAATTTGAAGGTTTCTCTATAAACATGCATATTTAAATGAAAATGGGCACACCCCACAATAAAAAAAATTGCAAAGACAAACCACAATGACTTTCATATTTACAACTCAAAGAAAATGCAAGTTATTCAAAGATGATTCTAAATCTAAGTTCTAAGTTAATAATTTAACTATTGTTCAGCAAATTTAAGATAATTTCTATCTGGTTTTCAGCAAATCTATGTTCTAAGTTAACAATTTAACTCATTGTTCAGCAAACCTAAGTTATTCAAAGATGATTCTACAAGCGATTGATTTAGAAGTGTTGTGATTCTTCTTTTACTATATGATTTGTTTTCATTTGTTTTACTGTACAATTTCATGAAGAAGGATGATAGTTCTTCTTTTTCTCTACCTTAGACTTAGGTTGGGTTCTTAAATGGATAGGCTAGAGTGGTGGTTTCCTAGAGTGGGTGTGTCTAGGATTGTTAGAGTGAGGTGATTAAGTGCATGACTAGGTGATTTGGCAATGCCATTTAAAAAATTTTGGCAAAGTTTTTCGTTAAAATATGAAGTCTTTTTATAAACTTGCATAGTACATAAGTGGGTATACCCCACATCAATTCAGATTAACGAAACATAATGCAAACAAGTGGGTATATCCTACATCCATCCAAATAAAACAACTAAGCATACAACGCAAGTGGGTACACCCTACATCTATTCAATGAAATAAAAAATAACATGTGGGCACACCCAACATCTTGCAAAAACCTATAATTTCATCCAAATAAATTGAAGACATTGAAATTATATCCTAACTACAATAGCCTATAAGTATGCCTGTCACCGACAACCTGTAATTTGAAAAATAAAAGTAATTAAATAAAATATTATAAATGCCAGTGTATATAAAATAAATAAATAAAAAGTGTAGTAACATATTTTGAACATGTGTTCATGATTAGGTTTAAGTTTTGGTATTTCTAGTGTATAGAAAATGCACGTAAAAGTTTAGGTTTCTTAAATTTGAATATGAGTTTGATTTAAACAAAAATGATACAAAACAAAGAAATTGTTACTAACCTTAAATGTCCACATCTAATGCATTTGAATCTATATGATCTTTTTCCATTAATTCTTGATATGCTTCAGACTGTACGTCAAAATGATTGCGTGGTACTGTTCTTATTAGTATAACCCATCCCCTTTGGCAATTATCAGGGATAGAAAACTTGTGCCGCTTGACATACTAATGTGAATGGTTCATCAGAATGAAGAAGTTGACGGTTACGATTTATACTTAAGAAATTGTGTTTCTTGTCAATTTTGAAACCAGTACCTTCTTTAAAAATATCAAACCAATAACATTTAAATAAAACAACTCTATGATCATATCTGAAGTTGATCTCCACAATTTCTTTGATTTCACCATACTATCCATCTGGATCGGTGGAAAAATCTGAATCAATAACTCCGGCCTATTGTGTAACCTTTCTATCATCAATTTCTTTTTTCCTAAATCCGAACCCATTTTTTATATACCCAGAGTGGTAATGTGCATAATGTAATGGTGTATCGGCAATTACATCAAAATCTAGTACCCATCGTGAGTCCTAATTCTCTTTCAATTGATTAACTCGATCTTTAAACTAATTTAAGAAGCCAAATTCAAATGTCCTTGAATGAGGTAATTGTTTGAATTCCTCATAGAATGGATTAATCTTAGGAATTTGTTTAAAATATATAGATGTGCCAAACATTTGTCATTTTCTAAAATTACCTTGTACTCTATATGAAGAATCGACCTTCCACTAACATCAAAAAATGATAAACATTCTTCATCATTGCCATTGTATTCTCCCTCATAATTTCTTTAAGGTTTATTAAAGTGGTTATCTATTTCATTCATGTACATGGAGGTAAAATTTATGCACTCCTACACGAGATAACATTCTACAATTGAACCTTCCAAATTTGCCTTGTTCAGAACATAATCTTTAAGCTTTTTCAAAAATCGCTCCTCAAGATGCATCCATCTGAATTGTATTGGTCCATTGATTCTTACTTCATTTGCAAGATGTAACGTAAGATGAATCATTACATCGAAGAAGGATGGGGGAAGAATCTATTCCATCTTACAGAGTAATAACTATTTGTTTATCCCAGTGATCCGGCATATCAATTTGTAGCGTCTTCAAATAAACAACTTTGAAAAATCTACTCATCTCTATGAATGAATCAACAACTGGCTCAACTAGTATCCACCGTATCGCTAGTGGAAATAATGCTTTCATATAAACATGTGAGTCATGGATTTTCAAGCCAGATATCTTTTTCTACGCTTCATTCACACAACGAGAAAGCTGTGACGAAAACCCATCTGGCACTCGAATTTCCTTCACAAAGGAGAATAGTCTATTCTTTTGGTCCGGATTCAAGCTGTAAATAGCATGTGGGAAGTAGCCATCATCCACATGAATATGCAGCTCCGGATGTATCCCTAAACTCTTCATGTCTTTTCTTGTTTTCATCATGTCCTTTGGATCATCAGTCAAATTTAATACATCTAAGATGTTATCCATCACATTCTTTTTGATTTGCATAACATCTAAATTTTGACGTATTGTAAGATCTTTCCACTATGATAGCTTCATAAAGAAAATGCTTTTCTCTTGAAATCCAGAATTCCTTGAGGCTGTCTGGTCTTGTTTAAATGGTCGACCCAACTGTATCTCACCAATTTCTTGTAATCTCTCCATTATAACCTGACCCAGCAACTTGATAGAATCTGTACTAAGTTTATTCTTTGGATTTTTCTTTGAATATCGATACGTCTTGCCATCAAATTTACTCCTAAACTTTGACATTCTCCATCTATATTGAATAGATAGAAATCTGTGATGCCCTAAGTAACAAAATTTCTTACTTTTTGGTAGTCATAAGTGATGAGTGTCTTCCATATAGACTACATAAGCAAGTTTTTCTTTAGTGTTCTAACCTGACAAATTTGCATACGCTTGGAAGTCATTTATGGTCCACAACAATGCTATATGCATATTGTAAAATTCTTTTTTTTCTGCATCATACATCTCAACATCGGTGTACCACAACTGTTTTAGTTCATCGATTAATGGCTGGAGATAAATATCTATTGCATTTCCTGGTTGTTTAAGATCGGGGATTAACAGGGTGAGCATCATGAATGACGATATCTTACACAACAAAGGAGGTAAGTTATAAGTGGCCATTACCACTAGCCATATAGAGTACGACAAGTACATACTCTTAAATGGATTGAATCCATCACTTGCGAGACCCAACTGTACGTTCCTTGCTTCTAAAGCAAATGAATTATTTCTTTTGTCAAATCTCTTCCACTCCTCTGAATCAATAGGATGACGTATTCTTCCATCTTGAGATTTGCAATCCTGGTGACATGTCATCCATCATGCAATTTTAGTTGATATAAAAAGGTGTTGAAGCCTAGGTGTCAGTTGAAAGTAACGAAGAACCTTCTGAGGTTGTTTCCTCTTAGTTTCATTTTTACCTTTCTTATATCTCTCATGTCCACATTCGGGACAGTTACTCAAGTTTGCGAATTCATTTTTGAAAAGAATATAGTCATTTGAACTTGCATCGATCTTCTGACAGTCCAAACCAAACTTGCAAATTTGTTTCCTTGCCTCATACCATGAAGTCGGAAAACCATTAGTGTTATTCAATAGCTCAGCAATAAATTGAAGTATTTATGACATGAATTTAATACTAGCTCTGTTCATAACCTTTAGTTGAAATATCTTCAATAAAAATGACAACTTTGACATTTTTGTAACACCGGGAGCAATAGGATCCTCAGCTGCCTTAACAACATCAAAAAATGGATCACAACTTAATAGATCTTCCTCATTTATATTTATATCATATCCTGCTTTCATCTTGTTCAACATTTCTTGTATTTCTTCACCTCTACTATCAGCAATTTTCTCATCAATCTCTACGTCAACAATGTTCTCATTGTTTATGACTTTCTCAGTCAACTACTCTCCATGAGCTACCCAAGTAGTGTAATGCTGCCACCACTGGGAGCATAGTATTACAATCATGCACGGAACCATTCAAACATATTTTGCATAGGCAGAAGATATTATCAAGTCGATCACCTTACTTGAATATCTTCCTATCGTCATCAAAGGCCCAATCCAGGAATGAAATTACTCCATCCTTATATCTGGTGTAATCTGAACCCCGTAATCCAATCCAAGATTTATCCATTATAACCTAAAATTTAATGTAAACAAATCACTTATTAGGAAGGAAAAGGATTGAATGATGTGTATCTTGATTAAGATTTTCACTTTATAGCTTATCCTCAAAGATTTGAGCACAACTTACGTTTTCTCGTTACATGTAACCTTAGTGCAATGAAATTTTGGCAATATCTCCTCGTAGTTCTCTAGTATACCCACCAATGCTAACCTTAGCAAGATTTCCTTTAACATCTAATTAAGGGTATCGCAGGAAAGTAGATAAAATTGGTTGGTATACCGAATAAGAGCAGGAAGAAGCAACAAAAATTTCACTGCACAAGGTTGCATGTAATGAGCAAAACTAAGTTGTGATCAAATATTTAAGGACCTTATTTAGTTCGGTACTTCACAGAACTAAAGTCGATTGAGTTTTATGGCATGCTACAAAGACAACACATTATGCATGTATGTGAGGTATACATACACTTCCTACATTATCCGTATAGCATGATATAAGTCTCGATGGGTGAGTAATTTGGACACAATATGACTCAGAGGACTTTCATCCTAGGGGTTAGAATACCTAATGTTTGGCCTTGCGTGCATATATCTTCTTTAGAAAGTGTGTGTATCTAAAATAGTACTCATAATTACAACAAAATTGACATTAAACATAAGCAATCATCTGATAAGAAATAAAATTATTTTCATTGAATGCTAAAAAGAAGTGGACAAAAATGTTATTTAATCATAACATGATTCAAATAAGCTCTGTAGAGCTTCAAATTTTGACCTTAGCTCAAAGGAGCTCACTATAAGCCATGTGAACCTAAATAAAACATAAATTGCTAACCGACATCAGAATTAAACTGAAAATTTACTTTTAGATCCTCTATAGTTCCAATCAAATTAATGACCTAGATGGACCTTCTTAGATCTCAAGAACTCATTAAACTCAAAAAGAAGGGAGATTGATCACTAGAACGCAATGTTCCAAGTCCGCCGCCTAAATCCTAAACCCTAAAACATCAAACCCTACTAAACATTAAAATAATTTTAAAAAAAGATTGACAGAGTTTTGCCTTATATTTTGAAATTCCCTAGAAACCTGCATAGAAAAATAAATACTCACCATCAAAGTGGGTACACCCCACATTAAATTTCATTTTAACTAAACAAGTAGGCACACCCCACATTCGTTTAGTGAAATTAACAAAACTATGTGGGCACACCCCACATCTAATAAAAACCTATATTATCATTTAAATAAAGTAAAAATATTAAAATTATACCTCTAAGTAGTATAGCCTCCAAGAATGCCTGCCAGCGATAACCTGTAATTTCAGAAATAGAATCAATTGAATTAGACTATCAAGCATGATGAAAATTAAATAGAATCAATTGAGTAAATTAAGTTGGTTCAAATGTTTATTTGATTAGTAATGTAGGTTGGAAGGAGGAGGATGGGTAGGAGGAGAGGAGAGGAGGGAGGGCATGATGAGGGTGGTGGTCAGGAGAAGGAGGAGGAGGCGAGGAGGAGGAGGAGGAGGAGGGGGGAGCCATTTCTGGATTGTGTTTTGAAAATTACAGGGATAATTTACTGATTTCATCTTCTTAGTTTTTAGGACTAGAGCGGAGTATATGGATATTAATGGATAAATAATGATGATGTCGCAATCCGTTATTAATGATAATGGATCAAAGTGATGGATTAATAAGAGTGATAAGCTAGTAGAGGATAAAAGCATTATTGAATATTCACAATGGTCTGGCTAGTTTGTTTAGCTTTAAAATCTATCACTGGCCATATCTCACTTTTAAGCATTTAAAATTTACTATAATACTTATTAAACATATCCAACATACTTATTAAACCTATTGTTAATGAAGTTTCATTGGCTAGTTTATCAACAAAGTTTTAGATACATATTAAACCTATCCAAGTGCTAAAACATGTCACTATAATCATACTCGTGCATTCACATAGGATAGATTTCCATCACCAGCAACAACAACATCAAAACGGATCAAAAAATTCCCAAAATTCAACATCTTTCAGCAGAAACACACGAAAACAAATCAATCCTATTCGATGATCATGTTGTTTTCTAATCGAAGAAGGGACAGTGAGAGAGGGGAAGCGATTTACTTGAGGAGGAGGAGGGGATCATGAGAGGGAGTGCAAAGGGGAGGAGGAAGGGAGGACGGGAGGAGGAGGGAGACAAGAGGGGGTCAAGGGGAAGGAGGAGGATGGTAGGAGGGGGAGGAGAAGGAGGCCATTAGGGAGGAGGAGTAGGAGGAGAGGGTGACGATAGGACAGGGAGGAGGAGGAGGAGGGGGTTGGGGAAGAGGAGGGGGCAGCAGGAGGGGGAGGAGGCGAAGGAGGGTATCAGGGAGAGGGAGGAGGCCGTCAGAGGGGGCAGCAGCAGCAGCAGCAGGAGGAGGAGGAGGGTTGCAGGACGGTGTTGGGGAGGAGGAGGAGCATGGGGATGGAGAGGAGGAGGAGGGTAGTCAAGCAGCAGAAGGAGTGGAGGAGGGGGGTCGACAACCACCACAGGGAAGAGGACGACAAGGGGATTCACCTGTGGAGGGGGCGACGTAATGACAAGGACGATGCGACATGGAGAGTCGACGAGGAGGTGGAGAGCCGACGTGGAGGATTTGGGTCTGCTGGAGGGTTTAGGTTTGGGTTAGGTGTGGGGAAGATGAACAGTGATGGGAGTTCAGTGTCACGCATGATAGATGAAGTGAGCTACGCCGTCGGTTTAATCAATAAGTGAAGGCTAATGTCACTTCACAAATGCCTGGCCTCTTTGATGAACAGACATTTGCCATCGCTTATATTAGAAACCGACGGTAAAATGATAAATTAAATCCCTCCTCATGCCTAAATTTTGGCCGCTAATTTTAACTTACCTTTTGCCATCGCTTATTAGATTAATTGACTATAGAAGTGTAAATTAAAACCCTAAACCCGCCCAAATTTTAGGCGCTAATTTTAACCATCTTTTCACCGTCGCTTCTTACACTAACCAACGACAAAAATATATTTGCCGTTGCTTAATCAAATGATGGTAAATATGAATGACTAGTGATGAGCCCATATTTGTGGGCTATTTATATATGTTAACACCTAGACATTAGATTAATAGTAACATATACATAGCATACATTAGTATGTAAATGGACTAGTTTATTAATTTGCTTTTATGCATATTTCATGTGATAGCATGCATTTAAATAGGCTACTTTGGTTTGCATCACTATGCATTTCATGCATTGTTACGAATCTTGTACATAAATAACCCACCAATCATTTTCTTATTTATTCTCTTCTCTCTGTAGCACTTGGGAACGACCCCTCGGAATAATGAAGGTACACCATAAAGGCCGTAAATAGTGGATCTGCCATCATGGTAGATGCTCCACCTTCTTTTTGGTTCAAATGGCAGCCAACCTCCTCTGCTTGCTATAAGAAGGGGAGCATAGCCACCATGCTCGAGGAGACTCCATCCCGACTGAACCATGGTGAAGAGCTTCGAGCTCACCTCCACTCCACCACCGTGCACCGACGAGGTGACAGGTTGCCGCGCCAAACTGATGGACTCATCCATTACCGTGCACGAGATCCTTGTAGCTCGTTTATCACTGTGGGCTACTATTCATCCTCTTTACAGAACAACAAACCCAACACCACCACGATCTACACACACGACGCCTCACCACCGCCATTCTCAACGTTGTCGTCTTCTCCTTGGCATCACCGTCAATAGCAGCTGGCCTCACCTCACGCGCAAGGCCAGCAGCAACTACACCACCGCCACTCACTTCCACTGTTCATCTTCTCTGCGAAGAACCCAACATCCCCATCGCCATAGCCGGTTGTAGCAGCCACTCCTAGCCACCATCCTCGTGCCCACTGGCATCGCCCCTCACCGCGCATGACTGCCTAGCACCAGCGATGTCACACCCCAAAACTCAAACCCCAAAATGAGGGTCGGAGTCCCAAGGGATGAAAAGGAAAGAGGTGTTGGTTTATTTAATTCGGGTTACCTAACTAAGTGAAGCTATAAAAGAGTTCCATTTTCTACAAAAATGGATGAAAAATACAGAAAGAATGGCACAATATTGATACAGGAAAGTAATAACAAAAAAACATAATTTTGCTATAAACCAAGGCATAAAAATAAATGTAGTTGTTAACAGAGCACACACAAATTTGCGCAGTGACAAATTCTGTACGTCGACGACCCACGAAGATAGCCTGAAAGTAGGTCACAAAGTAGGGATGAGCCAATCAACTCAGTAGGGAACAACTATCTATTGTATCTCAACCAAATAGGATAGTGTACAATTTCGTTTGTTGGCTAGTTCCTGGCCTAAACCCATACTTTAGGTTTCAATTTCCCGAATCTTACCTAGCACGACCAACCACCTTGGCCTAACAACCCATTAACAAGCTACCCAAGTTCTTCCTTACATTTGGTACAATAATTTATTCCCTCACTCGCCTTAATGATCAGATTCTGGGAATCATTCCTCTCTACTAGAGATTGAGATGCATTCTTTCCTTTGAATTTCAACCTGGTAGTCTTACCTTGGCCAAGGGAGAGGCTAGCAGGCTATTAATCCTCTAGAAAGGCTTGCCCGTTCTCGACATATTGAGTACGTTGTTGACTTCAGTCAAAAGAGTTGGCCCCCTTGGGAGCTACCCAGGCCTATGGCTTGTGACCACGAAACACAACCCAATCTATGTCCAGCAAGGACCAGTCGTAGAACAAACAAGATCATTACCATAGGATTAGCAAGAATTACCGAGCCAAACCAATGCTCCTGCTAAGAGTAGCTCCCCGTTGGTGTGCAGTCCTCGAGTGTGTTTGCACAATCCACCATCGGATGAGATCTCAACCAATCCATCTCAATACCCCGACCTCTTCGCACATGCAGGCGCCTAGTGAGCCTCTTGCACGAGTACCTTCACATCAAGTCAAATTCGGGTACATCCAAGTACCAAACACCAATGACAACCCTAAGTCTTTGTCATGAACCTAGGAACATTTCTTGTTTCGAGGCAGATCACTTTGGTAGCCTCTTACTACTGCAACAGCTCGGGTCTTCTACCTATGTAGTGAACTCATCGTTCACCAAGTCTAAGGGGGTAGCCTTACAAGCTCACCTAGTTGACTTGCCATCTCTTTGATATCATTTAGGTTTCGTGCCCGGAATGCAGTCCTAAGGACCTAGTTGATCTCTTGGGGTCTTACTCAAGACTTTAGGATCCAAGCATTTCCTCTTATTAGACTCGGATCGAGTCATAGATGTCATCTCATGAGATTCAAGTCATTACTTAGTCAATTTAGATTGCTTTTAATGTGTTTACGGAGCTTCATGCTCAAATTATAGGTGTACACACACACACACACCCATACATGTGCTTCACCCTTCTAGGTCTAATTGCATTTTTCCCATTCATCCCTATCCATTGGGGTACCTGCTAGACTCGCAATTAGGTTCTAACATTACATGAGATTTCTGATATCAGAATCACACAGTCTGAAGACAATTATTACATTCAATAAACTATCAAACATCAAGGACTTGCTCCCTATTATTAGTATGCTTAAATGGCATACATCTATTATCAGGTAATCCTAACCTATTGCTAGGTCAAGATGCTTGTCCAAACCTAGAATGCAAAACCTGCCTTTCGTGTCCAAAACCTGGGTTTTGCACCGCCAAGATCCTTTGAAATCAAGACCACCAGTACACACATGCATGTCTGTAATACAAACTCAAGAGAGCCTTGGTCTCAAAGTTCGTACTTCAACCCTAAGCCAGGTTAAGCCAATTTTATCCTTCTTTAGAGTTCAATGATGTAGAACGAGTACACCACTATCGGTTCTAGTCTTAGGCATTGGGGTTAGGCACCTTCTTCACCCACCAGGTTATAGAGTACCAATATCGATAATAAGCTTTAGTACCGGTACTGTGCACCCATAGCACAACCTCCAACAGGCCAGCCAATACCGATCCTAGACCCTAGTACTGGCACTAGGAAACCCCAATAAAATTTCCAACCCTAGATAATACCGGTACAGAACACCGATATCGGTAGCAGGCACCAACCACACCTTTCCAAATGATCTAGCCCATACTAGTACTGAGCATCGATATCGGTTCCAAGCACCCTCTGTCATGGCTACTGAACCCATCCAGTATCAGTACTGGTCATGGATACCGATACTAGGTACCCTCAGTACCTGACTTAAGTTCCATCTCTAGCTTATGCTAAGCCAGCTAGTACAGAGACAGGTTACCAGTATCGGTACTAGGTGTCTCCAGCATCAAATTCCAAACTTTAAATCCCCCATTCAACTCATATTTTATTATTACCAAGGTTCTTGATAGAGCCCACACTCTATTATGCGAGAGTTATGCTTATTTGACAATTAGGGTTTCTGTACCCTTTCCATGTTTTATATAAATCATTGTTTAATATCACACATCTAGCCTCGCAGATATCTTGACGACATGGCCTCATACATTATACTCAGGTTCACTCCATTTCTCATAAGGACTAATCATCGTAAGTCCCGATTATGCCCAAAATCCAAGTTGCTAACATTAGACACTAACATGGATTAATACCTTCCATTCCTGGCACTAGACAGGGATTCAACTAATCATTTTAAGTTCTCGGCCCACGTGGGAAAATTCTACACATAACAAGGCCACAAGTATCTTACCAAACGTTTAGCACAAATGTCATTCATCCAAAAATGTATCATAGGATGTCTAATACACAACCTGGACATCTAGAGATAAAATACCTGGGAGGCTAGTGCCAAGCCAATAGTATTGGACATCCAAACTCTTCCTTGGACGTCTAGAGGCTAGTCTGGACATCTAGCTATAAGAACAGATGTCCAACAATGGCTTCACACCGAAAGACAAAAACAGTTACAGACGACCATCTGATTCCTTGGCTAGACATGCATACGAGCACATTGGGCATTTGATGCAATGTTAGACGTCCAATCGCTAGGGGGCTTAGTCCCTAGAATTGCAATCGAGTTGTAGGGACATCTAACCAAGAGATCAAATGTCGGGATTATGGCTATCTAACATCTAATGAATTTATCAGATGTCTGATAACCCCCAGAACGAAATCCAGGTTCCATCCAGTATTGGTATTGGGCACCCTCGATTATTTATCTTTTAGCCCAACTAGTACCGATACTAAACATTAGTATCGATACTGTGCACAACCAATCTATATCACAAATACCCAACCAGTACTGGTACTAAACATCAGTACTGATACTGGGCACCACCGGCCTTATGCCAACACAACCAAGCTAGTACTGGTACTGGGCAATCCCAATCCCCATTTCAGTACGTTACATTGTGGTGCTAGGTCAACTAGTACCGGTACTAATCACCAGCACCAGTACTAGGTGCTCTCAGCACCCAGTTCATGTTGCCAAGCACCCATCACTTTATCTATAACCCTACTCGGCTATTTAGATGAAAACCCTACCCTTTATCACCCATAATCATGGAAACCAAAAAGGGAAAAGCTCTTTACCATTTCAAGTGCAACATGGTATCTTAAACCAAAACAACCCTTTCTTTTAGCTATTTCAGATCATGGAAACAAAAGAATGAAACAAGAGAATAACCCTACCTCAGTTGGAGCTCCTTTCTCTTCACCTAATCGCAGTAGCAACATCAATAGCAGCAATGGTAGCTACTACAATAGCAGTACCACCTCCTTTCCTTTCTTCTTCTTGTTCTTTCATGCAGTAGCAGCAACAACCACAATAGCAACAGCAGCAGCTTCAACAACAGCTGTAGCAACATCTCTCCTCCTCTTCCTTCCCTTCTCCTCCTTCTTCTCCTAGTAGCAGCAGTAGCAGCAATAGTTGCCAGGGAGGAGGGGGATGAGGGTGCATCGACTAGAGGAGAAGTAACTGACTGAGGAGGGAGAAGAAAAATGAGATTTTTCTTTTAAATTTTTAAATCTCTCTCTCTTAAATAAGGGTTGGATATTTTGCATCCCAGCCCTTCAGCTTCTAACTTGAGCCTTAAGAAAGGCCTCCAAACATGTTTTCCTTACAAGTGGTCCTCAACTTTTCATTTATTAACATTTTGTTAATCACTTAGGGAATTTGTTTAATTCCAAGGCTAATAATCACTAAATTAGGGTTCCTAAAACCCAAAATCTCGCCTTAAGCACCCACTTAAGATTTTTAATTAGCTTATTAAGAGTATTACAAATTTGGGGCATTACAAGCAAGCCCCTCACTCGCCTCCACCCGCATGTGGAGCCACTCCCCAGCAGTAGTAGGTCTCTACCCACCCACCAGCCACCTCCTCTCCGACCATGCCGTGCCTCGCCACCACCATCGCCGCGTGGCCTTTAGCGGACTTGTCCTCCACCGCGAGCCTCACCTCCGTGCACAAGCCATTAGAATGAAATCCCCTGTTTCCTCTCAATTAGTTTTTACATTCAATGTCATTGCCATAACTTTACTTTTTTATTTTATTAAATAAATATTGTGGTTAGTTTATGCAAAGGACCTCTCTCTTTCTCGTAAACGTGATTCTAGCTTTATCTCGCATCATTTCCTTAATCTAAAAGGGGATTTTAACTTTGATTACTTGAAGAATTAATTTATGAACATTAGTTAACAAACATTGTGAGTTCAACAAGCACGTTCTTCCTTGTGGACACAACTCGCTTTTCTCAAGTGGTTTATTTTAATTATTTTGATGACTAGTTTTCCACCACTTACATACTACAATGCATCATTTCATGTGAGAAAATTCTTTTAACGTGAAAATCATCTCGTCAACCAGCGCATGCCCTTTGCTTTTTTCCAATTGATGATAGGTCGAGTACATGCATTCACCGTCACTTATTTAAATAAGTGACGGTAAAAATATTTTTTTCATTACTTTCTAAAATTGACGACAAGTAACTGATGGTAAATCCTATTTTTCTAGTAGTGTATTTAAGAGTGACTTAATAAGAACCCTATTCAAAATATAACAAGCTATGTTTGTGGCTCCAGCTTAGAAGTACTTTTGAAGACTAGATTCAATTAGTAAGGTTCTAGCACATTCCTATAAAATACGATTCTTTCTTTCAACAAATCCATTTTGTTGAGGTGTTCTAGGAAAAGTGAATTCATGTGCAATTCCATTTTCTTCACAAAATGAAGAAAAATATTGATTTTCAAATTCACCACAATGATTGAGGTGAATTTTACTAATCAAATATCCTTTTTTATTTTGTACCTTTTTAGGGAATTTTCTAAAATACTCAAAAGTTTGATTTTTTGGTGTAAGAAGAAACCCAAGTGAATTTAGAATAATCATCAATATTTGCAAAATAGAAATGACAATCATTTAAACTTTCAGATTTAGTTGGGCCAAATAAATCTAAGTGTAGTAGTTGCAACAGCCTAATAGTTGATGCAACATTTTTAGCTTTAAAAGAAACTTTATGGATTTTATCTAAAGAACAAGCATCACAATTATTTAAATCATCAAATTTCTTATTAGGCAAACCTTTTACTAAGTCACATTTAATAAATTTATTTAAGTGCTTAGTGTGTAGGTGCCATAGTCTTAGTCTATAAAGAAATTTCATTATTGGATGCTACTAAACAATCATAAGTACTATTTTTATCAATTATTACAACCGAAATATTTTTGTGTCTTTTACCTTTTAATACAATATAATCGTTTTCATCTAAAATTTTAAAACACTTTGTAGTAAATAAAATAGAAAATCCTTTGTCACATATTTGGCTAGCACTCAAGAGGTTATACTTGAGTCCTTTAACCAAGTCTACATGACTAAAGGAATGGTTACCTCTACCAATAGTTCTAGAACCAATAATGTGGCCTTTGTGATTGTTTCCATAGGTCATAGTTCCTCCTCTCTTGAATGTGAGATCTTCGAATAATTCTTGGTTGCTTATCATATGTTTAGAGCAACCACTATCCATCACTCATTTTCTTTCTATCTTTTCCTACAAAATGAGAGGATGATTTCCTTATAGGTTTGATATTACCTTTCTTCATATGGAAAGTTTAGCTTGCATTATCAACATCTTTCATTCTTACAAAATAAGTGTTCGAAATTGATTTTGGTACCCGTTGTTTTGTGGGTCCATGGGGGTTAGTTTTCTTCCCTTTATTTAGAATGGAACTTATATTTTTCTCAACATTTTGACTAAGCTTACTAACATAATGAGAGAAACCAAGACCATATTTATTCTGACATGGATGTTGGGTTCCAATTAATTTATCTAAATTTTCTTTTCCTTTATTAAGCTTGCAGAGATCATTCAATAACAATTCAGAATCTTTTGCCAATTTTTAAATAATCAATTCTAAAGAGTTGATCTTTTCTTTTATAATATTCACTTCAGATGTAAGGAAAACATTATGTTCAACAAGCATTTGATTTTTGTCATTGACAATAGTAATCTCTAAATAATTCTTTTCAGTAATAGATGCTGTCTTTTTCAAGATTTTTAACTTTATCAATAAAAGAAAGATTTTCACAAACAAGATCAGTATTTTTAGAATTAAGCGGCTTATTATTAGATTTAACATTCTTATTCTCAGATTTCAGTTGTTTAAAAGCTGCAAATAACTCATTAAATGCATCAAGTAATTCATCATAAGGAAAATTTTGTACCTCATCTTCTAGTTCCATAAGTCCTAAATAGTCTTCTTCTTCTTCTTCAGGAATATCTTCACTTGAGGATTTTTCTTCATCACCTAAAAATGAATCAGAATCATCCTATGTTGCTTGAAAGGCTCTTTTCTTCTTTAATTTCTTGAATTTCTTTTTGGGCGTGAAGTCCTTCTTGAAGTCTTTTTCTTTTCTTTCTTTTAGAAGAGGACAATCTTTTCTCATGTGTCCTACATTCTTACAATTGTAGCATGTGATAGGCTCTTCCTTTTTGTTATCTCTCTTCTTCTTAAATGACTTCTTATTTTTAAGCAAATGCTTGAACTTTCTTGATAAGACTACAATCTTTTCATCATCTAAACTTTCATCTGAGTCTTCTTCTGGATTGAATGCAAGTAGTTTTTTCTTGGACTCTTCATTTCCTTTCTTTTTTTGAGAGAGATTATTTTCATAAGCCAAAAGATTGCCAATAAAATTTTCCATATCTAGGCTTTCAACATCATTGACTTCTTCAATTGTAGTAACCTTAGAGTCAAACTTGCTAGTAAGAGATCTAAGGATCTTTCCTTCCAATTCTCCTCTTACGAAAGTTTTTCCCAGAGCTTTGAGATTGTTTATAATGTCAGTAAAACATGTAAACATATTTTTGATAGTTTCATGCTCCTACATCTCAAAATTTTCAAAATCATTACTCAACGAAATAATTTTCTAATTTTTTACCTAGTTGTTCCTTCATGAGTGGTTTTGAGAGTTCCCTAAATTTCATTGGCTGTGGAACATTGAGGAACTCTATTAAATTCTTCATCACTTAAGTCATAGTAGAGAGCATTCATGGCCTTTGAATTTAGTGCAAGTTGGTTCTTCTGATCATTAGTGTAACCACCTACATCAAGTTTTGGAGACATAGTATAGGGAGTCTCCACCATATCCCAGATTGAGTAGTCACTGGATTGGAGAAAAATATCTACCCTTTGACACTAGTAGTTGTAATTTGATCCATCAAAATATGGTGGTTCAGTTGTGGAGTGGTCCCTGTTGGAGGAGGAAGTTGTAGTAGCTCTTGTGGCCATTTTAATCACTTGAAATGTACTTCAGAAAATATGTGATAACTCGCTTTCATACCAAATGAGGATGGCACATGAGGGGGGTTAATTTTGTACAATAACAAAAGATATGAAATTTAAAAATAATAATATTGCATAATAATATCCAAACCAATAAATTAACACATGATTTATAGAGGAAACCCTTCAACTAGGAAAAATCTCTATCTTATTTTCCAACAAGGAGTTTCCACTTGCTTAAAGCAAGTAATCCACTATTCTACCACTTTCAACAGAGGGTGGTAATCCTTACAATATATAAACACTTTCTTATATAGCCTACAAGAAAGTAATTTTATTTTTCTCTCTGAGAAGAATGGGAATTCTACACTCTTGGAAACCCAACAACAATAATCAAGAGATTAAACTGTTACAAAAATCCTATAGAGTCAATAATGTAAAGTGACGCAAATAATATATGCTCAATATCTAATCAGAAATACTCCAAAATATTCTTTCTTTGAAAGATGAAATTTGCACGTGAAAGATGGGGTACAAAATGACCTTTTTGCAAAGAAAATATTACACACAAAAGAGATTTTGATATTACTTTGAAAAGTGGCATGTAGATACAAATTTAACATCAAAAGTTTACTTCAATGAAACTTTCCAAAAAAAAATGATCTATAATAATCATGTGAAAACAAGGAGTAAGTAATGACTAATTTTTCAAGCAATGATCAATAAGGACTAATCAACTATAATCAATTGCTCAACAATCAAATACTTCCTTTCTAGTAACTTTTGATGCATGGAAGTAGAAAGAGTGCCTTGAAAATGAGAACACTTGAATTGCTTGAAGACTTTTGAGCATAAGAAGGCTTTTGAGGTTGGAGAGTTTTTGCATGTAGAAGAATAGGAAATAATTGTAAGATCATGTGTGTTAAATCAAGAAGTGAGTATTTATAGAGGTAATAATGTCCTTTCAAAGAGGTGTCAAACGTTGAGAGGCAATGTTCAAATAGTTTCCAAAGAAAAAGATAACCAATCATTAATCATGTGGAAACTTTAGTGTAAATTAGTCATTTAATAAATTTTACTTCAAATTAATTATGTAACTAATTATTTGTAAAGACTGGTAACTACAAAGTAGTTATTTAATTCTAATTTTAATTTTATTTAATTTGGATGGTTATAACTGTGATAAATAAGGGAAAATGGTCCAATTAGAGGCATGTGCTGGATGGAGGTATTCTAGAAGAATATCCAACTTAAAAAGAAATAACAATGATTATAAGAATTAACCAAATTAATGGTTGATGAATAGTCAATTTAGCTTATAATAAATTGAATAGCGAAAATAGTGTGTTTTACTAAACATTTAATTAAATAATATTCGAGACTAAGTGCACAAGTGATTAATGGGATCTTTAACAAATATACCAATAATAATAACGAAGAGACCATAACTTGAGAATGTCTTTATGATAAAATGTCCTTCACTTGTGATTCGAAATGACTTGTAATAATGATTCCATTGAGAGATAGAATATCATCTTGATAACTAAAAATTGGTCTCCATAGATAGCCCTAGATACTCATTGTATCTAGAAATATAAATTTAAAAGTTGATCGATTTTGCACATTACAACAATTCAAAATCTATTTTTACAAATCACGCATTTTCTCACACTACTTTTTGGCACCGTTGCTGAGGAGGCATGATTTAGTTATTCATTTTTCATCTCTCTCTTGCTATATTAGATCTTCACTTGTTCTATTTTGTGTTCTGACTAGGTGCGAATCAAGCGAGAGATGCTTGATTCAGGTAAGTACCTAGCCAAAACACCCTGAAAACCCTAAGAAAATATCAAAAAATATTTTAAAATATCAAAAACTACGAAAAAAAGAAAATTCAAGGGTGGTGAAACCCTAAAATTGGTTTATTTGCTTGATTGCTTCAATTCTCCACCACCTAGTTTACATTGGTGCTCAATGTTTGAAAACTCAAACTTCTGTTTTGACTTTCAAAAATAAAGTTCGAGCATAAGGAGGATTTCTTAAATCCTCAAACTCTATGAAAAAAGGTCTCTTTGAGTTAATAACTTAAGTTGATTATTTTCTGTTAGAGATAGGAGTGGAGAGAGATGGAGGGAAGGGGCGATGGCGACCAGGCGGCTAGGGTTGGGAAGCAGCGGGAGGAAGATGGATGGAGGACTTGGAGACCTACATCCTGGAGGAGAAGGGAGAGTAGATGGTCTTTCCCTTAAGGAAGGGATGCAAGGGATGGGATGAGAGAGATTGGGAGGACTAACGATGACATCCTTTATTACCGATGCAGAAGAAGAGGGCATATGGCTGCAATCTGCTGCTCCCCTCTTGTGTGCCTGGCATGTGGTTGACATGGTCATAAATGTGACTCAAGCATAAAAGCTAGTATGCATCCAATGAAGGAGAATCAGCCATGCCCTAAGCCAAAGGGTTTTGATGCACCACCGCCTCCCCCACCACCTATGAAACTCGGCCATACAGTTGATGTTGAGGTCCCGATGTTAGAAGACATTCAATTGGTGGAGATGGTGCTACGAGGTGCATTGAAGGTGAGGTGATGATGGGGAACCCATCACTTGAATGCTTTATCAACTGGTGAGTTCTATTTCCCATACTTCGCTGGGTTGGAATATCACTGCTTATCCCCATCACGGTTTCTTGTATTCGGGTTGGGGATGATTGATGTTGAAAGGCTTAGATTTAGGTTAAGTAGCTTTGAGAATATCATGGTGCTATTGAGATTGGTTTCTCCCTTTGATGGGTCACTGTCGGATCAACCTCCTCAGAGAATAGGAACTAGGCATGTTAATCTCTAGATTAAAGGTTTGCCTCTGCATCTGAGATCAAGAGGTGTGGTAGCCTCAATGATTGCTAGTTTCACCAAATTATCTGATGCTGTTGATGTGGGTATCTAGGAAGGTAATGCTCATGTGCTGAAGGTTGGCATTGAAGCCTTCAAAAGTGGATCTGTGCCAAAGAAGATTACACAGATGCGGAGGAAGCTCACAGCTTATTCGGTTGGCTCTTGGTGCTTTTGAGATAATACATGAACAGTAAATGCAGGATAAGACATCTTAGGAAGTGGTAGGTGATGAACAGATTCTGGGGCAAGATGGCCGCAGATCCTCTGAAGAGGCCCCAGAATCGAAGAAGAGGAAAGATCATCATCATGATGTATCTAATGGAGGTCAGATAGAGAATATGGAGGGGGAAAATTCTAGAGTGGTTGATCATCAAATGAGGGATGCATCTGACAAGGCTTCTTGTAAGGAGATTGTGCTGGTTGGTAACAGAAAGGAAAGAAGTATTCTAGGTGACACCAACCAGGTACCCTTTTGTGCTCTTGAGGAACTTAACTTTAGGAAAGGCACATGCTTAAAGAAAGGGGTTGGGAGATCCCCTTATATGCTCGGAAGGAGGAGAAAAGAAAATCAATTTCCTATTGATGAGAATGTCATTGCCAAGACTCTCATGGTGGAATGTGTGGACAAGGTAGCACAAGGGGGAATGCAATTTAGGGGATGAGAATCTTATATTGGAAAGTGCATGGGATGTGCAACAGTGTAAGAAGAGCTTCTTTTTCAAGATATCTGCTGGTATGGGTGATTGATTATGCTCTTATTCAAGAGACACACTTAGAGGAGGGGTCTGATGATGCTTGGAATGTGCTCCTGTAGTCTGGAAAAGTTGATCACATTGCTCTTGCAGCAAATGGGAGATCTGGTGGGATGGCATTTTGGTGGAGGAAATCTTGCCTTAAAGTGGTCGATGTTTTTATAGCAAGGCATAAGCTCACATGTAGGTGCCAGAACAGTCAAGGGGATTTGGAGTGGTACATTAGCTGTGTGTATGAGCCCTATGCAGCACCCGCTAGAATGGAGCTTTGGGAAGATTTGACTGTAGCCCATCAGATGGTGCAAGAGAGGCCATGGCTTATAGGTGGGGACTTTAATTGCACCTTGGAAAGTGGAGATAGACCTCATAGCAATATTGACAGTGCAACCACTACATTTTAGTTGACTATACAGAACCTAGGTATAAATGAATTCCCATCTAATGGAGTAGAATTTACGTGGTGAAATGGGAGTGGATAGCTTTCCAAGCTTGACAAATTCTTTGGTAACATTGCTTTATTGGAGAGATTTCAGCTTTCCTCAGGCATGGGTATGGAAAGACCCTTTTCAGACCACACACCAATTGTATGGAACAGTGGGGAAAATGTGTATGTGGGATCTTATTTTAAATTCACGAGATCTTCGTTCAAGGAAGTTAGATTCAAAGACATGTTAACAAACTAGTGGGCAGTCAAGACAAGTGCTGGAACTGCAACTCAGAGGCTGGTGTCCAAGCTTTTAGACATGCATGTGATGCTGAAAGAGTATGGATAGGTTGTGCAGACCATTCGTGAACAATAAAAAGATGAGGCGTTGGTAGTTGTGCGGTAGCTTGATACCAAAGAAGCTACGATTGCTCTGAGTTTTCAAGAATAGGAAATGAGAAAATGTTGGCAAGAAGTTGTCGCTGAGGGAGATCTAAAAAAAGAAATGGATTGGAGAGAGCAATCAAGGCAGCTGTAGCTTAAGGAGGGGGATGCCAATATTAAATACTTCCACCTTCTTGCAAGTGCTAGAAGAAGAAGCAATCTAATCTCTTCAATTAAAATTGGAGATAGGAGAATCACATCCATTCAGGAGATTAGAGTTGAAGCTTCACTCTATTTTAAAGAGGCTTCGAGGGCAGCTCCAAGGGGGACATGGAAGATAGTTGCTATAGATTTTCCTTGTGTGAATGAGGAACAATAGAAAATGCTAGTGGCTCCTATCTTTGAAGAGGAGGCTGTGGAAGTAATTAAGGACCTGAATAATGAAGGATCTCCAGGCCCAGATGGAATTCAAGTCCTTTTTATAAAGAAATGTGGATAGTTCTGAGGGAGGAGGTTATGGAAGTTACTCATGAATTTGAAAAAGGGAACTTTGGTTTTGAAAGGATAAATAAGTCATACTTATTTATGTTGCCAAAGAAGTCTGGGGCTGAGTGTTTCACAGATTACAAGCCAATTGCCTTATCGAACTCTATATATTTGATTATAAGTAAAACCATTGCCAATAGGTTGTGTGATGTTCTACATAATTTGATCATGCCAGTCCAATTTTCTTTCCTGCCAGGGAGATCACTGCAAGAATCGTTTATTGTGGCCCAAGAGATGGTGATGGGATGGCATAGGAAAAAATGCAAAGCTTTTCTTTGGGAGGTAGATTTTAGAAGAGCTTATGACTCGATTTCATGGTCGCATTTATGGGAAATCTTCAAAAGGAGAAGGTTCCCACCAATATGGGTCCAATGGATGAAGAGATGTATCACAACAGCTTCTTATTCTCCCTTGATTAATGGGAAACCATGCAGAGCCTAGGTACATTTGCAATGTGGGGTATGGTAAGGATGTCCCTTATCTCCTTTGATCTTTAATTTTGCAATGGATACTCTATCCAGATACATGTGTAAACTTGCTGAGAATGGTTTGATCAGGGGCTACTTGTTATCCAATAGAAAGGCTATGACACCTGTTCTCCAATATGCAGATGACAGTTTTTTTGTGGAAGGTAGCTTAAGGGAATCTCAAGATCTTTATCATATGGTCAACATTTTTGGAGAAATATCTGGCCTAAAGAAGAATGGAGGAAAATCATCTTTGGTGTGTTTTGGTATGAATGAGAATGAACAAATTTATATCTCTTCTCTTTTAGGTACCCTGTTGGTCTCTCTACCAATCAAATATTTGGGGCTACCTTTGAAATGCACTAAACTGAAGAAGAGTGATTAGAATATTTTGTTTGAGAAAGTATAAGTCAAATTAGAAGGTTGGAGTAACCACTACTTGACGAAAGGGGGAAGGCTCATCTTATTAAATTCGATAATCACGTCAATCCTGGTCTTCTATTTTTCTATCTTCAAGGCACCAAAGTCAATTTGGAAGAGACCTGATATTATGCGCAAGGGGTTTTTTCGGAAGGGTGATTCTCATCAAGGGTTTTTTTTCAATGTGTCAAATGGGACCTTTTGTGTTCTCCCAAGGATTATGGTGGTATGTGATAAACGCCAGCATATCATCATTCTTATGCATTAAAACAAACCTGGCTCTTAGGATTTTGCTCCATAAAAGGGTTTTTGGGTTGCATTTAGCCATAAATTAGGTTAGGCATGCATTTTACTTTTTATTGTCTTTTTGATATATTTTTATGAGTGTTAGGGATAAACAGATTGTCAGATCCCTAGAACCCTGGCACTCAGGAAGAAAATTGGTGAAGGAGAACCCAAACTAGCTGGAACTCAGCTTGATCTAGTTCACCATAGTTGGAATCCAACTCACTTGAACAAGGGTTATCTTATCTTAGCTCCATTCAGCTCATCTCAACTGAATGGTAGCTCAAGAGAGGTCATCTTGGCTCACCTTAGTTCAAGTCAACTCAGATCTAGCTCAACTTAGCTGAGTCTAGCGCATCTCAGATCCCATCAGTTCATTGGGAGCTCTAGCTAGCTCAGCTGAGTTGACTGGAGTTCACCTCAACTTAAGACCAGCTACATCCAGCTCCACTCAACTCCAGCTAGCTGAAGATGACTTCATCTTAGCTCAGGAAGCTCAAGTCCAACTCCCGGGGACTCAGCTTAGTCCAACATAGTTGAGCTAAGCTACCTTAGCTACTCCAACTAGCTAGGTCATCCCTGGGAGGATCAGACCTAGCTCACCTGAGCTCATTTCAGCAGAAACCAACTTGCCTTAGCTTGGCTTAGCAGCTAGCAAAGAACTAGCAAGCTAAGCTAGCTAATGTAGCTCCATGCTACCCTCTTCAGCAGCTGCCAGCTCTACTTCAACTCCAGACTTCTTCTATCCAGCTCCTCTCCTCAAACCCTAGCTCCAATGGCCTCCTCCTCTACTCTACTACTAGCTAAGTTAGATAAGCTAGCTTATCTTAGCTAAGCTCCAGCTCCCTTGGCCATCCACCACCCTAAAACCCTACCTAAATAGCTCCACCAACTAAGCCCACCTAAGACCACCTAAGCTAGCTCCACCTCCACTCCAAGTTGGCGCCACCACCATCACCACCTTTCACCCCTCAACCACCACCAAAAGTCACCAAGAAGTTGGCACCAAAGCCACCGTAACTACCCCCCTCTTTGGCGCCAACTTCACCTCCCATATCCACCTTACACATAACCCTTCCAAGCCACATCCACCATCCACCTCACCCCTCTTCTAAAAGCCTTCAAGTTGGCACCAACCCATGGAACCTTTCAATGGTTGGCACCACTTTTAGGTGTCCTTTGACCACCCATAACAACCTCTCTAGCACCACTTAGGTGGTGCCAAATTCCCTTAGCCCTAGGATCACCTAACTACCCCCATCATCCCATCCTAGCCATCCATTCAAGAGCCACCTATACCCCCCATCCTACCCTATAAAAAGACCAACACCTACCACCATTAAACTACCTTTGGCTACACATTTTCCACCTATATTCTACCCTATAGCCCACAGTCAAGAGAGAAGGAGAAGAATAAGATTAAGGGGACACTCTGTCCCCTTGGTGCTTTCCCCTCTTCTCTTCTCTCTTGTGTCCACGCCAGCCAAAGGAAGAAGCCAAGCAAGGAAAATCTTTGGAGGAGGTCTTAAGGGTGGTACATGCCCACCCTTGGAGGAGCTTGTGAGGTGGAAACCATCCACGTGTGGAGGAGCTAAGGCATGCCCCATCTAGGGCTTGCCAAGAGGAGTACATACCTTGAAGGAGCAATTCAAGGAGAAGGAGAAGGAGGAATTCTATTCAACTATGGGAGCAGCCACAGTTTGAGTAAGGACCCTTCCATCTTCATCATCATCATCAGGAGGATATTGAGTTTTTATTTTGTTTTTTTTTTTGTATTTAGTAGAAGCATTCCTCTACTTGTAAAACAATATCTTCCTTTAGTAAAATTTTGCCTTCTTTAATTTTTGTTGCATTTCTAGTTGCATCTTGTTACTTTTTCCTAGTACTCACCCACTCTCTCTCTAATTACTCTAGGTTTCCACCTACCCAAAGTGAGCTTAGAAAGAGAACTTTCTTGTCACTTAGGTTTTAGTTTCAACAACTTAGGTGTAGTCACCTTCTCGCTTCAATTTCACAATCACATCCGTTGTCTCAAAAACCCAAAAAAATATCATATTCCAAAAATACAAAAAGAAAGGTGATTTCCAATTTCAAGTAAGAGATTTATAACACCAAAATTGCCTCCTTGGAAGACCTTAGATACCCCACTATCTAGGTCTAAAAATTTAAAAGCATTTCTGATTTCACTTGTTACAGCGATTTGAAACCCTAATTACAAATCACACGTATTTTCACAACACTTTTTGGTGCCGTTACCGGGGAAGCACGAATTTGCATTCATTTATTTCTCTTACTTGTTAAGTGGATCTCATCCCTTTTTCTCTCTTTCTCTATTGCGTGCAGAGAACTTTAGGAAGAAGGTGGGATTTTGGAAGCGAAAGCTAAAAGTCCCTTTTCTTCCTAAAGATTTCAGGTGGTTCCTCTTTTATGGTCACATAAATCATTACAACTACCAAAAAAATATTAAACTTGGCTTTCAGGATCGTAAAAAACTTAATTAACTAAAGTGGTGCAAATTAAAACCCATTGTTTGCTTGTTTACATCATTTAACATCACTTCACTTTAAGTGTTGGTGTTCTGATTTTCTGGTCCAGACTTTTATTCGGACTTCAAAAATCAATTCCCAACACCACAAGCCTCTTAAAATCTTAAAATTTCACTAAGTGATTCCAATTCAAGTAAGGAACATCTATTCCAAATTTCGAAACAATTGGATCTGTATAAAACTTTTTTAAAAAATTGTGGACTGCAAAGGAGTCATCTCCTCTAATCTTCCTATTTTGCTATTGTCCACGAATTTTAGGAATTTTTATACTCATCTAATATTTATGAAATTTAGCTTTCTGGAATCCTTGTCAAATTCTACACATCATATAAAATTACAAAAATTTTATGAGGCCAGACGTGGTACTGAAAAGTCCAAAATACCCTTGGGTATTATTTCTAGAGTGTGACACCAGCACAAAGAAAAATTTTAAAAAAAATCAAAAAAATTTTTAAAATCACAAAAAAATATTTTTCGGAATCTTTGTTTAATTTTCCTTACAGTAGTGGTGTTGTTTGCATTGTTTGGACCACTACTTAAACTGAAAGCTTAAAAACAAACTCATTGGTAGTAAAATTTCTGTATTATGATTCAAGTGATTAGGGTTTTCTTTCCATTTCTAGAGACCAACAACTTAAAGGAAATTGATCTTCACCAACACAACTTGTTTTTCCTTTGTTTGTTGAATCTCAAACTTGTTTGAATACTTAAAGAGAAAAACCCTAAAACACACTAAGCTAAGGCAAATCCTAAAAAACAGAAATACATTAGTTGTGTGACAACTTGATTGCTAATTGGAATCACCTTCCAATTCCTGCACACACCATAAAAATTGAAATAACAGAGCATTACCCAAATCAATGCCCTCCACATTCCGTGTGCACTTTAGTCTCTTAGACTTAACTAAAAATTGTAGCAATTTGACCCCTAAGGATTCATCAACATACGCTTGCTATATAGGTCTTAAGTTTTCTCTAGTTAATACCAATTCTACCATCTATATCTAGTGTCAGGCTAAGGGGCCATGTCAAATGACCAGGCGTGGGTTTGCACAAGCCCCTAGGGATTTTCTTGGAAAATGATTAGGCCCAAACCTCCTCTTATGCAACTTGGCCCGATTTGTTGGTAGAATGGGTATTCACTATTGATTTCTTATTTTCTAAGTAGATCAAGTCTTAGGTGATTTTTAGGGAGTCACATTTAAGTTAGGTCTAGAATTTTGTTGTTTGAATTGCACACTTTCTCTCCTCTCTCTCTTCTCCTCCCCTTCAATTCTTCCAAAAAAAAAAAGTGCATGCACGGGTGAAGGTCTAAGAACCTGCATCTTGTGGGACCATCTGATTTTGCCCGCTACACCAGAAAATCTTTGTTTTCTTCTTCCTCTTCTAGCAATATGGAAAACCTAGGAAACTGACAAAAAAAATTCTGCTTCCTCTTCTAACCCATCAGCCAACCCACAAGCTGACTTCCCCATCCCTAACCTCCCTTATCTGGAGCAACCAGAAAATTCTGCAGGGCCAGGTGGCCCTCAAATCCAAACTCAAAATACAAACCCCTTTGGCTTTATGGTCGACCATTTGATTTGACTACAACATGGCTAGGTAACTTGGGTCTAGTAGCTAAGCTCAACTAGGTTGAGCTGAGTTGAGTCTTCATGAGCTAGAGATGAGCTGGCCTAAGCTAGTTGATGACTCTTCAGCTAGCTTAGCTTAGCTAGTTTAGGACTAGTAGCTAAGCTAAGTGGAATAAACTCAAACAAGGTTCTAGTGAGGCAGGTAAGAAATTTTGCAAGTCCCAATTATTTGATAAATTCCCTTTAAGTATGAAAATGCAAGTGTACTCTACCTTAATGTGAAAACCCTAAGAACAGATAGCTTTAAATGATGAAGTTTATGTCTAACAAGTCAAATGTGGTGCAACCCACTCAAAGCAATTAATGGTCCTAATGCATCATTAACTAAAGCACTCGATATTTCTTTTTTAGAATTTTTAATGCACATTTCATATTTTTTTTGGAATTAAATGTCTATTGGGTCTTTGTAACGAATGCGTGCCCCAGACGTCTTTTAAGACGTCTGGGAGGAGGCCCAGACGTCGGTCCAGACGTCTGGGATCACATACAGACGTCTGAACAGACGTCTGGGATCGTTTCCAGACGTCTGGAAATCCGTTATTTTCGACACACGCGAGTCGCCTGCGCGCCTGAGCACGCAGATCGCATATTCCCTCTTTTTCTCTCTGCAGCTGCAGGCGGCCTGCCACCTCCTCTCTCCTCCTCGCGCGGCCTTAAAAGGGCCACGCCTCCCCTCCCGCCTCCACTGTCTCCTTCTTCTCCTTCCTGTGCGTGAGAACGAGCGGACGCGAGGGCGGCAGCGGTGGCCGCAGTGAGCGCGGAGGTGCGGCGTGCGAGGGCGGAGCTCTGCCGTGAGGGCGAGCTCGCCGGAGCGGCTTGGCGGCCGGCGGAGGGCGCAGGGGGGCGCGGAGCGACTCAGAGAGGGACCTGCTGCGGTCTGAGCAGCAGGAGCGCGAGGTACGACGCGGGCGGCGTTGTGAGCGGAGGCCGAGCAGGGTCCTGATTCTGGAAAAATTTCCAGAATCAGACGTATGGGTTGATAGCCAGACGGCAAGGTCGACGTCTGTAAGATCATACAGACGTCTGAAAGATCATACAGACGTCTGAAAGGTGAGTTTTCCACCTTCTTCTTCCTTCTTGTCGACTGACCGTACTGAGGGAGGGGGGTTGGCTGTGCGCAGGTTCGCTGATTCGCCATCCTTTGCGAATCAGACGTCTGGAAGTTGTACCAGACGGCGGGAGTGATCTCCAGACGTCCGGAGGGACCATCGGACGTCTTGGATCTAGGGCAGACGTCCCCGCAGACTTCTGGATGTCTGGGAAACCACGCTGAACAGGTAATTCTCTGATCCACTTTTTAAGACGTCTGTAAGGAGTTCCAGACGTCTGATTTTGCACAGTATCGTCTTTTTCGACCCGTTTAGGGCCCGTTCGGGCTCCGTTTGCCGCGATTCGAGTTGCGTTCTTTTCATAATTAATTCCTCTACCCGTCTACAGTAGCTATACACTGTTTTGAGACACTCCTTGTGTTTGATCCTTGTGATAGGACCTCGTTCGGTTGCAGTCTTGAGAGTCGCGGAGGCACGCGGGATTCCCGATCACGCCCCCATTACTCCCGTTGTACCTTATAGAGTGGCTTTAAGTGTTAATAAAATTTGTTAAAGTATGGAACCATAACTAGAACCTAGGACATTGCATGAATCCTAGGAATGAGAAATATATGGAATGATAGTTCCTAGGTGTTGCATGAATCCTAGGGCCGGAAAACTAGATTGTATGATAGACCCTAGGATATGGCATGAATCCTAGGATGGAAAAACTAGTGGAATATATAACAATGCAGTCTTGGAAAAATGGAAAGGAATATATGAAGCTGCCTGTAAATTGAATTCACAGCTACCTGTTATGAATAAAGAAACATGATTGGGATCATGGTTGGTAAGAACGTGGAACTGGAAAGTAAGACATAAGATGTTCTGGAACCCTACAGGGAAGTAGGAGTAGAACTCCTGGAAAGCGAATGGAATAGAATTGGGGAAGTGAGCTGGCCCTTGAGTACGGAGTACCAAGGAGAGCGACTGTCCCCCTGTTTAGTGCAGAGCTGAGCTAGCCACCCCAGGGACCCGGGGGTTAGGACTGGCCACTCTGTACCGACTTGTTGGCCCTCGTGTACGTAGTACCGAGGAGAGCTAGTAGTGTTAGGAGAGTACTAGCTACCCCACGGGCCCCGGGGTTCTGCTAGCCTCCTTCACCGACTTGTTAGGCCCACTAGGGCAAACCAGGGTAGTCAAGCGAGGGTGCGCGGACTGTGGAGGGGCAAGGCCCCGGTTTGGTTACTGTGGAGGGGTTGGACCCCTGTTACTGAGAGGGCTCTGCCCTGGTTCCGTGCTGTGCTTTGGGCGTACCCGTTAACGGAAATGACTGACCGCGTGCCAGTGCGGGCTAGCTACCTGTGCGTTTATCGCGCGTGCCGTAGTCATCGTTACGTCTGTCAGTGACCTTGGGGTGGTTGACTGAGGGTAGGATCACCACGGGGGACTCTCCCGGCCAGGAGAGCACCACGTGCTAGTTCTACTTTTGGAAAAGACTGCAATCAAGATCGTTCCCACGAGGACATTCGAGATCAAGTAAAGGATCTGAGAAACAAATGAAATAGTGAGAAAAATTGAAAGATGTGAATAAAGGAAGTAATAGAACATAACAGCTACGGTACACTCTACTGTTGCCTTTAGTTAGTTTGCCACTCTACTCAGCGTTTTGCTGACGTGTTACACTCGTCACCTTTTTCAGGACCAGGTGTTGAGCAGCCAGGGTCGGCGGCTGCAGAGGACGCTGGGCCGAGTAGGGTCCAGTAGAGTTACCACAGCCTTTTGTACCTCTTTTGTTTCTGTTCTAGTGAGTAGTTTTTGTTTCCGCTGTACCTTCTTTACCTGCAGTTCTTGTTATATGATAAATGTTGTTTTACTGTTGTGGTGGTACCTACTGTAGTAGTTTCTTTCCTTACTGCTGTACTTTCTTACTGTTAGTTATATTCATGTTGAATGTGGTTTATTTTACTGTCTTTTGGTTACTTCCTCGTTGGACGACTAGGTCTTGGGATTAGTCGAGTCGGTCCGGCTCTCGTGTCTCGTAGGGACTCGGGAACCGGGTCGTTACAGTCTTCAGGTCTATTTTGATACCCAGTCAGTGTTCAGATTTTCAGTGAAATAAAAAATGCTCAAAATAATTTTTTTAGAGTTTTCCTTGGTGTAGGATTATTACTGGAATCCAACACTTCAACTTTCAGATTAGTCAAGTAGCATAACAATTCCTATGATTTTTGGATAGACACAAATTTTGAGGCAAAATTAGAATGGATATTAGTGTAATTGGTGAATTTTTAAAAATTAAATATAAATCAAATGAGATCAAAATTAGGACATTATCTTCCTGACTTCAATACATACATCAAGGAGAAATTGTATAACTTTTAGGAAAATAAAATTTGGAAAATGATTTCTGAAAAATGAATTTGTTAGCAACCTGAATTTTGAGGAGGTGGTTTTGAACATATCAAAGGGATAATGCCCACCAAAAAGATTTTTTCATTTGGATTTTTTTTTATGCAACCAACTCAAGAAAATAACTAACCTAAGGTTCAAAATGGACAAAAGATATTTTTTTAATAGAACTCTAATGCAAATCTAACCTAGGTTTCACGAATGATCCTAAACTAAGATGCAAAGACTTCCTCAATATCTCTATCCGCACTTTGCACTATTCCAATTGTTTGTCCACGCGATCCCGTGTCACCACGAAATCCTGCATACAAACAGAGAGATAGAAACAAATAGGTTAGAGAATTAAATGCAAAGAATGAATCCGAATATGCAAGCGAACTCTGTTGCCTCCCTGGCAACAACGCCAGAAACTAATAGTGGTTCTACGTGATATGTAACTAGCATTCATTATAGTGCACAAAGTTACTAGCAATTTTAAAGATAATTGGATTGGGAGTTTAGGTCGAACATAGGGAGACAAAAATAGAACTTTGCTTACATATTTTTTTCATTTTTATTTCTAATGTGGAAGTAAATATGAACTAATACTAACTAAGATAACATAGAGGAAGAGAGAGAGTAGATGATAGAGATAAAAAGAATTTTATTTATACTAGAAAAGTGATACAAATTGGGTTTTGAGAGAAATAAACTAAATGCTATTCTACTAGAACAACTAGAATAGAAAGAGAGTGAGAGATGATCCAAAGCAAATTCACGGTAGTGGAGAGATTTCTAGGCATAGCCGTAGGGGATGCAGAAGAGGGTGATCAGTAGAGGAATGCTTGGTGGAGGAGGGAGGACCTAAGGGGCAACTAGGGTTTCTTTTCTAAGGGAGGTAGTGGAAGAAGTTAGAAGAAGACTAACCTAAGGTGGAGGAATTCATTTTTTCTAAGGGGGCATGACCTAAGGTTTTATAGAGTTCTAAGTGGATTTCTATTGGTTCATTTCTATAGCCTAGGATCACTAAGGTGTAGGGTTAGGATTTCATCATGGTGGGTCATCTATAGCTAGGTGAATGGTGGCCTCAGGATTAGGTTTAGAGGATTGAGATGTTAGTAGAAGTTGTTGGGTTGTTAAGGGACTTAAGTGGCTGGCCACGTAGGGTTTGTTTTAGGTGGCTTGGCCGGCCATAGGAAGAGGATAAGGTGCTCCTTGGGTGGCAAATAGGTGGGTATTAGGGTTTAGGTTAGGTGGGTTGTTAGGGAAGATAAGATTTAGGTTTAGGTTTTGTGTTTCTAAGGAATAAGACCTATTTTTGGGCTACCCTTTTGGGTCTAAAATTGAGGCTTATGACTGGCTTCTAGGTTGGTTAATTAGGTTAGGTAATTTGACTCTAGGATAAAGTTAATTGGGTTCCTAAATTGGGCTAGATGTAGGGTTAATTAGGTTCGAGTCCAATTATAGAAATTGACTCAATCCTCTTCATAAATGAGCTCAGTCTCGAATCTCCTATCTATAGGACTCCAAATTGCTCCAAACCTGATACCTGCACATATCACACAAAAGATATCAAGGTACCAAATATAAGTTTGGGAAAAATTGCAAAAAACTCAAACTTATGCAATATTTACAAAATGCACCTATGTGACTAGATTGACCTAACTAAATGCATTCTACCCTAATTAATCCTCAGATTGGCAATAGTTAGTCATAATCAATATAAATATATATAGTAATATCACCAAGCAAAAAAGTTAGGGAGAAATTCTATGATCATATTGTGCTTCTCATATTTATATAAGGTCATATTCTAGAAACAACCTTATTTGAGGAGTACACGCCCTTTCAAAGAGCATTCCAAACTCATTTTGGAAGTATGAAGTGTAGAAAAAACTATATTTCAAATATTCAATGCTTCAAGATTTAATATAATGTTGTCTGCATATTTGCAACTACTCTTATGCTCTGCCAACACAATTGATTGACACTTGATGATGTAGTATTTCATAAACACATTATCATTATACCAAGATTTATTTATATTTCGCCAGATCTGATTTTTCAAGCTTTCAAATAATGTGGAGCATTGCATGTAACCCAAGTTATCTACTCTCAGTTTATTCAAAACCATTCATCATGAATAGATTTTGTTCACAGATCATCAATTATATTCAACATTTCATCGTTATTCACGTTAACAGTTATACCTCCTAGACAAAATAAGTCACATCTTGACCCAATTACCCATTCATGATATCAACATGGTCCAAGATCAATATGTATTTTCCACAGTCCATTAATTTCAAAAGAGTAGCCATCAATAATGAAGTTAATCACTGAAAATCTTATTTATAGAGGAAATATATTTTGATTTAAGTTTATCAATTTAAAACATGATATAAGTAGACTACTTACAAGTTATGGCTATGTTCACCATAGTTAGTAAAAATAAAACTATTATCACATGTATCTTGAGTTTAATAGTTAATTCTTGCATAAGACATCATTTATTGAGACTTAATAGCACATTTGAACAAATAACCAAATTGGAATATGATTACATATTAATAACATAATTAGTGAATGATGACAAAACAAGAAGGTAGTAACGGATCAAATTGATAATTATGCCAACTTTACTAGAAATTAGGCAATGATCATTGACCTAGTTAATATTCAAGTACTCAAGTGTAGTCTAGAATAACTAACTATGGACTCCGATACTCATTAAGAAGATAGAATGCACGTGGGACGATGTGAGTATGCAAAGCCTAGCTTTGGTATGACATCTTAGTGTTCGTTTAGGATCATTTGTAAAAGATTCATTCTTCAGAATGAGCAAGAACTTTATGAGATCACGTAGAAGATATTAGTTCGATCTATACCTTCATGATCAAGAAAGGACTATTATGTGATTATAAATCTCAATAACCATACAAGACAATGATTTTATCACACCACATACAGGATCAATACCAAGACTCATTAGAGTTTAGCGAGTACCTCTCTCTACGACACATGGAGAGGAAAATAGCACAAGGCGAGGAAGTAGAAGCAATGTAGTGAGTGCTTCTGAACCATGCTCCTGCATCTGAATGGGCCAAAGAGACATTCTTGAGTTCACCTTCCCTTCCCCCTTGACATGATATCACTCCTTGATGGTAAGAAGAACATCTCAATTTCTATTAATGTTTTACTGTACTAAAAAATCACCAAGTTCAAGGGATCTCTACCATTTAATAATGGAAAGGTTGGAGGGATTTCTAATCCCAACCGTAACCAAGTCTATTCTAACCACTAATGATGAGAGGCTCATCATGATCCCTAACTAGCTTATTTTGACCAAAGAAGAATAAGAGCTCCTACATAACCTAGAGAAGGGCCTAATTCAAGGAATTAATGTTCTGAGAAGAAAACATGAAACAAAGGTTAAAATTGTAATTTTACCATTGCAGTACATAAATAAGATTTCTCAGAGGAAAAACATTGGTCAAATGGTCTGAATAAGATAAAAAGTGGGTTGGTTTAGTCAGAAATAGGTTCATGTGCAGTTTAGGAATTAAATGACATCTTGTAATACTAAAACTGACTTGCTTAATTCAACAAGGTTACGGTTAAGATAAAAATCAACTAAACCCCCTAGAAATCATGGAAAAATATCCCCTAGGATTTAAAACCTTCACTTTGGCCTTTGGAACCTATTTTAACTTAGATTGGGGTCCTAGCTCATTATTTGACCTAATTTGGTATTTTTGTGTAAAATATCTAGTCAAACATGGTCAAACCTAAATCCAACTTCACCATTGGATTCCTTAGGTCCAAATTATATTTGTACCAAAATTTGGACCTAAGGGGAGGTCATCTTGACCTACTTTGCAAAATAGTCCACCCAATTACATTCTGGCCCCTAACTTTTGAAAACTCTTGCGAAGACCCCCCTAACTTCCTCACCACTCTTACAATCAGGTCTCTCCACCATTAGTGGGCAGAAATCCTACTCCGACGAGGAATGGAGGGGGATTACTCCCTGATTCCTCAAAGATCTCCTCCCCGAATTGGAAGGGAGATTCTCTGAGGAATTCCCTTCCATCTGAGCGCAATCACAAGATCTGATTTGCACCCAATCTCTTGTGCGAAAGCTTGAGAGATTTGGGTATCCAATTGATTCCTTCTCCAGCGAGGACTCTCGTGCTTGGAATCTTGTCTTCCAAGCACAACTGCCAGTGCCTATAAAAGGATCCTCAACTCCAGCCGTAAAGATTCAGCTTTACTTGGCTGGAGAATCAACCAAATTTCATCTTCTTCTCCTCCGATCAGGAGTCCAGCGAACTCTGGCAAGCCCCCCTCCTCTTTCTCGTCGCTCTTCCACAATCCAATGGCAGAGCCATGATTGCACAAAAAAAATACACCAACAATTGTGCCGTCTTGTGCTATTTCCTAGCATTACCAGTGCATATTAGGTATCCATAGTCGCATTTGTGAAAATACATGCATGCATGCATTTAACTGAGAGGGGAGGTGAGTGAAATAAATGGCCCTGTAATTAACTAATTCTTCAAGTGCTGCCTTGCAAAATCTCCAACTTCATTTTTTTATTTCTATTTGACTTTGAATTTCTCCGTACGGCTGCAGGCATGGCCTCTTCTTCCTCTTCGTGCGATTCTCTGCAGCAAGCCACTCCCTGTAGCCGCATGCACAGCCATGCACAGCCAGGGCATGGCTGTGTGATGGGTCGGCCCGGATAGGTTGTTAATATGATGTTTTTATCGTTGAAATATGTATAGTGGTTAACCTAATTCAGACCTAACCATCTCTTTACAAAATTTTTAACCTGGCCTAATTGATTTTATCTTGTCACTTTTAGGCCTAGGGTCGAACACAGGGAAGTGGGGTTAAAGTCGAGTTTCTACGTTTTCCTTAAAACGCGTCTCTTCCGTTCGTTTATTGTGTTTTTGGTGTTTTTCTTATTTAGGTTTTTTATGGTAATCCTTGTTCTTGAGGCACACCCTCAAAATTGTGTCCTTGGCTTTTAGCCAAACAGAGTCCCAAAACAAGTCTTGCTACTCGCAAGACGAGGTACCTGCAAGTCAAAGATTATCTTTTCTTTTTTATGTATTTTTTTTATCTTTTTACTAACAGAAAAGCAAATAGACAGAAAGTAAATATAGTATGTATATATATATATATATGTAGTATATATATAAAGGGGTGGGGGTGGAGGTGGCGATGGAGTGTAGCACTATGTCGAGTCAGTCGACGTCTAGAGAGACGCAACCAACACGACTAGGTGCCGCGTGGAGTGTGGATGGAGGATGGATGATGTATGGGACCACGCTTTTTTTGTACGCGTGTATCAGGGAATATCAGCAACTGGTGCAGATATTCCCGCGATACAGCGTATAATAAATAACATGAAAATATATGTACATATGTATGTATATAAGTAAATATATCTATATATATATATATAAATGTATAGTTATATATGTATAGATATATATATAGATATATATGTGTATATATATGTATATAAGTATATATATATATGTATATATATATGTATATAGATATGTATATATATATACATATGTATATAAGTATATATGTCTATATATATATAAGTAAATGTATAAGTATATAGATGCATATATAAGTAGATATATATATATATATATATTATATATGTATATATATTATATATATGTGTATGTATACATAACTATATAGATATACTATGTATATATATATATATATATATGTATGTATGTATGTATATATATATTTATATATATATTACTATAAGTGTGTGAGTGTGTGTGTATGTGTTGGTATAGGTGTGTGTGCATTGCTGTGAGTGTGTGTCTGTTAGTGAGTAAAAAACAGAGAGAGAGAGAGAGAATACGTGAGAGAGAGAGCGGGAGCGGGCGGGAGAGATCAGCAGAGAGAGAGAGAGCGGGCGAGCAAGAGATCGCGGACGTGCGAGTTAAGACGTCTGCCGCCTCCGGCGGACATCTGACGCCGCGTCGTCTGAAGGCGAAGGCGGATGTCTGACCGTCGCGGTGCACCGCGCCTTCGCGCAGAGGACGTGAGGCATATCCTGCAGACCGGGTGCGAGGACAGAGAGCGGGCGATGGCGCGCTCGGAGAAGGCGGCGGGGAGTCTGCAGTCGGTCGCGGAGGGTTGCGGAGGAGGGCAGGGGTCGGCGCGAGGCCGTAATGGGCCGCTGCAGTGCGTGCGGCGGCCGGCTGCGGGTGCAATGCGGGGTGGACGGAATGGAGACGGAGGCAGGGAACGGGCCTGCAGGAGCGCGCGGAGGGTTGCGCGCCTGCGGGGAAGGTCGCGGAGGAGGCGGGGGGTGCTGCTGCTGCTGCTGTCGCCGCGGTTTAGCTGCTGCTGCTGCTGCTTCAAGCTTCGGAGCTTGAAGCGGCAGCAATGGCGTGGAGACGAAAACGAAGAGAAAAGAAAACACCACGCCCACCGGCTCGTTGAAGAGCTGGGCGGTGGTGCTCCCACTGTGGTGGTGTGCACCACAGTGGGTTCTCCTGCTCGCCGGGTGCCTCCTCGACGGAGGGCCGGCGTATGGGAGGGGAGAACGGTGGAGAGGAAGGTGGTGGCTGTGGGGTCTTTGCAGCAGCTCCCCTTACGAGGATGAAGCTGCAGCTACTTATAGAGGAGGAGAGAGTGGCGTGTCGGCTGCAGCAGGGAGAGGGTGTGCAAGTTGCAGCTATAGGGAGCGGCGTTGGCAGGGAGAAGTGACGGGAAGAAGTGCTGCGTTGCATGCAACTGCGGGAAGAGTGCAGCCGCGGGAAGGAGAGAAAAGAAGAAATCAAGAGGAAAAATAAAAAGAGGGTGATTTTGCAAGGAGGCACTTGAAGAAAAATGTAACTATGCAGGCGATTGTTTCACTCCTCTTCCTCTCTTGATTAAATGCATGCATGCAAGTGTTTTTACAAATGCGATTACAGGATCCTATTATGCAATGTTAATGCTAGAAAATAGCACAAGAAGGCGTTATTACAGGCGTGTTTTGAGGTGCAAACATATACCCCCATGCCTATCTTTTGCTAGTCCCTAGCAAAATAGTATTTAGAAATGATCTTAAGCTGAAGATTTTCTTTTGAGGTGATACAGGTGTGTTTATTATCGAATATTGTGAGAACCAATTGTAAAGAAGACTACCAGTACTTTAAGTCTCACATGACATAGATCATCTCTCAACTAACCAGGACTCTTGATATTTAAACCTTAAGTACGATTTCCAGGACCCAGGAGGTTTTTGCCGTACTCGAGAGCTCAAGAGGTTATGGTTTGTGCATAGTGAAGGATCAAGACTGACCAGATGAACATTAAGACTCAATCCCAGGGTTTCACGAATTTTTAAGTACAGGTTGGTCCCAGTTTCTGCTCATGTCTTCGAATTGACCCTTAAGATGATGACGGAAAACTCAACTCCCATTTTCTGATGTTTTTTTTTTTTTTTTTGCTCACCGAAAAACAAAGTATACAGACATTTATGAGATATACTGACTCCTTTGCAACATGTTTTTTTTTTTGACAACTCTTTTTTTCTCTTTCTTTTTTTTTGTTTTTTGTTTTTATTTTTTTCTTTTTTTTTTTTGAAACATGTGTCAGTATATCTCTTACAACACATTTTGAAAGAGCACACTTTTTTTTCTTTTTAGTGGGAGAGTTTCTTTTTGGTGGAAAGAGTCGCTCCTAAACACAAGACTAAAGCCTGGGATAAAAAGTCTACCTGCGCGCACAGGTAAGGACTCCACCTTCCCTAATGAACACTAGGGTTGGATCTTATGTTCACCTGGTCTTTCCTGATATGTGTAGTGTGAACCAAGTTTACTTAAGCTCTCAGGAAAAAGCAAACCAACGGATCCTGTACTGGTGTCTCAGGTACAAGAATACATCCTTAGTTAGGAGAGATCTTGATCTATTTTGTCAATGCTTTAAGTGAATTAAGCCGAGCCTGAGCGAAACAAGCTTTTGTGGCCTGGAAAGTCTTCAAAACAGAGGTTGAATATCCATAAACACTTATTGCCTTTTTGTTTCAGCTTCAATATCATTACTAAACACCATTTATTATAATATATATATATATTTTTTTTTTCTTTTTCTTGCATATTTATAAATAGGTGGGAACTGTATGATACCATAACATACCCGGATCCTATGGATGCCTATCCACCCCCCCATGCCAAACAATGCTATGTCCTCATATGCATGCAAGGAAAGGCAGAGG
This sequence comes from Thalassia testudinum, assembly GCA_037157565.1. Lineage (NCBI taxonomy): Eukaryota > Viridiplantae > Streptophyta > Magnoliopsida > Alismatales > Hydrocharitaceae > Thalassia > Thalassia testudinum. The sequence continues at coordinate 60,372,800 of JAZHRO010000015.1, forward strand.
AAGGATGGAAGATCGGGTAACAAGAGCTGAGGTTCAGGGTATAGATCAGGGTGGAAGGGTGGGTGGATGGTGGGTGGTGAAGAGAAAAGTGAAGTGATTGCGATAGAGGTGTGAAAAGTGATGGTGGATGGTGAGTGCTGTTAGGGTGCCTCCCAACAAGCGCTGAATTTAATGTCCCCAGCTGGACTCAGAATGAGGCAAAGAATTAGTTACCCTCCAGCAGGGCAACGGTTTCTCCAACGGGGGCAGGTTCATGAGTCAGATAGGGTTTCAAACGCTGCCCGTTGACCGTAAATTTATGCCCAGATTTGGGATCTTCGATTTCGACGGCCCCATTGGGGAATGGTCTTGAGACCAGAAAAGGACCAGTCCATTTGGACTTTAATTTCCCAGGAAAGAATTTGAGTCGGGCATTATAGAGCCAAACTTGCTGAGATGGCTCAAATTCCTTCCGCCGAACATGGCTGTCGTGAAAAGGCTTAGTGCACTGTTTAAAGGTTAGGGCAGAATCATAGGCTTCACGACGGAGCTCTTCCAGCTCTTGGAGTTGGAGTTTCCTTTCTCGTTCACACAAGTCTGGGTTGAGGTTACATTGGCGAACCGCCCAATAAGCGCGGTGCTCCAACTCCACAAGCAAATGACAAGGCTTCCCGTAAACGATTCTATATGGAGACATACCAAGGGGAGCCTTGAAGGCGGTCCGATACGCCCAAAGTGCGTCAGTCAGCTTGTCGGACCAATCCTTACGGTCAGGCCGAACCGTTTTCTGGAGAATCTGCTTGATTTGCCGATTCGACACTTCCGCCTGGCCGTTCGTCTGAGGATGATACGGGGATGCGATACGATGGTGGACTCCGTACCTCCTCAGAAGTGCCCGAAAAGAAGCATGGGTAAAGTGGCTTCCTCCATCCGAGATAATGGCCCGAGGGATCCCAAAACGCGCAAAGATATGGTCCTTGACGAATCGGGTGGAGATAACATGGTCAGCACGGTGCGCGGGAACAGCCTTGATCCATTTTGAAACATAGTCGACGGCCACGAGGATGAATTCGAAGCCGTTGGATGGAGGAAAGGGACCCATGAAGTCAATTCCCCAGATGTCGAAGATTTCCGCAGCTAGGATGTGTTGCAAGGGCATCATGTCACGACGTGCCATTGACCCTAATGACTGGCACCTAGTGCAATGTTTGGCATAAGTGTGCGCGTCCTGGTGAAGGAAGGGCCAAAAGAAACCGCACTGCAACACCTTGGCTGCAGTTTTCCTCCCAGAGAAATGGCCTCCACAGGCCTGATCGTGGCAGAAGGATAGCACACTGGGCAACTCACTGTCAGGAATACAGCGACGGATGATTTGATCAGCACCTATCTGAAAAAGAAGTGGATCATCCTAGAAATAATACTTTGCTTCTGCCATGAGACGCTCGCGCTGGTTTTTAGGCCAGCCACGTGGAAGAAATCCAGAAGCAAGGTAATTGGCAATGTCGGCATACCACGGTCCACTTGCCACATTTATTGCCAATAGGTGCTCATCAGGAAAAACTTCATTAATTGGCAGAGTAAGTCCAATATGGTCAGGGTCCAGTCTGGAAAGGTGATCAGCCACAACATTCTGGGCTCCGACCTTATCACGAATCTCAATGTCAAATTCCTGGAGTAGAAGGATCCAACGAATCAGTCTAGGCTTGGCATCCTTCTTGTGCATGAGATGGCGAATGGTCGCGTGATAGTGAAAACAATAACGTGAGAGCCCAGAAGGTAAGAACGGAATTTTTCCCGCCCAAAGACGACTGCCAGTAGTTCCTTTTCAGTGGTAGTATAATTACGCTGGGCCTCGTCCAACGTCTTACTGGCGTAGTATACCACGAAGGGGTGTCTATCGCGTCTTTGTCCCAGGATGGCTCCGACTGCAAGGTCTGAAGCGTCACACATAAGTTCAAAGTCAAGGGACCAATCAGGCGGCTGGAGAACAGGGGCCTTGGTGACAGCATTACGCAGCTGCGTGAATGCTTGTATACAGTCAGGGCCCATGTCGAAGGGCACGTCAGTTGATAGGAGATGAGTTAAGGGTCGAGAAATTTTGGAGAAGTCGTTGATGAATCTCCTATAGAAACCGACGTGTCCCAAGAAGGAGCGGATTTGTTTGACAGAACCAGGCACAAGTAAATCAGCAATGATATCAAGCTTAGCTCTGTCAACCTCGATACCCCTATCGGAGATGATATGTCCAAGAACAATTCCCTCGTGCACCATAAAATGACTTTTTTCCCAGGAAAGCACGAGGTTTACATCAATACATCTCCTAAGGATGCGAGTCAGGTTGGCAAGACATTCGTCGAAAGATGGTCCAAAGACTGAAAAGTCATCCATGAAGACCTCGAGAAAGTCACCCACCATGTCATGAAATATCGCCAGCATGCATCTCTGGAAAGTTGCTGGCACGTTACAAAGTCCGAACGGCATCCTTCTAAAGGTGAAGGTGCCGAAAGGGCAGGTAAAAGTGGTTTTCTCTTGGTCTCGGGGGTCTATCGCCACCTGCTTATATCCTAAGAATCCATCCAGGAAGCAGAAAAATTTATTTCCCGCTAACCGCTCCAGGATTTGGTCAATAAATGGTAGCGGGAAGTGATCTTTCTTGGTTGCAGCATTGAGTTTCCTATAATCTATACACACTCTCCAAGATGTAGGAGTGCGTGTAGGGATGGATTCGCCCCTGTCATTGACACAGATGGTGAGTCCTGCCTTTTTGGGCACAACGTGAATCGGACTCACCCAGGGGCTATCGCTGATCGGGTAGATTATACCTGCATCCAGCCACTTAATGATTTCATTCTTAACGACCTCCCGCATGTTAGGGTTGAGACGTCGCTGCATCTCGCGAGAAGGTCGAGCCTCATCCTCCGTATATATACGATGAGTGCAGTAGGAGGGGCTAATACCAGATAAGTCTGATAAAGACCATCCAATAGCTGCCTTGTGTTCTAGGAGGACCTTAGTTAGTTTGCACTCCTGCTCCATGGTTAATTTTGAACTGATGATTACAGGGAGCGTTTCATTTGGTCCCAGGAAAACATACTTGAGTGTATTAGGCAGCACTTTTAGCTCGGGACTGGATGGGGAAGGATCTGGCATTTCTTAGGACGAGAGTGTCCCAGACGGGTAGGAGAAGAAGTTAGGAGGAAGAAACTGGCCTTCAGATTGGCCAAGAAGAGGGGTTTCTTGGATAGATGGATCCAAAAATGAATAGCCCCAGTGAGAAGTATATGGGCTCAAGGTCCCAGTGTGGATTTGTAAATCCGCCTGATTTGGCGGGGAAGAAAGGGCAATTCGGTCTTCATGAGTGTGGACCGATAGTGAGTAGCCCGAATATGACTCAGACCACGAGGTATGGGAAGCGGAGAAAACCTCATCAGAAGTCTGGCCAGGAGAAGGTACTGGACAAGGGAGGGATTGGGGAACGTCACAGTATGCGTTGGTCAGGCAGTTATCAGTGTTTATAGGTAATCCGCAGCAGTCCGAATAGGTCCCAATTAGTCCGATACATGCGCTGACGGCCATGTCCTCGTCAGACGTGTCATCCTCAATGCAATCGCAATCAAAGTTCTTGGCTGCCTTGAATATGTTAAGCTTGAGCTTCTCAGATCCAACGGCAATCTCAATACAGCCCGACTCACAGTCGATGTGGGCGCGGGCTGTGGCCAAGAAAGGTCAACCGAGGATGATCGGACAATCAGAAAGTGAACTAGGAACTTCCATATCTAAAACAAGAAAGTCAACAGGAAAACAGAGACTGTTGACCCTAACCACCACGTCTTCCACCACACCCTTCGGGATTTTGACAGAACGATCTGCCAACTGTAACGTGACAGGGGTGGGTTTCAAATTTCCCAAGGAAAATTTTTTGAGCATGATGGTCGGTATGAGATTGATGGAAGATCCTAGATCTAGCAAGGCACGGTTAAAACTGCAGCCTTGGATGCTACAGGAAATCAGTGGTGTGCCCGGATCTTTCTGCTTCGGTGGTAAGTTTGACAGTGTAGCACAACTCGCATGAGGCGAGAGAACCACTGGATTCTTAGTCTTCTTTGACTGTCGCCTGGGTGTTGTGTAGTCTTTGAAAAATCGAGCGATCGTAGGTATGTGGTCGATTGCCTCGAGCAGGGGTACCTTGATTTCTACATCCCTGAACAAATTACGTAGGTTGTCAAAGGCCTGCGTATTTTTCTTTTTGCCTTCTGGCTCCCTTAGTAGAGCCTCAGGGAATGGGACTGATTCTGGCACAAGTTTTGGTGCATCATCCTCTCGCGAATGCGGTATGTATCCTGAATGAGAGGGCGAAGAAGAAGACGGGCCAGGATCAGGTCGATGCGGATCGACGGTCTGCTTACCGCTCCTCGTAGTGATAGCATTGGACAATGTGGGTCCAGTGGGATCATACGGTGGAGGAGGGTTTGCAATGGGGATATAAGAGTGTGGTGCTGCAGCAGGATTAGCCTGAAATCCCGGTGGAATGCTCGGAGCTTGCAGAACTTGATTAACCTGTCCCTGAGAAGGTCATACCTGTGGTTGAGAACCACGGGGCATGAAACTTTGCGGGTTTGGAACAGGTTGGGCGGGAAGAGTGCCCTGAGATCGAGTCGCCATGCGTAGTTGACTGATCTCGGCGTTCTACTGCGCCAATTGGTGCTGAAGAGAGGTCATGTTCTCTTCATGGCGCTTTGACATTTCCGTCATCATTCGCATCAATTTGTCAAGAGGGCTTGATGCATGTTCAGTTTGTGGTACGCAAGGGCCTGATGGCGGATTTGCCATAGGATTAAACTGGACCCTTGGGATGACGGGTGCGGACGGTCGCATTGGTCCACTCGCGGGGTTTTGGCGCTGCGGGTTGTTGGACCATGCGAAGTTCGGATGATTACGCCACCCTGGGTTATAATTGGCAGAGAACGGGTTGTTCCCCAGGGCGCAAGCATCTTCTATGCCAGAAGACGCGTCCGCATGTAGATATGCGTCTGAGCACACGGAGGCTTGGTCCTCCGTGTCGAAATACTGGCTCGCAGAAGCCAGTTCCACATGACTTACCGAGTCGCTTGGAGTGACACTCGGTAAGGAAGGTCTAACGGGGTTTCTCGGGATAAGCCTGGTATTAGAAGAACTTGGATTGTGACGAAGTGGTGAAGAGGTGGTGTTTGCCATAGATCGGGCGGGGTTGGCCAGAAGCTCGTCCAGCTTCTTGTGCACGACGGAGACTTCATCCAGTTTTTGTGCAATAAGGCTTAGATCAGTGGATGAATGGGAGGGTCCCGTGTCAACTTCGTGGACATTTCGGGGCTGGCTGGTATGATTAAAGGCGACAATGGAAGCATTGTTCATCGAGTTTTCACTCATATTTTCAAACAGCTCGAATGCTCCATTCTCGTCTTTATTCATAAAGTTCCCTCCGCAGGAAGCATCTGCAATCTGCTTCAAAGTCTCATTTAGCCCATAGTAGAAAATCTGGGCTATATGCCACTTAGGCAGACCGTGGTGCGGACACTTCCTGAGGAGGTCGTTATACCTCTCCATGCCTCATGAAATTGTTCGCCGTTTTGTTGCGTAAATGAAGTGATAGCACGGCGAAGCGCATTGGTCCACCCGATTGGGAAGAACTTCTTGAGAAATGCTGTTCGCATCTCTTCCCAAGAGTGGATGGTTCTCCCAAGGGTGCGTAACCATTGCGACGCTTTATCCCGTAATGAAAATGGGAACATCTTCATGAGGACTATAGATAACCCGACATTTCTTGGTTTAACGGTTTCAGCAAGTCGGGTTGGGTCTTCCAAGTGGAGAAATGGGTCTTCACTTGCAAGACCATGAAAGTGAAAATTGATTAGGCCAATTATGTTTGGTTTTAATTCAAAGTCATCCCCGCCCATGGGGACCCGAATTTGTCCTATGGTCTCTGTAGCAGCGAGATTCTGATAAGAGCTAAGAGACCTAGGCTCCTCCCGTTTGGGAGGGTTCTGCATTTCCTCCAATGTTTCCCGAATGGCTTCGATTTTCTCATTATACATTTCCATTTGGGCTTGGAGGCGGGTTATGGGATCTAAGGCTCCACCACCTGGTGGGTTCTGAGGGCGGTTTCCTCCCTCGGGATTTGGGGGTGGGCGTGCAGCCATGTTTGTGGAGGAGGAGGACGATTCGAGTCTTTTTCTAGATTTATCAGTCAATACAAGCAATTCAGGGTTTTGTGACCTCCTCCCAAACATGCACTACCGGAGGAAGAGTTGAGGAGATGAGTAGGGAAAAGAGATGAGAGAAATGACGCCGCAAAGGTACACTTGATTACAAATCAATACAATCAAGTTCCTAACCTCGACAGTGTTTCCTTAGACTTAAAGATTTAAGTTACCTACTATCACGAACTACGGAACCGAATGCGAGCACCGCGGAACCACCGGGCCAGATTGAAAGGCCGTTTGCCCCAGTCTTAGACACCCGATAGCACGCGGGAACTCTCACCAGCACGTAGTCGCTACACGCAGGTAGTTAGACCTCCAATCCTTAGTAAGGGTCAAGTTACTACCAGTTTTAATTAGAGGCTTAGGGTCAAGTGCTTTTGGAATGTGAAGGGCGTTGTTTACGGGTAATGCCCAAGTGATTGATTTTAAGAGTGTGTAAGAACAAGCATGCAACGGGGAAATCTCCCCGAATTGAAGTTTTTATTGGCGAATGGTTTTTAGAGTTCAGCCTTAAGTAGCATGAATTTTAGGGTTTTGCTGAATTACCAATTCAACCAATCTCTGGGTTTTTGCAAAAATACAGGTTTTCCTTCTAAAACCCAAGAAACCCTTCTTCAATTATCAGTTAGTTAATGCATGCTAAAATGCAATGGGCTACCCTAAATGGAGATTTCTAAGTGTGGATGCACGAATCAGTTTTATATCAATGTGACAGGGAGCCAAAGCACTTCAATTCAAGTGCTCCCAATCACCAGAAATGATTTCCACACACAAGGCTTCAACCAAAAGATAAAGAAAATAAAATTGTTGGGGTTGAAGTATTCAGGATCGAATCACAGGCAAGTTTGAAAAGTCGTGGTGGGGTTGGAATCAACTCAATTCCAAGTCTCCCCACCAAAAATGTGATCCTGAATTAAAGATAAGTGAGGCAAAAGAGGGATACAAGCAATCTTTTTCTTTGCCTCAAAGAATACTTCCCACGGCGAAAAATCTAAGAATCAAGATTCTCGGATTTTCGCTATGCGAAGTAAGGCGGGAAATCCCGGGGCAGTGGGAGTGAAGACAACCAATCAATCAAGTGAATTTTAATCCACTTGCCCTCAAGAAATCCCAAGAAGTTTTTCTAGTTTTTAGTTTTAAATTTTTTTTTTTATTGTTGTGGTGGCAAGTTAACCCTAATTTGATGAGAAAAGAAAACCTACTTGTTCGGCAACGTGTGCGAAGCTCCAATGCGATGTCGACGTCTTCACGCTCTTGTTCCCGCCTTGGATCTGCTCACGTCCTCGACTTCGTCAGCCTTCTTCTCCTTCCACCAGGTTCACCTGCACACCAAAAACAACAATACCCGTGAAGAGAGAAGAGACAAATTTAAAGGAATTGGATAGAAACTTACTCGAAAGCGCACCTCCCCAGCAACGGCGCCAGAAAAGTTATGATGGGTCGGCCCGGATAGGTTGTTAATATGATGTTTTTATCGTTGAAATATGTATAGTGGTTAACCTAATTCAGACCTAACCATCTCTTTACAAAATTTTTAACCTAGCCTAATTGATTTTATCTTGTCACTTTTAGGCCTAGGGTCGAACATAGGGAAGTGGGGTTAAAGTCGAGTTTCTACGTTTTCCTTAAAACGCGTCTCTTCCGTTCGTTTATTGTGTTTTTGGTGTTTTTCTTATTTAGGTTTTTTATGGTAATCCTTGTTCTTGAGGCACACCCTCAAAATTGTGTCCTTGGCTTTTAGCCAAACAGAGTCCCAAAACAAGTCTTGCTACTCGCAAGACGAGGTACCTGCAAGTCAAAGATTATCTTTTCTTTTTTATGTATTTTTTTATCTTTTTCTAACAGAAAAGCAAATAGACAGAAAGTAAATATAGTATGCATATATATATATATATGTAGTATATATATAAAGGGGTGGGGGTGGAGGTGGCGATGGAGTGTAGCACTATGTCGAGTCAGTCGACGTCTAGAGAGACGCAACCAACACGACTAGGTGCCGCGTGGAGTGTGGATGGAGGATGGATGATGTATGGGACCACGCTTTTTTTGTACGCGTGTATCAGGGAATATCAGCAACTGGTGCAGATATTCCCACGATACAGCGTATAATAAATAACATGAAAATATATGTACATATGTATGTATATAAGTAAATATATCTATATATATATATATAAATGTATAGTTATATATGTATAGATATATATATATAGATATATATGTGTATATATATGTATATAAGTATATATATATATATATTACTATATATATGTATATAGATATGTATATATATATATATGTATATAAGTATATATGTCTATATATATATAAGTATATGTATAAGTATATAGATGTATATATAAGTAGATATATATATATATATTATATATATGTGTATGTATACATAACTATATAGATATACTATGTATATATATATATGTATGTATGTATGTATATATATATTTATATATATATTACTATAAGTGTGTGAGTGTGTGTGTATGTGTTGGTATAGGTGTGTGTGCGTCGGTGAATGTGTGTGTGTGTGCGTTGCTGTGAGTGTGTGTCTGTTAGTGAGTAAAAAAGAGAGAGAGAGAATACGTGAGAGAGGGAGCGGGAGCGGGCGGGAGAGATCAGCAGAGAGAGAGAGCGGGCGAGCAAGAGATCGCGGATGCACGAGTTAAGACGTCTGCCGCCTCCGGCGGACGTCTGACGCCGCGTCGTCTGAAGGCGAAGGCGGACATCTGACCGTCGCGGTGCACCGCGCCTTCGCGCAGAGGACGTGAGGCGTCTCCTGCAGACCGGGTGTGAGGACAGAGAGCGGGCGATGGCGCGCTCGGAGAAGGCGGCGGGGAGTCTGCAGTCGGTCGCGGAGGGTTGCGGAGGAGGGCAGGGGTCGGCGCGAGGCCGTAACGGGCCGCTGCAGTGCGTGCGGCGGCCGGCTGCGGGTGCAATGCGGGGTGGACGGAATGGAGACGGAGGCAGGGAACGGGCCTGCAGGCGCGCGCGGAGGGTTGCGCGCCTGCGGGGAAGGTCGCGGAGGAGGCGGGGGGTGCTGCTGCTGCTGCTGTCGCCGCGGTTTAGCTGCTGCTGCTGCTGCTTCAAGCTTCGGAGCTTGAAGCGGCAGCAATGGCGTGGAGACGAAAACGAAGAGAAAAGAAAACACCACGCCCACCGGCTCGTTGAAGAGCTGGGCAGTGGTGCTCCCACTGCGGTGGTGTGCACCACAGTGGGTTCTCCTGCTCGCCGGGTGCCTCCTCGACGGAGGGCCGGCGTATGGGAGGGGAGAACGGTGGAGAGGAAGGTGGTGGCTGTGGGGTCTTTGCAGCAGCTCCCCTTACGAGGATGAAGCTGCAGCTACTTATATAGGAGGAGAGAGTGGCGTGCCGGCTGCAGCAGGGAGAGGGTGTGCAAGTTGCAGCTATAGGGAGCGGCGTTGGCAGGGAGAAGTGACGGGAAGAAGTGCTGCGTTGCATGCAACTGCGGGAAGAGTGCAGCCGCGGGAAGGAGAGAAAAGAAGAAATCAAGAGGAAAAATAAAAAGAGGGTGATTTTGCAAGGAGGCACTTGAAGAAAAATGTAACTATGTAGGCAATTGTTTCACTCCTCTTCCTCTCTTGATTAAATGCATGCATGCAAGTGTTTTTACAAATGCGATTACAGGATCCTATTATGCAATGTTAATGCTAGAATATAGCACAAGAAGGCGTTATTACAGGCGTGTTTCGAGGTGCAAACACTGTGCATGCCTTCTTCCTCTATAAAAAAGGCACAGCTTCTTCTTTGCAAGAAAGCCTGGTGCACCAAAAAACACACAGCAGCTTCCCTCCTTCCAGGATGTCTCCTCCCCTCTCCCCTCCGTACGTAGCCTCTCCTCCTTCTGAGGAGCTACTCTGCGGGCAGAAGGACCTCACAGTGGTGCACAACCACCACTGTAAGTCCCACCACCGCCCAGCTCATCAAAGAGCCGGTGGGTGTGGTGGTTCTCTTCTCTGATTTTTTCGTTCCAAGCATCTCCGCCATTACCGCAAAGTCAAGGTCTGAAGCTCCACGCAACAGCAACATGGCGCTGGCCACTGCGTGCCCTGTCGCAGAGCTCCACCGCGCACACCAACAGGCCACCCACGCCCCACTCCGCACGCCCTGTCGTGCTCCTTCGCCCGCAAGCCAGCAGCCGACGTCGCTTCTCCACGCGCGCGCCAGCCGCTCCACACCTCCCGCACTCACAAAATTGGGCGCAGGTGGTCACGCGAAGCCGAGTGGCACTGTATCCACTGTTCACGCTAGTCAGTGGAATACTGTGGCTGCAGTGCGGTGACCGGTAAGTTTCTTACTTATCCGGTCACCTGGCCTGCTGCTACCGGCCCCAGCTTGTGCCCGCGTCCCGGCCCGAGCCCGCTCCAGCACCTGCCTGGGCGTATCCATGCACCCGCGTCTGCCGGTGCCCGCACCCACCCACGTCTTCACCCGCTCCTAGCACCTGCGTCTACCCGTACTCTCCTCTTCACACAGCGCGGTGCGCTGCGGTCTTTCTCCCTCGCGCCCACTCCCTCCAGTGCACACCTCTCCGCGTGCCTATGTGCCTGCGCGTGCACGTGGACCACCAGACGTCGGCCTTGAAGCTCCAGACGGCTTAACTCGTTGTTTCTTCACTCAGCAGATGCCCCCTCTCTCTCTCTCTCTCACAGCACTCTCTCACACTCTCTGCACACACACACACACACACTCTCATACACACACCTATACTCTACTATGTACATATATATATATATATACATATATACATTTATATATATAGATATATTTATATACATATATATATATACAAATATCTATACATATATTAGTACTTATATAACTATGTATTAGTCTATATACATACATACATATATATATATATATACATATATACATTTATATATATAGATATATTTATATACATATATATATATACATATATCTATACATATATTAGTACTTATATAACTATGTATTAGTCTATCTACATACATATATATATATATACTATTACCTATATAAATAAGTATAAGTATAGATACAAATATATAGATATATACATATATATATGCATATACTTATACATATATATATATATCTAGACATATATCTATCTATACATTTATTTACATATCTATATATATACACATATATATATCCATATATATATATACACATATAACTACATATATGCCTATATATTTATAACCATATATATATATTTACATATAAATATATATTTACAGATATATATCTATATATATATTTTTTTTTTTTTTTCTTTCATACCACCTGCCATAAGTTGTATCGTGGGAATATCTACACCAGTTGCTGATATTCCCCGATACACGCGTACAGAAAGCGATTTCGCATACATCTTCCACCATCCATCCTACATTCCACGCGGCACTTCATCCTGTTGGTTGCATCTTCCTAGATGACGATCGACTCGACACCGTGCAACACACCATCTCCACCTCCACCCCCACCCCTTTATACATATATAATATATACATATATATATACTATATTTATCTTATTTCTACCTCTCTTTTCTGCAATTAAAAAGATAAAAAGTATATATAAAAGAGAAAAGATAATCCTTGACTTGCAGGTACTCAGTCTTGCGAAGACCAGTTTTGGAACCCTAATTTGGCTCAAAGCCAAGAACCTGATTTTGAGGGTGTACCTCAAGGGCAAAAACTATCAGAAAAAGTCTTAAATAGAAAAACACCAAAAACACAATAAATGAATGGAAGAGATTCGTTGTAGGAAAGGCATAGAAACTCATTCACTTCTAATCCCACTTCCCTGAGTTTGACCCTGGGCCTAAAAGTGACCAAGATAAAATCAAGTAGTCCAGGTTAAAAATTTTGTAAAGAGATGGTTAGGCTCGATTTAGGTTAACCACTATACTCATTACAATGATAAAATCACCATATTAACACAACCTATCCGGGCCCGACCATACAACATCTTTTCATGGTGCCGTTGCCGGGGAAGTGCGCATTCAAGTAAGTTTGTACTCCATTCCTTTAATTTTTCTCTTCTCACACCCTTCTCTTCATGGTTGTTTTTGTTTATTGCTGTGTAGGTGAACCTGTTCCAAGGAGAAGACAGGCAGCCGAAGTCGGAGACATGAGCAGATCCAAGGCGGGAACAAGAGCGTGAAGATGCCAACACCGCACTAGAGCTTCACACATGTTGCTGAACAAGTAGGTCTTCGTTTCTTAGCAACTTAGGTTAACTTGTCACCTTAATATTAAAAAAAAAAATTAAAAAAAATTAGAAAAACTTCTTGGGATCTTTTGGGGCAAGTGGATTAAAATTCACTTGTTTGATTGTTTGCCTTTACTCCCATTGTCCTAGGATTTCCCGCAAAACTTCGCATAGCGAAGATCCAAGAATCTTGATTCTTGAATCTTTCGCCGTGTGAAGTATTCTTTGAGGCAAAAATAAAAAGATTGATTGCCATCCCTCCTTGCCTCATTTATCTGCAATTTGGGATCACATTTTTGGTGGGGAGAATTGGAATTGAGTTAATTCCAACCCCACCATGACCTTTCACGTGCCTAGGATTCGATCACGAATACTTCAACCCCAACAATTTGATTTTCTTTATCTTTTGGTTGAGCCTTGTGTGGAAATCATTCTGGTGATTGGGAGCACTTGAATTGAAGTGCTTTCGCTCCCTTTCATACTAATCTAAAATCCACTCGTGCATCCACACATAGAAATCTCCTTTTAGGGAAGCCCATTGCATTTTAGCATGCATTAACCAACTGACATTGAAGAAGGGTTTGTTGGGCCTAGAAGAAAACTTGTATTCTCTCAAAACCCAAAGATTGGTTGAATTGGTAATTCAGAGAAATCCTAAAATCCATACTACTTAAGACTGAATTCTAAAAACCATTCACCAATTAAAACTTCAATTCGAGGAGATTTCCCCATTGCATGCTTGGTTTTCACACTCTAAATATCTATCACTTGGGAATTACCCGTAAATAACGCCCTTCACATTCCAGAAGCACTTGATCCTAAGCCTCTAACTAAAATTGGTAGCAACTTGACCCTTATTAAGGATTGGAGGTCTAACTACCTACGTGTAGTGCCTAAGTGCTGGTGAGGGTTCCCACGTGCTATCAGGTGTCTAAGACTGGGGCAAACAGCCTTTCAATTTGGCCCGGTGGTTCCACGGTGCTCGCATTCAGTTCTGTAGGTTGTGATAGTAGGTAACTTAGATCTTTAGGTCTAAGGGCACACTGTAGAGGTTAGGAATTTGATTGTATTGATTTCTCATCAAGTATACCTTTGCAGCATCATTTCTCTCATCTCTTTTCCCTTCTTATCCCCCCAATTCTTCCTGCGGTAGTGCATGTTTGGGAGGAGGTCACAAAACCCTGAACTGTGTGAATTGCCTGATAATATTAGGAAAGAAGCCTCATCATCCTCCTCCTCCACAAACATGGCTGCACGCCCACCCCCAAATCCCGAGGGAGGAAATCGCCCTCAAAACCCACCAAGTGGTGGAGCCTTAGATCCCATAACCTGCCTCCAAGCCCAAATGGAAATATATAATGAACAAATTGAGGCCATTAGGGAAACATTGGAGGAAATGCAGAACCCTCCCGAACGAGAGGAGCCTAAGTCTCTTAGCTCCTATCAGAATCCCGTTGCTATAGAGACCATAGGACAAATTCGGTTCCACATGGGCGGGGACGACTTTGAATTGAAACCTAACATAATTGGCCTAATAAATTTTTACTTTCATGGTCTTGCAAGTGAAGATACTTTCCTCCACTTGGAAGACCTAACCCAATTGGCTGAAACTGTTAAATCGAGAAATATCGAGTTACCTATAGTCCTCATGAAAATGTTCCCATTTTCATTGCGGGATAAAGCATCGCAGTGGTTACGCACCCATGGGAGAACCATCTACTCTTGGGAAGAGATGCGAACAGCGTTTCTCAGGAAGTTCTTCCCAATCAGGCGAACTAATGCGCTTCGCCATGCTATCATTTCATTTATGCAACAAAATGGCGAACAATTTCATCAGGCATGGGAGAGGTATAGTGACCTCCTCAGGAAGTGTCCGCACCATGGTCTGCCTAAGTGGCATATAGCCCAGATTTTCTACTATGGGCTAAATGAGACTTTGAAGCAGATTGCAGACGCTTCTTGCAGAGGGAATTTTATGAATAAAGACTAGAATGGAGCACTTGAATTATTTGAAAATATGAGTGAAAACTCGATGAACAATGCTTCCATTGTTGCCTTTAATCGTACTAGCCTGCCCTGTAATGTCCATGAAGTTGACACGGGACCCTCCCATTCATCCACTGATCTTAGCCTTATCGCACAGAAATTGGATGAAGTCTCCGTCGTGCATAAGAAGCTGGACGAGCTTCTGGCCAACCCTACCCGTTCTATGGCAAACACCCCCACCTCACCACTTCGTCATAATCCCAATTCTTCCAACACCAGGCTTATCCCAAGAAACCCCGTAAGACCTTCCTTACCGAGTGTCGCACCGAGCGAGTTGGTAAGTCATGTGGATCTGGCTTTTGCGAACCAGTATTTCAAAACAGAGGACCAAGCCTCCATGTGCTCGAACGCATATTTACATGCAGATGCGTCTTCTAGCATAGAAGACGCTTGCGTCCTGGGGATCAACCTGTTCTCTGCCACTTATAACCCAAGGTGGCGAAATCATCCGAACCTCGCATGGTCCAACAACTCGCAATGCGAAAACCCAGCAATGCGACCATCCACACCCGTCATCCCAAGGGCCCAGTCTAATCCAATGGCGAATCCATCATCGGGACCTTGCGTACCGCAAACCAAACACTCATCAAGTCCTCTTGATAAATTGATGCAAATGATGACGAAAATGTCAAAGCGTCATGAAGAGAACATCACCTCTCTTCAGCACTAATTGGCGCAGCAGAATGCTGAGATCAGTCAACCACGCATGGCGACTCGATCTCAGGGCACTCTCCCAACCCAACTTGTTCCCAACCTGTGAAATTTCGTACCCCGTGGTTGTAACGAACGCGTGCCCCAGACGTCTTTTAAGACGTCTGGGAGGAGGCCCAGACGTCGGTCCAGACGGCTGGGATCACATCCAGACGTCTGAACAGATGTCTGGGATAGTTTCCAGACCTCTTGAAAATAGTTATTTTCGCATGGGAGAGTCGTCTGCGCGCCTGTGCGCGCAGACCCGCGATTCCTCTCTCTCTCTCTCCCTCTTTTTCCCTCTCTCTCTCTGCGGCTGCAGGCGGCCTGCCACCCCCTCTCTCCTCCTCGCGCAGCCTTAAAAGGGCCACGCCTCCCTTCCCGTCTCCACAGTCTCCTCGTTCTTCTCCTTCTTGTGCGTGAGAGTGAGCGGACGCGAGGGCGGCAGCGACGGCCGCAGTGAGCGCGGAGGTGCGGCGTGCGAGGGCGGAGCTCTGCCGTGAGGGCGAGCTCGCCGGAGCGGCTTGGCCGGCCGGCGCAGGGCGCAGGGGGCGCGGAACGATGCGGAGAGGGACCTGCTGCGGTCTGAGCAGCAGGAGCGCGAGGTGCGACGCAGGCGGCGTCGCGAGCAGAGTCTGGGTCGCGCCCTGATTCTGGAAAATTTTCCAGAATCAGACGTCTGGGTTGACAGCCAGACGGCGAGATAGACGTCTTGAAGCTCATACAGACGTCTGAAAGGTGAGTTTACCGCCTTCTCCTTCCTTCCTGTCGACTGACCGTACTGAGGGAGGGAGTTGGCTGTGCGCAGGTTCGCTGACTCGCCATCCCTTGCGAATCAGACGTCTGGAAGTTGTACCAGACGGCGGGAGTGACCTCCAGACGTCCTGAGTGACCACCGGACGTCTGGGAGCTAGGCCAGACGTCCCCGCAGACTTCTGGACGTCTGGGAAACCACGCTGAACAAGTAATTCTCTGATCCACTTTGTAAGATGTCTGGAAGAAGTTCCAGACGTCTGATTTTGCACAGTATCGTCTTTTCGACCCGTTTAGGGCCCGTTCGGGCTCCGTTTTCCGTGATTCGAGTTGCGTTCTTTTCAGAATTAATTCCTCTACCCGTCTACAGTAGCTATACACTATTTTGAGACACTCCTTGTGTTTGATCCTTGTGATAGGACCTCGTTCGGTTGCAGTCTTGAGAGTCGCGGAGGCACGCGGGATTCCCGATCACGCCCCCATTACTCCCGTTGTACCTGGTAGAGTGAGTGGCTTTAAGTATTAATAAAATCTGTTAAAGTATGAAACCATAACTAGAACCTAGGACATTGCATGAATTCTAGGAATCAGAAATATATGGAATGATAGTTCCTAGGTGTTGCATGAATCCTAGGGCCGGAAAACTAGATTGTATGATAGACCCTAGGATATGGCATGAATCCTAGGATGGAAAAACTAGTGGAATGTATAATACTGCAGTCTTGAAAAAATGGAAAGGAATATATGAAGCTGCCTGTAAATTGAATTCACAGCTGCCTGTTATGAATAAAGAAACATGATTGGGATCATGGTTTGTAAGAACGTGAAACTGGAAAGTAAGACATAAGATGTTCTGGAACCCTACGGGGAAGTAGGAGTAGAACACCTGGAAAGCGAATGGAATAGACTTGGGGAAGTGAGCTGGCCCTTGAGTACGGAGTACCAAGGAGAGCGACTGTCCCCCTGTTTAGTGCAGAGCTGAGCTAGCCGCCCCAGGCACCCGGGGGTTAGGACTGGCCACTCTGTACCGACTTGTTGGCCCTCGTGTACGTAGTACCGAGGAGAGCTAGTAGTGTTAGGAGAGTACTAGCTACCCCACGGGCCCCGGGGTTCTACTAGCCTCCTTCACCGACTTGTTAGGCCCACTAGGGCAAACCAGGGTAGTCAGGCGAGGGTGCGCGGACTGTGGAGGGGCAAGGCCCCGGTTTGGTTACTGTGGAGGGGTTGGACCCCTGTTACTGAGAGGGCTCTGCCCTGGTTCCGTGCTGTGCTTTAGGCGCACCCGTTAACGGAAACGACTGACCGCGTGCCAGTGCGGGCTAGCTACCTGTGCGTTTATCGCGCGTGCCGTAGTCACCGTTACGTCTGTCAGTGACCTTGGGGTGGTTGACTGAGGGTAGGATCACCACGGGGGACTCTCCCGGCCAGGAGAGCACCACGTGCTACTTCTACTTTTGGAAAAGACTGCAATCAAGATCGTTCCCACGAGGACATTCGAGATCAAGTAAAGGATCTGAGAAATAAATGAAATAGTGAGAAAAATTGAAAGATGTGAATAAAGGAAGTAATAGAACATAACAGCTACTGTACACTCTACTATTGCCTTTAGTTACTTTGCCACTCTACTCAGCATTTTGCTGACATGTTACACTCGTTACCATTTTCAGGACCAGGTGTTGAGCAGCCAGGGTCGGCGGCTGCAGAGGACGCTGGGCCGAGTAGGGTCCAGTAGAGTTTACCACAGTCTTTGCACCTCTTTTGTTTCTGTTCTAGTGAGTAGTTTTGTTTCAGCTGTACTTTCCTTACCTGCAGTTCTTGTTATATGATAAATCTTGGTCTACTGTTGTGGTGGTACCTACTGTAGTAGTTTCTTTCCTTACTGCTATACTTTCTTACTGTTAGTTATACTCATGCTGAATGTGGTTTATTTTACTGTCTTTTGGTTACTTCCTCGTTGGACGACTAGGTCTTGGGATTAGTCGAGTCGGTCCGGTTCTCGTGTCTCGTAGGGACTCGGGAACCGGGTCATTACAGTGGTCCTCAACCATAGGTACGACCTTCTCAGAGGCAGGTTCATCAGATTCTGCAAGCTCTGAGCATTCCGCTGGGATTTCAGGCTAATCCCGCTACAGCACCTCACTCTTATGTCCCTATTGCAAACCCTCCTCCGCCTTATGATCCCACTGGACCTGCATCATCCAATGCTATCATTATGAGGAGTGGTAAGCAGACCGTTGATCCGCCTCGGCCTGACCCTGGCCTGTCTTCTTCATCACCCTCTCATTCAGGATGCGCATCGCATTCGCAGGAGGATGATACACCCAAATTGGTGCCAGAATCAGTCCCATTCCTTGAGGCTCTACTGAGGGAGCCAAAAGGCAAGAAGAAAGATACGCACATCTTTGATAACCTACGTAATTTGTTCAAGGATGTTGAAATGAAGGTACCTCTGCTCGAGGCTATCGACCACATACCTACTATTGCCCGATTTTTCAAAGACTACACAACACCCAGGTGACAGTCAAAGAAAACTAAGAATCCGATGGTTCTCTCGCCTCATGCGAGTTGTGCTATACTGTTAAATCTACCACCGAAGCAGAAAGATCCGGGCACACCACTCATTTCCTGTAGCATCCAAGGCTGCAATTTTAACTGTGCCTTGCTTAATCTAGGATCTTCCATAAATCTTATACCAACCATCATGCTTGAAAAATTTTCCTTGGGAAATCTGAAACCCACCCCTATCACGTTACAGTTGTCAGATTGTTCTGTCAAAATTTCGAAGGGTGTGGTGGAAGACGTGGTGGTTAGGGTCAACAGTCTCTATTTTCTTGTTGACTTTCTTATTTTAGATACGGAATTTCCTAGCTCACTTTCTGATTGTCTGATCATCCTTGGTCAACCTTTCTTGGCCACAGCCTGCGCCCATATCGACTGCGAGTCAGGCTGTATTGAGATTGTCGTTGGATCTGAAAAGCTCAAGCTTAACATCTTCAAGGCAGCCAAGAACTTTTATTGCGATTGCATCGAGGATGACACATCTGACGAGGACATGGCTGTCAGCGCGTGTATCGAACTAATTGGGACCTATTCTGACTGCTACGGATTACTTGTAAACACTGTCAATTACCTGACCAACACATATTGTGACGTTCCCCCATCCCTCCCTATCCCCATACCTTCTCCTGACCAGACTTCTAACGAGGTTTTCTCCACTTCCCGTACCTCGCGGTCTGAGTCATATCCGGGCTACTTGCCACTGGTCCACACTCTTGAAGACCGGATTGCCCTTTCTTTCCCACCAAATCAGGCAAAGTTGCAAATCCAAACTGGGACCATGAGCCCATATGCTACTCACTGGGGCTATTCCTTTTTGGATCCATCTATCCAAGAAGCCCCTCTTCGTGGCCAATCTGAGGGCCAACTTCTTCCTCCCGATTTGTTTTCTGATCCACCTGGGACACTCTCATCCCAAGAAATGCCAGATCTTTCACCATCCACTCCCGAGCTGAAAGAGCTGCCTAGTACACTTAAATATGTTTTTCTGGGGCCAAATGAAATGCTCCCAGTAATCATCTGTTCAAAATTGACCAGGGAGCAAGAGTACAAACTAACAAAGGTCCTCATAGAACACAAGGCAACCATTGGATGGTCTTTATCAGACTTATCTGGCATTAGCCCCTCCTACTGCACTCACCTTATATATACGAAGGAGGAGGCTCGACCTTCCTGCGAGATGCAGCGACTTCTCAACCCTAACATGTGGGAGGTCGTTAAGAAGGAAACCATTAAGTGGCTAGATTTGGGTATAATCTACCCGATCAGCGACAGCCCCTGGGTGAGAACGATTCACGTTGTGCCCAAAAAGGCAGGACTCACCATCCGTGTCAATGACAGGGGCGAATCCATCCCTACATGCACTCCTACATCTTGGAGAGTGTGCGTAGATTATAGGAAACTCAATGCTGCAACTAAGAAAGATCACTTTCCGCTACCTTTCATTGACCAAATCCTAGAGCCGTTAGCGGGAAATAAATTTTTCTATTTCCTGGATGGATTCTCAAGATATAACCAGGTGGAAATTGACCCTCCGGACCAAGAGAAAACCACTTTTACCTACCCCTTCGGCACCTTTGCACTTAGAAAGATGCCGTTTGGACTTTGCAACATGCCAGCAACTTTCCAGAGATGTATGCTGGCGATATTTCATGACATGGTGGGTGACTTTCTTGAGATCTTCATGGATGACTTCTCGATCTTTGGACCATCTTTCGATGAATGTCTTGCCAACCTGACTCGTATCCTTAGGAGATGTATTGATGTGAACCTCGTTCTTTCTTGCGAAAAAAGTCATTTTATGGTACACGAGGGAATTGTTCTCGGACATATCATCTCAGATAGCCGTATTGAGGTTGACAGAGCTAAGCTTGATGTAATTGTTGATTTACCTGTGCCTGGCTCTATCAAACAAATTCGCTCCTTCCTGGGACACGTCAGTTTCTATAGGAGATTTATCAAAGATTTCTCCAAGATTTCTCGACCGTTAACTCATCTCCTATCGACCGACGTACCCTTCAATATGGGCCCCGACTGCATATGAGCATTCACGCAGCTACGTAATGCTGTCACCAACACCCCTGTTCTCCAGCCACTTGATTGGTCCCTCGACTTTGAACTCATGTGTGACGCTTCCAACCTTGCAGTCGGAGCGATCTTGGGACAAAGATGTGATAGACACCCCTTCGTGGTGTACTACTCCAGTAAGACATTGGACGAGGCCCAGCGTAACTATATTACCACTGAAAAGAACTACTGGCGGTCATCTTTGGGCTGGAGAAATTCCTCTCTTACCTTCTGGGCTCACATGTTATTGTTTTCACTGATCACGCGGCATTCGCCATCTCATGCACAAGAAGGATGCCAAGCCTAGACTGATTCGTTGGATCCTTCTGCTCCAAGAATTTGACATTGAGATCCACGATAAGGTCGAAGCCCAGAATGTTGTGGCTGATCATCTTTCCAGATTGGACCCTGACCATATTGGACTTACTCTGCCGATCAATGAAATTTTTCCTGATGAGCACCTATTGGCAATTAATGTGGCAAGTGGACCATGGTATGCCGACATTGCCAATTACCTTGCTTCTGGATCCCTTCCATGTGGCTAGCCTAAAAACCAATGCGAGCGTCTCATGGCAGAAGCAAAGTATTATTTCTGGGATAATCCACTTCTTTTTCGGATAGGTGCTGATCAAATCATCCATCGCTGTGTTCCTGACAGCAAATTTCCTAATGCGCTATCCTTCTGCCACGATCAGGCCTGCGGAGGCCATTTCTCTGGGAGGAAAACTGCAGCCAAGGTGTTACAGTGTAGTTTCTTCTGCCCTCCCTTCACCGGGATGCACACAATTATGCCAAGCATTGCACTAGGTGCCAATCGTTAGGGTCAATGTCACGTCGTGACATGATGCCCTTGCAACCCATCCTAGCTGCGGAAATCTTCGACATTTGGGGAATTGATTTCATGGGTCCCTTTCCTCCTTCCAATGGCTTTGAATTCATTCTCATGGCTGCTGATTATGTTTCAAAATGGATCAAGGCTATTCGCACGTGACATGTTGACCATGTTATATCCACTCGATTTGTCAAAGACCACATCTTTGCGTGCTTTGGGATTCCTCGAGCCATTATCTCAGATGGAGGAAGCCACTTTACCCATGCTTCTTTTCGGGCACTTCTGAGGAAATACAGAGTTCACCATCGCATAGCATCCCCGTATCATTCTTAGACGAACGGCCAGGCAAAAGTGTCGAACCGGCAAATCAAGCAGATTCTCCAGAAAACGGTTCGGCCTGACCGTAAGGACTAGTCCGACAAGCTGATTGACGCACTTCAGGCGTATCAGACCGCCTTCAAGGCTCCCGTTGGTATGTCTCCTTATAGAATCGTTTACAGGAAGCCTTGTCAATTGCCCGTGGAGTTGGAGCACCATGCTTATTGGGCGGTTCGCTAATGTAACCTCGACCCAGACCTATGTGGTCGAGAAAGGAAACTCCAACTCCAGGAGCTGGAAGAGCTCCATCATGAAGCCTATGATTCTGCTTTAACTTTCAAACAATGCACTAAGGCTTTTCACGACAACCATATTCGACGGAAGGAATTTGAGCCATCTCAGCAAGTTTGGCTCTACAATGCCCGGCTCAAATTCTTTCCTGGGAAATTGAAGTCCAAATGGACTAGTCCTTTCCTGGTCTCGAGACCATTTCCCAACGGGGCCGTTGAAATTGAAGATCCCAAATCTGGGCATAAATTTATGGTCAATGGGTAGCATTTGAAATCCTATCTTACTCATGAACCTGCACCCATTGGAGAAACTATTGCCCTGCTGGATGGTAACTAATTTTTTGCCTCATTCTGAGTCCAGCTGGGGACGTTAAGTTCAGCGCTCGTTGGGAGGCACCCCAACAACACTCGCTATCCACCATTACTTTTCACTTCACTGTCATGCTCACTTCAATTTTCACCTCACCACCCACCATCCACCCACCCTACCACCCTACTGTATACCCTGCACCTCAGCTCACGTTACCTGACCTTTCATCCTTTCTCTACCCTCCCCTGCATGCATATGAGGACATAGTATCGTTTGGCATGGGGGGGTGGATAGGCATCCATAGGATTTGGATATTTTATGGTATCATGCAGTGTTCATCTATCTATATATATATATATATATATACAAAATGGTGTTTAGTAATGATCTGAAGGCTGAAACAAAAATACAATAAGTGTTTATGGATATTCAACCACTGTTTTGAAGACTTTCCAGGCCACAGAAGCTTGATTTGCTTAGGCTCGACTTAATTCATTTGAGCATTGACAAGATAGATCGGAATCTCTCCTAACTAAGGACGTATTCTTGTACCTAAGACACCTGTACAGGATTCGTTGGTTTGCTTCTACTTGAGAGCCTAAGTAATCTTGGTTCACACTACACATATCTAGAAAGACCAGGTGAACATAAGATCCAACCCTAGTGTTCATTAGGGAAGGTGGAGTCCTTACCTGTGCATGCAAGTAGACCTTTTATCCCAGGCTTTAGTCTTGTGTTTAGGAGAAACTCTTTCCACCAAAACGAAACTCTCCCCCAAAAAGAAAAGTGTGCTCCTCCAAATAATGTTGTAAGAGATATCTGACATGTGTTTAAAAAAAAAAAAAAAAAGATGCAAATAAGCCAGTATATCTCACAATTGTCTGTAAAATCTTCCTACAAAAAAGTTCTTCAGGGCAAATACCTTATTTTCTTTGAGCCACAAATGTCAGAAAATGGGAGTTGAGTTTTCTGTCATCTTTTTAAGGGTCAATCCGAAGACACAAGCTGAAATTGGGACCAACCTATACTTAAAAATTCGTGAAACCCTGGGCTTGAGTATTAATGTTCATCTGGTCAGTCTTGATCCTTCACTATGCACAAGCCATAATCTCTTGAGTTCTCGAGTACGGCAAAAACCTCCCGGGTCCTGGAAATCGTACTTAAGGTTTAAATATCAAGAGTCCTGGTTAGTTGAGAGATGGTCCATGTCATGTGAGACTTAAAGTACTGGTAGTCCTCTTTGCAATTGGTTCTCACAATATACAACAATAAACACACCTATGTCGCCTCAGAAGAAAATCTTCAGCTTAAGATCATTTCTAAATACAATACAAAAATGTGTTGCTAGGGACTAGCGAAAGAGAGGCGTGGGGGTATGATTGCACAGCAAAAATACACCAAATATTGTGTCGTCTTTTGATATTTCCTAGCATTACCAGTGCATATTAGGTATCCATAGTCACATTTGTGAAAATACATGCATGCATGCATTTAATTGAGAGGGGAGGAGAGTGAAATAAATGGCCTTGTAATTAACAAATTCTTCAAGTGCTGCCTTGCAAAATCTCCATCTTCATTTTTTATTTCTATTTCACTTTCAATTTCTCCGCACGGCTACAGTCATGGCCTCTTCTTCCTCTTCACGCCATTCTCTGCAGCAAGCCACTCCCTGTAGCTGCATGCACAGCCATGCACAGCCAGGGCATGGCTATGCATGCCTTCTTCCTCTATAAAAAAGGCTCGGCTTCTTCTTTGCAAGAGAGCCTGGTTCACCCAAAAACACACAGCAGCTTCCCTCCTTCCAGGTCATCTCCTCCCCTCTCCCCTCCATACGTAGCCTCTCCTACTTCTGAGGAGCTACTCTGCTGGTAGGAGCACCTCACAGTGGTGCACAACCACCATTGTGAGTCCCACCACCGCCCAGCTCATCAAAGAGCCAGTGGGCGTGGTGGTTCTCTTCTCTGATTTTTTCGTTCCAAGCATCTCTGCCATTGCCGCAAAGTCAAGGTCTGAAGCAACACGCAGCAGCAAGGCGCCGGCCACTGCACGCCCTATCACGGAGCTCCACCGCACATGCCAGCAAGACACCAGCACCCCTCGCAGCGTGCCTTGTCACGCTCCTTCGCCCGCAAGCCAGCAGCCGGTACCACTTCTCCGCGCGCGCGCCCGCTGCTCCACAGCTCCTACACTCACGAAACCGGGCGCAGGCAGTCGCGCGAAGCCGAGTGGCACTGTAGCCACTGTTCATGCTAGTCAGCTGAACACTGTGGCTATAGTGCGGTGACTGGTAAGTTTCTCACTTATCCGGTCACCTGGCTCACCACTACCGACCCCAACTCACGCCCTCGTCCCTCCCCGAGCCCGCTCCAGCACCCGCCCGCGCGTCTGCGTGCGCCCGTGTCAACCAGCGTCCAAATCCGCCCGCATCTTCACCCACTCCCAGCGCCTGCGTTTGCCTGCACTCGCCTCTTCACGCAGCGTGGTGGGCTGCGGTCTTTCTCCCTCGCACTCACTCCCTCCAGTGCACGCCTCTCAGTGTGCCTACGTGCTTGCACATGTGCATGGACCACCAGACGTCGGCCCTGAAGCTCCAGACGGCTTAACTCACCGTTTCTTCACTCAGCAGACGGCCCCTCTCTCTCTCTCTCACAGCACTCTCTCACACTCTCTGCACACACATACACACACACACACACTCACATTGTCGTACACACACCTATACTCTACTATATACATATATATATACGTACATATATATATTTATATATATATATATTTATACATATATCTATACATATAATAGTACTTATATAACTATGTATTAGTCTATATAGATACATATATATATATACTATTACCTATATAACTAAGTATAAGTATAGACACATATATATAGATATATACATATATATACACAAATATACATACATATATACATATATATCTATAACTATATATACATATATATATATATACATATCTATCTACATATATCTATATAAATATATTACTATATATATATATATACATTTATATATATACATCTATATAGTTATATAAACATACATATATATATATATATCTATACATATATCTATCTATCCATATATTTACATATCTATATATATACACATATAACTACATATAGATATATATCTACAGATATATATATATATATTTTCATATCAAATACCATAAATTGTACCGTGGGAGTATCTGCACCAGTTGCTAATATTCCCCGATACACGCGTACAGAAAGTGATTGCACATACATCTTCCACCATCCATCCTACACTCTACGCGGCACTTCGTCCTGTTGGTTGTGTCTTCCTAGACGACAATCGACTCGACACCATGATACACGCCATCTCCACCTCCACCCCCACCCCTTTATACATATATAATATATACATATATATATACTATATTTATCTTATTTCTATCTCTCTTTTCTTCAATTAAAAAGATAAAAATATATATGGAAGAGAAAAGATAATCCTTGACTTGCAGGTACTCAGTCTTGCGAAGACCAGTTTTGGAACCCTAACTTGGCTCAAACCCAAGAACCTGATTTTGAGGGTGTACCTCAAGGACAAAAATTATCAGAAAAAAATCTTAAATAGAAAAATACCAAAAACAAAATAAACGAACGGAAGAGATTCGTTGTAGGAAAGGCGTAGAAACTCATTCACTTCTAATCCCACTTCCTTGAGTTCGACCCTGGGCCTAAAAGTCACCATGATAAAATCAAGTAGGCCAGGTTAAAAATTTTGTAAAGAGATGGTTAGGCTCAATTTAGGTTAACCACTATACTCATTACAATGATAAAATCACCATATTAACACAACTTGTTCGGGTCTACACCACATCTTTTCAAGCCACCTTCTCCACCTTCCTCTGCATCGTGCAACACCCGCACGCACGCCTCTAGCCCCGTCGTCGTCGCCGTCACCCCTCCCCTAGACATTGTCTTCTCCGACGGTAGCAGGTACAGCTAGCCACCTCCTCTCCCCCTTCGTCCACTTAGCTAGGTTAGAATTACTCCTCTCTATCCCCTCTTCAATTCCCCTCTTTCTATTCCACTTTTGACCCCTCACAGCTACTGTCCACCTCCATCTTCTCCATCTCCGGCCGCCCACCGGTGAGGCGCTTTCACCTCTCTGTAGCTCCACACGCCTCAGCAGACACCTCACCACATCCGCCATTGTCCACTGATCACCTTCCACCCATCCATCGACTGCCAACACCTCCCTAAATGCCCCCTGACCTAACCCATAAGCACGGCCACAGGGTGACCTAGGTACACACGCTTAGGCCGCCCCGCAGCCAGCCAACCACCGCCTCACCTTCGCCTTGACACGATGAAGCTCCTTAGGTGTTTTAATGGGGTCACAAGGCCGTACTTGTGTGTTTCAGGTTAGGCTCCCATTCTGCCATTGATGCATGGAGCAAGGAGCTTGCAGCAGCACTCCAGGTCATGTGCCCCAGGCATAAGGGTCCCAGGTGAAGCGGATTGGTTTGGCACATGCATACAGCCAGGCAATTGGCTTAGCGAGTGACCTATCAGCAGCAATTGAAGAAGGTCTCCTACGAGCGTGAATGCAGAAGCAGGTGGGACATTTAGTCCCACCTCGTAAACGCTAGAGGGTGGTGCGTAGTATAAGTTGAATTGTTGCCTCCAAATGAAACAGGGTGAGGTCCCTCACCCACATGCACGCCTCTTCTGCAACCTTTGCCCTGCGGATCTGGCTGACCGACCTAATTATCCCATGCACTCCTCGTGCATCACACCCACGGTGGTGCACCTGGACCAGGGTATGTGAAACCCGACCCGATTACCCAACTCTGGGAGAGCATACCTAAGAGAGAAATAGAGAGAAAGAGAGACGCGGGGGAGGGGAGGGTATAGGTTTTGCTTCGCTGTTTGCAGGGAAGAAGAAGGAAGAGGAAGTCCCAGCTAAGGTAAAGGTAAGCAGGGAAGGAAGGACACTTAGCTGTTGAAGAAGAAAGAAGGAAGGTAGAAAAGAAAGAAATAGAAGGCCAAAGAGAAAAAGAGAAAGTCAGAGGAGAGCTAAGGAAAAGTCTGAAGAAGGAAATCAAGGTAGAAGCCAAGGAAGGAAAAAGAAGAAGAAAGGCAGAAGCCACGGGAAGGAGAAGCACTGTAGCAGAAGTGCGGCTGAAGGAGAAAGAAGAAAGAAAGAAATCAAAGTCAGAAAAAGCGAGTAGAAGAAGAAAGAAGAAGACTAAAGAACAAGGCAGAAGAAGACTGCAGAGGAAGAAGGAGAAAAGCACTGTGCAAAGAAAGAGAAAGAAGAAAGGCTAAAGTAAAGAAAGGAGCTGCAAAGAAGCGATAAGGAAGAAGAGAGGTAGACGGCCGAAGGCAGAAGGCAAAGAGAAGAAAGAAAGCAAAAAAGCAAAAAAGAGAAGGCTATAGAAGAAGAAAGGAAATAAGAGCTAAAAGAGAGATATCTTTTTAAGGCGTCTGATTATAGAATTAGACGTCGAGTTCATCTATTTTGCTACATTTTTATATTCATAAACTCTTGCATTTATACTCTGAATTAGGTTTTGAGTAACTCTAGGTGTTCAATTACATTATTGAGATTAGTGAATAAATTTCTTTTGCTCCCTGTGTTCTGCCTCGGATACTTAAGCTATAGAGTAATAAATTCTTATTTGTTTTCGAGGTGATTTCATCTATACTACAACTAAACATCTTTTAAAACCACGATCTAGCCTCGTCAACAACTAACCATTAGCATGGCTTCTTTTATTTGATTTGACCAATCCATTGTTTGAAATTAGCCAAGTCTTATGAATTACTTAATAGGAAAATTTCCAATAATTATTTTTTTCTTTTGCATTGAAGCTGGACACTACAGTTACTACTGTACTATATTGTTTTGGATGCTCTTATAAGCTTTTTATGGGGAGCTAAATCTATCTATTATGATATGGTTACATGCCTTAGTGCTTTGTTCATTAAATGAATCAATATTGAAAGGTCTTGCAAGCTGTTCGCACTTTGTAGGTATTAAAATACCAATTTGCCTTTACCTCTGTATTATTTTTGTTTAACATGGCCCCGATTGTGGTTATATCTATAGCCTAACTGAATGATATGTTAAACTTCTCTTTTTTGTCATTTCATAAAAAAAAAGCCAATGGTGCTTGATTTAACCATTATCCCATTAAAGTCAACAAGTTATTTTAACTCCCTAAAAATAAAACTAAAAGTGATTGTCAAATGTGAAGCTTGGACTGAGCTTGCATATGCAAAATAGACATCCTCATAGTTTAAGAATGTCTAGAGGTTGAGCCAAAGCAAGCTATAACTTCCTCACAAGCACTTGAAAATGCATGTGTTGTTGATATCCATCTAAAAGAAGGACATATCATGGGAATCCTTGAAATGCTTGGTAGATGCTATGATTCATTAGAAGGAAAAGAAAAGATTATTGAGTTGTATGATATGGCTTCTGGCTGTAGGAGGCTACTAGGTTCGTGAAGGTTCTTGTCCAAAGACGTCACAACTGAGTACATCATTTTCCAAAGAGAAGTACCGATCTAAAGCCAAAAAAAGTCAAAATTGGTATTGGGTTTGGTCCTTTTGTTTCTTTTTTCCTTTACCTTCTTGTAGGCCTGCTTGGTGTGGTTTCAAATGTGAGTTATCTTATGTGGCAGTTATAGGTGCTACAATGTATGAACAATGCAAAAAAAATTTTCCTCATCCATCACATCTACCTCCCACCAACCTACTCTCAATGCAAATAAAAATAAAAACCAATAATAACACATCAACTCAACTATCACATCTACACCTACTAACCCTCCTCTCACCCATTCACTTATCTCTCCTTAAGACTTCTTAAACTTTACCCAGTTCCAAACTTTAAACTTGTACCGAACAGGGCTGTAAGTTCCTCCTTAAGGGGCACCACATATTCTACAACTTTCAGGAAATGGAAATTCAAGATGACAACCATTAGAAAAATATAACCTTAAATCTAATGTAGATATTATTTGAGGATATAACTATTTCTCATCAATAATTTTGTAGAAGTATAGATGTAATCGCAGGACATTAAAGGTCACGGGTTGATTATGAAAGTTTGTAGGCACATGAACAAAAAATCCCATTGAATTTTTTAAGGACTTGAATTCATTTATAACTATGAATATGTACAAGTGAATACAATGGTCATCGATGTCTAACTGGTATGAAATCTTAGTGTGAGGGGGATGCTCCTTGCAAATTTAGCAACGGGCTGCCTATTCTTAATTAGCATTCCTCGTTAGATTTCACATATACAGTGCTTGATGCGTTAGTAACCTACACTTAAAACCCTCAAGTTGAAATTTGAATAATCGAGCAACACCTATCATTTTTATGACAAATCTAGTGATCCGGTTAATCCTTGAAACAATATTCAATTATAAATGTTTGTAGCCATCAACCAATTCCCTTTCTAGGGTAATTCTATGAAAATAGCATCTAAATATAAAAGCTCTTTAGGTGGACTTTGCAAGTTGCGGTCAACTTACAATCAAAATTTTACAGGGACATGTCAACATGCTAAAAGCTCCTCTAAATGAAATTTAGCTATGGAACATAAAGCATACTTTTTTATCAGGCTCCTAATCAATAATATCCAATACAGGACAACCACAAAAATAAATTCGTTGCCCTTTGTTGACATAATGCTAAACATGCATCAACTCATCCCAGGGCAACAGTTGAATCCAAGAGGAATCCCTCTTGAACTTGATGAGGAAGGTCCAAGCGTTTTTTGATATATGATAAATATCAATTTTTTCCCATTCTTGACAATCTTCAGCTTGATATGCACTTTCAAGATAATGCTATTTTGGATTGCTACTGGATAGAAGATGAAAACGTGATTTACAAATAATAAGAAATGCTTTTGATAGACATCCAAAGCTCAACATTGAAAATAGTGGATCCAGTCATATGTGTATCCTTACAAAGCTGTCACCAAATCAAACAAATATCTTTAAGCATAGATTTGTGGATTCCATCAAACATGAGATTTACATGTCCCAAAAACTTATACCTTAATGAAATTGCAGCTAGAATTAAAAGGTTCTTACAGGTTTTTACACACCAACAATAAATCATCACCCAATTAGATAGCTGCTTCACGTGAAGATAAGGCGACCACTAGATTGGTACGTTGCTCAATAAGGACCAAAAACTGCCATTGCTATTTCATCTCCCTTGACATTGAGGAACTTCAAGATCCTGCATGACAAGAAATATTCCCCATCAAACATTGTTAACCAGGAAGAAATAACAAGAAACAAATCTACTATGAACTACCATCTAACCATTATTTTGAACAATTTCCTAACATTTAACCAACACTCAAGTTAACCACTTTTAATTTCAAGAAATCACAAACCCTTACCTCTTCTATGTGCAAGGTTGTTACCATTTTTGGACTCTTCCTCTCCCCCTCTCCATGCTTCCCCACAATGCACTGACATACATGAAGCCTCTATTGATGACACCCACAATTCAGATTCTTGAACCATGTACACATATTACTACAGAAAATTGATGCTTAAAAATAAATTGAAGAGACAGCAAAAGGTTTCGACTTGTGAACCCCTACGTATTACATTCAATCAGCGAAGAAAGATCACCTTTGTCTCGTTCAATCATTCATCCCTTTAACTTATGTGAAAGCACGGTTACTCTTCTGATTTGTAGTAACATGATCAGCTTTGCAAGCAA
Organism: Thalassia testudinum; assembly: GCA_037157565.1. Taxonomy (NCBI): domain Eukaryota; kingdom Viridiplantae; phylum Streptophyta; class Magnoliopsida; order Alismatales; family Hydrocharitaceae; genus Thalassia; species Thalassia testudinum. The sequence goes on from JAZHRO010000015.1 coordinate 60,403,874, forward strand.
AGAAACCTACTTCGGCATGGTGGGGAGGGGTGACTGGGAAGAGTGCAAGATGTGCATGGTGCATAGGTGATATGTTTAGGGTGGAGAGGAGAGGTTAGCTTTTGAACTGCAGTTGTGGGAGGGGATAGGTAGGAAGGAGGAGAGGTAAGGATGGTTGTCAAGGGATGGGGTAAGGAGGATGATGGGTGGCGAGTTGATGAGGTGAATTGAACGATGGGTGAGGACAAGCAAAGCTATAGATGAGATTGGAGATGGTTTCTTGTGTGCACAGGGACAGAGAGAGGTAAGCATGAGAGGGGTTGGTGAAAGTAGGGATGGGAGGTTTTGAGGTTTTTCACCTTGAGCATTGGTGTAAATATCACCAGAACCATTGAATAAGATGATTGGCTATAGGTAAAAGTATTTCGCTGAGCAACATATTTCCTGCCCCCTTCATAACTATCATAAATGAACATCCATAGGACCACATCTTGTGAGTATGCCACAAGAAAATTACACTACTATCTAACATGACACATTTGAGTTTCGGGCAAGATCAGGCCATTCGTCAGGCTGACCTTAAAAAGACCCTAACCTAAACCTAGCTTATCATTCCATAGGTGAAAATGCTTGGCCCTAGACCAGGCCAGTAAAAGTCAAGCCAAGCTAGGTAGGCCCATGGGTGTCTAGTAGTGCAATGGACTAAACATATTAATATGAGGAAGGGACAATCACATCGTTCATCAAGTGGCCTATCGACTAATTAATGTCCTCTCAATCATTTTCTTTTCTATCTCAAAGTTTGGGAAGCTCTAACCAGTCAAGTCATAGCAATATTAATTGTGTCATCTTTTGAAGGGGAGAACCATTAGGAAATGGAGGAACTTCTGTAGCACCAGGTCCAACTCCCGTGTGGTACAGTTTAGGTGCTTTGCTATCTGAATGAGAAAATGACCATATAGTGTTGTCTTATTTTTTTTGTTATGTTTGTAAGGGTGTGTTGGTAATTTCTATTTTATGTTAGAGTTGCGTTGCTATGTGTCCCACCTCTCTCTCCATATAAAGAGAGGTAGGGTTTCTCGAATAAGAGTGGCGATCATAGATCAGAGCTTGTGATATCCCACTCGAATAGGCCTCTGATCCCTTCCACCAATCTCCTAACCTAATCTCCTCTAGTTGGGCATCTTCACTGGTACCCTAGGTGCCACCAATGCCACCATTGGTGGTGCTCTCCATAGCAACGTAGCTGCCCAGCCTCATTTCTCCTTGCACCACTGCTACCTGCCCTCACTGCCTCCGATCGTCACTGACAGCACCACCTACAATGTGTAGTGGGGGAAATTAGATTTGAGGCAGCAGCGATAGGGCTCTAAGTCCCTGCTGCAGTCTTGTGTTGTCTTAGTCAACCCTGGTTGGGTGCTATTGCAGTCGGCAGCCACTAGATCGAGACACATCTGATGTTCTAGGCCCTTGATTCCTCTTGATCTGATTGTCTCTAATCAGATTAAAGGAGTTTTTGGCCTAGAGGGTCTGATTCTTGTGATTTCATATGATAGATCGGTTGTTTGAAGAATAAATCTATGATTTGAAGCATTTCTTGCAGTGCAAGTTCATGAACAAGCAAAAGATGGAGTCTCTGAGTTCATCCAAAGTCACATCGAACTCTACTATGGACAATAGGACTTATAAAAGTTCACTTTTTGTTCCTATGATAAAGCCTGATGAGACCAATTATCCTAGGTGGTCCTAGACATTTTTGATGATTGTTAGGGGTCATAGGAAGGAGCACATTTTTTCTAATCTTGAACCCACCTAGAAGACAGGTGCAAATGCTATGTGGGATACAAATAACATAAAGGTATGTGTGTGGATGATGAATTACGTTATTCCCCATCTTAGTGACAAGATTATGTATTACACCACAACAAAGTAGATGTGGGATTCTCTTCGTGAGACATATTCTCATGAGAAGAATTCTTCTATAGTTTTCCAGGTTTATCATGAGTTATTTCACCTTCGCCAGGAGGGTCATTCTTTGGCCCAATATTATTCTATTGGGATGGGCCTTTTGGAGAGACATAATGCATATAGGACTGGTTACAGCTGTTATTCTTAGCATGGTTTTCGGAAGGAGTTAGCAGTTTCTATCTTCCTATTAGGTCTTAGCCCTACGTTTACTATTGCTAGGGAACAGATCTTGACCTTACTTGAGCTACCATCTCTTGAGGAGACCTATATAGTAGGCTCAGTCGAATCGCTCTTTAGACTCCGTTAACAGATACTACTGGACAGACCTCTGCATTGGCTACAATCCCTAGATGTGGGTGAGGTGAATCCTCTTCTCGTGGTCGCGGTCGTGGTCGTGGATTTAGGGGGTGTAATTGTACTCCATGTACGTACTGTGGTCGGATAAGGCATTCAGAGGCTACATGTTGGTAGAAGCATGGCAAGCCCATAGTGGCTAATAAGGCAAGTGATATTTCTGATGCATCTCTAGAGGCTATTTCCAGGGCACAGTTTAATGATCTTCTTCAGAGAGTTTCTCAGATGGCTCAGACCTTTACTATTCAACCCCACATACTGTTTCATATGCATCTTCCTCCTCAGGTAGTGAGTTGGTTTGCTCTTCCTTCTCATTGGGATCTCGTGAATAGATGGTAGATAGTGGTGCCTCAAAGCACTTGTGTGGAGATCAAGGGACTTTTCGTGCCGTGAGTCCTGTTGCACTAGGGAAGACAATTCAGGTGGCAAATGGTCGCCATTCCCCTGTGTTTGGAAAGGGAGACATCCCTTTATCCTCTACTCTTCAGCTATTTAATGTTCTATATTTTCCTTTTGGTTTAATTTCTGTGAGTAGTATTACGAAAGAATTAAATTATCGAGCCATATTTGATGCCAAGTCATGTGTCCTGCTGGACTAGCTCACAGGGGGGATGATTGGTGGAGGATGTGAGGAAGGAGGGGTATATCATCTGAGTCATTCACCTATTATTGCTGCTGTTGTTGGCCATGGGGGAGGTGCCTCTGGGTCACCACTCTAGTGGCATCTTCGTCTTGGTCACCTACCCCTCAAGAGACTTAGATGTGTTCGACCTCATATTTCATCCCTTTCTTATATTTTTTGAAAAGAAGTGGAATGCTATCAAATCGTCGATAGCATTCCAGGAGAGCATTTATTGATTATATGAAAGAAATGGATTACAAGAGTGAACCCCACATATGTATGAGATTCCAGCAATTGTTTACAATATTATCCACACTCACTGGTCTCTCCTGAAACAAATTCTCATTTCTAGCTCTCCACACCGACCATAACACAGCCACCATGGGCACATATGGCTTATTCGAAATTGAAAAAGAACTCCACAGATCATCCCACATGGGAATAGAATCCCTGCAGACCTTCCTCCAAACATAATATGTTATCATGCATGTAGAGAAAATATGATGACTGGAATCATTGTGCATCCCACATAAATGGAAAAATTGAGCAGGGGTGCCCATTCTCCTATGCCTCATATCTCCCGTTATCAAACCATCTCTTCTACATAGCCACACAAAAATTTGCACCTTCAATGGTACTTTCAATTTCCATAACTTCTTCCCAACCTCATCCACCTCTACCGACCTGGAAGAAAGGATGAGTTTCTCATAGGCAGTCGCTAATGAGAAGGTCCCATCCCATTTATATGTATCACACTAGTCTGGCGTAGGTCTGAAAGCAGCAAGTTCTTGTAGGAGGCATTCATTTTCTACCCATGTTCTTGTTCCATGGCCATTCCCCACCTTATTGTTTAACGTCCAAATCTCAGAAGCCGTGTCCCAATAATCACACACCAAACAATTTTTATCAATGGAAACCGAAAATGCAAGAGGGTACCTGTCCTTTATCACCCTACTAGGCAGCCATTTTCCAACCAAAATTTAAAGCTTCTCCCGTCACCCAAGCCAGATTTGAATAAATTCCAGTTATCAGCAAAGGCACGCACCACAGAGGTCCAGAAGGGAGACGGCTTATGAGGATTCAAGTGACTCTTCTCATCATTTTCCACCCCATAGCTATCATGAATGATTTCTGTCCAAAGTTTTTGTTCCCCTTGTAGCAACCGAACTGCCCATTTCAACAACAAGGCATCATTAAACTCTTTGAGAGATCTGATTCCCATGCCACCATACTTCTTAGGAGAATAAATTGAATCCCATTTAACAGGTTGGAAGAAGGTACCTTGGTGAGAAGCCCCTTTCCAGAAGAACCTTTTGTGCATAACGTCAAGTTTTTTCCAAATTGACTTTGGAGCTCAGAGGACAGAGAAGAAGAAAACTAGAATGGACGTGATAACTGAATTTAACAGGATAAACCTCCCCCTTTTTCGATAAGTAATGGCTGCTCCAGCCTTCTAGCTTTGTAGCCACCTTCTCAAAGAGAAAAGTTCAATCACTTTTCTTCATTTTTGTGCACTTCAGTGGCAACCCCAGGTATTTGATTGGCAGTGATATCACAAGCGTGCCCAGGATACTGGAAATGTCACATTGGTCTGTATCGTTCATACCAAAGCAGACCAAGGAGGGCTTACTTCCATTTAATTTCAACCCATAAATTTTACCGAATATGTTGACCATATAATATAGTTCCTGTGCTTCCCTCTTCCCACCTTCCACAAAAGAAACTGTGTCATCCACGTACTGAAGAATGGGGGCCAAAGCCCTTCTGTTTGTCATCGAATATCCCCTTATCATCCCATCTGCTGCCAACTTTCAAGCATATCTTGCCAAAGCATCCACTGCAAAATTAAAGATCAATTGGGCTAAGGGGCAACCTTGCCACACCCCACACTGAAGCTGGATCCAGGCTCGACATGGCTTCCTATTCATCAAAGGGGAATAGGAGGCAGTCGTGATGCACCGTTTCACCCATTGTATCCAAGGAGGGAGGAATTTTCTCCTTTTAATAATTTCCCATAGATACGGTCAAGAAATTGAGTCATAAGCTCTAGAAAAGTCTACCTTCCATAGGAAGGCCTTGGATTTTCCCCTATGCCATCCCATCACCATTTCTTGAGCCAAAATGAATGATTCCTATAGTGACCTCCCAGGTAAGAATGCAGACTGGACAGGCATAACCAGGTCTTGCAATACATCAAGAATTCTGTTAGCTAGAATTTTACTGAGGATAAGATAAATGGAATTCGACAATGCAATAGGCCTGTAATCTAAAAATTGCTCTGCACCCAACTTCTTTGGTAACAAGAACAAATAGTACTTGTTTAGTCTTTCAAATCCAGAGTTGCCCTTTTCAAACTCATGTATAACTTCCATCACATCCTTCTTAAGAACATTCGACATTTCCTTGTAGAAAAGAACTTGTGCCCCATCTGGTCCTGGAGCTCCCTCATTATTCAAACCTTTGATAGCTTCCACTATTTCCTATTTAGTAAAAGGGGCAACCAACATAGCAGCTTGTTCATTGCTGACACATGGGAAAGCAGCCGAAGCCATCCTCCAGGAGCCTCGTGCGCAACCTTAGCTATTTCTTTAAAGTAATGGGCAGCTTCAATTCTTATCTCACAAATGGAGGTAATGGTTCTCTCACCCACTTTGATAAAGGAGATGAGATTGAATCTTCTTCTAGCACTGGCAGCAAGATGAAAGAATTTCGTGTTGGCATCCCCTTGAGCCACAATTGTCTAGACCTCTAATGCCAATCCATCACTTTCTTTAAATCCTCCTCACCAATGACCTGTTGCCAAAATTTCCTTAACTCTTGCTCCTGGGCACTTAGAACCACCATGCATTCCTTCAAGTCAAACCGTTGGACCTTAGCCTGTGCCTCAGCTCGCTTATGCACCCTGATAGCCACCACTTTCTGCACATATTCCTTTAACATTGTACACATATCTGCCAGCTTTAGTGCAAACTTCTGTGTAGCCAAGCTTGTTACAATCTTATTTTGCCACCAACTAGACAACATGTCTTTAAACCCCTCTTCTTTGAACCATGCTGATAAAATGGTTTTCACTTTCGAATAATGTATTAAGATGATTTGTCGTTGTAGGATCGAAGTGGTGGAAAATCACTTAACAAAATAATTAAAATTACAATTAAACCACTCGCAGAAGAGCGGGTCGTGTCCATAGGGAGGCAATGACTTAGTTAAACTCGTAATTAGGTCAAAATCAAGTTCACTAAACTATTCGCCAAATCAAACAATGCCTGTATAGCTCTAAAAGTAAACCTTAAATTTATGGAGAAGTCAAGGGGTGCGAATGTAGTTTTTATGTGAGAAAATTATACATGTACAAGAGTATGCCATGTACTATTCACTTGCATGAATATGAAGATGTCATTCAAAATTAAATTCAATGCACATAGAGATGAATAATAAGGTTTAACAATTATCTAGAAGCATGAGCATTAAGGCATAAATTCACCACAATAAAATAATCATAAATCAAAATTCATTTTGTGGCAATGGCATGAAATGTAAATAGAAATGCAAGTAGAAATAGAGGATTATGCCTCTCTCCTCACACACGGGAGAGAGGCTCATTTGAGGAGCTACTCCTATAAGAGGTCGACTGAAGCGAGGCCTTCGTGGTGGTGGTGGTGGTGCGTCGTGAGATGGCCGGAACCGGCCCGCCGAAAGAAAGAAGTGGTGGCGGTGAAGGAGGTTGCTGTTGGCCACACTTGCTACAGGCGCAAGGAAGGCCGCACGCGTAGGTGCTGGGGGCACTGCAGATGCGTGGGCACGCGTAGGTGCTGGGGGCACTGGTTGAGGCGTGGGCATGTGGGCACACAGGTGCTCTACAGGTTGCTTTGGCACGCGGGGTCTTATGGCTGTGCGGTTGCAAGTGCTGCAGTGGGTGACTCGCGGGCGTTGCGGTAGGGGCAGGTGGAAGCGTAGGCTCTGCAGGGCGTACAGGGCACACAAGCGTGCTGGTCTGGTGAAGGCATGCATGTGCAGGCTAGTGCAGGCTGGAGGCGTTGAGGAAATTTGAAGTGGGGGTGCTGGGGGGTTGCAGGCACTGCTGGAGGGCTCTCTGCATGCTGCAAGGGCACGCAGGCATGGTCTGATGGAGTGGGGGGGCTGCTGGGATGAAGGCACGCGGGGGTGGTTTGATGGAGTAGGGGGGCTGCTAGCACGCGGGCGAGGGAGTGCAGGTGTTGGCGTGAGCGCTGGCTGAGGTGAGGGTGCACGGTGGCAGATGGCACTGGTGTGGGCTGCTGGTTGAGGTGAGGGCACGCGGAGGACAGGCGCGCTTGGCATGGGCTGCTGGTTGAGGTGAGGGCGTGCAGAGGGCAGGCGCGCTTGGCAAGGTTGAGGTGTTGGCAGGAGGAGTTGCAGCTCTTTGTGCTGTAGTGGGTGTGGAGAGGTTTTTGGGTTCTTTTTGGTGGAGTGGAGGAAAAATAGAGGAAGGGGAAAAAGGTGGAGGTGGATGCTGGTAATGGCAGTGAAGATGGTAGCATGCACGCCTGTGTGTGCTTATGGTGGAGCAGCGTGCATTCACGGTGATGCGAGCAAGCTTCGAATGGCGGTGCGGCCTGTCACACCACACGCCCACGGTGGTGGAGGCTTGCCGCCACTGTTGAGGCCGGTGGTGGTGGAGTGGATGAGAGTGGTGCACTCTCTTCACAGTGATGAATAGGGGTGGGGGCCTCCTCCTCAACGGTAGCTCTTCCCTCTCCTTTTGTAGCCATGGCCACATAGATTTGAAATTCAAAACATTGCAGAACAAATGTGATGCGCAGGAGGAGGAGGTAGAGATGGAGGAGTTACCTGTGCAAAGGAGAAGAAGAATAAAGGAATAAAAGAATTAGGGTTATTTATACATAACTCCTTAACTTCTATGTTAATTAAATTAGTGCACCTAATTAATTAACTAATTAAATGTATGCAACCCTAGGTTAATTCTAAATGCATAAATTATGTACTTAAGCTAAAAATATGAATTAATTTATTTACATCCTAAAGTATGCTATCTAAATGTTAAAGTTAACTTAATGTCTAGACATTTAGATACTAAAATAGCCCACAAATATAGGCTAATCACATGACTTTTTGAGTTTGAAGTATGAACCAACATTCACACAATTGGTGTGTGATCAGAGAACAGCTTGTCAAGGCTCATGGCAGAAGACAAATGGAACCTCTCCAGGAGACTAGGGTTGCCAAAAACTTGTCCAACGTAGATAAGAGCCCACTGCCATTTCTCCAGGTAAATTCAACACCACTGATAGGGTATTCAGTGATGCCCAAGCTCTGTACAGTCAGTTGAAACCCTGCCATTGCATCGTTAGTACTGCCACCAGGTCTGTCCCACTTGATAAGGAGCAATTGAAGTCTCTGGTGACAAGCCATGGCACCTCTTGGACCTTCTGATGCACTAATGCCAGGTCCTTCCACAAATCCACCGACCTGCTGCTGCACAAGGTCCATATACACATGAGATGAACCAATCCAGATCACCATGAAGATTCCAACATCTACAAGTAAGCACATGTCTGTCACGATGGCTTTCAGTCACCTTAAGGCTGGTTTTCTTTCACCATATTGCCATCCCACCAGATTTGCCATTTGCGGCCAACCCTACACAGTCTGCTCTCCCAGATTGTCTCAGAGAGTCCCAGATAGGGCAATTTTCATCATCCAAGTGTGTCTCTTGAATAAGAGCACAATCCATCTCCCACTCCACAAGATATCTGATAAGAGAAGCCCTTCTCACTTTATTGTGCTACCCACGCACATTCCACGTTAAGACTCTGATCCCTTGCGTGGCTGATCCCCTTGAGCCAAATTTTCCACATACTCAACCATGATGGACTTTGCAATAGTTTCCTCCTCAATGGGACTCAAGTTCTCCTTCCTTCGCCTCCTAAGCATGTAAGGAGAGTGCCCAACCCCCCTCTTTTTGTTGGTCCCTTTCCTAAATTTCAGATCTTCAGGTGAAGGAAAAGGCATTTGATTCACATCCCTAAGGACACTTCTTCCACTGCTGTTTTCTATTTACTCCCTTGAATTCACCTCCTTACAATTGGTGGATTTGCCAGGGTCCTCATGTATGTGGTTAGCACTCCCCATGACAGTGTCATCAACCAAAATCATCTAACCCCAGTCTAAGACATCCTTGTAGTAGTCTTTCCTCTTCTTTGGCTCAGGAGCATCATCTAAGGGCTTATGACCCTCCAGTTCCTCCTATCGTACCTCTCCAGATCTATCAATAGATGTCTTATCCTGACCCAGTTCTGGTAATATAAATTCCTATCCTACCACTGATAGGCGAATAAGCCACAAAGAACCCCCACAACTGAAGATGATTTTATCAGGCAGTGACCCACATCTAAAAACCTCAACCTCGAATTGTAGTAGATGGGCATCACCTTCCTCAATTGTAATCTTAGTATCATCACTAATAGATGCAAAGGCAGCAATCATCTTGGAGACCACCCCTCTAGATCTCAAATGCAGAGGCAATTCCTTGATTACAAGTGTCACCCACCTGGTACCCAATCTCTGAGGAGGGTGATTAGGGAGTGCCCCATCAAAGGGAGAGACTAGCCTCCACAGCACATTGATGCTCTCAAAGGTACTCGAGTGAAAGCGTAGCCTTTCCACATCTATCATCCCCAAACCGAAAATAAGAAAATGGGTCTAGGATAGCACAGCAATCTTCCAGCTCGACAAGACAAGGGATAAGGAACTCACCAGTTGATGGAACCTATCAATAGAAGGATTGCCAGTCATAACTTCGCTGATAAAAGCACCCCTCAGCATCATCTCCGCAGAAAGAATATCCTCTAAGAATGGGATCTCCACATCGATCGTGTGGCCAACTTGCACCGGTGGTGGGGGAAGCCAGGGCTCCTTCAGGACCTCCTGTTTTGGGTGTGGAGGGTTCATCTTCATACGTTGCAACCTCACCCTTGTGCACGCATCACATTTGTGACCATCACCCTCACATGCCAAGCAGACAAGGGATTTCTACACACCGCCGCCATATGCCCTCCTATTCTGTACCTATAGCATAGAACCTCTTTGTTCATCCTCCTCCAGCCCTCTCGAAACAAATCTGGTTGCCCTACCCTCATAAGTCTGCCATCTCCTCTCCCTCTTCCAGTTTCTCAGTTTCCATGTCTTCCAATCACTCTCATCCCCAACCCTAGCCGCACCCTCGCCTTGTTCTCTTGCCACCCTCGCCATCTGGATGTTATGCCTTTCCATCCACAGCTTATATTGTTTGTGATGCTTGTCAACTGGGCAAGCATCACCATGCTAGTTTTCCAGCCTCTACTCATTAGGGTCTACTTTTATTTTCCAGCTTATTCATATGGATTTATGGGATCCTAGCCGTATTCTTGACAGGCTACGACGTAGATATTTCTTGGTTTTGGTTGATGATTTTTCCTGTATTTCTTGGAATTTATGAAAAATAAATCTGAGGTTGGAAACATTGTGGAGAATTTTGTTGTTGAAATAAAGATCCAATTTTCAGATGTTTTGCTTTGACAATGCATTGGAATTTTGTAATATTTTCCTACGTTCCTTTTATAAATCAAATGGCATTATTCATCAAACAACTTGTATTCATACCTCTCAGCAGAATGTGGTGGCTGAGAGGAAACCTAGACACTTGATGTTGCTCGTACCATGTTGATTCATCATTTTGTCTCATCTTTATATTGGGGTGATGCAGTGATGATGACATCATCATTAGCCATATCTAGCTTTAATTAGTCACAATCAAAGAATAAATGCTCCTACATAACCGCCAGAGAGCCTTAATTCACTGCAAATCAATTATGGAAGAATAACAAGAAAATAGAGGTAAAACTATAGTTTCAATAGCATATCTCAATTGTAGAACAAACACAGGATTTCTTAGGTGTTAATTAAAGGTCAAATGGTCTTAATTGTCTAACAAGTAGGTCCATGTAGAAAGAAATGGGTTTTCACGTGTTTCTAGAATTAAATGACTTCTAAAACCCTAAAAATAGACCTGCTTGATTCACTGAGGTTCTATTCAGGATAAAATTCACCTAAACCCTCTAAAATTCATATAAAAATATTCTCTAGGGTTTTGTATGCTTTATTTGACCATTGGAACCTATTTTGACCTAAAATAGTCTCAGATAGATAGTTGCCCTAATTTGGGTTTTTGCATAAATTACCTAGTCAAACTTGCTCAAAACCTAAATCCAACTTCACCATTGGATTTCTTAGGTCCAAATTAGGTTTGTATCGAAATTTGTACCCAATTTGAGATCATCTTGACCTAGTTTACAATTCAGTCCAGTCTAATTCTTTCTCTCACACCTGTACCCCTAGCTTTTGAGAGTATTTTCAGTTACCCCCTAACTTCATCTCCTTCTTCACAAATAGGTCCCTGCCACCTGTAATTTCCTAAATCCTACTCCGACGACCTTCAAATAGGAAGATCTCCCTGATTTCTCGCTCAATCCCTTCCAAAATTAGAAGGGAGATTCCTAAGAAGATCTCATATAATTTGAGCCACGCGTTGGGCTCTGATTTGTGCCCAAATCCTCATGCGAATCCTTCAAAGAGTTGGGTTTCCAACTTCAGTGAGCCTTCCAAGCTTGGAAGCTTGGCTTCCAAGCTCTAACCGCTCCTTGAGGCCAATATAAGGATCCCCAGGGCCTGCCCATTCTCCTCAGCTAACTTTTATCCCAAAAACCCTCTTCAAAACTCCTTCCCTGGCCATCGCCAACTTAGCTCCAGTGAGCTCCTCCCTCTGTCACTCTCTGACCTCCCAACAACCAAATTGGGTGTGCCATCATCTTCGTCTTCTTCGTTCGCTCCTGGTATGCCAAAGCCATGGCTGTCCTGCCCTCTCTTCCTCGCTCTCCACCTCTTTGGAGAAGTTCTCTTCCACAGTGCTGGCCAATCAAAGCCAGCATTCTCCTACCCCTTCGTCTATTAGATTAGGGTTAGTTTAGTTAATTTAGCATCTTAGGTTAGTTTTACACCTCAAAAAATCCAAAAATAATCCCTCGACTATGCCGTTCACCCTCATCATCCTCGTCTTTGGCAATCCCTCCAGCGAGGCTCCCCCATCACTACACTCATCCACACACCTCGCCACAACTCCCAAAACCTTTCCCACAACTCCGCCAATCAAACCCCTCTCCTGTTTCTCTCCACCACTCACCCAAACACAATCCCGAACAACCCACGTTCTTCCATCCATTTCCAACTCCGCCAGCCACCTACACGCATTCTCGCAGCACACCATGACCGTCACAACATTTTCCGTCTCACGATGAACCTATTGAACATGTTTGACATGGCCGAAAGACCTTATTTACTTGTCTCAGGTGTACAGGTCCTCCTCGCCATTGACGACAGAGTTTGTGCTAGCTTGAAACCTTCTTCAGCACCAGCATCTCCAGGTGATATGCCCAAACCACGCGAAAAGTCTCTAGCCTTCGAAGCAAAGTTTCAATTGGGAGATCCCCCTGCAGCTGTTGCTCCAATTAGCCACGGATTCAACTGGAGCTGCATACGCGAAGAAGTTGGGACATTTTGTCCCACCTCTGAAACCAGTAGAGCTGTAACCTCAGATAAGGGGAATTTGTGACACCAGCTCTTTGCCTCAAGTCACACAAGGGGGTGAGGTCCCTCGCACCTCACACACGCCTCACCTGTGACATTCTGCATGCGGGCCTGTGATGGTGATTTTTTGTGGTTTGTTAAAAATATGTCATTGTAACGCGTAAAACTGATCATCTCTTAAATCTATAGCCTAGATAGTGGAGTATCTAGGGTCATCTAAGGAGGCCAATTTGTTTGCCAAATCGAATCTCTTGCTTTAAAAAGAACTCAACTTTCTTTTTGTTGTTTTATATATATGAATTTTATAAGTTTGAAATAACGAAAACAATGCGGGTTTGTTGATAGTGAGAAAATTCTCAATACTAATCCACTACACTACTATTATAGTGACAAGTAGAGCCTCTCCCTAAGCTCACTCTAGGCACATGGAGGCCTAGAGTAATTAGGGAGAGGGAGTGAAAAATGTTAAACAAGAATTCTACAAGACTATGCAACAAAAAGATTAAAGAAGGCAACTTTGATTGAAAGAGAGTGTTTTACAAAAACCCTAGTAGATGAATGCTTCTACTACTAGATAATTGCAACAAATAAAATAAAACACAAGTCCTCCTGAATTGTTGGTGAGGAGGGAAAGCTCCTTGCTCCAAGCTTAGTGGCTCCTAGGCTTGACAAGGGCTCCTCCTTCTCCTACCTTGATGTCCTCCAAAGGCAAACCCCAGATGGGCGTGCCTTCTCCTTCTTAGAGTGGATGGCTCCCACTCCAAGAACTCCTCCTTAAGGTGTCATGGACCACCATTGATTCTTCCTCCAAGGGTGGTAGTGTACCACCCTCAAATCCTCCTCTTCCTAGGGTGGGCATGTACCCTAGGTTGTTTTCCAATGCCTGGCTTCCTCCCTTGGCTGGAATGGGCAAAAGAGAGAAGAGAAGAGGGGAAGGCACCAAGGGGATAGAGTATCCCCTTAATCTTCTTTTTATTCTCTTGACCTTCTATGTAGGTGGAAATATGGGTAGAAAAAAATGTAGCCAAGGTTAAGTTTTAATTGTGGTGGTAGGGGTTTATATAGGAATCATAGGGGGGTAGGGTAGTTAATGGATGGAGGATTAGGATGGCTTGTTGGAGGTAGCTAAGGGATCCTAGGGTTGATAATGGTTGGCGCCAAAAAGGAGGGGTGTTAGGTGTTTGACGCCAACCCTAAGAGAGGACTAGGGCTAGGATTTATGGTGGTAGAGTTAAGTGGCGTGTACGTTATGTGTAGGGTTAGGATGGTGTTGCTGGGTGGTGGTTATGGGATGAAGGGTAGATGTAGGGTGGTGTCAAAGGGGAAGGTTGCTTGTCATGGTAGTTATGGTGGAGTTAAGGGAGTTGCCGCCACTTTAGGTGGGGTAAGGGGGAGGCTTAGATGGCGTCACTAGATGGAGGGTTAGGATAGGTTGGGGGGTAATATGCAGGGTGTAGATGGGAGGAAGTGTTGGTGCCAAATGAAGGGGTGTAGGGGGTGATTTTTTGTGCCAACTAGGGTAGGGTTTAGGGTAGTTATCGGGGGTTAGGTTTGGCGCCAATGGATTGCATCTAGAAGGGTTTAGGTCTAGGGTTTAGATGGCCTTGGTTGAAGAGGTGTAGGTCTAGGAATTAGGCACATGTTGGCACCAAAAAGAAGTGACACATAGGGCATTTTTGGCGACAACATGAGGGGGTGTGAGTGGTGGTGGTTGGTGTGGGTTGGCACCAAAAATAGGTTGGGTTAGGATTTGGTTAGGGTTAAGGGTTGAAGAGTGGACGACCATGGAGTTTTTGGTGGAGCTATGGGCTTAGCTAAGCTAGCTAAGCTAGCTTAGCTAGTAGAGTGGAGGTGGAAGAAATAGTGTTTCATGGTGGAGCTGGGGAAGAAAATTTTGGAGCTGATGTTAGCTGTGCTGGAGCTGGGTCTGCTGAGGCAGCTTCAAAGGGGAGGTTAACTACTATGCTCATCTACTTAGTTCTTATGCAAGTAGCCAAGCCTGGGTAGTTGAGCTCAGTTGAGTTGACCTCAACTTGGTTGGAGCCAGGTTGAGTTGGAGCTGCCTTTGATGAGAACTCTAAAGCTAGCTAAGCTACTAGTTGACAAGTAGTAGCTCAACTAGCTTGGAGTCCGGCTGCCATGAGCTGGGTGGAGCTGGGATGAGCTGGGGCTGAGCTGAGATGGACTCTTGTCAACTTATTTGAGCTAGCTAGACCTCCCAGTGAACTAGTGGGAACTGAGATGAGCTAGACTCAACTAAGTTGAGCTGGATCTTAGCTAAGGTGAACTCTAGTCAACTCAACTGAGCTAGCTAGAGCTCCTTGTGAACTAATGGGAGCTGAGATGAGCTATACTTAGTTGAGTTGAGCTGGATCTGAGCTGACCTAAGCTAGGGTGAGCTAAGATGAGCTCTCTTGAGCTACCATTTTGCTAAGGTGAGCTGAATGGAGCTAACCCTAGTCTAAGGGAGCTGGTATCTAGCCATGATGTGCTGGAATTAGCTGAGTCTTAGCCAGATTGAGCTTCCTCTTCATTAGTTACCTTCCCAAGTGCTAGGGTACTGAGGATCTGACTTTCTGCTTATCCCTAACACTCCAAGAAACACATCAAAAATAAAATAACAAATGCAATGCATGCCTAACCTAATTTATGCCTAAATGCAACCCAAAAACCCATTTGCGGATCAAAATCCTAAGAGCTAAGCTTGTTTTAATGCATAAGAATGATGATAAATTGGCATTTATCACACCTCCATGCTTATCTTTTGCTAGTCTCTTAGTAAAACTTTAATTTTTGCAAAACAAAATTTTTGGGAAATCTAATTTTTTTGACTTTTGAGGAGAAAGAGGTTATAGGGCATCGGATGATCCAAACATAGGAGGTACATGATTTGTTAGGGATAAACATCGGGATTTATTTTTGGATCAAAAAATTAGACAAAAATGTGATCAATTTATCCTCCAAAAAATTCACAGATTAACCCCTTGTTAATTCAGATGGCTTGAAATTTTTGATTTTAGGATTTTTCTGGCTCTTGAATCTGATTCGCAACATGCAATAACCTTTAAAACTGTGTCCGTGCTTGTGAAAAGCCAACATTTATAAGCACATGTTTTGGTTTAAAACTTTTTTTTTCTCCCTCATGCTATATTTAGCTTAGTTTCACAACAGATGTGTCAGGATCATCATGCTCGTTACCAATCCTCGAGGGGGCTCTGGTGCTAGTACTTCGAGATAGCACTGTCCATGACACCACCCAGGAACTCACAACCCCAAAACACAATGCGGTGTAAAGGGGCGCTCCAAGCAAACTCAAGCTCTTACTCCGACAATATAGGTAGAGCACCGTCCAAGACACTTGAGCTGCAAAAATGCGATTTAATGCTTCGTCTAAAGATATGAAATATAGATATGAAGTAGTGCTGAGGTGATAACATGTTGACCTTGCGTCCTCAAAGGTGTCATTTTTCTCCTTCTCGGTGATGGGAACTCAAACCAATGATCTACTTCAGACTTTTACTAATGACAAACAAGGGGTGTTTTTGATTTTTAGTAGCTTTTAGTTGTTGGCTTGTGTGTGAAATTTGACATAGGAAGTTCCACAAGAAATGCAAGTTTTTGAATCAGAAACTAAGTCAGGTACTTTCCATAATATAAAAGATGATCAAGTCACTTGAACTATCATAAGTTCAGGTGGAATTTTGGAGAAGGATATCAAATCTAATCTAAAGATTAACCCTAAAATTCTAATGATCAGATCCGTATCCTCATCCCTAGTTTCTTAAAGATAAAATCCCATTGTACCAAAAGTGAGTTATCATCCTTAGTCCCGATTTCAGAATTTTCCTCAAAAAGTTTTCAATATTTTTATTTTTTTGGGTATGCTAGCAAGAAAATCAAAATGACTAAAGAAAAAATGCATGTTTTTAGGTTTTGAAAATCCTAAATTGATCATCAAAATTTAAAAACACCTCCCATGCATAAGATATGCAATGTCCTCATGCATTAGGAGGGAAAGAGGGATTACCTTAGTAAAAGGCAGCAGGATTTAGGATAGTCAAAACCTGGGGAAAAGAAAGAAAAGGAAAGCAGGAAAAATGATGGGTTACCTCCCATCTAGTGCTATCTTTTACGTCATTCAGCCAGGTGTAGTGTGCATCAGTGATCAGTTGTGGTTGGTTCAATTAAATTGAATGATTTAGAGGGAAGATTCGGGGCATGATCAAAATAAGGCTTTAAACGTTGGTCGTTGACTTGAAAAGTCATATTATTTTTACGATAAAAAAGATCAACAATGCCGTACAGATATGTTTTCAAGACAATAAAGGGGTTGGTCGATTTTGATTTTAACTTTGTAAGAAAAATACGTAGTCGTGCATCGAAAAGCCAAACGTGTTGATTAACGTCAAAATGTTTCCAAGCAATGTATTTATCATGAAAATTCTTTGTTCGATCTTTCTAAATCCACGCATTTTCATACAAAAAACTACGTAAATCTTCCAGTTCAGTCAATTATAATTTTCTGTGGATACTGACGTCAGAGAAGTCCATAATTAATTGCTTTATTGCCCAAAAAGCCCTATGTTCAAGTTCTACCAGGAGATGGCATGCCTTCCCAAAAATCAGATGGAAGGGAGACATGCCAAGCGGGGTTTTGAAAGTGGTATGGTAGGCCCATAAAGCATCATCCAGTTTGGTCGACTAGTCTTTACGATCGAGCCTAACCGTCTTTTGTAAAATATTTTTGATTTTCTGATTATAAACTTCCACTTGCCCATTTGTTTGCGGGTGATAAGGTGTGGAAATTTTGTGATTAACCCCATATTTAGAAAGAAGGTGACAAAATTATGAGTGAGTGAAGTGTGAGCCTTTGTCACTGATAATGGCCTTTGGAATGTCGAATCTTGAGAAAATATTTTTCTTAATGATTTCCACAACCACACAGTGATCATTGGTGCGAGTGGGTATTGCTTCAATCCATTTAGAAACATAGTCGACTGTGACTAGTATATACAAATATCCACCAGAATTGATGAACGGTCCCATGAAGTTGATGCCCCATACATTGAAATTTTCAACCTCTAAAATCGGATTCAGGGGCATTATATCGTTTCGAGTCATCTTGCCAATGCTCTGGCAATGCACACAGCACCGAACAAAATTATGAGCATCTTTGTGCAAGCTGGGCCAAAAGAATCCCGCATTAAGGATTTTAGCTGCAGTTTTCTTGCCCGAAAAATGTTCGCCATAGGCCATTGAATGACAATGTGTCAGAATATCATGGATTTCTGAATCAGGGACACATCGTCTCATGACCTGATAGGCACAAATGCTGAAAAGGTCATGCTCATCCCAAAAGTAGTATTTAATATCAGCAAAGAACTTATCCCTTTTTGTTTTTGGCCAATCAGTGGGATTCTTTTTGTTGCTAAATAGTTTGCAATGGGTACAAACCAAGGGAGGGTGGTACAGATAAAATGCTCTCATAAGGGAATTGATCAGGGGGGTCATTATGTCATTCGTCATAAGACAAGAGAGATGGTCGGCCACTACATTTTGCGATCCCGCCTTATCCTTAATTTCCAGGTCAAATTCCTGGAGCAGCAGGATCCAATGGCAGGGTTTCGCATCCTTTTTTGCCAGCAAATATTTAAGTGCTGAGTGGTCGATATATACAGTGACATGTGACCCCAAAAGATAAGATCTAAATTTTTCTAGGGCAAATACAATGGCAAGAAGTTCTTTTTCAGTAATCGTGTAATTCCATTGTGCATCACCAAGAGCTTTGCTGGCATAATAGATCACAATGGGCATCTTGTCAATTCTTTGCCCTAAAATGGCCCCCACTGCAAAATTTGAGGCATCCGTCATTAATTCAAAGGGACTATTCCAATCAGGTCCCTGCAAAATTGGTGCCTCGGTTAATTCCGTCTTTAACCTCAAAAAACTCTCCAGGCATTTATCATTGAAATCAAATGGCTGGTCTTTAGTAAGAAACTGACTTAAGGGCTTCAAGATTTGGGAAAAATTATGTATGAATCTATGGTAGAATCCCACATGACCCAAAAAGGATTTGATCTGTTTTACAGTAGTGGGTGGTGGAAGCTTAGATATAGCATCTATTTTTGCTTTATCTACCGCAATTCCTTGTTTTGATATAACATGGCCTTGAACAATACCTTCCTGGACCATGAAATGACTTTTTTCCAAGCTGAGGACCAGATTGACTTCCATGCATTTTTGTAGAGTTCTTTCAAGGTTCTTAAGATAATGGTCAAAAGAATCTCCAAAAATAGAGAAGTCGTCTATAAAGATTTCTAAACATTCACCTACCAGGTCCAAAAATATTGCAAGCATACACCTTTGAAAAGTCGCAGGTGCATTGCAAAGATCGAAGGGAATTCTTCGGAAAGCAAAGGTTCCGAAGGGCCAGGTGAAAGTTGTTTTGTCCTAGTCCTCAGGATGAACCGTTACCTGATTATAGCCGGAATAACCGTCCAAAAAATAGTAAAAATCTCGTCCGGCTAATCGCTCCGCTCCAAGATTGATCAATAAAGGGTAGCAGAAAATGGTCTTTCTTGGTGACAGTGTTTAATTTTCTGTAATCAATACACACGCACCAAGAAGAGGCGGTTCAAGTGGCTATATTCTCCCCATTTTCATTGGTGACAACTGCTAGTCCATCCTTTGTGGGCACTACTTGTGTGGGACTAACCTAGGAGCTATCAGAAATGGGGTAGATGATATTTGCATCATGCCACTTAATAATCTCCTTTTTTACCACCTCCTGCATATTAGTGTTCAAGCTCCTTTGTGGTTGGCGGGAGGGGCGAGAATCGTCCTGTAGATATATACAATGTGTATAGTAGGACAGATGAATACCTGTTGTCAAGGTGAAATTGAGTTTTAAAGTAAAGCATTGTAATATAGTTGAAATTGCTTTGAAAACAAATAGATGTTATTACTCGAAGTTTAAGTCCGAGGTCGAACATAGGGAACAAATGGAATTCATGTACTAATCTCAATGAATGCAATTTGAACACAAGATATTACTCAAAAATCTAATGAAACATATAGAGCATGAGTATATGGATATTAACAATAAGTGTAACAAAAATATAGTTGAGGACTTATGAAGAATTAGACGTTTGATTTTGTAATCAGACATCTTAAAAGTGAAGTGCTACAGTGTTCCTCTGATTTATTTCTTCTGCTTCTTTTCTCTCTCTTTATCTTTCTTCTCTGTTCTTCTTTTCTCCTTTGTCTCTCCTTGCCTTGGCTTCTTCTTTCTTCTTTCTTTACCCTCTGTCTTCTTTTCATTCTTTGTCTCCTTCCTACCTTGGCTTCTCCTTCTTTCTTCTCTTTCTTCTTCTCTGGCAGCTCCTTCTGCTTCTGCCTTCAGATCTTCTCCTTCTCATTCTTTCTCTTTCTTTCTAAGCTCTTTAGCTTCCTCTTCATCCTTATCTCCCTCCTTCTTTAGCTTTCTCTGGCCTCTGCCTTCTTCTTCCTTGGCTTCTTCTTCTCCTTTCCCTGCAAGTGAAAAACCTACCTCTACTCGTGCATGCTCTCTTCTCCTCTTTCTCTCTTAAGTTCGCTCTCCCAAAGCCATCGTCTCTGGTAATCGGGTCAGGTACGTGCTTTGGACAAGGCCCACTGACTTGCGGTGGTGGGCAAGGTCTGCTGGGTCGGGTAAACAGGTCATGCCGGGTTCGTGGAGGTAAGGTCACGGACGAGGTGAGTGAAGGGTGAGTGGTACCTCACATCGTGGTACTAAGGCGATAAAGCTTATGCAGTTTTTCAATTTATTTGGGTGCGGCACATCAAAAGTTTTCGAGGTGGGACTATCTTCCCACCTCCCTTCGTGGGTGCCTACAGCAGGGAACTTCGGTTGATTGCAGCTGCTACTTCGGCATTCGAGGCCAATTAACTGCCTGGAGATATGCACGAGTGTATCCCGCACAACTTGGGACTATGAACCTAGAGCGGGCAGGCCTGAAGAGAGCTTGCAAGCAAGCTTGTTGCTATCATCAATGGTGGCTGCCTTCCTATACCTACTATCAAGCAAATAGCCTCGCGACCACATCATAATGCTCAAAAGGCTTCGGCAAGGCACGACGAGTGTACTGCGGGGGTCGATGTGGCATGGGGTGGCCTGAGTGTGCGTGCCTAGGGCAACCTATGGCCGTGTGTGTGGGTGTGTTCGGGGGGTGATTTGGGTGTGTGGCGCGGTGAGTGAAGTAAGGGGTTATGTTCAGTGAGGTGTTGCGAAGCTTATGGGGTGGTTTGCGAGGCGGATGGAGGTGCGGAAAGACGGGGATGCCTCGTCGGAGGTCTGGCCGGAGGTGGAGATGGTGATAGTGGTTGAGTGTGTCGAGGGGTGTTTTTGAGAGATAAGGAGGGGAAAAAGAGTAGGAGGGGGAGAGAAGTTAACTAACCTAACCTAAGGACGAAGGAGATAGGAGAGGCGTCTGGGCTGGTGCGGTCGACGTCGGAGACGAAGATCTCCGTAGGTGAGGCGGCAGCAAAGATAGGGGTAGAGGCAGTGTTTGGGCTGGTGCGGCCAACGCAAATGAACGAGAGGAAGGTAACCCAACCACTGGTATTGTGCTTGGGCAACGAGTGAGAGGGAGGAGCCACCGGAGCTTGTGGAGGGTTGCGGCCGGCAAGGAGAGAAGAAAGTGGGGGAACCAGCCCAATTCCAAGTTAAGGAGATGTAGAATGAGTTGGGGTTTCTTAAATAGGTCCTGGAGTTCAAAAAGACCCAAATCTCTCATGCGTTCGCATGAGAGATTGGGTACAAATTAGGGTTCATCAGTGGGTTTGGATTGAAGAGGATTACTCAGAGAATCTCTCTTCCAATTTTGGGAGGGATTCTCTGAGCAATCAAGGGGAATCCTCTTTCTAGAGCTTGCTGGAGTAGGATTCCCTCTGCTATAAGGGTGGAGGGACCTAATTGCAAAGAACGAAGAAGGAGCTAGGGGGGTTTCTGTAGATGTTTCGAAAGATAGGGTAGAAATGTATTTGAGTTGGACCTATTTGCAAAGTCGGTCAAGATGAATTCCCCTTAGGTCCAAATTTTTGTACAAACCTAATTTGGACCTAAAGAATCCAATGGTGAAGTTTGATTTTGTGTTTGACTACATTTGACTTGGCAATTTGTGTAAAAATCCAATTTGGGGGAAATATTTGTTTGAGACACCAATTTAGGTCAAAATAGGCTCCAAGAGCAAAATTGAAAGTTATAAACCCTAGAGAATATTTTTCTATAATTTTTAGAGGGTTTAAGTGAATTTTATCCAGACCAAAAACCTTGTTAAATCAAGTGGGTCAATTTTAGGGTTACATAAAGTCATTTAATTTCCTGAATTCACATGAATCCTTTTCTGTCTGGTTCAACCCACTCATTATCTTGTTAAGACCATTTGACCTGTGTTTAGCCCATGAGAAAACCCATTGCTGTACTGCAATGGTAAAATTACAGTTTTACCCCTTGTTTCTTGCTTTTACCTTAGAATGGTTATTCATGGAATTAGGACCTTCAATTGGTTATGTAGGAGCTTTGTTCTCTCTTTGGGTCAAAATGAGCTAGTTAGGGCTCATGATGGCGTTCCCATCATACCCCCATGCCTAGCTTTTGCTAGTCCCTTAGCAAAATTTTAAGGTTTTAACCTCGATTCTAGACCATGAGTTCCTTGATGTTCAGAGATTATGATGAGTGCTTTTTCTCTTTTTGATTTGGTTAGAATATCGACAGTAGGCCTTGAGGTACTCAAGCACCAACCAAGATCCGAACCTGACCAACTCTAGCCTCAGTCCTTCGTGAAGGTTTTTAATGCCCACAAAGCACCGGTGGTTGTAACATATTTTATCTTCGGTTCAGTTTGCAGTGCATTTTTTGTAAGAGAGAGACAGAAGATTTTCTTTCTTTGGAGAGTTTTCTCTCTCCTTTCTTTTTATTTCTAGCTTCAGATTGGCTTCTCAACACGGTCTGTATCGGATTCCTCGTCCCCATCATCAATCCTCGAAGGGTCCCTGGCAATCGATGTTTCGTGATAGCACCACCCTTGGCAACCCCCAAAACCCTGGCTTTCAAGATTTTGAGATAATCCCACCCATGGTGTTCTGTAGCTAAATCCAGACCCTAGCAATCGAGATTTCGTGATAATACCACCCATGGCATCTGAACCAGCATAGGGTGCTTACGTGCCCTTAGTAGGATATGTAAATATCTTAGGAGACAAGCACCGAGGAGACGATATGCTATTGCACATCTTCGAGGTGAATTTCCTGCCTCTCCATGTCGGGAACTCATCTAAATCAACTTGTGTTGATCGACCGCTCCTAATCTAGGCGAATTTTTCAGAACAATTGAACGCTTTTGCATGATTTTGATATTATGTGCATTGAACCAGACTGTGTGTGGATTGGGGTGCTTAGGTTGCCGAGTCCCGCAAACCAGAGGTTAGTTAACGAGGCCGAATACTCCCTAAGCCTTAGACCTAATACTTAAGCTTGGCATTTTCCCTAACCTCTTGAAGACTATCCAGATCTTAGTGGATACTTGAATTTTTAAGCCTAAGAGTCTAGCCCAAGAGGCCTAAGATCAACATTCCTACTAATTTCTTTTGTGTCTCATTAGCACTTTTTTCCCTTTCATTTTCTTTTTCTTAATATGGCCTAGAACTTAGTTAATCCCTTAATTTCCTACTAATGGCTATCTTTTCTTTTTCTTTTCATTTTGTGCTCCTTTTTTGACAATTTTCACTTTTCCCCTTTTTCTCCTCAAGTTTTGTATGGCCTCAAAATTTTCTTTTCTCATCCAATTTTTTTTGTTCTTTTTCACAATTTTCTATTTTTCTTGGTATTTTTGGAATATGAGATTTTTTTGTGAAAACCCTTCTGAACTTTTGATTTTTGTATGTTTGGACTTTATCCCCCCCATGCCTAAGTTTTGCAATGTCCTCATTGTAAACGAAGGGTGTGGAATAGGTTTGGTTTTCAGGAAGTTAGAATAGGATTATCGGGTGGGTGAATGGGTTGGGAAGGACTGTTGCGAACGATTTCAAGCTCTGGCTTGTGTACCAAATGTGGGATCGACTGTTCTAAGATTGAACTCAGGGTGCAATAGACGGGAAGTACAGATGGATAACCAGAAGGATATCAGGTTTTTGGAATGACGGGTTGCCTCCCGTTAAGTGCTAAATTCAACGCCTTCAGTTGAGTAGGGAATGGTATGGAGAGGGAGTGGTCAAATCAGCTGAGTTTTGTAGAATAAGCACCTTGATCAAGAGCCTGGTTGGTCCAACCAAGTGCTTGTTCAGATCAACAGACTGATGATGCAGCATAAACCCAATCAATCTGGTGGGTTGATAAATGTATATCAAGAGATATGGAACCGACCATATACTATGGAGCTCGAAATGATGTGGAAGTGTGAATTTAGTGTTTGGCTGAGTTGAATCAGCCTGATCAGAGTAGGGATCCGTAAGATAATCAGTGGATAATGCGGAAACCCTACAAGAGTGATGAGAGGATGATGGGGCATGGTTTGCAGCTTGATCAATGTCCGAAATCCGATAAAGGTGTGGAGATGAATCTTCTGCAGTCAGCTCAGTAAGAGGGGAATTAGAATAGAAATTGAGTTCGGTTGTGGGTCAGGGTTGAAAACAGGTTTGGATGGGTTCTGTATATGCAGAGGAGGTGGCTTCAATAAGAATTGTGTATGAGGGTTCCTCTACAAAGGAATTATAGGTGGGTTTATTTAGAGAGTCCTTATAGTAGCCATCAAATTCAAAAGTGAATGCCTGAAGAGTGTTTATAGGATGAAGAAAATCTGAGTCAAGAAAAGATTTGAATTTTGGGTTGCAGTTACTCTCGGCATTTTCTGGTTTTGATTCCTGAGGATCGAAAAGAAATGATTACATCTCACTGGAACCTGAATTTAAATCAGTGATCTCAGGATCAGGGACCTCAGAGTTGGAGTCGGAGAATAAATCATGTGAGCTGAGGTCGTAGATTGGCTCATCGTAGTTAGGAAACAAAGGTTTTCTGAAATCATGGTAAGATTCGAAATCGTCGGAGAAATTGTGAGAATCAAGTTTTGAAGGAGATTTGGGATCAGAGGTTCCACCACAGAATAGATCACACGATGTAGACTCAGCAACCTAACTTGGGTCTAGCCTATTCTTTTATTCTGAGCTCAAAGAGGTGTCCTTATCTAGTCTAGGCTCAAGTTCTAGGCTTGTAGGAAAGACCCAATCAAAACCCCACTCTTCCAACTCCTCGGTTTCTGTATGGTAGATTGGCGTGACTTCTGAAAAATCAGTCTGTATCTTTGAGGATGTTGGAGAGGGATATTCATCAAATAAAGGCCCAGAATCATACTCTTCATTTAAACTTTGATCTTCGTCATACGGGGCCTTGTAATCTTCTAAATAAGTTTCTGATCTAGATTCCAGGCTGGGGATGTGGGTTGAATCACTAGAATCTAGATCAGGATTACCTTCGAGGGTCACCTTATCAGAATAAGGGGTGGGATTTACACCCTCGAGAGGTTCTATTTTAATCTCATCATTACAGGAGGCTCAGAATTCTATGCTTGGTGAATCAGGATTTTGGTTTTCTATGGCTGGCTTAAAATTGTGTTCTCTTGAAATTGGGACTTCCCAACCTAATTCAAGATCAGGCATGTTATATTCCATCTGGGTTGGAAATCCACAACAACTTTGTGCCTCAAACCTAGGATTTGGGAAATCCGATTGATCCTCAATACTATTCTAAGATGTTTCATGAACTGTGTGGGGTATGTACGGGTATTTCTGATCGATAACTTGTTTCAACAATCTCATCATCTCTTCCCATTTTTCAAGATCATCTGGGTGTTTTTCCCAAAGTATAGGATTTGTCATGCATTTGAGGTATTCAAAGTTATGTAATTTTTCTATCTCAATGTATCTTATTATGAGAATATCTCAAGTTGATCCCTTTGTTGCTTCTGTTAATAACAATTAGGCACAATTTATGATGAAGGTTTTTGTTGTTGGTACACTAACCTGAATGCCTTCTATTGGTTTTGAGGTTTTGTTTTCAATTTCATAGAATTCAAGGGCATCCTCAATCATTTTATCCCTCATGGATCTTTGTGATTCAGGTTTCTTCAATGGTTTTCCTAAGTGACCAGGCTGCATATTTAAATCAGATGGTGGAATCAAGATGTAGAATCAGAATTCAAGTCTTATAATGAAGTGATTAGATCTGAATAGAGACTCCCACTGAAAATATTTATGTGCTCTAAAGAAAAGGGATGAGGGACTGGATGTGATGTTGACCCAATCAAGGCACCCAAAGATGTTTGGATGACTATGGAGGTTCGAGGTGGATGCTACCCCTGGATCAGAAAGTTGTCCACTTGAGAATTACCTGGGCAACCAAAGAGGGAGAGTCCTGCAAAGACCCCTACACGATGGAGCACCCCCACGAGTTACAAGGTTTCCCCCACCCGACCTCTCTTGTCACTGAAGGTCCAGGTAGACCGGAATGGATAACTTGACCCGCTAAGTCTACCAATTTTATATTCTAACTTGTGCCTTTGATTTCAATTGAATTAGTAGCTGTTTTGACTTGTGACCTAATTTGGAGGTTGGTTGGCCTACAATGTAGTCCAACTTCACTTGACCTGCCCAAAAGGTGGTAGAATGATTCTAGGTCAAGACCTAGAAATCACCCTGATTTGACTTCCAGGTTATTAGGTCTAAGGATTTTAAGGTTCAAGTGATTTTAGAGCTTGATGTTAGGGTTTGCCTTGATTAGGTCTTTTCAATCAAGGGCTTGGGTAGCACACAAATCCAAGTGGGTTTGTTTCCTTTTATGCAGGCACGTGTGAACTAGCACTCCAACAACCCTAAAGTAGAAACCCTATTTTGGCTCTATTTCCAGTCCTCTTTGATTTTCACAAGCATTCTCTTTGGACTTCAAACAAGAAGTGCGTAATCCACGGAGGTTTAGAAATTAAGCGTGATCCCTAATGGGCACAGGAATTTTGGGGTAGGATCTCTAAATAGAAACGCTTCAACTCCAATAAGATGTGAAAAAGAAATTTTGCAAATCAGGAAACTAGCCTTTTTTTAAATGATGATTACTATAAAAAGAAGGCAGTTGATTCCTAATTGATTACTTCCTTTTTGTCTTCCTAAGATTAGGAGATTGATTAAGGAAGAATAGAGAAGTTACCTACCTTGGAGTGGTTGATTTGCACGGGAGATCTCCTTGTGAAATGCCTCGCAAAATCAGAATAAGACAAATAGGGCAAGTTAGTGCTCAAATATACTCAAAATAATGCAGAGATTAGTGATGAATTGCCCGTTGCCCCCTGGCAATGGTGCTAAAATGTTGTCAAGGCAAAATCAAGTTTTAAAGTAAAGCATTGTAATATAGTTAAAATCGCTTTGAAAACAAATACATTTTATTACTCGAAGTTTAAGTCTGAGGTCGAACATAGGGAACAAATGGAATTCATACACTAAGCTCAATGAATGCAATTTGAACACATGGTATTACTAAAAAATCTAATCAAACATATAGAGCATGAGTATATGGATATTAACAATCAATGTAGCAAAAATATAGTTGAGGCCATGTGAAGAATTGGGCATCTGATTTTGTAATCAGACATCTTAAAAGTGAAGTGCTACAGTGTTCCTCTGATTTCTTTCTTCTACTCCTTTTTTCTTTCTCTTTATCTTTTTTCTTCTCCATTCTTCTCTTCTCCTTGGTCTCTCCTTGCCTTGGCTTCCTCTTTCTTCTTTCTTTACCTTCTATCTTCTTTTCCTTCTTTCGCTCCTTCCTGCCTTGGCTTCTTCTTTCTTCTCTTTCTTCTTCCCTGCCAGCTCCTTCTACTTCTGCCTTCAGACCTTCTCCTTCTCTTTCTTTCTCTTTCTTTTTCAGCTCTTCAGCTTCCTCTTCAGCCTTGTCTCCCTCCTTCCTTAGCTTTCTTTGGCCTCTGCCTTCTTCTTCCTTGGCTTCTTCTTCTTCTCCTTTCCCTGCAAGAGAAAAACCTACCCCTACCCGCGCATGCTCTCTTCTCCTCTTTCTCTATTAAGTTCGCTCTCCCAGAGCCACCGTCTCGGGTAATCGGGTCGGGTATGCTCCTGGGACCAGGCCCACCGGCATGCAGGGGTGAGTGAGGTGTCCTGGGTCGGCTAAATAGGTCACATCAGGTCCGCAGAGGCAAGATCACTGACGAGGCGAGTGAAGGGTGAGTGGGACATCACCCTATGGTACTGAGGCGATAAAGCCTATGCGATTTTTTAATTTATTTGGGTGCGGTGCTTCAAAAGTTTCTGAGGTGGGACTATCTTCCCACCTCCCTTCTTGCGTGCCTGCAACAGGGAACTTCGGTTGATTGCAGTGGCTAGTTCGGCCTTCGAGGCCAATTAGTTGCCTAGAGCTGTGTATGGGCATATCCCACACAACCTTGTACTATGAACCTGGAGTGGGTGGGCCTGATGAGAGCTTGCAAGCAAGCTTCCTGCTGTCATCAATGGCGGCGACCCTCCTGTACCTGCTATCATGCAAATGGCCTTGCGGCCACGTCAGAATGCTCAGGAGGCTTCGTCGAGGCATGGCGAGTGTACTGCGGGGGTCGGTGTGGCGTGTGGCGGCCTAAGTGCGCATGCCTAGGGCAACCTGTGGTCGTGTGTGTGGGTGTGTTTGGGGGGTGATTTGGGTGCGTGGCGTGGTGAGTGAAGTGAGGGGTTATGTTCAGTGAGGTGTTGCAGAGTTTATGGGGTGGTTGGCGAGGCCGATGGAGGTGCGGAACGACGGGGATCCGGAGGTCTGGCTGAAGGTGGAGAAGGTGATGGTGGTTGAGTGCGTCGAGGGGTGTTTTTGAGAGATAAGGAGGGGAAAAAGAGTAGGAGTGGGAGAGAAGTTAACCAACCTAACCTAAGGACGAAGGAGATAGGAGAGGCGTCTGGGCTAGTGCGACTGAAGCTGGAGATGAAGATCCTGTAGGTGAGGCGGTGGCAAAGACGGGGGTAGAGGCAGCATCTTGGTTCGTGTGGCCGATGCGGATGAACGAGAGGAAGGTAACCCAACCATTGGTATTGTGGTTGGGTGACGAGAAAGAGAGGGAGGAGCTGCTGGAGCTTGCGGAGGGTTGCAACTAGTGAGGAGAGAAGAAAGTGGGGGAACTAGCCCAATTCCAAGCTAAGGAGATGCGGAATGAGTTGGGGTTTCTTAAATAGGTCTTGGAGGTTGGGTTTATGCTTGGAAGCCAAGCTTCCAAGCACGACAAGCTCACTGGAGTTGGAAGTTGAAAAAGACCCAAATCTCTCATGAGTTCGCATGAGAGATTGGGTACAAATTAGGGTTCATTAGTGGGTTTGGATTGAAGTGGATTACTCAAAGAATCTCTCTTCCAATTTTGGGAGGGATTCTCTGAGCAATCAAGGAGAATTATCCTTCTAAAGCTTGCTGGAGTAGGATTCCCTCCGTTATAATGGTGGAGGGACCTAATTGCAAAGAATGAAGAAGAAGCTAGGGGGTTCTGCGAAGGTTTTTGAAAGATAGGGGTAGAAATGTAATTAAGTTTGGCCAATTTGCAATGTGGGTCAAGATGAATTCCCCTTAGGTCCAAATTTTGGTACAAACCTAATTTGGACCTAAGTAATCCAATGGTGAAATTGGATTTTGGGTTTGACCACGTTTGACTAGTAAATTTACGTAAAAACCCAATTTAAGGTAAATATTTGTCTGAGAACCAAATTTAGGTCAAAATAGGTTTCAAGGGCCATATTGAAGGTTATAAACCTTAACGAATATTTTTATATGATTTTTAGAGGGTTTAGGTGAATTTTATTCTTACCATAACCTTGTTAAATCAAGTTAGTTTATTTTAGGGTTACAAGAGGTCATTTAATTCCCTGAATTCACATGAACCCTTTTCTGTCTGATTCAACCAACTCAATATCTTGTTATGTCCATTTGACCTATGTTTAGCCCATGAGAAAACCTGTTGTTGTACTGCAATGGTAAGATTGCAGTTTTACCCCTTGTTTCTTGCTTTTACCTCAAAATGGTTATTCATGGAATTAGGACCTTCAGTTGGTTATGTAGGATCTTTTGTTCTCTTCTTTGGGTCAAAATGAGCTAGTTAGGGCTCATGATGGTGTTCCCATCAGTACCCTTAAGATAAAAAAAGGTCTATCCAATAGCTTTTCTATATACTCAAACCTTGGAGAAGTTTGTGTTATTGTACCCCAGTAAGTCTAGAATTTATAATTAGGGGCAGGGTCTGATTTGGACCCAGGAAAACATATTTAATGGAGTCGGGCAATGGTTTTAATTCCAGTTGTGGGCCTGGTTTTGAAAGAATTTTTGCTTTTTGTGTAAGTGGTGAAGTGAGAGTGAAAGGGTCAACTGGAGTGTTAGCTGAATGTGTGGTTAGGGTGGAAGGGTGGGATGAAGTGGATTGTTCAGGAACTGTGTTAATGGCAAAATAGGAACCCAAATGTGAAATTTGCAAAGTTTCCTCCACAATATTTTCCATTTTTGAATCCGAGTCATCAAAGAAAGCAAGTTCTTGGAACCTCCTAGAAGCTTGGAAAATATCTAGGGTAATAGATTCACCACCACACATGATCTTCATTTTGCCAGAATCACAATCAATATTTACATGGGTGGTGGCTAAGAATGGTCTTCGAAGAATCATAGGGGCAAACTTTAAAGCTTCTGGTACCTCTATGTCTAGGACTAAAAGGTCTACTGCAAATAGATAATTTTTGACCTGGACAAGGACATCCTTAACAATTCCCCTTGATTTAATTGTGGATCGGTCTGCTAATTGAAGAGTAACCTTAACAGGCTTTAATTCACCGATCTTAAATTCCTCAAAAATAATTGTGGGGATAAGATTAATTGGGGCACCGAGATCCAATAAGGTGCGATCAAAAGAAGTATCTTTAATATTTACTTGAATCAGGGGAGCACTTGAATCATTTCTCTTAAGTTGCAGTCAGCTCTGCATAACTGAGCTGACTATCTCAGGAAGGATCACCTTTCATAAATTTCTGGGCTGCCTTTTTGGTGTACTCAAGTCCTTTAGAAATTTTGCATAGGTAGGGATGTATTTTATAGCATCTAGGAGAGGGATGTTAATTTCAACTTGCCTAAATAAATCCATCAATTCCTTATCAGTGGGCTCAGATTTCTTCTTTTTCTTATTTTGTGAAGAATGAAGGGCTTATGGAAATGGTGCAGGGTTTTTCTATTTTGCATGATTAGGTTCCTGAACAGTGTTAGAGGAAGATGGGGAATAGTTGATCTGTTTTTCATTGAAACGAGTTTCTTTAATAGGCAGGGGGTCTTGAGTGGTTTTCCCTTTCCTCAAAGTAACTGCATTTGTGGTCTGGTTGTTTCTAGGATGAGGACGGGAAGCTTGGCTGTTATTGAAACCCGGGGGATACTGAGGTGCTGGGTGAATGGGTTGACTATAATATCCACCTTGGAACTGATTCTGTTGATTATTCGGGTTCGGCATGGGTTGGGAAGGCTAATTCCCAGCAGGTCGATGATCAGGAGTATTCTTAAATTGGTGTTGCAAGTTGGTAATCATGCGGATTACTTCTGTCATTTGGTTCTGCATACCTTGCAGAGTTTTCATGACCTGGGTATTGATATCTTCCTGAGATGGTCTAGGTTGATATGCAGGTTGCCCATAATTTCCAAAGTGGTTTTGTTTGGGAAACAGAATTGGGTTTGGGTCTTTCCAAGAGTGATTTGGGTTGGTCCTCTAGTTTTGATTGTAAGTGTTGGAGGGGTTTCTAATTTGCTCCTAAAGAGCATAAATATTTTTCACGGTGGGGTCAAGAATATTCTGATTTAGATAATCAAAATTCTCAGTCAAACCTTATGGAAAATCAGTAGAAAATTACTGACCAGTAGGTGTGGCATCAATGTTGTGCAGATTTTCTCTTCGGAGAAGTTGTGGAGTGTTAGTGTGTGGAGAGTAAAAGTGTGGAGAATTAAGGTGTGGAGCATGTTTGTGAGTGATCTTTTCTTCCATCTTTTTATGGTGAATTTGCATCTGGTTCAATTGTTGAGCTAACATATATAGATCATCTTGAGTGACTGGAATAGAGGTGGATTTGGAGTCAATTTCATTGACTCCGTGTCTGGGGTTTTGAGTTCTACCGAAAGTGTCCATTGAAGTCATATTAAATGAGTTTTCACTCATTTCTTCAAAGAGGAGGGAGGCACTTTCGGCATCTTTATTAAGGAAATTGCCCCCACATGAGGCATCTACAAACCGCTTCAATTGATCTTTTAATCCATGATAAAATATTTGCACTAACTGGCATTGCGGAATTTCAATGTGGGGACAACTTCTTAAAAGTTCTTGGAATCTTTCCTAAGCTTCATGGAGGGGTTCACCAATTTTTTGTTGAAAGGTCATTATGGATCTTAAAGCATTAATTCGACCGATTGGAAATTTTTTTTATAGAAAAGCACTCTTTAATTGGGGCCTGGTGGTGATCAGGTGCCCAACCGTTCTAAACCAGTGTGAAGCTTCATCTTTTAAAGAGAGAGGAAAAAGTCTCATCAACCACATGTCTTCTTGCACATTGTGGGAATGAGTGGTTTGAGCGAGGACAGTTAATTCCTAGAGATGACAAAAAGGGTCCTCTCTTGGAAGACCCTGCAAATGCTTGATCTAGTTCAGAATAGCTGGTTTGATCTCAAAATCCCCTTGTAGTATGACCACCTCGGATCTTTCCTCATAGTTGGAAGGATCATAGAAATCATTAGGAGGAACAACAGGCTACTGGCGGGGTGGTGGGTTTTGCCCTTCGTTGGCTAGGTTCGTCACAGTCCTAGCCAAATTCTCTTGGTTTTGTTGTAGCCAAACCAAATGGTAGATCATAAAGGTAAAGGGGTTTATATTTTGAGTTTGGAATGGGTGCCACTTGGCCTTGCAGGAATTTTTGGTTGCTCCAGATGAGGGAGGTTAGGGATAGGGAACTCAGCTTGTGGGTCGGCTGATGGGTTAGAAGCGGAAGCAAATTTTTTTGTCGGTTTCCTGGGTTTTCCATATTTTTAGAAGAGGAATGGGAAGAAAACAAAGATTTTCTTGTGCAGGGGGCAAAATCAGATGGTCCCTCAATATGTGATTTTTGGGACCTTCGCCCGTGCATGCACTTTTTTGGAAGAATTGGAGGGAAGAGTGAGATGAGAGAAAGTGTGCAATTCAAACAACAAATTCTAGATCCAACTTAATTGTGACTCCATAAAAATAACCTAAGACTTGGTCTAGCTAGGAAATAAGTAATAAATAGTGAATACCCATTCCGGTGCTTGTACAAACCCATGCCTGCTCATTTGACACGGCCCCTTAGCCTGAACACTAGATATAGATGACAGAATTGATATTAACTAAAGAAAACTTAAGACCTAGATAGCAAGCCTAAGTTGATGAAACCTTAGGGGTCAAATTGCTACAGATTTTAATTAGGTCTAAGATACTAAAGTGCACATGGAATATGGAGGGCGTTGGTAGGTTTATTGTCATGTTATTTTAGTTTTTATAGTGTGTGCAAGAATGGAAAGTGGTTCTAATTCAAGCAAGTTGTCACACAAAATTTTTTTTCTATTTTTGCTTTTAGGATTAGATTTAACTTAGTGTATTTTTACGATTTTCTTTTTAAGTTTTTAAACAAGTTTGAGATTCCACAAACAAGAGGAAATCAAGTTGTATGGGTGAAGATTAATTTCCTTTTAATTGTTGATCTCTAGAAGTGAAAAGCAAACCCTATTCACTTGAATCCTAAGCAGAAATTTAACTACAAATGAGTTTGTTTTAGGCTTCCAATCTAAGTAGTGGTCTGAACAAAGCAAACAACACAACTACTTTGAATAAAATCAAACAAGGATTCTAGAAAAGATTTTTTTTAAGATTTTAGGAATTTGTTTGATTTTTTTTTTGAATTTTTCTTTGTAGTGGTGTCAAAGTCCAGAAATGATCCCTGTGGGTATTTTGGACTCTCTTTACCACCATCAGCCTCCAAACTTTTTTGTGAATTTATATGATGTATATAATTTTACAAGAATTCCATAAAGCTAAATTTCATAGAAATTGGCTGAGTATAAAAATTCTTAAAATTCACGGATAGTAACAAAATAGGAAGATCAGAGGGTGTTGTCCTCTGTAGTTCATGAATTTTTAAAAATTAAATACAAAGCCAATCAATCTGAAATTTAAAACAGATGTTCCCAACTTGATTTGGAATCTCTATGTGAAACTTCAAGATTTTAGGAGACTTGTGGTGTTCGAAATTGATTTTTCAAATCTGGATAGAAGTCTAGATCCGAAACATAGAACACCCGCACTTAAGGTGGAGTGGTGTTTATTGGTGCAAACAAGTAAACAATGAGTTTTAAATTGCACCACTCCATTTAATTAATTTGTTGAAGGTTCTGAAATCCAAGTTTAATATATTTTGGTAGTCTTTTAATACTTTATGTGACAAGATAAAGGGAACCAACCTAAATCAACTGGAAGACAAGGGATTTGAGCTTTTCTTTCCAGAATTCTTGCTTGCTTCATGCGGTTCCTGCACACATGAGATAGAAGAAAAGAGAAGGGGATGAGATCAAATTCAAGAAATAGAAAAGTGATAAAAGCAAACCTGTGCCTCCCCAGCAACAACACCAAAAAGTGATGGTGATTTTACGTGGTTTGTTAAAAATACGTCGTTGTAACACGTAAAACCAATCAACTCTTAAATTTATAGCCTAGATAGTGGAGTATCTAGGGTCGTCCAAGGAGATCAATTTGTTTGCTAAATCAAATCTCTTTCTTTAAAAGGAACAGTGTGGGTTCCTACTAAGGTTTTTATATATATGATTTTTATAGGTTTTGAAATAACAAGAACAATGTGGGTTTGTTGATAGTGAGAAAATTCTCTATACTAATCCACTACACTACTATTATAGTGACAAGTAGTGCCTCTCCCTAAGCTCACTCTAGGCATGTGGAGGCCTAGAGTAATTAGGGAGAGGGAGTGAAAAATGTTAAACAAAAATTCTACAAGGCTATGCAACAAAAAGATTAAAGAAGGCAACTTTGATTGAAAGAGAGAGTGTTTTACAAAAACCTTAGTAGGTGAATTCTTCTACTACTAGATAATTGCAACAAATAAAATAAAACACAATTCCTCCAGAATTGTTGGAGAAGAGGGGAAGCTCCTTACTGCAAGCTTAGTGGCTCCTAGGCTTGAAAAGGGCTCCTCCTTCTCCTTCCTTGATGTCCTCCAAAGGCAAACCCTAGATGGGTGTGCCTTCTCTTTCCTACAGTGGATGGCTCCCACTCCAAGAACTCCTCCTCAAGGTGGCGTGGACCACCTTTGATTCTTCCTCCAAGGATGGTAGTGTACCACCCTCAAATCCTCCTCTTCCTAGGGTCGGTGTGTACCCTAGGTTGTCTTCCAATTCCTGGCTTCCTCCATTGGTAGGCGTGTCGACAAGAGAGAAGAGAAGAGGGGAAGGCAACAAGGGGATAGAGTATCCCCTTAATCTTCTTCATCTTCCTCTTCTTCTTCTCTCTTGACCTCCTATGTTGGTGGAAATATGGGTAGAAAATAATGTAGCCAAGGTTAAGTTTTAATGGTGGTGGTAGGGGTTTTATATAGGAATGGTAGGGGGGTAGGGGTAGTTAAATGATGGAGGGTTAGGATGGCTTGTTGGAGGTAGTTAAGGGACCCTAGGGTTTACAATGGTTGGCGCCAAAATGGAGGGGTGTTAGGTGTTTGGCGCCAACCATAAGAGAGGACTAGGGTTAGGATTTATGGTGGTAGAGTTAAGTGGTGTGTAGGCTATGTGTAGGGTTAGGATGGTGTTGTTTGGTGGTGCTTATGGGATGAAGGGTAGATGTAGGGTGGTGCCAAAGGGGAAGGTTGCTTGAAATGGTAGTTATGGTGGAGTTAAGGGAGTTGGCCCCACTTTAGGTGGGTTAAGGGGGAGGTTTAGATGGCGTCACTAGATGGAGGGTTAGGATAGGTTAGGGGGTAATATGTAGGGTGTAGATGGGAGGAGGTATTGGCGCCAAATGAAAGGGTGTAGGGGTGAATTTTGGCATCAACTAGGGTAGGGTAGTTATGGGGGGTTAGGTTTGGCACCAATGGAGGGCTTCTAGAAGGGGTTAGGTGTTGAGTTTAGATGGCCTTAGTTGATAAGGTGTAGGGTTAGGAGTTAGGCACATGTTGGCGCCAAAATGACGGGATGCCTAGGGCATTTTTGGTGACCACATGAGGGGGTGTGAGTGGTGGTGGTTGGTGTGGGTTGGCGCCAAGGATAGGTTGGGTAAGGGTTTGGTTAAGGTTAAGGGTTGAAGAGTGGATGGCCATGGAGTTTTTGGAGAATATAAGGGCTTAGCTAACCTAGCTTAGCTAGTATAGTGGAGGTAGAAGAATTAGGGTTTCATGAAGGAGGAGCTGGGGAATAAATTTTTGGAGCTAATGGATTCTATGTTGGAGCTGGATCTGCTGAGGCAGCTTCAAAGGGGAGGTCAACTACTGAGCTCAGCTAATTACATCTTACACAAGTAGCCAAGACTAGGTAGTTGAGCTCAATTGAGCTGACCTCAACCTGGTTGGAGCTAGGTTTAGCTGGAACTACCTATAATGAGAAATCTAAAGCTAGCTAAGCTACTAGTTGATAAGTAGTAGCTCAGCTAGCTTGGAGTCCAGCTACCATGAGCTGGGTGGAGCTGGGATGAGCTGGGGCTGAGATGAGATGGACTCTTGTCAACTTAGTTGAGCTAGCTAGACCTACGAGTGAACTGGTTGGAGCTGAGATGAGCTAGACTCAACTAAGTTGAGATGGATCTGAGCTGAGGTGAACTCTAGTCAACTCAGTTGAGCTAGCTAGAGCTCCCTATGAATTAGAGGGAGCTGAGATGAGCTAGACTCAGCTGAGTTGAGCTGGATTAAAGCTGACGTAAGCTAGGGTGAGCTAAGATGAGCTCTCTTTATCTACCATTCAGCTTAGGTGAGCTAAATGGAGTTGAATGGAGCTAACTCTAGTTCAAGGGAGTTGGTATCTAGCCATGATGAGCAAGAATTAGCTGAGTCCTAGCCTGACTGAGCTTCCTCTTCATCTGTTGCCTTCCCAAGTGCAAGGGTTTTGAGGATTTGACTTTCTGCTTATCCCTAACATTCCAAGAAACGCATCAAAAATAAAATAACAAATGCAGTGCATTCCTAACGTAATTTATGCCAAAATGCAACCCAAAAATCCGTTTGTGGATTAAAATCCTATGAGGTAGGTTTGTTTTAATGCATAAGAATGATGATAAACTGGTGTTTATGATCTTGGTCTGATCCGATTACCTGCCTAAGCTCGCATACCTCGGCTGCTACCCCACTGTAGGTAGCCTTGGTCCCAGGTGCACTCTGATCCGATACTGGGCAATACCCGATTGCCCGGTTATCCCTGAGATGAGGAAAGGAAAGAAGAAGAGATAGAGTGAGGTGTTAAGCGGGGTTTTGCTCTTCATTGTTCTCGATGATGAGCCCATATTTGTGGGCTATTTAGTTACTTAAGTGCCTAGGAATTAGATTGATATTAATGTATACACAGCATGTATTAAGATATAAATAAGTTAGTTTATATATATTTGCTTGTATGCATTACATATATAAATTATTGACCATGTATTAGAATTACATGCATTAGTCTTTAGGTTACATTATATGCATTAACATTTTATTGAGGGCTTGAACATAATTAACCAAACTTTTTATTATTATTCATTTGCTCTTCTCTGCATGAATTCGCCGCTCCAACGCCACCAGCTGCTGCACTAAAACCTGCATTCAAGGACGAGCGGAGAATGTGGAGCTACTCCCGCCTCTCCATTCAAATCCATGTAGATGACTACAAAGGAGGAAGAATGGCTGCCATTCAAATGAGGCCA
This sequence comes from Thalassia testudinum, assembly GCA_037157565.1. NCBI lineage: Eukaryota > Viridiplantae > Streptophyta > Magnoliopsida > Alismatales > Hydrocharitaceae > Thalassia > Thalassia testudinum. Next base: position 60,441,388 of record JAZHRO010000015.1, read on the forward strand.
CCACCCCTTTCCTCACTGTGTAGAGAACCTCATTTCTCATCTGCTCCTCACCACCAGCCTCAACTACAGCAGCGCGACTCCACCACCGTGGGCGTGTGGTGTGATAGCCCACACCGCCAATCAGAGTCCCTGCATCACCATGCTTCTTCTTCATCACCACCGCACCTACCAGCACCATCCCTGCGCACGTCCATCACAAGCACAAGCACCTCCCTCCAGCATCCTCAGCCCGTGCTTCACCTTCTGCAGCAGCCCATCGACACGCGCCTACCCCTCACTTCCAGCTCACCTGCACGTGTTGCACCTCCACTATTGCAGGCGCGCTCCCACCAGCAACTCAGCGCATGACCTCCCCCGCGCCTCAGCTCCTGTTGCACGCACCACGCGCCGCTGCGTGCCCTCCAGCACCATTCCCATGCCTGCCACTCTACGTGCTCACCTCTGCCCGCAATAACTGCCGCGCACTCCTCGCAGCCACAATTGCGCACCCAGCAGCAGCAACCGACCCTTGCCCACCAGCAGCGTGCACAAAGCATGCGCTACTCCATCCGATGTCGCCAACTCGTGTGCACGCCCAGCTTCTTCTTCTTCTTCTTCATCTCTGCCAACCGAAGGTACCCAAAGCCACAAAAGATGCAGCCATCAAATCCGGCCACAAAACTTCGCATCGGGAACTCCATCGAACTCGCCTCAACTCCCCAAGCACAACCACGCTTTCAGCCGCACCAATCGACCACCTGATGGTCGGTCGGAGGGCCTCATCGCCGGTGGCTTCTTCCACTCCGGCCAGCGACCACCAACAGCCGTTCAGAGTGCCACCACCACCATCGGAAAGCTCTCATCGTGCTTGTCCTCCTCTGAGCTTCTCGCAGCCTGCCATGGCCTCCTTTTCGCGCACATAGAAAGGAAGTAATTCCTTTATTTTTGGGTTAATTAATATTTACATTTGAGTGCCATTGCCAAACTCTCATTTTTTATTTTAATATTTGATATATTGAGTGAAATTGCAACTTCATGCTCATGCTTTCGGCTTTTGTTATTCACATCTTTGACATTGGTTTTGGATTAAGATGAACACAATTTCTCTCTAATACATGTGCAATAGGAAATTATATAGATTGATCACATATTTATTGAATATTTCATTCAGGAAAAATTATGCATATAACCTTACATTCTTGAGTTATTATGTATCTTCTTTTCATCGCATTTCATGTTAGAGTTGACCATGGATTTTGCACTCGATTGAACGGATACAAGAAAAAAAATATTCGTGAATTTATTGCATCATTCCATCCTTGTGGACATGACCCACTCTTCTATAAGTGGTTTAATTTTTGTTTTAATTATTTTGTTAAGCGATTTTCCACCACTTTGATACTAAAATGACAAATCATCTTAATCATATTATTTGAAAGTGAAAACCATCTTACCAAATGGCATCATTGCTGGGGAGGCAACAGATACAATAATTTCACCTGATTTTTTTTTTTGATTATTTCTCATTGCACAGTGATCTAATCATTTGTTATCTTTTCTATGCGAGGAATCTATGGAGGTGACAGGCGCATCTGGGAGACGACGTTCACCTTAACCAACGCCTACACATGGGGAAGATGCAGGAGACCTAGACCCCGCTTTCATAGGGGATTCTCCTTTGTCACAAGTTTTATTCCTATTTTCTCACCCTTGTAGTGATTGGGCCTGATTTTTGGGAGCCTGTTTCCTTTTCTTTAGATCTAGGTTTTTATTTTATTTTGTGGTTGTTTATCATTTTCTTTGCTTGTGCATAAGTAGCTAAACAAAAAAAAAAGAAACGAGTTACCTGCTAGAAGCTGCCTGCCCTTAGGTCGAATCATTTAGGACTGAATGAGCAGCATCTAGATCTAGCTTCCTATCTTGCATATTGCATGAAGAATGCTGGAATCAGGTATGCACTTCTAAGTTTGCATTTCTACCTGTCATGCAAATGCATTTGGATTAATTTTTAGACCACATAATCTGTCTTGAAGCGATCTAATAAAGTGGTGACATTTAATTTTTGAAAAAGGACTAATTAAAGGAGGGACATTTAAAAATCAAGGACTTGATTTTCAAACTTGGTGTGCAATTCAAAATTCAAAATCTTTTACAGTGTATGCACACTTATATCTCTTGCACTACGGTACACATTTAAACACTCCTAAATCTTGGAACTACTAGGACAAGAGCCCTCCTATCGTTGGATTCTGAAATGTTTAGAACTTGAGATCAAAGGTTTTGTAAATCCAAAGAGGGGGATACCCTGTCACGGATTTTTGGGGGTAATTAAGAAGCACCGTGAAAGCACAGCTTGAAAGGAAGTCTTAGGCCTACTTGCATCCCTCGATCTTTCGTCTTTAGAGTTGCTCTACCATTTGAGATTTAGGGAAGAACACCTAAGCCCCAACTAGGTCTTTTTAGGCATTTTGAAGGTCAATAATAGGCACGTAATTGATTGGGCAACTTGCTTTGTCACCTGCAATTTGAACTAAAGTCAGAAGAGTAAATTTGTAAAGACAAAACAAGTCCTTTTGAATTGTGTTTGTAGTGCATGCTTGGTAGGTGATCTCTTAGGAGACAACTTGTGCTTGATCCTGAACCTGAAAGAATCTTAAGAAGAAACCTCCCAAGGGAAGAAATGGCTTATCAAAGGAGCCTTAAGGAATATTTTATTCCAACCAATCAAGCTGGCCTTGCACTACGTAGACCTGGAGGGGACAATCCTTATGAGATCAAAAGCAGTACCATATCCTTGCTGCCCTCCTTTTATGGTACTACTAGGGAAGACCCTTACAAGCATATAGAGGAATTCACCGAGCTCTATTCCACAGTGAAGCTGTAGGGCGTTACTGATGTTGCTCAAATGTGGACCCTCTTTCCTTTCTCCCTTAAGGACAAAGCCAAGTATTGGTATCATACCCTTGATGATATTAACACTTGGGATGCCCTAAAGAAGGAGTTTTTGAAGAAGTACTTCCCCATGAGCAAAACAAATCACTTTAGGAGGGAAATTATGAGTTTTGTTCAAAAGGATGGGGAAGCTTTCCATGATGCGTGGGAGCGCTTTAATGACCTGTTGAGACTTTGCCCACATCACCAGGTGCCTAACTGGCAACTGGTTGAAAGGTTCTACATCAGACTTAATGATTCGCACAGGCAGACTGTGGATGGTGCTTGTGCAGGAACCTTTCTATCTAAGACTGAGGATGAAGCTTGGAACCTTTTTGATACTTTGAGTGAGAATTCTATTCACTTGAATTCTACCGACATGGATAGAAAACCCACTCTCATGCAAAGAAAGTTGGAGGCGAATGAGGTATGGGACAGCCAGAATTTAGCCTATCAGATTCAATTGTTGAATCAAAACATGGAAATGCTTATGTCGAGCCCAGGCCAATTCGTATCTAACGCCTCCACATTCCAAGCTTCTGAATGCTCCATTTGCCAAGGCAATACACACGCCACTGTGGATTGCCACTTGGCCTCCCACTTCCCTGATCTTGTACAGGCAGATCTGAATGCCGGTCAAGGGTTTCATCCTAGACCTCGTAATGACCCTTTTTCCAACACTTATAATGAGGGATGGAGGAACCACCCAAACTTTTCATGGAGACAAGGAAATGTCACAAATTCAGGGAATTATAAACCACAATCCTTTCAAAACCATCAAATCAACCAACCTCAAACCTTGGCCCAACCTAAGACCTCTGAGATGCATGAATTGAAGGCAATGTTGAGAACTATGCAAGAAAGACAAAGTGCCATCATCCAATCTCATGACAAGGCTATACATGAGACGAAATTGCATATAGGACACCTTGTTGAGGCTGTTAGACAGAGGGAAACTAGGAAGCTTCCTAGTGCTACTGAGGAGAATCCTAAAGGAAAAGGGATTGTCTTTAGGCAGCATGCTCAGGCAGTGACTATTCTGAGGAGTGGGAAAGAAATTTCCAAATCCGATGCTCCTATAGTCTCACCCTCTGAAAAACCATCCATCCCGACTTTCACCCCCACTGGAGAAGACTTGCCCAAATCTCCTCCGCTTGAAATCACCATATCGGAAGAAGTTGCCCCCATTCCACCCCTTACTTGACATGACAACCCTTCCAACCAGAGATCGAGAGTGCCCTTTCCAGAGTGCTTATCCACCTCTGACCAGACTTTTGCTGGCTCATCTGGAGCCAAAGATAAGATGGATGAGATCATGGAAACTTTCAAGCAAGTGCATATTAACCTTTTTTTGCTTGAAGCCATCAAGAAAATTCCATCTTATGCCCTCTTCTTAAAGGACCTGTGCACAAAAAAGCGGCAATCTAGGAAATAGGTCCAATCAAAAGTTGTTCTACCTGATTCTGTTAGCTCAATTGTTCAACTTGGCACACCCCCGAAACTTAAGGATCCAGGTGCCCCGTACATCCCAGTGGTTATTGGTGACTTACAGATTGATGAGGCTTTACTTGATTTGGGTGTGGGGTGAACATTCTTCCAAGCTACGTGTATGAACAACTTGGGGGAGGCAATCTAAAGCCTAGCCAAGTAATCCTCCAAGTTGCTGATCGATCACTTAAGACATCGTGTGAAGTTTTGGAAGATGTCTTCGTAAGAGTGGAGGATTTATTCTTCCCATTGACTTCTTAGTTTTGGACACTGACCCCACCAACAAGCCAACCAAACCCTCCATCATTTTGGGCCACCCCTTCCTTGCAACTTTGCATGCTTCAATCAATTGAAATACTGGGGCATTGAAAATGGGCTTTGAGAACAGGAAAATCCGACTTAATGTGTTTGATGCTTACAAACAAGCCAGGCTTGAGGATTATTCTCAAGTTGAAGTGATAGATGACCTGACTGAAGAGACAACCCCTGTAATGTTATGTGATGACCCCCTTCAGCATGTCATGCTAAATGAGCATTCCAATCTCTTAGAGGAATGTGAAGGGGATATAATAGAACTTGAGGAGTTGCTAGGTGTTTCTGCTAAGTCTCTTTCCCCATCATCTCTGTCCAAGGTAAATCTGCTACCTGAGATGGGGACATCTATTATGAAACCCTCAACCATACAAGCCCCTAACCTTGAGTTGAAACCCCTCCTTGACACTCTCAAGTACGTCTTCCTGGGTGCTAATGATACGCTCCCCATTATCATTTTGGTTGTGCTATCTGAGGCACAGGAGGGAGCCCTGATTGAATGCTTGATTGCACATCAAATCACGCCTGTAATAATGCCTTCTTGTGCTATTTTCTAGCATTAGCTATGCATATTAGGATTCTATAGTTGCATTTGTAAAAACACTTGCATTCAAGCATTTTATTGAGAGGAGAAGAGAATAAAACAATGGCTTGCATATTTACATTTTGTCTCAAGTGCCTCTTTGCAAAAAGTCCCCTCTCTATTTTTTATTTCCTCTTTCTTCTTTTCTTCTTCCCGCGGCTACCTTCTTCCCACCACTCATGCACGCCATGCTGCATGCAATGCCATTCCCTGCCAATGCCACTCCCTGCCAACGCCACTCCATCCGGCTGCCACTCTCCCATGCCCTCTCCCTGCTACAACCATGCTGGCAGCCACGCTTTCCTCCTCTATAAAGCAGCAGCCTCTTCCTCACGAGACCACACATGCTACTGCAGAGAAGAACCCGTAGCCACCACCTCCTCCACCGTCTTCCCCTCCCATACGTCGGCCCTCCGTCGAGGAGGCACCCGGCGAGCAGGAGAACCCACTGTGGTGCACACCACCACAGTGGGAGCACCACCGCCCAGCTCTTCGACGAGCCGATGGGCGTGGTGCATTCCCTCGGTTCATTTTTTTTTTCTTTAACGCCATTGCCGCCGCTCCAAGCTTCGAAGCTTGAAGCCACGGTAGCAGCAGCCACACAGCAGCAGCAGCAGGTCCCCCTGCCTCCTCGCGACCGTCCCCGCAGCCGCTCACTGCCTCCGCGCACCCCTGCAGGGCGTTCCCCGCTCATTCTCCGTTCTGTCACCTCCGCCGTTGCACCCTTAACCGGCCGCTGCGCGCACTGCAGCAGCCGGCTAAGCCCTCTCGCCGTCCCCTGCCAACCTCCGCACCCCTCCGCAACCACCTCAGACCCTCCTCCACGTTCGCTCCTCCGCGCCATCGCCCGCTCTTCGCCCTCGCACTTGGCCTGCAAACGCATCACCTCCATTTGCAGATGCCATTTCCAGATGTCCGCCTCCGCCTTCAGACGACGCGGCTCCAGACGTCTGCCACCATCCACAGACGTCTTAACTCACGCCATCGCTAGCTCTCTCGCCCGCTCTCTCTCTCTGGCGCGAGTACTCCCGTGCACGTCCGCCCTCTCTCCCGCCCGCTCTCTCTCTCTCTCTCTTTACTCACAGCACACACCTACACTCACACATACGTACACACACACACACTTATAGTAACATATATATACGTACATATATCTATATATATATATATATACATAGTATATCTATATAGTTATGTATACATACATATATATATAATATATATATATATCTACTTATATATATATCTATATACTTATACATATACTTATATATATATATACATACATATATACATATATATATATATATATCTAGATACATCTGTATATATACATACATATACATCTATATATATCTATACATATATACCTATACATTTAAATATATATAGATATATTTACTTATATACATACATATGTACATATATTTTCACGTTATTTACTATACGCTGTATCGCGGGAATATCTGCACTAGTTACTGATATTTTTTGATACACGCGTACAAAAAGCGTGGACACATTCATCATCCATCATCCATCCACACTCCACACGGCACCCAGTCGAGTAGGTTGCGTCTCTCTAGACGACGACCGACCCGACACAGTGCTACACTCCATCGCCACGTCCACCCCCACCCCTTTATATATATACTACATATAGATATATATATCTATAGATACTATATTTACTTTCTGTCTGTTAGCTTCCTTCTTAGTAAAAAGATAAAAAATATATACAAGAGAAAAGATAATCTTTGATTTGCAGGAACCCCGTCTTGCGAGTAGCAAGGCGTGTTTTGGAAATCTTTTTTGGCTAAAAGCCAAGGACACAATTTTGAGGGTGTGCCTCGAGGACAAGGATTACCAGAAAAAAATCTAAATAAGAAAAACACCAAAAATAGAATAAACGAATGGAAGAGATGCATTTTAAGGAAAACGTACAAACTCGACTTGAACCCCACTTCCTTGAGTTCGACCCTGGGCCTAAAAGTGACAAGATAAAATCATTTAGGCCAGGTTAAAAATTTTGTAAAGAGATGGTTAGGTCCGAATTAGGTTAACCACTATAAACATTTCAATGATAAAATCTCCATATTAACAACCTATCCAGGCCGACCGATCAATGCTTGTCTAGGCACAAGGAAGCTATTGCTTGGAGCATTGCTGACATTAAGGGTATAGACTCTACACTTTGCATGCACCACATTTATATTGATGAATCCAACAAGCCATTTGGGGACATGCAGCGACGTCTGAACCGTAATATGAGGGAGGTTGTTAAAAAGGAAATCCTAAAGTGGTTGGACGTTGGGATCATATATCTCATTGCAGATAGTAAATGGGTAAGTCCTATTCATGTGGTGCCAAAGAGGGCAGGCTTTACTGTGGAATTTATTGACCAAGGTGAATAAGCTGTGACTAGACCCTCAGCTGGATGGAGGGTCTGTACTGATTACTGCAAGTTGAACACTGCTACCCAGAAGGATCACTTTCCCTTGCCTTTTATTGATCAAATTCTCGAGAAATTAGCAGGGAATAAGTACTATTGCTCTCTCGATGGATATTTTGGGTACAATTAGGTTGCAGTCTTCCCTAATGAACAGGAGAAGATGATGTTCATGAGTCCTTACGATACCTTTGCATTCAGGCGTATGCCATTTGGATTATGTAATGCCCATGCAACCTTCCAGTGGTGTATCATGTCCATTTTCTCTGACATGATTGATGAGTGTGTTGAAGTGTTTATGGATGACTTCTCCATTTATGGCTCCTCTTTCAACTAGTGTCTCCTGCACTTGGAAAATGTGTTGAAGCAATGTAAGGAGACTGGTTTAGTTCTTAGCTGGGAGAAAAGCCACTTCATGGTACAGAAAGGAATTGTACTTAGGCATGTTGCGTCTAAGCGAGGCTTGGAAGTAGATAAAGCCAAGATTGATTCTATTTCCAAACTCCCATTGCCCACGAATGTCAAATAGATTAGATCCTTTCTGGGCCATGCCAGCTTTTATAGGCTCTTTATTAGAAATTTCAATAAAATTTCTAGGCCGCTTTGTGACTTGTTGGCGAAGGAACCTTCCTTCAATTTTGATTCAAAGTGTGCTGAGGCCTTTTAAACTCTGAAGGAGGCCTTGATCTCTACGCCTAGTCTCCGAGCTCCTGATTGGACACTCCCATTTGAGCTGATGTGTGATGCTTTGGATTATGCAGTGGGAGCAATCCTTGGACAAAGAGTTGAGGGAAGACCTCATGTGCTGCATTATGCCAGCAAGACTTTAACCGAACCACAACAAAACTACACCATCACTGAAAAGGAATTACTTGCTGTAGTTTTTACTCTGGAGAAGTTTAGGTCTTATCTTCTTTGGTCTAAGGTGGTTATTTTCACAGATCATGCGGCAGTGAAACATCTCATTGCCAAGAAAGATTGTAAGCCATGTCTGATTAGGGGGATCCTACTCCTTCAAGAATTTGACTTGGAGATATGTGAAAAGAAAGGAGTAGAAAATGTTGTGGCTGACCACCTGTCTTGCCTTTCACTTAATGACTCTCTATCTGGAGACATCCATGAGACATTTCCTGATGAAACCCTTATGGCGGTAACACTAACTTCACCTTGGTATGTTGATACCGTAAATTACTTGGTCACTAGAGAAACTCCTGGCTCTTGGGATGACCAGAAAAGAAAGAGATTCATTTCCCAAGCTAGATACTTTCATTGGGAAGAGCATTAATTATTTTGAATTGGACAAGACCAAGTATTGAGATGATGTGTACCTGAAGAGGAACAACAAAGTGTGCTGAGTTTTTTTCCATGAACTTCATTGTGGAGGACACTTTGGCGCTAAGAAAACTACTTTTAAGGTTCTCCAATCTAATTTTTGGTGGCCTTCATTATTTAAGGATTCTCATAATTTTGTTAAGGCTTGTATTAGATGTCAATGGACTAGAACGATTGGGAGGAGGAATGAGATGCCTCAACACCCTATTCAATCTGTTGAAATTTTTGATGTGTGGGGAATTGACTTTATCGGCCCCTTCCCTTCGTCCCATGGTTATGAATATATCTTGGTGGCAATTGATTATGTCTCTAAATGGATAGAGGCCATTCCTACATGCACAAATGACCACTCTGTGGTTTTGAAATTTGTGAAGGCCAATATCATATCATGTTTTGGATGCCCCAAGACCATTATAAGTGATGGGGGACCTAATTTCCGAAACCATCATTTTAATCGGCTACTCAGGAGTCTGGGAGTGACTCACAAGGTTGCTACCCCATACCATCCTTAGACGAGTGGCCAGGTTGAAGTGTCGAATAGGGAGATAAAAAATATTTTAGAAAAGACTGTTAGACCTGATAAGAAAGACTGGTCCCAAAAGCTCGATGATGCTTTGTGGGCATATCGAACAGCCTATAAGACCACTTTGCGTACATCTCCCTTTCGAATTGTGTATGGGAAAGCATGCCATTTACCTGTTGAGCTAGAACATAGGGCACTTTGGGCTATTCAAAGTGTTAACATGGATTTAGAAAAGGTGAGTAAGGCACGACTTTTGGAATTAAGTAAGCTTGAGGAGCTGAGGAATGATGCTTATGACACCACTCAAGCTTATAAAGAGAGAACTAAGGTCTTGCATGATAAGTATATCCTTAGAAAGACCTTTGAGCCCAACCAACAAGTCTGGCTTTTCAATTCCAGACTTAAGCTTTTTCCAGGAAAATTAAAATCTCGTTGGGATGGGCCTTACATAATCACTAAAGTGTTTCCACATGGAGCTATGGAGATTAAAAGCCCTTCCTCTTCAACAACTCCCTTTATCATCAACGGTCAATGGTTAAAATCATACATTACTTTGGATGACCATCTGGTTGACGAGGTCACTCTTGAGGAGCCTTAGCTCCTGCCATTCTCCGCCTCAGGTAATATCTTCTTGTAACGGTTTTCTTTCCAATGAGGACATTATTTGAATCAGGTATGGGGGAGAGGACTTGAGGCATCCATTTATAGCATGTCTACATTTTGCATTCATTCATGAGTATTGCATTAAAAAAAAAAGAAATTGTATTATTGAGCTTAATTGGCTAGGCCCTGCATTCTTAAGCAAACCAGAACTTTAGGTTAGACTAAGTTGATTGTAGGTGTCAAACTTTAGAAGCTAAGTGAGCTACTAGCTTTAGACCTTTAGGGTCCTTTGTGGACTTAAAAACTTAAGTAGGAGTTAAGTTGTGGACCATTCCTCAAGAGGTTGAGGAAGGAAAGCTAGGGATTGAGTTAAAGGCTCGGTAGTATTTGAAGTCTTGTTCTAAAGCATCCAAATTTCACACACACTTGGTCTTGTGTAAGTAAGTGATCACCTTAATTCATTTCTTAAAAGAAAATTTGGTTCGCTTAGTTTTGACTTAGGAGAAGCTTGAAAAGACAATTTGATTGGAAGAGTTCCTGCTGCAGGAGAGGTGGAGTATATACTCACCTTGAGGATGCGATGATAACATGTTACCATCCTTAGGATATCCATCCTACTGGGGGCATGTAAGTGCATTGTGCGGTTCAGGTACCATGGGTGGCCCCATCTCGAAGTGCCGATTGCCACAGGCCTGAATTTGCTTAAGAAATCCATGGACGATACTATCTCGAAGTGTCAATTGCCAGGAGTTCTTGGGGTTGCTATGGGCGGTTCTATCTTGAAGCATGGAATGCCAGACACCCTTAGAGGTATGGTGATGGGGACAATGAATCCGACACAGACCATGTTGATAGCTAATCCAAGGTTAGACTTAGAGGAATCAAACAAAAAAATATATATATTAAAAAAAAACCCTTTTTCCTCTCTAGGTTGGCAATCATGACAACTTCAAATAACTCAGACCAATGCACATGCAGGGATACTTTAATCTTGGGGATCAATAAACCCTAGGGTAGAGTTAGAAATCAGGGAAACCTGTGCCTGTAACTTGTCTTTAGCTGAACTAGTCTGTAACTTAGCAATTACTTGGGAACCTTAGGTCTAAAGTCAGAACTTGACATGTTTCTAAAGGAAGACCGATTGGGTTGGCTAGTCTACTTGGAGTGCTAGGTTATTGATTAGATTTGCTAGAGATTTGCAAAAACTAGGCATGGGGGCATTTGATGAGCCCATATCTGTGGGCTATTTAGTTACTTAAGTGCCTAGGAATTAGATTGATATTAGTGTATACATAACATGTATTAAGATATAAATTAGTTTATATATATTTTCTTGTATGCATTACATATATAAATTATTTAGCATGCATTAGAATTGCATGCATTAGTCTTTAAGTTACATTATATGCATTAACATTTTATTGAGGGCTTGAACATAATTAACCAATCTTTTTATTTTTATTCATTTTCTCTTCTCTGCATGAATTCACCGCTCCAACACCACTAGCTGCCGCACTAAAACCTACATTCAAGGATGAGCGGAGAATGTTGATCTGCTCCTGCCTCTCCATTCAAATCCATGCAGACGGCTACAAAGGAGGAAGAATGGATGCCATTCAAATGAGCCCACCACCCCTTTCCTCACTGTGCAAAGAACCTCGTTTCTCATCCTCTCCTCACCACCGGCCTCAACTGTAGCAGCGTGACTCCACTACTGTGGGCGTGTGGTGTGATAGCCCACACCGCCAATCAGAGTCCCTGCATCACCGTGCTTCTTCTTCATCACCACAGCACCCACCAGCACCATCCTTGAGCACGTCCATCACAACCGCAAGCACCTCCCTCCAGTACCCTCGCCCAGCACTTCACCTTATGCAGCAACCCATCCGTGAGCGCTTGCCCCTCACTTCCAGCTCACCCGTGCATGCTACACCTCCACCGCAGCAGGCGCGTGCCCACCAGCAGCTCAGCGCACAACCTCCCCTATGCCTCAGCCCTTGCCACACGGACCACGTGCCACCGCACACCCTTCAGCACCATTCCCGCGCCTGCTACTCTGCGTGCGCACCTCTGCCTGTAGCAATCGCCACGTGCTCCTTGCAGCCACAGTTGCGCACCCAGCAGCAGCAACCAGCCCATGTCCACCAGCAGCAACCGACCCTCGCCCACCAGCAACACACGCAGAGCGTGCGCTACTCAAGCCAGCGTCGCTAACCCGTGCGCACACTTGGCTTCTTCTTCTTCTTCTCTGCCAACCGAAGGTACCCAAAGCCATAAAAAATGCAGGAATCAAATCCGGCCATGAAACTTCGCATCAGGGACTCCATCGGACTCGCCTAAACTCTCTGAGCACAACCACACTTCTGGTCGCACCAATTGACCAGCAAACAGCCAGTCGGAGGGCCTCACCACCAGTGGCTTCTTCCACTCCAGTCGGTGACCACCGACGGCTATTCGGAATGCCACCACCACCATCAAAAGGCTCTCGTCGCACTTATCCTCCTCGGAGCTTCTCACGACCCGCCATCGCCTCCTCTTCGCACACGCACAAAGGAAGCAAATCCTCTATTTTTGGGTTAATTAATATTTACATTTGAGTGCCATTGGCAAGCTCTAATTTTCTATTTTAATATTTGATATATTGAGTGAAATTGCAACTTCATGCTCATGCTTTCTCATAATTACTTAGCTTTTGTTATTCACATCTTTTGACATTTGTTTTGGATTAAGATGAACACAATTTCTCTCTAATACATGTGCAATTGGAAATTACATAGATTGATCACATATTTATTGAATATTTCATTGAGGAAAAATTACGCATATAACCTTACATTCTCGAGTTATTGTGTGTCTTCTTTTCATCGCATTTCATGTGAGAGTGGACCATGGATTTCACACTCGATTGAACGAATAAAGAAAAAAAATATTCATGAATTTATTGCATCATTTTCGCCTTGTGGACATGACCCGCTCTTCTGTGAGTGGTTTAATTTTTATTTTAATTATTTTGTTAAGCGGTTTTCCACCACTTTGATACTAAAATGACAAATCATCCTAATCATATTATTCGGAAGCGAAAATCGTCTTACCACTCGACACTTAGTCATTTCAGAGGAGAGTCCCCATGTGCATTAGAAGGGCCAAAGAAGGAAGGAACAAAGAAGAGGAGAGGTTCTGAAGAAGAGAAGGCTTATGCTTGCCTTCTGTTAAGACGTCTGATTACTAAGCTTGTCATCTGAGGCACTGTAGCATTCAAGGTAGTGTTGGTTTATTTGAGATAATTGATTGTTGAATGCATAACTTTAGAGGATATAAGTGGTGATTCAAATCACCATTATCTTTTATTTTTATCCTCATATTCTTGAGATACATTTGATTTCATTGAATAACTAATGTGACAAGTTATTATTCATTAAAAATCTATACTTTGCATAATTTCTTGTGCTCATTTATATTTTATGTTGAGATTAGCACATGAATACAATACTTGCTTCCAGCAAACGACCTCGAACTTCATTTCTGACATTTGATTATAAATTTTATTTGTTGTTTGAGTTATTTTTGATGAATTATTACAACAACGAACACATCTTTTAAAACCTCAATCTAGCCATAGAGCATTTTGGAGCCATTGTTGGGAGCAATGCGCAATTCACTGCTATTCTCTTGGTATGTTTTGATTATATTTGAGCACTAACTTGCCCTGTTTGATTTCTTGTGATTTTGCAAGGTACTTCACGAGGAGATCTTCCGTGAAAATAGCCACTCCACGGTAGGTAACTTTTCTATTCTTCCGTAATCAACCTCTTAATGTTGGGAAGACAAAAAAAGGAAACAATAAATTAGGAATCACCTACCTTATTTTTCATAGTAATTATCATTTAAAAGGCATGTTTCCTAATTTGCAGAATTTTTTCAAATCTGATTGAAGATTGAGACGATTTTGTTTAGAATTTCCTTCCCCAAATTTCCTGTGCCTATTAGGGATCACGCTTAATTTCTAATCATCTTGGACTCCTCACCTTCTTGTTTGAGTCTAAGGTGTACATCTTAAGATCAAATTAGATGAAGAATAGAGGCAATTAGGGTTTGACATTAGGATTTGGAGTGCTAGTACACATTTTTTCCTAAATTAAAGGAAAGTTGCCCTCCTGCATTTGTGTGCTACCTAAGTCGATTGAAAATATCTAATCAGAAAAACCCTAAAATCAGGCTCTCATTTCACTTGAACTCTTAAAATCTTAGACCTAATAACCTGGGAGTAAAATCAGGGTGATTTCTAGGTCATGACCTAGATCTCATTCTGCCATCTCTAGGGTAGGTCAGGTGAAGTTGGTCTACATTGTTGGACAACCAACCTTCAAATTAGGTCACAAGTTGAATCAACTTCTAATCAAGTGAAATCAAGGGCACAAATTAGGACATAAAACTGGTAGACTTAAGGTCATAAGTTCGTACATTCCGGTCTACCTAGACCCTCAATGACAAGGAAGGTTGAGTGGGGGAAACCTTGTAACCCGTGGGGATGCTCTACCGTGTACGGGTCTTCGTGGGGCTCTCCCTTCCTGGTTGCCCATGTAATTCTTGGTTGTGCAAATTTCTAATTCGGAGGCATCATCTGCCTCAATGCTGCCTTAATCATCCAAAAATCTTTGTGTGCCTTGATTGGATTAAATCTCACTGCCAGTCCCTCATCCCTTCTATTAGAGTACATACATAGGAAGGCTATTAGGTTTCTAACCTATGAACCCTCTCTAGATCTTCTTGGGAATCTCTTTCAGATCTAATCAACTTCAATCAAATCTTGAGTTTGATTCTACATCTTAATTCCACCATTTGATTCAAAAATGCAACCTGACATGTTAGCAGACCCATTTGAGGATATATAGGTTAATGTGTCAAACACAACAACATTCATTTTAGAACAAGCAGAGCTGATTTTGACACAACTAGAAAATAGGGTAACTTGGGATGTACACCAAGATCATGCCAAAATACTGGGAGATTGAGAGATGGCATAATGGTGAGTATATCTTCTGTAGATTTGAGCCATCACTATGGAAAGTACACCAAGATGACCTTGAAAGAAGAGATAAGATAATGCAGATGTTGAAACATGTTATCGATCATAGGCATCAGTACACCCTTGCGACATCTAGGATTAACTAGCATAATCTGCCAAATCTCAGGTTTGAGGATCAAGGTTGCCATGGACCCCCAACCCAGAGGAATTCCAATTCAAATTTCACAGCAATTGACATACCTGATCTTGAAATGGGTGGGGACGATCCAATTACAGGTGATCACGATTACGAGCCAACCCTACCATGCCCTAATGTTATAGACACCTATAGTGATGAGATTGAGTAAGAACTCCTCGAGGACGTAAATTCCGCTCCTTATTCTGATAAGGTGGTCCTCAAAGATAATTCTAACATCCCTGTAGAGCCCAGCCTAGATTCTAGTGATCCAACCCACACCCTTAACCAAGAATCTAGGTCTGAGCCTTATTGGGAAGATTATGAGGCTCCATGTGATATGAATTAGATTTTGAATCTCGATTATGATTTAAGGCCCGTATTTGATGATTACACCTTTTCAGACTCCTCAGAAATACAGATTGATTTTTCGGAACTCACGCCGATCTATGATACAAAAATAGAGGAGCTAGAAGAGTTGGGAATCGATTGGGTCTTCCCTACAAGCCAAGAACCCGAGCCTATTCCTAATAGTGACACCTCTTTGAGCTTAGACTCTAAGTATAGGTTAGACCCAAGTCAAGTTGCTGAGTCCACATCTCTTGGTTTATTCTATGGTGGAACCTCTGATCCGGAATTAGATTCAGGACATGATTCTTGTAAGTTCTCCCATGATTTCGAATCTTACCCTAATTTCGGAGAATTGTTGTTTCCTAATGACTTCAAACTATTTTATGACCTTAGAAAACACGACTCGTCTTTTGATTAAGAGGTTGAGGTCAATGATTCGAAATAAAACACCTCTTCTACAACACATACTGAACCTTCCAAATCCCATTTTCAACCCCGACCCACAACCAGGCTCAATTTCTATTTTGATGCTCTTCTTGATGAGCTAATTGCACATGATTCTCCTCCACATTTCAATCGGGTTTCGAACTTCGATCAGACTAACAATCATGCCCCATCCTTCTTTGATCACTCCTGTAGGGTTCCTACATCCTCCACCGACCCTTTTTCATTTGAGGATCCCTACTCTGACCTGGTTGATTCGATTTAGCCAAACCCTAGCTTCACACTTCCACATTTCTTTGAGTCACAAAGTATATGGTGGGTTCCACATCTACTGATTCACATCTATCATCAACCCACCAGATTGATTGGGTTGGGGTTGCATTATCAGCCTGTTGACTTGAACAAGCACCTAGTTGGACCAATCAAGCTATTGATCAAGATGCCTATTCTATAAAATTCATTTGATTTGACCACTCCTCCATACCATTTTCTGCTCAGCTGAAGGGAATGAATCTAGTGCTTAACAGGAGGCAACCCGTCATTCCAAAAACTTGAGATCCTTCTGGTTATCCTTTTATACTTCATGTCTATTGCACTCTGAGTTCAGTTCTGAGCAGTCGACTCCACCTTTAGTACCCATACCAGAGCTTGAAATCATCCGCAATAGTCATCACTACCCATTCGCTCACCTGTGGAACCTATTCTAACTCCTAAACCCTAACTATTTCATACCCTACGTTTACAATGAGGACATTGCAAAACTTAGGCATGGGGGGTGTTAAAGTGCAAACATACAAAAATTTAAAGTTTGAAGGGTTCTCACAAAAAAATACATATTCCAAAAAACAAAAAATAATAAAATAGAAAAATAACAAAAAATGGAGAAAGGGGAGGAAATTTTGAGAATTAATTGAATATCATTCTTGAGGAGGAAGAGAGGAGGTGATTTAAAATGTCAAAAAGGAGCAACAATTTGAAATAAAAAGAGATAGTCATTAGTAAAAGATCATGGAATCTATTTAAGTTCTAGACTAAATCAAAAGAAAGAAATAAAAGTTAAAAAGTGCTAAGAGACACAGAGGTTAGTATGAACGCTGATCTTAGGCCTCTTGGGCTTGTTTTAAGCTTAAAAATTCAAGTATCCAATAAGATCTGGATAGTCCTCAAGAGGTTGAGAAAAATGCGAAGCTTAAGTATTAGGCCTAAGGCTTATGGATTATTCGGCCTCGTTAACTGACCTCTGGTTTGCGGGGCTCAGTAACCTAAGCACCTTAATCCACACACAGTCTGATTTAGTGCGCTTAGTATCAAAATCACGCGAAAGTGTTAATTATGTTATGAAAATGCTACCTAGATTAGGAGTGGTTAATCAACACAAGTTGATTTGGATGAGTTCCTGGCACGGAGAGGTAGGAAATTCCCCTCGAAGATGCACAATAACATACCGTCTCTTTGGTGCTTGTCTCCTAGGATATCGAAATATCCTACTGGGGGAACGTAAGCACCTTGTGCTGATTCAGGTGCTATGGGCAGGATTATCTTGAAATGTCAATTTCCAGGGCTTGAATTTAGCAACAATACACCATAGGCAGCACTATCTCGAAGTGTCGAAAGCTAGGGTTCAGGGGGTGGGCATGGGCGGTGCTATCTTGAAGAATTGAAAGCCTGGGTCCCTGCGGGGATTGATTGTGGGAGCTAGGAATCCGATACAGATCGTGTTGTAAAGCCAATCCAAAGATAGAAATAAAGAAGAAAAAGAGAGAAAACTCTCCAAAAGATGCAAAAATTCTTGTCGCTCTCTTACAAAAAGGCACTGCAAATTGAACCTAGATTAAACATGTTTTAAACATGAGTGCTTTAACCGCAGAGTTCAACGAACCTTAGGTTAGTTCCTGTTGGCCTTAGAAACCTTCATGGCAGACTGAGGCTAAAGCTGGTCAGGTTCGGATCTTGGTTGGTACTTGAGTACCTCTAGGCCTATTGTTAGCATTCTGACCTAATCTACAAAAGCAAGCACATAATAGAGTTCTGAGCATAAAAAGGCATGGTCTAGAATTTGAATTAATTCTATGTGATTTTGCTAAGGCACTAGCAAAAGTTAGGAATGGGAGTATGATGATAACATCATCATCAGCCATATCTAGCTTTAATTAGTTATAATCAAATAATAAATTCTCATACATAACTGCCAGAGAGCCCTCATTCGCTGCAATCCATTCTGAAAGAATAATAAGAAAATAGGGGTAAAACTGTAGTTTTAATAGCATATCTCAATTGCAAAATAATCACAAGATTTCTCAGGGGTTAATTAAAGGTCAAATGATTTTAATTGTCTAACAAGTAGGTCCATGCAAATAGAAATGGGTTTTTACATGTTTTAAGAATTAAATGACTTTTGAAACCCTAAAAACAAATTCGCTTGATTCAGTGAGGTTCTGGTCAGGATAAAATTCATCTAAACCCTCTAAAATTCATATAAAAATATTCTCTAGGGTTTGGTATGCTTGATTTGACCATTGGAACCCATTTTGACCTAAAATAGTCTCAGATAGATAGTTGCCCTAATTTTGGTTTTTGCATAAATTACCTAGTAAAACTTGGTCAAAACCTAAATCCAACTTCACCATGGAATTCCTTAGGTTTAAATTAGGTTTGTACCAAAATTTAGACCCATTCTGAGATCATCTTGATAGTTCACAATTCAGTCTAGTCTGGTTCTTTCTCTCACACTCGTACCCCTAGCTTTTGAAAGTATTTGCATTTACCCACCTAACTTCATCTCCTTCTTCATAGATAGGTTCCTACTACCAATGACAGCTGAAAGGCCTTATTTGTTTGCTTCAGGTGTACAGGTCCTCCTCTCCATTAACGGTAGAGTTTGAGCTCGCTTGAAGCCTTCTTCAGCACCTGTAGCTCTAGGTGATATGCCTAAACCATGTGGAAAGTCACCAGCCTTCGAAGCAAGGTTTCAATTGGGAGCTCCCCCTGCAACAGTTGCTCCAATTAGCCATAGATTCAACCGCAGCAGCATACTCAAAGAAGGTGGGACATTTAGTGCCACCTCAAAAGCCAGTGAGCTATAACCCCAGATAAGCGGAATTGATGACACCGGGTCGTCTCCTTAAGTCACACAGGGGGTGAGGTCCTCCGCACCTCACAAACGCCTCGCCTGTGACACTTTGCATGCGAACCTGGTCTGATCCAATTGCCCACCTAAACTTGCACACCTCGGCTGCTACACCATTGTAGGCAGCCCAGGTCTCAGGTGCGCTCTAATCCGATACTGGGCAATACCTGATTGCCCCATTATCCCTGAGATAAGGAATGTAAAGAACAAGAGACAGAGCGAGGGGTTAAGGAGGGTTTTACTCTTTAGTGTTCTCGACACTTAGTTGATTTCAGAGGAGAGTTCCCCCCTATGCATCAGAAGGGCCAAAGAAGGAAGGAACAAAGAAGAGGAGAGGTTCTGAAGAACAAGAGAAGGCTTGTGCTTGCCTTCAGTTAAGATGTCTGATTGCTAAGCCTGTCGTTTGAGGCACTGTAGCATTCAAGCTAGTGTTGGTTTATTTGAGATAATTGATGGTTGAATGCATAACTTTAGAGGATATAAGTTGTGATTCAAATCACCATTGTCTTCTATTTTTATCCTCATATTCTTGAGATACATTGGATTTCATTGAATAACTAATGTGATAGGTTACTATTCATTGAAAATCTATACTTTGCTCAATTTCTTATGCTCATTTATATTATATGTTGAGATTAGTGCATGAATGCAATACTTGCTCCCAGCGAATGCCTCAGACTTCATTTTTGACATTCAAGTTATAAATTTTATCTATTGTTCGAGCTATTTTTAAGGAATTATTACTACAATGAACGCAACTTTGAAAACCTCAATCTAGCCATACAACATGCGGTGTTAACTGTAGGTTTTCTTATTCACAGAATACCCAGCTCTACTCTTCATAAAGAGATTCGTTGGGATGTTTTGTATCCATATGGATTGATCTTTCATGTTCTCCCTCAAGCTTTTGTATGTATGGCATTTGTTCACATTCTTGGTCATGGGTGGGACAAACTAGCACCTAGAGCGATTAAGTGTGTTTTTCTGAGCTATTCACAGACACAAAGAGGTTATCATTGTTTTGATCATGTTACTTCTTTCCATTTTGTATTTGTTGATGTTACTTTCCATGAGTTAGTTACATATTTTTCTATTGGGCGAGAGTTGCCCCTACTCTTGATGTTGCACCTATGCCCATGCCTCCTATACCTTTTGGTGTTATTCCTAATATGGATACTTATGTTCCTGTGTTCCCTAAGAAACATAGGTATACCCAGCCCTTTCGCACTTATGTCAGGCCACATACTACTGTACAAGTTCCCCCTCCTTCACCTCCTCCTCTGGTCTCCTCAGACAAGGTGAGCTCTGCACCCTTAGACATTGATGATTATGTACTTAGTGATGTAGATGGGCCTTCTACTATTCCTTGTGAAATTCTACACATCATATAAAATCAAAAAAGATTTTTGAGGCTGGTGGTGGTACTGAAAATTCTAAAATACCCTTAGGTATCATTTTTGGACTGTGACACCAGCACAAAGAAAAATTCTAAAAAAAATCAAACAAATTCCTAAAATCACAAAAATATATTTTTTGGAATCCTTGTTTGATTTGTATTATAGTAGTGGTATTGTTTGCATTGTGTGGACAACTACTTAAACTAAAAGCTTAAAAACAAACTCCTTGGTAGTAAAATTTCTGTATTAGGATTCAAGGATTAGGGTTTTCTTTTCATTTCTAGAGACCAACAACTAAAAGGAAATTGATCTTCACCAACATAATTTGCTTTTCCTTTGTTTGTTGAATCTCAAACTTATTTGAATACTTAAAGAGAAAAACCTTAAAACACACTAAGCTAAAGCAAATCCTAAAAAATAGAAATACATTAGTTGTGTGACAACTTGATTGCTAATTGGAATCACCTTCCAATTCCTGTACACATCATAAAAATTGAAATAACAGAGCATTACCCAAATCAATGCCGTCCACATTCTGTATGCACTTTACTCTCCTAGACCTAACTAAAAATTGTAGCAATTTGACCCCGAAGGATTTATTAACTTAGGCTTGCTATATAGGTCTTAAGTTTTCTCTAGTTAATACCAATTCTACCATCTATATCTAGTGTTAGGCTGAGGGGCCATGTCAAATGACCAAGCCTGGGTTTGCATAAGTCCCTAGGGATTTTCCTAGGAAATGCTTGGGCCCAAACCTCCCCTTATGCAACTTGGCTAGATTTGTTGGTAGAATGGGTATTCACTATTGATTTCTTGTTTCTTAAGTAGATCAAGTCTTTGGTTATTTTTTAGGGAGTTACATTTAAGTTAGGTCTAGAATTTTGTTGTTTGATTTGCACACTTTCTCTCCTCTCTATCTCTTCTCCTCCCCTCCAATTCCTCCAAAAAAAAAAAAAGTGCAGGCGCAGGCGAAGATCCCATAACCCACATCTTGAGGGACCATCTGATTTTGCCCTCCGTACTAGAAAATCTTTGTTTTCTTCTTCTTCCTCTTCTAGCAATATGGAAAACCAAGGAGGAAACCGTCAAAAAAATTCTGCTTCTACTTCTAACCTGTCAGCCGACCCATAAGTTGACTTCCCCATCCTAACCTCCCTCATCTAGAGCAACCAGAAAATTCTGTAGGGCGAGGTGGCCCTCAAATCCAAACTCAAAATACAAACCCCTTTGCCTTTATGGTCGATCATTTGGTTTGACTACAACAAAACCAAGAATTTTGGCTAGGACTGTGATTAACCTAGCTAACCAAGGGCAAAACCTGCCACCCCGTCAATAGCCTATCGTTCCTCTTAAGGATTTTTATAATCCTTCCAACTATGAGGAAATACCTGGGGTGGTCATACCATAAGGGGATTTTGAGATCAAACTAGCCATTCTGAACTTAATCAAGCATTTCCATGGTCTTCCAAGAGGACTCTTTTTATCATCTCGAGGAATTAACTGTCCTCGCTCAAACCACTCATTCCCGCAATGTGCAAGAAGATGTTTGGTTAATGAGACCTTTTCCTCTCTCTTTAAAAGATAAAGCTTCACACTGGTTTAGAATGGTTGGGTGCTTATCACCACCTAGCCCCAATTAAAGAGCACTTTTCTTAAAATGTTTTTCTCGATCGGTCGAACTAACGCTTTAAGAAGATCCATAACGACCTTTCAACAAAAAAATGGTGAACCCCTCCATGAATCTTGGGAAAGATTCTAAGAACTTCTAAGAAGTTGTCCCCACCATGAAATTCCACAATGGCAGTAAGTGTAGATCTTCTATCACGGATTAGAAGATCAATTAAAGAGATTTGTGGATGCCTCATGTGGGGACAATTTCCTTAATAAGGAATCCGAAAGTGCCTACTTCCTTTTTGAAGAAATGAGTGGAAACTCATTTAATATGACTTCAATGGACACTTTCGGTAAAACTCAAAACCCTAGACACGGAGTCAATGAAATTGATTGCAAATCCATCTATGTTCTAGTCACTCAGGATGATCTATATATGTTAGCTCAACGACTGGACCAGATGCAAATTCACCAAAAAAAGATGGAAGAAAAGCTCACTCACAAACAAGTTCCACACCTTAATTCTCCACACTTTTAACTCTCCATACACTAACACTCCACAACTTCTCTGAAGAGAAAATCTGCACAACATTACTGCCACACCTGCTGGTTAGCAGTTTTCTACTGATTTTACACAAGATTTGACTGGGAATTTTGATTATCTGAATCAGAATATTATTGATCCCACCACAGAAAATACTTATGCTCTCTAGGAGCAATTTAGAAACCCCTCCAACACTTACAAAAAAAACTGGAGGACCAACCCGAATCACTCCTGGAAAGCCTCGAACCCAATTCTATTTCCCAACCAAAATCAATTTGGGAATTATGGGCAACCCGCATATCAACTTGGACCATCCCAAGAAGATATTAATACCCAGGTCATGAAGACTCTGCAAGGTATGCAGAATCAAATGACGGAAGTAACCCGCATGATAACTAACTTGTAACATCAAGTTAAGGTTACTCTTGATCATCGACCTGTTGGGAATTAACCTTCCCAACCCATGCCCAACCCAAATAATCAAAGGAATCAGTTCCAAGGTGGATATCCCAATCAACCCATTCACCTAGCACCTTAGCATCCCCCAAGTTTTAATAACAGTTAGGCTTCCCGTCCTCATCCTAGATACAACCATACTGCTAATGCAGATACTTTGAGCAATGGGAAAACCACTCAAGATCCCCTACCTATTGAAGAAACCCATTTTAGTGGCAATAGATCAACTCTTCTCCCTCTTCCTCTAACCCTGTTCAGGAACCTAATAATGCAAAACAGGAAAACCTTATATCTTTTCCACAAGCCCTTCACTCTTCACACGCCAAAAAGAAGAGATCCGAGCCCACTGATAAGGAATTAATGGATCTTTTTGGGCAAGTAGAGATTAATATCCCTCTCGTAGATGCCATAAAATATATTCTTGCCTATGCAAAATTCCTGAAAGATTTGTGTACTCCCAAAAGGCATCCCCGAAACCTTGGAAAATAATCCTTCTAGAGACAGTTAGCTTAGTTGTGTAGAGCAAGCTACCTCTTAAGAAGAAAGATCCAGGCGCACCCCTGATTCAAGTTGTCATTAATGACACTTCTTATGATCGTGCTTTATTGGATCTCGATGCCTCAATTAATCTTATCCCCACTGTTGTTTTTGAGGAATTTAAGATCAACGAATTAAAGCCTGTTGAGGTTACTCTTCAATTAGTAGACCAATCTACAATTAAACAAGGGGAATTATTGAGGATGTTCTTGTCTGGGACAAAAATTATCTATTTGTAGTAGACATTTTAGTCCTAGACATAGAGGTACCGGAAGCATTAAAGTTTGCCATGATAATTCTTGGAAGACAATTCTTAGTCACTGCCCACACTAATATTGATTGTGATTGTGGCAAGATGAAGATCATGTCTGGCGGTCAATCTGTTACCCTAGATATTTTCCAAGCATCTAGTTGATTCCAAGAACCTAATTTCTTTGATGATTCAGATTTAGAAATGGAAAATAGAATGGAGGAAACTTTGCAGATTTCATACTTGGGTTCTTATTTTGCCATAACATGGTTCTTGAACAATCCACTTACTTCATCCCACCCTCCCACCCTAACCACACATTCTTCAACTAACACTTCAACTGACCCTTTCACTCTCACTTCACCACTAACTCCTAAAGCAGAAATTCTTTTGGAGCCGAGCCCACAACTGGAGTTAAAACCTTTTCCTAACTTCCTTAAATATGTTTTCCAAGGTCCAAATCAGACCCTACCCCAGATCATAAATTCTGGACTTACTAGGGCACAAGATGAAAAACTTCTCCAGGTTTTAAGTAAAAATCAAAAAGCTATTGGCTGGACCCTTTCTGACCGTAAGGGTATTCATCCATCCTATTGCACTCATCGCATCTATCTTGAGGAAGACTCTCGCCCCTCCTGCCAACCACCAAGGCACCTGAACCCTACTTTGCAGGAGGTGGTAAAAAAGGAGATTTTAAAGTGGCTTGATACTGATATCATCTACCCCATTTCTGACAGCTCTTGGGTTAGTCCCAGTCAAGTTATTCCTAGAAAGGCTGGACTAACAGTTGTCACCAATGAAAATGGGGAAAACATAGCCACTAGGACCGCTTCTTCTTGGTGCATGTGCATTGATTATAGAAATTAAACACCTCCACCAAGAAGGACCATTTTTTGTTCCCTTTTGTTGATCAAATCTTGGAGTGGTTAGCCGGACATGAATACTATTGTTTTCTTGATGGGTATTCCAGCTATAATCAAGTAGTGGTCCACCCTGAGGACCAAGACAAAACTACATTCACCTGCCCCTTTGGAACCTTTGCTTTCCGAAGAATGCCCCTTGGTCTCTGCAATCCACTGGTGACTTTTTAACAGTGTATGCTTGCAGTATTTTCACACCTGGTAAGTGAATGTCTGGAAGTCTTTATGCATGACTTCTTGATTTTTGGAGATTCTTTTGACCTTTGTCTTCAGAATCTTGAAAGAACCCTCCAAAAATGCATAGAAGTTAATCTCGTCCTCATTTGAGAAAAAGGACATTTCATGGTCCAGGAAAGTATTTTCTTGGGCCATGTTATTTCTAAAAAAGGAATTGCGGTAGATCGAGCTAAAATTGATGCCATCTCTAAGTTTCCACCACCCACTATTGTGGAGAAGCTTCGCTCCTTTTTAGGGCATGTGGTTTCTACTGTCGTTTCTTTAAAAATTTTTCCCAAATCTCCATGCCCTTAAGTCAATTACTTACTAAAGACCAACCATTTTATTTTAATGTTAAATGCATGGAGAGTTTTTTGAGGTTGAAGAAGGATGTTACCAAGGCACCACTTTTATAGGGACCTAATTGGAATTGTCCCTTTGAACTTATGACTGATGCCTCGGATTTTGCTGTGGGAGCTATTCTAGGGAAAAGAATTGACAAGATGCCCATTGTGATCTATTATGCTAGCAAAACTCTTGATGATGCACAACGGAATTATACGGTTACTGAAAAAGAACTTGCCATTGTATTTGCCCTAGAAAAATTTAGATCTTATCTTTTGGGTTCACATGTCACTCTATATATCGACCACTCAGCACTTAAATATTTGCTGAAAAAAAAAGATGGAAGACCTCGCCTTATCCATTGGATCTTGCTGCTCCAGAAATTTGACCTGGAAATCAAGGATAAGTTGGGATCACAAAATGTAGTGGCCGACCATCTCTCTCGTCTTATGACGAATGACATGATGACCCCCCCTAATCAATTCCTTGATGAAAGAATTTTAGCTGCCAATATTCTCCCTTGGTTTGCACCCATTGCAAACTATTTAGAAACAGTGCGAATCCCCTCTGATTGGCCAAAAACCAAAAGAGATAAGTTCTTTGCTAATATTAAGTACTATTTTTGGGAGGAGCCCAACCTTTTCCACATTTATACCGATCAGGTCATTAGACGATGTGTCCCTGATTCAGAAATCCATGATATTCTGACACATTGTCATTCAATAGCTTGTGGTGGACATTTTTCGGGCAAGAAAACTGCAGCTACAATCCTTAATTCTGGATTCTTCTGGTCCAACTTGTACAAAGATGCTCATTCTTTCGTTTAGTCCTGTGTACGTTGCCAAAGCATCGGCAATATGACTCGAAAGGATATGATGCCCCTAAATCCAATTTTAGAGGTTGAAATTTTCGATGTATGGGGCATCAACTTCATGGGACGTTCATCAACTCTAGTGGGTATTTGTATATACCAGTCGCAGTCAACTATGTTTCTAAACGGATTGAAGTAATACCCACCCTCACCAATTATCACCATGTGGTTGTCAAATTTATTAAGAAAAATATTTTCTCAAGATTCGGCATTCCAAAGGCCATTATCAATGACGAAGGCTCACACTTCACTCACTCACAATTCCGTCACCTTCTTTCTAAATATGGGGTTAATCACAAAATTTTCACACCCTATCACCCCCAAACAAATGGCCAAGTAGAAGTTTCTAACTGAGAAATCAAAAATATTTTACAAAAATGGTTAGGCTTGATCGTAAAGACTTGTCCGCCAAGTTGGACGATGCTTTATGGGTCTACTGTACCGCTTTCAAAACCTCGCTCGGCATGTCTCCATTCCATTTGATTTTTGGGAAGGCATGCCATCTCTTGGTGGAGCTTGAACATAGGGCTTTCTAGGCAATAAAGCAATTAAATATGGATTTATCTGATGTTGGTATCCACAGAAAATTACAATTGACTGAACTGGAAGAATTGCATAATATTTCTTATTAAAATGCATGGATTTAAAAAGACCGAACAAAGAAATTTCATGATAAATACATTGTTTGGAAACATTTTGACGTCAATCAACGTGTTTGGCTTTTTGATGCAAGATTACATATTTTTCCTGGAAAGTTAAAATCAAAATGGACAGGCCCGTTTATTATCCTAAAAACATATCCTTACGGTTGATCCCAAAACTAATACGAGTTTTCAAGTCAATGGCCAACATTTAAAGCCTTATTTTGATCATGCTCCGAATCTTCCTTCAGAATCTTTTGATTTAACCAAACCAACCACAGCTGATCACTGATACACACTACACCCGGCTGAATGGCGTAAAAGATAGCATTGGATGGGAGATAACCCATCATTTTTCCTGCTTTCTTTTCTCTTTCTTTTCTCCAAGTTTTGACTATCCTAAATCCGATCACCTTTTACTAAGGTAATCCCTCTTCCCCTCCTAATGCTTGAGGACATTGCATATCTTATGCATGGGGGGTGTTTTTAAAATTTTGATGATCGATTTAGAATTTTCAAAACCTAAAAGCAGTCTTTCTTTCTTTATTTTATTTTTTTATGCACAACCAAAAATATAAAAATGTTAAAAAAATTTTGAGGGAAAATTTGAAATCGGGACTAAGGTTGAAAGCTCACTTTTAGTATAATGGGATTTTATCTTTCACAAACTAGGGATAAGGATACGGATCTAATCATTAGAATTTCAAGGTCTATTTTTAGACTAGATTAGATATCCTTCTCAAAAATTCCTCCTGAACTCATGATAGTTCAGGTGACTTGATCCTCTTTTGTAATATGGAAAGTATCTGGCATAGTTTCTAATTCACAAACTTGCATTTCATGCAAAACTTCCTATGTCAAATTTTACACATAAGCCAACACCTAAAATTTACTAAAAATTAGAAAAACCCCTTTGTTTGGCCTGTGTAAAAGTCTGAAGCAGATCATTAATTTGAGTTCCCACCACCGAGAAGGAGGAAAATTCATCCTTTGAGGATGCGATGTCAACATGTTACCACCTCGGCGTTGCTCTTTATCTATATTACATATCTTCAGATGGAGCATTAAAGCGTATTTTTGCAACTCAAGTGTCTTGGATGGTGTTCTACCTATAATGTCGGAGCAAGAGCTTGAGTTTGGTTGGAGTACTCCTTTGCACCGCATTGTGTTCTGGGGTTGTAAGCTCCTAGGTGGTGTCATGGATAGTGTTATCTTGAAGTACTAGCACTAGAGCCCCCTCGAGGATTGGTAACAAGAATGATGATCCCTACACATTTTTTGTAAGACTAAGCTAAAAATAAGCATGGGGGAGAAAAAATATAGTTTTAAACGAAAAACATGCCCTTATAAATGTTGGCTTCTCACAAGCATGGCACAAGGTTTTAAAGGTTTTTGTAAGTTGTGAATCAGATTCAAGAGCTAGAAAAATCCTAAAAACAAAAATTTCAAGTCATCTGAATTAACAAGGGTTTAGTATGTGAATTTTTTGGCGGATATATTGATCCTGTTTTTGTCTAATTTTTGGATCCGAAGACAATCCTGATGTTTATCTTTCACAAATCCTGTACCTCCTATGTTTGGATCAACCTATGTCCCGTAATCTCTTTCTCCTCAAAAGTCAAAAAAATTAGATTTCCCCAAAATTTCATTTTATAAAAATTAAAGCTTTGCTAAGAGAATAGCAAAAGATAAGCATGGGGGTGTGATAAATGCTAGTTTATCATCATTCTTATGCATTAAAACAAGCCTATCTCTTAGGATTTTGTTCCGCAAATGGGTTTTTGGGTTGCATTTAGGCATAAATTAGGTTAGGCATGTTTTTTTACTTTTTATTATCTTTTTGATATGTTTTTGTGAGTGTTAGGGATAAACAGATTGATAGATCCCTAGAACCTTGGCACTCAAGAAGGCAATTGGTGAAGGAGAAGCCCAAACTACCTGAAACTCAACTTGATCCAGCTCACCATAGTTGGAATCCAGCTCACTTGAACTAGGGCTAGCTCATCCTAGCTCTATTCAACTCATCTCAGTTGAATGGCAGCTCAATAGAGCTCATCTTAGCTCACCTTAGTTCAAGTCAGCGCAGATCCAGCCCAACTTAGCTGAGTCTAGCCCATCTCAGCTCCCATTTGCTCACTGGGAGCTCTAGCTAGCTCAGCTAAGTTGACTGGAGTTCACCTCAGCTCAGGACCACCTATATCCAACTCCACTCAAGTATAGCTACCTGAAGATGACTTCATCTTAGCTCAGGAAGCTCAAGTCCAGCTCCCGGGGACTCAACTTAGTCCAACTTAGTTGAGCTAAGCTACCTTAGCTACTCCAACTAGCTAGGTTCTCCCTGGGAGCATTAGACCCAGCTAACCTCAGCTCATTTTAGCAGAAGCTAGCTTGCTTTAGGTTGGCTTAGTAGCTAGCAGAGAACTAGCAAGCTAAGCCAGCTAAAGTAGTCCCATGCCAACCTCTTCAGTAGTTGCCAACTCCAGTTCAGCTCGAGACTTCTTCTGTTCAGCTCCTCTCCTCAAACCCTAGCTCCAATTGCCTCCTTCTCTACTCTACTACTAGCTAAGCTAGCTAAGCTAGCTTAGCTTAGCTAAGCTCCAGCTCCCTTGGCCATCACCACCCTAAAACCCTACTTAACTAGCTCCACCAACTAAGCCCACCTAAGACCACCTAAGCTAGCTCCACCTCCACTCCAAGTTGGCACCACCACCATCACCACCTTTCACCCCTCCACCACTACTAAAAGGAAACAAGAAGTTGGTGGCAAAACCTACCTAACTACCCCCCTCTTTGGCACCAACTTCACGTCCCATATCCACCCTACACATACCCCTTCCAAGCCACATCCACCATCCTCCTCACCCACCTTCTAGAAGCCTTCAAGTTGGCACCAACCCATGGCACCTTTTGATGGTTGGTACCACTTTTAAGTGTCCTTTGGCAACCCATAACCACCTTCCTAGCACCCCTTAGGTGGCGCCAAATTCCCTTAGCCCTAGGATCACCTAACTACCCCCATCATCCCATCCTAGCCATCCATTTCAAGAGCCACCTGTACCCCCCATCCAACCCTATAAAAAGACCAACACCCACCACCATTAAACTACCTTTGGCTACATATTTTCCACCTATATTCTACCCTATAGCTGATAGCCAAGAGATAAGGAGAAGATTAAGGGGACACTCTATCCCCTTGTTGCCTTCCCATCTTCTCTTCTCTCTTGTGCCCTCGCCAGGCAAAGGAAGAAGCCAGGAAAGGAGGATCTTTGGAGGAGGTCTTGAGGGTGGTACACCCCCACCCTTGGAGGAGATTTTAAGGTGGAAACCATCCACCTGTGGAAGAGCTAAGGCACGCCTCACCTAGGGCTTGCCAGGAGGAGTACATACCTTGAAGGAGATATTTAAGGAGAAGGAGGAGGAAACCTTTTCAACTACTGGAGCAGCCGTAGTTGGAGAAAGGACCCTTCCATCTTCATCATCATCATCAAGAGGATATTGAGTTTTTATTTTATTTTATTTTTTTTTTAGGAGAAGCATTCCTCAACTTGTAAAATAATATCTTCCTTTAGTAAAATTTTGCCTTCTTTAATTTTTGTTGCATTTCTAGTTGCATCTTGTTACTTTCTCCTAGTGCGCACCCACTCTCTCTCTAATTACTATAGGTTTCCACCTACCTAGAGTGAGCTTTGAAAGAGAACTTGCTTGTCACTTAGGTTTTAGTTTCAACAACTTAGGTGTAGTCGCCTTGTTGCTTCAATTTAACAATCACCCCTGTTTTTTCAAAAACTCAAAAAAATCTCATATTCCAAAAATACAAAAAGAAAGGTGATTTCCAATTTCAAGTAAGAGATTTATAACTGCAAAGCTGCCTCCTTGGATGACCCTAGATACCCCACTATCTAGGTTTAAAAATTTAAAAGCGTTTGTGATTTCACGTGTTATAATGATTTGAAACCATAATTATAAATCATGCATATTTTCATAACACTTTTTGGTGCCGTTGTCGAGGAGACATAGCTTTGCATTCATTTATTTCTCTTACTTGTTAAGTGGATCTCATCCCTTTTTCTCTCTTTCTCTATTGTGTGCAGAGAACTATAGGATGAAGGTAGGATTTTGGAAGCGTGAGCTAAAAGTCCCTTTTCTTCCCAAAGATTTCAGGTTGGTTCCTCTTTTCTGGTCACATAAATCATTAAAACTATCAAAAAATATTAAACTTGGCTTTTAGGATCCTAAACAACTTAACTAAGTGAAGAGGTACAAATTAAAACCCATTGTTTGCTTGTTTACATCATTTAACACCACTTCACTTCAAGTGTTGGTGTTCTAATTTTCGGGTCCAGACTTCTGTCCGGAGTTCAAAAATCAATTCCCAACACCATCGGCCTCCGAAAATATTAAAATTTCACTTAGTGATTCCAATTCAAGTAAGGAACATCTGTTCCAAATTTCACAACAATTAGATCTATATAGAATTAAAAAAATAAAATCATGGACTGCAGAGGGGTCATCTCCTCTAACCTTCCTATTTTGCTACTGTCCGTGAATTTTAGGAATTTTTATAGTCAACCAATTTCTACGAAATTTATCTTTCTGGAATCTTTGTGAAATTCTACACGTCATAAAAAACCACAAAAATTTTCTGAGATCGGTGGTGGTACTCAAATGTCCAAAAAACCCCTGAGTATCATTTCCAGATTGTGACACCAGCACAAAGAAAATTTCTAAAAAAAATCAAATAAATTCCTAAAATCACAAAGAAACATTTTTTGGAATCCTTATTTGATTTTCCTTGTAGTAGTGGTGTTGTTTGTAGTGTTTGGACCATTACTTAAACTGAAAACTTAAAAACAAACTCATTGTTAGTAAAATTTCTGTATTAGGATTCAAGCGATTAGGGTTTTCTTTTCGTTTCTGGAGACCAACAACTTAAAGGAAATTGATCTTTACCAACACAACTTATTTTTCCTTTGTTTGTTGAATCTAAAACTTGTTTGAATACTTAAAGAGAGAAAAACCCTAAAAAACACTAAGCTAAAGCAAATCCTAAAAAGCAGAAATACATTAGTTGTGTGACAACTTGATTGCTAATTGAAATCACCTTCCAAATCTTGCACACACCATAAAAATTAAAATAATAGGGCATTACCCAAGTCAATGCCCTCCACATTCCGTGTGCAGATTAGTCTCCTAGACTTAACTAAAAATTATAGCAATTTGACCCCTACAGATTCGTCAACTTAGGCTTGCTATATAGGTGTTAAGTTTTCTCTAATTAATACCAATTCTACCATCTGTAGATTCCCTACTAGGAGGGGGTGACGTAATAAAATGCAGAATAGAATATAAATAATCTCACAAAAAATTCAATCACATAATGTGCACAATTATTTTCAGGTGGAAACCCAAAACGGGTGAAAACCACCACCTAACCCTCTCGAGTTAGGATTTTTCGATCAACTAAGTTGATCAAATCCACTAAACGAATCACTTAAACGAGGGTGATTCAACCTCAATTACAACCACGCTACAAGTGCGAGGGTAGCGTTCCTCAACCCCTTATCTTCACGAGAAGGATTTTGTCCCATGAAGGAGACGGGAATTCGCAAAGTGAATATCCAACCAAATAACAAAGTAAAATAACAAATATAGTCCAATAGAGCCAACAAAGATTTAAACCTAGCTTCTATAGGAATTAAGAAACTCCCCTTTGATGGAAGTGCGTCGAATCAATGACGCGGGTGTGTGGGCTACACGACGGCGCAATGTCGCTCTCGTGAACTACGACGGGAGAGCGGGTGCGCAAAGGCTTGATGCTCTTAAGATGAAGAACTTGAGCTTGGAGAGCAAGAGCTTTTCTTCTAAGGATCAAGAGACACAAAATGGTGTGAAAGTGTATTACTAGATGTGTCTTGTGTATCTAGGTGTATCTTGGTGTGTCTTTGTGTGCAAGAGGTTCCTCTCTATCTATAGAGGCCTTAGGAAAGCTTTGGAAGACTTTGGAAAGCTTC
Source organism: Thalassia testudinum (assembly GCA_037157565.1). Taxonomy (NCBI): domain Eukaryota; kingdom Viridiplantae; phylum Streptophyta; class Magnoliopsida; order Alismatales; family Hydrocharitaceae; genus Thalassia; species Thalassia testudinum. The sequence continues at coordinate 60,474,507 of JAZHRO010000015.1, forward strand.
CATAGTCGGGTGCAAAGCCTAAGAGAATTAGGCTGAAATCAGGAACAATGATTGCACTGACAGGGTTATCAGACGTCTGATCCTGGCATCAGACATCTGGGAAACTAGTTTAAGACGTCTGAAAATAAGGTCAGACATCTAATTTTATGCGGGTTTCTTCCTGACGTGAATCAGATCTAAATAGGGTTCTAGTGCAAGTGCATCAGATGACATATAGGACTTCTGGCACTATGTCTGGACATCTGGAAACCTACTTTTCTGTGGGAATGTATTTCCAAGAGAGTGCAACGGCTAGAAAATCTCTAAGAAGAGATTTTCGGGTCAGCTGAGGCAAAATGGGTCATTTATCAGACGTTTGGAAAGGCTTAAGGACGTCTGATAAGGCTCTAACGGTTATATTCTTCAGAGTTTGTTAGCCAGCCAACGGTCCACTAATTGGACGTCTGGCAAAAACATCAAACATCTTCTAAGACGTCTAGATAGAGGTTTGGACGTCTGATTTCAGCAGACAGAGCTAAGAAGTCCAGCCTAAATGTTATTAGACGTCTGAATCAACAGTCAGACGTCTTAAAACACATTATCAGATGTCTGATTTTGGAATTAGACATCTGAAAAAGCTGTTTGAATCCTATATTGGTTTTGTAAGTTTTCTACAGAAAACCTAAGTATCCTAGGGTTGTGTTGGTGTTCCTAGGACTACTATTTGGGTACCTTGAGGCTCTTTAACATGATGTTCTAAGTAACGAAAAGAGCAAGGAAATAAAGACAAAAGTACATGAAATAAATAAACAGAATACTATCCTATTCTTCTTGTCCTTCCATCTTCAATCTATCGCTCGTCACGAATCTCCTTTGTTCTCCATCAAGCTCCTCTAATCCGTCCTGGATGCGAGCTCGAACTCCGTCTAATCACGTCTCCATTTGCAATTGACCTGAAATCTAAGACTCCAAGTGCAAATGTTAAATAACACATGTTTTGTTATCATCAAAACAAACGATCGCGTTGCTCTAGCACCAACAATCTCCCCCTTTTTGATGATGACAAAATCATAAATAGTAGTGCAAAAAATCCTCCCCCTTTTTGACATTATCAAAAAGGTTTGATTGATTTTAAATTTCTTATAACTCCCCCTTAAAACATGCTCTTTTATGAAATTCTTTTAACAAAAGTAATGTCCTCCCCCTTTTGTAACGACAAGATAGCTATTATTTTTCTCCCCCTTACTAAAGCAAATTTAGCTAACTTACATCTCCCCCTTATAAATTGACAATAGGCTCATAATTTTTAACTCCCCCTATCTAAATGCTTATGATAAAAAGATAGGGTAAAGAATTTTTATCTCATCTACCATGGCCAATAAAATGGCCCAAATGGTGGTGGTGGATGCCACATCGGATGGGGCTCCCATCCGTAGCTTGGAGGCCCAAGCATTGGCTCCAGTCTCCAGTCTGGTTGTCGACGTGCGGCGGGTCCATCGTTTGTTCGCCGTCTCGTCGGTCTTCTTATTCTCCTCCTTGGTCTAATCCTTGGTTCTCCCAACTCGAGTTGACCAGCCTTGAGCTTGTAGGTCCAGTCTTTCGTGTTGTAGTTATCCCTGAAACCTACAAAACAAGATTCCAATTCTTTCTTCGGTATCCAAGTGAGCTTGGATCCAGATCTGTTAGCGAGTCTCCTTGACGGAGATCCTTTCTCAACCTTAGGGCTATATAGGTTATCTACCCTATTTATCAACTTATTTGATTTCTCCCTAAGACATGCAAGTTCATTTTCTATAATATTCATCTTAGTCTTTAAATCAAAAATTTCTAATTTTAGACTAGCATTTTCCTTAATCAATTTAGTATTTTCATTGATTAAATTTTCTAATAACAGGTTATTATCCTTAGGACTAGTTTCTATGTCCTTAAGTTATTTTCTAACCTATCATTTTCATTTTTAAGAAAGCTAAGGTTCTTTTTAATGTTTCTATTTTCTATCTTAAGTGCTTTACTAACTTCAAAAAGTTCATTAAATGCATCTTGTAAATTGGTACTTACCTCATTGTCTGAGTCGCTTTCGCTGTCGCCCTCTATTGCCATGAAGCCCATGCAGGCGACTTCTTCCTGGGGATTCTGTTCTTCTTCTTCCTTCGAGCTCGTCTCTTCATGAGTGTTTTCTAACTTCCTCCATATCTCGTGGGCGGTAGTGCACTCTTGGATTTGCTCGAATTCCTTCAGACTCAACGTGCAATACAGGGCATTCATTGCCTTTGCGTTGAGTGAAAGCTCTCAAATCTGTAGTTGCGAGTAGCCTCCTTGGGGTCGCTTCGGGATCTTGTATGGGGTTTCGCAACATCCCCATATCTCGAACTCAGTGGCTTGGAGCCATGTCTTCATCCTCAACTTCCAATATCCGAAGTCCCTCCCATTGAAATAGGGTGGTCGGACGGTGGACTACCCTTCGGAGATTCTGATTGTGGATATGCTCCCCTCCATGATCTTCCTGCTGGGTGTTACTCGGATTTCACAAGAACCTCCTCTGTTACCAATTGTAGATTCCCTACTAGGAGGGGGTGACGTAATAAAATGCGAAATAGAATATAAAAAATCTCACAAAAAATTCAATCACACAATGTGCACAATTATTTTTAGGTGGAAACCCAAACTGGGTGAAAACCACCACCTAACCCTCTCGAGATAGTATTTTCCGATAAACCAAGTTGATCAAATCCACCAAACGAATCACTTAAACGAGGGTGATTCAACCTCAATTACAACCACGCTACAAGTGCGAGGGTAGCGTTCCTCAACCCCTTCTCTTCACGAGAAGGATTTTGTCCCACGAAGGAGATGGGAATTCGCAAAGTGAATACCTAACCAAATAACAAAGTAAAATAACAAATATAGTCCTATAGAGCCAACAAAAATTTAAACCTAGCTTCTATAGGAATTAAGAAACTCCCCTTTGATGGAAGTGCGTTGAATCGATGACTCGGGTGCGTGGGCTACACAACAGTGCAATGTCGCTCTCTTGAACTACGGTGGGAGAGCGGGTGCACAAAGGCTTGATGCTCTCAGGATGAAGAAGTTAAGCTTGGAGAGCAAGAGCTTTTCTTCTAAGGATCAAGAGACACAAAATGGTGTGAAAGTGTATTACTAGATGTGTCCTGTGTATCTAGGTGTATCTAGGTGTGTCTTTGTGTGCAAGAGGTTCCTCTCTATTTATAGAGGCCTTAGGAAAGCTTTGGAAGGCTTTGGAAAGCTTCCATAGCCGTTGGGTGCAAAGCCTAGGAGAATCAGGCTGAAATTAGGAACAATGATTGCACTGACAGGGTTATTAGACGTCTGATCCTGGCATCAGATGTCTGGGAAACCAGTTTAAGACATCTGAAAATAAGGTCAGACGTCTGATTTTATGCGGGTTTCTTCCTGACTTGAATCAGATCAAAACAGGGTTCTAGTGTAAGTGCATCAGATGACATATAGGATGTCTGGCACTATGTCTGGACGTCTAAAAACCTACTTTTCTATAGGAATGGATTTCCAAGAGAGTGCAACGGCTAGAAAATCTCTAAGAAGAGATTTTCGGGTCAGTGGACACAAAACAGTCATTTATCAGACGTCTGGAAAGGCTTAAGGACGTCTGATACGGCTCTAACGGTTATATTCTTCAGAGTTTGTTAGCCAGCCAATGGTCCACTAATTAGACATCTTACAAAAACATCAGACGTCTTCTAAGACGTCTGGACAGAAGTCTGGACGTCTGATTTCATCAGACAGAGCTAACAAGTCCAGCCTAAATGTTATCAAACGTCTGAATCAACAGTCAGACATCTTAAAACACATTATCATACGTCTAATTTTGGAATTAGACGTCTGAAAAAGCTGTTTGAACCCTATATTGGTTTTCTATGTTTTCTACAGAAAACCTAAGTATCCTAAGGTTGTGCTGGTTTCCTAGGACTACTGTTAGGGTACTTTGAGGCTCTTTAACATGATGTTTTAAGTAACGAAAAGAGTAAGGAAATAAAGACAAAAGTAAATGAAAGAAATAAACAGAATACTATCCTATTCTTCTTGTCCTTCCATCTTCAATCTATCGCTCCTCGCGAATCTCCTTTGTTCTCCATCAAGCTCCTCCAATCCATCCTGGATGCGAGCTCGAACTCCGTCTAATCACGTTTCCATTTGCAATTGACCTGAAATCTAAGACTCCAAGTGCAAATGTTAAATGACACGTGTTTTGTTATCATCAAAACAAACGATCGCAGTGCTCTAGCACTACCACCATCTATATCTAGTGTTAGGCCGAGGGGCCGTGTCAAATGAGCAGTCATGGGTTTGCACAAGCCCCTAGGGATTTTCCTAGGAAATGCTTAAACCCAAACCTCCCCTTATGCAACTTGGCCAGATTTGTTGGTAGAATGGGTATTCACTATTGATTTCTTATTTCCTAAGTAGATCAAGTATTAAGTTATTTTTTAGGGAGTCACATTTAGGTTAGGTCCAGAATTCTGTCATTTGAATTGCACACTTTCTCTCCTCTCTCTCTCTCTTCTCCTCCCCCCAATTCTTCCAAAAAAAGAAAGTGCATGCACGGGCGAAGGTCCCAGAACCCACATCTTGTGGGACCATCTGATTTTGCCCTTCGCACCAGAAAATCTTTGTTTTCTTCTTCCTCTTCTAGCAATATGGAAAACCAAGGAAACTGACAAAAAAAATTCTGCTTCCGCTTCTAACTCGTCAGCTGACCCACAAGCTGACTTCCCCATCCCTAACCTCCCTAATCTGAGGCAATGAGAAAATTCTATAGGGCTAGGTGGCCCTCAAATCCAAACTCAAAATACAAACCCCTTTGCCTTTCCGGTCGACCATTTGATTTGACTACAACATGGATAGCTAACTTGGGTCTAGTAGCTAAGCTCAACTAGGTTGAGCTGAGTTGACTCTTCTTCATGAGCTAAAGTTGAGCTGGCTTGAGCTAGTTGATGACTCTTCAGCTAGCTTAGATCAGCTAGTTCAGGACTAGTAGCTATGTGGAATAAATTCAAACAAGGTTCTAGTGAGGCACATAAGAACTTTTACAAGTCCCAATTATTTGATAAATTCCCTTTAAGTATGAAATGCAAGTGTGCTCTGCCTTAATGTGAAAACCCTAAGAACTGATAGCTTTAAATGATGAAGTTTAAGTCTAATAAGTCAAATGTGGTGCAACCCACTCAAAGCAGTTAATGGTCCTAATGCATCATTAACTAAAGCACTCGAATTTTTTTTTTAGAGTTTTTATTACACATTTCTTATTTTCTTTAGAATTAAATGTCTATTGGGTCTTTAGATCTATTTTGATACATGTCAGTGTTCAAATTTTCAGTCAAATAAAAAATGCTCAAAATATTTTTTTAGAGCTTTCCTTGGTGCACAATTATTACAGGAATCCAACGCTTTACTTTCAGATTAATCAAGTAGTATAACAATTCCTATGATTTTTGGATTGACACAATTAGGAGTCAAAATCAAAATGGATATTTGTGTAGTTAGTGAATTTTCAAAAATTAAATATAAATCACATGAGATCAAAATTCGAACATTATCTTGCTGACTTCAATACATACGTCAAGGTGAAATTGTATAATTTTTAGGCAAATAAAATTTGGAAAATGATTTTTGAAAATTGAATTTGTTAGCAACCTGAATTTTAAGGTGGTTTTGAACATATCAAAGGGATAATGGCCACCAAAAGGATTTTTTCTTTTGGATTTTTTTATGCAACCAACTCAAGGTTATAACTAACCTAAGGTTCGAAATGGACACCTAATCTCGATGGACAAAAGAGATTTTTTTAATAGAACTCTAATGCAAATCTAACCTAGGTTTCAAGAATGATCCTAAAGTAAGATGCAAAGACTTCCTTGATATATCTACCAGCACTTTGCACGGTTCCAATTATTTGTCCACCCGATCCCATGTCACCATGAAATCCTGCATATAAACAGAGAGGCAAAAACAAATAGGTTAGAGAATTGAATGCAAAGAATGAATCCGAATATGAAAGTGAACTCTGTTGCCTCCCTGGAAACGATGCCAAAAACTAATAGCAGATCTACGTGATATGTAACTAGTAGTCGTTATAGTGTGCAAAGTCACTAACAATTTTAAAGATAATTGGATTGGGAGTTCGGGTCGAACACAGGGAGACAAAAATAGAACTTTGCTTACGTATTTTTTTTCATTTTTATTTCTAATGCGAAAGTAAATATGAACTAATACTAACTAAGATAACATAAAGGTAGAGAGAGAGTAGATGATAAAGATAAAAAGACTTTTATTTATACTGGAAAAATGATACAAATTGAGTTTTGAGAGAAATAAATAAATGCTATTCTACTAGAACAACTAGAATACAAAGAGAGTGAGAGAAGATCTAGAGCAAAGTCATGGTAGTGGAGATATTTGTTGGCAGAGCCGCAGGGGATGCAGAAGAGGGTGACCAGTAGAGGAATGCTTGGTGGAGGAGGGTGGGACTAAGGGGCAACTAGGGTTTCTTTTCTAAGGGAGGTGGTGGAAGAAGGTAGAAGAAGACTAACCTAAGGTTGAGGAATTCATCTTTTCTAAGGGGGCGTGACCTAAGGTTTTATAGAGGTCTAAGTGGGTTTCTAATGGTTCATTTCTATGGCCTAGCATCACTAAGGTGCAGGGCTAGGATTTCATCAAGGGGGGTCAGCTATAGCTAGGTTAATGGTGGCCTTAGGATTTGGTTTAGAGGATTGAGATGTTGGTAGATGTTGTTGGGTTGTTAAGGGATTTAAGTGGCTGGCCACATAGGGTTTGTTTTAGGTGGCTTGGCCGGCCATAGGAATGGGATAAGGTGCTCCTTAGGTGGTGGATAGGTGGGTATTAGGGTTTAGGTTAGGTGGGTTGTTAGGGAAAATAAGATCTAGGTTTAGGTTTTGTGTTTCTAAGGAATAAAGCCTATTTTTGGCCTACCATTTTGGGTCTAAAATTGAGGGTTATGGCTGGCCTCTAGGTTGGTTAATTAGGTTAGGTAATTAGGCTCTAGGATAAAGTTAATTGGGTTCCTAAATTAGGCTAGACGTAGGGTTAATTGGGTTCGGGTCCAATTGTAGAAATTGACTCAATCCTCTTCATAAATGAGCTTAGTCTTGAATCTCCTATCTATAGGACTCCAAATTGCTCCAAACCTGATACCTGCACATATTACACAAAAGACATCAAGGTACCAAATATAAGTTTGGGAAAAATTACAGAAAACTAAAACTTATGCAATATTTACAAAATGCACCTAAATGACTAAACTGACCTAACTAAATGCATTCTACCCTAATTAACCCTCAGTTTAACATTAGTTAGTTATAATCAATATAAATATATATAGTAATATCACCAAGAAAAAAAGTTAGGGAGAGATTCTATGACCATATTGAGCTTCTCATCTTTATATAAGGTTATATTCCAGAAACAACCTAATTTGAGGAGTACACGCCCTTTCGAAGAGCATTCCAAACTCATTTTGGAATTACGAAATGTAGAAAAAACTATATTTCAAATATTCAATGCTTCAAGATTTAATATAATGTTGTTTGCATATTTGCAGCTACTCTTATGCTCTGCCAACACAATTGGTTGACACTTGATGATGTAGTATTTCATAAACACATTATCATTATACTGAGATTTATTTATATTTTACCAGATCCCAATTTTTCAAGTTTTCAAATAATGTGGAGCATTACATGTAACCCAAGTTATCTACTCGCAGTTTATTCAAAACCATTGCAAACCATTCATCGTGAATAGATTTCGTTCACTGATCATCAATTATATTCAACATTTCATCATTATTCACGTTAACAGTTATACCTCCTAGACAAAATGAGTCACATCTTGACCCAATTACCCATTCATGATATCAACATGGTCCAAGATCCATATGTATTTTCCACAATCCATTAATTTCAAGAGTAGCCATCATTAATGAAGTTACTCACTGAAAATCTTATTTATAGAGGAACTATATTTTGATTTAAGTTTATCAATTTAAAACATGATATAAGTAGACCACTTACAAGTTATGGCTATGTTCCCCATAGTTAATAAAAATAAAACTATTATCACTTGTATCTTGAGTTTAATCATTAATTCTTGCATAAGACATCATTTTTTGAGACTTAACAATGCATTTGAGCAAAAAACCAAATTGGAATATGATTACATATTAATAACGTAATTAGTGAATGATGACAAAACAAGAAGGTAGAATGGATCAAATTGATAATTATTCTGACTTTACAAGAAATTAGGCAATCATCAATGACCTAGTTAATATTCAAGTACTCAAGTAAGTGTAGTCTAGAATAACTAATTAAGGACTCCGATACTCATTAAGAAGATAGAACGCAGGTGGGACAATGTGAGTATGCGAAACCTAGCTTCTGTATGACATCTTAATGTTCTTTTAGGATCATTTATAAAACTTTCGTTCTTCATAAAGAGCAAGAACTTTATGAGATCACGTAGAAGATATTAGTTCGATCTATACCTTTATGAACAAGAAAGGACTATTGTGTGATTATAAATCTCAATAACCATACAAGACAATGATTTTATCACACCACATACAGGATCAATACTAAGGCTCATTAGAGTTTAGCGAGTACCTCTCTCTATGACACATGGAGAGGAAAATCGCATAAGGTGAGGAAGAAGAAGCAATGTAGCGAGTGCTTCTGAACCTTGCCCCCGCATCTAAATGGGCCAAAGAGGTATTCTTGAGTTCTCCTTCCCTTCCCCCTTGACATGATAGCACTCCTTGATAGTAATTAGAACATCTCAATTTCTATTAAGGTTTTGCTATACAAACAGACCACCAGGTTCAAGGGATCTCTACCATTTAATAAGGGCAAGGTTGGAGGGATTTCTAATCCCAACTGTAACCAAGCCTATTCTGACCACTAACCATTAGCATGGCTTCTTTTATTCGATTTGACCAATCCATTGTTTGAAATTAGTCAAGTCATATGAATTACTTAATAGGAAAATTTCTAATAATTTTTCTATTTTTGCAATGAAGCTGGACACTATAGTTACTACTGTACTACATCATTGTTTTGGATGCTCTTATAAGCTTTTTATGGGGAGTTGAATCTATCTGTTATCATATGGTTACATGCCTTGGTGCTTTGTTTATTATATGAATCAATATTGAATGGTCTTCCAAGCTGTTCACACTTTGCAGGCATTAAAATACCAATTTTCCTTTACCTCTATATTATTTTTGTTTAACATGGTCCTGATTGTGGTTATATCTATAGCCTGACTGAATGATATGTTAAACTTCTCTTTTTTGGCATTTCATAAAAAAAAACAAACGGTGCTTCATTCAACCACTATCCCATTAAAGTCAACAAGTTATTTTAACTCCCTAAAAATAAAACTAAAATTGATTGTCAAATGTGAAGCTTGGGCTGAGCTTGCATATGCAAAATAGACATCCTCATAGTTTAAGAATGTCTAAAGGTTGAGCCAAAGCAAGCTATAACTTCCTCACAAGCACTTGAAAATGCATGTGTTGCTGATATCCATCCAATGTAAGAACATATGATGGGAATCCTTGAAATGCTTGGTTGATGCTATGCTTCATTAGAAGGAAAGGAAATGATTATTGAATTGTATGATATGGCTTCTGGTTGTAGAAGGCTATTAGGTTCTTGAAGGTCCTTGTCTAAAGACTTCATAAGTGAGTACATCATTTTCCAAAGAGCAATACCGATCTAAAACCAAAAAAAGTCAAAATCGGTATTAGGTTTGGTCCTTTTGTTTCTTTTTTTCCTTTACCTTCTTATAGGCCCGCTTGGTGTGGTTTTAAATGGGAGTTATCTTACGTGGCAGTTATAGGTGCTACAATGTATGAACATTGTAAAAAAAATTTTCCTCATCCATCACATCTACCATCATCCATCACATCTACCTCCCCCCAAACTACTGTCAATACAAAAAAAAATAAAAACCAATAATAACACATTAATTCAACTATCACATCTACACCTACTAACCCTCCTCTCACCCATTCACTTATCTCTCCTCAAGATTTCCTAAACTTTATCTAGTTCCAAACTTTAAACTTGTACCAAATGGGGTTGTAAGTTCCTCCCTAAAGGGCACCACATATTCTACAACTTTCAAGAAATGGAAATTCATGATAACAACCATTGGAAAAATGTACCCTTAAATCTAATGTAGATATTATTCGAGGGTATAACTATTTCTCATCAATAATTGTGTAGAAGTATAGATGAAATCGCAGGATATTAAAGGGCATGGGTTAATTATGAAAGTTTGTAGCCACATGAACAAAAAATCCCATTGAATTTTTTAAAGACTTAAATTCATTTATAGCTATGAATATCTACAAGTGAATACAATGGTCATCAATGTCTAACTGGTTTGAAATCTTACTGTGAGGGGGATGCTCCTTGCAAATTTAACAACGGGCTACCTATTCTTAATTAGCATTCCTTGTTAGATTTCACATATACAGTGCTTGATGCATTAGTAACCTACACTTAAAACCCTCAAGTTGAAATTTGAATAATCAAACAACACCTGTCATTTTTATGACAAATCTAGGGATCCAGCTAATCCTTGAAACAGTATTCAATCATAAATGTTTGTAGCCATCAACCAATTCGCTTTCCGGGGTAATTCTATGAAAATAGCATCTAAATACAAAAGCTCTTTAGGTGGTCTTTGCAAGTTGCGGTCAACTTACAATCAAAATTTTACAGGGACATGTCAACATGCTAAAAGCTCCTTTAAATGAAATTTAGCTATGGAACATAAAGCATACTTTTTTATCAAGCTCCCAATCAATAATATCCAATACAAGACAACCATAAAAATAAATTCGTTGCCCTTTGTTGACATAATGCTAAACATGCATCAACTCATCCCTCGGCATCAGTTGTATCCAAGAAGAATCCCTCTTGAACTTGATGAGGAAGGTCCAAGCCTTTTTTGATATATGACAAATGTCAATTTTTTCCCATTCTGAACAGTCTTCAGCATGATATGCACTTTCAAGATAATGCTATTTTGGATTGCAACTAGATAGAAGATGAAAATGTGATTTACAAATAATAAGAAATGCTTTTGATAGACAACCAAAGCTCAACATTGAAAATAGTGGATCAAGTCATATGTGTATCCTTACAAAGCTGTCACCAAATCAAACAAATATCTTTAAGCATAGATTTATGGATTCATTCAAACATGAGATTGACATGACCCAAAAACTTACACCTAAATGAAATTGCAACTAGCGTTAAAAGGTTCTTATAGGTTTTTTTTTTTAAACAGAAAGGAAAGCTATGGTCTTACAATAGCTATCTGGAGTGGTATATTATATAAACAAGTAAGAGGAATTACAAAAGAGATCCCCAAAAATGTATGAGGGACTATCACTCTCTTACAATTCTTTCACAGCACACTGGCCTCACCTGAAAAAGTCTCTCATTTCTCGCCTTTCACACACACCATAGAGTGATAGCCATGCATACATGTGCCTTCCCTCTCATACCAAACCCATGCCAGATGGAATCCCAATCTAGTAGTGGCTCTTGACAAGTCCTTCTCCAAATAGCGTTAGTGATAAGGCAAGAAGAAAATATATTGTTAACGTGGCTTGATCGTGTTTTAACAGTTAGTTACATCGTAGTATTGGTGATCAAGCATTGTCAACAAATAAAAATTTATTACTCGAAAACCTAAGTATCCGAGGTCGAGCACAGGGAGCAATTAGAATTTATTACTAATCTCAAGAATGTAATTGAACACTTAGGGTTGATCAAAACTTAATTCAAAATATATATGCCTGAGTTTAAAAGCTAATTGTGGCGAAAATAAGGAATTTGGATGTCTGATCATGGGATCAAATGTCTTAAAAAGATGTTTTCTCCTATCTTGTTCTTGTTCTTCTTCTGACTTCTGGTTTTCTTCCTTTCTTCTTTCTGCTTCTTCTTCCTTTTTTCTTCTCTGCAGTTCTCTTGCCTTGCTTCTTTCTTCTTATTTTCCTATGTCTTCTACTTTACCTCGCTTCTACAGTTTCTTTCTCCTTTTCTCTGCAGGTCTTCTTCTTCCTTCCTTGGTTCTGCTTCCCTTCTTCTTCTGCTTGTCTTTCCCTTCCTTTATTTCTTCTTCCTTCTTCAGTTCCTCTTCTCTTTGGCTTTGCTTCTTCCTTCTGCCTTGCCTTTCTTTTTCCCCTGCGGAGCTTCCTTCCTTCTTCTTCTTCTCCTTTACGTGCAGCAGCTAAGTCCTTGCTTCCTTCTTTAGTTCCTTCCCTGCACAAACTGAAGAGAGCAAAACCTACCCCTCTACCCACACCCGTGTCTCCCTCTCTCTGTATATCACTCTTCAGCACACTCTCCCAAAGCCGGGTAATCGGGTCGTGTTGCATGCCCAGGTCCAGGCGCATCAGCATGGGTGTGGTGCGCGAGGAGTGCTCAGGAGGGTATCGGGTCGGGTCACTAGATCCCCATGATGAGCTCACGGGTGAGGCGCGTGTATAGGTGAGGGACATCACCCCATGTGTTCTCGGAGGCAACCAGATGATAACACAAAATCACTTTAAACTACTCAACGAGGTTACTGCTTACTGAGGTGGGACTAATGTTCCAACGCTCTTTCTCGCACGCTCGCAAGAGATCGTTCTCCAATTGTAGCACTACAGGCCCTGCAACACCACTTGCTGGAACAACTGGATGCGTAAGACCTCCGCGAGTTTGCTGGACTTGGAATCCTGGAGCACTGCAGCCTGGAACGAGCGTGCAACCTCCTTGAGTCACCGCTAATGGCGACTGGAGCTCAAACCCTGCTTGACACAAAAGGGGCCTTGCGGTTCTATCAGACTAGAGGAGCACCTTCACCGTGTCACGACGAAGGTGAGGCGGTAGGTGGCAGGCCGCGGAGCGGCCTAGGCATGCGTGCCTAGGTCTCTCTGTGGCTGGACGGATGGGTTAGGTCGGGGGGCAGTTGTGGCAGTGTAGGCGGACTGTGGATTAGTGGAGGGTATTCAGTGGAGTATGGCAGAGGTTATGCGGTGGTTAGCGAGACGTGTGGGGCTACGGAGTGACGGAGGCATCTCGCTGGAGGGTGGCTGGAGATGAGGAAGATGGTCATGGACAGCAGTGGTTGAGGAGCATTTGGTGAAATAGGATGAGGGAAATGCAAGAGGGGATAGAGACGAATAGTTCTAACCTAACTAAGTGGACGAAGGGGAGGAGTGGGCGTTTGGCAGTACCTGCTGTCGCCGGAGAAAAGGGTGTCCAGTGGAGGAAGACGGCGGCGACGACGGGGCTAGGGCTACTCGCGCGGGTGTTGCACGATGCGGAGGAGGAAGGGGAGGTCAGCACTGCCACTGGTATTATGGTAGAGCAACGAGGAAGAGGAGGGGGGGCTCGTCGAAGCTCGCTGGAGCACTTGGCTGGAGGAGAAGAAGTATTTGAGGTGGAATTCCAGCCAAGTCGAGCTGAGGAGGTGCGGCCGGAGTTTGGGGTCAATTTATAGGCACTGGCAGGGACTCCTGTGCTTGGAAGACAAGCCTCCAAGCGCAGGAATCCTCGTCGGAGATGGAATTCTATTAGGTACCCAAATCTCTCGTGCATTTGCACGAGAGATTGGGTGCAAATCTTAGATCAGGACCAATCTCAGATGGAAGGGAATTCCTCAGAGAATCTCCCTTCCAAATCTTGTAGATCTCTGAGAAATCAGGGAGTATTCCCCCTCTATTCCGTGCTGGAGTAGGATTTCTCCCATTAATGGTGGAGGGACCTGCTTGTAATAGTGGCGAGGAAGTTAGGGGGGTATGTGCAATGGTTTTCAAAAGATAGGGACCAAAATGTAGTTGGGTGTACTAATTTGCAAAGTAGGTCAAGATGACCTCCCCTTTGGTCCAAATTTTGGTACAAACCTAATTTGGACCTAAGGAATCTAATGGTAAAGTTGGATTTTAGGTTTGACCACGTTTGACTGGATATTTTGCATAAAAACCCAAATTAGGTTAGTTGATGAGCTAGGACCCTAATCTAGGTCAAACTAGGTTCCAAAGGCCAAATTGAATGTTCTAAATCCTAGGGGATATTTTCCATGATTTTTAGAGGGTTTATTTGATTTTTATCCTAAACAAAACCCTGTTGAATTAAGCATGTCAGTTTCAGGGTTTCAAGATGTCATTTAATTCCTAGATTGCATATGAACCCATTTCTGATTGAACCAACCCACTTTTTATCTTATTCAGACCATTTGATCTATGTTTTGTCTCTGAGAAATCCCATTTATGTACTAAAATGGTAAAATTACAATTTTACCCTTTATTTCATGTTTTCTTCTCAGAACACTTATTCCTTCGATTAAGCTTTCTTCTAAGTTATGCAGGTGCTTTTATTCTCTTTCTTGGATCAAAATGAGCTAGTTAGGGCTTATGCTGAGGCTCTCATCATACCCCCATGCCAAGCTTTTGCTAGTCCCTTAGCAAAATTTCAAGGTTTTAACTTCTATTCTAGACCCTGAGTGTTTGTCATCAGTTATGGTAAGTGCTTTTCTTTTTCTTTTGTGATTAGGTCAGAATGCCGACAATAGGCCTAGAGGTAATCAAGTACCAACCAAAATCTAGACCTGACCCGCTTTAGCTTCACTCTTCCGCAAAGGTTTTTAAGGCCAGCAGAAACTAACCTAGGGTTTGTTGGATTCCACAGTTAAAGCACCCGTGCTTGAGACACTTTTAGCCTAGGTTCAGTTTGCAGTGCATTCTTTGTAAGAGAGAGATAGAAGATTTATTTGTTTGGAGAGTTTTCTCTCTCTTTCTTTTTATTTCTAGCTTCGGATTGGCTTCTCAACACGGTCTGTATCGGATTCCTCATCCACATGATCAATCCTCAAGGGTCCCTGGCTATCGATGCATCGAGATAGCATCGCCCATGGCAACCCCCAGAACCCTGGCTTTCGAGATTTCGAGATAATCCTGCCCATGGCGTTCCGTGGCTGAATTCAGACCCTGGCAATCAAGATTTCTTGATAATGCCACCCATGATATCTGAACCAGCAGAGTGCTTACATTCCCCCAGTAGGATATTTAAATATCCTAAGAGACAAGCACCGAGGAGATGATATGTTGTTGCACATCTTCGAGGGGAATTTCCTGCCTCTCCACATCGGGAACTCATCCAAATCAACTTGTGTTGATCGGTTGCTCCTAATCTAGGTGACTTTTTCAGAACATTGAAACGCTTTTTGTGTGATTTTGATATTTATGCCCACTAAACCAGACTGTGTGTGAATTGGGGTGCTTAGGTTACTGAATCCTGCAAATCGAAACTCAGTTAACGAGGCCGAATACTTCCTAAGCCTTAGACCTAATACTTAAGCTTCGCATTTTCCCTAACCTCTTCAGGATTATCCAGATCTTAGCAGATACGTGAATTTTTAAGCTAAAGAATCTAGCCCAAGAGGCCTAAGACCAGCATTCCTGCTAATCTCTTGTTATGTCTCCTTAGCACTTTTATTTTTTTGTTTTCTTAATCTGGTCTAGAACTTCAGTTAATCCCTTAATCTCTTACTAATGACTATTTCTTTTTCTTTTTCATTTGTGCTCCTTTTTGTCATTTTTGCTCTTTTTCTCCTCCTTATAATTATGTGGCTCACAAAATTTCATCCCTCCCCCATTTTTTTTGTTCTTTTTCATAATTTTTCAATTTTTTTGTGTTTTTCACATATGTAAATTTTTTTTTGTGAGAATCCTTCTGACTTTTTATTGGTTCTATATGTGTGCACTTTATCACTCCCCCGTGCCTATGTTTTGCAATGTCATTGTAAGCAGAGGGTGTGAAATAGTTTTGAGGTGAGGAACTTAGAACAGGACACATTGGGTGGGTGAACAGGTCGAAAATGACTGATGCGGACAATTTCAAGCTCTGGTACGTGTACCAGAGGTGGGATCAACTGTCTAAGGTTGAGCTCAAGGTGCAATGGACGTGGAGTACAGATGGATAATCAGATGGGTCTCTGTTTTTGGGATGACAGGTTGCCTCCCGCTAAGCGCTAAATTCAATGCCTTCAGCCAAGCGAAATAAGGGGTGGGGAGGGAGTGGTCAAATCAGCGGAGTTTTGTAAAACAAGCACCTTCATTAAGAGCCTGGTTGGTCCAACCAGGTGCTTGTTAAGATCAGTGGGTTGATGATGCAGCCCAAACCTAATAAGTCTGGTGGGTTGATAGATGTAGATGAACAGATGCAGAACCCACCATATGCAATGTGGCTCGGATGGATATGGAAGTGAAAACTCGGGTTCGGGCTGAGCTGAATCAGCCTGGTCAGAGTAGGGTTCCGAAAAATAATCCGTGCATGGCGTGGAAACCCTACAGGGGTGATCAGAGAATGATGGCTCTTGTTTTTTGGTCTAATCAATACCCAATACCTGGTATAGATATGGAGTTGAATCATCTGCAAATGGCTCAGTGAGAGGTGAATCAGAATAGAAATTGAGTCCGATTGCGGGTCGGTGTAGAGAATGGGTTTTGATTTGTTCTGTATATGTGGAGGAGGTGGCTTCAAAGAGAATTAGCTTGTTATAATCAGGAAGTAGATTTTCTATGATGTTATGGTCAGATTCGAAACCGTCAGAGAGTTTGCGAAAATCAAAATCTGAATGAGATTCAAGATCATGAGTTCCACCATAGAATAAATCATATGTTGTAGATTCAGCAGCCTGACTGGGGTCTAGCCTAGATGTTAATTCTAAGCTTAAAAAGGTGTCCTTATCTGGTAGAGGCTCAAGTTCTAAGCTAGTCGGGTAGACCTAATTGAAACCCCACTCATCCAACTCCTTAGTTTCTGTATCATAAATTGGCATAACTTCTGAAAAATCGATTAGTTCCTCTGAGGATGTTGGCGAGGGATATTCATCAAATAGAGGCCCAAAATCATATTCTTCATTGAAAGATTGATCTTCCGCATATGGGGCCTTGAAATCTTCCCAATAGGTTTCAGATCTAGATTCTGGGCTTAGGATGTGGGTTGAATCACTAGAATCTAGGTCTGAATAACCTTCGAGGGTCACCTTATCAGAATAAGGGACGGAATTTACACCCTCGAGAGGTTCAATTCTACTGTCATTATTGCAGGAGTTTTGGGATTCTAAGCCTGGTGATTCATGGTCTAAAGTGGGCTGAACATGGTGTTTTCATACATTTGGAGCTTCCCAACCTTCTTCAATATCAGGCACATTGTACTCCATCTAGGTTGGGAATCCACAACCATTTTGTGCCTCAAACCCGAGATCAGATTGATCCTCGATGTAGCCCAAAGATGGTTCATCCTCTGTTTGTGGTATATACGGGTACTTCTGGTCAATAATTTATTTTATTGATCTCATTATCTCTTCCCGCTTTTCAAGATCATCTTTGTGTTGCTTCCAAAGTCGAGGATTTGTCATACATTGAAGGTATTCAGGATTGTGCAGTTTTTCTGTCTCAATGTACCCAGTGATGAGCAAGTCACGAGTTGATCCTTTTGTGGCTTCTGCCAATAGTACTTGGGCACACATTATGATAAAAGTTGTGGTTGTTGGGACATCAACCTAAATGTTTTCTACTGGTGTTGAGGTTTTGTCTTCTTTTTCATAGAATTTTAGGGCATCCTCAATCATCCTATCTCTCATGGATCTTCGATATTTAGGTTTCTTGATTAGTATTCCTAAGTGGTTTGGCTGCATATTTGGATCAGGTGGTGGAATCAAGATGTAGAATCAGAGTTTGAATCAAGGTGTAGAATCAAGTTATGAAGCAATTAGATCTGAATAACGAGTCCCACTAGAAATGTGTGTGCTCTAAAGAGAAAAGATGAGGGACTGGAGATGTTTTTGACCCAATCAATACACCCAAAGACGTTTGGATGACTTTGGAGGTTTGGGGCGGATGATACCCCTGGATCAAAAGGTCATCCACCTGAGAATTACCTGGGCAGCCAGAGATGGAGAGTCCTGCAAAGACCCCTACACGGTAGAGCATCCCCACGGGTTACAGGGTTTCCCCCACCCGACCTCTCTTGTCACTGAGATTCTAGGTTGACCAGAATGGGGACCTTGACCTCTTAAGTCTACCACTTTTATTTCAAAGGTGCTTTAGGGTTCTCACTTGAACTTTAGATGTTTTGATGTTGTGACCTAACTTAGAGGTTGATTGACCCAAGGGGTCAACTTCACCTGACCTGTCCTATAGATGGTAGAATGATTCTAGGCTTGGGACCTAGAGATCACCGTGATTTGACTCCCAGGTTATTAGGTCCAAGATTTTAAGATTCAAGTGATTTTAGAGCTCAATTTTTCTTAGGGTTTGTCTTGTTTAGATCTCTTTAATCAAGGGCTTGGGTAGCACACTGATGCGAGAGGGTTCATTTCCTTTTATACAGGCATGTGTGACTAACACTTCGAGGCCCTACTGTAGAAACCCTAATTTGGTTCTATTTCCAATCCTCTTTTTCTTCTTGAAATGGTTCTCTTTGGACTTAAAAACAAGAAGTATGTTGTCCGCAGAGATTAAGCGTGATTTCTATTCGGCACATGAATTTTGTGGGATAGTGTTGAACGGAGAATCTACGCTAACGTGTTTGGTTTTTGGAAAAACCCGTCGTTGTAGTTCGAAAGCGAAGGATTCGTGTTCAACAAATAAAATTTATACCGAAATAAGAATTCCGGGTCGAACACAGGGAGGCGAACGTTTGATTTAAAAACTCCGCGTTTCTTTTTATTTTGTCACAAAGAAATTCAATTTAAACTATCTAAGTATCTACAACAAATAAAAGAGAGAGAGGGAGTAAGAGAGAGCGAAGGAATACTATACATGGAAATCAAAATGAGATGTAGAATAGACAAGGAATTTATCATAAAAGAGTTCTTTCATTACAACTAGAAAACATAAAACAATTACTCTAGAAAGCATTAAAAGAATGGAGGGAGAAATGTCCTCCTCGACGATCGCTCGGAGGACGAATAGACTACTCTAGAAAGCAGTAAATCTATACTAGAAAGCAGTAAAAAGAATAGGGAGAGAGAAATCCTCCTCGACGGTCGCTTGGAGGACGAGCCGGACGGGACGACGCCTGGACGAAGGAGAACGAAGCGGGACGAAGGAGGACGAAGCAGAAGAACGGGAACGAAGCAGCACGCCGTCGTCGTCGCGGGATCCACTTCCGAAGGGGGACGAAAATTTGGACTTTATCTCGCGAGAAGCATCCCGGGTGTGGGACAAGCTTCTCTTGAGCTTTGGAGAGGTAGAGAGGAGAAGGAAGGGATGAAAATTTCGTATGGAGGGGGTCTCCTTTTATAGTTGCAAGGAGTGGGGGCAAAATGGACATTACATCTTCAAAATAATAAATAAGGGGTCTTTAGTGACGGATAAAACCGTCGCTAAAGCCCCGCCGTCGCCGTCGCCGCCGCGCCACGCGCGCCCGCTCGGCTGGCCTGCGCGCGTAACGCAGACGCACGTCCGCGTCGTCTCAGCCGTCCAATCGCGAGATCGGACGGCTTAGATCGCGTCCGCGCCCGCTGCGTAGCGCGCCGCCCGCGTGCGATCGCGCGCCCACCAGAGCGTCCAATTGCGCGTCGGCGCTATCGGGCGCGCGCGGCCGTTGGATCTTCATCCGACGCTCGTGCGCGCCCGCTCGCCCGCGCCTTCGACCCCCTCTCCGCGGCTCGAACCCGCGACCTCCGCTTTGCCCGCAGCTGCGTCGCCGCTGCGCTACGCGGGCGAAATGGTCGCGCGGACGTTTTTAAATGCGCGCGACCGCAGCCGTTGGATCGAGATCCAACGGCGGAGAGGAGACGTTGCGCGGACTTCACAGGACTCCTGCGGCCGATTGGGCGGCTGGGATGGCACCACGTGGCGCCATCTTGGCCGTCCATCTTCTGGAAGTTGTAGATGGTGCCACGGATGTCGGATTGACTCGATTTTTGTGTCGTTCGACTGCGATCGTCGATCCGAATTCATCCGTGTGGTCGGATTTTCCATCTGAAGTGCGGATTTACACCATCCTGGCCCTTGATCTTCTAGGGTTCCCCGGTCTCTATCTGATGCTACGGATGCCTGATTAGGGCGATCTTGGAGTCGTTGAACTCCAATCGTCGCCCTGATCATATCCATACGGTTAGATCTTTGATCCGAGGCCCCGATAAAATATTTGCCCTGTCCAAGCACATAAAAGGAGACAATTAACCTCCATTTTATTCAAACTACTCTAAATGCAAGATGATGCATGTAATGCAATATTTATATCATGAAATGCAATCCTATGCTTAAGAACATGCATAAATAGACATTTTAAGTAGTGTAAATGTGTTTACATCATACCCCCATGCCTATCTTTTGCTAGTCCCTAGCAAAAACTATATGCTATTTATAAAAGAATTAGGTTAGATTATTTGGACCTGAGTTATTTTCAATCATTAAGAAATTGTCTACTTAAGAACTGAACTTTCAAAGACACAACAGTGCCCGGGTATCAGCCAAAATGCAGACCGCCTCAAGCCTCGCCTTATTCAAAGAAAAATTTCTTTTTCTGTTTTTACTCTCTTTTTTAGATTTTCAAATTTTAGGGTTTAAGAGTGGCTTTCTACGGCCATTCAACTCACCCAAGATTTGATGAGAACCCTAAGTTTTAAGCATCTTATTGTGATTGTGATAGACTCGTTGACCAGCAATTAAAACGGACTTCGGATTTCTACGCCTCTAGGTGACCTCAAAAAGAATTCTGCCTAAAGGTGTATCTTTACAACCGGTAGCTTTCTCCCTACTTTTATTTTTTAACGGGGTCAACACAAGGGTGAATCCAGTGTATATCTCCCCGGTTTATTCTACTTCTCCGCTTCTTCCTAAGTGTTTTGGGAATTTTTAGTGCATTTTCTGAGCTGGGTTCTGGACAACCGGTCGATGAGCTGTTACCACCGACAACTTGCCAGCCATACTCGTGCAGCGAAGTGTGGCTTATTTCTTTTTGTTCTTTTCTCCTTTTTGATTTTTTTTTTTTTTTTTTTTTTTAAGTAGGTGGCTTCCCTGGTCTAAGATTTACCTAAAGGCAGCAAAAAGAGAAAGGTCCAGTGACTGGGCTCTGGACAACCTACCTATGGGCTGTTACCCACGATAACTTGCCAGCCATATCACCCTAGAAGGTTCATTAGCTACCCAATTTCCGTTAAAATCGCCAAACAACGAGTCAGTGCAAAGAAAGTGTGTAGATGCTTAAGACTCAAAATTCCCTCACATCAGAGGGCGGGTTGATAAGTCGTGTACTTATCACCCAAACTTATTTACTCCAATTAAAATAAAATTCAAGTTGGCGAGAACTCGAAAAACAAATCCACATTTTAGTGGATACATAGGCTGATTAAGTCCAAAGACCTGAAGGGTCTTTGTGTTCAGAACATAATATAGTATTTCTTAAGATCAAAAATTTTCTGAAACCCAAATTCTCTTTCCTAATTTTGATTTTTTTTTTTTTTTTTTTTAAATAAAACAAATCTACGGAGCTGACGAATGAATTCAAAGATAAATATCCATCCCCCCATGCCTATCTAATGTAATGTCCTCATTGTATTAAAAAGACATAAAATAGAGTGGAAAAGCGTAGAAAGCACCTGAATTGCGTGGATATCGGGTCCGCTCCGAGATGAAAATGAAAAAGAACTGTATATGTGCTGAGTTTAGTGCCTTCAGCTAGGCACACTATACAAAGAAAAGAAATTAAGAATTCACATGTGCAGGTCAGAATTAGAATAAACAGAAGAATCCTCTGACCTGTCAGCAGAGGTCCACAGATGTGGACCAGATTGTGGTGCAGACCCACACCCCATAATCGAGAATATCTTAGGTTCTGGATAAAAATTACCCAAAACCTAAAATCAGAATGCAAGCGGGGTCGGGCCTGCGATTTGTGAGGATGCAACCCAAGGCCAAAATGTCGGGTTACAGAGAATTGAGGCTCAAAAGGATAATCGTTAAATGTGTGCTTGAGTTTGACATCCTCGAAACAAATGTCGTAAGGGTTCTGATTTGATGGTTTCAGTTTAAAAGGAACCCTTCGACTCAATCTTCCATTTCCTCCAAAATTGACTTCCCAAATCAGAATTTCCCAGCTCCTATCCTCCTCATTCGGCATATCAAATTCCATGACCTCTTGTATATTCATCACCCCGTCTGAAATCTCCAAGTCTATATGATGTGGCAAAATCAAAATTGACTTGGGTCTAATTATCTCAGAATTAGAATCATCAATAAGCTCAACAGGGTGTAACTGATAATCAGGGCATTGAATTAATTTCTCCAGAAAATGCGATTCTGGATCCGTATCGTGTGCCCTAATAAGATCAGTTTCCTCAGTTATTGGGCTATCAAATGATCTATCAGATTCCTCAGGCCCAATCGTCTCACAAAAATCGTGATCTGAAAACTCGTGTGAGACTTCGCAACTTGAATCTTCACCATCAGGATCCGTATCAATGTATGTCCCAAAATCATTTGTCACTTTGCGTTCCAAGGAGACATACGTTTCCTCGTAACCTGGCTCAGGGATTTCAGGTGAAGAAATCAAATCATCCTTAATTGGTTGTTTTAATTCAATCTGGTCAGCTTCGTAACACGTGTCCCCCCCAACAGGTGCCTGAGCGGGTTCTGTCATTGGCTTTCCTGAAGAGAGTTCATCCTGGGAATTATTCCAAGATTGAATCAAAGCAACCACGAATCTCATCCTCAATTTCGCTAATTTCCCAAGTAGAAACTCACCCGGGTTCTTATCCTTAACATCCTGGAGCCAATCCAACAAAGACTTGTTTAAATCATCAATCATTTCAATCAGGGGCTCCAATCTCTCAATGCAAGGTATTGGCTGAACTTCTAAAGATTGAATGATATTCCTCAAGTTAGCCAGAACCCTATCTTGAACCTGATTAACCTGAACCAAATGAGTTGGTTCAGGGTTGGGCGGGTTTGACATCAATGTAGAGGAATTAACGAATTGAGATTCGTTATACCCATCCTGATAATAGGTCATTTCAGATTGTTCAAAAGATGGAGATGACCTAAAGGCAGTGAAATCAGAGGATAGGTAAGGATCAGTGTATCCTTCTTGATTGTAGATCGCATTAGGTTGTTCATGAATGGGGGACGATCTATAATCGATGCAACTCTGAGAAGGATAGAATTGAGAATCACAGTGTTCAGGGTTAGACCCTAAACACGGGGGTTTGGAATTGTATCCCCAATCCGAATTATCCCAACTAACTGATAGTCTATTACAATACGAATTGGGATAATCGTCATGTTGAGGATAATTTACAACAGGAGGGAAAGAGCGGGAATGCGTGAAATATGTGGATGGATTCATGAGATACGGGAGGAAGAAAGGTGCCCTGCAATACAAACAATCAAACCTGTCCTTAAATGGGTTAGCCTACAGACCTACAGACTCTCAAAACCCGTCTTGAGATAAAGGAACGATTTGATCTACTTCTGTCTGTTCAATCCAACCAGTTAGAAGGAGGGACTGGGGAGAAGGTTCTTCCTTCGGCTTGCGCCTCTGGTTCCTAGTGTACCCCCCAGCCGCGATCGTTTGACTCTGCTCCCCTAGCTAGACATCAGATTGAACAGTAGAAACAGACTAATCGAAAATAATCTCGTTCTGAGTTCTGAAGAGCGAGTCCAATCCTTAAGGCCAACGTCTACTCTGTTTCATTTAGGGCTAGGTTTGAATGTGCTTTGGAATGTGATGGGCCCTCTAAATGGGTTGTGCCCTTAATGATTGATTGCTTTGTGCGTGCACAACCAGTGGTTTTCAAGCAAGATTATTTTTGATGTGGTGAATTTTAAGGTTCAAATCTTGCTTAGTAGCTTTTAGGATTCAACTTTAGGTGTTTTCAATCAAGTTTCATTGGCACACCAGGTTTTGCAAGCACAGGTGAAGATATTTTCTTTTAAAGTTTAAAAAGAATGTGGAGTGCCTGGTAGATCCCTAAGAGTTGAACCTAATTGGCAGCTACTTGATGAGTTGATTTTATTTGAAGTGGTGCGGCCCAAACAACTCAAACAACTGGCCTGATGCACCACCTAATTAGGCACACAAATGATTACCCAATCTGATTTCTACTCGATTATGTGTTTGGATGTGTGTACCGGCTCCTAAGATTGGTTTACCGGTTGAGTTAGAAAATCAGATGAGGTTGTGTACCTCTGTGAGATTTTTTTTTATTTTTTTCTTTTTTTAATGTGGGGGTTGGAGTGAGTATGGATGTCAAACAACAAACAATCTAACCTTAGAGTTTATAAGAACACCTAGGTTGATTGATGTTTGAATTATTATGTGATGAAATGAAATCTAATGGGTGGGAGGTGGGGGGTAACTTACAAAACCTTCCACAGCACTTTACTCCGATCTACCGCTTTTGCCTGTCTCAAAAGAGTACCTGCAATTACAATAAGAAAGGAGAAAAGTGAGGTAAATGATTTGTAAGCTACAAAACGCGAAGAGAAATCAAAGAGCGTTGCCTCCCCGGCAGCGGCGCCAAAATGTTGAGCGAGAATCTACGCTAACGTGTTTGGTTTTTGGAAAAACCCGTCGTTGTAGTTCGAAAGCGAAGGATTCGTGTTCAACAAATAAAATTTATACCGAAATAAGAATTCCGGGTCGAACACAGGGAGGCGAACGTTTGATTTAAAAACTCCGCGTTTCTTTTTATTTTGTCACAAAGAAATTCAATTTAAACTATCTAAGTATCTACAACAAATAAAAGAGAGAGAGGGAGTAAGAGAGAGCGAAGGAATACTATACATGGAAATCAAAATGAGATGTAGAATAGACAAGGAATTTATCATAAAAGAGTTCTTTCATTACAACTAGAAAACATAAAACAATTACTCTAGAAAGCATTAAAAGAATGGAGGGAGAAATGTCCTCCTCGACGATCGCTCGGAGGACGAATAGACTACTCTAGAAAGCAGTAAATCTATACTAGAAAGCAGTAAAAAGAATAGGGAGAGAGAAATCCTCCTCGACGGTCGCTTGGAGGACGAGCCGGACGGGACGACGCCTGGACGAAGGAGAACGAAGCGGGACGAAGGAGGACGAAGCAGAAGAACGGGAACGAAGCAGCACGCCGTCGTCGTCGCGGGATCCACTTCCGAAGGGGGACGAAAATTTGGACTTTATCTCGCGAGAAGCATCCCGGGTGTGGGACAAGCTTCTCTTGAGCTTTGGAGAGGTAGAGAGGAGAAGGAAGGGATGAAAATTTCGTATGGAGGGGGTCTCCTTTTATAGTTGCAAGGAGTGGGGGCAAAATGGACATTAAATCTTCAAAATAATAAATAAGGGGTCTTTAGTGACGGATAAAACCGTCGCTAAAGCCCCGCCGTCGCCGTCGCCGCCGCGCCACGCGCGCCCGCTCGGCTGGCCTGCGCGCGTACGCAGACGCACGTCCGCGTCGTCTCAGCCGTCCGATCGCGAGATCGGACGGCTTAGATCGCATCCGCGCCCGCTGCGTAGCGCGCCGCCCGCGTGCGATCGCGCGCCCACCAGAGCGTCCAATTGCGCGTCGGCGCCATCGGGCGCGCGCGGCCGTTGGATCTTCATCCGACGCTCGTGCGCGCCCGCTCGCCCGCGCCTTCGACCCCCTCTCCGCGGCTCGAACCCGCGACCTCCGCTTCGCCCGCAGCTGCGTCGCCGCTGCGCTACGCGGGCGAAATGGTCGCGCGGACGTTTTTAAACGCGCGCGACCGCAGCCGTTGGATCGAGATCCAACGGCGGAGAGGAGACGTTGCGCGGACTTCACAGGACTCCTGCGGCCGATTGGGCGGCTGGGATGGCGCCACGTGGCGCCATCTTGGCCGTCCATCTTCTGGAAGTTGTAGATGGTGCCACGGATGTCGGATTGACTCGATTTTTGTGTCGTTCGACTGCGATCGTCGATCCGAATTCATCCGTGTGGTCGGATTTTCCATCTGAAGTGCGGATTTACACCATCCTGGCCCTTGATCTTCTAGGGTTCCCCGGTCTCTATCTGATGCTACGGATGCCTGATTAGGGCGATCTTGGAGTCGTTGAACTCCAATCGTCGCCCTGATCATATCCATACGGTTAGATCTTTGATCCGAGGCCCCGATAAAATATTTGCCCTGTCCAAGCACATAAAAGGAGACAATTAACCTCCATTTTATTCAAACTACTCTAAATGCAAGATGATGCATGTAATGCAATATTTATATCATGAAATGCAATCCTATGCTTAAGAACATGCATAAATAGACATTTTAAGTAGTGTAAATGTGTTTACATCAGATAGAATCTAAAAAATCGCTCCAACTTCAAGAAGATTTGAAAAAATTTTCGCAAAATCAGGAAACGTTTGCCTTAAAGATGGTGATTACTATAGAAATAAGGCAATTGATTCCTAAATTAATTTCTTCCTTTTGTCTTTCCAGGATTAGGGGATGGTTTAAGGAAGAAAGGAAATTACCTACTCTAGAGTGGTTGACTTGCGGGAGGGATCTTCTCATGAAATACCTACAAGATCACAACAAAGCAAAGTAGGGCAAGTTAGTGTTCAATATGATAAAAAGAATGTAGAGACTAGTGATGAATTGCGCGTTGCTCCCCGACAACGGCGCCAAAGTGTTAACGTGGCTTGATTGTGTTTTAAAAGTTAGTTACGTCGTAGTATAGGTGATCAAGCATTGTCAACAAATAAAAATTTATTACTCGAAAACCTAAGTATCTGAGGTCGAACACAGGGAGAAATTGGAATTTATTACTAATCTCAAGAATGTAATTGAACACTTAGAGTTACTCAAAACTTAATTCAAAATATATATGCATAGTTTAAAAGTTAATTGTGGCAAAAATAAGGAATTTGGACGTCTGATCAAGGGATCAGACGTCTTAAAAGGATGTTTTCTCCTATCTTGTTCTTGTTCTTCTTCTTCTGACTTCTGATTTTCTTCATTTCTTCTTTGTGCTTCTTCCTTGTTTCTTCTCTATAGTTCTCTTGCCTCGCTTCTTTCTTCTTATTTTCCTCTGTCTTCTGCCTTGCCTCTCTTCTGCAGTTTCTTTCTCTTCTTTTCTCTATGGGTCTTCTTCTTCTTCCTTCCTTGGTTCTGCTTCCCTTCTTCTTCTGCTTGTCTTTCCCTTCATTTATTTCTTCTTCCTTCTTTAGTTCCTCTTCTCTTTGGCTTCGCTTCTTCCTTCTGCCTTGCATTTCTTTTTCCTCTGCGAAGCTTCCTTCCTTCTTCTTCTTCTCC
This sequence comes from Thalassia testudinum, assembly GCA_037157565.1. Taxonomy (NCBI): domain Eukaryota; kingdom Viridiplantae; phylum Streptophyta; class Magnoliopsida; order Alismatales; family Hydrocharitaceae; genus Thalassia; species Thalassia testudinum. The sequence goes on from JAZHRO010000015.1 coordinate 60,501,826, forward strand.
TTCACTTGCAACGGCTAAGTCCCTACTTCCTTCTTCAGTTCTTCCCTGCACAAACTGAAGAGAGCAAAACCTACCCCTCTACATACACCCGTGTCTCTCTCTCTCTGTATATCAATCTTCAGCACACTCTCCCAGAGCCGGGTAATCGGGTCGAGTCGCGTGCCCGGGTCTAGGAGCACCAGCGTGGGTGTGGTGCGCGAGTGCTCAGGAGGGTATCGGGTCAGGTCACCAGATCCACGTGATGAGCTCACGGACGAGGCGCGTGTATAGGTGAGGGGCCTCACCCCATGTGTTCTCGGAGGAAACCAAATGATAACACACACAAAATCACTTTAAACTACTCAACGAGGTTATTGCTTACCGAGGTGGGACTAATGTTCCAATGCTCTTTCTCACGTGCCCACAGGAGATCGTTCTCTAATTGCAGCACTGCAGGCTTCGCAGCGCCACTTGCTGGAACAACTGGATGCGCAAGACCTGCCCGAGTTTGTTGGACCTAGAATCCTGGAGCACTGCAGCCTGGAACGAGTGTGCAACCTCCTCGAGTCACCGCTAATGGCGGTTGGAGCTCGAACCTTGCCTGACACAAAAAGGGTCTTGCGGCTCTATCAGACCATAGGAACACCTTTGCTGTGTCACGGAGAAGGTGAGGTGGTAGGTGGTAGGTCGCGGAGCGGCCTAGGTGTGCATGCCTAGGTCTCTCTGTGGCCGGACGGATGGGTTAGGTCGGGGGGCAATTGTTGTGGTGTAGGAAGCCTGTGGATGAGTTGAGGGTATTCAGCGGAGTATGGCGGAGGTTATACGGTGGTTGGCGTGACGTGTGGGGCTGCGGAGTGACGGAGGCGTCTCGCCGGAGGGTGGCCGGAGATGAGGAAGATGGTGGTGGACAGCGGCGGTCGACGAGCGTTTGGTGAAATAGGATGAGGGAAATGAAAGAGGGAATAGAGACGAACAGTTCTAACCTAACTAAGTGGATGAAGGGGGCAAGAGGGTGGCTAGCAGTACCTGCTGTCGCTGGAGAAGAAGGCATCCAGTGGAGGAAGACGGTGGCGATGACGGGGCTAGGGCTGCTCGTGAGGGTGTTGTGCGACGCGAAGGAGGAAGGGGAGGTCAGCTCTGCCATTGGTAATGTGCCAGAGCAACGAGGAAGAGGAGGGGGGCTCGCCGGAGCTCGCTGGAGCACTTGGCTGGAGGAGAAGAAGAAGAAGAATTTGAGGTGGAATTCAGGCCAAGTCGAGCTGAGGAGGTGCGGCTGGAGTTGGGGGTCAATTTATAGGCACTGGCAGGGACTCCTGTGCTTGGAAGACAAGCTTCCAAACATGGGAATCCTCATCGGAGATGGAAGTCTGTCAGGTACCCAAATCTCTTGTGCATTTGCACGAGAGATTGGGTGCAAATCTTAGATCAGGACCACGCTCAGATGGAATGAAATTCCTCAATGAATCTCCCTTCCAAATCTAGGAGATCTCTGTGGAATCAGGAAGTATTCCCCCTCTATTCCTCACCAGAGTAGGATTTCTCCCCATTAATGGTGGAGGGACCTTCTTGTAAGAGTGCCGAGGAAGTTAGGGGGGTCTATCAATGGTTTTCAAAAGAGAGGGACCAAAATGTAATTAGGTGTACTAATTTGCAAAGTAGGTCAAGATGACCTCCCCTTTGGTCCAAATTTTGGTACAAACCTAATTTGGACCTAAGGAATCCAATGGTAAAGTTGGATTTTAGGTTTGACCACGTTTGACTGGACATTTTGCATAAAAACCCAAATTAGGTCAACTGATGAGTTAGGACCCTAATCTAGGTCAAACTAGGTTCCAAAGGCCAAATTGAATGTTCTAAGCCCGAGGGGATATTTTTCCATGATTTTTAGAGGGTTTAGTTGATTTTTATCTTCACCAAAACCCTATTGAATTAGCCGTGTCAGTTTTAGGGTTTCAAGATGTCATTTAATTCCTGGATTGCATATGAACCCATTTCTAATTGAACCAACCTACTTTTTATCTTATTCAGACCATTTGACCTATGTTTCATCTATGAGAAATCCCATTTATGTACTGCAATGGTAAAATTACAATTTTACCCTTTATTTCATGTTTTCTTCTCAGAACACTTATTCCTTCGATTAAGCCTTCTTCTAAGTTATGCAGGAGCTTTTAATCTCTTTCTTGGATCAAAATAAGCTAGTTAGGGCTTATGATGAGGCTCTCATCAGATATGATTTGCATTGTCAGTATGCATCTCACATAAGTAACATACTTGATGATTAGTTCCCAACCTTCTATGTCGCAGATCACCTGTGATCAATCCATCTCTCCTACATAGCCAAAAAAATATCTGTACCTTAAGGGGAATTTTCAGAAGCCAGATCTTCTTGTCAATGAAATCGTAGCTCCACCCACTTTCATGGTTTAAAATTCTGTTGTAGCCACTTTGTACATTATAAATCCCCTCCTAAAGGTACTTGTCCTCCACTCTAAGCCTTGGCCTAAAGCTCTTAAGGTCTGAAATTAGATTCCTCCTTTCTTCCCACAATTGGGTGCCCCTCCTGTTGGAATCCTCCTCATTCAGATTCCAACTGCAGCTGCTGCAAGACCAGACCCTGCTGACAGTAGCCTCCTTATCAAATGCTGCAGCAAATGCCCTTGGATAGAGCTCCTTCATGACACCTAGCCTTGACCACCCCTCCATCCAGAAGCTGAAGGTCCTGCCATCCCCAAGAGTAGGCTGCAGTAGGTGGAAGTGATCAGCCAAAGCTCTTGTCACTGATTTCTAGAAAGGAGAAGGACTGCTGGGCTGAAGTCTGGATAGCATACTACTGGAAGCACCATAGCTATCTCTAATCAGGACAGTACATGGTTTCAGGTCTCCTTGCAAGAGTTTAACTGCCCACTTAAGTAGCAAAGCATCATTGAAGTGTTTCAGAGACTTAATCCTAATTCCACCTCTATCTTTTGGTATGCAAATCTGCTCCCATTTGAGTGGCTACAAGAATCTGCCCTCATGTGTAGCTCCCTTCCAAAAGAGCCTTTTTCTCAACTCATCCAACCTTTTCCAAATGGAGTTAGGTGCTTTAAATATGGAAAAGTAGAAAATAGGGATGGAGGTGATCACAGAGTTGAGCAAGATAAGTCTTCCACCTTTGGAGAGGAAACTACTATGACAACCATCCAATTTCATCGAAATTTTGTCAGAGAGGCTGCTCCAATCTCTCTTTTTCATTCTAGAGCATCTCAAAGGCAGCCCCAAGTATCTAATAGGAGGACTGATCCGGGGGGTCCTCAAAGCAGCAACTAAAGCACCTTGCTCCTCCTCAGGTAAGGCAAAGCAAACCAAGCTAGATTTATCCCTATTCAGCCTCAAGCTAGAGAGCTCACGAAAGATATTAACCATATGATACAAAGCCAGTGCTTCATCCAAAGAACCCTCTACAAAAAAAATCGTATCATCTACATATTGAAGAATGGGAGCCAAATTACTCCTACAAGACAATGAGTACCCTCTAATAAGACCTGCTTCAGCAAGTTTACAAGCATACCAGGCCAAGCTGTCAACTGCCAGGTTGAAAATCAGGGGAGCCAGGGGACATCCTTGCCTAATACCACATTGGGGCTGAATCCAAGACCCATAGGGCTTCCCATTTATCAAAGGGGTGAAAGAGGTAGTGGTGATACATCTTTTTACCCAATGAATCCAAGTAGGGGAAAGCCTCTTCTTTTAAGCACTTCCCAAAGATAGGGCCAACCGATGGAATCATAAGCTTTGCGAAAGTCAACCTTCCATAGAAAAGCCTTACATTTTCTCTTGTGCCATCCACAAATCATCTCTTGGGTCATGATACATGATTCTTATAGAGATCTGCTGGGGAGGAAGGTTGATTGAGCAGGATGGATCAATTCTTGAAAAATAGTCCTCAATCTATTGGCCAGGACCTTGCCAATCACCAAGTACAAAGAGTTAGAGAGGACAATAGGTCTAAACTCTTGAAAAGATTCAGCACCTGGAGTCTTTGGCAAAAGAATGAGGTAGGATCTATTAATTCTTTCAAAGCCAAAATTGCCACTCTCAAACTCTCTGATCACTTCCATAACCTCAGTGCCCACAATATCCCATAATTCTTTGTAGAAGAAAACTTGGATCCCATCAATACTAGGCAATCCTTCACAATTGAGATCCTTGATGGCCTTCAAGACTTCAGCTTCAGATATAGATTCAATTAGGCTGGACCCTTGAATTTCTGTAATTTTGGGAAGATCACTAGCTGCCATCCTCCAACAGCACCTACCAGTAGCTCTTGAAGACTCCTTGAAGTACCTGACAGCCTCAGCTCTGATATCAGAGATGGAGGTAAATCTTTGCCCCTCTTTAACAATAGAGGTGATCAGATTAACTCTTCTCCTAGAGCTGGCGGCCAAGTTGAAGAATTTAGTGTTTGCATCCCCCTTACTTAGCCACAGCTGCCTTGATCGTTCCCTCCAATCGATCTCCAGTTTTAGGTCTTCTTCAGCCACCACCCCCTGCCACTTCTTTCTGTCAGCATAGTCCAGCTCAGACAGCTAAGCCAAGGCTTCCATTGCATCCAGTTCCTGAATCTTCATCAAGGCCTCTCGACGTTTCTGATGCCTGAGGACAGAGATAACATCACCATACTCCTTTAACATTCTTTTCAAAGCTAGAATCTTGGAAGCCAACTTGAAGGTAGTTGTGCCTTTATACTGCTGGGCCCTCCACGAACTAGCAAACATATCTCTGAACCCTGGCTCCATCAGCAAAGACTTCCTAAACTTGAAGTAGGATCCAGCCAACACCTGTTCCCCATTGTCCCAGACCAAGGGTGTATGCTCAGAGAAGGGACATTCAAGACCACAAACAAAGGACAATTGGAAGAGATCCATCAGTCCAGCATTGCCAAAAAACTTATCAATCTTGGACATGAGCCCATTACCATTCCTTTAATTGAATTCAGAACCTGAGGAGGGAAATTCGCACAACCCCAAAGCTTGGACCATCAACTGGAAGCCAGTGGCAGAGCTATCCACCACCCCATTGGGTCTGTCACTCCCCACCAAAACACAATTGAAGTCCCCTCCAACAAGCCAAACCACCCCATTCACAAAATCTGTAGCTAAGTTCCAATTCTCCCACAGCTCCTGTCTTCTACTAGGGTCACTAGGACCTTACACACCTGTCACAAAGAGATCACTGTTCCCATTCTTATAGGTTTTTACACACCAACAATAAATTATCACCCAATTAGATAGCTGTTTCACTTGAAGAAGAGAAGGCAACCACTAGATTGGTACGTTGCTCAATAAGGACCAAAAATTGCAATTGCTATTTCATCTCCCTTGACATTGAGGAACTTCAAGATCCTGCATGACAAGAAATATTCCCCATTAAACATTGTCAACCAGGAAGAAAGAACAAGAAACAAATCTACTATGAACTACCATCTAATCATTATTTTGAACAATTTCCTAACATTTAACCAGCACTCAAGTTATCCACTTTTAATTTCAAGAAATCACAAACCCTTGCCTCTTCTATGTGCAAGGTTGTTACCATTTTCGGACTCTTCCTCTCCCCCTCTCCATGCTTCCCCACAATGCAGTGACATACATGAAGCCTCTGTTGATGACACCCACAATTTAGATTCCTAAACCATGTACACATATTACTACAGAAAATTGATGCTTAAAAATAAATTGAAGAGACAGCAAAAGGTTTCGACTTGTGAACCCCTACGTATTACATTCGATCAGTGAAGAAAGATCACCCTTGTCTCATTCAATTATTAATCCCTTTAACTTATGTAAAAGCATGATTACTCTTCTGATCTGTAGTAACATGATCAACTTTGCATGCAAAGAAACCTACTTCAGCATGGTGGGGAGGGGTGACTGGAAAGAATGCAAGATGGGCATGGTGCATAGGAGACATGTTCAAGGTGGAGAGGAGAGGTTAGCTTTTGAACTGCAGTTGTGGGAGGGGACAGGTAGGAAGGAGGAGAGATAAGGATGGTTTCCAAGGGATGGGGCAAGGAAGACGATGGGTGGGGAGGTGATGAGGTGAATTGAAGGATGGGTAAGGATGAGCCAAGATGCATATGAGATTGGAAATGGTTTCTTGTGTGCACAGGGGCAAAGAGAGGTAACCATGAGATGCATTGGTGAAAGTAGGGATGGGAGGTTTTGAGGTTTTTCACCTTGAGCATTGGCGTAAATATCACCAGAACCATCAAATAAGATGATTGGCTATAGGTAAAAAGTATTCAACTGAGCAACATATTCCCTACCCCCTTCATAACTATCATAAATAAGCATCCATAGAACCACATCTTGTAAGTATGCCACAAGCAAATTACACTATTATCTAACATGACATGTTCGAGTTTCAGGCAAGATTGGGCCGTTCGTCAGGCTGACCTTAAAAAGACCCTGACCTAAGCCTAGCTTAATGTTCCACAGGTGAAAATGCTTGGCCCGAGACCAGGCCAGTACAAGCCAAGCCAAGCTAGGTAGGCCCATGGGTGTCAAGTAGTGCAACATATTAATATGTGGAAGGGACAATCACATCGTTCATTAAGTGGCCTATCGACTAATTAATGTCCTCTCGATCATTTTCTTTTCTATCTCAAAGTTTATGAAGCTCTAACCAGTCAAGTCATAGCAATATTAATTGTGTTGTCTTTTGAAGGGGAGAACCATTAGGAAATGGAGGAGCTTCTATGGCACCAGGTCCAACATCTATGTGGTGCAATTTAAGTTCTTTGCTATCTGAATGTGAATATGACCATATAGTGTTGCCTTATTTTTTATGTTATGTTTTTATGGGTGTGTTGGTAATTTCTATTTTATGTTGGAGTTGCATTGCTATTTGTCCCACCTCTCTCCATATAAAGTGAGGTAGGGTTTCTCGAATAAGATAACTTTTTGTTTCTCCTAACTTGGTATCAGAGTGGCGGTCCTAGATCAGGGCTTGTGATATCCCACCTGAATAGTCCTCTAATCCCTTCCACCAATCTCCTAACCTAATCTCCTCCAGTTGGGCATCTTCATCGGTACCCTAGGTGCCACCAATGCCACCTCTGGTGATGCTCTCCATAGCAGCGTAGCTACCCAGTGTCCTTTTCTCCTTGCACCACCACCACCTGCCCTCGTTGCCTTTGATCATCACTGGCAGCACCACCTGCAATGTTGTAGTGGGGGAAATCAAATTTGAGGCAATAGTGACAGGGCTCTAAGCCCTTGCTGCAGTCTAGTGTTGGCGTAGCCAACCTTGGTTGGGTGTTGTTGTAGTCGGCTGCCACTAGATCGAGACCCATCTGATATTCTAGGCCCTTGATTCCTCTTGATCTGATTATCTCTAATCAGATCAAAGGGGTTTTCAACCTGGAGGGTCTGATTCTTGTGATTTCATATGATAGATCGGATGTTTGAAGAATAAATCTATGGTTTGAAGCATTTCCTATAGTGCAAGTTTGTGTACAAGCAAAAGATGGAGTCTCTGAGTTCATCGAAAGTCACATCGAACTCTATTGTGGACAATAGGACTTATAAAAGTTCACTTTTTGTTCCTATGGTAAAGCTTGATGAGACCAATTATCTTAGGTGGTCCTAGACATTTTTATGTCTGTTAGGGGTCATAGGAAGGAGCACATTTTTTCTAATCCAGAACCCACCCAGAAGACAGGTGCAAATGCTATGTGGGATAGAGATAACACAGTGGTATGTGCGTGGATGATGAATTATGTTATTCCCCGTATTAGTGACGAGATTATGTATTACACCACAACAAAGTAGATGTGGGATTCTCTTCGTGATACATATTCTCATGAGAGGAATTCTTCTATAGTTTTCCAGGTTTATCATGAGTTATTTCACCTTCGCTAGGAGGGTCGTTCTTTGGCCTAATATTACTCTATTGTGATGGGTCTTTTGGAGAGACATAATGCATATAGGATTGGTTACACCTATGATTCTTAGCATGGTTTTCAGAAGGAGTTAGCAGTTGCTATCTTCCTATCAAGTCTTGGCCCTAGGTTTACTACTACTAGGGAACAGATCTTGACCTTACCTGAGCTACCATCTCTTGAGGTGACCTATATATAGTAGGCTCAGTCGAATCGTTCTTCAGACTCCATTAACAGATACTACTGCACATACATCTGCATTGGCTACAATCCCTAGATGTGGGAGAGGTAAATCCTCTTCACGTGGTCGCGATTGTGGTCGTGGATTTAGGGGGTGTAATTGTACTCCATGTGCTTACTATCGTCAGATAAGGCATTCAGAGGCTACATGTTGGCAGAAGCATGGTAAGCCCATAGTGTCTAATAAGGCAAGTGATATTTTTGATGCATCTCTAGAGGTTATTTCTAGGGCAGAGTTTAATGATCTTCTTCAGAGAGTTTCTCATATGGCTCAGACCTTTACTATTCAACCCCCACATACTGTTGCATATGCATCTTCCACCTCAGGTAGTGAGTTGGTTTGCTCTTCCTTCTCATTGGGATCTTGTGAATAGATGGTAGATAGTGGTGGCTCAAAGCACTTGTGAGCAGATCAGGGGACCTTTCCTGCCATGAGTCCTGTTGCACCAGGGAAGATAGTTCTGGTGGCAAATGGTTGCCATTCCCCTGTGTTTAGAAAGGGAGACATCCCTTTATCCTCTACTCTTCAGCTATTTAATGTTCTATATGTTCCAAATTTTCCTTTTGGTTTACTTTCTGTGAGTAGTATTAGAAAAGAATTAAATTATCGAGCCATATTTGATACCAAGTCATGTTTTCTGCAGGACCAGCTCACGGGGAGGATGTTTGGTGGAGGACATGAGGAAGGAGGGGTATATCATCTGAGTCGTTCACCTATTATTGCTATTGTTGTTGGCCATGGGGGAGGTGCCTCTGGGTCACCACTCTCGTGGCATCTTTGTCTTGGTCACCTACCCCTTGAGAGACTTAGATGTGTTCTACCTCATATTTCATCCACTGCTTATATTGTTTATGATGCTTGTCAACTAGGCAAGCATCACCATGCCAGTTTTCCAGCCTCTACTCATTAGGGTCTACATCTATTTCTGAACTTATTCATATGGATTTATGGGATCCCAGCTGTATTCTTGACAGGTTATGACATAGTTATTTCTTGGTTTTGGTTGATGATTTTTCCTATGTTTCTTGGATTTTTCTTATGAAAAATAAATCTAAGGTTGGAAACATTGCGGATAATTTTTTTGTTGGAATAAAGATCCAATTTTTAGATGTTTCACTTTGACAATGCATTGGAATTTTGTAATATTTGCCTACGTTCCTTTTATAAATCCAATGGCATTATTCATCAAACTACTTGTATTCATACCTCTTAGCAGAATGGGGTCGCTGAGAGGAAACCTAGACACTTACTTGATGTTGCCTGTAGCATGTTGATTCATCATTTTGTCTCATCTTTATATTGGGGTGATGCGGCAATGATAACGTCACCATCAGCCATATCTAGCTCTAATTAGTCGTAATTAAAGAATAAATGCTCCTACATAACCGCCAGAGAGTCCTAATTCACTACAAATCCATTATGAGAGAATAATAGGAAAATAGGGGTAAAACTGTAATTTTAATAGCATATCTCAATTGCAAAATAATCACGGGATTTCTCAGGGGTTAACTAAAGGTCAAATGGTCTTAATTGTAACAAGTATGTCCATGCAGATAGAAATGGGTTTTTACGTGTTTCGAGAATTAAATGACATCTAAAACCCTAAAAACATACTCGCTTGATTCACTGAGGTTCTGGTTAGGATAAAATTCACCTAAACCCTCTAAAACTCATATAAAAATATTCTCTAGGGTTTGGTATGCTTGATTTGACCATTGGAACCCATTTTGACCTAAAATAGAGTCTCAAACAGATAGTTGCCTTAATTTGGGTTTTTGCATAAATTATCCAATCAAACTTAGTCAAAACCTAAATCCAACTTCACCATTGGATTTCTTAGGTCCAAATTAGGTTTGTACCAAAATTTGGACACAATCTGAGATCATCATAACCTATTTTACAATTCAGTCCAGTCTAATTCTTTCTCTCAAACCTGTACCCCAAGCTTTCCAAGGTATTTGCATTTGCCCCCCTAACTTCATCTCCTTCTTCACAAATAGGTCCCCTCCACCTGCAGTTTCCTAAATCCTACTCCGACGACCTTCAAATAGGAAGATCTCCCTAATTTATCACTCATTCCCTTCTAAAAATTAGAAGGGAGATTCCTAAGAAGATCTCCTACAATTTCAGCACTGCATTGGGCTCTGATTTGCACCCAAATCCTCATGCGAATCCTTCAAAGAGTTGGGTTTCCAACTCTGACAAGTCTTCCAAGCTTGGAAGCTTAGCTTCCAAGCTTTAACCACTCCCTAAGGCCTATATAAGGATCCCTAGGGCCTGCCCATTCTCCTCAGCTAAGTTTTGGCCCAAAAACACTGTTCAAAACTCCTTCCCCAGCAATCTCTGACTTAGCTCTAGCGAGCTCCTCCTTCTTACTTAGCTCTTCAGCCTCCCAACGGCCAAACTGGGAGTGCCATCATCTTCGTCTCCTTTGTCTGCGCCTGGTGTGACAAAGCTAGGGCCGTCCTCCCCTCTCTTCCTCGCCGTCCACCTCTACGGAGAAGTTCTCTTCCACGGTGCCGACCAATCAAAGTCGGTGTCCTCCTACCCCATCGTCTTGTAGATTAGGGTTAGTTTTGTTAGTTTATCATCTTAGGTTAGTTTGACACCCCAAAAAATCCAAAAACAAGCCCTCAACTACACTGTTCACCCTTATTGTCCACATCTCTGGCAAGCCCTCTGATGAGTCACCCCCATCGCTGCACTCATCTACATGCCTCGCCACAACTCCCAAAACATTCGCCACGACTCCACTAATCAAACCCCTCTCCTATTTTGCTCCACCACTCACCCAAACACACTCCTGAATAACCAACATTCTTCCGTCCAATTCCAACTCTGCCAGCCAGCTACTCGCATACTCGCAGCATGCCACGACCGTCACCATGTTTGCCGTCACATGGTGAAGCTGCTGAACATTTTTGACACAGCCGAAAGGCCTTATTTGTTTGTTTTAGGTGTACAGACCCTCCTCGCCATTGACGGCAGAGTTTGAGCTCGTTTGAAGCCTTCTTCAGCACCTGCAGCTCCAGGTGATACTCCTAGACTGCACGAAAAGTCTCCAGCCTTCGAAGTAGGGTTTCAATTGGGAGCTCCCTTGCAGCAGTTGCTCCAATTAGCCACAGATTCAACCGCAGCTGCATACGTGAAGAAGGTGGGACATTTAGTCCCACCTCGGAAACTAGTGGAGCTATAACCATAGATAAGAGGACTTTGTGACACCAGCTCTTCGCCTCAAGTCACATAGGGGGGGTGAGGTTCCCCACACCTCACACACACCTCGGCTGTAAAACTCTGCACATGGGCCTGTGATGGCAATTTTACGCGGTTTGTTAAAAATACGTCATTGTAACGTGTAAAACCTATCAACTCTTAAATTTATAGCCTCGATAGTGTAGTATCTAGGGTCATCCAAGGAGGCCAATTTATTTGCTAAATCAAATCTCTTTCTTTAAAGGGAACTCAACATTCTTTTTGGTGTTTTATATATATGATTTTTATAGGTTTTGAAATAACGGGAATAAAGTGGGTTGTTGATAGTGAGAAAATTCCTTATAGTAATCCACTACACTACTATTATAGTGACAATTAAAGTCTCTCCCTAAACTCAGTCTAGGCACGTGGAGGCCTAGAGTAATTAGGGAGAGGGAGTGAAAAATGTTAAATAAGAATTCTACAAGACTATGCAACAAAAAGATTAAAGAAGGCAACTTTGATTGAAGGAGAGAGTGTTTTACAAAATCTCTAGTAGATGAATGCTTCTACTACTAGATAATTGCAGCAAATAAAATAAAACACAAGTCCTCCTAAATTGTTGGTGAAGAGGGGAAGCTCCTTGCTCGAAGCTTAGTGTCTCCTAGGCTTGAAAAGGGCTCCTCCTCCTTCCTTGATGTCCTCCAAAGGCAAACCCCAGATGGGCGTGCCTTCTCCTTCCTAGAGTGGATGGCTCCCACTCCAAGAACTCCTCCTTAAGGTGGCGTGGACCACCTTTGATTCTTCCTCCAAGGGTGGTACTGTACCACCCTCAAATCCTCCTCTTCCTAGGGTAGGCATGTACCCTAGGTTGTCTTCCAATGCCTTGGCTAGCGTGGGCACAAGAGAGAAGAGAAGAGGGGAAGGCAACAAGGGGATAGAGTATCCCCTTAATCTTCTTCTTCTTCTTCTCTTGACCTTTCTTGTAGGTGGAAATATGGGCATAAAAAAAAGTAGCCAAGGTTAAGTTTTAATGGTGGTGGTAGGGGTAGCTAATGGATGGAGGGTTAGGATGGATTGTTGGAGGTAGTTAATGGATCCTAGGGTTGATAATGGTTGGTGCCAAAATGGAGGGGTGTTAGTTGTTTGGTGCCAACCCAAAGGGATGACTAGGGTTTGGATTTATGGTGGTAGAGTTAAGTGGCATGTAGGTTATGTGTAGGGTTAGGATGGTGTTGCTGGGTGGTGGTTATGGGATGAAGGGTAGATGTAGGGTGATGCCGAAGGGGAAGGTTTCTTGTGGTGGTAGTTATGGTGGAGTTAAGGGAGTTGGTTCCACATTAGGTGGGTTAAGGGGGAGGTTTAGGTGGCATCACTAGATGGAGGGTTAGGATAGGTTGGGAGGTAATATGTAGGGTGTAGATGGGAGGAGGTGTTGGTGCCAAATGAAGGGGTGTTGGGGGTGATTTTTGGCGCCAACTAGGGTAGGGTTTAGGGTAGTTATGGGGGGTTAGGTTTGGCGCCAATGGAGGGCTCTTAGAAGGGGTTAGATGTAGGGTTTAGATGGCCCTGGTTGATGAGGTGTAGGGCTAGGAATTAGGCACATGTTGGCGCCAAAATGAAGGGATGCCTAGGGCATTTTTGGTGCCAATATGAGGGGGTGTGAGTGGTGGTGGTTGGTGTGGGTTGGCGCCAAGGATAGATTGGGTTAGGGTTTGGTTAGGGTTAAGGGTTGAAGAGTGGATGGCCATGGAGTTTTTGGTGGAGCTAAGGGCTTAGCTAAGCTAGCTAAGATAGCTTAGTTAGTAGAGTGGAGGTGGAGGAATTAGGGTTTCATGAAGGAGGAGCTGGGGAAGAAAATTCTAGAGCTGATGGATGCTATGTTTGAGCTGGATCTGCTGAGGAGCTTCAAAGGGGAGGTCAACTACTATGCTCAACTACTTAGTTCTTATGCAAGTAGCCAAGCCTGGGTAGTTGAGCTCAGTTGAGCTGACCTCAACCTGGCTGGAGCTAGGTTGAGCTGGAACTGCCTCTAATGAGAACTCTAAAGCTAACTAAGCAACTAGTTGACAAGTAGTAGCTTAGCTAGCTTGGAGTCTAGCTGCCATGGGTTGGGTGGAGCTGGGATGAGCTGGGGCTAAGCTGAGATGGATTCCTGACAACTTAGTTGAGCTAGCTAGAACTCCCAGTGAACTGGTGGGAGCTGAGATGAGCTAGACTCAACTAAGTTGAGCTGGATCTGAGCTAAGGTGAACTCTAGTCAACTCAGTTAAGCTAGCTAGAGCTCCCTGTGAATTAATGGGAGCTGAAATGAGCTAGACTCAGCTAAGTTGAGCTAGATTTAAGCTGACCTATGCTAGGGTGAGCTAAGATGAGCTCTCTTGATCTACCATTCAGCTAAGGTGAACTGAATGGTGCTAACCCTTGTCCAAGGGAGCTGGTATCCAGCCATGATGTATTGGAATTAGCTGAGTCTTAGCCTGATTGAGCTTCCTCTTCATCAGTTGCCTTCCCAAGTGCTAGGGTTCTGAGGATCTGACTTTCTGCTTATCCCTAACACTCCAAGAAACACATCAAAAATAAAATAACAAATGTAATGCATGCCTAACCTAATTTATGCCTAAATGCAACCCAAAAACCCATGTGCAGATCAAAATACTAAGAGCTATGTTTGTTTTAATGCATAGGAATGATGATAAACTAGCATTTATCACACCCCCATGCTTATCTTTTGCTAGTCTCTTAGCAAAACTTTAATTTTCTGCAAAATGAAATTTTTGGGAATTCTAATTTTTTTGACTTTTGAGGAGAAAGAGGTTACGTGACATAGGATGATCCAAACACAGGAGGTACGGGATTTGTTAAGGATAAACATCGAGATTTATTTTCGGATGCAAAAGTTAGACAAAAATGGGATCAATATATCCTCAAAAAAATTCATAAATTAACCCCTTGTTAATTCAGATGACTTGAAATTTTTGTTTTTAGGATTTTTCTTGCTCTTGAATCTAATTCACAACTTACAACAACCTTTAAAACTTTGTGTCCGTGCTGGTGAAAAGCCAACATTTATAAGGGCATGTTTTTGGTTTAAAACTTTTTTTTTCTCCCCCATGCTTATTTTTAGCTTAGTCTTACAACAGATGTTTCGAGATCATCATCACTGTTACCAATCCTCGAGGGGGCTCTGGCGCTAGTACTTCAAAATAGCATTATCTATGACACCACCCAGGAGCTCACAACCCCAAAACACAATGCTGTGTAAAGGGACACTCCAAGCAAACTCAAGCTCTTGCTCCGACACTATAGGTATAGCACCGCCTGATTAGCCCATATTTGTGAGCTATTTAAGTATTTAAGTGCCTAGACATTAGGTTAATTCTAACATTTATTTAGCATAAATTAGGATGTAAATAGATTAATTCATATTTCTAATTCAATTACATAATTCATGCATCTTATTCATATTTAAATGCATTTAGAGTGCATTAGTTAACTAATTAGGTACATTGCATATATTAATTTAGGTTAACATAAAAGTTGACGGTTTGTATATAAACAACCATAATATTTTATCATTATTTTGTTTATTCTTCTTCTACCTGCAATGGCTGCAGCTGCCGCAGTGAAGAACCCATTCAAGGAGGAGCGGATGTGTTGGATCTGGTCGGGTTGCTAATCTCAAAAGAGAGGAGGAGGCAGCCGAGCTCACTAGGCCTCCACCATCGACCCACCACTGTGCAGAGAGATCTCCTCTCTTCCATTCCATACTGTCAGCCTCGACCGTGGCGACGAGTCTCCACCACCGTGGGTGTGTGGTGTGATAGGCCACACCGCTATCTGGAGCTTGTCCCCATTACCGTGAGCAACTTAGCATGCATTTCCCTCGCCGTTGTCACCAACAACCACCGCCGCATCCACTGTGCAATCACCCTCTCAGTCAGTTAAGACGTCCCAAAAATTTCCCAGACGTCTGAAGCCACACCCCACTCCAGCAACCATCGTTCGCCCACTTCACCTCCAGCGCCATCTCCACGCCCTCTAGCCTGCGCACCCACGCCACAGTAGTCTTCCCACTCACCTCCAGCCGCATGCAAGAACCCGCCACTTCCTCCCGCTCTCACCACCTGCACACCCACGCCGACAGAGCGCGCAATCGCTTACGCACCCACGCCAGCTGCATCCGCGGCTGCAGAACCTCACCCGCTCACTCCCGTGCCCTTTCACCTTCAGCCTGCACCTCATCGCTCACCCGAGCGCACCAGCCTGTAGCGCACCCACGACACCTTCAGCCTGCAGCACCTCATTGCTAGCGCCCTCCTGCCAACAATCCCGCACGCCTTACCGCGCACGCCCTCCTCCTGCACCTGCAGCACCCGCTTTCAACGCGAACAGAGCGCGCACCGACTGCAGTGCGCACCCACGCCTCCAGCCAGCACGCAGCAGTAGAGCCGGCAGAATCGCCAACAAGCCACACGCGCTCTCGCACCCGCCTGCAACGCACGCCAACAACAGCTGCAGCATCGGCTGCATCCACCTTCGCCGGAGCTCGTCCGGCCGCCTCCAGCCGTCATGCGACACGCCGCCACCACCACTTCGAAGCCCTTGATCCAAGGAACTTCCTCTGAGCTTCCCGCGTCCGGCCGTCCACTACTCGTCGCACATGGAAAAGGGGAAAAAATCCCCTGTTTTGCTACAGTAACCGGGCCATTAAAAATTACATTTTCTGCCATTGTCAATTTTTAATAATATTTTATTGATTCCGCATTGCGACAAATATCCTCTAGTTACTCAGAATTGCTATTTCAGCATTGTTTCTTGCTTCGGCCTTAATCTGAAGGCAATTTTGGCTCGATTCTTGTCCAAACTAACTACGAACAAATGTTTTTAACTGGTACGAATTTAAATACATCATTGCCTCATTGTGGATGCGACCCGCTCCTCTGCTAGTGGTTATTTCTTTTTAAATATTGATTAGTCGATTTTTCCACCACATAAAACTGCAAATGACTTTAAAGTGAAAAATCGATTCGTCAAATGGCGCCGTTACTGGGGAGGCAACAGATGCAATAATTTTGCCTGATTTTATTTTTATTATTTGTCAATTGCACAGTGATTAGACCATTTATTATTTTCTTTTTTGTGCTAGAAAATTTGTGCAAGAATCAGCCACTGTGAGAGGCGACCCTTGACGTCGCTAGAGGAGAATTGGACGAGCAATTTTGAAAGGAGGAGAAGGATGGGACGCGACGGACATCATTGTATATTTATTCGCTAGTTTGATTAGAATAGAATTAAGACTTTAGATTTAATTTTTCATTGCATTTGGTTTGAAACCCTTGTTCTGGGGTATATTTTGAGGGATTTGTTCCCCGATTTTGTTTTGGGCCCGTGTTGGGAAATTTTTGGGAGCATGTTCCCTTTTCTTTAGATTTAGGTTTTTTTTTATTACTTTTATTTTCTTGTGCATAAGTAATTTTAAACATAAAATTAAAAAAAAAATGAGCTGCCTACTAGAAGCTGCCTACCCTAGGATGAACCATTTAGGTCTGTATGAGCAGCCTCTAGATTTACTTCTCTGCATTGCATGCATTCTTGCATCATTGATTGCTAGAAGCAAGGTACGCATTTTCTTACTTTGCATCCTATTCTTGATCACGCATTGCATTAGGACTTAATGCGAAGACCACCTAATCTGTACTGAATAAATCTAACAAGTGGTCACATATTTTTTAGAAAAAGGACTAATTAAAGGAGGGACATTTTAAAAACCAAGGATTTGATTTTCAAACTTGGCGTGCGATTCAAAATTCAAAATCTTTTGCGGTGTATGCACACCTATTTCACTTGCACCACGGCACGCTTCTAGACACTCCTTAGGTTTGGAAATACTAGGACAAGAGCCCTCCTATCGTTGGATTCTGAAGTGTTCGGAACTTGAGATCAAAGGTTTTGTAAATCCAAAGAGGGGGATACCCTGTCATGGATTTTTTGGGGTAGTTGAGAAGCACAGCTTCAAAGGAAGGCTTAGGCCTACTTGCATCCCTCGATCTTCCGTCTTTGGATTTACTTGACCATTTGAGATTTAGGGAAGAACACCTAAGCTCTAACTAGGTCTTCTTAGGCGAGCTGTAGGTCAACAATAGGCACGTAAATTGATTGAACAAATTGTATTGTCACCTGCAATCTGACTTAAAATCAAAAGCCTAAATTGGGAAAGACCTAAAAGGTCCTTTTTGAATTGTGTTTTGCTTGGGGAATTCTGATTGAGGTGTGAGTTAGAATGGACCACATTGATTTTCATCCTTTCACATCTTGCCCACACCCTCACCCCCACTCTACATCCTTCGATCCCAGACATCGAGATGGTCCATTCCTTGATGGACATAATGACAATCATTGGGATCCGTTTTACTCCTATTATAGGAATATTGGATTGGTTAAGCCCCAAATCAGTGAGCAAAACCTAGGAGCGGGATTTGCTTTGCCCAATATCCCACATACCATAGAAATACCCAACCCACCCTCCCTGAAAAGTTATAATGGTTGGACAAACACTCCTGGGTACTATAAGCCTGAGCATGACTTCTCTCATGATAGAAATGACCTCTCCTCTTTGAAGATGGAAATACAGAAAATGCAAAACGAAATGATTGAATTATTAGGAGAATCTTAGAGAGCAGGCCAATAAGAAAGAGATGAAATTAGCCACCCAATCTACCCCATTGAGGATGACGTATACCCCTCTACAATAGATACATCTCCCATGGGAGAGCTACACTTTAAGTTGGAAGGAAATTCTGGGGAGAATAGCTAGTTTTCGAGGATCGATTTTGAAACCTCCCCATTAGATGACACTTCCTTGAGAGATCCACACCTTAGGTGGGAGGAAGATACACATGAAAGTAGCTATGCATTGGATGAAGAAAGGTGACAACCCGAGGAAGATGATGATAAGGTTGAGTATCCACCTGAATTATATTGGAGTCAAAAGAAGGGAATGATGGTGCCATTGGAATACCTCGACCCAGATGATCGTATTTTCGTGACATTTGATGAAGTGGGTCAAAGTCATGTTGTTAATCCTACCCTCCCTTCTGATCATGATATGGAACTCAAGCCCACCCTTAGGGAACCTAACCCTAAAGAAATTGACCTATCTGTGGAGTCTGATGTTACCAGTGTAAACCATTTACCTCAGATAAAGCACCCTAGGGGATCTACTGAGATATTAAATGATTCTAGACCTCAGGTATATGATGAATTGTGTGATGAGGAGGAAGACGAATTATATGGGGAACCTACATTCAAGATTTGGAGTGACACTAAGGGTGATTATGTCTTATTTGAAGAGTTAGCCCCTGAGGATGTCACAAATTTGACCAAATTAGGTTTCCTTAGCGCACCCATTGATGATATTTCTCCTCATGATGAAATAATGGAAAATTTGGAAGCAATTTCTGAGATTTATGTGGATTCACATATAGACTCCAGGGAAGATTTGAGTAAAGAACAAAAACCTGGGGATGACATTGATAGGATAATCCCTACATCTGTTGCTTCGAACCTAACTTCATTCATTTCGAAGTCACCCTCTAATTCGCTTATATCTGAAAGCGAAATTGTGACTCCTGATGAAGAGCAGGAAGATACATGTGATGGTGCAAGGAATGTTAGGGATGAAATTGAGGATTTGGAAAGAGTGTTAGGGATGGACACCGAGCTGATTAAACCCAACCTAGATCTTATGGCCATCCCACAACCTCGTAACTTGGACACCTTAGATGATCCTTGCCTTAGAAAATTGCCCACTTTTGTTCTGACCAGGGGTCTTAACAAACCAATATTTCCCATAATGGAGTATCGGGTATGGATTGATGATTTCCTTAGTCAGTCCATTACCCTAGGGGTTTATCTCTACACCATTCCTTCCCCATTCTTTTTGGAGGATCCATCTTATCCTCCCTCTACCCCTTTGGAGGTTGTTATACCTGTTTATCCTTTAGAACCTCTTCTGGTGACCTGGGAAGATTTCATTCCCATTTTAGTTGGGTGAGCATTTGCTATCGGGATTCATCATCAGCTCGCCAACATCCTAGGTTACCTATTTTCTAGGCCAACATTGCTTTGCTCATTTTTAGGGCCTATTTCTGTAATTCTTGAACCTGATTTGGAGGTTCTTTGGCTATTCAGCACAGCTCTGACCCAGGTAATATCCTTCTATGCAATGAGGACATTACAGAATTTAGGCATGGGGGGGTGTACTTAGGGATATACATAGCATAGTGCATTCATTGCATACATTTGCATTAAAAAAAAAAAAAGAGGAGAGAAAATGACAAAAAAAAAATGAGTTTTGAGCTTAACTGGCTAGATCTTGCAGTCTTAAGCAAATCAAAACTCTAGGGCAGACTAAATTAATTCTAGGGTCAAACTTTAGAAGCTAAATGAGCTGCTAGCTTTAGACCTTTAGGGTCCTTTGTGGACTTAAAAACTTAAGTAGGAGTTAAGTTGCGGACCATTCCTCAAGAGGTTGAGGAAGGGAAGCTAGGGTTTGAGTTAAAAGGTGGGGTAGTACCTGGAGTCTTATTCTACCTTTTGGTTTACGGGTCCTTGTAACCCAAGCATCTAAATTTCACACACTTGGTCTGGTAATTAACTTAATTTCTTTCTTTCTGAAAAGAGATTTGATTCTCTTAGTTTTGACTTAGGAGACGCTTGAAAACACATTTTGATTGGAAGAGTTCCCGTCGCAGGAGAGGTGGAGTATATACTCACCTTGAGAATGCGATAACATATTACCTCCTCGACGCTTGTCTCTTAGGATATCCATCCTACTGGGGGCATGTAAGCGCATTATGCAGTTTAGGTACCATAGGCGGCCCTATCTCAAAGTGCCGATTGCCATAGGCCTGAATTCTCTTAAGAATCCATGGGCGATACTATCTCGAAGTGTCGATTGCCAGGAGTTCGTGGGGTCGTTATGGGCGGTGCTATCTTGAAGCATCGAAAGCCAGGCACCCTTCGAGGTATGGTAATGGGGACAATGAATCCGACACAGACCATGTTGATAGCTGATCTGAGGTTAGACTTAGAAGAATAATATATATATATATATATATATATATATATATAAATTTCCTTTAACTCAAATAACTCAGACCAATGCTGAGGCACGGACGCTTTAATCTCAGTGATTAATAAACTTTAGGGTAGAGTCAGAAATCAGGGAAACTTGTGCCTACAATTCGTCTTTAACCGACCTAGTATGTAACTTAGCAACTACTTAGGAACCTTGGGTCTAGAGTCTAAACTTAATATGCTTCTAAAGGAAGACAAAGTGAGTTGACTAGTCTACTTGGAGTGATAGGTTTTGCTTAATTTTACTAGGGACTAGCAAAAACTAGGCATGGGGGTATTTGATTAGCCCATATTTGTGAGCTATTTAAGTATTTAAGTGCCTAGACATTATGTTAATTCTAACATTTATTTAGCATAAATTAGGATGTAAATAGATTAATTCATATTTCTAATTCAATTACATAATTCATGTATCTTATTCATATTTAAATGCATTTAGAATGCATTAGTTAACTAATTAGGTACATTGCATGCATTAATTTAGGTTAACATAAAAGTCCCAGAAATTTCCCGGATGTCTGAAGCCACACCCCACTCCAGCAACCACCGTCTGCCCACTTCACCTCCAGCGCCATCTCCACTCCCTCCAGCCTGCGCACCCACGCCGCAGCAGTCTTCCCGCTCACCTTTAGCCGCACGCAAGAACCCGCCAATTCCTCCCACTCTCACCGCCTGCACACCCACGCCGACAGAGCACGCAACTGCCTGCGCACCCACGCCAGCTGCAGCCGCACCTGCAGAACCTCACCCGCTCACTCCCGCGCCCGCTCACCTTCAGCCTGCACCTCATCGCTCACCCGCACACACCCGCCTGCAGTGCACCCGCGACACCTTCAACCTGTAGCACCTCACCGGTAGCGCCCTCCCGCCAGCAGTCCCGTACGCGCCTCACCGCGAACACCCTCCACCCGCGCCTGCAGCACCCGCTCTCACCGCCAATAGAGTGCACACCAGCTGCAGTGCACGCCCATGCCTCCAGCCAGCATGCAGTAGCAGAGCTGGAAGAATCGCCAATAGGCCGCGTACGCTCCCGCACCCGCCTGCAACGCACGCCAACAGTAGCTGCAGCACCGGCTGCAGCCACCTCTGCCGAAGCTCATCCGGCCGCCTCCGGCCGCTGTACGACACGCCGCCACCACCGCTTCAAAGCCCTCTATCCAAAGAACTTCCCCCGAGCTCCCCGCATCCGGCCGTCCACTCCTCGTCGCACACGGAAAAGGGAAAAAAATCCCCTGTTTTGCTACTGTAACCGAGACATTAAAAATTACATTTTCTACCATTGCCAATTTTTAATAATATTTTATTGATTCTGCATTGCGACAAATGTCCTCTAGTTACTCAGAATTGCTATTTCAGCATTGTTTCTTGCTTCAACCTTAATCTGAAGGCAATTTTGGCTTGATTCTTGTCCAAACTAACTATGAACAAACATTTTTTATTGGTGCGAATTTAAATACGTCATTGCCTCCCTGTGGATACGAACCGCTCCTCTGCAAGTGGTTATTTCTTTTTAAATATTGATTAGTCGATTTTTCCACCACATAAAACTGCAAATGACTTTAAAGCGAACAATCGATACGTCACCGCCCAACACACTTGAGCTATAAAAATGCACTTTAATGCTCCATCTAAAGATATGAAATATTGATATGGAGCAACGCTGAGGCAATAGCATGTTGACGTCATGCCCTCAAAGGAGGCATTTTTCTCTTTCTCGGCAGTAGGAACTCAAACCAATGATCTGCTTCAAACTTTTACTAACGCCAAATAAGGGGTTTTTCTGATTTTTAGTAGGTTTTAGGTGTTGGCTTATGTGTGAAATTTGACACAGGAAGTTCCGCAAGAAATGCAAGTTTTTGAATAACAAACTAAGACAGATACTTTTCATAATACAAAAGAGAATCAAGTCACCTGAACTATCATGAGTCTAGGTGGAATTTTGGAGAAGGATATCTGATCTAATCTAAAGATTGACCCTAAAATTCTAATGATCAGATCCATATCCTCATCCCTAGTTTGTTAAAGATAAAATCCATTGTACCAAAAGTGAGTTATCATCCTTAGTCCTGATTTCAAAATTTTCCTCAAAAAGTTTTCAATATTTTTATTTTTTTGGGTATTCAAGTAGAAAAATAAAAATGACTAAAGAAAAAATGAATGTTTTTAGGTTTTGAAAATCCTAAATTGATCATCAAAATTTAAAAACACTCCCCATGCTTAAGATATGCAATGTCCTCATACATTTGGAGGGAAAGATGGATTACCTTAGTAAAAGGCGGTTGGATTTAGGATAGTTAAAACCTGGGGAAAAGAAAGAAAAAGAAAGCAGGAAAAATGATGGGTTACCTCCCATCCAGGGCTATCTTTTATGCCATTCATCCGGGCATAGTGTGCATCAGTGATCAGCTGTGGTTGGTTCAGTTAAATCGAAAGATTCAGACGGAAGATTTGGGGCATGATCAAAATAGGGCTTTAAGCGTTGGCCGTTGACTTAAAAATTCATATTATTTTTAGGATAAAAAAGATCAACAGCACCGTACGGATATGTTTTTAAGACAATAAAGGGGCTGGTCCATTTTGATTTTAACTTTCTAGGAAAAATAAGTAATCATGCATCGAAAAGCCAAATAAATTGATTAACGTCAAAATGTTTCCAAACAATGTATTTATCATGAAATTTCTTTGTTAGGTTTTTATAAATCCGTGCATTTTCATACAAAAAATTATGTAAATCTTCCAGTCCAATCAATTGTAATTTTCTATGGATACCGACGTCAGATAAGTCCATATTTAATTGCTTTATTGCCCAAAAAGCCCAATGTTTAAGTTCTACCTGGAGACGGCATGCCTTCCCAAAAATCAAATAGAAGGGAGATATGCCAAGCAAGGTTTTGAAAGTAGTATAGTAAGCCCATAAAGCATCTTCCAATTTTGTGGACTAGTCCTTATGATCAGGTCTAACTGTCTTTGTAAAATACTTTTGATTTTCCTGTTAGAAACTTTCGCTTGACCATTTGTTTAGGGTGGTAAGGTCTGGAAATTTTGTGATTAACCCCATATTTAGAAAGAAGGTGACAGAACTGTGAGTGAGTGCAGTGTGAGCCTCCATCACTGATAATGGCCTTTGGAATGCCGAATCTTGAGAAAATATTTTTCTTAATGAATTCGACAACCACACGGTGATCATTGGTGCGAGTGGGTATTGCTTCAATCCATTTAGAAACATAGTCGACTGTGACTAGTATTTACAAATACCCACCAGAGTTGATGAATGGTCCCATGAAGTCGATGCCCCATACATCGAAAATTTCAACCTCTAAAATCAGATTAAGGGGCATTATATCCTTTCGAGACATGTTGCCGATGCTCTGGCAATGCATACAGGATCGAACAAAATTATGAGCATCTTTGTGAAAGCTGGGCTAAAAGAATCCCACATTAAGGCTTTTAGCTATAGTTTTCTTACCTAAAAAATGACCACCACAGGCCATTGAATGACAATGTGTCAGAATATCAAGGATTTCTGAATTAGGAACACATCATCTAATGACCTGTTCGGCACAAATGTGGAAAAGGTCGTGCTCATCCAAAAAATAGTATTTAATATCAGCAAAGAACTTATCCCTTTTTATTTTTGGCCGATCAGCGGGGATTCATTTTGTTGCTAAATAGTTTACAATGGGTGCAAACCAAGGGAGGGTGGTGGCAGCTAAAGTGCTTCCATTAGGGAATTGATCAGGAGGGGTCATTATGTCATTCGTTATAAGACGAGAGAGATGGTCGGCCACTACATTTTGCGATCCTGCCTTATCCTTGATTTCCAGGTCAAATTTCTGGAGCAACAGGATCCAAAGGATAAGGCGGGGTTTCGCATCGTTTTTTGTAAGCAAATATTTAAGAGCTAAGTGGTCAGTATATACAGTGACATGTGCCCCCAAAAGATAAGATCTAAATTTTTCTAGGGCAAATACAATGGCAAGAAGTTCTTTTCCAGTAGCCGTGTAATTCCGTTGTGCATCATCAAGAGTTTTGCTAGCATAACAGATCACAATAGACTTCTTGTCAATTCTTTGCCCTAAAATGACCCCCACAGCAAAATTTGAGGCATCCATCATTAATTCAAAGGGACTATTCCAATCAGGTCCTTGAAAAATTGGTGCCTCAGTAACTTCCTTCTTTAACCTAAAAACGCTCTCTAGGCATTTATCATTGAAATTGAATGGCTGGTCTTTAGTAAGAAGCTGACTTAAGGGCTTAGAGATTTAGGAAAAATTTTATATGAATCTACGGTAGAAACCCACATGTCCCAAAAAGGATCTGATCTATTTTACAGTAGTGGGTGGTGGGAGCTTAGATATAGGATCTATTTTTGCTTTATCTACCGCAATTCCTTGTTTTGATATAACGTGGCCAAGGACATTACCTTCCAAGACCATGAAATGATTTTTTTTTTGAAACTAAAAGGAAACCTATCGTGTTACGATAGCAATCCAGGAGGACATTTTATTGATAAAGAGGTGAATAAAAAATTACAAATAAGATCCCCAACTATGTATGAGGGACTAGCACTCATTTACAATCTACTCATAGCTTACTAGTCTCTCCTAAAATAACCTCTTATTTATTGCCTTCCACATGCACCAAAGTGTTGCGGCCATGCGCTGGTGCAGTCTCTCCAAAATTAAAAAATTATGCAACAATGAATCCAATGGGGGGAGTGGTTCCTAACAAATCCTCCTCCATATTACATCAGTAATCAACCAAGAAGAAAAAATGTGGTTAAGACTATTAGTGTGCATTCCACATAGGTGGCATTCATGAAGAGCAGCTCCCATTCTTTTGTGCCTTAGATCCCCTGTTATCATGCCCTCCCTTCTGCAAAGCCAAAGAAAAATTTGTATCTTGAGGGGGATCTTCAAGAGCCATATTTTTTTATCAATGTGATCATAACCCCAAACTCTGCCATCTTCCATAATCTTTCCATAAGCACGCTGAACTATATAAATTCCATCCCAAACATAGCTATCTTCCACTCCATGTCTGGGTTTGAATCTTTCCAGGTCTGAAATCATTTCATTTTTTCTTCCCACAGCCAGGTGCCCACCCTGATGGACTCAGCTTCGTTCAGTTGCCAGTAGACCCCTATTTTAGACCAATAGTAGCTCACAGTACCTATTTTGTCCCTTGCTGCAGCAAATACCCTCGAGTAGGATTCCTTTAAAGGGCCCAGCAGGGACCATTGTTCACACCAAAATTCAAATGTTCTGCCGTCTCCTAATATAGGCTGCAGTAGATGCCAAATACCTTTCAGAGCTTGAATCACAGACTACCAGAAAGTGATGGTCTGATAGAATATAACCTCTTTAGTGAGCTATTGGACTAATCGTAGCTATCTTTAATTAGCTGGGTCCATGGCTTCTTTTCCCCCTTTTGAACTTTTATAGCCCATTTGATCAATAAGGCCTCATTAAATTCTTTCAAAGATTTGATTCCCAATCCCCCACATTCCTTAGGCCGACAGATTTGTTCCCACTTTAAAGGCTGCATAAATCTACCTTCATGCTTGGCACCTTTTCAGAAGAACCTATTTCGCATTAAATCCATGCGCTTCCATATAGATTTCGGAGCTTTGAAGAGGGAGAAGTAGAAGACTTGATCGAGGTAATAACAGAGTTCAACAAGATGAGTCTGCCACCCTTAGATAAGAACCTACTATTCCATCCTGCCAGCTTGACTGAAATTTTATCAAAAAGATTGTTCCAGTCACATTTTTTCATTTTTGAGCATCTTAGGGGCAAACCCAAATATCTGATGGGAAGGTTGGTGCGAGGAGTCTCCAAATATCCAAAATAGCTTCCTGTTCTATCTCATTCAGACCAAAGCATTCCAGCTTTAACTTCTCCCTATTTAAATTGAGAGCTGAAATGTCACCAAAGATATTAACCATATGACCAAGTGCACGGGCTTCACCCTCTGACCCTTCCACAAAAAAAACTGTATCATCCGCATACTGGAGAATAGGAGCTATGGCTCTCCTATTAGAAAGAGAGTATCCTCTGATAATGCCTGCCTTAA
The DNA here is from genome assembly GCA_037157565.1 of Thalassia testudinum. Classification (NCBI taxonomy): domain Eukaryota; kingdom Viridiplantae; phylum Streptophyta; class Magnoliopsida; order Alismatales; family Hydrocharitaceae; genus Thalassia; species Thalassia testudinum. The sequence goes on from JAZHRO010000015.1 coordinate 60,528,381, forward strand.
AAAGTTTGCAAGCATATCTCACCAGCCCATCAACAGCAAGGTTAAAATCCAAAGGGGCCAAATGACATCCTTCCCTCACCCCGTACTGTGGTTGAATCCAGGCCCCACAAGGCTTCCCATTGATCAAGGGAGTGAAAGAAGTAGTAGTGATGCACCTTTCATCCATTGAATCCAGAGAGGGGAAAATCCTCTCCTCTTGAAAACCTCCCACAAATAGGCCACGAAATAGAATCATATGCCTTACGAAAATCAACTTTCCACATAAAGGCTTTACACTTCCTTTTTTTCCAACCACACACCATCTCCTGGGCCATGATGAAAGACTCTTGTAAAGATCTATTAGGAAGGAATGCGATTGGACTGGATGAATCTAATCCTGCTGGATGGGTCGTAGCCTATTTTCCAAGATTTTGCTAACCACCAAATATATAGAGTTTGAGAGAGCTATAGGTCTTAAGTCCTGAAATTTCTCTACACCTTGTGTCTTTGGCAGCAAGAATGGAAAGAATTTGTTGATCTTATCAAAGCCAGAGTTGCCCTCCTCAAACTCCTTAAAAACATCCATCACTTCATTACCAACCACACCCCACATCTCTTTGCAGAAAAAAACTTGGACACCATCAGGGCCAGGAGAACCTTCATTATTTAAGTCTTTAATGGCGGCCACTATTTGTTTCTCAGTGATGGTTGCTATCAAACTAAATATTTGTTCCCTAGAGACTTTAGGTGAGTCACTCGCTGCCATTCTCCATTGACCTCTCCTTGCAGCCCATGGCGAGTCTCTAAAGTACTTGATGGCCTCAGCTCTAATATCTGGCATAGATGAGATTCTCTAACTGTCCTTGAGTATGGATGAAATTAAGTTGATCCTTCTACGAGAGCTAGCAGCCAAGTGAAAAAATTTGGTATTGGCATCCCCCTCTTTAAGCCAAAGTTGTCTGGAGAGTACCCTCCAATCCATCTCCAATTTTAAGTCTTCTTCAGCCACCACATCCGAAATAGCTTCTATGCATTTTTTTCCTAGCTGAGGACCATATTGACTTCTATGCATTTTTAGAGAGTTCTTTCAAGGTTCTTGAGACAAGGGTCAAAAGAATCTCCAAAAATAGAGAAGTCGTCCATAAAGATCTTTAGACATTCACCTACCAGGTCCGAAAATATTGCAAGCATACACCTTTGAAAAGTCGCAGGTGCGTTATAAAGATCAAAGGGAATTCTTTAGAAAGCAAAGGTTCCGAAGGGGCAGGTGAAAGTTGTTTTGTCCTTGTCCTTAGGATGAACCACTACCTGATTATAGCTGGAATAACTGTCCAGAAAATAGTAAAAATCCCATCCAGTTAACTGCTCCAAGATTTGATCAATATAGGGGAGTAGAAAATGGTCCTTCTCGGTGGCAGTGTTTAATTTTTTGTAATCAATACACACGCGCCAAGAAGAGGGGGTTTGAGTGGCTATATTCTCCCCATTTTCAATGGTAACAACTGTTAGTCCAGCCTTTTTGGGCACTACTTGTGTGGGACTAACCCAGGAGCTATCAGAAAAGGGGTAGATGATATTTGCATCAAGTCACTTAATAATCTCCTTGTTTACCACCTCCTGCATATTAGGGTTCAAGCGCCTTTGTGGTTGGCGGGAGGGGTGAGAATCACCCTCTAGATATATACGATGTGTACAATAGGACAGAGGAATACCCTTAAGATAAAAAAGGGTCCAGCCAATAGCCTTTCTATATTTACTCAAAACCTAGAGAAAGTTTGTGTTCTTATGCCCCAGTAAGTCCATAATTTATAAATAGGGGCAGGGTCTGATTTGGACCCAGGAAAGCATATTTAAGGGAGTCGAGCAAAGGTTTTAATTCCAGTTGTGGACCCAACTCTGAAAGAATTTCTGCTCTTTGTGTTAGTGGTGAAGTGAGAGTGAATGGGTTAGCTAGAGTGTTAGCTGAATGTGTGGTTAGGGTGGAAGGGTCTGATGAAGTGGATTGTTCAGGAACGATGTTAATGGCAAAACAGGAACCCAAATGTGAAATCTGCAAAGCTTCATCCACTATATTTTCCATTTCTAAATCTGAGTCATCAAAAAAATCAGGTTCTTGGAACCTCCTAGAAACTTGGAAAATATCTAGGGTTACAAATTCACCACCACACATGATCTTCATTTTGCCAGAATCACAATCAATATTTACGAGGGTGGTGGCTAAAAATGATCTTCCAAGAATTATAGGGGCAAACTTTAAAGCTTTCGGTACTTATATTCTAAGACTAAAAAGTCTACTACAAATAGACAATTTTTAACCTAGATAAGGACATCCTCAACAATTCCCCTTGGTTTAATTGTAGATCAATCTGCTAATTGAAGAGTAACCTCAACAGGTTTTAATTCACCGATCTTAAATTCCTCAAAAACAATTGTGGGGATAAGATTTATTGAGGCACCGAGATCCAATAAGGTGCGATCAAAAGAAGTGTCATTAATGATTACTTGAATCAGTAGAGCACCTGGATCTTTTCTCTTAAGAGGCAGTAGGCTCTGCACAGCTGAGCTAACTGTCTCAGGAAGGATTACCTTTCCTAAATTTCTGGGCTACCTTATTGGGGTACGCAAGTCCTTTAGAAATTTTGCATAGGCAGGGATGTATTTTATAACATTTAGGAGAGCGATGTTAATTTCAACTTGCCCAAATAAATCCATCAATTCCTTATCAGTGGGCTCAGATTTCTTCTTTTTCTTATTTTGTGAAGAAGGGAGGGCTTGTGGAAATGGTGCAGGATTTTACTGTTTTGCATTATTAGGTTCCTGAACAATGTTAGAGGAAGATGGGGAAGAGTTGATATGTTTTTCATTGAAACGAGTTTCTGTAATAGGCAGGGGGTCTTGAGTGGTTTTCCCATTCCTCAAAAAACTGCTTTTGTAGTCTGTTTATTTCTAAGATGAGGACAGGAAGCCTAATTGTTATTGAAACCTGTGGATGCTGAGGTGCTGGGTGAATGGGTTGACTAGGATATCCACCTTGGATCTGATTCTACTGATTATTCAGGTTGGGCATGGGTTGGGAAGGTTAATTCCCAGCAAGTTGATGATCAGGTGTAACCTTAACTTGGTGTTACAAGTTGGTAATCATGCGGGTTACTTATGTCATTTTGTTCTGCATACCTTGCAGAGTTTTCACGACCTAGGTATTGATATCTTCCTGGCATGGTCCAAGTTGATATGCAAGTTTCCCATAATTCCCAAAGTGGTTTCATTTAGGAAACAAAATTGGGTTCAATGCTTTCCAGGAGTGATTCGGGTTGGTCCTCCAGTTTTGATTATAAGTATTGGAGGGGTTTCTAATTTGCTCCTGGAGAGCATAAATATTTTTCATGGTGGGATCAAGAATATTCTGATTTAGATAATCAAAAGTCCTAGTCAAATCTTCTAGAAAGTCAGCAAAAAACTGCTAACCAGTAGGTGTGGCATCAATGTTGTGCAAATTTTCTCTTTGGAGAAGTTGTGGAGTATTAGTCTGTGGAGAGTTAAAGTGTGGAGAATTAAGGTGCGGAGCATGTTTGTGAGTGAGCTTTTCTTCCATCTTTTTCTTGTGAATTTGCATCTGGTCCAATCGTTGAGCAAACATATATAGATCATCTTGAGTGACTGGAACAGAGGTGGATTTGGAGTCAATTTCATTGACTCCGTGTCTGGGGTTTTGAGTTCTACCGAAAGTGTCCATTGAAGTCATATTAAATGATTTTTCACTCATTCCTTCAAAGAGGTGGTAGGAACTTTTGACATCTTTATTAAGGAAATTTCCCTCACATGAGGCATCCACAAATCGCTTCAATTGATCTTCTAAACCATGATACAAGATCTACACTAATTGCCATTGCAAAATTTCATGGTGGGGACAACTTCTTAAAAGTTCTTGGAATCTTTCCCAAGCTACATGGAGGGGTTCACAAATTTTTTGTTGAAAGGTCATTGTGGATCTTCTTAAAGCGTTAGTTTGACTGATCAGAAAATTTTTTTTAGAAAAGCACTCTTTAATTGGGGCCAAGTGGTGATCGGGCACCCAACCATTCTAAACTAGTGTGAAGCTTTATCTTTTGAAAAGAGAGGAAAAAGTCTCATCAACCACACGTCTTACTGCACATTGCGGGAATGAGTGGTTTGAACGAGGACAATTAATTCCTCGAGATGACAAAAAGGGTCCTCTCTTGGAAGACCATGGAAATGCTTGATCAGGTTCAGAATAGCTGGTTTGATCTCAAAATCCCCTTATGGTATGACGACCCCGGGTCTTGCCACATAGTTGGAAGGATCATAGAAATCATTAGGAGGAACGACAGGCTACTGGCGGGGTGGCAGGTTTTGCCCTTGGTTGGCTAGGTTCGTCACAGTCCTAGCCAAATTCTCTTGGTTTTGTTGTAGCCGAACCAAATGGTTGACCATAAAGGCAAAGGGGTTTGTATTTTAAGTTTGGATTTGAAGGTCACCTGGCCCTGCAAGAATTTCTGGTTGCTCTAGATGAGTGAGATTAGGGATGGGGAAGTCAGCTTGTGGGTCAGCTGACGGGTTAGAAGCGAAAGCATAATTTTTTTGTCGGTTTCCTAGGTTTTCCATATTTTTAGAAGAGGAAGGAGAAGAAAACAAAGATTTTCTGGTGTGGGGGGCAAAATCAGATGGTGGCTTAAGATGTGGTTTTTGGGACCTTCACCCGTGCATGCACTTTTTTGGAAGAATTGGAGGGAAGAGAGAGACGAGAAAGTGTGTAATTCAAACAACAAATTCTAGACCTAACTTAATTGTGACTCCCTAAAAATAGCCTAAGACTTGGTGTACCTAGGAAATAAGTAATCAATAGTGAATACCCATTCTATCAACAAATCTAGCCAAGTTGTTTAAGGGGAGGTTTGGGCCCAAGCATTTCCCAGGAAAATCCCCAAGTGCTTGAACAAACCTGCGCCTGGTCATTTGACATGGCCCCTCAACCTGAACACCAGATATAGATGACAGAATTGATATTAACTAACGAAAACTTAAGACATAGATAGCAAGCCTAAGTTGATGAAACCTTAGAGGTCAAATTGCTACAGATTTTAATTAGGTCTAGGATACTATAGTGCACACGGAATGTGGAAGGTGTTGATTGGGTTATTGCCATGTTATCTCAGTTTTTATAGTGTGCAAGATTGGAAAGTGGTTCCAATTCAAACAAGTTGTCACACAAAAGAATTTTTGCTTTTTAGCTTTTAGGATTGGATTTAACTTAGTGTATTTTTAGGATTTCCATTTTAAGCTTTCAAACAAGTTTGAGATTTTACAAACAAAAGAAAATCAAGTTGTATGGGTGAATATTAATTTCCTTTTAATTGTTGATCTTTAGAAATGAAAAGCAAACCCTATTCACTTGAATCCTAAGTAGAAATTTAATAACAAATGAGTTTGTTTTAGGCTTCCAATTTAAGTAGTGGCCCAAACAATAAAAACAACACCACTACTTTGAAGAAAATCAAAGAACAATTCTAGAAAAGATTTTTTTAACATTTTAAAAATTTATTTGATATTTATTTTGATTTTTTTTTGTACTGGTATCAAAGTCCAGAAATGATACCTGTGGGTATTTTAGACCTCTTGTACCACCACTGACCTCCAAAATTATTTGTAAATTTATATGATCTGTATAATTTTACAAGGATTCCAGAAAGCTCAATTTCATAGAAATTTGCTGAGTATAAAAATTCTTAAAATTCGTAAACAGTAACAAAACAGGAAGATCAGAGGGTGTGACCCCTCTGCAGTCCATGGATTTTTAAAAATTAAATGCAAGACCAACCAATCTGAAATTTGAAACGGATGTTTCCAACTTGATTTGGAATCTCTATGTGAAACTTCAAGATTTTAGGAGACCTTTGGTATTCAGAATTGATTTTTCAAATCTGGACAGAAGTCTAGATCTGAAAAATAGAACACTTGCACTTACAGTGGAGTGGTGTTTAATGGTGCAAACGAGCAAACAATGAGTTTTAAATTGCACCACTCCACTTAATTAATTTGTTTAAGGTCCTGAAATCCAAGTTTAATATATTTTGGTGGTCTTTTAATGCTTTACATGACAAGATAAAGGGAGCTAACCTGAATCCATGGGAAGGCAAGGCATTTGAGTTCTTTTTTCCAGAATTCCTGCTTGCTTCATGTAGTTCCTGTGCACACAAGATGGAAGAAAAGAAAAGGGGATGAGATCCAATTCAAGCAAGAGAAAAGTGATAAAAGCAAAGTTGTGCCTCCCTGGCAACGATGCCAAAAAGTGATGGCGATTTTACGTGGTTTGTTAAAAATACGTCGTTGTAATGCATACAATCGATCAATTCTTAAATTTATAGCCTAGATAATGGAGTATCTAGGGTCATCCAAGGAGGCCAATTTGTTTGTTAAATCAAATCTCTTGCTTTAAAAGTAACTCAACTTTCTTTTTGGTGTTTTATATATATGATTTTTATAGGTTTTGAAATAATGGGAACAATATGGGTTTGTTGATAATGAGAAAATTCTCTATACTAATCCACTACACTACTATTATAGTGACAAGTAGAGACTCTCCCTAAGCTCACTCTAGGCATGTGGAGGCCTAGAGTAATTAGGGAGAGGGAGTGAAAAATGTTAAACAAGAATTCTACAAGACTATGAAACAAAAAGATTAAAGAAGGCAACTTTGACTGAAAGAGAGAGCATTTTACAAAATCCCTAGTAGACGAATGCATCTATTACTAGATAATTGCAACAAACAAAATAAAACACAAGTCCTTTAGAATTGTTGGTGAAGAGGGGAAGCTCCTTGCTCAAAGCTTAGTGGCTCCTAGGCTTGAAAAGGGCTCCTCCTTCTCCTTCCATGATGTCCTCCAAAGGCAAACTGCAGATGGGCGTGCCTTCTCCTTCCTAGAGTGGATGGCTCCCACTCTAAGAACTCCTCCTTAAGGTGGCGTGGACCACCTTATTTGTTCCTCCAAGGGTGGTAGTGTACCACCCTCAAATCCTCCTCTTCCTAGGGTAGGCGTGACCCTAGGTTGTCTTCCAATGCCTGGTTTCCTCCCTTGGCTGGCGTGGGCACAAGAGAGAAGAGAAGAGGGGAAGGCAACAAGGGGACAGAGTATCCCCTTAATCTTCTTCTTCTTCTTCTTATCTTGACCTCCTATGTAGGTGGAAATATGGGTAGAAAAAAATGTAGCCAAGGTTAAGTTTTAATGGTGGTGGTAGGGGGTTTATATAGGAATGGTAGGGGGGTAGGGGTAGTTAATGGATGGAGGGTTAGGATGGCTTGTGGGAGGTAGTTAAGGGATCCTAGGGTTGATAATGGTTGGCACCAAAATGGAGGGGTGTTAGGTGTTTGGCTCCAACCCTAATAGAGGACTAGGGTTAGGATTTATGGTGGTAGAGTTAAGTGGCGTGTAGGTTATGTGTAGGGTTAGGATGGTGTTGCTAGGTGGTGGTTATGGGTTGAAGGGTAGATGTAGGGTGGCACTAAAGGGGAAGGTTGCTTGAGGTGGTAGTTATGGTGGAGTTAAGGGAGTTGGTGCCACTTTAGGTGGGTTAAGGGGGAGGTTTAGGTGGCGTCACTAGATGGAGGGTTAGGATAGGTTGGGGGGTAATATGTAGGGTGTTGATGGGAGGAGGTGGTGCCAAATGAAGGGGTATAGGGGATGATTTTTGGCGCCAACAGGTGTAGGGTTTAGGGTAGTTATGGGGGGTTAGGTTTGGCACCAATGGAGGGCATCTAGAAGGGGTTAGGTATAGGGTTTAGATGGCCTTGGTTGATGAGGTGTAGGGCTAGGAATTAGGCACATGTTGGCACCAAAATGAAGGCATGCCTAGGGCATTTTTGGCACCAACATGAGGGGGTGTGAGTGGTGGTGGTTGGTGTGGGTTGGCGCCAAGGATAGGTTGGGTTAGGGTTTGGTAGGGTTAAGGGTTGAAGAATGGACGGCCATGGAGTTTTTGGTGGAGCTAAGGGCTTAGATAAGCTAGCTAAGCTAACTTAGATAGTAGAGTGGAGGTGGAAGAATTAGGGTTTCATGAAGGAGGAGCTGGGGAAGAAAATTCTAGAGCTGATGGTAGCTATGTTGGAGCTAGATCTGCTGAGGCAACATCAAAGGGGTGGTCAACTACTGAGCTCAGCTACTTAGTTCTTATGCAAGTAGCCAAGCCTAGTTAGTTGAGCTCAGTTGAGCTGACCTCAACCTGGCTGGAGCTAGGTTGAGCTGGAATTGCCTCTGATGAGAACTCTAAAGCTAGCTAAGCTACTAGTTGACAAGTAGTAGCTTAGCTTACTTGGAGTCTAGTTGCCATGGGCTGGTTGCAGTTGGGATGAGCTGGCATTGAGCTAAGATGGACTCCTGTCAACTTAGTTGAGCTAGCTAGAGCTCCCAGTGAACTGGTGGGAGATGAGATGAGCTAGACTCAACTAAGTTGAGCTGGATCTGAGCTGAGGTGAACTCTAGTCAACTCAGCTGAGCTTGCTAAAGATCTCTGTGAATTAATGGGAGCTAAGATGAGATAGACTCAACTGAGTTAAGCTGGATATGAGTTGACCTAAGCTAGGGTGAGCTAAGATGAGCTCTCTTGAGCTACGATTTAGCTAAGGTGAGTTGAATAGAGCTAAATGGGGCTAACCCTTGTCCAAGGGAGCTGGTATCCTGCCATGATGATCTGGAATTAGCTGAGTCCTAGCCTGATTGAGCTTCCTCTTCATCAGTTGCCTTCCCAAGTGCTAGGGTTCTGAGGATCTGACTTTCTGCTTATCCCTAACACTCCAAGAAACACATCAAAAATAAATAACAAATTCAATGCATGCCTAACCTAATTTATGCCTAAATGCAACCGAAAAACCCATTTGTGGACCAAAATCCTAAGAGCTAGGTTTATTTTAATGCATAACAATGATGATAAACTGGCATTTATCAGCCTGGTCTGATCCGGTTACCCGCCTAAACTCACACAGCTCGGCTACTACCCAATTGCAGGTAGCCCTGGTCTCAGGTGTGGTTTGATCTGATACCGGGCAATACTCGATTGCCCGGTTATGCCTGAGATAAGAAAAGGAATGAACAAGAGACAGTGTGGGGTTAAGGGGGTTTTGCTGTTTAGTGTTCTCCACACTTAATCGATTTCAGAGGAGAGTTCCCCCCCTATGCATCAAAAGGGCCAAAGAAGGAAGGAACAAAGAAGTGGAGAGATTCTGAAGAAGAAGAGAAGGCTTGTGCTTGCCTTAAGTTAAGACGTCTGATTGCTAAGCCTGCCGTCTGAGGCACTGTAGCATTCAAGCTACTGTTGGTTTATTTGTCATAATTGATGGTTGAATGCATAACTTTAGAGGATATAAGTGGTGATTCAAATCACCATTGTCTTTTCTTTTTATCCTCATATTCTTGAGACACATTGGATTTCATTGAATAGCTAATGTGATAGGTTATTCATTGAAAATCTATACTTTGCTCAATTTCTTATGCTCATTTATATTATATGTTGAGATTAGCGTGTGAATACAATACTTGCTCCTTGCGAATGACTTGGGACTTTATTTTTGATATTCGAGTTATAAATTTTATCTGTTGTTCGAGCTATTTTTAAGGAATTTTTACTACATCGAATGCATCTTTTAAAACATCAATCTGGCCATACAACATTTTGGCGCCGTTGCCAGGAGCAATCACAATTCACTGCTATTCTCTTGGTATATTTTGATTACATTTGAGTACTAAGTTTCCCTGTTTGATTTCTTGTGATTTTGTGAGGTACTTCACGAGGAGATCTTCCGCGAAAATAGCCACGCCAAGGTAGGTAACTTTTCTATTCTTCCTTAATCAACCTCTTAATCTTGGGAAGATAAAAAAAAGGAAACAATCAGTTAGGAATCACCTGCATTATTTTTCATAGTAATGATCATTTAAAAGGTAAGTTTCCTGATTTGCGAAAATTTTTTCAGATCTGATTGATGATTGAGACAATTTTGTTTAGAATTCCCTACCATAAATTTCCTATGCCTATTAGATATCATGCTTAATTTCTGAACATCTTGGACTACTCACCTTCTTGTTTGAGTCTAAGGTGTACATGTTGAGATCAAATTAGATGCAGAATAGAGGCAATTAGTGTTTGACATCAGGATTTGGAGTGGTAGTACACATTTTTTCCTAAATTAAAAGAAAGTTACCCTCTTGCATTTGTGTGCTACCCAACCCTTGATTGAAAAGATCTAATCGGAAAAATCCTAAAATTAGGCTCTAATTTAACTTGAACTCTTAAAATCTTGGACCTAATAACCTGGGAGTAAAATCAGGGTGATTTCTAGGTCTTGGCCTAAATCTCATTCTGCCATCTTTAGGGCAGGTCAGGTGAAGTTGATCTACATTGTAAGCCAACCAACCTCTAAACTAGATCACAAGTTGAATTAACTTCTAATCAAGTGAAATCAAGGGCATAAATTAGGACATAAAACTAATAGACTTAAGGTCTTAAGTTCGTACATTCTGGTCTACTTAGACCCTTAGTGACAAGGAAGGTTGGGTGGGGGAAACCTTGTAACCCGTGGGGACGCTCTACCATGTAGGGGTCTTTGCGGGGCACTCCCTTCCTAGCTGCTCAGGTAATTCTCAAGTGTGCAAATTTCTGATTCGGAGGCATCATCCACCTCAAAGCTACCTTAGTCATCCAAAAATCTTTGAGTCCCTTGATTGGGTCAAATCTCACATCCAGTCTCTCATCCCTTTTATTAGAGCACATACACAAGAAGGCTATTAGGTTTTTAACCTATGAAGCCTCACTAGATCTTCTTGGGAATCTCTTTGAGATCTAATCAACTTTAATCTAATCTTGAGTTTGATTCTACATCTTGATTCCTCCATTTGATTCAAAAATGCAACCTGACATGTTAGTAGACCCGTTTGAGGATATACAAGTTTATGTGTCAAAAACAACAACATTCATTTGAGAACAAGCAGAGCTGATTTTGACACAACTAGAAAATAGGGTAACTTGGGATGTTCTCATGCCAAAATACCAGGAAATTGAGAGATGGAATAATGGTGAGTATATCTTGTGTAGATTTGAGCCATCACTATGGAAAGTACACCAAGATGATGTTGAAAGAAGAGACAAGATAATGCAGATGTTGAAACGTGTTATCGATCATAGGCATCAGTACACCCTTGCGACATCTTGGATTAACCAGCACAATCCCCTAAATCC